>CM016567.1:30944670-32300907 GCA_003412495.2 Echium plantagineum
GTTACATGCCATCTCAGTACTCTCGATGTAGAGAATATCGAGATTTCGGGGTATAAACCTTTTGACTCTCAAATTATAGTTCATAAAGAGACTCTCGTTTCAATCATGTAACAATATAATTTTAGCCTACAATTGTTTTATAACACTACTTTGACTTGAGTAATCATGGTATTCTCTCCATAACTGTTGGTGTTATTTTAGAACTACATGTTGTACTATATTAATTAGTTCTCCATTATTAAATGAGTAAATTGTTGAAATGGTCCTCGAAAGTGGGTTCATGTTATCTTTTGGACCTCGAAAGTACAAAAGTAGCAATTCAGTCCAGAATATTGGCCAACGGTTGCAGATTGGTCCAAAATTTAGAGGGTGTTAATTTTTAACCCCCAATGGCGATTGTATTTCACTCCTAAGCTAATTCTATTATTATCATTCTAACTTATTAACAACGCATGTAACTCACGAGGCGCGTGACCCCTTAACATTTAACATCGCCGTTAAATTTTGGATAAGCCAATATTATGGACTGATTTGCAACTTTTATACTTTCAAGAACCAAAAGGCAACCTGAATCCACTTTCGAGGATTATTTCAGCAATTTGATGATTATTAAATCTCTTATTTCGCGTTGTGTTGGACTTTTAATCCATTGTCCTGCTTGCCACTAGAAATCAACATGTTTCTCTTGAGCATTATATATCCATAATATATAACTTGAAAATTTATTACGGTTGACATTGTTAGAGTCAATTATTACCTTGTTCATTATTGCTTCAAATGCTTCATATATAATTGTGTAGAAAGTCGCGTCTACAAAGTGTGGCATGGCCTCTTTTGTAATATGCTTACTGCGTGAAATATATTCCAACTTTCAAAAAAAAAAAAGTGTGGCTAGCGGTGTTTGTTGTTAGCTTGGAAAGACCTCGAGCTAACATAATAATTTTTAAATTACGTCGATCAAGTAAATTATACTTTGTAAATCCCGAACACATTCTACCAAAAAAATATTTTGGATATTCAAAGAATCAACCATTCGAGATTAATGATGATAATGAAAGATCTCATGAAAGTAATATGATCTCGTGATAATTCTTTTTTATATGTTATTTTGAGGTTTCCTTTTTAAGTATAATTTAGTCATTTTGTCCCTCGATTTTATTAAGGTAATTAATTTTTTTTACAGTTTCATTTTTAATTTGCCCCAAAACTTCACTATTTATGTTAAAAATTATCAATATTAACGAAACAGGGATCAAAATGTATCATTATTATACACACTTTTAGGAACCATGTCCACAACGATACCACTTTCGAGAATCAAACTGCACCAGACCCCCATTTACTGGCACCGTTCCAAAAATTAACTCACATTTAGTTGTTAAAAATAATTGAGTTGTAAAATAATCAATCAATCAATCATAATAAGATAATTAGGTTTTAATATGACCGCTATACATTATATTCAATTTAATTACGTTACATTTAACTTCACCTTATAAATTTATGATGTGTTAACTTTTTATGAATATTCATTGCTTATTTATTGACATTTTCTATATATAATTAATAAATAGACAATTCAAAATATGAAGAAATGATAAAAAAAAATACTATATATATCACAATTTATATGTTTTAATTCTAAAGTCAAATTGGTATTTTCTTTTTATATAAAGGTACAAATATTTTTTCATTTTGTGTCTTCTAAGTATTTACTTTTTTGAGATACTTAGAATTACAAAATGAATGGTTATGATCTGAATTAGTAATTGTGGATCTTAAATTAATATTAAAGTTATTACATAGAGTATATAATAAGAAGAAAATATTAAACAATTGATGCACATCTACTAGTTCAAAAAAAAAAACATGTTCTAGTGGGAACATGACTAAGTGTCATATTAAGGCAACTCAACGGTGAGCTGGCAAAGCAATTGGTTGCCACGTTAGCAGGGAAATTGGATGAGTGGCATTTCTATCGTTTGAAAAAAGTGTGATTTTATGACCAACTTCTTTCTTCATCTTTTTGCCTTGATCATTTATGTTTTTATGTTTGTTTTCATACCAAGTACACAGTTTGAAATCATCCATATTATTACATGAGTGGGAAGCTTCTATATGTCTATGCCTCCTCGAGGCCTTCTCGGATCAAACGGCTCACCTCTAATTTCCCCATCTCCATAAGGGTACGATCAATCTAATAACTTTTTTGGTTTACTATTGTTAGCATCGTCGCATCCACATTTTTTCATTGTTTTTGTAATTAACGATGAGTATTATAAATAACGGATACATAAACTAGTAACCAATATAATAGTTGGAACGAATCCTTCGAAGAAATTATGAAATAACATTCATATAGCTAAGTTGATATGGAGACTAGAGGCCTCTTAATAGAAGCTCGGTTAGTAAAAGTATATAGTTAGTTAGTTGATATTCGAATATATTAGTACGAACAAATTGTTAAAATGATCCAGTGAGACCGGATTGCACTTTGGTCCCCAATAGTTACATGCTTGCACTTTAGTCTCTGAAAGTGGTCAAAAAATTTTACCTTAGTCCCCACGTCAAGTTTTTCGTTAGCATTTCAGTTATAAGCGCGTAAAAATATTTCTTTTAAGACTTACAATGGATTTTTTGTCCTAATTGGTGGCAAATGAAACTTTACAACCGGTGAGGAAGAAAGGAAGAAAGGGAGTTTTGGCGAGAGGGGTTGGGGAGTTTCATTTTGACATCAACTGGGGCATGAACTTTAAGTCTTAAAACTTATATTTTTATTCCAATTTGAACGCTAACAGGAAATTTGACGTGGGGACTAAAGTGCAATTTTTTGTCCTCTTTCGGGGACAAATGGTGTAACTAATTATGGGGATCAAAGTGCAATCCGGACTCACTATTGGAGATTATTTCAGCAATTTTCTCATATTTTTAATGAGTGACTTGTATATATTTGTGTCTGCTTGACTGGAGACCATCTATTGGCTCGGTTCATCATCGGTCTATATATTGACTCTAAAATCTGATCAAGCCTTGGTGATGACTTATTGGTCTGTTTCACTAAAGACCATGCAATGTTCGGTTCATGATATATAGATCGAGTTGACTCTAATTTGCTCGAGGCTTGGCTTGGTTACTTATCTCATTTTACCTATCCCGTCTACATACACGTAGGGTGCATCCATTATTCATCCACTTAATTGAGTCAAACGTAGCATCAATTAGTAATTAGTTATCACATTAGGTAGCGAGTAAATTGCCTAAATGGTCCCAGAATGTAGGTGAGGTTGTCATCATGACACTCGAAAGCTTAACAGGTACAAAGTAGTCCTTGAAATTGGATAAAAGTCGTAATTTAGTCCAAAAACTTACGGTACTGTTAGAATTTAACGGAGATTATAGTGGAAGTCAATTGCACAAATACAGTTAATAAGCTTAACGGCTCTATCAATTTATGGACTAAATTGCAACTTTGTCCAATTTCGGGGACTAATTTGGAATTGTCAAACTTTTGTGGACCAAATGGCATCCTCTGTCCACTCTCTGGGATCATATATATCGGCAATTTTCTCATTAGGTAACACATGCTAAACAGTTATTATATTCATAATTTTAGCTATTGAGTAGTTAATTATACTCCCTCCGTCCCTAAGAGATTGTCACGTTTTGACTTTTGGTGGTCAACAAAACACGATTTAAAACATAAATATCTATTATTCTACATGCGAAAAAATTATAAAAAGTTAATATTTAAAAATTATATATTGAGACGAATCTAACAAGGTCCCACAAGACTATATTATTTCTTATCGTTTAGTTCATGATCAAATTTTGTAATGTTTGATTTACAAAAGTGAAAATGTGACAATCTTTTAGGGACGGAGGAAGTATGTATTAAGGTGCTGATGATGATATAGTTTTGAACAATAATGAGACGCTATATATATCTATATGACAATATGCCTCATGCATGGCGACGACTAACAGGGTTACTGCGAGGCATCAAACAAAATCAATAACAAGGAGAATAATGGGCATGGAGCTTCAGCAATGGAAGAGAGAGCGCCCTCGACGGCTGAAGAGTTCATAAGAGTGGCCGAGGAGAAAGCTCATCACATTGATGATAAGGGGTTGGCAAGTCAAACAAGCGACAAGGCTACAGATGCGGCTGGGGAGGTGGTAAACACCGCCACCAGGGGCGAATCCGTTGAGTTCGACCATGTAAAAGAGAGCTATAAAGAAGCTCATGATGAATATTTTGGTACTTCGGATAGGGATTATAGGAGAAAGGGTGATAAAGAAGAGCCTACCTTGCCTAAAAGCATATAGAATTAAGTTTTAGTTCGGTAGCTTCTTGTTCATTAGAATCTTGAGATAAGGTCATTTGGATGATATATATGTATATTTCGCAAATAAAAGCATGCATAACTAATAAGCCTTTAGAAGCATAAGCTCAAAATTGGTGTGGAACGAATATGAATGCATGTCCGTATATATATCGTATGGACTAAATTTTATAAATTTTGAGAATTTTGTAACTTTTGGAGTTTGAATACGTTTTTTCATGTAATGATAACGTCAATGTTAATTTAAGTTTAAGGACTAAATCACATTCTCCGTCCCTAAAAGATTGTCACGTTTTGATTTTTGTTGGTCTAGAATAATAAAATTTAATTAATCATGAATTCTCATTAAACGATAAGAAATAATATAGTCTTGTAAGACCTTGTTAGATTTGTCTTAATATATATTTTTGAAATATTAATTTGTTATAATTTTTTGGCATGTATAATAATAGATATTTATGTTTTAAAATTGTATTTTGTTAATTACAGAAAGTTAAAATGTCACAATCATTTAGAGACGGAGGGAGTATATTTTTTGGACTAATTATTACGGGGACCAGTTTTGTAGATCGCTCGTTTGCTAGGACTAATGTGTATATATTATTTAGGATCATTTTAACAATTTGAAAGAACATCAAATTGCCAGAGTGGTTAAAAAGACTTAAAGGACATTGAAACTCTAATTCAAGAGCAATAAGGTGTTAAAAAGATATTTAAGACACATATTCAAATGCTATTTTTATTAATTTGTGTGTATATGAATATGAGGGACTTTAAACCTCTCAAATCTCATAATATAAACTACGTATAGTATAATACTAATAAATCTAGTGGATTTATTATTTATCCAATTAGGCGTAATCACACATGCCGTAAATGCAATAACCACCAGGCATGCACCTATTATTACAACTTCCACAATGTCTTTTATCAAAAGAAAGGCTTACACATTCTCCTCCGCAACAACTTTGTGAAAACATACATTTCTTCTTGCATGCTCCACAATTTTTGTTGTCATAATCCAAATCCATGCATTTGTTATTACAACAAGTTGAATTTTTACCATCAAGAATGATAATGGAGCATATTTCATTGTCTTTGTTGCAATGATCAGCTGCTCTTGGGTTCCTTTCTTTTTGAGCTAGAAAGCGGCCCATTCTTTTACTCGCGGTTTCTTGCAAGGGTTCGTCTGGAATCTTTAAGTACTTCTGGTTTCGTGCTTCGTTGGTATTGAAACTTTTTGAAGCTGCAAATGTAGTATAAGAGATGGTGGTGATGGACATTATGATTATCAAATTGGTCGCCTTCATGATGATTTTTGAAGGTGATGAGAAGAGAATATTAGTGTGAAATTTAAGGTGGTGAGGATGGAATTGTCAGTGGTGATGTTCGTCTCCCTTTTAGCCCTTGATTCTTAGAGATCGAAAGGGGGTGGGGGGGGGGTGTGGAGTTGTATGTTAGAGATTGGTGATAATGCCTTTGATGTTTTATAAGGTGTCTTAAGGAAGAGTTGATGCAAAGTTAATGGTAAATTAAATGGGAAGTTATTGTTTCCACCAATAGATAGTGTTATTATCGAACAGGTCATTATAGATTTATTCTCTCAAATAGTGAGATAAAGTTACACTTTAGCTCGATAGTTATATTGTTGTTACAGTTTTTAAAAATGTTCATGAGGACGTTCTTTAAAAGTAACAAGTATTGCATATTTGTCTCAATTATACTCTATCAGTCATACCGTAACATAATCTTAATACCTAAATAAATTGCTCAATCTTTCTTTCTTTAAAGTTGTTGCATTATATTTGTTTCACATGTGTAGCCAACCAAGTGAGATTTTAGTTTATACAGTAAGAAGTCAATCTTTTTCATCTTAGATCATTATTAGAAAATTAAACTTAATTAATTTCTACAACACGATTGATCAAATTTCGTATAACGTGTTCTTAATTTCTTATGCAGAAAGTCAAAAGAGAGATCGAAAATTAAAGAAAGAGGGCATGCGGTTAAACGAAGCAAAGGAACAAGACAATAAATAATTAGTAATCACATTACATTATTACAGTAAATATCAAGCTAATTGACGTATTTATGTAGCAAATACTTTTTCTTTATCATAATTTAATTTAAAAAGTACATGCATGTGGTCTACCATCATTTGCATATTATTATTATACTGTTTATACAATTGAAGAATGATCGCAATGCAATCATATAGATGTATTTGTTTATTGATGTATACGTTATTTATTTAACGTAATTATTATTATACCATAGTTTGCCACACGTCTAAATGTAATGGGTGCATTGTGCATGTGGATTGTTTTAGTACCCCTTCTATGCACATATGGGCAGAAGAAATGGAAATATCCATTAAAATAATAGAGCAAATTGTCAAAAAGGTTTTTACGGGTTATTGTTGTCATTTGATCCTCGAAAGTTCAAAAGTTGCAAATTAATCTTCGAAATTGAAGACTATTGAAACGACGTCCAAAACCTAAAGGAGGTGTTAAAACTTAACGACAATTTTGTCCTCGAATGTGGATGCCGATTGCACAATTACCGTTAAGTTTTAACACTTCCCTTAATTTAACGCTTAGATGCAATTTTTAACAATTTTGGGGACTAACTTAAAACTTTTGAATTCTAAAGAACTAAATGACAATAATTTTAATCCACTTTTTAAGATTATTTGGATAATTTCCTCTAAAAACAATACAGTTCCGAAAGAACATAATGAATTGATAATTGATAGATTGAGCCGTTTTATTACTTCATAAAACACATGCATGCATAATCTTACATTAACAGATAATTAAAGCCTTCATTATCATTCCTTCAAAATGATAATACAATTAATAATAGTACTGGCATTATTTAAGTAGATAAATTCTACTTAATTTTATTTTGGTTATTATGAGGAGGTGCATGCATGCATGCATGGTATATATAGAAGTTCGTACGGCTCACTAATACTTCATAGTAGATCATTTACCACCACCTCCAGGGAGACCACCATACCCACCTCCATAGTTACCACCATCATACCCTCCCGCCGGCGCAAAGCCACCAACTCCACCGCTAGCCGGAGGTACAAAACCAATCCGACCACCAACCCCAGCCCCAACACCACCACTAAACCCAAGACCGCTACCCCCACCACCCGTCCCAGCACCACCAGCTCCTCCACCATCCCCAGCGCCCACCTGCACGCCTCCGCCGAGCCCTGCCCCTATACTAGCTCCAAGGTCATCTTGTCCATCCCCCATACCATCATCATCATTATCTAGTTTTATTGAAGCATCCACACCATCATTTTCATTGCTTGAAAAAAGGTTTCTACAATTGATGGTAGTGGAACAAACTAAGGCAATAAAAAGCAAATAAACAAAAACTCTAGAACACATTTTGCTTGTTTGATTATTATTTGTTTTAGAGACTTGCATACTCTTCTTGGCTAGGGGATTGTATTTATAGAGTTTCAAAAGCCTAAGGACTTAAATAATTATGATAATGAATTAGGACATAAAGAATATTTGTAGGCAGGCAATAAATGAGTATTCTGAATTCTCAACCATAAAAGCATATGGATGTTGAAAATTTTAAAATTTGTGATGATCTAAGATGTTGCCAAGATACAAACATGCAAAGGGACAATAGTGACATATCATCATGCAATTAATTTTGTTGTTTTGACTCCACTGTATCAATTGGACAGTCAACAATACATCCAGTGAGATTTGAGTCTTTAAATATTTTCGAATAATAATATATATTACTCTCTCTGTCAAAGATTGTCTCATTTTGACTTTTATTGATCAAACATAACAAAATTTAACCATGAATTCTCACTAAACGATGAGAATAATATAATCTTGTGGAATCTTGTTAGATTACTCTCAATATATATTTTTGAAATATCAATTACTTTTTATAATTTTTACGAGATATTTACGTTTAAATTGTGTTTTGTTGATCACGAAAAGTCAAAATATGACAATCATTTAGGAATGGAGGGAGTATATAAATATCATATTGATTACATTATTGTATATTAAACTTGTTACTTCAATAAATAAAGTTATGTAACAATCTCAAAGTTGTGTAATTTTCATTAATCGGTTGAAATTTCATTGTATTAAACGACTAAGATGAAGATACTGCACTAATATATCGAGTCCGGATTCGGTGCATCAATAATTCGGTGCACCCGGTGCATCAGGTACCCATTTAAAGGTTTTACGTGGAAACTGTACCCACTTGAAACTTCATCATTGGTACTTGTACCCAAATTGTACTATAACAATGGTACAATACCACATATTTATTTTGGATTGATAAATATGTGGTATTGTACCATTGTTATAGTACAATTTGGGTACAAGTACCAATGATGAAGTTTCAAGTGGGTACAGTACCCACGTGAAACCTTTAAATGGGTACCTGATGCACCTGATGCATGGAAGTATTGATGCACCCAATCTTTTCACTAATATATCGGTTTCTATTTGGATCAGTATAATGTTCTTTCGATCATGAGCGCTCCTGATTATTAGAACGACCAAATGCTAAGAAAAATTTATTAATGATGCTTTTATTTCTTTAATTACTTTAATAAATATATTAGTTAAGTTAGTGCAATTTAATGTAATTGTTAATAGTAGTTTAATGATATAATTAATTATTAATTGGTAATCTATATCATTATGTTTATTTCAGTGTAAAAGTAGTTTTAATTCTTTGCTAGACCGTTTTAGCTTTTGTTTCTTGCTACTAGACATATTCTTATCTCTTATTACATGATGGACCATGAACCTTATCCAAAATCATTTGGCCTAAAATGCTCTATTTCTAACAAATGTAGCTGCAAAACAAATATAGCTCTATAACATACTATATGATTTTCTAAATATCAAGTCTCCAAAATAATATAATGAGGTGCATCAAGTCCCCTACTACATTTGCACCTTATCAATTATCAACTATTGAAATGTCACCTTCTTTCAGTGGTCGGACGGTCAGGCTCAGACCAAGCAATAGTCCGATGCCAGTGGCGGTGGTGGTGAAGACCGGGAGGGTCTTTGTTTCCCAATATGGTGTCTCTTCCACTCTTCCCCCACCTTCCCCTGACCTCAATGTCCTGCTTCCTATAAGGTCACTCGCTCGAACACCCTTTTTTCCGCTCTTAATTGAATGTCCTACATAAATGTTTTTTCATAAAGAATAAGGTTATCAAGTACTCGCTCCTATATAAAATTTTGTACATAATAAAAGGGTCAAAACAATTTTTGTTATCTAAGTACGTAATCGAGAAATATGTCAGTTACATTGAGAATTTGAGATGAAAATATTCGCGTATATAATTGAACTCTTAACATGACAAATATTAGTAGAGTACTAAATGTATCATGTTTCATGTATGTACATTATTTAATTTCAGATGTGTGTTAATGAGTTAACACTGAAATTTGATTATTGCAGTGCATTTCTACTGTTGTTATACTGGATTACAAATTTCGTTTTGGCTGATATATTATACAAAAATCTTCAGTCCGATGATGCAAAAGAAAATGACAACGAGAAATGGTAGATGTCATGTTCCATTAGTTTTCCGAAGGCATTATCTGAAATTTCACCGAGCTTCAGTAAGAAGTTTGGGTTCAAACCTTATTCAAGACAATGTCTCATCTCTAACTATATATTAGTTAGTAATTTATATATTCGATATTTGTAATACCATTAACTCATATTATTATCGCTAATTTACAAAACAAAACAAAAAACATTCACGACGTGTTTTGTAAAATTTCAACTAGAAGCAAGGAAATGATCCTGTTTTCCCTACAAACTAATGGCAAGTCTGTTCAATTGGCTTAGTATATTATTAGAAAGAGAAGGACATCCATGAGTAATATTTATATAGAAAACTCTATAAACCTTTTTTCGGTTTCAGCTCAGCTTATACAATCAAAACTGCAGCTGCAGCAGAGGTTCTAGTCGTCTTATTCTGATTTACAACGTATGCTACTACATGACTTCCAAAGAGAAATCAATGTCGTCGTTGCCACAGTAATGATGGAACAATCTTCCCTAAGCAAAATGAAGAAGATCTCCATGCTAACTCTATATTGTTTCTCATTATACATTTTCTAGAACCTCCTTCGGCCCTTACTTTATAATTTTGCCAACTGGGATGTTCGACTCCCTGACGATACTGCACAAATCTAAGTTGTAATATTACAATTTCCTATAAGCTAAACCGCATTCGAGAGATTTTTTAGAACGAGGTGTTCCATAGGGCGGCTGTCCCTTCTCCACATTTATGGTGAACCTCTTTCATTCTATCCGCTGACCTGCAAATCCCGCTGCAGCTCCAGTCGAATGAAGCAACACAAGCATTGCCTGCTTGAGCCTTCCACTCACAATCTAGTTTAACAAATGGTGTTAGCCTTTTGTGAAACAAAATAATCAGGATAATAGCATCAGTGTATATATCCCTAAATGTTATGCCTAGAGTGATAATATATAGGTAAACATAGATATAGGAGTAGTTTAGAGACTGGTGGATAACTGGATTGTGTTGGGACAATTTTGAGTATTTCATGCCAAGAGTGAAGCACTGAATAAATGGTACAAAAAAGTTTTCAGAGATGAGTTTTATACGACGACCTGATGGTCTCAATAACGCCTACAGCAAAAATCCGCATGTAGGTTGCTTATTTTTACAGGTAAGAATGCTAAATTAAAAAGTAGTTCTCTTACAAGTTGCAACAGTATAACATGAAAGCCGACGAAAAAGTTCCCCAAATTCACAGATCTCAAGTAACTGCCTGAACTCACTGAAGTAAGATAAATCACTTTTTGCATGGATTTGATGTCAATTACTGTCGTCAACATGACAATTGATTTACCTAGCAACCCTCAGGTAAGTTATAAGAAAAAAGATTCAAGGTGAACCTTTTTCCTTATTTTTCAAATTTATTTACGCCTTCTAAGAGGGAGGGGTGAAGAGTGAAGACATGACAAGTTACCAGGTGGAGTTCCACAGCATAACCTCCTGTCATCTATATGCTCAACATCCAGCCCAATGAACCACGATCCCAATGAGACATCTTCATTGGCATACTTATGTAGCACATGCCTTCAATAATCCAATTGGATATAGAGGATGTTAGTTGGGAACAAGACATAAAACCGACATTAGCAGGGAACATAAACCACATCCAACAAAAATGTGTGAACTGTATTTCTTACTGATTGATTGATATGTAAGTAGCCAGGTCTCTCGAAATAGCATAAATCTGTCCTGTAGCGTGGCGGAAATACTTGCTCCCTGCCTCACCAAATTTCCAATGCTCAGGTTCATGATATCTCACTCCTCTGTCAGTGACGGACCAGGTCAATTCAAGCATTATATCAGAAGGTAGAAAGAAAGAACTATTAAAAATGGTCTAAAGTTCTTAACTATTATCATACTAGACAAAACGTTAATATACAGCAATCATATTTCTCTTACTTTTGAGCCAGAACTGGTCCAGATTTCATGCATCCAATATACACCCTTGGTTTCTCACGATGTCTAGAAAGAGTTGCAGCTAAAGTTCCTGCAATAACACAGAACTATTTTCTTTCAAATTTGAATGTGAACAAAAACATGTAGATAGAAATGTTTTGTTGTTGGAGCCTGGAGGCAAAGGGACATAACAGATTGACAGATACAGGATCCAATATTTCTTATAAGATGTTATGGCCTGATATGGTGATAAATCAACAACGAGAACGACTCTATATGTAAGGTCACTCTAACAGAAGGGTTTAAAAAGGAATGTATACCTATGTTAACATGTACATCGTCGTCGACTTTTACATAAAAGTCTGCATCCCACAGCGCAAGAGCTGTGGTAAAATAAGTCTTAGTCTTAGCAGATAGTTCAAGGTATCCTTCAACATGCTCCTGAACAAACAAGCAAGTGGGAAGTTATATTTGGAATACTAATATCATATGCATGCAACTTGATTAACAGTTTTCGATTAGAAAACGTTAACAAAAAAGGAATTTGAGTGTCTAGTGTCTACAATGTTCCAACAACGTGATCTGTCCTGACATCTATATAGCCAGTACTTGTGAAGGCACCTGAATGATGGCAGTATTTATGATAAGGCAGGAATTAGAAGAATAGTTTTACCAGTCTCAAAAAGTCCCCGTGTTTCTTATCCTCTGCCTCGATAGCTCTATCAAGAATACCACCAGTGGTGAAACTGTTCGACAAGGATTTAGGAAGCGATATTAGACCCGAAAATGAAAAATGGAGAAATGAAAATACTCTTTTGCCAATTGATACAAAAGCTTCGCTTTTCGAAGTTATTTAGCTCACTCTAACTATAACGCTCTTCCCACATTTTAAAATTTTGGCACCCAAAAGGCATTTTTTTAATGTGTCCTAGTTCCAAATTTACTTCTATTCCTAGATGACTTCTTTTAAACAATGTTTTGACAGCTTTTTCACAATACTAATCAACAGCCAAGAAATATTTTCAACTGTAATTTAGGATTCAAATATTTTCTTATATAGTCACTCACCTGTGGCCTATTACGAAGCGCATGATAATGCCTTTTTCTTCCTCAAGCTTCTTTCTTTTTTCACCTATTTTTTAAGAGCACATCTAAAGTAATTTAGAACTCCAAATTAAGAAGAAGAAACATTTTCATAAAGAAGGCCACGATTGATGCAATATCAGTACCTTGTGGCATCCACGTAGCACGAACAGAATCCCTTCTCTTGCGGCTGCTAAAAGCCGTATTTATGCCAACGACCATTATGTATTTTCTCCTCTTAGTCAATGCAGGAATCTTCAAGTCTTCACTTATGGGAGAGCCACTAAGTATAGAATCTTGCAGAGACCTTGCAGCAGCTAATTCCATTTCTAAATTTGATATCGTTTTATCCAGAGTCCTGCATTTTCCAACAGCCATAAGTATCGTATTTTTTATATCTATCATGAGTCCACACGATCAAATCAAAGGAACAGAAATTACTTACTGTAAAGAGTTATGATTCTTAGATACCTCTCCTAGAATATCTTTATACTCGCTACTTCCGTGGTTCTACATAAAATACAATGAAATTAGCAAATAAATAAGTAAAGGAACCAAGAGTATTTGAAAACTGTTTCAAAGTCTTCCGTAAAGTAGACAGGATAAACCATTACAACCTAAGGATGAAAATGTTAAAACTCACAGTGTTTGGATGACAACTGCTAGAAACCGACTGGATCTTCTCATCTTCAATAGACTCAGCGCCCGACATGCTTCTAGCTTCTGGCACTGACCACATCCTAAACCAAAGTATCATATAACATTCTAATGTTAGAAAAAGCGGAAAACGAAGAAAAATAAAGAGAACTTGAATGTAATTAGAGGCTGTTTGAATATAAGCAGCAGCTTGTAATGAAATTCCTGCGACAAGACTGAAGCATTTTATCTGGTACTTAATGATTAGCTGCATGTCAAAGCTAGGCGAACACCCTTTGTGGTTACTCTTGAAGCATTGTATTGTACTTACATAGTTACATGTTAGATTATAAGCATCATGTTCCAAGACCTTGATGAAAATACTAAACTTCAAGAATCCAAGTACTACCCATAATATAAAACATTGCTACATTTAATTGATTACATACTAACCATAAACACTAAATAGCCAATTTGCTAGTGGAAAAGAGCATAAGCATTCAAATCAAATTTATTACTTCAAAATCAAACCAAACAATTAGAGTGTCGGCTATATAAACACAACGTCTACAGTTATCCAAATTTTCTTACTTTAATGGAGTAGAAAGAAAGAGAAACCGAAGAACAAACCTATCAGTAAACAGCATTCCAGAGCAGAAGCATCCAACACAAAGAATAATAGCCAACTTTCTTGGCACTAAATTCTTCGAATTCGACTCAAATCCTCCTCTGCTCTTCCAAGACATGGTTTTCTTCTTTGCTTAATCTCAGCAACTCAATCTCCAGATTCAATCAATATCCATTATCTATTTTCCAGCAAAACATCACCCAAATCACAGTCAAAGATCAAGAACCATAAAAACCTCAACTTTCAAGAAAATCAAACTCAACACAATACTTCTCCCAAACTTAAAAATCTATACTTTCAAGAAAATCAAACCCAAAATTTGTCCCAAATCACATCCAAATATGAAGAAGCTTAAAAATCTCAACTTTCAAGGAAACAAAACTCAAATGAATATTTGTCCCAAATCAAATGTCCAAACCAACAAATCCAACAGCCGAAAACTTGAAATACTATTGGAAGTCTATGGACTTTGAAGAACACACATCAGTTGAAATTCTTTGCTTAATCTTAGCAACTCAATATTAGATTCAATCAATGCCCCACTACTTATTTTCCTGCTAAACAAACTCCAATCACAACCAAATATCAAGAACCTTAAAAATCTCCACTTTCAAGAAAATCAAATTGAACCCAATATTAGTCCCAAATCAATTGTCCTAAACAACTAATCCAACAGCTAAAATACTACTGGAACACACAACAGTTGAAATGGTTCTGAAGGAAGAATTTTATTGGGAATAAATTGGTAGTTGCAACAAGTATTATTCTAGAGTAGCAAGTGTTGAATATTGAATGATAAAGTTGTCGGTGAGAAGAAGTAGTTAGTGGAGGTGGCAGAGGCTTCTCATTTTCATATGATTCGTTTCAACAAAAAGACACGTTATCTTCTTGCCTCAATTTGTTGTTTGTTTCCCTGACTTTTTTCATGTTTCCTGTTGACTTTTTAAGATCCACAATTGTTTGTCTCAACTCTTCATGATTAATCATAAACTATGGGATTAATTTTCATGTCAGTTGTCACCCTAATTTTTTTATAGATATGAAAACTTACTACAAATGAAAGAGTAAATTTTTCTCACTAAACTTCTGCTAAACATATGAGAGTTCAAAGTGTAGATAAATGTAAAATTAGTATTATTACAATAATTATGAAAATTAAATACGATTGAAATAAAGATAGGCAAAAGAATTTTCCAAATAAAATGAGCAATCCCAATATGATATTTCTTGTAAAATTCGAGTCAAGCTTTTAATTTAGGAAGTAAAGGACAAAGTCTAGTGAAGACCCGAATAAATAATTTGTTACATGAATAGCTATTTTTTTTATCTTAATTTCTTAATCTTTATTAGAAGTTTCTTAATCTAATGAATTATAAGCTGAATATACTTAAGTAGAAGGCCTATAACAAGAATACCAACCGTGAGACACATACCATAGCCAATAATATCCTATATTTCAACAAAATATAGATTCCAGAATCATTAATCTATGTTCCTCCATGATTATGTCGTTATTTTCTTGATTTACCTAATTGATTTAAAAATTATCATTATATAATTATATCTTGTCAAGTTGTCGTCTAATTCTATAAACTTTTTCAGTTTTACACAATTGTTTATCGAGTCATTAAATTACACACAAATCTTAATTAACATGGGACACATTTACAATTGCACTAATACTTTCTTAAAATATTGAAATAAGCTATACAACGAGCTCAATTTAATTTTATTAACAAATTTTGCAATCAATTGTCCTTTATTAAATTTAAAATGGTGTGTGAATCAAATTGTAGAGTTAGGTTTTACTAATCAAAAGGCAAAATTGTCCATACAAGCACCCACAAAAATAGCATAAAACCCAACTACCTATTTAATCTTGATCCAACTGTCCACATATAAAATTAGGTTTTACTAACTCGTTTTAAGTTAGGTTGCAATAAAAAACTCTGATTTGTGATAGTTGGTGATAAAACAATATTTCAATAAATGGTAATAATTGCTCCTTGATTATTTAACGAACCGTTGCACCCATTTGTTAAAAAGTTGACAATAAATAAAAGTATTGGATCAACAAAAAAGCAACTAAGACAGTTGGTTGGTCTTCTCTACATTATGAATCTGGACACTAATATGTTAGTGTTGCAACTTGCCAACTTGCAAGACCATACATAAATTTATTCCTACCTTAGAATGGAAGTAAATCTTTTTAGGTGGAATAAATATTTCATTCTTACTTGAATGTTTTTAACAAAATAAAATACTCTAGGCATTTTATTTGTTGTATTTTAACTCTAGGCATTTCTTTTTACTCTAGCTTAGGCTAACAACTATTACTAATATACTTAAATAATAAATTATTCAATTGGTGCCTTCTATTTAGTACATTCTCTATTTACGTTTAAATGTCATACTATTTTAAAAGTGATTCCAAATTAATCGATATTTTTCAATAATTAATAAATACTCCATATAAATAAAGATTTGTTACATTAATCAATTTTGGCTCATTAATTATTTATGCACTTGTGGGTAAATTTATACTTCTTCAATCTTTTTTAGTTGTAGTTTTAGTCATTTTCATATAGATTAAAAAATGTATTCATAGTAAAAAATCAAAATATCTAGTGCAAAAGTAAAATAATAATTGATTGAAACTATATCTTTGTGTAGTTGATAATTTAAATAGAAAAGTTAAGCAAAAAGCACATTACTAATGTAGAATCACAATTAACTATATGTTAGAAAGACAACTATTTTAAAACAAAAAAAATTAGGCTAACATGGCAACTGAAAAAACAAACGGAGCACTAATTCACATGTATTCAACTATGTTAACAACTTTAAAGTCCCTCACAATCACATTCACTTGTCGTTTCGATACATTTGTACATAAATTGAGAAAAATAAAAAAATCATCAAAACTACATTAAAAATATAAAAAAACAATTAATTGAAACTATATCCTTAATTGATTTTACTAATTTAGAAATACAAAATCATAAAAGATGTGAAAATATAATATTTTATGCTAAAATGATAAATATTTTTTAAAAATTATGCTAAAATAAATGTTTACTAAGCAATCCATGCACATATCAATCTCATTGTTTATAGTGATCACAGCTATTCAAGTAATATCAATATAACAATCTCTTAATGGAAAACTCAACTTCCTTTTTTCTACCGCCCCTTACAATGAGAATCATCTCTAAATCGAGCAAAACTCAACTTCCTTAACAAAATGGAACAGAAAATGGATTATTCAAGAAACCCTGTTTTAGTCAAGACAGCATTTCTCACCCTACTAAGATCTCTCCCTTTAAGAGTCCTTCCAACTCCTTCACACATTGAGTATGACATTTGCTTCTTCCCAATCCTTCTATCAATCAACACATGTGGTGGCACCATTTCACCACCACCTTCATCTTCTTCCTCCTCATAACCACCACCACCACCATCCTCACCACAAGCCAACGACGCACCCGCCTTTGAGCTTCCATAGACTTTTGACCAATCTGGGACATTAACTGGAGCAGAGTGATATGGAATTCTTGATTCTTGAACACAAACATTGCTACTAGACCTTGGAATCATTCTAGTTGCACTAGGCAAAGGCCTTGAGGTGAAGCTTGAAGTACCCTTCAATGGGGGAGCTTTGAAATCTGAGATTTTTTGCACCATTGATTTTGAAACACCCCATACATCTTCTTCCTGGAACTCTTCATGCCTACCTTTAGAAAATGCCATCTTTTCCCCTGCAAAACTGAAATCAAATATGTGATTGTTAGGGGCCGGGGCCACCAGAACTCCTATAACGAGGTCTCGAGTTCAATTCTTATAATCAATATATACGCGCAGAATTTAAAAATGTGAAAGTACTAGTGTCTAGAGTGTGACATGTGACATGGACGACGACGACAACAACAACATACCTGTTCTTGGATTGAAATTTTTGAAACTTTTTAAAGTTTTTTGAAGTATGAGAGCAGAGGAATGCAAAAGCTCAATTTTATGTTTTGAGACAAAGTTGGAAACAGAAAATGATGAATTTGGTATGTTGGTTTCGGTGATATATCTAGTAATTTGTAATGATTTTGAAATGAGTCAAACTATAATTACATTCAACTTATTCTAATTATATTTAATTAAATAAATGCTTATGCCAATAAATGAATGCACGAAGTTAGAAATAAAGCATTCACCAGCTATCCAATGAGCTTGCACACATGTCTCACATTTCAAACTTAGCATTATTGGTCAATCGTAATATCGTATTATTATTATTATTATGTTAAATTTATTATTTTTATTTTAACATCTTAAAATAATTATATTAATAATTAATAAGACTAATATAGTCATTGATATATTTGTTAATTAGGTGTTAAATATAGAAAGTTATTAATTAAGGTTACTTTGTTGTGAACTACTTTTTATTACTTAATTGATTATGTTAAATGAATCTAATCACATTCATTTCAAATATCAATTAAAATAATACTCTGAATTAAATAAATTAAAGTCTTGTGTGTGAAAATCTAAAATGTCAATATTTTCAAAAAACCATGGGAGTAATAAATAGCATTTCCTCCCATCCAAAAAATGGTCTTTGAATGCATTTTAACAAATCCAATATATTTTACACAAATCAAAACATAATTTACCATTTCCCCTTTATACTCTCATATGCATTAGCACATAAATATTGATGATACACTTATAGTAAGCGCCTTCGCTTGGCTAGCCCACCGACTATTGCCCAACAAATGAGGTAAATTCGGGATATGCCTCTCTAGCGGTCTGGTACTCCACCTCAAGAGTGCACATACTCTGGGTAACTACCCACAAGCAGGTACTCCCTTTAACAAATGCAAAGTTACTCATGCATCTGCTATGGATCGAACCCACACACTTGTGGAGAAGCACACTCTTATAATCAAAATTTAACGAGAGCAACTTTCCCTCACTTCATTAAGCTTCGACCGAAGTTCAAACAAACAGAAAATTTCGTTGTTTGATTTGTTCGAACAACTCAAGGTTTTGTTCGAACCTTTCGGATTTCAAAAGGAGATCTGAATACTCATGAAAAAATATGAAAAAATTACCAACATATGTAATTCGAGTCTTCAACTCTAATTGAGTGAATTTGAAAATGAGATTCGCACTCAGCTCGAACTTGAATTACTTTTTTGTCAATCGAAAAATAGTCTCACTCTTATCAGAAAGGTAGGAATGTGTAATATCCATTTCCTTTTTTGCAACGTAAAGGCTCGAGTCTCTTTATAAGCATTTCCCATGAACATGTGTATGATTCATGTTTCATGTCCCATAATTTACTAACATAATTAGTGACAACCCTTCTTGAAAGGCTATGTGGTCTCATATGCAGTTTCATAGGCTAACATATCCAAGCAGCTTCCTGGGACTTTGTAACACAACACTACTAAAAGTTGCTTCAAGTACTGGAGATTATAGCTAGAAGACTTACAATTCACAGACCACAGTAGAAAGTGACCGACTAACGAGACTTCCAATTTCAATTCTTGAAATTTTTGTCAAAGGGAACTGCAGTTTTCAAAGATGGTTTAGTTGAAAATGTAGGTTGGATGTATGTTACCATCACAAACCAGTATCGATTTAACTTTGCATTTATACTTTTGAAAATCGAACAAGCACTCGAATGTTAAGGAGAAGAGACTTAAGCCAAAAGAAGGCAATCATGGGGTGTTTCGGGCTCACAAATGTCTACATCTATCTACGAAGCCTACATCAGGCGTGGTAAGTAGGACGCGTATAACGATATTTTAGTTTTGTAGGCTAGTGAAAGGTTAAAGATCTACAGGGCTTCAATCAATTGTAAGAAGTCTCAATCATTTGAAGGCGGCGTAGAGCAACTAGTAAATTTCTCCATGCTGTGTGTGGTTCCACTTCTCATCATATGGCAAAACTCTTCGTAGTTGATTTTTCCGTCCTGAACGCTTCAGAAAGTTAGCAAAGCTACTACCTATATCAGCACAAGCACATTTTAAGAACAAACTCACATTATCTGCATCCACTTCTGAGATGATATCCTTTACAACGCATTCGTCGCAAATATTGTGCTCTTTCATGGACATCTCAAGTTCATCTTTAGTAATAAACCTATCAGAATATAAAAAGTCGTCGACCAATAAGTGAACCTTGGAAAGTATATAACATCTGCAAGAATAATCTCGATGCTAAAGTAGTCACGTACCCACTATTATCCTTGTCAAAATATTGAAATGCCTTGAACAGGTATTCCTCTCTTTCTAATCTGTGACCGTGCATCGTTGCTGTGATGAACTCAATGTAATCAATTGTACCGTCCCTATCCACATCAGCCTGCGCGAAGATAAAGGAAAGTAAGGTTATCGGTAAATCTTCAAATAGAACTAACCTACAAGGTTGGCATATTATTAGGTGCTAATAATCTTACTGCTTCCATCAGCTGTTTCACTTCCCATTCAGTCAGCTTCGATCCTAGTTGATCCAAGCCACTCTTGAGTTCATCAATAGTGATTGAACCATCTCCATCGGTATCCATATTTTGAAACATTGCTTTCAGACCTTGCTTTTCTTCATTGCCAAGATTTTCAGCAATGACCTATAACACAT
Source organism: Echium plantagineum (assembly GCA_003412495.2). Lineage (NCBI taxonomy): Eukaryota > Viridiplantae > Streptophyta > Magnoliopsida > Boraginales > Boraginaceae > Echium > Echium plantagineum. The sequence continues at coordinate 30,965,513 of CM016567.1, forward strand.
TTTAAAATATTCATCAGTGGTTGGTATGCACACATCAATTCTATAAACTAATTCCGATTACTAAACCATAAGAGCAGGGTATGAATGTATGATACTTAAAGATCAGATTGGTTACAGTGACTAGATGATCAGATGGATAAAAAAGCTGGAGATTGCAGAAATATCATGAAAGACGTGCACCACCACGTTCGTTATATCTGTCAAAATGTGTGCTTGTCCGTTTTAGACGTGATACATTTTTTACAATGGGATTCACACGAGGGGATGAGTACCTTCAATGCAAGCCTTTTGAATTTGTTCATTGCTCTGAATTGTTTCATCCTCAAAAGCACAGCACTACCGATTGGTTTATCTGAGGCTTCTCCGCCTTCTCTGATCCACGGGTGCTCTGACCAATCACAATATTTTCATAATAAATCCATTAGAAAGGAAGAATTGTGGTGCGGCAAGCAGTGTTGTCAGGAATTCACATGGCTCTCTTGGTCTCAAATATTCAGTTCGTGGAAAGGTACTGTATCTTTTTAAGAAGTTGACATGCTATGTGAGACTTACCAAGAACCTCAGCAGCAGTTATACGACGCTTTGGATCACGGGTCAGCATTTTGCGGACCAGGTCTTTGGCACTCCTCGATATAGATGGCCAAGGTTCAGACTCCAAATCAATGCGTCCTTTCTCAATGGCTTTGAATATTCCCTTTTCATTTTCTGCAATATCAATTTCCCAGAAAGCATTATTTCTTTTCTGATTACTTCTTGCAGTATCTTTTCAGATATAACGTCGACTGATGATGCTAATCCCATGAACTTACCAGCCCAAAAAGGGGGGACACCGGAGAGTAATATGTAAAGTATGACTCCTGCACTCCAGACGTCAATTTCCTTTCCATATTTGCGCTTTAGTACTTCTGGAGCCACATAGTACGCACTTCCAACAACATCCTTGTATATCTTTCCTGCATAAAACATAAAATAGTCCAAAAATCAGTATTGTGAAATTACACATGAATAGAGCTACATGTGATGTGATAGTTGCATGACTTCGATGCTTATGAAAATCGAAGACCCCGGAATAGGAGAATAGTTTAGTCACTCAGACCACAGGTCAGTTCATGCAATACTTCAGAAATCTTTATGGGTCAAATTTGTTCAAGATATTGCAGTTAGTTCTCCAGCCAATTCCTCCAGAAGTAACACATATGCAATATCTCTGAGCAACAACGCGATTTACATCAAGATGTCAGTTAAAATATGCAGCACTGAGTCAAAGATGTCAGTTTGCTCAGATAATACACCTTGATAGTTGAGACCTAGCAACCGCAAGCTAAGCTAATCGCAAAGACTAGAAGATCAACATGCCCAGTGCCTCTAAAGGGGCTCCCCCCCTAAGTGGGGGAAGCGAGGGCATAGTACACAGGGAGGCTGTTTCCGAATTGACCAAAGAGTAAAGTACAACACTATCTGCTACCACTTCACGAAGACCAACGATATCAGAACAAAATAGGATAGAATGGAAGACAAGAATGAAGAAAGGACTATCAACCTTCTTGAATGAACACAGATAATCCAAAATCTGTTGCCTTCAAGGTAGCATCTTGCGTTTTGGCAGACAACAGAAAATTCTCTGGTTTAAGATCTCGATGCATCACTCCCATAAAATGACACACATGTACAACATTAACAATAGCCCTGCACATAGAAGCTGCCGCCCTTTCAGTGTAATGCCCTTTTGCGAGAATCCTATCAAATAGCTCACCACCAGAACACAGCTCCATCACAAGATGCACATTATTCTTATCCTCATAAGCACCCTTAAACGCAACGATATTTGGTTGTCCACATAAATGCTGCATGATCTGAATCTCTCGCCTCATATCATTCTTATCACTCTTTGTCGTAAGTTTCTTCTTTGAGATAGATTTACAAGCAAATTGTTCACCATCTTCAATCCTCGTGCACAAATATGTTATCCCAAATTGCCCCCTACCCAATTCTCTACCCAATGTATAAAAAGCCTTGATATCTTCAAATGGCTTTCCAAGAATTGTATCAGGCACATGATGAACTGGCTTCTTCGGGCTCATGTGCGACTTTTGAGGCGATTGATTATCAAAACCAGGAGACCTGGTATATAGAATTTGAAGACGCTTCCCGCCATTTGCAGCTCCCGGTCTCTGATGCCTCTTTGCTTGTGACCTTTTATTATGCCTCTTGCTTAAACACCCACCCATTTCGCCCCCTTTTTCACCTGGTCATCAACAACTCAATTGCTGAAAGGATTCAATCGTTTGCATCAAGAAATTGAATCAATATATAAAAATATACACCCTTTTTTCCTCTCTTCACCTGGTCATCAACAACTCAATTTCTCACAAGATTATATTTTTTTGGCATCAAGAAATTGAATCAACATGAAAAACACACACATGTCAGCTTTCTCCCCCTGGTCATCAACAATTCAATTTCTGAAAATATTCAATTTTTTTTGCGTCAAGAAACTGAAGCAACATAAAAATATACACAATTTTTTCTTCTGTTCACCACATCATCAAAACTCAATTGCTAAATAGATTCAATTTTTTCATCAAGAAATTGATCAAATACGATAAGGATAATACTTTGGAGAAAGATAACGGATTCTGGAAAATGGGTATAAACTTATATTTTGATCAGATGATCATAGAGGATATGTGGAAAGTTTTTTTTTTGGTCCTTTTTCAATATAAATATGTTTTTTTGCAAGGTAAGATTCTGAAATTGTTGAAAAAGGTTCAATGTTTCATAAAATGATGACAAGTGCATTGTATTCGATTAGTTCAACATCTGAACTAATTCTGTTAACAAAAGTTGTCCAAACAAGAAACACAAGTAGTTGGTTTTACTAGGTTGTTATCAAATCATCCATGTATGATTGTGCCCATGCGACAAATTCTCATGTCCACATGCAACAAATGAGTTTTTCCAAGATAGTTAGAGATGTGAGTAACCAAATAAAGTCTCAAACAATGATAGTCTAGGAGATATTTAGGGAACCAACATGTTTATAATGACATTGTAACCTTTTTGTGTATGTAACAAATCTTATTGCAACAATTGAGAACACCATTTTTAGTGTTCCGGATCGAGTCTAGATCGTGTTAAGTAATATAATGATAGTTACGTTCGTTACCATTAATTAACTATGATTAATTTATTGGTTCATAACAACCGCATATGTATGCAACTTACATCATGGTCCAAGCCAATAATACGTTTAGTTCATACTAAAATATAAACATAAACATAAAAACTTAATTGAATTCGTCCTTACGAAAATACTGAAATGAGAATTTAATCAGACGTAACTCAACCTCTATATTTCTTATTGCTGAAAAACTAGCATGACTCATGAAAACCTAGTATTCTTCTTTTTTTAGACATGGACTTTCTCTAAATCTAGACTTACTTACTCTTCTTGGACCATTAAATTTTTATGTTTATCTTTAACGAGTTGTCCAATATCACCAATTAAGTTCTCGATATCTGCACTTTAATCAACAATTACCTAGAACTCTAATAAGATGAAAATAAGTGCAAATTACATCTCATTAACGAACAAATAATATAAATTAACTTCTAATTAGGTTCTTTAAAATACTCTATAATGAGCACTTATCAACAATAGATGTTCATGTAATTTAAAATGATACGGATAATTAAATAGAACATAGTGATGAGACGCTTCACCTCCAACCAAAGATTCAGGTGTGCAAGTTACTATACATTGAAATGAGAGAGACAATTAAGTGCAACATAATGTTAAGCAATTGCAACTTCTTCAACACTTCGACTAACATTTCTATTTAGACTTGGAGTCCAAACGAATTTGACAATTTTAGAGATAATTGCTGAAATGGTCCCATATAATATTTGTAAATTACACTTTAGTCCCTGTAAATGTTCGGTCTGTGCAAATGGTATCTCATATTGGTTGAAAATGTGTCTTTTAGTCCCTATTTTGAGGGGACGTTAAATTTTGACAGAAAGAGATACTAAAGCGCACATTTTCAAGAAATATTTAAGTTTCAAAAATTCTATTTTGGCCCCACTTCAATCAAAATTTAATGTATCTGCCAAAAGAGTAACTAATTTTCATCTTTTATGCCAATATCATGGACAATTTGCGCATACCATACATTTATTGCTACTAAAGTGCAACTTACACATATTATTTAGGACCATTTTGGCAATTTTCTCATAATTTTAGAATATTTTAACACCACAAGTCATTGACTTTTTCATTTTTATATAGTTACAATAACAACAAGGAAACATGAACAATGATGTATAGTATCATGGTCATATTATTATATTTGGATGTACTTATTTGTTCAAGCTTGGCTTAAGAAAGTTGTTTCTGCATTTTCATCACTACAATAAAGACATGGATGCTGCTCAATGTGTTGCTTCTGCAGAATGTTCCTGGCTTTGATCACAAGTTCTCTGTTACTCAAAGGCTCTAAATTCTCCTTCAACACAATCTGGATTGCATTACTAAAAGCCCCATAAGACCTTTTCCCACCATCTTCTTGCATATCTGCTGAAGTCTCATTTGCTTGACATCCACTAAGCAAGATTCCTTCATCAGCCTTCAGTGGCTTCAATGTATCTTCAAGATTACTCGGGCCGCGGAATCGGATGCTTGCATCGGCACCAAAGATTTCCAGCAGATGGGTGCCCATATCTTGGGTGTTGATGTTTGTTTGTGATGAGAGATGCTCTAGTACTGTTTCAAAATGAATATTCTTGGACTTTTTTTGGAACAGCACATTTTCTTCAGGGGTAGTGTTATTATCACTTGAAGGTCCTATTTGCTCTTTCTCTTTGTCAATGAGGCCTCCACTATGGCATGAGTCTGAGATGATAGTGAATGTCGCGCCTTTAGGTAGTCGATTTACCAGATTACGGAAGTCCAAATCTGTCAAAACGTCGTTAATAAAACAACTAGTCCATTCAAACATTTCATGAACTCATATAAAATACGATTTATCAGATTACGAAAGTCCAAATCTGTCAAAACATCGTTAATAAAGCCAACTAGTTTATTCAAACATATCACGAACTCACATACAATAGGATTTATCAAATTACGGAAGTCCAAATCTGTCAAAACATCGTTAAAAAGTCAACTAGTCATTCAAATTTATTTCAACTTACTAGTGATCATGTTGAAATCAGTTGGAACAATTGCTTCTTCTTTCTTCTTCTTAGACAGATGACCAGACTTGTTCAAATCAATCAATGTCCCATGTCCACTGTAGTGAAAAAACAGAACATCTCCCGGTTTAGCTTGATCGACCATGTTACTCAGTGCTTTCTTGATGTTGGCACCAGTAGGCATATTTGAGCTCCCAGGTTTATCAGTCATAAGCTCAATGTTGTCTTCCTCAAACCCAAATCGCTTCGATTTCAGAAGCTCTCTCATGGCAAGAACATCATTGTAGCAACCATGCAACTCATTCCTCGTGTTCGGGTAGTTGCATCCTACCAAAACAGCTAATCTCCTTCCAATTGGTGCTTGTTCCATTTTAATTGCCCTTTTCTTGTTAATGTGTATATGTATATGATGAATAACTCAAGCATTGAAGGGAGTTTATATATGAAAGTTTAGGATGATTATTAAGTTGTAGTTAGGCAGCTAACTTAGCTTGAATGAGCTACATTTTGCTTCACGTAATTACTATGGTCGCTATTTATGAGGTGCATGCCTTTGCTCTCAAGGATTATTTCCTCAATTAAGCGAACATTTGATTTATCAATTATTGTTTATCTTTAGCGTTATAAGTTATAACTTGTAACGCTATAAATGCCAGGTCGGGAAGAATTAGCACATAATTATTTGCTTTACTATATGGAGTAAAACTTATAATCATATATGGCAGCCCCAATACTTCAATAAACATTTAAGGAAATATATGAAAGTAGGAACTTCTGATGCTTGGACGCAACATGAAATTGTGTTCTTGTAACACGAAACTTAGAAAACAATCCTGATAATATTGTTGCCTTCAAGCTTCAGCAACTGATAATTGGTCTTTTTGTCTTCAATAATTGGTTACTAATTAGCTGTATACGCCAAACCTGATATGAAATGTGTTTGACTACCATCCTTTTCATATTCATATAAAATGTAACAGCAACACTAGATCAATTCGACTCAGAGTCTCAGATGCATGCCGAAATCAATTCTTTGACGTCAGTTCAGACATCATCTTTGTTTTTGGTTGGCGTATGGTGCGCGCTAGTGATAGATGTGGCAAATTTTCAAATTTTCTACAATGTTTGGGGTGGAATTTTATGAATTGTATTTATATCTAAGTTACAATGAGAATAAAACTGAGGGATTCAATGACAGCAATCGAAATATCTACACTGCAGCATTTACACCTTTGAATCAGCAATTTCCTGGACAAACATTTTGGTACATGGTCATTTTCTAGATACAAATGGCATGTGGGTTTATGACTTGAATCCTCAAAAAGCTCAACAGTGGAAAAACCATTAGTGTTACCAAGCTTCTCTTCTGTTCTATACAGGTACAGCCTCAACAATCTTGGCAAAATAAAATTGAGTAGTTACCAAGCCTCTCTTCCTGATCTTCCATCCGACTTTCTGCAACGCCCTCTCCACATCAGCCTCGGCATGTAGATATGCTCGTGTAGCTTTTGAAGGACCCGGAAATAGCTCCCCGACTCTCTTTAATGCAGCATAGTAGAATGTTAAAGGGGCGAAACTCAGAATCAACCTGTTCTCGGCCAATGAAGCAAGATGGGAAATCATGGCATCTGCCTTGTTTTGAGGGTAGTGTATCAAAACATCCAAGCAGATAACAGTATCATACTTCCCTTCCAAGCTCTCCAAATCTTTCACATCAAATTTAGGCATTACTAGCGATGAAGACTCCTCCTCCTTACCGTTGAAAAGCTCTTCCCGCGCCTACACGAAATCGAACTTGGAATCACAACTGAAACTGTCATATAAATCCTTTGGATACAGGAATATGAAAAATTACAGACCCTCAAAATTGTAGCTTTTCTCAACGAGATTAGACTTGAAACGAAATTGTAGGAAAGCCTAATCAAGTTTCTTCTTGCCACAAAGAAACATTAATCTCTTAAGCAGAACAAAAACATAAATCAATAACTTTAGATACAATTTAAGCAGCACAACCCGGCAAGCTCAAGATTTGCCCAATCCTCAAATTCCTTCATATTCTCAACATTCCGCTTTCCCAACAACAACAACACTATGTCTCAATGCCTTCTTTTAAGAGACTTCTCCTTAAGCAAGGTAAGGGGATCGGATAGTATACAACCTTACTCATATACAGTACTCTCCACACTCACATTTATTAGTTTAATAAGCCCTCTTGATTTCTTTCGTTATATAGAGGATATTTCACTTCCATAAAATAAAACTTCAGTCTTTAATAAGTAGTTTTCAAACTAATAATCTAAGACAAATGTACGAATTATCCCCTCAATCCCAAAAAAGATTGTTAATCTTGATTTTCAATCATCAAGATCAACATTAACGAACTACGAGTTCTTAACTGACACACATAACTTCAATTTGAATAAAAACCCGACAATCTTTTCGACATAGAGAGAGCATTGAACTTGATAACAAACTATTAAAAACACATAAACCATTTCAAAATAAACCAAATGATCCTTACATTTTTTTGAGCTTCAGCAACCATAGCAGCAGAAATATCACTAGCATAAACATCAGCCCCTTCTTTAGCCAGTGGTATAGACAAGCTCCCAGTCCCACATCCAGCATCACAAACACTCACACCCTTCAAAGACCCTTCATCACCCAACATCTTCATTACATTCTCAACTGTCTTAGAATGTCCCAACCTAATCAAATATATAAACAATTAATTTCATTGATGATAATTGATTATGTTCATTACATCTATAATCATTCGTTAAAAGTACAATTTTTTATGTTAGAACGATAACTAAAAAATTGAGGGAGTAACTTCGAGTTAGTGAGTGTTTGACTCTTTATAGTATACTACATTTAGTAATAGTAATATATATTCTTGATTAATCTTGATACAAACCTTATATCTTTCTGCACAGTGTTGACATCATCAGTATCTCCATAAATCTTCCTCCATCTCTGGAATCCAGTATTGTTGAAGTACTCTTTGACCACCTCCTTATCGCCTCCCCCGACCTCCATTGCTTGAGTTTTCCTCCTCATTTCTGGGTCAGTTAAGGAGAGTACTGCTGCAAGTGCTGCAACTGATCCTCCACCAATGACTGCGAGAGTGGTGCTGTCGAGGGAGACGTCGGTGACGGTGGAGAGAGGGGGGAGGGAGGAGGTGATGTGGAGGAGTTTGCGGAGGGGTTTGGGGGGGTTTAAGGTAGGGGGAGAGAGGGGGGGAGAGGAGAAGAATGATGAAGAGAAAGCCATTGGTGAGATAGGTTGGTGATGAAGATTGAAGAGTGTTGGAGTTGTTTGTGAATTGTGATGATAATATGTTGTAATATGGGATGAGGATAGGATTCCATACATGTCATACTTGTGGACCCTAACCTTTCTTTAAATAATAAAATTAAGGGCAAAATTAAGAGTTAATCGGATAAGTTAGTGGAAAAGGCTCTTGCTAATGAGCAGAAAATCATGCGTTCGATACTCACCTCATCACTAATTTATAAAAAAGAAAAAAAGATTTCATTTATTTATTAAATCAATCAATCATATTTACTTACAACCCAAATTTATTGCTCAAATTCATAAATTTTACATTTCATTTGTTTGCTTCGGTCAATTTTTGTCGTTGAAATATAAAATTTGTCAAGTATTCTCGAACTAGGAAGGGCAATTTAGTCCACACACATAAATTACTTACTTGTGTGTATGAGACTAAATTACCCTCACACTCATAAGTAATTTTATTTGTGTAAATTGAACTACCTTCGCTAGTTTTAGAGATACTTGGCAGATTTTTTATATTCTAAAGATGGAAACTGATGGATGTAGATGAGTTGAATGGTATGAACTCCAACAATATATTTGGGTCGAAAATGAGTATGAGTGACTGATCTGGTAAATAAATGAAATGTTAGTAATGTATAATATCATTAACTTACTTTATAATTTTGGAATGTAGGATATAATAAACTTCACAACTTCTTAGATTTCAAGTGTATCATGAGTTTAGGACATCGTTATTAATGTTTATATATTGCATCAAATTCACTAGTGAAATAAAAAATCAGGTAACTAAAGTATACGTTGTGTCCAAGTGCCTTTTCAACACACTATTATACACTCTTTATATTAATATCACCCGTCGATGAAATATAATGGATTAATGGTGAAAATTGGAGTCAAATATACGGTCAACTTGCCAAGTATTTATTAGGCAACTATAGGGCTTAAAAATGAGTACACTTAATACAATTATCAAAAAAAAAAAATGAGTACACTTTTTTCCTATCCGCTAAATTTATTAATGTTAGAAAAATAAACAATCAAATGAAATGCATAACAGAAAACTCTGCAAAATAGTCAACGTGGAAAATAATCTCTGAAAATGATCCAAACAATTCTGGTTTTATTTTCCCTTGTCTAAGATTCATCTTCTTGATCTTAGCCAAGACTTTACATTATCGAATTAATGTCCCCATTTTCGACAATATTAATAAATTGGAAAAAGATATATTAATTTTAATTTGGGGAACTTTTAAGTCAAGATGGTGAATTGTTTCTCATGTTGTATGTCCCCTCAAGCGGTACAAAGGAGATCATTGAAAAGGAGTATTCAAAAATATGAAGACACAAAAGAATTTGCCTCATTTGCTAATCTTTCTCTAAAAACAGGTAATTTTATATATAAAAAAAATTCATATATGCAAATAAGTCGTGAAATTGATCCAGGTAATAAATGCCCAAATTTCCTTCGAAAATCTCAATTCCAATATGATCCCTATGCAATTCGTTAGCCCATACTGCTCCCGAAAGAACCCCACATTTTAAAATGTTTATATGATATTCAAATTCAAGGAGAATTATATATAAAAAAACTTGATTGTGTGCCCGTATGGAATAATAATTACAAATAAAATCATCTCATATTGCATTATAGTTCATTTTGGATCAAATAATTACAAATGTTAAATAGGTTGTTATATGTAGAATAGAAATAATAGGATTGCAATTTGAAGTGTGAAAGATGATGCAATATTTTTATTTTTAAATATGCAGATAGTGGTAAAAGGAGGTACATTGCTAATGAAATTGAAAAAATTGGAAAAGAGAAGATTGAGGCTCAAATATTTAATTACAAAGACTTACGTGCCGCAACTCAAAATTTTAGCAATGAACATTTGATTGGTGAAGGTGGTTTTGGGAGAGTATATAAAGCCACTCTTAATGATAAGGTAAAATCTTTACTACGGAGCTCTTGTTGAATTGAATTGGTGTCAAGGTAATAGTTACGAAAAGTCATCGACCTTATTCGATAAAGGAGAAGAGTGACATTCAAAATTTAATTTGTTTAAACTGCTTCATTGTTAAGAGTTCGTGAGTTGATATCAAAATCAATTGGTGACGAGAGTATTGACTAATGTCCATGGGTGACACAGTCCAATTAGGACCATGTGGAGTTTTGCAGTGTTAAGTAATTTAATAACTAGTTCATGATACTATATTAAGAATTATGAGATTTTATATACTAAAATCTGCTAATAAAAACATGAATGATGTAAAATGTTATTATTAATTTAATCGACATCTTAATTTAATAATGTGAGACTTAACTTTTAGATATAATTTGAATACTAACATGTACTTTGGGATTGAGTGGCTATGTAACATATTGAATCCATGAGGTATGCCAAGCGATGATCTAATTTATTTTCCTAATGTAGGAAGTTGCTATAAAAAAACTCGATCGCAATGGGTTTCAAGGGAATAGAGAATTTCTCGTGGAGGTTTTGGTGTTAAGTCTTTTACATCATCCTCATCTCGTGAAATTAGTAGGTTATTGTTGTGATGGTGATCAAAGAGTATTGATATATGAATACATGGAAATGGGTTCATTAGAAGATCACCTTTTTGGTAAGTACCATGTTTTTTTTTTCGGACCGGTTGCGATTCTCTTGAGATTTGTTTTCTTAAGAATTCTTTAATGCACTACATGTTTGTACTTCATACAATTTATACAAAATCTAGGCATGTAATGCATTGAAGAAATCTTAAGAGAACAAAACTTAAGAGGAACATAACTTTCTACGTTTTTTCTACCAAATATTACTTCAAGCATATACGATTGTTAGAATATTTCAAGACTTAATTGCGAATTTGATCCCAAATATAATTTACATTGCTAAAGATTAGCCGCTCAAATTTTCACAATTTAGTGTTGAAATTTTAAAAAGTGACAAATGCTGCAATATGATCCCTGAAAATAAATTTATTAATTTCAGGGACTATACTGTAACACTTATACCTCTTTAGAGAACTAATCTTCAGTAATACATCTATTTGGTACAAAAGTAAAATTTTGTTATATTAGGTGGAACTAAATTGACAATCACCTCAATACGCCAAGGTTCGCTTATATATCCAAATTATTTATTGAATTAACAGATGTACCTCTAAATGAAGAGCCTCTAGATTGGATGACAAGAATGAAGATTGCACAAGGAGCTGCAAAAGGCCTTGAACATTTGCATGAATCGGCAAATCCTCCGATAATATATCGTGATTTTAAAGCATCAAATATATTAATAGATGACGATTTCAATTCTAAACTTTCTGATTTTGGACTCGCGAAGCTTGGACCGACCGGCGAAAAATCACACGTATCGACTCGGGTAATGGGAACCTACGGATATTGTGCACCCGAGTATGCTCTAACGGGAAAGTTAACAACGAAATCTGATATTTATAGTTTCGGGGTTGTGTTTTTGGAGTTAATAACTGGAAGGAGAGTCATAGACCCCGCTAGGCCAAAGAACGAGCAAAACCTTGTCGAATGGGTATGTACTTAACTTTTCTCTCCCGATTTGATCATCTAGGGATTTTGTTTCTTCAATTTATATATGTTTCATTATATATTATCTATGTATTTACGTCAATAATTAATTAATTAATTAGTGAGTGATTACATATGTTAAACAACTTAATAGTACCATAAGATATTACTCATAATTGATGATTATGCATCAAGAGGGAATTGAATGAGGCTAACGTTAATTTTATCAATAAATCACTCACTTTTGGTTTCTAATCTCAAAGAGGTTCAACATGATTAGTAGATTTGATTTAGTCCAAGAAAGTGTTGAATTACACACCCACACAGACACAGTATTCAAATAGTGTTTTTTAGAAGTGAAAGTATGATTTTGCCCTAGTTGTATGTGTAGTGTACTAGTGTATACACGTGTCTGAGGACATTTGACACAAGGGTAAAACAGTACTTTCACTTCTAAAGAAACGCTACTTTGGCATGGATAGTGTTCCTCATCCCTAGAAAGTGGGATCAGATCTTATAAAATGTCATGTAAGAGATATTGATACTCAATTTCACAAAACGTCACTCTCATGTCTAGGAAACGTAATTAAGAATCAAATCGACAATTAGCTCTTATAAAATTTTAGGATCCCCCGAAGGGTTAATAAATGGTGATTGTGGTTGCAGGCAAAACCATTCCTTAAAGACAAAACGAAGTTTCATTTGCTGGCAGATCCAAGGCTAGAAGGAAAGTACCCAACGAAAGCATTGTACCAAGCTCTAGCCATAGCAGCAATGTGTCTTCAAGAAGAAGCTGATACTCGACCATTTATGAGTGATGTTGTTGTTGCCTTGGAGTTTTTATACCGACAAGACTCGACTCGAGTAGATAATAATGCACAAGACCAATAATTAACTACCAACAACGACTAATTATATTCAAACAAGACAAAACATTCAACTAAATGTTTTTATATATATTGAACTAATTTAATTACTTCACATTAGAGCACTGGTCAGGTAATTTCAAACTTTTGTCAAGTGTACATTATGAATGAAATTACCAGGATGGAGATGAGGACTATATTATTGATGAAGATTAAAAATGAGAGAAGAAAGATGTGGGGTGGCGGCTTCGATCAGATGTTACACTTTTGTATGTAATTGTATACTATATTGTATAAAATCGTGTGAATTGTCATTTTAATGTATTGTTTGAGCTAAAGACCTAAAGTTCTTGTGTATTACAAAAGTGTAAAATGACTCCTACATAAATATATTAATTGACCTTGATTATAAATACTCCCTCCGTCCCTAAAAAATTGTCACATTTTGACTTTTGATAGTCAATAAAACACCATTTAAAACATAAATATCTATTAATCTACATGTGAAAAAATTATAAAAATTTAATATTTCAAAAATATATATTGAGATGAATCTAACAAGGTCCCACAAGACTATGTTATTTCTTATCGTTTAATGGGAATTCATGATCAAATTTTGTAATGTTTGACTACCAAAAGTCAAAATGTGACAATCTTTTAGGGACGGAGGGAGTATTATATAGGGGTCTCTTTTTTACGGTAAGGGTTCAATAAACTAACTTAATCATTTTGCACTAATTGAAAGTTCTTAGAATAATATTGTATATTGTTATTTAATGAAAATAGAGTTGTACCTAGAGCCTAAATATTATAGAGTTAGTTTTGACTAATCAAAAGGCAAAATTGTCCATACAAGCACCTATAAAAATAACATAAAACCCAATTACCTATTTAATGTTGATCTAACGGTCCAGATATGAAGTTAGGTTTTACTAACCCATTTTAAGTTAGGTTACAACAAAAAACTCATGAAAATATATTGAATACAAGTCTTTTTACTGCATTTCATTTTATTTATCATATTGGAATTACATATTTGATTAGTTTGAATAGTTATATTTTCGGGTACAGTGCAAGAGCAAATTGTTATACTCAAATAATTTATAATATCGAGTCAATCGGATAGTCTAATGGAAAAGGCTATTGCTAGTGACCAGAAGGTCCTGATTCGATACTTATCTCATCACTAATTTACAAAAAAAAAAAAATATAATATCATAAAAAATAAGAATGTCTACTATAACTTTTTAGGTAAAGTGTATTAAAATTCAAAAATATTAGAATATTGATATAAAAATGTTACCGAATATTACAAAACTGAAAATAGAATTTAGCAATTCTAAAACATCGAACAATCCAAATGATTAAAGTGAAAAGAGTAGATTTGAATAAGATTTAGGTAAGCCCCACCAATCCACCATAATACAATAGAACTACATTTCTCTAATCACATGAGGTGTTGTCAGATCTTGCTTTGTTGACTTTCATACACACGTATGAAAACTAGATACAACCAGGTTGTCTATTTGTGTTTATAATTGGTTAAGATGTATTTTGTGATTGATTTCTTTTGTATTTTTCAGGGGTATAAATGTATATAAATCGATAGTGTGAAGATTTCACGCTTGTAAATAAAACATTTTATTAATTAATATCATCAACTTGTTTAATTGACATTCTTATTTTTATGTATTACTCTATAATTACTGATTAAATATGGATAATGAAAAAACGAAAAAGTCTTTCATGAATTAAACCACACTTGTGCAATAAAACTTATGATATCCAACTAATTTAAAAGGCACAAACTTGTTTGCAAGCAAACTTAGATTCCACTCATATTGTTTGCTACCCTTTACTTTCTTGCTGGTTTTGCATCATTTCAAGCCTTTTCTGTAAGATTTCCTTTTATGCTATCTTAATCTTGCTGCTTTAGATCCTCTTTGTTTCAAATCTTTGTCCTATTTAGTGTTGTTACATTTTACTAGTTTTCTTGATTAAGGTATTTAGAATCCTACTGTTGACTTTTTTTTATGTGATTTTCTATGTTATGCATCTCTGAGATTCAGTTTGTAGATATAAAACGGTATGTTGAAATATGTTTCAATCCAATCTAGACTTTTTCTAATTGATTGAATTTTATGTAACTTATTGATGAAAGTATGGAGATATTGGCTACAGGTTGTGCTCAGTTTCATTGAATTTAATGGAAATTTAGTCAAGTTGCTGACGATTTATAGTGAAATCTGATTATTCTAATATATTCCTGATTCTACTAAGCACCTAGAGAGATTTTTGGATTCTTGTTTTTTGTCGAACGTGATTTATTGATTAGAGCGGCTGCCTCTCGTCGATTTTGTTGTTGAACACTGACAATATATCTTAATCCTAGTTCCTGTGTTTATTTAATTCAACAGTTTGCCTCCTAGCTTTATCTCAAGAGTTTGTAGTGTTGGTATTGTTAGGTTGTTGTTAGTTGACGTGCAACATATGTTTTCGTATCATTTACTCTGGTTTGTTAACTTCTTCACGATAGCATTTTTAAGTCTTTAACGTTTTGATTCGAGGTTAAGATTTGTATAGCTATTATCGATTCCATTTGTGCTGAACACATTGATCTCTATATATGTGGCATTTCTGTTTAGTCAATATTTGTTTTAAGGAGAATGTGGAGAACTCTTACTAATTCCTGATTTTCATGGTGCTCAAATAGCTTCTGAAGATAGAAATTGGTGTTTAGAAGAATATGGTTCACACATTGGAATCTATTAGAGGTGGTGGAGGATCCATTAAAGTTGGCACCACCGGCACAATTGGTGCCTTGATGTCGAGAGAACTGGAAACTGTAAAGACTGCATCTCAGACACCGGCTTTGTGTAAAAAGAAAACGTCTATTGTCTGTGCTTCTCTGCAAAGCGGTGCATCAACTCCTAGAAGAAAGTCTCAAACATCTGAGAGTAAAGCAGAAAGCAGTAGCACTAGCCAGATCGGTCATAAGAATACTGAAACTAGAAAGAAGACTAAGCAATACAACTCGAAAACTCAACAGATTCCTATTCTTGGTTCTGATAATATACCAATAGACAGAACACCTATTAGGCGTAAATCTGACAGAAAATTGTCTTACATGGTTGAAATTGTTGACATCAAATGCGGAAACCCAGACAGAGCGTGGGCTAGTCCAATAGCTACCCGCTTAAAGAAGCTGGGCTTCTCAAAATTATCCGAAAGTGTCATCTAAACCTGCACCCTTCTAAGGTCAGTCTTTAAGCTCCTGTAAGTCAATCTAGATAATGAAGTTGGCTGAGTGCTGTCTGCAACTACAACCAAAGAACACATTCTTGGTATGAGTTTGCTACCCCCTTTCTTCTTGCCCGGGCTCGTGACTGGAGATCCTAGATTAAAAATCGCACTACTAACAGAATGAGTTTTCACAAGCTGACTGCTTCCCTCCGGCAAAGAGTCTTTGCAGCTTGATTCAAGCCAGCTAAAGTAGTCAAGTTCTTGACGTAGGAGTGATCCTACAGTGCCTTTGCTGCCTATTTCCAAAGGACCAGAATCTGCAGCCATTTTCCCTATAGAAGTCGAGTCTGATCCAGGAGTCTTTGAAGCTTCATTCTGCACCTTTGAAGAAATGCCGAAAGCTCTTTTTTCAAGGGAGCTAGACGTCCTCTGAAGTCTTGACATGGTGGATGCACTACTTGAAGTTCCAAACACTTTGTTCAATGTTTGCCTTCTTACCTGTGAGTTGTTCACTTTATATAAAACTAGTGAGGTTCTTACTTGGCTTTAATTCGGAATTGGTTTGAGTCGCCACTCTCTCTCATCATGTGCATGTAGTTAAAACATTTATAGTTGCTAAAATTTCTGACCCTTATAACTTCTTATTTCATCTGTTTTAGAAGTATTACACAATGAGATCTTGATTTCTGTAAGATAAGTCAGATCTAGTATTAACTTGGCTTTTTTTCATCTGGGCACCTGAACTTTTGATATTATAACAAACAGGCACCTGGTGAACTTTTTATAACAAGTAGGCACCTGAGACGAAAATTTGGCACCTGAACTTTTGGTTTTCTCTTTTTTCAGATTTTAAACAATTAGATGGAGGGCAAAATAGGCAGATCACATCTTAAACTAACTAAAGCAAGGATTTTAACCCAACCTCTACCCACCCATTAACCCAACCCCCATTAATATCTATTCAAAACAAAAAATCCACCTTTTCAACTTCTTTCATTCCTTCATCAACCTTTTCTTTTTTTCTTCAACCATAAAAATCGTCGATGATAATCACCCAAAAAATATCTTTTCAAAGGTTCCAACTTTATAGTTTTCAGCAACTAATAACCCAAATAAACCACTAATAATCAATTAAAATAGACAAATGGGGTTAGTTAGTCAACCTCAAAGTGGATATCTTTCCTGGTAAGAAGTTCAGATCCTTTTTCTTCTTCTATGTGGTATTTTTTGTTTTTAAATGCCAAAATTTATAAGTATCAATTTTGACCGCCAAATACAGCTGAAACACCTCCTTAATTAGTGATCTGGATACCAATCATTACTTGCCTAATATTGGTTTATTCTTACTTGAAGCCCAATTTGATGCGAAATTCATATTTAAACTTTTCGTGATGCTATTATTTGTGAGAAGATGAATTGAAAATTTGGAACTCAACAAAATAGACCAAATAAATATGAAAAGTATAAGTTATAAAAAATTAAATTGGGAAAAAAAAAGATGAGATGGGTGAACTATATCCTGGTTGGAGTGTTCTAAGCAAATCTATTCTAATTTTGGGACTGTGAAATTGATTTTTCATCTGGGCACCTGAATTTTTGTGTATATTTTCCCTTCAAGATGTTATATTTTGAATATGACTAACTTGCCCTTGGGTTAAGAAATTTAAAATTGTTTAAAATCTGAAAAAAGAGAAAATCAAAAGTTCAGGTGCCAAATTTTCGTCTCAGGTGCCTACTTGTTATAAAAAGTTCACCAGGTGCCTGTTTGTTATAATATCAGAAGTTCAGGTGCCCAGATGAAAAAAAGCCTATTAACTTCTATAAGCTTTTTTGCAAACTCTTGGCCTACCCTTTCATAAGTCACAACCTTGTTTAGTTCCCAATTCGAGACGTAGATAATGGCACATTGTTCTTTTCTTTTCTGTTTGAAGGGTAATGCATCAAGTTTAATTTTAACTACTAGGTGAATTTCTTGTCATGTTCTTTCTAATTGTTCCTCCCGAAATTAATCGTTGTATGGGAGATACGTTGGAAAAAAAATGCAAATGAAAGGATGATCTTTCTTGTTTCTTGAGGGGTCATATTCATGAGAATGTGATGACATTCTTTTCTTATATCACGTGAATCAGTATTTCACCAAATTGCCCATAAATGGATTCACAATATTTGTAAATTGAATGACTGAAAAGCTTAGGTGCCACCTAATTCATCCAGGGGTATAAAGGGATTTGGACATCTCATTGGCTTTAACTACATAATATTCAAGTCTTCCAACTTATAATCAAACTGAGGCTAACTGCATAAATTGCAGGCTCAATTCAATATTAGGCTTGCCTGATGTTCATCTTAACTCGACTCGTTCATGCATCTTGTCATTTGTGTTGTTGGTTATTATATACACGTTCATCATAACTACATAACGGAGTCGTATTTAAACTAAGAATTTGTGATCTTTTGTATTCATTAACCATAAGGAAAAATCATTAACAATCACTTTGATGAATAAATAAAGCAAAGCAGTAGGAAAATAAATAAATAAAAAAATTTAAACCAGTTCACAAAAAAATATAAGGAAATAAACTAATTGTAATCAGCAAGCACTCTAGCAGAATCAAAATTGCTCTAGCAAAGTTTACCTTTTTTAATCCTTATACAATTGTCTAACATGTTATCAAGTTTTATGTGCATATACAAATTTCAATATTACCGGCAACCGACCCTGAAACCCGGCTGGATAACCCTCTGCAAATAAAACCGACTCCGATTTCGGTTCGCAACTTGAATTAGTATTTGTTTATATTACATAAGTCGATTAGATTCGATTGGGGTCGATTCCATACGGCCTGAGTCAATTTCGGGCATTCGAGCCTTTTCGAGTATCATGTCAATTCGGGTATCGGTTTGTATTCAATATCAGGCTTGCATGTTCATCTTGACTCGACTCGTTCATGCATCTTGTCATTTGTGTTCTTCGTTATTATATATTTCATGGCGTTCATTACAATTCATTAACTACATAATGAGGTCGTATATTAACTAAGAATGTAATCTGTTTTATTCATTAACCATAAGGAATCGATGAATAAATAAAGCAAAAAAGTAGGAAAATAAATGAACCTAGACTAGTTCAGCAAAAAAAATGGAAATAAACTAATTGTAATCAGCAAACATATCCTAAAGAAATGCCCAGAAATGCTTAAGAATTTGTTCCATTGGTGGTAATCTTGGTGGTAAGCTTTTTTGGTGATTCTGGCAAGGTGCCTAGCCATGGTGGTGGAACCATTCCAGTCTGTTCGTGCACGGTCTGAAACAACGGTGGTAACATCTTGTACAGCCCCGCAACATCCTTCATCGGGCCACCTTCGCCATCATTAGCCCCAGACCAGATGCTGATCTTAGGTTGCAGTCCTTGAATGGCTTGACCATTGATCTTTGCAATATCTTGGAACAGTCCACTACTGAGCATCATGTAATCTCTGAGCGATGCATAGTTCCCATTCACTGCTTTAAGGAGAGTTTCCAGTTGGCGACCTTGTGCTTCAGCAATTGCAGTGATACCTTCGGCTTCCCTCATCTTCGCGTACAGATCTCCATTTGCAGCTTGCTGGCGAGAGTAGTAAGCCGCGTCAGCAGCTGTCTTCTGTGCTTCAGCTTTCTTAACGTTCTCAAAAAGAACTGCCTCAGCAATTTTTTGATTGTTGTAAAAAGCAGAATTAGCCTCTTGGACCTATTAGGAATGGTACAATATTTATGAGTTCGAAACAGCCTCCTTATCATGTTGCATACTAGCCGACCCCTCCCACCCCCATGTTACCACGTTTAGGTAGGAATATTTTTTAAGGCATTGCGGCATGTTACTGTTAATGGTTATAACGAGATACAGTAGAAACATAAAAAATCAGGTAAGCGATCACTTTCTCTAATGTGACTGACATGAAAACAGGAAACACTGGAGAGCGGCTTGCCCTCCCGCTTCATTCCGAGTATCCTCCCCTCTCCAGAACCTCCCTTACCTCCCCTCTAACTTAACATATAGATTAAGGAACTTGGGAATTTGTACCTTGATATCATAATCAACACTAGCTTTACTCAAGTACTCAGCCTTAAGTTTTTCAGTCTGTGCCATTGCATTCTTCAACTCAACCTCCTTCTGCAGTTCAGCCTGCCTTAAATCCACAGCTTTCGCTGCCTCGACCTCTGCCAGCTTTGCAATCTGTGTCCACTTAGACTTCTTCTTTGCCAATTCCGCATTCGCCTCTGCCACCTCTGCAGCTCTCTGATTCTTAAATATATCAACATCTGTCTGCACATTAATCTCCTCCTTCTGCCTTTCTCCCAGCCTTTTCGTGGAAACGATCTTCGTCTCAGCATCAATCTTAGCAGCATTCTGAACCGTTGACCCTTCTCTTTCCTTCGCACCAATTTCACCGTGCATTTTCGCCTCAGCCACATCAATCTGAAATATGAACATCAGGATTTTATTAGCATAATTGCAATGTAATGCAATCTATAATTTATGAACTTCATATTATATCATTCCTTTGAAATATTACACACAAATTCATCGACACGTAGAACACTTATACTCAGTCTCTCTGTTACTTCCATTGTCTCTATAAATAGGTCATCCAAGGAAGTAGGATCAAGAAACAATAATGTTTCTAAATTTTTCTTGAAACCATATACATTGTCTAAACACTTGGTGAGACAAAATTTGAAAGACTAACTAAAATTATTTTGTGAAATCTAAAAGGCGGAAATAGATCGTCTGTTATATTTTGTGTGACAATTTGTGTAACACAGATTGTTAAGAATGTGTCATGGTCAAACGTAACACATTACACATAATGACATAAAATTAGTTATATCGAAGATATTAAATTCAAGTTTATTACATGAAATGAGTATGTACCTTGGCTTGATTGGCTGCCTCCATCTGAGTTTTCTGTCCAAGATAAGAGAAATATTCATGGCCAGGAACATCAACAAGTTGCTTCACATTGGCATTATAAATATGAAGTCCAAATTGATCAAGTTCAATTTGGACTTTATCAAACACTTGCTGTTTAAACACTTTAGCATCATTGAAAATCTGTTCCATGGTCATCGAGGCAGCAAGCACCCTGGTTTCGCCTTCAATAACCCCCCGGACGAGCTCCTTGACGTGGTTGGACATCTTGTCGTGTGCAGACACGAGTTTCGTGTACTTAAGGAGGCTGTCGTCATCATCGACCCTAGGGCCGATGGTGAACACCGCGGGGAGGACAAAAGGGAGCTTCTCAATGCTCATGGCTTGAACATCGAACGTGTAGTTGACGGGCGAAATATCGATTTTGGCACACTTTTGTAAGGGGAATATGAATTTTTTCTTGGTAAGTTTGATGTCGTTAATGAAACAGCCAGTGATGGCTAGGATCTCTGATGGACAAGCAACTGTGTAGCCTACCATGATTGATTCAAAAAAATAGATTATGGGAAAAAAATAGATGATGAATATATGATTAAGGGGTTGATTGTTTTTTTTGTAGATTAGCGATGAGGTGAGTATGAGGGGTTGATAGATGAGGATATATATAGTGAATTCAAGGTTTTGTAGATGTGTTTGAATAATAATATAACTCTAAAAAAGCCTGATGTAAATAGTACTCCAAGAATTCAGTTAGTTTGTTTAAGAATTTAGAAGAATGATTAAAATAGATAGTTTAATAAAAGGTTTTTTTATGGCTAATATGAACCTTAAACCTTGTCATATCAAATTAGTAGAATTTGGAGGGGGGGTTTTAACAGAAAGACACCCTGGTCTCTAGGTGGAGTTCGAACAACTTATTCAATGATGTAAACCAAAATATTTGTGTATAAAATTTATCTGCATAAAAAAATGGGGTAGTTTTGAGACCAATTGTTTGAGGAAATAAATCGCATTAACTCCTAGTGTGGAAGAATTAAAAGAGCCAAAATGATAAATTGTGACACTGGAAATGGAAAAAGAATTACCAAAGCCAGGTTTCGATCCTGGGACCTGTGGGTTATGGGCCCACCACGCTTCCGCTGCGCCACTCTGATTTGTTGTTAGTGGTTCTATTAAATTCCTCTAAGTTCGGGCTATTTTGCATGTTATACTTCAAGCAGCACCAGCCATGTCAGCTGTCACATATTTAAAATCATGACAATATACATGTTTTTTATTTCTATAAATTAACTTAAACAAGCGTGACTGCATTAATAAAATGTAACAAAGAACATCACATGAAATGTACCATGACTCGAGTCGCTCGATTATTACTTGTGATGAGTCTCAATAAACAAGTAGACTTATAGGGATCCATGAGCATTTCACGAAACACATGTTGGTTCAAGCTTAAAAAAAGTGTTGTTGATGTTGAAGGTGCTGGTACCTATGAAACTCAATCAAGGGATGGTTATGATAGACATGATGATGAAAATGAAATATTCTATTGGTGAAGATTCTGAACCACTGACCTATGCACTTTGTCCTTACAAGTGAATATCTAATCACTACATCGAACCTCCCACCCCTTGTCATCATCTTTGTTACATGTAAATGTAGATGTTATGTCTGGACAAAAATTTGCTTTTAAGTATTGTTTCTTGGTGTGTTCACTATATAAAGTTGTGGGTTAAAAAGTTGGTTTATTGCTATCACTAAACAAATCAAGGTAATTATTATTGCTAGTGCGTTGGACTGAAAATACGAGCGAAAATGTCAACTATGTAGTGATTATGTAGACTATTTTCTTCTCGATTTACCTCGAAACAAACGGACCATAAGCGACCATAGAAAACAATCGCCTTCTGGTAAAGACACAAGACAGGACAGTAGGACACAGTATTCTTAATACTCAAACATGGCATGCTTGCTCTAGATGGTGGTACAATGTACATATGACAAGAGGAAGCTACTCACGATGGCATTGGCAGCCACGGAACGCGTCAAGCCAAAGCTCCGGTCTAAGAAAGATAAGGAAAATCGAGTAATACTACAGAAAGCTTGTTTCCGAACTGAGCCGAAAGAACACTGCAAATACAAACTATATAGATCTATTGGATGATGGACATTATAAAGGAAATCACGAAACAACACAAATCTTAAGGGAAGAAGAAATCTTATTGAAAAACAAACACCACCACTCACAACCCAATACACACTATTAATAACATTGCCAACAGTAAAACATAGTAAAAAGATTTGTTTTTTAAGAAGCTACGATGCAAGCGAATTGAATATATCAACCAAAACAAGTCTAGAGATCAGAAGCCGCCACGAAGACGGAGGACAAGGTGCAAGGTGGACTCTTTCTGGATGTTATAATCGGCTAAGGTACGTCCATCCTCAAGCTGGCTTCCCTGCGAAGATCAACCTCTGCTGATCTGGAGGAATCCCTTCTTTGTCCTGAATCTTCGCCTTCACGTTATCAATTGTATCTGATGACTCCACCTCAAGCGTGATGGTTTTCCCAGTCAAAGTTTTCACAAATATCTGCATTCCTCCTCTGAGCCTCAACACCAAATGTAGGGTAGACTCCTTCTGGATGTTGTAATCGGCCAAGGTTCGCCCATCCTCGAGCTGCTTGCCAGCAAAGATCAACCTCTGCTGGTCTGGTGGAATACCCTCCTTGTCTTGGATTTTCGCCTTAACGTTATCAATGGTGTCAGAACTTTCCACCTCTAAGGTGATGGTTTTCCCGGTGAGGGTCTTCACGAAAATTTGCATACCACCACGCAGCCTGAGCACCAAATGAAGGGTAGACTCCTTCTGAATGTTGTAATCCGCCAATGTCCTGCCATCCTCGAGTTGCTTGCCAGCAAAAATCAGCCTCTGCTGGTCTGGAGGAATACCTTCCTTATCTTGAATTTTTGCCTTGACGTTATCAATTGTGTCGGAACTCTCCACTTCCAGGGTAATGGTTTTCCCAGTCAATGTCTTAACAAAGATTTGCATGCCACCACGAAGACGAAGAACCAAATGGAGGGTAGATTCCTTTTGAATGTTGTAATCTGCCAATGTTCGGCCATCCTCAAGCTGCTTACCAGCAAAAATCAGCCTCTGCTGGTCTGGAGGGATTCCTTCCTTGTCTTGGATCTTAGCTTTAACATTGTCGATAGTATCAGAACTCTCAACTTCCAGAGTAATGGTCTTCCCAGTCAATGTCTTAACAAATATTTGCATACCACCACGTAATCGAAGAACCAAATGGAGGGTAGATTCCTTCTGAATGTTGTAGTCAGCAAGGGTTCTGCCATCCTCAAGCTGCTTGCCAGCAAAAATCAGCCTCTGCTGGTCTGGTGGGATACCCTCCTTATCTTGAATTTTCGCCTTCACATTGTCAATGGTATCTGAGCTTTCTACCTCAAGGGTTATGGTTTTCCCGGTCAAAGTCTTAACAAAGATTTGCATACCACCACGAAGTCGAAGAACCAAATGGAGGGTAGACTCCTTCTGAATATTGTAATCAGCCAAGGTTCTTCCATCCTCGAGCTGCTTTCCCGCAAAGATCAAACGTTGTTGGTCAGGAGGAATTCCCTCCTTATCCTGAATCTTAGCCTTGACATTGTCAATTGTATCAGAACTCTCAACTTCGAGAGTGATTGTCTTGCCAGTGAGGGTTTTCACAAAGATCTGCATCTGTAACATACATTCAGTCAAATTATTAGATCCCAAATCAACTCATCGCCTACTTCAAGCAGAAAACACCTCAATTGAATCTAAAAAGACAATCCGTACATATCTACAAATTTAATACGGAGTAGTTAACTCCATAAATATCAATTTCAGATCTGTAATACCAAATCTAAGAGCATCAATACTCAAAACACAAAAGCAGACTAGAGAAATTAAATCTCTAGATATTATAATAAAATAGTCCGTACTTCAAATAAAATTTCAAGCCATTTAATTCCCGAATTTTCTCAATTAAGCCATACAATATTTTTTAGATCTACAAGGCATATCCATCCAGAATTCCAGAATTACTTGTTAATTCAACAGACTTTTCAAGTTTAAGTAGCCCATCCAGAAGATCGAATAATCACAGATCCAAAGTAATACAAAACATAGCAAAACTATTAGCTAGATTAATTTAAATCCCTAGTAATTCTTATCATAATATAACAATTCCCTGATTTAAGCAAGTAATCAACAAAGAAGTCAACGAATTCAACTCCCGATCATCAATAAACTCGATTATCATAACGCGCCCAAAACATACTGATTTCCTGATGTGAGCAATTAGTCAACAAAAGAGTCAACGAATTGAACTCCCATTCATCAATAAAGTCGATTATCATGACACGATCAAAACATACCAATTTCCTGAGTTAAGCAATTAATCAACAAAAAAGTCAACGAATTCAATTCCCGTTCATCAACAAACTCGACTATCGTTACGCGATCAAATAAAATTTCAAGCAAAAAAGTAGTGAAATATATAACTTCCACAACAACAACAACAACAACAACAACAACAACAATAATAATAATAATAATAGTAATATCAACAATAAAATAATAAATATAAATGTTCGAAATTTAGCATACCTTGAAGAAAGGTTATGTGATTATGGAGGGTTTTTTGAGCAATAATGAGAGAATATGAGAATTTCACAATTGGTAGAGATGATTATAATGAGAGAATGTGTTGGAGATGTGTATTTATAGAATAAAGAGGAGCCAACTTAGTATTCGGAAAGCGGAACTTGCACGCCACTCGTGACCTTGACCGTTTCTTGGGCGTTGGAATTAGGTAGATGCTTCTAGATCAAACTCGATAATACCTGAAAATATCGATTTTTTTTTTTAAATTCGCGATAGGTGAGCTTCAAACCTATCTAATTGATACAATAATTACGAGTTTACGGTGACCATATATTGAATATTGATTTTTATTACTTATCGATATATTTAGTTGATGGCAGGGGCGGATGTTTCGATTTTGGCGTGATGGTTCAAAATATACATTAAGATTTTCTTTTTCATTTTTTTACTATATTAACAAACAAATTTTCTATTATATACAATATTTTTTTAGAAATATATGATATATTTATTAAATTTTATCCTTAAAATACTAAGTAAATTATTAATTCTATCATAATAAACTATAATACCGTGAAAACGTATACATACTTACTAACTAAGCTACACATATTTTTGGTGGTTTATACCTTGAATAATATCATGTCCGCCCTTGGTTGATGGTTGCCTTTTTTAATTAATTTGTTTGATTGGTAGTTAAAATTAAATAAAATAAAGTTATAAAAATCTCCTTAATAATAGGATTAAATTTAAAGTTACAAATCTCCTACCAACACTCTCTTGTCTGCATATGTGTACAAACGACGCTAAGAATACACATACCCTATCAACTTGATAATCTTTTTGGCCTCGAGCGAATTGTAGCTGAATGCGTTAATATCCACTTTCAAGTTGGATCTCGACCTACTTCGAACTCAATTCAGAACCAAGCTATGTAACAAGTCAACACGGTATTAAAAATCGAGTCAAGCTGAGAATCTAGATATAGCAATTAGCAAAACTCGAAACGAACCGGCTTGATAACAACTGACTGTACTCCTCGACTCTTTCCTCTCTTTGGAACTGAACTAAAAAGCTACTACGCAATGGCTCCCGTTGCTCCTCGATCTGGAGATGCAATTTTCGCTAGTGTTGATCGTATTGTAAGTTCAATTAGTTTATTAATTCTTTCTATTATCAATCAGTTTTATTTATTTATTAGTTTATATCAATTATATATTAATTAATTAAATAATGCTGTGCATTTATCAATCTATATTTACTAATTTATTTCTCGATTTGAATTAATTTGA
The DNA here is from genome assembly GCA_003412495.2 of Echium plantagineum. Lineage (NCBI taxonomy): Eukaryota > Viridiplantae > Streptophyta > Magnoliopsida > Boraginales > Boraginaceae > Echium > Echium plantagineum. Next base: position 30,992,504 of record CM016567.1, read on the forward strand.
AGAATTCGGAGCTTTTCACATTAACATATGGGGCGATTGTTCGTCAACTCCTCACCGATTTGGAAGAGGTCCAGGAAGTCAACAACCAGCTCGATCAAATGTAAAAAAATCAACTAATTAAATTTATTTATTTTAATTCATTTTATGTATAAAGTTAATATAGATCTAAATACTCCCTATATACCAAAATGATTGTCCAGTTTATATTTTAATAGTTAAAGTTAACAAACTTTGTACCTTAAATTGATATACATAGCTGTGATTTGAATTATCATGTTAATTGTAAACTACTGTAAGAGTATTAAGATTTCTATATATTTTCTCACCAATTTTGATTCAACATGTATAGTGGTCTATGGTCATGGTAGAAGACGGTCAATTGATGCACCTGTTAGTAAGTGTGGAACTATGATAGTCATTAATTAACATAGAGGGAGAGGAACACCGAAGAAGCGTTGTTTATAGACTATATTATAGGTTAAAGTACCAAGAGTTTAGGATTAAGGGAGGAGATGACACAAGATAGAGCTGAATGGCAAGAGGCAACGTGTGCATTCGTATATCTGGCCCCATTTAATGGCGATAAGGCTTTGTTTTATATGGTTTGGTTTATGATACAACATGTAAAAAGTAATTAATTTAAATTCCGAAAAGTAAACCATTTTGAAAATCTTATAGGGACAAAGGTAGTAGCTTGCAAGACTATAGTTTGTAGAATCAACCTAATAATTTTATATTGTGTACTGAACTAGTGATTATGTGTTGATGCAAATGCAGGGGTTACAATATGGGAGTTCGATTAGTTGACGAGTTTTTAGCCAAGTCTAATGTCTCTAGATGCGTTGATTTCAAGGAAACTGCTGAGGTTATTGCTAAGGTATAATATGTTAATTTCACTATAATTATTGTACTGATTGATTGTTTAGATGCCATTGTGTCTGGTTTAGATACTTGATGAATTGGTTATATATTTACTGATTGGTGTTGGTATAAACTTGCTGAACAGTCTATGCAATTAACCTGTGAATCAAGACTGGAATTGTGATGACTGACTCGACTTTATTGTGTGCTATTTTGCTTTCATTAGTTTGTTTTACGAAGTGTTGGATTTATGCATATTGTGTTTAGTGATTTTTGATGTAGTTGATGTATGTCCTCATTTTGTGAAGTATGTACTTTTTTTTGTTTTATTGCAATTGATGTTAAACTAATTTTTTTGCTTCGTATATTTATTTGTCTACAAATGGGCCATGTCCCTTATTTTCCTTCTCTGTAATTTTGTTTGATTTCAGAGAAGTACATTTTGTAGTCAATATCCTATGAATATAATATATGATAGAGAACTTGCTTTGCTTTGGAACACTTGTTAATTGGATGTTTGTTTTAGCTTCTCATAAAACATTTTTGCACCACCTTACCACATTACTGAAAAAGTTCTTATGAACAGGTTGGTTTCAAGATGTTCCTTGGCGTCACTGCATCTGTCGGCAACTGGGATGCCGAGGGGACAACCTGTAGTATTATCCTGGAGGATAACCCACTTGTAGACTTCGTTGAGCTTCCTGACACCTGTCAAGGCCTCTATTATTGCAACATCTTGAGTGGAGTTATTAGAGGAGCTTTAGAAATGGTTTGTGCTTTCGTTCTTTTCCGTTTTTCAACTAAATTTCATTCGAAGTATGGCTGGCGTCATGTGTACTATGCCAGATATAAAGACAGCATTTTTTTTGTCTTATTTGGGTCCAGATAATTATTTATGAAAATATGGCGTATGTGTTTCGTATTTGGTTGATAATTAGCAATGTGATTTTCGATCTTGCAACCAAACCATAAAAATAGAAATGTTAACAGGGACTTTTATTAGCGTTTGATTGAGTTCCAGAAATCTTAGAGCTGGAAAAAAAATTAGGATGTTCTGTAACCTCTAATGCTTGCTTTCCTTTCTTAGGTTTCCATGAAAACAGAGGTCACATGGGTGCGTGATATGCTTAGGGGTGATGATGCATTTGAGTTGCAGGTGAAGCTTCTGAAACAAGTTCCAGAGGAATATCCCTACAAAGATGACGAGTAAATCGGCGTTTATGCTTTATCCTTTTATTTATTGTAAGATGACCATCTCATTGTAAGAACTCAAACACGAGCCTCATCATTGCTAGATGTTCATGCTTCGTTGTATATGTGGTAGTTCGAAGAATTGGTACTCTCTTTATACATTTTGATGTTATAAATGAATCTTTTGGTTGTTTTTGAAGTACAGATTTCATAATATTAAAAGATCAGTAGATTGTTGAAGGCCAGAGCCAACTTTACTGGTTTTTAATTTCATCTGTCGTACCCACGGTGCAGTTCGTGCTAATTTATACTCTATATTTTTTACCTAAAAATTGATTTCGCAATAAAACTTCATCAATGTGTTAAATCAAACCAACAACAACATTTGGATAATTAAATAAATTTTAATTGATATATTTTTAAAAATAAATGAATATATACATTTAATATATAATATATATATATACTTATAAAATAGGTTTGCACATATTTTAAAGTAAAATTAACAACCTTTAATTTTATTTTTCTCTTAGCTTCCATAGCAACCTTGTTGAAGGGAAAAGACAGAATCTTCTTCAATTGACATCATTAATTTTCTGCAACACCTTTTTGAATGATCACAAGAAATACATCACTAAATTTTGAAACCACCTTGCATTTGATTCTTGAAATAAAACTCTTAACATTTTCCTTATATGTTAAGGGGATTAACCTTTAGCATGCACATTCTTTGTTTTTGAAGGTTGATATTTGTGTTGATGAGGCATTAATGTTAAAATTTGATTTTTCCTGAAAAGGATGAATTTCTTTTTTGGGATTTTAGCTTATTGGTGCAACTTTAATGGAGCAAATTTGTTACCAAGAATTGATTTTTTTCATGAAACTAAGAGGTGGGCACATCATCATTTACAAGAATTCTTTAAATGAGCCATTGAAAGCTTGATTTTGAAGGAAATGGTGCATTTGATTTGGTGATAGATGATCCAGATTTGACCTTTATCGTTGTTCGAAATTTTGTTGGTGAAGAAAGGTTTTGGATTTTAAATTTGTTTAAGGTTATGTATTCATTAAGGAGGATGAATCATGCAAAGATTGACTGTAGAAGATTTATGTATTTTATGATATCATTTGTCGCATGCGCCATTTTGATAGTTAGTAGTGTAGGAAGCAAGATGAGGATGGGAGAGGAGAATGCAATAAAATCTTCAGAGTTGAATCCATATCTGGTATGATATTCTTTCCCAGCATTATGGTGTTGACTAATTTGTGTGTATAACTTGTTTATGTCTTGCATTTGTTCGATTGGTTTTTCGAAATAATGGTATGCTTGTGAATTGTGATTTATATCATACATACATATATATTTTCTTGTACATTCATCTAGTTTGTGAATTAGTTTATGATAATTTTTGTGGAGTTGTTTTTCAAATTCAGTTGTAACTTGTAAGGAAGTGCTTAATCAGACAGTCGATTCTGCTAGTAGGTAAAACAACGATAGTTTTTGTTAAGAGTACTAGAGAAGAAAAAAACTTCTGCATCATAATATGGGGATATTCGGTTTTGCAAATTACAAAACGTCCCAAAGAGTGGGATGATGAGGCAATATTTAAAATGTGAGAAAATTGGAACTTCGTAAAAGTTTGTGGAAGTTAAGATCTCATAAAAAGAGGGATGGAGGGAGTAGTGTTTATCAAGTACTTCGTATTGATATAAGCTCTCTACTAATCTGTACTGCCAACTTTTTAGTTGTTTCTTGTTTTTGGCTCTCTAGGGTACGATTATTTATATTCCCTCCTTGTTTCTAGGTCTCATATTAATTGATGGCTTTCATTTCTTCGATATCAATTTTTTCGATGGTTTTTTCAGCGAATAATTGTAGGATTTCATGAGATGCTAGTGTCACAGTTTCAATTTCATAAGATGTATCATGTATGTAAGCGAACTCTGATGGGATCCTCTTGTGCAGGTTGAAACTCCTCAAAGACATGAATTGAATCAAGGTGCTGGAGTCAAAACTTCGCTTGCCTCAGCTAGTTCAACTTCTAGAGTTCCAAACTTGGATCGACCTTCTAGTTTATCATTTCCTGTTCCAGATCCAGACTATTCACGAGCAACTCTTAGACATCTTTCCCAAACCGATCCTTCAAATGATAAAAAAGCCGTAAAACAGAAAAAAAAGGAGGAGCTGATAGCATTAGTACTTACTATTGTTGCAACAGCAGTGGTAACATTATCTGTTATTGGACTGCTCTTGTGTTGTTGTTGCGAAGCTTTCATGTTCCGTTCTGGAGGAAAAAGAGATGAGAAGCCTCTTCTCAGTTTGAGCTTGAGTGACGGTACATCCTATATCTCTCAGCTATGTTAGTTGATGAATAGTATGTGTTTAATAGAAGTTACTTGCATAGGTGGAGCCAGGACCTGTACTCTATGGTTGTCGAATGTGATGTAGGCAGGAACTTTAATATTATAATGTCTTAAAGTTAAAAACGATATGCAGTTAAAAATTTAACAAAAATAAAATACAAAAAAAATTCAAATATTTGTGGTTGCAATGGAGGTCATGGCACACTGCTAGTTGCGCCTATGGTTATTGATTTTTTAAATTTTGATGTTTCAGCTTCATCAAATTCATATTACAATGGAACTTCATCAAAGAAGAATCATGGGAATCGGTCATCAGTTGACAAAGGGCATTCTGTAAGTGATTCAAAAGTTGAGATACCGCTCCAAGTTGGCAATGGAATGGAGAATTCTCTAAGGATTCCTCCTGGGAGGTCAGGTGCTGGAAAGCCACAATCAGGGGAACCTGTTGTTTCGCCCCCTCCACCTCCATTTCTATCAGATGCACCACCACCAGGCGCATCAGGCCCTCCTCCACCTGGCGGTGGTCCACCTGGTGGTCCACCTCCCCCTGCTCCTCCACCCAACGTTCGCCCTCCTCCTCCACCAATAGGCTCAAAGGCACCACGAGCTCCAATGCCTGGTGGAGGCCCTAAATCAACCAACGCTGGTGCTGGTGGTGAAGGGGCTGATGCATCTAGAACGAAGCTAAAACCTTTCTTCTGGGATAAAGTTCAAGCCAATCCTGACGATTCAATGGTTTGGAACCATATCAAAGCAGGCTCATTCCAGTTAGGTTTTTCTATCTCCCCGTTTATTCCACACTTATAGTATGCCATATCTATTGAGAGACATCATTACATAAGATACACATAAGATACTAGAGTATCAATATGAATCCAAAAGATATTATGATATAATAGTATCGCTATCATAATGACCTTTCGATGCATATTGATAATCTAGTATCTTATGTACGCATCTCATAATTTTTTCGTAACTCTGGATAAGCTCATGTCCAGGTTCAATGAGGAGATGATTGAAACACTTTTTGGTTGTGCTCCTGTTGAGAAGAACAATGGGGGCAAGAAAGGATCAGCATCCCGTGATCCTGCAAATGACACCATTCAAATTATAGAGCCGAAAAAGGCGCAAAACTTAGCGATCCTTCTTAAAGCATTAAACGTGACTACAGACGAAGTTTGTGATGCACTTCAAGAAGGTAACTACTTGTCTTTTTCCTTTAAAGTGGAAAAAAACGTTCAAAAATTGCATTTTAAGAGTGAGGCGCTTGCCGCTTTGGGACCAAATCGCCAATTAACTCAATCCATAAACACTTCACATAGCATCACTATGGCTTCTAACATTCTCGTTTGGGTAGGCAATGAGCTTCCTGCGGGACTGATACAAACATTATTAAAGATGGCACCTACACCTGATGAGGAACTAAAGTTGAGAGTATATAATGGCGACCTCTCTAAACTAGGAAATGCCGAGCGCTTCCTGAAAGTTGTGATTGAAATTCCATTTGCTTTTAAGAGGCTAGAATCATTGCTCTTCATGTGCACTCTTCATGAGGAAGAAGCAATTGTAAAAGACTCCTTTGCTACCTTAGAGGTGAGAGTTTTCTTTCTGGCTAATCGAATTTATTCATGGTTTGTTGTCATTGTGTAATAACTACTAAATACTACATATCTTTGAATATATTGAATTATGTTTAAGGTGTAGAAATTCGGAACAGCCTCAAATGCATTGGGGCATGTTAATGTATATTGTAGACATTGTGTATCATATAAGAGACATTTAGAGTCTATGGTTTGTCCAGCACGAATGTTGGTTGGACATGGTGACAAAATATATTAGAAACATTCCAAAGCAGTTTATATACAAGAATTTAAGGGGGGTAATCCAATATGTTATGTACACAGCTATGTTCAATAGAATCACAAGTCTATTTAATCAACTATTATATTACTAGATGAAATGTTAAAACGCGAATAAGCTATCAATTAATTTTTAGGGTTGATCATATTTTTGGGCACTAAGAGGTGTATTAGGTTTCTCTTTGATCGACTGATTTATAAATGAGTTTTAGGTTTGAAGATGATTAAGAATATATCAGTTGGTTGTAATTTAGAGTTAAATGCTATGAATCTAGCTTTACTTAAGCTAATTTAGGTAACGACCCCAGTACCCTGCTTAAGCGAGAGCCTCTTCAGAGGCATTGCGAATGTTGATGTTCATCCATGATACTGAGTCCTTTAATAACATGAACTCAATTCACAGGCGGCATGCGCGGAACTTAAGAAGAACAGATTATTTCTCAAGCTTCTCGAGGCTGTTCTGAAGACTGGAAATCGCATGAACGATGGCACGTTCCGTGGTGGTGCACAAGCATTCAAACTTGATACACTGTTAAAGCTATCAGATGTTAAAGGGAAAGATGGAAAAACTACACTACTCCATTTTGTTGTTCAGGAGATGATTCGGTCAGAAGGCGCTAGAGCCTTTCGAGCTACAAAAGAGAGCAAGAGCTTTAACAGTATTAAGTCTATTGATCTACTTGAAGATGCTCCAGAGGATTCAGAAGGTGACCATCGAGAACTTGGTCTCCAGATTGTGTCGCGTATAGCAGATGACCTTGAGAGTGTAAAAAAAGCTGCTATTTTAGATTCTGATGGCTTAACAGGATCTGTAGCTAGGTTTGGTCACTCGCTGATCGTAGCAAGGGACTTCTTAAATACAGAAATGAAGAGTGTTGATGAGGATAATGGATTTCACCAGGCCTTAAAGGCATTCGTAAAGGAAGCCGAGGTTGGCATTGTGCATATGCTAGAAGAGGAGAAGAGGATAATGGCCCTAGTGAAAAGCACTGCAGATTACTTCCATGGACACGCGGGGAAGGAAGAGGGGCTTCGGATATTTGCCATTGTTCGCGATTTTCTAGTGTTGTTAGAAAAGGTGTGTAAAGAAGTTAAAGCATCAGAAAAAAAGTCCATAAATATTAAACGCGTAAAAAAAGAGGATCCTGCCCCAAGTCGCAAAACGCCATCTGCTGATCCTCGACAAAAGCTAGCCCCTAAAATCAAAGAGAGACGGGCGGATTCTTCGGGTTCAGATGAGGAAAAGTGGTAACACGAAGCACAAGTTAACAGAATGTACATCAGTTGATAACGTTGAAATGAGGTTGCCAAGTTCATTTGAAGGAGACACTTCAGTTATTCTATGCTTACCTTGGAAGAATATACTTCTTGAGTCACTAATTTTGAACCTCATAGTATAGTTTTGTAGTTATCATGTAACATTTGTGCTAGCTAGTATTTCTAATAACTGTTGTATATATGGTGTTCAATGTCAATCATATCTAATTACATTCATCTTTTTCAATATCGTTCCTAACATATTACGAGAAAATTATAAGTATACCATTCGAATCTAACCATCGTAAAGTAGGTGCTCGAAAATAGTCTTATATTTACAAATTACAAATATCATATTTTGTTAAAATTAAATATAAACATGGATATAAAATGTTGGATAATAATAGTCTTGAATCTCATTTACCGGAATTATTGCAATATCGAAAGGCAATGCTACAAAAAGTTCTATGAAAAAGGCAACGAATATTCTCTATGTCGAACGAGTGTTTTCATTTTTCTAACTTGTTAGTTTTGGCTTTTGACTAGAAATGTATGGTCATTTTGTATGACTATATCTACTTATCTTTTATTAAAATTATGACAAAAAGATGGTTTGTTATTCATAAATTAATTTCAAACATAAAATTAATATTTAGAATGATATTAATGAAACGTGACATATAATATTTCTTGCTATGGAGATTTTATTTGATATAAAGCTTTAGAAAAATTTAAAATCAACCCCCAAACTAAAAGAATTCCTTTGTATCTATGAAATAAATGGTAACCAATTTAGGAACTTTTACATAATTGAAACAGGGTACTCAAAGAGTATACTGTAAGTAAACCTCAGACAGACGCAATAGCCTGCAAATTATGTCAGTTAGGTGAACCACACTACGCAAGCCTCTGTGATGTACTCAATCAAGAAATTGTTGATAAGAAATCGAATTCATGAACTTGCAATAACAAAATCAATTACTCCACCAACTTGATCATCCTTGTGAACATAACAAAAATGATGCCTAAATCATTTTGACTTGTAAGAAACTATCCCCTCTCCTTTTGACTTGTAAGAGTCAACTATCCCTAAATCCCGTTAAAATCATGATAAAGTGTAGTTCTTTTCCCAAATTAATTTAGAAATTAAAGAATTAGAATTCATAAAATACCCCAATATTTAATAAAATCTGAAAAATAATACTCTATCTCACAATATATCCAACTCGTTTTGACTTCTGACCATCAAATTAAACTATAAACATAAAAAGGGGATGGGATTTGCTAACGTGAGCTTCGCTGTAGGCATGAACGCATAAAAACATTGTACCTTGTGCAAAAAATGTGGTACCTTACGGGTCAAATGGGCTAAACCCGGATCCGACGGATCTAAATGCGCCGTTGTCCGCCAACCCGCTTTCAGTTTATCATCTCAACCGTTCCATGCTTGAAGCACATCGCTTATGTGTGTGGCCATGAGTAAATTAAGGATTTTGGTTGGATTTGCATTTAATGTTATTTATGAGTGATGGCCTACAATCTTCCAAAAATTCAGCCCAACCGTTGATATTTTGGTTTGATCTTTGCCCCATTCACTCTCTTAGAGTGCAATCTTCGAATTTCTCTAAAAAATTTTCGTTTTTCATCTACCTCTTTGGTTTGGGTGAGGTGATTCCATTATCACTACAACAACCAACAATGTTCGGCTATGATGACAAATCTATTTTCATTTTTGTTGAGCATGGATTATTTCACCCAAATCTTGGCGAGGCAGACTTAGATGGCTGCTGCTTGCTAGCATGCAACTAGGTTTTGCAGCCATGGTGGTGAAATTTCTTTGCGTGATGATTGTTACAGATCTGAGCCGATGGAGGTGTTTATTTCAATAATTTAGAGTTTATATTTTGTTCAAGTTTTGATTTTGTAGGAAAAAGCCTGTTCGCGGTTGCATCGTCAGCCAAGATCTATCTTGTCGTGCACTGCTACCCGATAGAACTTTTATTGAGGCAAGTCTTTCTTATGATCCCTATTAGAATGTCAACTAAGATTTTAATAAGTGTAGTATTAGAATGTCCTTTTCATTTTTCTGACCTCCGTTTGTATCAGGTTTTCATGAATATGCCTTTAAAGCTCTGTGAAGGAAGAGACCCCAAAGGCCTCTACAAGCTTGCTCGTGCTGGAAAATTAAAAGGTATTGGTTATAGCGTGGAGCAGAGCTTTAATAAAAAAGGTATTCATATTCTGTGTTTTTGTTACGTAGTAGCTCAGTGCCTCAGTAAAATAAAACAAACAAAATGTAACAAAATGGGTTGACTTTTGCACCTTTAGGCAAATATCTCCAAGAGCTATGGGGAAGAAAGGTGAAATTGAGTTGAGAAGCCAAGGATGAGCGGTCCACCAGTAAGTTTTAGATTGATTGTAAGTTAATTCTGAACAACTGTTATTACTGGAATTTACAATTATTATGTAATTAAAGTTATTTCAATCCTGGTGTGCAACCACAAGAATTATCAAGTAGCTTTAAATTGAAAAGATTTATGTTTATATATCAAAATTGAGTCACAGGTATTTTACTGTTATAAAGCCATGGGATACATCTATAAAAATTGGAAGTGAAATCAGTCCACAAGAGGTTCAAGAGTCAACCATTTTCATCTCTATAAATTAATATTAATCGATGTTTTTTATGCTTCTATTACCTTAAGGGATTAATTGGAGTTGCCTATTCGATGAACTGGAGTTCGAGTTCAGGCCTGACAGTTGTGACTATCGCCAAGGTCCCGAAAGAGGAAGACTCCTTCTCTTAAGAAATGTGAGTACACACTGTACAAAGGAATTAATGATTATTTATTTTTTGGAATTGAGATATGAGCTGGCCACATACGCATCGGTGCTTCTCTTCTCATCATATATTGTGTTGCATTTTTCATGCTCTGGTGTGGGAAAATATGGCTCCATCAACAAATTAGTTGTAGTGTTATTTAGTTTTCGAAATGAAATGGATGAATCAGAGTATTTTTCTTACATAAAGATTGTCATGTGAAATTTCAATATTATTATTGATAGTTAGTAATTTGATGTCAATTATCCCAATTTAATCCATAATAACGAGAGGGTTCTATTTTAGTTCATAATAATAGGTCCTCATTTGAAAAATAAGGCACCCTTTTAGTGATCTTCCTATAAGAATGTCAATATTTTGTTTCATTTTTTATTGAGTTGCGCTTTCATGTAATATAATTCCTGTCCTCTCTCTCAGGCAGTTTACTCTTGCATATTACTCAACCACTTAATTCTTTCGTATTCCTTGATTTTGTTATCTACCAATTGGGACTAGCTCTTGACCTTATTAACGGTTTAGCTTTATCAATATATCCCGTCACTTCTCAATACAACGTTTTATATTTCACATGCCTATACGTTGTTATGTCAAAATGTAGGCATACTTTGAGCTTGTTGATGCAGAAAATTCATTTGACTCATTTGTTTTAGAGGGTGGTCTTAGATAATATCATTCATCTCCAAACAAGAAATTATATGCTTTAGGTTTGGGGGACAATTAATTATTGTTTCTGCCTTCATTGAGAGGTTAAGTTATTCATATATTTGGCAATTCAGTATTCAATATGAATCTTGTTTTTTGGAGTAGTTTATTTATCATCTAATTGAGAGAAGGTATTGAATTTAAATATGTATGTTCAATTATGTTCGTTAAATAGAAGAATGGTTTGAGTGCATCAAGCTCCCGCTACATGATGTTTGTTGAAGAATTGGACTAACAAGAAAAATCGACTAACATATTGTTCTCTTTTTCATGTATTCCCAACACGTTGTTCCGTGTTAAATGTAGACCAAAAGAGCTATTAATATTAACATGCTGGAAGTATGTGATACCTGTTAGAAGCCACATGTTTTTCAGACCTAAAGGCTATGCCGTTGCTTGGATTTGAAGCATCTGAAGTAATTGAGTTAAATATGTATGCTCTTACTATTTCTTATCTGTGCTCTTGTCGATATTTCATTTTCTTTGTAATGGGAAGTCTGATGTGGCCATTGAGACTCCCAACTGAAGACTGATATCATGTTAATGCTCGAGGATTTTACTCACGATAGGTGTATGATTTCTCTTTTAAGCTGATTATTTTTGTACTAATTTATGCTTTAGCTATTGATATTGAAAAAAGAAAAACTGGAATGAAGAAGATGTCTGAATTTATTAACTTGGTTGTTTTTCATGAATGGAGATCATTTCAAAGGATTTCATGGTAGCTGTTAGTTTTAGATTTTAACTTAAGCAAGTCGAAGTAAAGATTTAGTACTAGATATAAACAAAGTCTTACCTAAATTCTTGACTATTGTATTAATGTGTTATTTTAAACAAAAGACTCTTCCTTTCTTGAATGGTTAAGGAAAGTCGAATAATGTTATTGAATAGTTACTGTTGGGATGGCAGATGCTTAGAAGAAGGTGCTGAAGATTTCATAGTAAAACCTGTCAAATTGTCGGATGTGAAACGATTAAAGAATTACATGTTTGGAGAGGTTAAGGGCAGTGGCAAAAAAGATGTTGGAATAAACAAGCGAAAAATTGCAAGATACTTCTGATAAATTGGCGTTGCAAGATACTTCTGATGAATTTTCGTCGCCAAATGGTACAGATTCGCGATCATCCTCGCCTTCTAACTCTCTGCCGTTAGATTTTTCATCGACACCCTCCCCTCCCTCTCTTTCATTGCCTTCATCGCCTACAACAATCTTGTCCTCGCCTTCCTCTGACGAAAATTCCGTTCATTCTATTTATAGTTAAAAGGTAGGCATGTAGGATGCAGTGTTCTGGAGGAAGTTTAAGTGAACACATTCAGTAAATAGCAAGCTGTCCATATCAGATGTTGATGAACTTGTATTATTGTTCATGGATCCTATTTGACTATCATTACATATTAAGAGAATTACTTTGAGGCTTGAGCAATCATACAATCAATTTGACATTTTAGGGACGGAGGGAGCAGGTGTGACAGAAGTTGTTGAAGCTAAGGCTGAAAAATTCTCAGACTCTCTCAATGACATAAGTTCATATGCTAATTGTTTTTGATGATTTTATACTTAGCTTTGTCTATTTAATTTATATAATTTGACCTCTTGGGATCTAAGTAAGCACAACTTTTTTTTCTTACTATTCTCTAGCTTGAATTTCACTTGATTATCCAATTTAGCCTTCAAATCGTTTGTGATATATAAGCAACGTGTATACAATGAAAATATAGATATTAGCAAGAAAAGATGGAACATTATGTTCATTGGTGATTGAATGGATGTTACTGTGATTTTTGGTAACTTTTTTATTACCAGACATATTCTTTTACAATAATATATTTATTACGCTCATTCTTTCATAGTATCCACATTTTGATCGTACAATCTTTCTTATCCTGCTTACTACTTCAACTGAAGATGTTCCATTAATTTCTTTACTCTGCCATTTGGTATAGCAATCAACATTCGATAATCGATTCCATTGCAAAATTGAAATGGTTGCTTCCGCAAAATTTCAGGTCACCAAAATAGTATTGATATGAACAAGAATGATGTCATGTCAGTGATAGAGCTCAACAAATTTCATTAGTAATAGTCAAAGAACATGGTTAACATGAATATTCTTGCATCTATTATAGGGATCTTTATAAAAGTTTGAATAAAATTTTTATTTCTTTAATTGATCAATGTTAGAGATTCAATGATAGTAGATTCGATTGGACATTGAATATCAAAGTTATGTGCACATCTCAAAAACATCCCTATGGACTTAGACGAGGTGTTTAATTCAATGTTCGTCTTATTTTGTATTAGAACACAAAATTAAATTGAAATTCAAATGCAAATTCAGATATTGTTAAAAAAGATAAAATGCAATCATATTTAAAGATTTATCCAATTAAAGAGTCTTATAACATTATCATATAAACTTCAGCCTCAAATTTATAGGTCTCAAAAAAATCGCGAAGACCTTATCACATTTTCATGGTGTCTCGACCTCGCCCTTGGGCGGGGTTTTCTCACTAGTACCTCTATAAAATATCTTCAGACAAATCGCTATTACCATTTCCGACAAAGTCTAACCCCATTTAATACTGCCTTCATAAGCTCCAAATCAACAATATTTTGCTCATTTATTTACCTCCACACAAAAATTCAGGTTCTTGATCTCAAGCTTTTTTTTATATGTCATACTCCAGTTTCTATATACGTTAATCTAGACTAAAGTTCTTGTTTTTCATGATAATATATATGTTGTTCAAAACCATTTTTAATTCATCTCTTGAGCTGATTTGTGAATAAGAAACTGAAGGATTTAAAAATGGTAATATTTCTTTTTGAATAATTCGTAGTATAATTTGTTATTACTAAGAATCATAGTACTAGTAAATGTATTATTGAAAGGTGTTTTCTTGATTTATAGCGTACTTAAGATTGTAAGTTTATAGTAACCACTCTTTCAATTCCATCACTAATATTTATGTTATGTTTTTGTCGATGGTATGGGGGATGGTGTTAGGTAGGTAGGTAGGTCGGTATGTTATTGGATTTGATGGACTTAGCCTCGGGTTCGTTGCCAGGAGTTAGGGAATGTTTTCTCTCATTATATGTTTTTCTAATTGTTCCATTGATGTAGTGTAGACCTAATTTTGGCATTTGATATACATGGATCTTGATAACCATCTGTGTTGATTTTTTGTTGTAAAGCTTGTAGATGTATAGCTCTCTTACCTACTCTTTTATTGCTGCTTTTTTTGAATTATCATTGTAGATCTGTTGCCTTTTTTCGAGCTATTGTTTCTCTTTGTTTATGATTTTACAAATTTAAGTTTCAATGTGAAATGGTTGAGATGGCTTTATGTCGTTTATGACGATGGGGTTACAGTTCTCGCCTAACGCGGAGCTAGGAACTAAAATCCTTTTGGGGGGTGGGGTGGATAAATGTTGACATGCATATACGGTTTTATAAATTATATTTTAATAGAATTATCCGTGTTTATTATTTATTTTGTTTATAGTTTATTGTCTCATTTGGTAAAATCATATTGCAGAGGTGCCCTTATTTTTCAGTTATGTAGTTCTGGCCTTTCAATAGTTTAACTGAATATGTGGTCTTGCAGGCTGATTTTGAGATTCCTATTGTATGCCACAGAACAACTGATGTTGGCATAACACGTAGTATGGACACTCGTCAGGTTCCTGCGTATGGCGCGAATGGTACCCCTTTAATTCAAAATGCTCCGACTGAACCTGAGAAGTTCAATTTCAAGAACTCCCCTAGTTCACCTTTTTCAGCTCATCGTGATTCCCAGAATTTGGCCACATTGAGCGACAGTCACGAGCAGCAGAGTACCTCGGAGAAGTTTTATTCAGCCAGCCCTTCGTCTAACTTTTCAATTGATTACAATCATCAGAATCAAAGACTAAGCTCCCCTGTTATTTTCCATCAAGCTGATGGACCATCTTTCCCTAGAGATGTGAATAATGGAAACAACATATTGGATAAACTACAGGAGTTGGAAACTGCTCTTATGGGGCCTGATGAAGAGGATGACGATATGATTCCGCGTCATTATGTAGAGGAAAATCCTCAATCATTGTGTAATGACATATTAAGATCGTGGAGTCAGGGGGGGCACCAAGGATCACCCTTCTCCCAATCTCAACCATCACGTGATTCTCAATCTGACAATTTGGATGGTGTACATCAAAGTGAGAAACAACTACAAGAAATGGAACAGAAACCGTTGGAAGCTTGCCCTACCGGTAACGTTAGGGAGATGCTAATTGCTTGTGCACGAGCCTTTTCTGAAAGGAAACTAGTTGATTTTGATAAGTTGGTGGAGAATGCTCGTAGTGTTGTTTCCATCACTGGTGATCCTATCCAGCGTCTTGCTGCTTACATGCTAGAAGGATTGGTCGCAAGGAAAGAGTCATCAGGAACCAACATCTATAGAACACTGAGGTGCAAAGAACCTGCCAGCAAGGATTTGCTTTCCTATATGCATATCCTCTATGAAATTTGCCCCTACTTGAAATTTGGTTACATGGCTGCCAATGGTGCAATTGCGGAAGCATGCAGAAATGAAGATCATATCCACATTGTGGACTTTCAAATTTGCCAGGGTACCCAGTGGATGACTCTTCTACAAGCACTTGCTAGTAGACCTGGTGGTGTCCCTCATGTCCGTATAACTGGAATTGATGATCCAGTGTCTAAACATGCTCGTGGAGATGGGTTGGTGGCAGTAGGAAGACGTCTGGCAGCCATTTCTGAGAAGTTTAACATTACTGTTGACTTCCACCCCTTGCCTGTGTATGCTCCAGATGTTACGATGGAAATGCTCGATGTGAGACCTGGTGAGGCTCTTGCAGTTAATTTCCCCTTGCAGCTCCACCACACTCCCGATGAGAGTGTTGATGTGAACAATCCTAGAGATGCGCTTATAAGAGCAATTAGATCACTCTGCCCGAAGGTGGTGACTTTAGTAGAGCAAGAATCAAATACAAATACTGCTCCTTTTCTCCCCAGGTTCATTGAAGCTCTAGATTACTATTCCGCAATATTTGAGTCATTAGATGTCACCCTTCCAAGGGACAAGAAGGAGCGTATCAACGTTGAGCAGCATTGCTTGGCTAGGGATATTGTCAACATCATAGCTTGTGAGGGCAGCGAGCGGGTGGAACGCCATGAGCTGTTTGGCAAGTGGAAATCAAGATTTACAATGGCAGGATTTCAGCAGTACCCTCTGAGTTCTTACATGAATTCAGTGATAAAGGACCTATTGAGGAGCTACTCCGAACATTACACTTTTCTAGAGAAGGATGGGGCGATGTTGTTGGGGTGGAAGACAAGGAGCTTGGTTTCGGCATCAGCTTGGCATCCATGATGACCCAGGACTCCAGGAATCGGTGAATGTAGGTATAACCACAGTGTTGCATACCGATAGGAGATAGTGACTCGAGGTGCATTAGATAGCCAGATTGTGGAATCATTCTGAGATATTAAGGAAATCAACAATGAGTACCTCACCTTACGTTGTATTAGTGTTCTTTTCACATGCATTGGTTGTTCATCAACTGATTTGTTGGTGAGCTATAGCTAATTATATCAATTGAAGTTTCTACTTCGTTTACATCTGTAAGGTATGCTGCATTTTTTCAATGCTAGATTTCATACTACAGCAAAATTAGCAAACTCTAGCTTGATCAATCTGTCTGCAATAAAAATACTCAAAATGTGTCGAATACTCGAATGTATGCCTGCCAGTATTGACAGATGAAATTTCAAACAGCCTTATCAGTCTTTCCAGCCAGTGCAGCTAATTGTCCACGAAGATGACTAGTTCTCCTTGCAACAGCAAGACCAACCTTCTAATGGGTTGTGCGTCATGCCTAAAGATTCTACCACGGCCAACGTTGATGATTACCACCGTCATTATGATGCTTCATAGGGTTCATACTTCCAGCCACATCACGCACCTTGGGTTAGGAGTTCCACTTCACCCCGTATTTGGGTAAGCATTAGTTGCTTTTAGCAGTGGCGTTTCAAACACGCCCACCGGCAGCTACCTAGCCAATCATAGAATGGCGTTCACTAGGAACAATCTTCATAGAACCAGATGGGAGCTTTATTGAGTGGATCTTATCAACACAGTAAGAAGATGCATACAAAAGTTTGAGTAAAACCATATGCTAAAAAAATCCATATTATGTCAGATATGCACCTGAAGTTTATCATGTTGAATTGTTAAAAACGTGGACGGCAGGATTCGAACCTGCGCGGGCAAAGCCCACATGATTTCTAGTCATGCCCGATAACCACTCCGGCACGTCCACTTAATGATAGACTTCGACTAAACCAAGTACCTCTCCTTCATGAAATATAATTTTTAGTAAAAATATATAAATATGAGTACTTGAATAAAAAATATTTCAAAGTTTTAATGTGTTTTTAGATATTTTAATTTTTAATGATAGATATTTATTTTTTAAAATTTAGGGATGACTATAATAACGGAAGCTAATTTGGGAATAGCTGAAGGAAAAAGACAAACAATTAAGGCAAATCTAGCTCTCCATCGAGCTAGGACGCGAGTAGAGGCTATTAATGCGAATGCAGTGATTTATGCATGCTCAGTATCAAGTGTAATATTGGGGTAAAATAACATTATTGTCTTTTGAATTATTGCGACATATGTGTCCGTGTATGTCTTATAGATCTACTTGTTAGGAGTTAGAAATTGAAGTATGTAATTTTCAAGTGCCAATATAATTTTTCATTTAAGCTTTTTTGAATTTGGTTGTAAATACCTATTCTATTTCTTGTTAGCATTGGCTATCGATAAATTTCTATTCATTTCTTTATAAATATTCTGTCTCCTTTATTGATGACCATTCTAGAGTGACTTTCATCTATCTTATGAATAAAGTTCCTTAACACAAGTGCTAAGCAATAATAATTTCTTTATTTCCGGTTATTTGAGAATATGATAAAAAATTTAGTGTGGTACAATTACATTGATCTTAGCAAAGGGCGCTTTAGATGCACGTGATTCCAAGTTAATGCAAGATAAAAGTGTATAATTTTGAAGTGCCAATATAATTTTCATTTAAGCTTTTTGAGTTTGGTTTATGTTAGGGTCGGTTTAATTTCTTCAAATAAAGTGATTTTTTCAAAATGATCTATATCAATATTGTAAGAGCATTTAAAAAAAACAAAAATATTATTTTCTAAATAAAAAGAAAGGGAAATCGGGTCATCATCATTCATCAAGGGTGTTCATATTAATGTTGTTTACAAAGAAGCCATAGGATACTATGTAGCTTGAAATGATGCCATACACTAAAACTAGAAAATAGTACATTTTTAAGTAAACCCAATGGACATGGGGAAAAAAAGAAAATATTCCCTCCGTCCCTAAATGATTGTCACATTTGACTTTTGATGGTCAATAAGGCACGATTTAAAACATAAATATCTCTTATTTTACATGTGAAAAAATTATAATAAGTTGATATTTCAAAAATATATATTGAGACGAATCTAACGAGGTCCCACAACACTATATTATTTCTTATCGTTTAATGAGAATTCATGATCAAATTTTCTTGTAATTGACCACAAAAGTCAAAATGTGACAATCTTTTAGGGACGGAGGGAGTAATAAATATAAAACTACTACTATATTGTTATTTCACTTATTTGTATTAGTGATAATAATTACAATTAGTGTGCCCCTCTATTAATCATCTCCTTGTACTGATTCAAACTCTCTTGTCTCTGCAATCTCATGTCCTCATTGAACTTCCTAATAAACGCCTCCACTCGTTTATTCAACTCATCTTGTCCTAATGAGGGTTCCTTCTTCAGCTTCGAGGGCGTATACGTCCGCCTTAGAGGTGGCCCTGCCTTACTCCCTTCACTAAAAGTTTCGGATTTGGTCATTTTTTGTACCTCATCATTGTCAACATTGTGGTGGTGGTGCCGCCCATGCGTCTCCCATGTGTCACTCTTCTTCAGGTGGCGCGTTAGCGGCATCCTATGCCCTTCTGTTATTGTCTTCCACGTCGTCTCTAACGTGTCTTGCTTCCTCGGCTTGGAAACTCTAAGCGCCCCTTTCCCTCCTGCAAATGGCAAGGCGACGGAAATTTTTAATTAAATTTTATTAAAAACACATGAAATAAATTTTATATCATTGCTCTTATTTTCACGGTTCATCACAATCAATTCGGTTGGTATCCATCAAGATCCGAACAATAAACTAAAGTCGTGAAAATAACTACCCCTAAGACCACCCACAGCAAGAGTTTTTGTGGGGGTTTTTGTGGGGTTTATCTCATGCAACAAAGAATCAATTGGGGTTCAATTTAGTTGGGGTTCATTCAATAAATCTGATTTATTGGGGTTTAATATGGGCCCCGCGCGCAAAAGCACCCAATGGGGAGCTGCCAAGCAGCCCTGCAGGTTGCGTCAGGCGCGTGTTAATTTGCTTCATTTGGACACCAAAAAAAAAAATAAAAAATTTTTTATTTTTCGAGATCTATAAATAGAGGTCAAGTTTGCTTCATTTGGACACCAAAAAAAAAAAAGTTTTTTTACACCTTTGTCTAATCCATCTTTGCAAAAAAAAAAATTCTTCAATCTTGAACTCTCTTCATGGATCCTTCCTAATATCCAATTATTAATTTTTATTGTAATGAATTAATTAATTATAAATAAATTAAATATTAACTATAATATTAAAAAATTAATAAATATAAAAATTATAATTTTAACGATAACATATGTATAAATAATGAGATAAGTAAATAAATAGTGGGGTATATGATGAGGTGATGTGGAAGGGAGAGAAAGTGAATAAAATCCTGAATAAATCCTTGCTGTGGAAACTGAGTTCTATTTGGGGTTTAAGTGGGTTAAATGCTGACGTGGCACTGAATAAAGTGGGTTTTTTGGAGTTTATTGTGTTTCTTGTTGTGGATGGTCTAAACGTCATCTATTATTTTAGTAGTGGAAGAGAGTTGAATCAATTCAACAATCATATCAAAATATGGTGCCTCCATCTCTTTCAACAGTAGTATTTTTTATACGGTGACCGACCACGAAAGTAAGCATCCACTTTACAACAACTACACTTCTCTATAAAAATTGTCGACTGAATAAGGACCAATGAGTAATTTACACACTTTCAGGTCCACACAATCTAACCACCAACGAACACCACAATTTAATATACAAAGCTAATCAAACTCCAGCTGTTATATTGACCGCCGCCAACTTACCGTTATCAGCCGAACCTAAAATTTCAAATTAAAGCCGATTCATTTCCAGATTTATTTGTTGATAATTCAATAAAGTGGAGTATTAGTAAGTTAGTAACATGTGATTCAAATTTTTAAATTTAGGTTTAGTTTTCGACTTTTGTTAAAAATAATGACAATTTTAGGATTAAAATTTAAGGTGGTTTTTTGATAACTTCAATTATAAAAATAAAATTATTTATAAAATTATACGAAAATTACATATGCAACATATTGTTATATTCTAAATTATAATCCAAAAATAATAAATTATAATCTAAATTATAAAAATAAAATTATTTATAAAATTATACGAATTTAGCACACTTTTGTTAACGGAACTAAATCGATCACACTCATATTCTAATTAAATTTACGATTAACTATATCTATTATTCAACAAAAACAAGCAATGATAACATTCCGATACAAACCAACATATATTAATCCTCCCATATTTACCAACACAAAAATAATGTATCGATATACGAAAGATCAGAAAGTTACCTTCAGGACTAGCTTTAACAATTCTCCGGTGATGTCCAAACCTAGTTGACACCGGCGGCTTCTCCGCCGTACCACGGTGGCTCACCGGAGTTCCCCATGCCGATTTCGATATCACAACCTCATTACTCCCTTCAACCCCTGTGTCCACCATAAACTCTGTTTCCGTCTCCGAAACCCTTGCATCGACATGACCAAACTTCCCAAATTGCTCCACCACAGGGGAGAGTGGCTCTGCAGCCGTGTGAAGTGGGGGTGATGACGTGGCAGTCTCCGTAAAATTATTTTGACTGTTTTCCATCAGAACGACGTCGTTGTTTGAGTGATACGAAAATAATTCATCGAACTGAGGTAGTGGTGATGCTGACGTGGCAATTCCCGACGAAATGAATTGATCGTTTTTAATCAAAACGTCGTCGTTTAGGTTTAAGTTATTTGGAAATACATCCTCAAACTGAGGAGTGTTCAACATCGGTTGAATTGGAATATATGATTGGTGAACTTGCGAGGATAAGAGAGGCTGAGTTTGAACATACGATTCGTGAACTTGCGAGGATGGGAGAGGTTGAATTTGAACATACGATTCGTGTACTTTCGAGGTCGAGAGGTGTTCGTATTTGGATTGGATTTTTGATGAAGCGACGATGGTCATGATAATGAAATTGATGAGTATGTACAAATACGGAGGCTTGAGCCACGAAACGACGACGTCGTATAAATAGGGGATTGAATTGGAGATATTTGTTGGTGGTAGCGCGTAGAGTGTAACCGCGATGGAAGCAGAGAGTATGGTGGTGGAGACGAGGAGGAGTGTGGGGGATAGCATTGAAGTGTTGTACCTTGTGGGTTGGTGGTGTGAAATCGACATTTTTGTGGAGGAGGAGGAGAAGGTTGAGAGTTTGATGAAGATGGATGAAGAGTGGAAATTGTGGAGTATGGAAAGAGGGGGGTGGGGTTGTATAAATAGAGTCCGGATTCGGTGCATCAATAATTCGGTGCACCCGGTGCATCAAGTACCCATTTAAAGATTTTACGTGGGTACTGTACCCACTTGAAACTTCATCATTGGTACTTGTACCCAAATTGTACTATAACAATGGTACAATACCACATATTTATCAATCCAAAATAAATATGTGGTATTGTACCATTGTTATAGTACAATTTGGGTACAAGTACCAATGATGAAGTTTCAAGTGGGTACAGTACCCACGTAAAACCTTTAAATGGGTACTTGATGCACCGGGTGCACCGAAGTATTGATGCACCGAATCTTTTCACGTATAAATATATGTCATGCATATCATGATATCTTCAACGGATATTTTATAAATTTAATACTCCCTTTATATTTTGAATTTTGTGGTCAAATTTCAAAAAAAAAAATTGATCAAAAATTCTCATTAAATGATAAAAGAAAATAATATAGTCATGTGGATCTTGTTAGATTCGTGTTAATATATATTTTTGAAATATCAACTTCTTATAATTTTTTCGCATGTAGAATAAGAGATATATATGTTTTCAATTGTGTTTTATTGACCATGAAAGTCAAAATGTACCAATCATTTATGGACGGAGAGAGTATGTGTTGTTATGATCGGTTGGCATGGTTTGTAATTTATTATAACATTTCTAGATATATTAAAATAATATTTTAATGGTTTTCCTGTATTCTTGTTTTCAAATAGACTAAAGACGTAACCCGCGTGAATGAGACTATAAATACTTAACACTCTAATTTTTTGACGAGTTAAACTACTCAATTCCCACTCATCATAACTAAAAGTTGTAGGTCCCGGTTAGAAAAGCTTAATTTGTTTTTGGATGATGAAAATTAATTATGATATCAATTGACAATCATGATTTAGTTGTAATAAAAGCTGAAAGATTATGCTACAATTTGGTGCAAGTGTCCGAAAATATCATGCAACATATACATAAATTCACTTGTGATTT
This sequence comes from Echium plantagineum, assembly GCA_003412495.2. Taxonomy (NCBI): domain Eukaryota; kingdom Viridiplantae; phylum Streptophyta; class Magnoliopsida; order Boraginales; family Boraginaceae; genus Echium; species Echium plantagineum. The sequence continues at coordinate 31,015,335 of CM016567.1, forward strand.
CTAACAAATTCAATTTTTCAATTATGAGTACACTTTTTATATAATGTTAGATACTCGTGTATAAAGTTGTACGGAATAAACATATTTTTACTGTAACTATTTCCATCATATATGTATAATCGTGTATAAAATTGTACTATTTTTGCCCATATTACCAAATGTTTGATCGTACTCTAAAGTCTAAAGCTATAATTAAGTCCCCAATGCAATAATAATTAGACAGCTAATAGATACAAGTACCAGTAAAAAGTGGCCAAGCCGTTACATTCTCCTGAGCCTTGGAGATGATATTAGTATTATAAGTATTATTGATGATTTTGATAGATTAATTAGTTGGTCCTATTTACTTAAGAAACTTGACAGCTATTACCTCTTCATATCCATGTGGTAAATGCTAATAAGTTGTTCAAGGATATTGTACTCTAATCTCTTATAAACGACTTGCTAATTTATAGTATCTTATTGTCTACTCTTCCACCAAGTCAAAGTTTGTGTTTCGATGGAGATTTAATGAAATGACTAATTATTGATCAAGTCGGTAAGCTGTTACGATGTAAGATCATCTTACATTCTAGTGAAATTTTTTAAAGAGATTCTGTTTATGGCATGGATGTTTGTTTTTCAGGTAAATTGAATTAATTGTTAAAATAATTCTAAATAAATGATGAGAAATTATACTTCGATTGTTAATGGTAGTAACATAACACTTGGATCTTCAATATGTAATAACAAAGTATTGACTTCAATTCACAAACTACCTTTTTCATCTAAACTCTCTAGATGTTAATATCAACACTAAAAGTACAACAATTATCTATGTAATGTAGAATTGATTCAATACATTTATTAACAAACCGTTAGGATAATAATCAAGTCTTAAGAACTTTCACACCTTCAAAGTAAGAGCCTCGACAATTTTCCTGCACTGGGGATTGGTCCTTTCCCTGTACACCACTTCAATTTGAGAATCAACCCCAGAAAAAATCGAAACCACACCAAACGAAGAGGTAAGGAACCACCACAACAATAAAGCTCTTTACTACTGAGCTATGCTCCGGGACATAATAATAATGAATTCTTATTAACATAATAACATATAAGACATATATATAATATGGGATGCCCAACCTTCTTCATCATCGAAACATGGCCTATATATTTGGAGCAAATGGTTTTTGAAAGTGGGTTCAGAGTGTATTTTGATCAATAAAAGTACAAAAATTGCAACTCAGTCCATGATATTGCCCTACGGTTGCAGATTGATCCAAAATTTAATGAAGATGTTAGTTTTTAACCCCAATGGCGATTGTAGTTCACTCTTAAGCTAATTCAATTATTGCCGTTCTGACTTATTCACAGCGCGTGTAACTCATGACACGAGCGTGGGCCGTCAACATTTAACAGCGCTGTTAAATTTTGGACCAATCAACAACCTTTGGCCGATTATCGTGGACTGATTTGCAACTTCTGTACTTTCAGGGACTAAAAGGCAACTTAAACCTACTGTTGGGGACCATTTCAGCAATTTTCTCAATACTTTTGTCTCTTACTAAGAGTTAGAGTATGTGCCTCAAATAAAATATGAAATAACATGTCTTCAATAAGAGTTGTGTTTAAAAAAATTTCATAGAAGCTTAGATGAAATATCACTAGACTATTCAGTCATCGGTAAATTTTTTTAAGTTTGATTATTAACATAGTAAATTAAACGATATCTTAGAATTCAGAGATAAGGGAGTTAGATATGGTTAAATAATCCCTTTTGAAGGAACAACGCTCCTCATCACATATTGTTGATAGGAAGTTAATTAATTAGCCATTGCATGATGAGGATTGAGGCCAATATTTAAGGATCCTGAAGATGGCGTCCCAATTAATTGTCCACTTGCATGTGCCAAACAACTCCATCCCTTTTAGTCTAACCGACCACGCTTTACAAACAAATAATCCATATTCAATTTAATGAACTAAAGTAGGACAAATATATAATTTATTACAATTATCATTTTATTATTTTATATAATAATATTGCTTGAGTGTGAACACTTAGTAGATCTGAAGATATATATGTATGTAGTCAAACATATGTATAAAATTAATTACTTTTATAAGTTGAAAAGAGACAAAAGAGTATGGTTGAAGCTCCGAGTCCACATATGCTATTCAAGTAGAATCATGGCCAATGGTATATGTAGGTGAGACGATTAATCAATATGGCGATTTTTGTATGCATGGGCTCCGAATGGACTACTCAAGTTTTAAAGGATTTGATTAATTTTCTGGATTCAACGGTCACCATGTATATATTTGTCGATGTCGATTAGAGATGTACATGGTTCGATTTGAGCAACTCTTTGATTTTGTACTGTATTTAATTAATAACTAATCTAAAATAGACTATTTTTTCAAAATCGAAAACATATTAGTTACTTTGAGTGATTTTGCTATTATTAATCAATTCTATTTAGATATACGTGATTTAATGCATAATTCTACACTTGAGAAAGTTCAAAGGGCCTAGATGGGTCCAACACAGGTAGTCTCTCTATCTCTAAATGATTGACATATTTTAATTTTTATGGTTAACAAAATCAATTTGAAACGTAAATATCTCTTATTCTACATTCAAAAAAAATTATAAAAAGGTGATATATCACAAATATATAATGAGACTAATCTAACAAGATCAATAATTCTCATTATATATTTTCGAAATATAACTTGTCATGATTTTTTCGTATGTACAATAAAAGATATGTATATTTTAGATCGTGTTATGTTAACCATGAAAAGTCAAAAAATACCAATCAGTTAGGGACGAAGGAGTATAATATTTCAATATATTTAAAAAGGTTAAGAACCCAAGGCCTAGCTAGAATATGCAATGGAGGTCTTTGCCACCTCAAGTGGAACAAGAGGAGAATGGAATAGAAAATCAAATTGAAAGCAATCTATTTAATTAGCTCTTCATTATGAGAGCCACTAGTATGTTTGTGGCTGCTATATTTTTCATGATAATACTGAGATTTATTCACTAGGAATATTATTTGGACGGTGGTTTAAGTCAAGAAATGCTATGAGTAGTTCATTTTAAGTACGTTTCCAGAATGTACATCTTGTTTTTTCTTCATGTTATTTCCCTTTCCTTTCAGACTTCATCTGTTTCTCCTTACGCTACTATTCTACTCCTCAAATGTCAGTTTTCAATTGTGCTAAGACTTTTTAGATTTATATATCATTTTAGATTGATTTCCAGACATAGATTCGACTTTGATAAAATATTATTTGTATTTGTTAAGTTAAAAATGTCTATTATACTTTATCTTTTGTATTAACAATTCTCCTTAACATTGTTAGACCGAATATATGTAATTTACAAAGTTTCAGGTCCACACACAATATAGCTATAATCTATATGACTATATTTTTTCAATTAAAAACATAGGTCGGACCCAATAATTTGAACACCCTTGGAGCCTGGAGGCAGGCCCTTACAAAAAGGACACCTAAACAAAAACTACTGAGCCTAGATGTGATAAACGGGCCAGGCAGGACTTTCGGACCCAAACGATACTATTTTCTAAAAGAAATGACAAGATATTAACCATAGAGTTTAAGATAATATTTTGTAAACTTATGCATTGTTATTAAGGTTAATGACACTAAAGATCATTGAAAATATCTAATATTTTCAGTTCGATCACCATCATTTTAAATGGATCATGTTGGATCACTCAACTGCACTTTTTGGGAAAACTTGGTCATTGGGTGGTTTTGAAAGATTTTGGGTGTATTCCGTAAGTTTTTAACGAGGATGATTTTGTCCATTCACATTTATAGACATTTAATGATTGTTTTTTTAATGCATTACTTACACAATTTGTTAGACTTTGTATAAATTGTATGATATTCCTTTAGAGAAATCTCAGGAGAACATGTACAAATCTTAATAAAACCATAACTGATTACCTGTCCAAGTACATTTTCATGTAGAAAGTTATGGTACTCCTAAGATTTGCTCTCTTAAGATTTCTCTAATTCATTACATGACTAAATTTTGTGTAAATTGCATGAAGTATAAACATGTAATGCATTAGAGAATTCTTAACAGAACAAATCTTAAAAACCGTAACCAATCCGCATTTTCAAGTGCAATCCAATCAAGTGAAATTTTATAATAGCACATACACATTATCATTGTAGTTAACACCACCTTTAATTAATTTGGGATGTCAAATTCAAGAACTAAATGTGCAACTGTTATAATAATGAAGTCAAAATTGCAGCGAACCCATTATTATCTTAGACAAACGATAAAGAATTAATAACTCCGTCCAATTGCGTTCACAAAATTAGTTAATTTCGAATATTTGTAAAATAAATAATAAAATATACATGTTGATGGTAGAATCTTCATTTCAAAAGATGTTGAATATAGTAGGTCACAATTATTAACGGCTATACCACTACTATTAAGCTATGGGAGAAGACTTTGCCTACGACCAAGCTGCATTAAGTAATCGTTGAAGTTTTTGAAGTCAAAATTTGGTTGGAATTAAACTAAAGTGATGTTAACTTGTAAAATTAAACTTGCTTAATACTTTGCATCTTGCAACTTGAGTGGGAAAATAATTTATCAGACTTTTGTCCTCAGATCAAATATATATAAAATCAAATTACATGCATGCACGATACAAATTAAATCCGACCATCGACTCTCTCGCTTAATTAACCTACGGTAAAATTTATGGAGCAACTTATGTAAGAGTAAATTGTCGGTATGGTTCGAGAAAATTGCCAAAACTATTTTTTGGTGGTCATCGAAAGTTTCATAAGTTGCAAATTAAACTAGTCTCCAAAATAAATACCCTTATTAATTCTATTTATTGCTCCAAGTATTGTATTATATATTCCAAGCATATATATTATTGTTGTAACTATAGGCAGATTTAGAAAGTAATTTTTCTAGTTGTTAAATTTCAAAAGAAATTATACAAGATATATTTCTTATTTTAAAAAAAAGTTATTTTTAAAGAAAAATAAAAATATTTTTGGTTGCCATGGCAAGTGTTGTCACACACTCATCCGTCTACGGTTGCAACTAACATGCGCATCATCAACATGATCTGTTATACACACATCCAAATAGTGGATTACTGCAGTGTCAAATGACAATTTCATCCCCTCTCTATTTGGAAGTGTAGTATGTGAGAAAATTAAATGGGGGGACAAAATGGTCATTTAATGCAATAGTAATCCACTATCTGAGTGTGTGTATAATGGATCCCATCATCAACATTTATAAACATACAACGTAACTAACTAGGTGAATGTTGGATGATTATTAAGTAGTATTGTGAATTCAAACTTAAGAACTCGTTTATATGTCAAAGTGTATGTCGTGCAAAGATAAAACGGAGAGAAAAAAATCTTGGAATTGGAAGCGATTTTTTTTGTCCTAAGGAATATGAGCATGCACTACTCATTAATATTATTGAAATAAGAAAATTATTGTTAATATAAAAGCCACAAACTTCTCATCACTCACATTTCCATTTTCTTCTTCTTTTATTTCTACAAATGGGCCCATTTGTATTATTAAAACCGACCCGCAAACGATTCGATCTTAATTTTGTCTAACAAGAAGTATCATCATTCGTGATGCCAACTACTAAACTATATAGCTAAATTAATTCACACTTGTTGCTAAAATTGGGTCTTATTATAACATAATATGCAATTATTACAGTTATTAATAAACGAGAAATAACTAGGATAATTTCCTTTTTTAATTTATTTGATTGAGAGACTTGAATAATAACCATTTAAAAGTTCAAAATCCATGTCAAACTCAATATTATTTTTTATTTATTTAAATATGTTGTTTTTATATAATGTTAAGTTTCCTATATGTAAGTCTTAAATGACTAATAATCCTTATTTAGTAGGAAAATTCTTAAATTTCGGAGCTTGTTTTTCTGGAACGGTTAAACTATAGTATGAAAATGAATACTTTTTTTTTTTAAAACACATATAAGTTGTATATGATATATACACTTAAACTAACTAGAAATAATCTTTTTTTAATGGTTGTCAAGATTAATTTTTCCTGAACGAGATTTCAGCAATTTATCGAGAAAAAATGTTAAAATAATTTTTTTGAGGAATTTCATAAAAGATTGGTTGTAAAAAATAAGTTTGTCATGTACTCTCAATCAATGATTAACACATATGGTATTAAAAGTCGTTCATTTCACGTTTTAATTTGAAATCCGAAACCGTAGGACCGTAGTTTAAGAAATTTTCCAATTAAGTATGCTAGAATATAAGAGATGTTATAGAGGTTTCATTTTAGACGGACTAGCCATAAAATAAACGAGGCATATTCGAAACTCGGTTGGGTAAAGATTTGTGTCAAAATTCGGCTCGATAAAGATTTGGGTCAAAGGTAAGCTTGGTTTGGGTTTTATTATACACGATTTAATTATGAGTCCAACTATTTACAGAATCAAAACTATTTCGGAGAGGTCAATGAGCCGGGTTTCCAGATCGAGTGCCGATTTGAATCCCTCGTTACCCTCCTCGTGAACCGCTCTATAAAAATTCCTAATATAATTGAATGAATTAGAACATTCTAATAAAATATTCAAAGTTATATAAGTATAGCCATTTTAAAATAGAGATGGAGACTAATTCTTGGATATACCTTCTCATAACTTTATTAGGACAAAATTAACTATCCTATGATTAATTCATATGATGATAGGATGGTCAAGAAAAATTAATTGCCTGCATGATGGAATCTAATTTGGAAACCTATAAATGAAGCTCTCTGCTCAGCTTCTTAATCATTCATAAATCACCAATAATTAGGCTTTCATTGGTATTATCTTCCTCGGTGGAGGAAGTAACAAACAAATGTCCCTCAAAGCTTTGCTAGTTTTCTTTTCAATTTATATAGTAGTAGCTCAGGCAAGGGTAAGTATATACTGTATATCGATCATTATTTTGATTTCCTATATGTAGACTCATTACATTATAGCACATATCCATACATTTGATGAATATAATTGGTTATTTTAACTTAGGGTTATGTATTATGTCATATTTCAATGCATATATGTTTTTTGTCTATCTTAAGTTTCTTTATATCAATTGATTTTATTAATCCATCATTCTGTAGTTGAGATCTCTTTTTTCTTGATAGGTTGATGATGCTTTTGCTAGGAGTTTATATACCAAATCTTCACCACCTTCGGTAGTAAAGTATGTGCCCAGCCCACCACCACCAATGAAATTCACTCCACCACCACTTAAAAAATTACCCCCTCCACCCTATCACAAATATATTTCATCGAAAAAACCACCGCCGCCACCACCAGTTAAATATTCAAAGAAACCATCGCCTCCTCCATCATCAATTAAATACTCGAAAAAATCACCACCACCTCCACCAGTCAAGTATTACTTAAAGAAATCACCCCCACCAACTAAATATACAGTCCCGCCTCCTTCACATAAACCGCCTCCACCACCAAGTGAATATTTTGAATCGCCTCCACCACCAACTAAATATAAAACACCACCTTCAAAAATCAAGAAATCACCACCTCCTCCTTCATATAAGAATGAACATACAAAGCCAAAGAAGGAGGCCCCTCCTCCTCCATTAAAATACTCACCTCCACCATTCAATTACCCTCCTACTCCTAAACAGTATAAGTACCCACCTATGCCTCCACCACTCAAGAGACCACCACCTCCACGAGGAAGCCCACCAAATACGGTGCCTCCAACTCACACAACAAGTCCACCTATTAGAGCACCTCCCCCACCAACCAAAGCACATGTACCTCCACCACCACCATCACGTGAATATCCACCACGACCTCCACCAATTTCAGTGCCTCCACCTTCATCAAACTCTCCACCAATTAGAGTGCCATCACTTTCTCCGATGGTATTAATGCATTCACCACCACCTCCATCAATTGTAGTACCACCAGTAAGTCCACCAATACCAACATCCAATCTTTCACCTTCATTGTCAGACACACCACCAAGCCAGTCACAAACACCAACATACTCACCAGTTGAGTTACCGAACTTAACACCAATTTCTACTCCAGGTAAATCACCAGCACATTCCCCAACTACACCAACGCCAACATCAGCTTTCTCCCCTTCATTAGAAAATACACCACCAAACCACTCACCAACACCAGTATACTCACCAATTGAGTCACCGAATTTAACACCAACTTATACTCCAGGAAAATCACCATCACATTCTCCAAGTACACCAATCCAAGCAACATCACCTCTGTCACCTTCATCAGAAAATACACCACCAAATAATTCAGCAACTCCAACATTCTCACCAATAGAGTCACCAAACATGACACCAACTTTTACTCCAGGTAAGTCACCATCACGTTCCCCAAGTACAACAATCCCACCATCGCCTCTTTCACCTACTTTAGAAAATACACCACCGATCCATTCACCAACTCCAACATTCTCACCAGTTGAGTCACCGAATATACCACCAACGTCTACTCCAGGCAAATCACCATCACATTCTCCAAGTACACTTACCCCAACATCGCCTCTTTCTCCTTCATCAGAAAATATGCAACCAAACAATTCACCAACTCCAACATACTCACCAATTGAGTCACCGAACTTAACACCAACTTCTACTCCAGGCAAATCACCAACACAATCCCCAAGTACACCAACCCCAACATCGCCTCTTTCACCTTCATCAGAAAATACACCATCAAACCACTCACCAACTCCAACATTCTCACCAATTGAGTCACCGAACTTATCAACAACTTCTACTCCAGAAAAATCACCATCACATTCCCCAAGTACACCAACCCAAACATCGCCTCTTTCACCTTCATCAGAAAATGCACCACCAAACAACTCACCAACTCCAACATACTCACCGATTGAGCCACCGAACATAACACCAACTTCTACTCCAGGTAAATCACCATCACATTCCCCAAGTAGTTCAACCCCAACATCGCCTCTTTCACCTTCATCGGAAAATACGCCACCAAACCACTCACTAACTCCAACATACTCACCAATTGAGTCACCGAACATAACACCAACTTCTACTCCAGGTAAATCACCATCACATTCCCCAAGTACACCAACCCCAACATCGCCTCTTTCACCGTCATCAGAAAATTCATCACCAAGCCACTCACCAACACCAACATACTCACCAATTGAGTCACCAAACTTAACACCAACTTCTACTCCAGGTAAATCACCATCACTTTCCCCAAGTACATCAACACCAACATCTCCTATTTCACCGTCATCAGAAAATACACCACCAAACCACTCACCAACTCCAACATACTCTCCAGGTGAATCACCATCACATTCCCCAAGTACACCAACCCCAACATCGTCTCTTTCACCTTCATCAGAAAATACACCGGCAAACCACTCACCAACACCAACATACTCACCGATTGAGTCACCGAGCTTAACACCAACATCTACTCCAGGTAAATCACCATCACATTCTCCAAGTACACTAACCCCAACCCCAATATCGCCTCTTTCACCTTTATCAGAAAATACACCGCCAAATCACTCACCAACACCAACATACTCACCGATTGAGTCACCGAACTTAACACCAACCTCTACTCCAGGTAAATCACCATCACATTCTCCAAGTACACTAACCCCAACCCCGACATCGCCTCTTTCACCTTCATCAGAAAATACACCACCAAACCACCCACCAACACCAACATACTCACCAATTGAGTCACCGAACTTAACACCAACTTCTACTCCAAGTAAATCACCATCACATTCTTCAAGTTCACAAACCCCAACATCACCTACTTCTCCTTCATCGGAGAATACACCACCTAACAAGTCACCATCACCAATATACTCACCTATTGAGTCACCATACCTAACACCAACTACTGCTCCAGGTAAATCACCATCAGATTCTCCAAGTACACCAGCCCCAACATTGCCTCTTTCACCTTCATCAAATGATACATCACCAAGCCACTCACTAACACCAACTTCTACTCCAGCTAATTCGCCATCACCGTCACATTTACCAAGTACACCAACCCCAACAACACCTTTTTCACCTTTATCAGAAAATACACCACCAAGCCAGTCACCAACACCAACATACTCACCAATTGATTCACCGAACTTAACACCAATATCTACTCCAGGTAATTCACTATCTCCATCACATTCTCCAACTACACCAACTCCAACATCACCTCCTTCACCTTCATCGGAAAATACACCATCAAACGAGTCACCAACATACTCACCAATTGAGTCACCAAATTTAACACCAACTTCTACTCCAGGTAATTCACCATCACATTCCCCTAGTACACCAACCCCAACATCATCCCTTTCACCTTCATCTGAGAATATCCCACCAAGCCAGTCACCAACACCATCATACTCCCCAAGTGGGTCACCGACCATAACACCAATTTCTACTCCAGTTAATTCACCATCACCATCACAATTCCCAAGTACACCAACCCCAACGTCACCTCTTTCACCCTCTTCAGAAAATACACCACCAAGCCAGTCACCAACACCAACATACTCACCAATTGATTCACCGAACTTAACACCAACATCTACTCCAGGTAATTCACTATCTCCATCACATTCTCCAAATACACCAACTCCAGCATCACCTCTTTCACCTTCATCGGAAAATACACCACCAAACGAGTCACCAACATACTCACCAATTGAGTCACCGAACTTAACACCAACTTCTACTCCAGGTAATTCACCATCACATTCCCCTGGTACACCAACCCCAACATCATCCCTTTCACCTTCATTTGAGAATATCCCACCAAGCCAGTCACCAACACCATCATACTCCCCAAGTGGGTCACCGACCATAACACCAATTTCTACTCCAGTTAATTCACCATCACCATCACAATTCCCAAGTACACCAACCCCAACATCACCTCTTTCACCTTCTTCAGAAAATACACCACCAAGCCAGTCACCAACACCAATAAACACACCAACTGAGTCACCAACTATAACACCAACTTCTACTTCAGTTAAATCACCATCACCTTCCCCAATAAAGGAAACACCCACACTATCTCCAACTTCCAATGCACCAACCCCGACAACACCTTTGCCACCTTCATCCACAAATGTACCACCAATCCAATCACCAATAAACACACCAACTGAGTCACCCATCGTAACACCGATTTCTACTCTAGTTAAGTCACCATCACCTTCCCCAGTAGAGGATATACCCAAATTACCTCCAATTTCCAATGCACCAACTCCGATAATACATTTACCCCCTTCAACTACAAGTACCCCACCAATCCAATCACCAACACCAATACACTCACAAATTGAGCCACCAAGTTTAACACCAACTTCTAATCCAATTAAATCACCATCCCCATCACCTTCTCCAAAAGATAATATACCCACATTACCCCTATCTCCCAATGCACCAACCCCCATAATACTTCTACCACCATCTTCTACCGATACACCACCAGCTCAACCTCCCATAATTACTCCACCGTCCAAAGCACCTTCACCATCAAAGCAACCAAAACCTTCAAATACTCCAACACCTTCTCCACGCAAAGCGCTGAGGAAATAAGGTACTTTTCTATCTCGAGAAATCTTAGTGTGTCGTTGGTTTAATTTGTAAGTGAAAAGTTTACATATTATTTGTTTTTGATTTAACCATATGTGGAAATTAGTACATAATCCGTATCAAATGAGCATTGTATATGTCTATAACTTTTTTCTCTCTAATGTAATGTTTCGTTTATTTTCAGGATCTTATCACATTTCAAATTAAGAGAACTTTTTGGGACTTTCTTGACACTATAAAATTGGGGAATTGAATTTGCTTATATTATTTTTATGTTTCTTTGGATGGTATTTTTTGTATAATGAATTGTGTTGTTTCTATGTACTATACACTTTTTTTGTATATATTATCAACAAGTTTAGTATACTAAAAAAAATTATTATCTCAATTTAATTTATGAAATCTAACGAGTGCTTTAAATACCAATATAAATTAATATGTAATGTACTTATGTCATGTTAATCTTAATTGTTGAAACCATAGAGGCAATGTATGAGAGCCACCTCGATCATGTTGTAAGAGCTAAGTATTATGCATGTGACGCAAAGTGTTACGTTTAGGACATGAGAGATCTCCTGAACCCGAACAATCACCTCCAGAATTTTAGGCGATTGGTACGTATTATGATGATATAGTTTGACTCAACGAAGAAGTTGAGTATTTAAAGACCTAGTCCAAAGTATTACCATGGAAATTAAGAAGTGCACGACATCGGATATTAGATACTACTCCCTCCATCCCTAAATGACTTTCACATTTTGACTTTTCGTAGTCCACATAACACGATTTATAATCAAATTTCTTAATGTTTGACTAACAAAAATCAAAATGTGACAATCTTTTAGAGATTGAGGGAGTAATTGATTGTGAGTGTGTGGGTTGGAGTGTTTTCCACCTACCTACCATAGTGCCATTTTTCGCTATTCGAGATTAGATAGTAAAATCTTGAATAATAATACTCCATTTCCAATGCTCAAACCCCCCCCCCCCCCCCCCCCCCCCCCCCCCAACAACACAAATATGAATAAAGTTTATGTTATTGGTTACTCGAGTGGAGGTGCTCTTGGTTGGGGGTGCTTAAATATATTCCTCACAGTTATGTTTAATTTTAATAAGAGTTCATTAAGTTGTTAATTTAATAATCAAATATGAATAAAATTTATATTATTGAGTTATGTGCAGACTAGCTGGAGTTATTTTAATAGCTCCATTTATCAACTTTTGGTGGCCAAGCCTTCCTAGAGAGTTAGTTGAAGAAGAGTTTTATAAACAAAATCATTGGGCACAAACGAGTTTGATGATTATGCACTACCCCATGGCTTACCTATTGGTGGCATACTCAACAATTGTTTCCTCGAGATTCCATCTTAAAAATCAATTATTGATAGGAATAGTGGTTCGAGACCTCATGTATTCACCCGAAATGTATTAATTTAATAATGCAAAATTGGACTATTCGATACCGTTCCGCGCTGAACTGTTAATCAATTATACACACCCAAACAAGCCCAAATAATGTTTTAATAGTGAAATGATTATTTTGCCCCTACATGTAAATGTAGTATTTGGTGATTTTTTTTTCAACCAATAAGATATTAAAATGATAAACACAGTGCCGGTCCTAACATTTTGGTGGTCCTGTGCAAAAATAGAAAAATGGGGCCCTCAAAATAAATAATAAATTTTTTGACTTGTTACAATTTTTAAAATAAATGAAATCTAAGTTCATTTACTACGTGAACATTTAAATTTTTTGAGAAAAATCATGAATGTCGCCTTTTATGAATTCACAAGTTCATTTACTTGTTCTCTTTCTTTTTCTTTTTTTTTTCAAACAAATATTTTCTAGGTATAATATATTAAATAAAATACACAATGAAAGCAAATTTTTTTAGTTATATATAAAAAACCCCAAGAATATAAAATTGAAAGAAAATATTTAGTTATATAAAAGATTACATATATGTGAAATATCATTTCACTATTAATATTGTCAAACTTTATCACATAAATTCGAAATTGATAGAGAATTCTAAAGACGAAAAATATTTCTTGAATAATTTACATAGTGATCAAATAATATCGTTGTTGAGTTTAAAAAATGTATTAATGACTTATTTAATTGTCAATAGAATTAGTGGAAACATAGTTGATTATTTAGAATTTGATATAGTTTGACTCAACGAAGAAGTTGAGTATTTAAAGACCTAGTCCAAAGTATTACCATGGAAATTAAGAAGTGCACGACATCGGATATTAGATACTACTCCCTCCATCCCTAAATGATTTTCACATTTTGACTTTTCGTAGTCCACAAAACACGATTTATAATCAAATTTCTTAATGTTTGACTAACAAAAATCAAAATGTGACAATCTTTTAGAGATTGAGGGAGTAATTGATTGTGAGTGTGTGGGTTGGAGTGTTTAAAAAATCAAAATGTGACAATCTTTTAGAGATTGATATCTAAATGAAAAATTGAGTCTTTAATGGTATTAATTATTGATTGAATTATAAAGTTATTTGAATGGTGAATTGAAAATAATAACTAGCATTAATGATGAAAGATTATAAATTTATAATGACCATGGATCAATACAATTGGATAATGGACAATGTATGTATATAGAGTTGGGCTTAAAATATAAATAGGTTCAATAATTTTTAAAATTTGGGGGCCCTTTTAAGAGGGGGCCCTGTGCGGCTGCACTGGGCTTACACACTAACGGGCCGGCCCTGGATAAACAGTTAACAAAGTGAAAGTCGATGAAATGTTTAACTGTTTAACTATTACAGTCAGCTATTAAAGCTGAAACAAACCAATGTGGTGGAGCACTCCAAGTGACCTCATGCTATAATCCGCCCTCCCAATGTGCAATTAAGTATGTAACATTGTTACCGCTTCGTTTGGTGAATTGTAATATTGCATCCATATTCGTAGACCATCGAAGTACATCCCATAATAAAACATCAATCTCCAACATCATCCTCATCTGCCCGTTTAGCATTCGAATTAAAGTTTTTGAATCACCTTCAAGCGCTATGCAATGCCAGCCGTGGTCAAGGACAAATTACATACCTTCCCTCAAAGCTAGTGCTTATGCCACCAACGAGCTTGTATTTGATGATGTTGATTTAGGGAAAAAATAGTAATTTCAATCCTAAAATAACATTATTTGGGTGTGTGTATAGTGCTTTCTCATTCCGTACCGCCGTACGTGTAGCCCAGTCCAGTTGGACCTTATATATGGATATACACTTGGTTTAATGACGAGATTAATTCTAATATCACATTAAAAAGTTCATTTTCGAATTCATAAATGCCCATTGATCTTTAGGAGTACAGCATACAACAAGGATTGTACGAGTCATACTTGGGTGATACCATTATTTCAAATGGAGGTTGGGGATTTGACCCTTTATTAGACATTGATAACCCCTTTGTTGTGAGTGGAGGATGGCTTCATATTTTTCAAGGTGATATTGATCAAGTGCTTCCTCCAAAACTACAACGTTTTGTTGCAAATAAGCTTCCATGGATTCATTATCATCAACTATCAAATGCAGGTCTTCTCTTTGCTTTGGACATTGATGCCAAGTATCAAATTATCAAGCTTGTATTCATGCACGAAAATAGAACTTTGCTATCAACAATTAACTAAACTGATAATTACCTAAATGTTATGAATATCGATACTCAAGACTTTGACCTTCGATTTCCGTTGAATGAAATGACAAGTGGAGTTTATCGAAAGGCTAGTGATAATGCCAGAGCAATTTTCATATTGTCAGAGCAAAACCAAGCGCAATTCTTTTTATATCCTTTCGTCAAACTATATTTTCATCGTAATCTCAATTTTTAATCAAATTATAAAACTTATTCATGTTTTCGTTATTCAAACAGAAATAAAAGTATTCTATCGTTGACAATCAATATTGTAATTATAAGTCATAGAATCAAAGGGCATAAAAAGAATTAAACATAGTTTTGCTTTGGTGATATAAATATCGCTATAAAATTATCACTAGTGTTATCGAAAGGGAGAATGTTTTATGTATTAATTGAATTTTCAAACAATTTAATCAAATAATTTATTAAGTAATTAGTCTTGGTAAGTCTTAACAAAACTTCCAATAAACCTACTACACTCTAGAATATTAGTACTCTCTAGTTGAGGAAAATTCAAACAAAAGAAGTTATTCTAAAATAACACGTCAGCAAACTCGATGACGTGTCAGGAGCCAAGTGGTTCCACTTGAACACGTGTCATTAAAAAGAGCATCTGGTGGAGCCCACATAGCCGAACCCTTAAAAAGTCTTGTAGAGAGCTCAAAAGCGCCAAAAAAAAAAACATCACTCACCATTTTCTCTCACTAAATTCTCTTGAGTTTTCTCCGATCAAAATTCCAAGAATCATCATCATCTAGGTATAATTTTTCCATTATTTTTTAAGCATTATTATTGTATATATCTAAAGGACCTCATTTCTGCTTCTTTGGATTTTTTTATTCGTTTTTTTTAATTTTTTGTTTTTTGGTTACTGTAGTGGTGTTTGATCAATGGAGTAATTTATCTATGTGGTTTTGTTTATTATTGTTTTATCGTAAAACCCTAACATAGGGGTTCTTGGAGACGCGTAATCATATAGCCGATTCTATTGGGATAAGTCTTGGTTTGGTTTGGTTTGGTTTATAGGATTAATATTAGTTAGTGGTTTATTGAATTTCGGAGTTTATAGTGAGAGTTGATGCAAAAATAATATCACTGTTAGTTAGTAATATGAGTAAGGAGGAGGAAAACTCGTGTCATATTGAATATGTCAAACTATACGAGGTGGTTTATGTGGTTTTTGGTTAATTTAACTACGGCTAATTGGTGTTAGGTGGAACTTGTGGGGGGGGGGGGGGGGGGTAAGGAGGTCAGGTTGTACACCGTCTTATTTGTTGGAGACTTTACAGTTGATGTAGGAGTTGAGAGTTCGATTTTTTTTTTGTATGAAAGTGCGAATGTGCGTTTGTCAACCTTTTATGGATGTTCATTTGGTTATGGGGATGTTGAGTTCGTGTTTATGTGACGTTAATTTAATTGGGATCACTTGGATGAACAATTGGGATTTCTTGATTATTGCTTAATATGAATCTCTTGGCTTTGGTGATTGTTAGTGTGGTTTTACTCTAAAAATTTTGGTGTACCTACAGCATGATTGTTCTTATAATTAAATTGTACCGAACTCTCTTACCTGAAACTTCATCTGCAGCAGTAAAAGAACTTCTTTGTTGTCACACATTGGCACCTTGACTACAGTTTCTAGAAACACTTCTTTAGTCAGTCTTTAGGCGCCTCACTCCCTTTTATACACTTTGTGCTTCTGACTTCGATTGGCATTCATAAGGCTTCTACTGATTCCTCCTTCTACTGAGGCTCATGTTAATGATCATTTCATTAAAATACAACTCCAAAGGGATGCGCTTACAACTAGAACAGAAATAGATGTCACTTTCTTTGCCCCTGAAAACTTCTCTGCTGGATAGGTTTAGTGTATTATCCCTTCTTTCCATTATGTGATCGATTCTCCCTGACTATCTTAACTGAATGAAGATTCTACTTATCATGTAGTTGATAATTTTGTGTTCTGTGTTTAATCACTTTGTGGCGTTTGATTTGAGTAGACGTCACTCTTTTTCTTTTGGGAATGAACAGTTTGCTGGATAGTTTCTATCAGAAAATCTTCGGCACTCTTGAACTGATGACACAGAATTTGTTCAAGTCTAGATAATATTTCCTACTTGTGATATTTTAGACTGTTGTACTTTACATAAATATTTAATTAACTCACTAAAGCTGTGGCTGAGTTTGGTTTTGAGGTTGTGCTTTTATGTGACCACGTTGTTGGTAAACGTTTTGTCTAACCCTTTTTCCTGTCTTTAATGTAGACTAAAACTGATTATGGGGTTTAATGGGATGAATCAAAAGCATAATTGGCCATCCTCGGTGTTTTCATCCAAAGAAACTGACGCACTTGAGCCTATCATAAGAAACGACTGGGATACTGAAGGCAGGAGTGCCTTCACCCCTAATGTTTCTGGACATGATATGTCCTCCAATCATATTACCCAGTCCATTGTTAGTCCTATATGGGAGAATACCAACAAGGCTGATTATGGTACACATGTGCGAGAAACCGACTTAAAACTGATGAATGATTTCGTAAATCTAGAGGAGTTACCAAATTTTCAAAGGGCTCCGAGTTCATCATATCCTGTAACACGTATATCACCCAACCCTAGACTAAAGGAAACATGCAATACTAAAGTCGAACCTCATCAAATATATAAGTCGGACAAGGACAGTCATAAACTAACAGTAAAACAGCTGCATGATGGAAGCTTACCTTCTTATCATTTTGAAGACCCAATGTTACTTTTGAATGGTTTTTCAACAGGAAACAACATCAGTGTAAAGACTCAAACTACCAGCCAAGGACGACAAATGAAAACTATTTCTGCAAAGAACCTGAAAAATTCTTCCAAGCCAAGATTTAGTATATCTGAAGGTGTTGGTTCTGTTGAAGCTGTTGATGGCAGCTTCCTAACGCTTGGAATTGGAAAAGATGCAGTTTCCAACCCTGTAAGGCATTTCTCTAACAAAGAGATCGCGGGTACATTGCAGGACAATTTTCATCCACGAATGAAGAGGGCACATATTCAGCACAGTGCTTCTAGCTTCCCCACTCCAACTTACAACCCTGGCAGTGATAAGCCAACCATCCAAAGCAATTCCAATATGTGGTCAGGTACATCTGATTATTCAGGTGGCTGTATTGCACACAATAATGATGGAATATTTCCAGCTGCTCAAACAGGTTTAAGAACGACTCCTTCGCATGGTGTGGCCACGTCACAAGCTAACACGCGTCTGTATTCTGGAGCAAATAGCTATGGAAATGTAGGTCATACAAGTAACTCTAATGAAGCTATTGCAGGAATATTTCCATATGCTGGACATCAAGGTTTTCAGGCTGCTCATCCACTGTCCTACAGTGAACCTGTCTCTTACATATCGCAATCCGAGTCTACTGGGTTTTCTAAACTGGGGCCAGCATCCTCTAGTCCTGTACGGTTTGCGACTCAACCACGTCTAAACCATTACCGGAATCCTCCAACACATCTTGCCATCAATACTTCATCAAAAGCTCCTAATTGTTTTCCTTTACCACCCCTCCGAGGAATCTCCAATAGACAGATTTTTGAAGGTTAGTTGATCGTACCATTTGTTCTTGCATGAACTGTTACAGTTACCTATACTGTGTTCTCCAGAATTTTGGTTGTGGCTTGTGTTAAAGTTCTTAGTACACCAGCGTTTTCTGAGGAGAACTGGAGAAGTGAACTCGTTGGTGACACCTGTAGATCATTGTATTATGGATGGACTTCAAAATAGGGAGAATAACTTGTAGCACTCATCTTTCGTTTGCATATTGTGACAACACTGGCATTCCTGTAGTTCCTCTCAATGCTAAGATTCTCCTTTTACTTGTCACTGCCAGGGTTGTATTCAGATGGTACCAGTTTGTTCGAATTCACTTCATAGAAACTAAACCATATATGTCTATTAACGTGTTCTATCCTTCCAGTTCCCTTTTCATTGGGTTTGAGGCGATGAGCTGCCGTAAAGTATTTAGCTAACAGCCTTCGACCATAATCTTATCTTCCATGCACCATTATCTACAGGCCAGGTGGCTCCTGGACATAAGGTTGAACCTACCCAAGCTTCTAATAGTGCCATAACTGGAAGAATGCAGTTTCAAGCCTTGCCATCTGACTCAGTTGCTTTGTTTCCTGATAGTGTTGCATATGAACCCAGTGTCAGTGTTGCTCAAGCCGTCTTAAAAGGTATTAATCTGAAGGTCATCTACTGCATATTTAGTTATTTACCCTTTCAGCCTGAGATATACGAGTTGATATCTCTTACACTAGACATAAGTTTCAAATTTACAATTTAGAGGATGTAGACTAAGGAATGGCTGACCCTGACTGTTAAATGGTTAGTGACTTCAGCTGATTGAGGGATCTTCCAAGATCATGATATCGACAATGGTTACCTTAGCATGCATATTAATTTGCACACATTGCAGGTGGAGTTCCCCATACTCGAGATTCATCACATGCTCGGTCTCCTGCAGATCTTTCTACTCCTTCTGTTGCTTTAGGTACCTACTGGTCACTAATTTCCTTGTTCTCCAATATCATCTAATGACTGGATAGATACAGTATCCTCAAAATATGTGTCCTGATCCTTCCTTTCGTTTCTCTCTATGTATCTTCTTTTCTACTGGTTTCCATAATCTCTAGTTCGACAATAATGACTTATATATCCTTCATGATGATAAGGCCAACTAGAAGCTGGAAAACCTGCTCAAAGTCCTCAGAACTTTGTGATGTCTGATAATAGTACTGGTAAGAAGCATTTACTTACTCTTTAGAGAAACTGTATTGGTTACTATATTTAGGCTTTAACAATTCTTAGGTCTGCTAACAGATATGAGGAGGGCTGATACTTTTTTGGCTACTAACTCCGATGATTTTTCAGTGGCTAAGAAAAGGGTAGTTGCACCAGTTATACCTTCATCAAGGCAACGTAGGAAAATATCACCTCCAGTTGCTGGTCAACCTTCCCGTTTACATATGCATCAGCTAGTTCCTTCTTCTAGTTCTTTGCATGTTCCTTCAACTTCTGCGAATCTTAGACCAGTGCGGCCCCCAGCCTCTGGTTCAAGACATCTCCCTCCACCAGCTGTGGTTCATATCAAAAGAGAAGGTATAGTATTTTCAATTCTGTTACTTCTCATGTAATATAATGTTAGGGTTAATTGTGTAAACTAATGATCATTTTCATTAAATATATCAACTTTGTATCTTCGAAATTAATCTCCACTTTCTTTGTGTTTTCCTTTCTGAAAATTTCATCGGTGGTCACATTTCGACCAAGTTGTGTACTGAAATGGGAGAGAACAGTGTTTTCTAGCCTAGAAGTATTTGGGAAGTCAAATGCGACAGATATTGGGACGGGGGAGGGGGTACCACTGAAGTAATTTTGTTCAGCACAATTCCAATAATTCTTACTCGTGGTGTTGGGTAATTGTTTTTCTCCTTAGCTGCTATCTTCAAAGAAGCTTGGACTGTAGTGTTTTTTCGGGCTTATACAAGCTTTCGGAAAAGCTCACCCAAGCACCCTCCTATTCTTGCTTATTCAGATTGCAGCATTTCTTTCTGGAGCTTATAGGTGACCAATATTAGCTATCTCGGCCTTCTTCCAGAAGCTTATAGTTCCATTTCTATAAATAATACAGTCAGGTTTCTCACACTTTTAATATAGTCGCCTTTCTAATCTCCAGGAACCAGATGACTTATTTGATAAATCGGGAATTCCAAAGAGCATGGGAACTTATTTAAATACAGTCAGCTTTGATTCTTCAGCTTCTTATCTTTGTCTGAGGAATTACTCCCTTGTGTCAGTGAACTACATGAGACTATCTTGAGTTGCCTCTCTTTCTAAAGATGTTTCGCACCCAAGATATAATATTAATTTTATATTGCTCAAATCAATTTTTATGTTTTGATATTTCTGAAACAGCTTTACATTTCTTGAACGGAGAAATTATCATTGACGGGCAACATTGCTTGCAGGTAACGAGGGGCAGCTGCAACCGATTGGGCACAATTGCCTCCTATGCAAGAGGGATCTATCATTTTATCCAGAAGGACCAGTGACTCAGCCTTCTACTCCACCTGTTGCTGTTCTCCCCTGTGGGCATGTATTCCATGACAATTGTTTACAGAACATTATTCCAGAAGACCAACACAATGATCCTCCTTGCATTCCCTGTGCAATTGGTGAATTCTAATCTTTCGATATCCTGTACTTCCCTTTTGCCGGAAGACGTTTTTGTTGTGGCAGAACTCAGAAGATGTCCGGCCGGGGAGCGAGCGTTATCCATACTATTATGGTTTTTGCTAAATAGAAGCTAGCCATATAGTTGATTAAACGTTTACTGATTTAGATGGTAGCTGATTGTAATGAGCCAAACATACATACATGGTGATCCTTAATGTGGAATTCACAACTATCAGTTTACTCAATTAGAAATCTTTAACAACAATACTAAAACAGTAATTCTAAAAATGTAAAATTGTTAAAAAAAAATGAATAGAATGTATATCCAAGAAGGGGAGATCTCTCTTAATGGTAAGAGTTTACGTCAAGTCTCCTACTATCTCATTCTCGATAAATCGATTATGTACATTATTTTTCCATCTCAACGATATGAATATCATTAAAAACGAAAAACGAGAGAAAGCATTATGAACACGCAACACAAAAGTGCCAAAACTTCACATGGAATATAGGTGATAGGGTACTTCCTACACATATATATGGAAGCAGGAATAAAAGCATAAAACAACAATTAATATTGTGCCCAAATCCCTTTGAATATACATGAGAGAAACAAATACTACAACTATATAGTGAGACAGCACATGCATTAACACAATCACACAAGATATAACCACTCCCTCGTAGACGGCCATAATATCATTTTATTACTCACCAAACACAACCTTAGCCCCCCCCCCCCCCCCCCCCCCCCCCCCCTAAATCTTCTATATTATTAGCCGGCTTTCGTATCTCATTATCTAGCTTTATGTATATTATACTTATTCGAAAGAAGCCCAAGTTATATATATATTACATATTTTATTTTTCACAATGGATTTGTAGTTTTTGTGTTCTTGATATATATAAAATTTAAGTTACATTTTGAGAGTAGAGCCTTAGTTTAGTGATTTTAAATATATGGCAAAATCTTCCAAGAGAAACCAAAAGGGGATTGGCTCAACTACCATAAGCATTGAAGAAAATGGTGAAATGAAGGGTTGTGGCAGCGAGAACGCCGCCGCGGATACTGTGGACAAGGCGGCGACGAAGAAACGGAGCCGGAAAAGCATTCCTAGAAAATCTCCAATGCAACGAAGCTCCATTTATAGGGGTGTCACTAGGTAAAGTTGAAAATGTCACAAAATTATGTTTGAGTACTCCTTCAATTTCATGAAGATTTTCATTTTCATTTTTTTCATAACTCGCCTTATTTCACAAACTTTTACATGCATTTTAGAATTTAGATAGATCAATTTGAATTAGTAATCTATCAACTTTTTGAAAAAGTCAAAATTAAACAATCTTTCTAGCCAGAATAAGGGGAGTATTTTTTGTATATTTTCTACATAAATTAAATCTACATTGTGGATTACAAGAATTGGTATATGATTAACCAAAAACATTATTTAATTCACAACATTTAGCAATTGCTCTAAAGCTTTAAAATTACTCAAGAATTTAATTCGATCTCAAAATGATAATGATCACTACTACAACTTTAGGCACAGGTGGACTGGTCGATTTGAAGCTCATCTTTGGGATAAAAATTGGTGGAATCAATCACAAAACAAGAAAGGAAGACAAGGTTTATTTATTTCCTTTTATAATTTGTAAAAAAGGTTTATTTATTTCCTTTTATAATTTATAGAAAATATTATGTATTATATATTATGAAATGTAATCATAACGTTAATTATTGTATGGTGGGTTAATTCTGAATTTAATATCCAATTTTTCCATGTTTGTGGCTTACTTGTGGCGGTGAACTTACAATTCGCAGTATATTTGGGTAAGTTTTTTAATCTCATTTAATTTTGTTTTATCAAAATATATCATATCTCTAGTATTTAAGTAACATTTAAGAATTTACTTTCTTATTTAAGTAAAAGAATAAAATGTGAGTTTGCTAATAGTAATTTAATTTGTTCCCACCAAATAAATGAATTTGTATTAGAAAAAAATAGAGCAATAATTTTACCAATGTAATTAAGAGTGATCTTTTATAGGAGTTTGGTGGTTTGATATGTCATTTGCTAAGTTCCCATTAAATCTTCCTCTTTTTTTAGTGCATGGATCGGAATAATATAGCGATTAACGATGATTATGTTAAATTTGAACCATAACGATTTTGTTAGATGTTAGGGGACTAAATTACAACAATCTGATGTCATTTAACAAAATGAAAAGAATAACTTCATCTAGTCCAAATGAATATATTTCAAAAAAATTGTTATGTTGTTGTTTATCCAAAAGGTCATAAAGGAAATAAAATGTGTGAAAATGGTCCATGCATGAAGAGGAAAAAGTGAATACTAATTTAAAATAATAGGCAAAAACTTTTGTTGATATTAATTAGATATATACAACTGGATTTGCAATAAAAAGATTATCCAATACAAGTTATTGATATATACGGAAATTATAGGGGCCTACGATGACGAAGAAGCAGCTGCACATGCTTATGACTTGGCTGCATTGAAG
The DNA here is from genome assembly GCA_003412495.2 of Echium plantagineum. NCBI lineage: Eukaryota > Viridiplantae > Streptophyta > Magnoliopsida > Boraginales > Boraginaceae > Echium > Echium plantagineum. Next base: position 31,039,433 of record CM016567.1, read on the forward strand.
TACTGGGGTCAAGATACAATCCTCAATTTTCCAGTAATATTTTTATTATTTTCTTATAAAATAACTAAAATGAAAAATAAAATTCTAGTTATATATGTTTTTTCCATTTTTTCAAATAATATATATTTTTGAAGTATATAATTTGCAACTTCTCTTTTTTATTGTAGCTTTTGTCATATGAAGAGGAATATAAGGAAATGGAGGGACAGTCGAATGAGGAGTACATTGGTTCTTTACGAAGGTTTATATATTAAATTTGAAATATAAATTATTTTTTCATTTGTTTTCATTATTATAACAAAATGTTACCAAAGATAATTGATGTATTAATTTTGTTGTTTATTTTGACTTGTATGTTGTAGGAAAAGTAGTGGATTTTCAAGAGGTGTCTCAAAATATCATGGTGTAGCGAGGTAATAAAGAACTACTACACTATTCTTGTCAATCAGTTATATTTATGTGATCATCGCAATCCATAATTAAACATAGATGGTATAGTACCAAAATATAATAAATTGCTTGAACTTGAATTTAAGATGAAACAAAGTTCGACAATCGGTTTTATTTTAAAATACGATCAATTAAAGTATATGATTACCAATTTAAGTTTGGGACCCCAATATTTTAGTAACCTTTCCTCTTTAGTTTTATCGCATGTCCAAGTTATTAATTCATTTACTAAAAGTAATAAGCAACAATAACTTATTGTTCTTCTCAACGTAGATAACATACAATAATTAATTAAATAAATTGGTAATTAATATTTTATTGATTACATGTAAGAATAGACATCACCACAATGGAAGATGGGAGGCTCGAATTGGTAGGGTTTTCGGCAACAAGTATCTCTATCTTGGAACATATGGTATGTATATCATATTTTTATTATTTTATTGTTTTTAATAATCCTTCTAAGTTAATCTTATTATATCTAATAATCTCCATCATCAATTATACAATATTGGTTAATGTTGCCTACCAAAAACCTACTTATTACCTACTTCACAACAGGACATATACTAAAATACATTTCCTACGACAAATAAGAATTATAGACAAGCTATGTTCATAAAATGACTTAAGTGCTAAATATTCCTTATTAATTGATAATTACGATTATAGCAAATTAATGAAATGGTAGGCGGTTCTCATTCTAAACTTAAGTAAAAAATAAATAGAAAAAAGTAAATTATCTCGTTTTTAATTAACTCAAACTCCTAAATCGTAATTACTATTTCATTATCTGATTTATTTCGATAAAGGAGACTTAGTATATTGATGATATTAGGTGTTCAAATAGACAGATTACGAAAGTTCCCTAAATAATTGATGTTGATGTAAGAATTTAGAGTGTTGCCACAAATTAGCCATGTATATAAATCCAGAATTTAAAGAGTATTGATAAGCTATAAAATTTAGTTGGTTGTTGTGATGTAGGCAACCAACCCTCAACCACTTGTCTTCCATCATATATTATTAATTGTTTTCTTGGTCATAAAAATCAGTCCATCCTTGCACCAATTACATCGACCATATTTAATTTTTTGTTTAATTTAATCGTCAACTAGATGTCAGTAGCTAAGTAGATATATACACAAAAGAGAAAATGAAGGTTCGGTTTGAAGTTAATCTCGAATCCATTGAGTTTAAACAAAATGTTAGTGTTCGCATTATAAGAACGTAGATCTTTTACCTTATTAGTTCCGTTTAACAGCTCGATTCAAACTTCGAAATGAACTCCCATTTTCCATTCCTACAAGCCTTAACAAATTTTCCACAAATGACCACCTTTGCAATTACTTGTTCTTTAATTAGTTTCATAATTATACTATATTTAGGTACACAAGAAGAAGCTGCAATGGCATATGATAAGGCAGCTGTAGAATATCGTGGCCTAAAAGCCGTTACAAATTTTGACCTAAGTCGATACATCAATTGTATAAAACCTGAAGAAAATGACAATAATACCCATCAACCCCAACAAAATCATTGTCCAAGTAATATAGACAACGAGCAACCTTCACAAAATCATGAACAAGAACTAGAATTGAGCATTATGCACCCTGATCAACCCCCAAATACTAGCTTAATTGTCGATCCAACGACAACAACACAACCACGTGGCACGACAACGTCATCCGCACTAGGGTTGTTGCTTCAATCCTCCAAGTTTAAGGAAATGTGGGAGAGAAGTTCAGCTATTGAATCCATGGAGGTGTCTCAGCAGGCGCCCAATGCGGCCCGGAAGAGAAGCTTTCCAGATGACATACAAACATTTTTTGATAGTCAAGACTCAAGTAACATTGTTGAGGAGCATGATAGTATTTTTGATGATTTGAGTTCATTTGCTTCTCCAATGTTTCAATATGAGCTTGGTTGTTAACTAAAGAAGAAAAACATACAACAAAGCATTTTCTATTTATTTAAAGAATATACTATTTATTATATCATATATTATTTGTGATAATTTATAAACGTTGTGATGATGTAGTGATGCAGATAGGGTAAAAGCATATTGAACGTTTTACATTCTAAAATTTTGAAGGCAAATGTTAGCCATTATATATTCTATTCCTGAACATTAATTTTGTTATTACTATATAATTTAACAGTGTATGTTAGCAGATAATCTCAAGGTTTATCAAATAATTAATTTCTTTACTGAAAATCTCAAATCATGTGTATAAACACTACAACCAATAAGCCTGATGAGAACCAAGAAGACATCAAGAATTGCAAATAAAACTGGAGGCTATAGCACGATGCTATAGGCATCAATGCTAAGCAGCACTATCAAGATGGTCGATATTACGTGTTAAAAAAGTTTCAGTTTTCCTTGGGCTGATGACACTTTTGCTCGCTTCAAAAGGCATGACGCCTTTTGTACTCCAGAGAGTCCAGAACAAGAGTCGATATTAGCCCCTAGCGTCACAGCAAAATAAAGATAAACTATGCATAGAAAAGTTAACAGGCCAAGAGCGGTTAGGAGATAACGATGACGCTGAAACAGAACAGAAAAGCTCTCAAATTCATTCCCGGGAGTTGGCTTTTTGCTATACGTTGCAGAAGTAAATGCAGTTTGTGAATTTGACCTCCTTTGCGGAGAACTTAAATTGATTTCAACTGACATGATAGCCTGCAGCCAACGAAATGAAATAAGTTCAGGAGAATTGATAAAATTGATCACAAAAACACTAGTAAAGGGGAGGAACAAGAGGCTTTATCATTATTTGAAATAATGAACCATGATCAAACCGAAGTAGAAGCTGATGAAAACAACTTATGAATCTACTGATTAGATAATTAAAACATTTATGCATTACATCCTCTCAGAAAGAAATTATAGTCTAGGAGACTGCAAGATATCCATGTTTCCATGCAGATTGTGGAGGATAAGATGAAAGGTTTAAGGTTGTCTGACTAACAAGCAAGATGGAAACATCTTTGAACAGAAGAAGAGAAGATACGGTAGCAGGGTACATCTACTGGTCTTCTAGAGGGGACAAAGGCACACAAAACAGCATTACTTTTCGGGATAGGTCAAAGAATATATGTAGTCAATGAATTAGCTAAAAGATTACTGACATTTTAACCAAGATTCAATGTTCATACATTATTCTTTACGAAACAATTAATACAGGTTTATGACATTGATGACACTACATCAACAAATATTTCGATCAAGCAGAGACATATCAACAACTTCAAGAACCGCAACTTCTCTGTTACTGTCAGAAATCAGAAGTCACAAAGACTATTTTCAATGCACCGGAACAAGAATGTTAGCTTCTCTAAATAGCGAGTTAATCAAATTACTCTAACAAAGTACAACACAAATCAGACAGAGCTATCACTAATGTGAATAAGGGCATATCAACTACACCCCTCTGACCATTAGATAGTATTATCGGTTCTACTTTATTTGCAGGGTAAAACATACCCCTAACCCCTCATTCCCCTTCCAATGGTGCTTTGGAATATGAACATTCAAGATCGTAAATGTAATCATGTGCTATGACTTACAACATCTTTGCATTCACCACTAGCTTCAATAGCCAAAAATATCCAAGAACAACCACATTTAACAAGTCAAACTATATAACCATTCTTGTAATCCAATACATCCATAGTCTCAATCTGATTGTCCAGTCTTGAATGTTTTATGATCGACTTTTTTACTTTTGAACTCAAATATATGTTACTTTTAACATATGATCGCGTGCCAGGTAAACCATATCCCCGTTCTAAAATCCAATACATCCACAACGGTTACTCCCTAAATCCCCAAAAGATTGTCTGTTATTGTAATTCAATGATTGACTTTTTAATTCTCAACTCAAATATACTTCACTATTAACACGACAATTATGATTCAAATCACATGTAAGTGTCCCAATTTGGCCATCGAAAATCAAAGTAGACAATTTTCGTGGGATAGAGGAAGTACTTCATTCAATTTTATATGCATGTTATTAGTATTCTTCCAATAATTAGCATATTCTCATTGATCAATTACCATTAAAGTTGTGCATCAAGGTTGAACAAACACTCAGCTGCAATGCAACATGCTTCTGGGAAATAATAATGGCAATTTGACTGTAAACGAACCCGAAAGTTCGATTTTTTGAGTAATCTATCGATACCCATTTAAATGAAATACCCAATTGAAAATAACAACTAGAAATTGAACAAATGTAACAAGATAAATCATAAATGTTGACTATAAGCTCAAAAAAACAACCGAATTAGATCAGATCTATATATGATTAAAGGAACAAGATACTTACGATTCTGATGAGGAAAATGGAGATGAGATTGTAATGAATAATGATTCCCTATGTAATAAACGCGATTTCAATGAAATAATTACAATTGAAATGAGAAAAAGAATAAGAAATATTTGGGGATTTTATTTGTTTATTTTATACGAGGTGGTAACTGGTAACACCATGTCTCCTTCGAGTGCCTTTAGGTAGGGTCGGTGGATTGGGTTGTTAATTTCAATAAGGACTTCGTTAATTAAAATTGGCCAATTATTTTTATATTCTAACGAGTGATAACGGTACTTAATTTTTAAAGTAAAACTGCACGAAAAGTGACAAATGGATGATAATGAAGAAGTGAAATGTAAAATTTATTAGCCTTAATTTATTAACGAAGTCCAGTCCTAACTTGAAATAATTTGCAATTGAAAAGTTTACTAGGAAATAAATCGTAAAAATTGGATATGGCTCGAAATTAAACGAATTTTAATAGATTTTGATCATAACAAGACCGGGAGGAGGCACGTTCTTAGGTTTTTTATTGAGTAAGGTTTTATGTGCTTAAGGTAAAAATATACTTTCGCTCGTTTACAAGCATAATATGCACTCTTTCGCTTTATAATTGCAATAACTACATATGACAATCTTGTGTATTAATAATTTCGTAAGAACATCATTAGCATCTTCCTTATTCTCTCCCCTAGCATTGTGTAGGGAGGGAAGATTATACATGTAACCAAAAACTCGTTTCCAGATTGGCTATATTAAATGGGGCTCATGATTAAATTTACATTTTATTATCTCATAATGTAAAAACTATAACTCCTTCAACGGTCCATTCTCCTATCTCTCTTCGTTCACTGTTTTTAATATGAGAAATAAAACATGGAATCTGTTTTAATGTAAAAGTTAAATAGCCACACCTAATTTTAATAAATTGATATAAGAAGTTGATTTCTAAAAAAAAATTATAAGAAATTTGTTGCCAATGCACTAATATAATGCTTTGAGAGGTTTTTGAGCATGTTATGTTAATGAATATGCTCTATAGAAGAAGCGATTTTTGTTTATTGTTTAGTACAAAAAAATAATTGAAGTTATGGAAAATTTTCTTTTTTGGTATTGAGTTCTTACCGCACACTTTCTTTAAAATACATTTTTAATCATCACTTTTATTATTTTTGACGTTTTATTTTCATATATGTACTTTAACAACTTCCTTATTATTCATCAAAAATTTTTAAAAATATATATTTCACATATCTTAATAGATATTTAGGTTAAAGTTTATTTTTTAAAAATATGAAATAATATATTCAATATGGGATGTTGGATGAAGATATTTTAAGTTTGTATTTATATATGACAAAAATATCTGATTATTTTATTCTTATTTTTTATATAATCGAAAAAGGAGAAGAAAATGGTGGGAGAAAAAAAAATTCCAAATAAGAAGAATATAAATTGAGGGGACGAATATGTTGTATGTAATACTCCGTATTTTCTTAGGGAGCCAAAAAAAAGTTTAAAGTTTAAACATTTTTCATTTTTTAGCCCATATTATAATTGTGCTCTTAGCAATTTCCTAATTGTGCACCATTCACAATTCTATTCAAAACAACACAATTTGTTACTTGTTTATGAACACCATTTCCAAACCTATTCAAGCAACACCATTAGATATACCATTTGGAACTCCATCAGTAAAAACACCATTAATTTGCAACACCATTGGCGGTGGTGGGTGGTACTCGCCCAGCGATTTCTTCTCCGGCAACACCACCATTGGAAACAAGCCCCTAAGTTGAAACACTATTTGGGACATCTTTAGTTATCACATCATTTGTAGGACCGTTGAGGTAGTACTCATCAGCCAACTTAGCCCTCAAGTCTTTCCTCAAAATCTTTCCAGAGGGAGATTTTGGTATGGAATCCACAAAAAACACACGGTTTATTCTCTTGTAGAATATAACCTGTTCAATACACAAAACAACAACATACAGCAAATACAAATGCACCATTTTAGTAATCATGTTCGAAATTCAAGCCATGCACGACACTCACACGCCCTCCTTATTCCGAAAGAATAAATCAATAATAGACGAGGAATAAATCATATGACCTGTTTAGATACGAATTTCTTGATTTCATCCTCTGTAGTTGTGGAATCATTTGATGTCACAACAAATGCAACTGGCACCTCTCCTGCTCCTTCATCTTTCATTCTGCCAAGTCCGCAAGTGTATGTGTAAGTGAACGAATAAGTTCCAAACGATCATTGCACTATATATTTGCATACATAGGAGCGAGAAATATTATTGTAACGTTTTATTTGATGTTGGATGAAATGAGCTATACTTACGGGACAACTGCAGCATCAGTAATGTGGGGATGAGTAACAAGAAGAGCTTCAAGCTCAGCAGGAGCCACTTGGAAGCCTTTATACTTAATAAGTTCCTTGAGACGATCCACGATGAAAAGCTCATCATCATCATCAATGTAGCCAATATCACCAGTATGTAACCACCCTTCTTTGTCTATTGTCCTCTCTGTTGCCTCTGGATCATTTAGATAACCTGGAATTTTGTTCAAAACTCAGCGTTATTGTAAAATACTAGTGACCGAGGGACGGAGCCATATCGGCGCCAATATCACACGACACCATTAAATTTCTAATATATACCAAGTAATAATATATATGAAAAAGAAAATACAAGTTAAGTTAATAAGTTAATCTCCAGGAGTTTAGTAGTACTTCATTTTACACTTAAAACACTATTGACCAAGTCTAGTTAGTGTAACAGGACTACAGGAGTAGGGTTGTTAATGAACCTAATAAAACCAGTTTTGCACCGAACGAATTCGATTAAAAAAAGAGTTTTGATTGAAGGCAACAATTCGTAACCGGTTCGAATTACTACCGATCTAATTTACATCTCAGTTTAACAACCGAATAACCTACCGATTAACGAATTGACGGATACCAACTCTAACTTAGGACTTGGTATAAACACGTAAAGAGAATAAATAACTTAACTAAAGGCGCGATTGGCAAACCAAACCGAACTTGTTACACATCCTTAATCCTAAGTTCATTAAAGAACACCACTTTACGATTGTCGTGTAAGCCAACTTGAGTGGTGGTCTTTTATCAAACTACGACTCTTAAATGAAATTAATTGTGGTTAGCTTTTATGTGTACAAGTTGGGAAGTGGTGGACCATATACATTACTTCCTAGTACGGTGCTCTTGGAAAGTAGTGTTGACAATTCTTCTTCAAGATATACTATTATTCGAACCAAACCATCTTCCTAGAACAATATACGTGTCATGATATTAACAAATACTAACATAAAATATCGTACAAAGTGTAAAATATCGTACAGAGGAAAACACGAAGCGAACATGATTGGATATATGTAATGACGTACCTTTCATGATTTGATCACCTCTAATGCAAATTTCACCGGATTGGTTAGTGGGCAAAGAAGCTCCAGTTTCTACATCCACAATTTTCATATCAGCATTTCTTACAACAGTCCCACACGCACCTGATTTAATCTCAAATGGTTCTTTCGCAAATGCCAGACACATCGCCAACACTGGTCCTGCTTCAGTCATCCCATATCCCTGTACCATATTAAATGCACTTCATTATTATTATTCCTCATACAACTCACCCAAATTTTTAGCTTACGGCATTACTTCTATAAATATCCACCACACGTACATGTCGGTTTAAGGTTAAAAGACATGTTTGATCACACATGTTTATTATCGTGTCAACATTCTGTCACATATGTATCAATACGCTCATTCCATCACACGTGTCTCAAAAATTGTCTCATTGATCATTCCTTCACAACGGACGTTAAGTTTATTGCTTGTGGCGTTTAGCCTAGTGATCACAAGATATAAATTTCAATGTCGGCATCTAAGGTTCCACCGCACATGTACGCACCTGACCAAGTTTGGCGTTAGGGAACTTAGCTCTAACAGCATCTTCAAGCTCCTTCCCTAGCGGCGCCGCCCCAGACATGACGGTCCTCACCGACGACAAATGGAACTGATCAACAACAGGACTCTTAGCAATACCCAACACAATGGGTGGCACAAATGGCCCTATTGTCACCTTAAACCTCTGTATCAATTCAAGAAATGGGACAATCTCAAACTTATGCATCAACAATATTGCTGCCCCAACTCTCAACCCACAAAGCAGAATCGAATTCATCGAATATATATGAAACAGAGGCAATGTGCACATAATTACATCCTCTTTGTGCATGTACAAGTTTGGATTCTCTCCATCTACTTGTTGTGCTACACTTGTTACTAGTCCTTTATGTGTTAGCATCACTCCTTTCGGTAGTCCTGTTGTACCTGATGTAAGAATATTGTATAAACTTGTGAGTACAATCGGTAACGACTAACGAGTCTTGTATCTAGATAACGAGTAATATCATATATAGTTGGTAAGTATGTACTGGACTCGAAGAGAGTCGTGTATCTAGATAACGAGTATGTAATGGACTCGAACAGAGTCCTGTATCTAGATAACGAGTAATATCAGGTGGCTACTAGACTAATCCGTCCTAGTAGTTACGCTAGCTATTACCTGATGAATAAGGTAGTGCAACAACGTCATCCGGGTGGATTTCAACGTCCGGTAAGGTTTTCTCGTCGGATTTTTCGAGCTCGGACGAGAAATGAAGACAGCCCTCGACTGCCTCATCTACGCACATGATCTTGACATTGTTTTCTTGAGAAAACTCCTTGAGTTTTGGGACATTGGTGGAGACCGTGATGATGAGCTTCGTTTCGGAAGCTTTAGCTTGTTTGATTATCTCAGAGGAGGTGAAAAAAGGATTAGCTGTGGTGGAAACTGCTCCTAAGTAAGATGCACCCAGAAAAGCAAACACAAATTCAGGACAATTTGGGAGCAAAATCATGATTGTTTCGGTTCGGTTGATGCCAGTTTTGTGCAGTAATGATGCAACTTTTCTTGAAATGAGCTCAACTTGTGAGTATGTGTATATTTGATTATTTGAGCCGTTTATTAAGCATGGTCTTGAGGTGAAACTGGACAAATTTTGGAAACAATAAGAATGTAATGGGAGATGTTTTGGGATGTAAATATCGGGGAGTTTTGATCGGAATATTATGTCTTTTTGGTCTGTTTTTGTTCGAGTAGCCATTGGTGATTTAAATTTGGTGACAGGTTTGATTGAAATTGAGAGGAAATTAAAGAAAATGGAATTTTGAGAGGATTTATTTTAGATTCTTGAATATGGTTTATCAGATTTGAGGGGTATAAATATGAATATATGATACGTGTTCGGTGAGGTTGGTGGCAGGGATTCAATTGGAAATTCGGATTGTTTTGTGGAGTAAAAATGAGTATTTATAATATATAAATATCTTGGATGTTTTTTTGGTTTTTTTCTTGTTTTTCTATATATAGTTTCCCGACATAAACATGCTAATCCTGTTTTTTTATATGCTATTTCGTCTATATATACACTTTTTTGCATTAAAAAATCTCACTCGACATATATATATATATATATTATATATATATATTAATTCATTTCATCAAATAACCGCTAGTACATATTACAACAAGTCTATATATACGACTAGAATCATTTATGAAATTAATAAAGACTTCTACTGAATACCAGTAGATGAAGTTTGAGAAAAATTCGATCTCTATCAAAGGTGTAACCGTGTAAGCTCTCCGTTAATCCAAAAAATGCAAACAATACTCATTCATAACAACACATATATTTCATATGCTTTATCTTATACTAGTATATAATAGTATGCAGGTTAATAATATATATTTTGAAAAGAGAAAATAGAGATATATTTGATGGTGTGTGTATATATCCTAATGATATGAGCGAAATAAAAAGCAAAATAAAAAGCGAAATATTTTATGACTTGATTATTATTGAAAATTATTTTACAGTATAAGCATTTAATAATGTTGTTAATGAATAATGTGATATGTCGGTTTTATAATTGATGGATTATTATGTCCGCTTAAATAATCTTAACTAATGTGTTGTCGTTGTAACTTTGGTGACAAATTAATGAAGTTGTAAGGTTGATGGTACAATCCACTCCGTACAATGTACTCAGTAACCTACCACCACAACATTGCCGTAAATGAGTTGGTGATGATGCCGGAAAAGAACAATTTGTTGATTTACCTACTGGCTACTACAGAGACATTATATAAACTAGTCGTTTGTACACAGTCCAGCATGTGGGAACTTATTTTTCTTACTGAATTTTTTTTTTGTATAACTAATTAGATATTGATACAAATTTTATAACACATATATGAAAAATATATATAGATATATATATATATATATAAAGATCATATATATAATTTCAAAACTGAATTTGAAGGAACATAAATACATCAGTATTACATACAAAAATAAACTATTTTAAGTTACTTGATAAATAGTTAAATGAAAGTTTTTTTTTAATATCAACACATGTCACTTCATGATTGGCCATATGAGAACATGGGGCTTCATTTTTTTGTAAATGTAACTTCTAATTCCCCCCTTCCCCAATTATATATAGAGTAGATTCTTTTAAGTGTGTAATTGTTTGGTGTTGAGATTTTGCTTAAACATTTGGTGGTCATTATGTGTTCAGATGCACACCTACATCGAAATTCGGTGTTATCTGGGGCCAATATATAAGATCTTGGACTACTCTTTCTATTGTCAATTGGTTTTAGAGTGGAACTCTATAGATTCTTAACATGGTATCAGAGCCACGCTCGAGTTAATGAGGCACGTGTAACTCCGCCGATGTTGTTCCGGCAAAAATATCGACGAGGAAAAATTCCGTCGACGATTGGGTTACACGTGAGGGGAGTGTTAAGGTGCACACTCACATCGAAATTCGGTGTCCTCCCGGGTCAATATATAAGATCTTGGACTACTCTCTTTATTGCCAATTGATTTTAGAGTGAAACTTCATAGACTCTTAAAATTATATAATTCAACATAAATTGATTTAATCAAATTAAATAATCTAATAAAAGTCACTCTTATTGTAACCTAAAGGTGATCTTAGATTGAAATTCACCATTATTAGTGATGAAAAAGAAAAAAGTGTAGATTATTTAGAAAGGTTACAAGGGTATTTAGGGGAATATAGTTTTAAACTTTCTAAAATAATATTATTATATATATTCAAACATATTTGAATATTAGACGAATTAATTACTTCAGTTGACCTTATTAGCTCCAATATTCAAAACTACCCCAGTGTAACAAACTATTACTATCATTAAATGATTGTATTTGGTGATGGAGATAAGGATCATTAAATGTTTCAGTCAAAATAAATGACCTTTGTTTGTCACATTTATGGATGCCCAACGGTTGAAACAGAAACTAACTTTAACCGTCTATATAAACATAAGAAGTGAATAATAATAATAAAATTAAACATAACAGATTGTTTTCGTCACTTAACTAATGGCAAGATAACATAAACTCACCAAATCATGAAAATTAAGCACACATACAATTACATAAAAAATTACAATGAGCTCAAAAACATAAGCCCATGTAATAATGAGTTCAGATCTTCCGTTACATTTTGTGCAATAAATTTTATTACACGCACTTCTATTATTTGTTTATTTTCTTAAATTTTCAAGTACTATATTTTATCCGATCACGTTGTTAAAGTTATATACTATTATAATTTTAAAGTCATCTTCCTTATATTGTTAGAGACAACTATTTGACTATTCCTAATTTTTATTATAAAAAATCAAAATTTACAAAATTTATCATAAAAAGAAAAAATAACCATTTTTTAAGTGATGTTATAAAGATTTTTTATTAAGACAATATACTTAAAAAATTAAAAAAATAATCAAAAAATAAAAGTGTAACAAAGGGAATGTTGCACAAAATTATAATAACAGGTAATCCATTCTAGTTAATAACGATACAAATTAAAGAGTGATATATATGACGTATTTCCTAATAATGATGTAGTATAATATACGATGTTAGCCAGTCTCATACGTATGAAAATTCGAAATAATGGTTACAGTTTATTAATCAAAATGATACCTATTCTTCGATTCATTCTAATTTCCATTCTATTTTTCAAATAAAACGTTGACCTATTATTATTTCTTTCACCGAATAAATACTAAATCGATATCCATGGATTTAATGAATATATTCTTATAGTAGTATTAGCTCTGCCTCTATTAGGCATTATATAAATAGGTGGCAGAGGATTAGAAGAAACATAACAAATTGTAGTAACTTATGTGTTACCTGGGGCTTTAGCTCTCCTATCATGGATAAGGGATAGCTTTTTGTTTTTATATTTTCTTTCATTAACACTACTTAATTCTTAATATAATCTTCAAATTTTGGTAGAGGTTATTGCTTGATCTCTGTGTATTGAATGGGAGAAGATGAGTTGGGTAGAGGTAATTGTTGTCTAACATACGAGACAGTTGCTGAAATGATTTTACTAGGTGGGTCACTGTTACATTTTAATCTCAATAAGTGACGTCTTCGTAAGTGTGTCATCGATGCCTAAATGATCCCTGAATTAACAAGTTCGTTAGTTGTGGACGGATTGTTTATTTTTAGGTTAAAATTATTAATTTAAAGAACTTTTTTGAAAAAATAACTACAAATTTAATCCCCCTATTGTAAAAGGTAGTGTTTGAGGTAATTTTAATAGGGGAGAGTAGTAGAAAAATGACATAACGTTCAAAATATTATTATTTATCTCAAATACTTATCATCATTACTATAAATATGTCTTAAAAGTAAATTATAATTGTTAACAATTAATAAAACTGTTAATTTATAGACTATTTTAACACCCGCCGCTAGCTACACACTTATTACACAAATCATTTATACATAAGTGCAATAGTATTAGAACGAATTATTTGGGCAATTAATACCTCTGTAGTCTCTAACATACATAGGGAATATATATTACTAAACTCTTTTCAAAAATGAATTTAATTATATAATTTTAACTTCATTAGATTACTATACAAGATTTTTCCAGTAGCAATCATATTATGATGCTGAGGAAGGGTGAAGAAAATTATACCATTCCACCCTTTTTGTCTATTTCCCCTTCATCCATACGTCCGACAACCAGTCTGCCAAATCCTAGAATATGAAATGCCTGAGAATTTAGGTAGGATGGTAAAAGTGGAGGAATCATAATTTTTGTACCAACAAGAATAATAACTTGATATCATCCAAATAAGAAAGCATATAAAGGACGAACAACATAATATTAAACTTTTCCAAAAAAACACCTCGTACAATTATATGTTGAGGAAATTGTTGATATGGTTCTAAAAATGGGTCAAGTTTGACATCTGATCTCATCGAAAATATAATACGCTGTAAATTAGTCTCAAAAATTGTACTTCCTCCATCCAAAAATAGTTGACGTTTTGGTACTATTTTTTGTCTCAAAATAGTTGACGTTTTAACATTGAAAATTGTACTTTTACATTTTCAATGAACTTTTTGACTATTTTTTCTATTGAAATTAGCAACCAACCAATGATGTAGTTCCAAATAATTGTATTTTTTGACTAGTTTTAATTTTTCTTAATCTATGTGCAAATTGTTAGAACGTCAACTATTTTTGGACCGAGGGAGTATAAAATTTGTAATTTAGTCCAAAAATTGATGGACCTGTTAAACTTAACGGTGTTTGTGCAATGGGCTTTCACAAAAAGTTCTACTAAATTTTAACGTTTCATCAATTTTTTGACGAAATCACAAATAGCAATCTTGAACTATTTTTAGGACCATTTTGACAATTTACAAAAAAAATAAAATAAGGGGGATGATTGCCTCCCTAATTCCTCCGTCCACTGGTGTGAAATTAGGGATAATGTTTCTATTTCTTTTGAATATATAAATTATCATTTATTTTTATGGAAATTTTCTCATTTGTTGCAAAAATATATTTTGTCACCTCTTATATTTCATATAATTGCTCTTATTTGGTTGATATGAACTGTATCATCCTTGTACATTGAAGTCCAGATTTGGTTGGCTATAGGATATCATTTTATTTAATTTTTCTCCATTATATACATATAATATGTGTAGAGTATCATATATTCTATTATTATCTAGCGTTTGTGAAACCACCAGCCTTCCCCACATATTTGAAGAATGTTCAACCAAACATTGTACTCCCTCCGTCCCTAAAAGATTGTCATATTTTGACTTTTGTTGGTCAAACATAATAAAATTTGATCATGATTTCTCATTAAATGATAGGAAATAATATAGTCTTGTAGGACCTTGTTAGATTCGTCTCAATATATATTTTTAAAATATCAACTTTTTATAATTTTTTTGCATGTAGAGTAATAGATATTTACGTTTTAAATCGTGTTTTATTGACTACCAAAAGTCAAAATGTGACAATCTTTTAGGGACGGAGGGAGTATTAAAGAATGTCCAACAATGATTCAAGGAACATAATCTAGTAATAAGTGATAAGGTAAATAAGGTAGAGATATTGATTTTGCAGTTTTGAATCCGTATATAGACAATATTTTGATAAAATATTACAAGGTTGCTTCTGATTTTGTTTCTCGTCCATCGTTCTCCATCCCTTATAAAATTATTACTAAGACACATTTCTCGATCTACAATCCGCTTGCCCAATAAACTTCTAACAAATATGTTTGAGAAAACTCAACTTCCTTTTAAAAAGGGTAAAAAAAGAATGTTGAACAAGCTTCGGCTTTCTTGTTTTGCATGGCGTGCGGGCTTTTGTTTTGACCCTCCCCTTGTTTTTATATTCAACTTTTAATGTATACTTTGTACTAACTTTTCAAAACAGAGAATAATTGAACATACAAGAATTTTGATGCTTCTCATAACTATTAACGTATTCCACTTTAATGATCAAAATAAACATAGATTATCGTTATATATATAATTTTAATAAAAAAAACATCATATTAGTAGTATAATTTATTGAAAGTAGTAACATTTAAAAGGACAAAATAGTCCTTTTTTGGTGAAGTCGCTAGTCACCTCTCACGAGTCACGACTATATATTCATGATCCAGAAGTGTATATTCTGGCAGGGTGCTAAGAGACTTCAATAATGGCCATCATCAGCTGCCAATATTCTCATATACTAATCCTTTTACTTCTTGTATTTGCTTCACCATCTTCTTCTTCATCCCAACCAACAAGGCGTTTTCGTTTCAATGTAGGTTATATATTACACGTCGATAAATAATCGAAAATGTGATGATATGTCATTCAAATAAAAATACGAAATTATTGAATAACTAGTTCTTTAAAAAAAAACTTAATTGGAAATAATGCAGGTCGAGTGGAAACAGGTACGACGTTTGTGCTATACAAAGAGCATTTTGAGTATAAATGGGGAGTATCCAGGGCCAACCATAATTGTCCATGAAGGTGATAACGTAGAGATTAAGGTCTCTAACCAGGTGGCTAGAAACACTACCATTCACTGGTAATTGTTTTCAATTGATGTCATTATTCTTTTTTTTTTTCCGAACAACCTTCCTGTCATCACAAGGGTACGGATGTATACTATATATTCGACCCTCCACTCACTTAGTCGGGAGCCTGTTTAAAATCGTTATTGGACCATGTTTTTGATGTTGTAGTTGACTTGTGCAATATGTTGAGAATTCAGGCATGGGATTAGACAAATGAGAACAGGATGGTCCGATGGTCCTGCCTACGTAACTCAATGTCCTATCGGACCTGGTGGAACATACACATACAAGTTCAAAGTGATTGATCAAAGAGGAACGTTATGGTGGCATGCTCATTACTCATGGCAACGTGCATCGGTTTATGGTGCTTTTATCATTTACCCTCGGATGCCATACCCCTTCAAGTCTACAATTCAAGAAGAAGTTCCCATTATATTTGGTAATTTATCTTGGTTTAGGTTCATTAGCACTTGTCATGAATTTCATATGTCTGAGTCTAGTACGTACCAATACTGATTGAACACTTAATCCCACGAATGACTAAAACTCGTGCCTCTCAGTAGTAGGTGAAACGTATTACCAGTAGGCTACACTTCAGATGCGTCTACTTAAAGTTGCTTATTTTAATAATTTTTAGGTGAATGGTGGAATGCTGACCCAGAAGCAGTCGAAAAAGAAATGATGTTGCTTGGGAGGGGGGCAAATAATTCAGATGCTTATACCATTAACGGATTGCCTGGACCTTCATACCAATGTGCTAACAAAGGTAAACAAAAATAAGATTACTATATCACTTAATTAATTTAATAACTTGTTGTATCGAATTGCAGAAACTTATATGAAAAACGTCGAACATGGTAAGACATACCTACTTCGGATCATCAATGCAGCATTGAGAAATGAGCTGTTTTTCGCTGTGGCGAATCATACATTTACTGTTGTTGAGGTCGATGCTACTTATACAAAGCCATTTACAACAACGGCTATAATGCTCGCCCCAGGACAAACAATGAATGTGCTTCTGGACGCGAATCAGGTACCTGGCGGTTTGTTTGTCATGGCTGCAAGGCCTTACCTCACTTCTGTTTTCCCATTTGACAATTCTACCACAATTGGCTTCCTGAGATATAAAACAACGAAATTCGGAAAACTCCCCCCTCCTCTGATGTCTTATAGTTTACCTGATAATCTCCCACCAATGGAAGATACCATCTTCGCGACAGGTTTTTTGAGCAAGCTTCGTAGCCTAGGCTCTGCTGAATACCCCTGCAGAGTGCCTGCAATTGTCGATAAAAGAGTGATTTCCACCATAAGCCTCAACTTACAAGATTGTCCCGCTAATCGGACATGTACAGGGTTCAGAAACATGAGTTTTTTCGCATCAATGAACAATCAGTCGTTTATTAGGCCTTCCAGGTCAATCCTGGAATTCCATTACAGGAACATAACAGGGTTTCCTCTGTCCACAGAGTTCCCCGAGAAGCCTCAAAACCCATTCAACTACACAGGTGTCGATCCTGTATCTGAAAACATGAGAACTGAGTTCGGGACAAAGTTATTGGAAGTCCCCTTTGGGACGAAGCTAGAAATCGTGTTGCAAGATACTAATTTCCTGAATCCGGAGAATCATCCTATACATGTACACGGGCACAATTTCTTTATTGTTGGAAGGGGGTTCGGGAACTTTGATGAGAATGTGGATCCAGGGAAGTACAACGTATTCGATCCTCCAGAGAGGAATACAGTGGCGGTACCAATGGGGGGCTGGGCAGCAATACGACTGATCGCGGATAATCCAGGAGTATGGTTTATACATTGTCACCTGGAGGAACATACTTCATGGGGACTGGCAATGGGATTGATAGTAAAAAGTGGTTCAAAACCTGAGGAGTGTTTGCTTCCTCCTCCAGATGATTTTCCTTCATGCTAGTTCTTGATGGACTAGAAAATTTAGTATCAATTTTCTAAAACAACTTGTAATTTTAGTTAAATGACTAGTCCAACTTAGAGAGGGATATTTTATTGAGTCTTCTTAAATCATATGTGCGGGCTAAATAAGAAGCTTTAGCTTGTTTGATAATCTCAGAGGAGGTGAAAAAAGGATTAGCTGTGGTGGAAACTGCCCCTAAATAAGATGCACCCAGAAAAGCAAACACAAATTCAGGACAATTTGGGAGCAAAATCATGATCGTTTCGGTTCGGTTGATGCCAGTTTTGTGTAGTAATGATGCAACTTTTCTTGAAATAAGCTCAACTTGTGAGTATGTGTATATTTGGTTATTGGAGCCATTTATTAAGCATGGTCTTGAGGTGAAATTGGACAAATTTTGGAAACAATAAGAATGTAACGGTAGATGTTTTGGGATGTAAATATCGGGGAGTTTTGATCGGAATATTATGTCTTTTTGGCCTGTTTTGGTTTGAGTAGCCATTGGTGATTTGAATTTGGTGACAAGTTTGATTGAAATTGAGAGGAAATTAATGAAAAAGGAATTTTAGGATGATTTATTTTAGATTCTTGAATATGGTTTATCAGATTTGAGGCCTTGAGGGGTATAAATATGAGTACGTGTTCGGTGAGGTTGGTGGCAGGGATTAAATTGGAAGTTGGGATTATTTCGGAATATTATATCTTGGATGTTTTTTTGTTTTTTTTTTCTTTCTTTTTTCTATATACAGTCGTGATATAAACGTGCTAATTAGGGGCGGATCTAACATAAATATTGAGGTGGTTCGAAAAAATACAATAATTTTTTGATTTCGATTCAAAAGATGCTTTCATTAACAAACTTCGATAAATTTACAATTGATGTTTTCTAGTGGCCATTTTCTGAAACTGGTCTAAAACATCAAGAGGATTAATACTCAAAAATATATCTCTTTCTACAAAAGTTACGAGACGGTCATTTAACCATTGATCATCCATCTTGTTCCTGGGGTCACTTTTCACGTGTACTAACTAAGGGCATGTTTGTTAAATTTGAAGAATGAAAACTGAAATCTGAAGTACAATTATAAGTGACTGAAACTAAATTATTGATGAATCTAAATATTATAAACATTTAGGTGATTGATAACAATTCAAAAGAATAGACTGAAATCGACTTGTATTAACAACTTTGCTCTTACTTTAGCTCATTTATATGTAAATAATATGTATAACCTACAGGAGATAAATAAATTATAAATATTTATTAGTTAAATAAATTATAAATTATAAATTTAATACATATAATAAATATGATTTAATAAATAAAGTAATAATAAGAATAGTAATAATAGTAATAATAAAGTAATAATAAGAATAGTAATAATTTAATACATCCATCTTATCATATATATAATTCTCTTTAACCGTTCCGTATACTCATTCCATTGAGTTTGTTTATTCTGTCTAATATTGTAAGCTCTTATTTGCTCCACCTTCTTCATAGTAGTCTGTTGCTTGTATGGATTCCCAATCATCATCATTTCTGACCAAAGAAATGTCAGTTGATATGTCTTAATTCTGAAATAGGACACATCTATTATGTTCACTGCAACTTCTGCAACACCATCTTAGGGGTACATATGCTTGCCAACTAATCTTTTATTTGCTATGTTTTTTATTTTTTGATAATAAACGATGAGATGATTTGGAATCAAGATAAATTTTATGATTTTTCTGTGAAAATATGAGTTTTTCTTGTTTATTTTCTGCGTTTATAAGTTGGAATCGAATACTAGGAATTATTATATTCACATTTTAATTTACATGAACTTAATAATAATTGCTCACTTCTTGAAAATTATGATTTTTTGTGTACGATGGGTTAGTTTTTTTTTGCTATGTTCTTGTTTTATACGTAGTAATTGAACTAGAACTAATTGCCATTTATGGAAAATTATTATTTTTGTTTTTCTATTTATTTTCATGTTTTATATGTAGGATTTGAGTAACATTCTCCAAGAAATAGTATATTGAATTTTCTGCATGTTTTTTGTTATTTAATTTCTACTAATTGCCCATTCTGCAAGAAATAGTATATTGAATTTTCATGCATGTCCGTTATTGATAGCTCGATAAGAATGTGGAATAATTGAGCATATTTAGGTGAGGAACAAGAGGTCCATGATGATCAATACCCTGATGAAAATGAAGAGTGGCATTGGTGTCCAGACACCCCGGAGCATGTAAGGCACGAAGAGAAGTATGAAGATCTGTTAAGAGTCTATGGGGTTCCATTCTAAAATCAATTGGCAATAGGGGAGTAGCCCAAGATCTTATTTATTGACCCGGGAGGACACCGATATCCGATGTGTGATGTGCATCTTAACACTCCCCGTCACGTGTAACCCAATCATTGGCGAAATTTTTCCATGCCGGTATAAATTGCCGGAACAACATCGGTGGGGTTACACGTGCCTCATTAACTCGGGTCTGGCTCTGATACCATGATAAGAGTCTGTGGGTTCCACTCTAAAATCAATTGGCAATAAAGGGAGTAGCCCAAGATCTTATATATCGATTCGGGAGGACACCGACTTCCGATGTGGGAGGTGCATCTTAACACTCCCCTCACGTGTAACCCGATCGTCTGCGGAATTTTTTCTCACCGGTCGGTATTCGTGCCGGAACAACATCGGCGGGGTTACACGTGTCTCATTAATTCGGGTTTGGCTCATGATTCCATGATAAGAGTCTGTGGGTTCCACTCTAAAACCAATTGGCAATAGAGGGAATAACTCAAGATCTTATAAATTGACCCACAAATATATAGATAATTGTAGCGTGACTCTTAATTATATAAATAATTGCATCGTGGCCTTAATTTATAAGATATTATGCCCAAACTCCCTTTGATGCACCTGATGCATGGAAGTATTGATGCACCTAAACTTTTCACATTTAACTGATTAGAAAAAGTAGTCGGCTATGCTAAGGGCCGTTTGGTTAAGCTTTTGCTTCAAAACAATGTATCAATTTGACCAATTTTAATTTTTTTTCTTAATGAAGTCTACCTAACTACATTCCTTTAATTAATAATTGGGCCCTTAATAATTTGTCTCTATATAATCACTTACAAGATTAGGCTAATCCGCTAATGGGCTTAATTAACTAAATTCGTTAAATTTTGTGTACTGAATATGTACGTATTTAATAATGAATTAGTTCCATACTTATTTTAATAAGGTACATTAATTCATTTAATCTAATCGATCAGTTATTATTTTTCAAAAGCGAAACAAGTTAATCCTAAAGTAGGTACTCAGTAGTGAGTATTGGATATGTACGTATTTAATAATGAATTAATTTCATACTTATTTTAATAAGGTACATTATTTCATTTAATCTAATCGATCAGTTATTATTTTCCAAAAGCGAAACAAGTTAATCCTAAAGTATCCCTGCAACACCATCTTAGGGGCTGTCAGAACACATGATTCTCAGGCACGAACTTAGTCAAAGCTAAAAACTCTATTGCTGCATCAGCAGCATTAGCATTCAATAGCATCGAAAACACTATTTTACACCATAATGGGTCGAGTTTAAACCCATTTTGACTACTAACCCATTCTCAACACATTGTCAACTCTTATATTTCGTAATTGATATATGGAAATTATACTCATTTTTAGCAAAAAATATTGGTTGGCTACAGGATATCATATTATTTAATTTATCTCAATTATACATATAACATATATGTAGAGTACGTATCATATACTCCCTCCGTCCCTAAAAGATTGTCACATTTTGACTTTTGTGGTCAATTACAATAAAATTTGATCATGAATTCTCATTAAACGATAAGAAATAATGTAGTCTTGTGGGACCTCGTTAGATTCGTCTCAATATATATTTTTGAAATATCAACTTATTATAATTTTTTCGCATGTAGAATAAGAGATATTTATGTTTTAAATCGTGTTTTATTGACCAACAAAAGTCAAATGTGACAATCATTTAGGGATGGAGGTAGTATTCTACTACTATTATCTAGCGTTTGTGACTTGTGAGTCCACGAGCCTTCCCCACATATTTTGAAGAATGTTCAACTAACATTGTATTGAAGAATGTTCTAACAATTGTTCCACAAACATAGTCTAGTGATAAGTGACAAAGTAAATAAGGTAGAGACACTAATTTTACAGTTTCGAATTCATGTGGAATCAATCTAGTAATACTTTGTTGAAATTGTCTGTCGTTCTCTCTTGCAAGATTGCTACTACTAGAACGTATTTCTCAATCTACAATAAACGTGAGGAGTGTTTGCTTCCTCCTCCAGATGATTTTCTTTCATGCTAGTTATTGATGGACTAGATAATTAGGTATCAATTCTTGAAAACAACTTGTAATTTTAGTTAAGTGACTAGTCCAACTTGGAGAGGGTAGTTGCTCCATCTAAAATTTTGGAAATATAAGTAGATTACTATTTTTCATATCATCTTGTTCGTCCCTTTAAGTTTTCTATACAATTTCTTTTGATACAAAAGTGATAATTTTGTTATTATGCATGGACTACAATCAAATTCCTTACAAGAGTTCGAAGTGGTTTAATTTATAGCACTAGTTCAAAATTTATTTGCATTTACTTTACTCAGGATAACATTGTTTACAACAGATAATTTCCGAAATGATTCTAATAAGTAGGGAGTTTGGTGAAGTTTGTTTCATTAACTGTTATTGTTGTGGAAATGGTCCCGGATAGGTGAAAAGTTACGGTTCATTAAGTTTTCGTTCATTAATGGTTCATTAATCATAAAAAATGTATATTGTACCCATTTAAATTATATTTTCTTCTTCGATCTTTTTGCACATTTTAGGTACTATGTACCATTATATCCAATAAAATCATTAATGTCAATCATCTAAGCTTATTTTTCCGTTTTAAATCATTTGTACCAACTTATTTAACAGATTTTGGATACAAATTGGCCACGGGGCATAGCTCAAATGGTAAGGGGCTTCGCTATAAGAGTGTGCTTCTCCACAAGTGTGTGGGTTCGATCCACGGCAGGTGCATGAGTAACTCTGCATTTGTTCAAGGGATGATCTGCTTGTGGGTGGTTACCCAGCCTACTCTGGGCACTCTTGAGGTGGAGTACCGAGCCGCTAGAGGCACATCCCGGATTCACCTCCTCTGTTGGGCGATGGGCTAGCCAAGCGGGGGCGCCTTAAATGAGCGTATCATTTTTTTTTTGGTATACAAATTATATCGGTGTATAATATCATTTTGATATATTTCTTTTAAACATTTTATGTTGTACCATCTTAAAATGATATATTTTAGTAAGGGTACCATTTTTAAATTGAAAATAATTGTATATGTTGATTAATGAACATTAATAAACGATATTATTAATTAACCGTAGCCGTTTCACCCTGATAGTGGGTATTTGGGTGCATTTTGTTCTCTAGGTTGACTTTCTGTTAAAATTTAACGATTATAAGCAAAAGAAGCTTAATTTTGGAGCGAAACTAAAACTTTGAGAAAAATTGCGATGTTGACCGGTGAAATAACTTACTTTTGAGGCAAAATTATTTTTAAGCTCTTTTTTTGTTTTCAAAATTGTAATTTTAGCATAGAAGTTAATTTAAAGACAAAATATGTGATCGTGTCATTGTTTCATATTTTCATGTCAATGATAATCATAAAAGTGTCTTAAAAATTAATAAATTTGTTATTTCAAATTTACCTTTCTTTTAAAATGAAATTTTATCTGAATTTGATGTTTCAAAGTTAAATTGAAAGGATGGATAATTCAGTCCATGATCTAAAGAAAATAAATAGTTCAGAGAGTTAATCGAAACATCTCAATAGTTCAAAGGCTATAAAAAAAAATTGGTACACTATATGAAACCAAACCAACAATTAACTCTAAGTATAATAAATGGTCTTTCTTTCAAAATTATTTTATTTTTACTTTTTTAATATTTAAAAGCAACAAAGTTTTTCGACTTTAATTTCAACATAGCTTACAACTCTAGTTTACACTCAATTTTTTGAAGCTGATAACATGATTCTGTGGGTACAGAAAGTAATAAAGCAAACATAAATTCAGTGAAAAAGAAGAATTGCGACAGTAACAAAGCAGACCATCCAACAATAAACCAAAGACAAAATGGTATCTTCAACAATACCATTTCTAAATTTATCGTTTTTTGTCAACCCCATTTATACACAAACCTACGAATTTTCTCAAAATGCTCAAAATTCTTACACGTGTCACCTAAATAAACAATTTGGTGATTCTTTGCTATAATAATCACACGTGGAATTGAACTTTTCCCATCGTCCTATGCATGTCCTATAGGTTGCAAATTACCAGACCCATCTAATTTTCACCCTATTTTTATTACCTATATATAGACTCTAGAGCTCAAACTGGACAATTAATTTGAAACAGAGGATTATTACTATTATTATTTTTATTATGATGATGATGATGCCTGGGAATAATGTTGATCCTAGTGTGGTAGATAGAGTGATAGGTGACGTGGTGGACATGTTCGTACCATCAGTTGGTATGTCTGTTTATTATGGAAACAAACATGTCACTAATGGTTGCACTATCAAACCATCTTTGGCTATTGATTCTCCTCTCGTCACCATCTCTGGCTATGCTAATCAACTCTACACTATGGTACATCTATTCATATACTTAACGAGTTAATAGTCGATTTGATTTCAGATAGTTCGTTGCATTATTACAGGCTAGTCGATTTGATCTCAGATAGTTCGTTACATTATTACAAGCTATTCTTTAAAGGTAGTAGTACAATTATTGCAGATTGATGAAAAGATAGAGTGAATGCACGACATTTGTCATGTCGTCTATATTATAACAGTTATATCACTTTGAATAATTTGTAATAATATAATATCTGAGACTAAGGAGTATGTAATATTTGTTCCATTATTTGAAAATGAATCGATAATTATTAACTATTAATATTTTGTTTATTTGTTGTTCCACTTCTTGGGACATTTTAGAGTTTTATATGTGAAAAGAGTGAAAGTAGATATTTTGGTGGATTGAAGGAAGTGTTTTTTTTTTAGTTTTTCATATTAAGTCCTATTCTTCTAGTGGTTGTATTGACGGCTGCTATTAAAAATTACTCTCTCCGTTCTTAAAAGATTGTCACATTTTAATTTTTGATAGTCAAACATTATAAAATTTGATCATGAATTTTCATTAAATGATAATAAATAATATAGTCTTGTGGGACCTTGTTAGATGCATCTCAATATATATTTTTAAAATATTAACTTTTTATAATTTTTCACATGCAGAATAATAGATATTTATGTTTTAAATCGTGTTTTGTTGACCACCAAAAGTCAAAATGTGACAATCTTTTAGGGACAGAGGGAGTATTTGATATAGTGTCTCATATTTTTTGTTTTATTCGTAACATGCATTCTATATAATCCTTTTATGAAGGTGATGACTGATCCTGATGCACCAAGTCCTAGTGACCCCTGCCTCAAGGAGTGGATCCACTGGTTAGCTCTTATAAATTTTGGAGTTAGATTCGATTTCGAATAGTGAAATTAAGTTGTACTTTAATGTTAGATATTTATATTGTTATAACTTAATTTTTAAAAGTGATATAAATGTAATACTTTTAGATGATTGATTCGAGAAAGTGATAAAATCCTATTAATAATAAAATGTATCATTTTCTCCGACCCTAAAAGATTGTCATATTTTGATTTGTTAGTCAAACATTACAAAATTTAATCATAAATTCCCATTAAACGATAAGAAATATATAGTCTTGTGGAACCTTGTTAGATTCGTCTCAATATATATTTTTGAAATATTAACTTTTTATAACTTTTTCGCATGTAAAATAATAGATATTTATGTTTTAAATCGTGTTTTGTTGACCATCAAAAGTCAAAATGTGACAATCTTTTAGGGACGGAGGGAATAATATGAACGAGCAGCCATATTATTATACCTCAATTCAAGATTTAAATAATTCTTAAGCATGTAAGTTGTAGCTGGATTGATATATGTATGTTAACATGCAGGCTGGTGACTGATATTCCTGGTTGTGGAAATATCAACAAAGGTAATAGTCTAATACTAGTAATAATGTTTACACTTATTATTAGATGATCGATTAATACTGCTATTAAAATAACATAGTGTACTTTATATATTGTGCTTGCATGCATACAATAGTTGGAATCATTTTTGTGAGAAACCAACAAATAGTCGTAATATTTTATTTTTGGCTCTTTTGCTGTCACGTGTCCTAAGGTAGATGATTACAAAATCAAATTGAAAGTAAAATTCAATAAATGAAAAGAAATATAGAAAAAAAAAATCTATTTTTAACTGATTAGGAAAAGTAGTCGGCTACGCTAAGGGCCGTTCGGTTAAGCTTTTGCTTCAAAAGAAAGTATCAATTTGACCAATTTTAACTTTTTTTTCTTAATGAAGTCTACCTAACTATATTCCTTTAATTAATCATTGGGTCCTTAATAATTTGTCTCTATGTAATCACTTACAAGATTAGGCTAACCCGCTATTGGGCCTAATTAACTGAATTCGTTAAATTTTGTGTACTCATAATAATCCTCTTATTAAACAGATAAAGTTAGATTAGTTTTTTCATTAGATTAAGGCATCTTACGACTTATCTTTTTTGTGTACTCTAAAACAGAATACATAAAGACGATTAATGTAATGATTTTACAATTTTAATAATAATCCTCTTATATCTATATATGCTGTCCCTTGTTAAACATTAATTTCAGAATATTTTCGATCTTATCCCATAAAATATAGACTATAACCCATAATAACATGAATATATTTTTAGACTAATTGACAGAGTTAGACTATAATGCTAGCGTTTATTTCTGTTTCTTGTTGACTAATTACTAGAGTTTATATGTTCATATAATTAAGATTTTTCTTAATATATAAATTACATAATTAATTTCTATTATAATATACAAATAATCATAATAATCTGTTAGAAAAGAATTTAGTAGAAGAAAATTTAATAGGGTCATAACTTATTATCGTAAATTTCTCCAATTTAGACTGAGAAAATTGACTCAGATGCTATTTTTCTATTTCATAGTATTGAACATATCGCTCGAACCTAGACTTGGATGGGATTGGGCAATTTGTGAACTGTCAGCTAAATTCTTCACAAACAAAAACTCATCGACACTTGTTGCCTTTTTACACAACGAGATGTACAATACGTGGCTACTCCTTAGAATACTCGTATCAGTTTCACCAAAAAGAATTTAAAATATACTTTTAGTCGTCATTTTTTATTTTTGAAACTTTCATATAAATACTTTGGTTGTTTTTCTATTATTCATTTTAAATTTAAAAAATAGATATGCAACATATCGTATGAAAAAAAATTTTAACAATCATAAAATAATATATTACATATATGGATGTTGAATGAAATAAATTTTTAATTTATATTTATATATGGTGAAAAAAAATTTTAATTATATTATATTTATTTTTTATACAAAATGAAAAAAGAGAAAAAATTGAGAAGAAAAACTAAAATAACTTTCGAATAGGGAGAGTATAAGTATAAGGACCGAACATTGTTTATGAATAATTCTTTTAGAGTCCAACTTATTATTATAGGATTGAAAGGACAATATTTTTGTCATTTTTAGTTTCTTTACCCTCTATCTTAATTTCTAGGGAGCTGATGTGAGTGCTCTTAGGCAATTGGCCAAATAAATATTTCAAAACTTATATTGCCATCAACAATTACAAAAAACCTAGTACGTATCATGAGATAATTGCCAAAATAATTTTGTAAGTGCATGTCTGACATAGTTTAATCCTCTTAAATGGTATCATTGTGAAAATGGTCCCCATAGCGTGTATGATTGGTTTTCTCCCCTACATTAACTTTTTTTTTGTAACAAAGTTGATGTTGACCTGTGAAATAAGCTTACTTGTAGGACAAAATTGAAGCTTTCATAAATTTTTGGATGTTGATAGGCAAAAAAAAAACTTACTCATAGGGACTAAACTAAAATATTGATAAATTTGGAAACATTAACCAACAAAAGAAGCATACTTTTGGGCAAAATTAAAATTTTGAGAAATTTTAGGCAATTTAAAATAGATAAACTTAAAGATTAATATATTTATGAAATAAAATCATTTGTAGGGAAGGAGCTATTGGCATATTCAGGACCAAGCCCTCCCATTGGAATACATAGGTACATTATGGTGCTGTTCCAGCAAGAATGTGGCTCACTTGGACTTCTCGAGCCGCCGGTTGTTCGATCTCACTTCAACACTCGAGCCTTCGCTCGTGAGCTTGGTCTCGGTAGGCCGGTCGCGACCGTATACTTCAACGCCCAGAAGGAGCCTTCCGGCAAACGGAAGCGCAACAAGTAGAAGCTTATATTGAAGGGATTTTATCGGATTCAATATACTACAGTATATTATTGTGATTCGAATATAACCAAACTAGTATTAGTAATTTAATCAGTAAAATTACATATCAAGCATGCATATTTATTATGTTCGCATGCATATCCCAATACCTATTGGAACTAATAAGAGCTTGAAATATTACTTGGCTTGTTATTATGCATATTATTAGTTGCTAAGAACTTCGACGTCCCGAATTTATTGACCGATACATTAGACTCCAGTTTATGTTTGAAGTGTGTGTAGATACATGTATAATTATGAGAACAACAAACACTTCTTTTCTTACAAAAATCGACCTTCTTCTTCGCAAGAACTCCATTTGAAACCTAGTCATTTCGAGCAATATCTCGTGAGACTTACTCAAACTACCTAAGACAGCTAAACTTTCACATTAAATCCTATTCAAGATATAGATCCATATCATCAAACCATAATCACCCCAAAAAACATGTCAACCTTCTAGTAATGTGCTATTCCCATTCCCAACAGATCACAACTGAAGATATTCATCTTGAATATATATTGATGCTCAAGGGGGTTTAGTTACCCCGAGAGATGATACAGGGATCAGAACTAGAAGACATGTGGATTATGACTATCCTGCATTTCCACTGCTAACAGCGACGAGTAATTCTCAACATTTAGACGCTGGCTACCAGAAATCTAAGGGTTCGATAAACATTTCCCGAATAACAGCACAGATGTACCAACAATACCAAGCACGTAACACCGGTTTGAGGTCGAGATCCAAGCCATTAGTTTCTGCCTTCCAAACCAAAACTAGCTGAGGGCATATCCCATCATTTATTAGGCAGAACCACAGAGCATCTATATGATCGGCTTCCAAAGTAAGCCAAAAAGTGGGCGAATGGCTTACTTATGCTAAAACTACTACCGCTTAGCTGTTTTGTAATTTAGTCATTCTCTGGGTTTTCTAAAGCGCTAAAAAACTTCAGCCGCCTTCTGTAATGATTCTGTCCCACCAGTCAACCACTCCAAAGCGTCGGCAGCAGCACTTTTTTCGGTTTCCTCTTTACTACTACAAGGCTGACCAGTAAAAGCCATCCCTTTAAACATAACAGTTGCACGGAACTTGTTATTTTTCAATGGCTTTGTCTTATAGGTAGGAGGCTGGTGTCTTGCTTTGGCGAGCACATTTTGGAGTCTACCATGACCATGTATCAACAACCTGCCGGCTTGCAACTTTTTCTCAGTCTTCTTTGGTACCGCTGGTTTATACGAATATACAAACTTATACTCGCACTGATCTTCCCTGACCAGAAAACCTGACAGCTGATAGAAGCTCGCTGTGATTCCCTACGATCATCTTGGGATTTGAAAGCTGCCAAAAGTTTAGAGGTGAGCACAGAAGCAAGAAGGTTGTAAACATGATTTAATATTTTGATGAATTCTCAAACAAAGAAAGACCAATAAGATTTGTTCAAATTTCTACAAACCAAGAGAATATTAAACTGAAGCTAGTCAAGTGACAATGCTTTCATCTGAATGAGTTCATCTAGTTCCGTTTTCAACCTGAATATTGTATCAGCTAAGCTGCGCTTAATAAAAAACTCCAAGTATCCCCCAACCATTGTCAGATGCCCAAACCTCGGCTCCTGTAAAAAGACAGGGTAAAGAATATTCTTAAAAGTGACACTGACACTTGCACCAATAACAAAGGAAATTTTAAGGATATTTATTGAGATCTAAGAATGCTTTTGAACAACAAAAGGCCAGAAGTACTTACAAAGGCGTGCAGCCGATAAGCTTCCTCCAAACAATAGCACCATTGAGGCAGAGACAGCAGTTGAATCCCGCAGGAAGACTGAATTTACTTTCACTGTCATTGAAGACTAGCCATGGATGCGGAATTTTAGGCTCTTGAGCATTCACTGAATTCTGAGCATCGCATAATTGTAGACGAAGAACAACAAAAGGTTAGTCAAATATACACTGGTTCCAAATGTTATCTCAGATGCAAAAGATATACAAACCTAACCATTTAAGAAAGTCAACTTACCGCATATAGAAGCACAGGACCATCCTCCATTGTTTTTAACAATATTGATTTATCCTTGTTCTGCATTTACACAACTTTATTATTTCTTATCTATTAGATAATAACAGGGAAGGAAACTATATCCTATCGAACTATAAGCAAAAACTGATATAACAAATTTTATCCATTTAACAAAGCAACACAAGGCCGACCCTGGGATAAGACTAGGATTGGTTTGGCTTAACAAGGCAACACAATTTGACAGGCTTCTCAGCAAGCTTCTGTCGTATTTCATCCTTCACATAAGAATTGGACCAATTATTAATTCCTAGAAGAAAATTCTGTCCTATATAACATCAACATGCTCTAGTGCCTCCGAAGAGGCTCCCAACTGAGCGGGACGGGTTCAGATAGTACACCACCTTACCCCCTTGATAAGAGGAATGTTGTTTAGCAATTGACACAAGAGTAACGTGCAAAGGCTAGCTAAGAAGCCTACATAGTGTAATATACCATTTTGATTTATTCCATTATATGTAAGAGCTAGAGAATATAAAAAAAATTGATAGGATATGGAAACTGTTCTAGTCAAATATAGCAACAATCATATGTATATGTAGCACTTGGAATTTAAATTAAATTGAAATTAATATATAAAAATAAGGGGAAAAGGAAAGAGAATAAACATTTGAGTTGGCCATTACTTATTCCCCAATATTTGTTTTCTTCTGTTCTAGAAACATCTCACATTATTTTTAGAGTGATGAGTGAAACTTCACTTACCACAACAGAACATATTCCAGGGACCAGACCAGCACATATAATTGCTCGAATAAGATGATTGTCATGGCTCCACATATTGAAAGTCTCCACATTATCAAGTAAACCAATTTCCTTCAGCAGATAGAAGAATTGCTTTCGAAGAGATTTGATTGCTATTAGAGTTTGTGAAGAAAGAAAGTTCTTCCAACAGTACTCGTAACCAGAGTGCTTCCTCTCAGCCTCTTTCCAACCATCATATGCTCTAACCAGGGAAAAGATGATCGCTGAAGTCATGAGCAGAAAACTGGGCTTTTGCAAAGCAACAAGCTGTGAATTATTCAACAGGCGTTTCAAGAGAATCAGTGAACATACAAACACCAGTTGAACAGACTGCAACTGCAAGTAAATATTGGTAATCAGGCAAGATGATGAAGGTTCAAGATCATTTCTTTCTTTTGCAGTGGCAATTTTTTTCTTCATGTAACACCCATAAACCAACTTCAGGTCAGCACGACAGACGGAATTAAATTTTATTTTTTCGAAGAAGTACATATTTCTCTCTTTTATTCAGACTTGATGCTTTCAAATGTTAGTTAATTATCGTTTTACATAGCATGAAGAACCAAGATCCTAAGACTTCTTTTTTCCCACTTAATTAAACACATCCCACGAGAACGCAAGATGACACTAATACAGAAAGTAGAGACAAACCAATGAGAGAGACTTACTAATTTATTATATATCTATTATAAAATTTGATTTTTTTTGGGTTTTGAGTCTTATGCTTACACTCTTTCATTTTTAGACTCTTCCAATCATCTCATGTGAAAAATTAGGGATATTTAACACTCAGGAACACATTCATGATTCATAAACAGTTCCTGTGAATGTGTGAATGTGTTTAATAATCATAATGCCACTAGAAATAGTATAGTCCAAATAATAGATATGATTAAATGCTAACAGTAGGTTACGATCAAGCACAACAACAAGAACTGTCATGCAATGAGGCAAGAACACATGTATAGAAAATAGGTTTATCTGACACCTGAAACACTCTGCAACTGTAACAGAGGACAAAGAAACCAGGTATTTACTAGAGAGAAATGAACCTACATCTTTTTTGTCGAATGGCATCAAAAAATGGATCTCTCGCACTTAAACCAGCTACGATAGTCAGAATTGGATCCAAACAATTAAAGATAGCTGCATAAATGAGCATTTTCCCCAACTTTGACTTAACTGGAATCATTGATAGCTTATGCCCTGCACGGAACTTGTCATTAATTTCATGTTCAGAGTAAGTGCACAATTAAGCACAATAGAACAACCAGAGTAGGATAGTTTTTATGAACTTTTGCCTTATAAGTACAAGAATCTAACCTTGTATATTAACGGTTTCTTCAGCTTTCTTGAAGGATACCAATCAAACAACTTTCTACATGATGGATATTATCTTTGCATAGTTCATCAATTAGTAAACAGCACAAATGTTCACTGACAGCATAACCTATTCTCAGCATATGTTCCACTAAAAGAAGAGCATCACCCAAATTTCTAGCTTCAGAGAGAGATAGAATCAATTTCTCAAATGTTTCTTTCTTCGGTCTCAAGCTAGACTCGCACATTGCATTTAACCACTCCATCCCTTCAACTATTAACCCTTGTTGGCTCAAACAAACTATGATCGAATCATGACAACTGATAGATGGTTTCACACCTCTATCATGCATATCTTTCCATAAAGCTCTTACTTCTTCGAGATGTCCGCTTTCACAAAGTTTCTGAATTAGAACAGTATATGAGGGGGTCGTTGGCTGTAAACCTTGCTCTAGAAGTCTATACAAAAAGTTGATAGCATCAGACAGTCTTCCACTCTTCGCAAAGCCCTGGATTAAAGCATTGTAAGTGATCACATCATGAGCATTACCTTTCTGAGCCATTTGATTGAATAAGTCATGGGCTTTATCCACTTCTCCAGATAGGCTTAACCCACTGATCATGGTGTTGTAACATACTGTGCTATCTCCATAACCATTGCCACACATTTCTTTATAAAGCCTTTTGGCTTCGTTGAAATTACCAGTTTCAAAATGGCCATGTATAATTACATTATATGTGTACTCATTAGGAACAAGACCTCTCCTGATCATTTCAAACCATAATTTCCTAGCATCTCCGAGCCATCTCATTTTACAAAGACCGTGAATCATTGTTGAATACATGACCTGGTCCGGAACATACCCTCTATCCTTAAGATCATTAAAAACTCGAAAAGCTTCATGTCTCATTTTCCTCTTACACAGTCCATTAATAACTTCCTGATAGGTGTATATATCAGGTGGACAATTCTTGGAAATCATCGCATGAAGCAAAGCTGACATTCTACTATAATCGCCTCTCCTACAAAGCTCATATATCAACTTACTAAAGCTCTCACCATTAGGTACATGCCCGGACCCCAAAACCTGCCAAAGTAGTTCATAACCTTTTGATACATTATCACTCATACAAAAAGCTTCAACCAAACATCCAATCGTATCAACATCAACAGTAACACCATTATCGATCATATCCCTATACAGTTTCCAAACAGCATCAACTTCCCCCCTTCGAACCAACCCCTTCAAACCCACATTCCACGTCTTCAAACACGGGCAATAACCACCCTCCCTCAATTGCTCAAACACACTCAAAGCCTCCTCAATCAACCCATTTTCACAAAGACACTCAATATACACCTCCAACACATGATTCTCAGGCACGAACTTAGTCAAAGCTAAAAACTTTATTGCTGCATCAGCTGCATTAGCATTCAATAACATCGAAAACACTATTTTACACGATAATGGGTCGAGTTTGAACCCATTTTGACTACTAACCCAATAATAAAACCGTAGTGTTAAGACCACATTAGTCTGTTGCTTCAAGACTTCATTAAACAACATAGGATCAATAAAATTAATACCTGGAAAATCTGAAACAATAGAATTTTCCCATCTAGGCCTAGTTCTGATAATTCCTGAAACTTTCTTGGCAATATTGGTGAAAACAGTGTCTGGGTTTTGGAAAGAATGTTGAGATTTTTTATTGGTTTCAAGAATCGAAAGCTTTCGATGAGGGATTTGGGATCTAAGAATTTGGCGGATGGGAAAAAAAGAGGGGGGTTTGGCCATTGGAGTGTGTAGGCGAGATTTGAGAAGGTGTGTGATGAGAGTGATGGCTACTAGTAGAAGGAGATAATCAAGAAAATGGCTGAGTTAATTGAATAGTCAAGGTCGTGGTTCGAAACTCACTAACCTAATGTATAAATAAAAAAATAGTTAGTATATATGTAATCAGTTACAAGATTAGGTTAATTCGCTAATGGGATCTAATTAACTAAATACGTTAATTTTTGTGTACTAATAATAATTCTCTTACTAAATTTACAAAATATAAAGATTAGAGTTGGGGAAGTTAAAGAATTCGGTAATTTGAATCCTGGAGACCTGGGTTAATTACTCGCTATCCGCTCTTGTCCTTACATAACGATATTCGAGTAATTTTTTTTACTCGATAGCTTATCGGGTAAATCTGGATCCGCTCGGTTAAACGCTTGTTTACTTTCTATGTTATATATTTATATGTTATACTTTCACCATATTTTATTTCAAATAACCAATATAAAGTTAGTATTGAAAAGATTTTTCAGATTTGCATTTCAACAATTAAATATAATTGAAAAGAACCCTAAAATAAGAATTTTAAATAGAAATTTGGGGTAACCCAGAACCTGCTTGTCGCCCAGCTCAAAAACCCGGCTCGATACCCGCTCGTATCCTTATCGAGCGATACAAGGGTAATACGTTTGCTACCCGACTTGTTATAACAGGGTAATTACCGGGGTCAGTAAAATTAAAACCCGCTCGGGTAACCAGTTATCCGCTCGAACCCGGCTCGTTAACATAATTAATTAGAATGTTAAATACCAATAACTAGACTATAATGCTAGTGTTTATTAATGCTAGTGTTTATTAATGCCTCTTGTTGACTAAATATCGGTAATTAACTTACTGAGACTATTTCAACAATTACCCCTCTATAGTTACATGTATAATTATGAGAACACTTTTTGTTCTTACAAAAAATCGACCTTCTTTGCAATAACTCCATTTGAAACCTAGTCATTTCGTTTTGATTAATATCTCGTAAGACTTGCTCCTCAAAATTACAAACAGCTAAACTACCTAAGATAGCTAAACTTTTTTTTTTTTTTCTAAGATAGCTAAACTTTCACATTAATCCTATACAAGATATAAATCCATATCATCAAGCCATCTTCATCCCGAAAAACTTGTCGACCTTTGAGTAATGTGCTATTCCCAACAGATCAAAACTGAAGATATTCATCTTGAATATATAATGATGCTCAAGGAGTTTAGTTTCCCCAAGAAATGAATACAGGGATCTTCTCCATCCAAAAATAGAAGACCTGTGCATTGTGGCTATCCTGCAGTTTCACTGCTAACAGCGACGAGTCCTTCACAAAATTTAGATGCTGGCTACAAGAAATCTAAGGGTGCGATCAACATTTTCCAAATAAAAGCACAGATGTACCAGCAATACTAAGCACGTGACACCGGTTTGAGGTCCAGAGCATAAATATGATCGGCTTCCGAAGTACAGCAACACGATGGGCCAATGACTTATTTATGCTAAAACTACCACCGCTTAGCTGTTTGTAAGTTAGGCTTTCTTTGGGTTTTCTTAAGCACTGAGAAAACTTCGGCCGCCATCTGAGGTGATTCTGTCCCACCAGTCAACCACTCTAAAGCGTCGGCAGCAGCACTTTTTTCGGCTTCCTTTTTACTACTACAAGGCTGACCAGTAAAATCCATCCCATTAAACATAACAGTTGCACGGAACTTGTTATTTTTCAATGGCTTTGTCTTATAGGTAGGAGGCTGGTGTCTTGCCTTGGCAAGCATATTTTGGAGTTGAGACTTTGAATTTATCAACAATCTGCCTGCTTGCAACTTTTTCTCAGCCTTCTTTGGTACCGGTGGTTTATAAGCGTATACAAACTTACCCTCACACTGATCTTCCCTGACCAGAAACCTGACAGCTGATAGAAGCTCGCTGTGATTCCCTACGACCATCTTGGGATATGAAAGCTGCCAAAAATTTGGAGGTGAGCACCGAAGCAAGAAGGTTTTAAACATGACTTAAAACTTTGACAAACTGTCAGACTAAGAAAGACCATTGAGATTTTTCAAATATCAACAAACCAAGAGAAAATTATAACTGAAGTTAGTCAGGTGACAATACCTTCATCTGAATGAGTTCATCTAGTTCCGTCTTCAACCTCAAATATGTATCAGCTAAGCTCCGCTTAATAAAAAACTCCAAATATCCCCCAACCATTGTCAGATGCCCAAACCTCGGCTCCTGTAAAAGGACAAAATAAAAAAACATTCTTAAGAGTGACACTGACAATTGCACCAATAACAAAAGAGAATTTTAAGGATATTTATTGAGATCTAAGAATGCTTTTGAACAACAAAAGGCCAGATGTACTTACGAGACGTGCAGCCGATACGCTTCCTCCAAACAATAACACCATTGAGTCAGAGACAGCAGTTGAATCCCGCAGGAAGACTGAATTTACTTTCACTTTGTCATTGAAGACTAGCCAAGGATGCGGAATTTTAGGCTCTCGAGCATTCACTGAATTCTGAACATCACATAATTGTAGATGAAGAACAATAACATTGACAAATGGTTAGTCAAATATATACTAGTTCCAATGTTATCTCAGATGCAAAAGATATTTAAATATAACCATTTAATAAAATTACCGCATATAGAAGCACTGGACCATCCTCCATTGTTTTTAATGATATTGATTTGTCCTTGTTCTGCATACATAAAACTTCATTAGTTCTTATCTATTTGATAATAATGGAGAAGGAAACTTAAAGTATAAGTAGTGAAAACTGATATAACAAATGTAATCCATTTAACAAGGCAACACAAGGCCGACCCTGGGATAAGGCTAGGATTGGTTTGGTTTAAGAAGGCAACACAATTTAACAGGCTTCTTAGGAAGCTTCTGTCGTATTTCATCCTTCACAGAAGAACCGGACCAATTATTAATTCCTAAAAGAAAATTCTGTCCTAGTTAACATCAACATGCATCAGTGCCTCTGAAGAGGCTCCCAACTGAACCGGGTAAAGGGGTCAGATAGTATACAGCCTTACCCCTGTGACAAGAGGAATGTTGTTTAGCAATTGACCCAAGAGTAAAGTGCAAAGACTATCTACTACTTCACAACATATAAGAAGCTTACATAGTGTAACGAACCATATGACTTTATTCCATTAAAATTAAGAGCTAGAGAATATAAATTATTTGATAGGATATGGAAACTGTTCTAGTCAAATATAGCAATAACCATATATGTATATATTTTTGTAGCACTTGGAATTTAAACTAGATTGAAATTTAAATATATAAAATAAGGGCAAAAGGAAAGAGAATAAACATTTCGGTTGGCCATTATTTATTCCCGAAAACTTGTTTTCTTTTATTTAAAAACATCCCAAATTATTTTTATTGAGTGATGAGTGAAACTGTACTTACCACAACAGAACATATTCCAGGGAACAGACCAGCACAAATAATTGCTCGAATAAGATAATCGTCTTGGCTCCACATATTACAAGTCTCCACATTATCAACTAAACCAATTTCCTTCAGCAGATAGAAGAACTGCTTTCGAAGAGATTCGATTGCTCTTAGAGTTTGTGAAGAAAGAAAGTTCTTCCAACAGTAATCGTAACCAGAGTGCTTCCTCTCAGCCTCTTTCCAACCATCATATGCTCTAACCAGGGCAAGATGATCGCTGAAGTTATGGGCAGAAAACTGGGCTTTCGCAAAGTCAGCAAGCTGCGAATTATTCAGCAGGTGTTTTAAAAGAATCAGTGAACATACAAACACCAGTTGCACAGACTGCAATGGTAAGTAAATATTGGTAATCAAGCAAATTGCTGAAGGGTTCAAGATCATTTGTTTCTTTTTCAGTGCCATTCTTCATGCAACATCCACAAACCAACCTCATGTGAGCATGACAGACAGATTGAAATTTTATTTTTTCACAGAAGTGCATATTTCTTTCTTTTATTCAGACTTGATGCTTTCAAATGTTAGCTAATAATCGTTTTACATAGCATGATGACACCAAGATCCTTAGCTATAGACTTCTTTCTTCCCACTTAATTAAACATATCTCACGATTGCGAAAGATGACACTAATACAGAAAGTAGAGAGAAACCAATGAGAGAGATTTACAACTTTATTATATTGCTACAACAAAACTTCCGCAATCTTTTGGGTTTTGCATCATATGCTTACATTCTTTCATTTGTAGGCTGTTCTAATCATTTTGTGTAAAAAACTTAGGGTTTATCAATACTCAGGAACACATTCATGATTCATTAACAGTTCCCGTGAATGTGTGAATGTGTTCAATAATCATACTGCCACTAGAAATAGTATAATCCAAGATATAATTAAATGCTAACAGTAGATTACGATCAAGCACAACAACAAGATCTGACGCAATGAGGCAAGAACACATGTATAGAAAATAGGTTCATCTGACACCTGAAACACTCCACAACTGTAACCGAGGACAAAGTAAGCAGGTATTTACTAGAGAGAAATGAACATACATCTTTTTTGTCAAATGGCATCAAAAATGGATCTCTCGCACTTAAACCAGCTACGACAGTCAAAATTGGATCCAAACAATTAAAGATAGCTCCATAAATGAGCATTTTCCCCAACTTTGGCTCAACTGGAATCATTGATAGCTTATGCCCTGCATGGACATTATCAAAGATGCTTCTGGAATGTGAGGGCATGTAACAAAAGAAATCCTCAGATGATGTTCAATTTCACCTACCTAGCTCCGTCAGATTCTCATTTTCATCCAATGCTCCAATTGTCTTCAAGTATTCTATAGCATTGTTCACCTGAAAGAGCAAGAAAAAGCAAACGATAATCCCATAATATGCAAGCACTGCTCATGAGCTCTGATCAGGCAAGCTACCAAAGTTCTATAATTATTTTGAGTCGGCAGTTCATAGAGCAGAAATCAATTGCGACTTACAGACAAAGGTTCTGGTGACTCTAGAGCTTTAGATAGGAACTCGGATATACTACCAAGCTGTAAGCTTTTGATTTGCAAACATAAAGATTGTAAAGGGGTCCTCAGAAGTTCTGGCAACTGATAATCTGAAAAGGCATTGTGGACACATCTAGGATATAAATGGTAACACTCCCCAGCTTGGACACGACCAGCTCTTCCTCTTCTCTGATAGATTAATACAGGATTATGTAGGAATCATTCAAAAACTTCTTTTCCGAGAAAAGCCATTTCAATGGAACAAAGCTTAAGTTATTTTACAAGTTATAAATAGATAGTAAGAGCTTTAACTCCACTAAGTAAGATTAGTGTTACCTGCTTCGCAGAAGCCTTTGAAATCCAAGATGGCAGCAAACATGGGGTGTTGTTTAATGCATCATACGAAGTTTCTTTAGCCTTCCCACAGTCAACCACAAAGACCACATCATTAATAGTAATACTCGTTTCAGCCATGTTCGTAGCCAGAACAATCTTCCTGATTCCTTCTTCAGGCTTATTGAAAATTAATTTCTGAAGGGAAAAAACATGATAAATGATAATTAATAATAGCAAAAAGTCGGGTATATATAAAGTATAAAACAAATATATATTCATAGTTAACACACAAAGTGAAAAATTGTTAGAGAAGGAAATTCAAATCAAGCTTCTTATTTGAGCAAGAAACAACCAATCAGATGGCATGCAAAGATGGTGAAGAGGGAAGCTGACAGAGTCAATAGTACTTTTATATAGTGATTGATATTTGATTATTTTACCAATGCATCTAACAGGACTGAACTCATGAAGAAAAACCAATTGAGCATGCAAGCACCTAAAATCCCAAACGCAATTTCAAACTTTACAGCTTCTCCAACCTAATATTTCTCCTTTATGTTCAAAGGGGTGTGACAGCTTGGCTTAAACACGCTAATCCCTATACACAAGCCGTTCATCAACCTTTGACACGATATAAAACAATTAATTACCAGCCTCAAATATATTTCGTTCACTATTC
This sequence comes from Echium plantagineum, assembly GCA_003412495.2. Lineage (NCBI taxonomy): Eukaryota > Viridiplantae > Streptophyta > Magnoliopsida > Boraginales > Boraginaceae > Echium > Echium plantagineum. The sequence goes on from CM016567.1 coordinate 31,080,128, forward strand.
TAACCAGGGCAATATCAGAAACACAAAATGCCAAAATCTTAAGGAACTTCAGTACCACAACATCAGAAGCATCCTTGCAAGGAAAATACTTTTTTACTTTACATTATCTTCAATAGTAGTCCATATCCGTATTAGGTAGATTACACACCGATGCCGTATTTTCTGGCATAAAATACTATCAATGTCTGATATCCAAAAAGCTGAACCATTTTGATTTTCCGACATATACCTAAACTGAAGCAATTGGCGACATACTAGATAGGAACTACAATATCTCAAGCTGATATCAAATTCGCCTTAAGCACACTTAGTTAAATTTTGGATGTTTTCATCTATGGCAGTCAATAAGACATCGATATAAAAGATAAATGTAACTTAATTATCTAATATCATATCTGACAAAACCAACCTGTTCTACACTTGACATGGATCCATGGCATGCTAGAAGCAAAACTCTGCTAGGGTCTCCTAGGATTGGATGAGATTGGAGCTGATCTTTTAGGGAATTTATATCATCCCAACCAGTCATAAATACTAAAACAGCACCAGGTCTTTCAGTTCTACATATGTGGCCAAGAACATGTTCAATGAGATTAAATCCGATTGAATCAGGATTCCAACAGGAAAGTGACTCCTGAGTTCGTCTGCTGAACTCTGAAAAATCTGCAGTTTCAAGGGAATCCTGTAACAAAAAAACATATCTAAATTATCCAACTTCGGTGCATGTAACTGAAATTTGTTAAATAATGTTAGACCTCCACAGATGAAGCAATTTGAGTCTTTCTCTTTCTAAAAGTCTGCTTCTGCATTTTCCACTTCTTATCTTCACCATAATTATCAATTTGATTATATGGAGTCAACCTATATCCTGTCACCTCCAAGATATTTTCAAGAAAATAACTGCGAACTGGGAATGTAAAGCCCTGGGAAATGAAAAAATGCGCACTCAATCACAACGAGAACTTGGAGAAATTTATTCAAAGAATAGTTTTGATCATGTGAGACATTAAAATTAGTTTTCCACGATAAAGCATGTTTGTACATGAATATACCTATGAATTAAGAGAAGCATAATGTACAGAGATAGCTAAGAGAAAGCAACTTAATGGATATCTATAGCCAAAACAAAAGATATGTCCAGGTGTGCAGGAAAAGATGACAATAAGAACCCTCCCCCCTTTACCAGCAAACAATCTAACCAAATAATCTGATTTATAATTCCCCATATTATTTATTTTCTTTTGCAACAGAAGAATGAAACTCACAGGAATGTGGATCATCGGTGCAGCACCAAAATATGAAGAAAAAAGCTCAGCATTTAGGGTTGCGCTCATTAAAACCAACCGCAAATCTGGTCTGCGAGGTAGTAGATCCTTGAGGACAATCAAAAGAAAATCTGAAAACAGAAATCCACTTACATGAGAAGATAGAAAACATATCACTACAAAAGATTATCTAAGCCATAATTACCTTCATTCATTCCTCGTTCGTGAATCTCATCTACAATGACATGGGTCACTCCTTTTAACTCTCTATCAAGAAGAAGTCTCCTTAAAAGAATGCCAGTAGTGCAAAACAAAAGACGAGTGTCCTTCCCTCTCATTCCCTCAAGGCGAACTTTATACCCGACCTTTGGAAGTAAATTGCATATTGAATTTCATAAACAGGGATATAAAAATTTGTTACGGACTAAGAAGGCTGCCATAACATACAGATTCCCCCAGGTTCTCCCCTCGCTCAGCAGCAACCCTTTCAGCAACTGACATGGCAGATATTCGTCTCGGTTGAGTGCAAATAATATTGCAACTAGCTCCACGTTCAGCTTCAATCTCAGATTCTAATATATATTGAGGCAATTGTGTGGTTTTACCACATCCAGTTTCTCCAGATACTACAACTACCTAGTCAAAGTAAAATGTTATAGTTACAATTTCTTGACAACAATTTTGAAATAGTATAAAATAACAAAATCTTCCAGTATATTGCAATTTTTAACAAAAATATGAGGAGAATGATGATTTGAGACATACATGGTCACATTAGATAATAATATGCACAATGTCACAGTTTAGGTTGAAGATAAAACTAGAGACAGCCAAAATAAATAATCATATAAGGGTAGCAAAACATTATTTCGACAATTGGAATAAGCCAACGAGTATAAATGCAACATTTGGCTCAACTAAGAATATATTAGGTCTTTTCTTCTATTAGTTACAGTTTACAGCTTAGATTAGCTCATCCAATAATGCAGATATTGCAGTCTAATTTAATTTCTTGGAAAAAGAGCAAACTACAGTTAAAAAGTAGAAGAAGAAATTATGACTGGATGAACCTGATTCTGAGAAATGGCTCCTAGCAGATTCTCTCTCTCTTTCTGTGCAGGAAGGCTTTTGCGGAATTCTATCATCTTTTGGCCTTCTGGAGACCCCTGTGCAATGTAGGTCAAGGAAGAGCATAAGAAAGTCGTCACATGAGAAGTGACAAAAACACTTAAGCGTCTACTGGCAGTATCCTTGTGGAACGTGCTTGTAGCTTTAATCCAGGATCTTTATATTTCACTTTCTTCGTGGCTGCATTTAGAATTGGAGTGATCCACTTCTGCCCCCATAACGTCATCTAGCTCAGATGACCACACGAATATATTACTATTCAGATGTCGCATAACCCTACATCCTTAGAGGAAGCCATTAAACACTGGGAATTGTCTAGCATGGAAGTTTTTTTCCAGCTTTATTAACTCACAGGTTTGATGTTAAAGGTGAGATTGGAAGCAATTACCCAATGAATTATGTTCTCACTTATAACTCTCCCACACATAGAATACAGAATATGCTGAGTGGAGACAGTCCATAACCAATCCAAAACAATATCCCAAAATCGAAAGATATTACATTGCAGGCAGCTGATTTCATAACCCATAATCATGGCTAAAAGATTCGTTCAGAACAATAATATGTAATACTCTAATGCTATATGATAAAGACCAAACCTGCCAGTCATCTTGTCTGTTACGCATTTCCAAACTCCTACGCCGAAGAATCCTTTCTGCAATCACGCTTTTGGAATAGGGCTCATCAACTTGGTTTACCACTTCATCATTAGATAAAGGAGTGGATCTTGTAGTGATGTTCCACTGAGAGTTTCCCTTGATTGTCGATTTTTTAGAAAGATAAACCTTTAGATGATCTTCCACCCTCTCTTGCACAACAGAATTCAAATCCACCTAGTAGTTGATAGGCATTAATGTTTACATACAAAAATCTAATCTTTACATGCAATAACCAGTTTATGTTTTGATTAAATAAATCAAAAACACATAGGAGCTTTGTCTCTTAGATAATTCAAGTCTAAGATGCATGGGTATGGGGAAAAGAATTCAAAAAGTCAAGTATATACCAATCTCTGTGGGCGTTTGTCATCCAAATCTGGTCTATAATTCGGCAAAGGCAATTTACTGAAGACAACAATTCTCCCATATTGGCGGCTGGAATACAAGACAACGGAAAATCATCTTAATAGCTGACATGAAACTATATTCTCAGTACAAGTGAAATTTACATACCTATGTAAACCCATCCTGGACGCTATATTGGAAATATGCTCAAAATCACGTCTGTCTTTCTTGGCTTTTGACACCACTTCTTGATCATTCTCATTTCGCATAAGCAACGTAAGCTTCCACCTCCAATCTTCGATGTTGTCAGCTGTTGAATCACCCTAGTAACCAACCATTCAGTTAAACAGTGTATGCCACTCTCAATTTGCACACTGTGACCGATTATATAAAGGATGACAAAAAGAATGTAAACACAAGTACCAGAAAATTCGAGTGAACACAACAATAAGTATTTTCAGGCACAAGTCAAGTATCTCCAATGTTAGCAATGCAGTGACAATGTAATTATAAATGATTCTCGATTACATGCTACAACATCAGGTTGATAGCAAAAAATGCTTCCTTTTTTAGCATTATTTTTCAGGTTACTCAGATGTTAGGAATCATAAATCTCTTACTCTCTTCATCCTAAAAAGACTATCAATTTTTATTTCAAACATCACAATTAACAAGCTTCGTGGCCTCAATTACCATATTAACAATAAAGCACTTCAAAAATATCATATTTCCACCAAATAGCATACAACATTTACAAAATACACTAACCAACCCAAACCAAGTCTTACAACTAAGTGGGTTCAGCTACATGAATATGATGCCTCCAAATATCACTATGTATGCCATCATTTTTGTTAAGCTCATGAGCTCTACTTACAAAAAAAATTCAAATAAAGTCCAAACTTGACAATCTTTTTGGGACACATTTGAACATACCAACTGCTTAGAAGACTCAGACTCGAACTCAGCATCACTCTCTGATCCATACTCATCATATGCAAACCTTCCATACCCCAAATTCTGCTGATAAAATTTATTCAAACCCAAATTAGAACAAGAATTTCTACTCCTCTTCAATATCACAGAAGGTAATGAAGATGGTCTTGAAGCTAGGCAAGTGAAATTGAACTTGAATTGGAAATGTCTGAAAAAGATTGGATTTTTATGTGCAATGGAGTTGAGGGGTGTGAAAGACATGTTGGGTTTGAAAAGTCTTAGGTTGTTGAGAAATGAAGGATTGGGCATAATGTAATGGTGTTTGTTTGTCAGAATTTGTGTTGAGGATAAGGTTTTTCTTTGTGGTGGTGGTGGGAGAGGGGGGGGGGGGGGGGGAGGGGTGGTTTTTCTGTGGTCAGGGGTTTAAGGAAGTTGAGATGTGGAGGAAGAAGGGGTGATTTGCTTATGGGCTAAATGACTATTATATCCTTGATTGAAACTTCCTTCAAACACTAAACATTAGGGGTCAATTGGTACTTTAACTCATACCATCGTCCCATTATAATAGTCAATAGCTGGTGTATATTTTTACTATTTATGTCATTATGTGTTCTAAAATGAAATACGTATATCTTTTCCGTTTTTCTAGCAAGTACTTTAAACTTTTATTCTTTTATTTTTTTAGTTATCATTTTACATTTTATATTTTTAGAGTAACAATTGATGGGTCTTTCTCTTAAGTCCCTATTTAATTTATTCAAAGTGAAATAATTACAATACTAATATATAAATGACGCACTTTCACATCTTTTTAACCCGAAATGGCTGGGGAGAGTAAATGTTCTAATTGTTGATCACTAATTAGGGGCATATATGTATAATATTATTGTTTTTAATTGACGTGAAAAGAGATGTAATAACTGCTAAAAATAAACGAGATAGTGTTATACGTGGGATGATCCAATACTCACTCAACCTAGATTCTTCGAATGACCTAAAGTAATGGCTTGTAAAGCAAATAGAGGAACCTTTGCACACGCATGCTCCAGGAAATCTTACAATTATTACAAAACAAGCCGTGTCACCTACCAAGTGATCATCATGACTATAATGGATTTAGCAACTAAATATATAATCAATTTGGTGAATAAAAACTAAAAAAGCCACTATATATAGGTGTGTGTATACAAATGGACAAATAAAAAAGCATAAAATAATTAGTGCAATAAATAGAATTCATTCCATTTATATCGCCGAAAGCCAATTGACCAACTCCTTTAATTATTTTCATGCGCATGGTTTTGTCAAAGATGGATGATATGATGTTATCACACTTTTCATTATCACCTTGCTACCTTCTATAATTACTATTCTCTACATTTTATATTAATTCATATGATCTTTAATTTGATCAGAAAGTCTAGTAATTTATGTATCTTTATTTGTATATTATATTAATACTCTTATATTTATGATCACAAATAACATTGTCTTTAGGATTTGAGCGATTATTCTCTTATATGTTTTTGGATTATGGTGAATAAACTAAGGGATGGTGATTCTATATAATTATCCTAGGGAACGGAATTAAGGATATCAGGGAGAATATACTTTATTGGTTTTTGAGTACATAATTTTGAGCTAGGGGATTAGAGAAATCAGGGACCAGTACATCTAGGATTGGGGGGGGGGGATTTTCGGGAGAGAAGGGATAATGAGGATGGACTAATGGTAATAGTTTATTCAATGAAAAAAACCAGTTAAGTTCTCAAACACAAACATACTAGATTCACAAGATAAATATTTGATATGATTGCATATTTGTACGCTTGATCATCGAAATTTGATAAAAGTCGCAACTTAATCACCAGTTCACCACGGTTAAAGTTGGTGCAAAATTATTTTCAAATTTACGTGTTGCACGCATGATCCTCGTTTATTGAACATGATCAAAGTTGTAATAGCCTTCCTAGCTACATATGATATGCAATCATATATCCCACAATGGCACAAATGGAGACCTCACCAAACATCATTCACTTTAGACTTTTACTGCCTTATTTCTAAGTGAGCCTCACCTATAAATTCACACCAAGTTCAAGGCAAAAATGACCAACCTCAACTCATCTTCACATATTCTCTACTCATTTTTCCCATCTTCTTACCAATCAAGAAATGAAGACATCCCACATTGCTGTGTATGCAATGCTACTCCTGCTACTGGTAGCAGATGTACAAGTTTCGACAGCTGCAACGTGCAACCCCACCGCGCTCAGCCCTTGCTTAAGCGCCATCACATCCAATCAAAAACCATCTCCCCTATGCTGCGCCAGGATTAAGCAACAGAAGCCTTGCCTTTGCACCTACGTCAAGAACCCGAACCTCAAGAAGTTTGTTAACTCTCCTGCTTCAAGAAAAGTTTCTAGCTATTGCAGGGTACCTACCCCTAAGTGCTAAGGACTTTGAGGCCTACAAACTGGAGGACTATGTTATCATGATGAAGTTTTCTGTTTCTTATGCTTACTTGCCAATAAACATTACATATTTGTGCCATTTATGTATAATAGTTGGATGAACTAGTTTAACTCATCCTAATTAAGTGTGCTCTTACAATTTGCTAGTACTATAAGTGGGTTGTTTGTTCTAATATGTATTTCAGTCATCATGTTTTATGCAATCTGATTTGTCATAATCACCATCTTCATATATGATATACAAGATTATTATTATGTTGGGCAATAATGAATGCAGAGGTGCACACGAAGTTTGCCATAATGCCTTCAACGAGGCTCCCGCCTAAGCAGGGGGAAGGGGTTGGAGAATATGAAACCCGGTTGACGATCTTCTGCTACATGCAGAGTGAAGCTTCCGAGTGTCGAAAAAGCAGGACCAAATATATATACCATATACTTCCAATTTCATTACATATTCTTGATGTATGTCTTACATGTGGTTTTCAATATAGCAGATTAGATACAATAGGTATTTACATATGTTGAAATGCCTCAGTTTTTACAAAGGTGACTAGGTGAGGCTTCTTTAATAGTGTGGTTTAACATTTTAAGCAGTTGGATAAGAAGCATACATAGCAATACCACAAATTCCTTCTTTGGCAGTAACATCTCTTTGCATTCTGATGTAGCCCTTCTCGCCCCAAGTAGCGCCCCATGAATTTTTTACTAGCCAAAATTTGGTACCATCATCAGCTGTTCCATACCCGACTGCGGTCACACCATGGTCTAAGTCAGTTCCACAAGATCCTGTGAAAACGCCACTCGAGTAGAACTGGAAGTCCTGTCCGCTAGCATCAATAGCAACGGACACAGGTTGACTTGCAACCGCTTTCAATAGTCCCGATTCACTGTTCACGGGAACATCTTCACACCCTGAAATTGTGACAGCATCGTTAGACGCCTTTTTCTTGTTACAAGTAGCATCAACTCCCTGGTAAGGATAGTTGGTTTCAGTAGTGAGGCCGTGATTCGTGACAATGAAATTGAAAGCATAGTCCATTAATCCTCCTCCGCAGCCTTGATCTTCGCCACTCGTGTCACAATCCACCAATTCTTGTTCAGACAGTGACACCAATTTCCCAGTTTTCAGTTGGTTGATGCCTTCTGTAGCAGCCACAGTTGAGAATGCCCAACAACATCCTATTTATATTTTCAAATTTTTTGTATTAGTCATAAGAAACTCATCTCAATTTCTTCCAAATCCATTTGAACATAAACAAGAAAACATAATATTTTTACTTACCACATTGTCCTTGATCTTTTATCGGTGTTACTGCTCCCTTGCTCCTCCAGTCCATGCTTGAAGGAATCGCGGAGACATTTTCGTACATGAACGTTGCTTTACACGATCTTGGAAATGGAGCTTGTTTAAATCCGTTGCGCGTTGCTCGGAACTCTTCATTTGTAAAATCAGCAAACTTATTGACACTCAACTTATAAGTCCTAGCTCCTGCATTATTAACAGAGTCAATATACTCAACATTGTTCTTGAAAACATTGTATCTTTTCGCCTTCTCAACGTCGTCCTTATAGGATCGTCCATGTTGAGCCATCCATTGCTCGTGTCTCGCCACCATCGACTCCTCCTGCAAACTGCGAGACATGACATGATACGAACAAACCTGCAATACTAACAATGCAGCTAAAACAATCGTCGTGGTTCTCATAATCGAAGCCATAGGATAAAGGGAAGTCAGCAAGGAATTATGGATGTCGAGAATGCAATAAGTGAATTATATTGAATTCAGCTTAACAATAGATCAATTTATAGTTACATTTATGTGCCTGTGTGCTAAGTAGCTTAGATAAACCGGCAAGTTATTCAAGATAAATATGTTTGATTAAACTTCGTTTGAGCTAATTCATAGACTATAATAATGTCCTATGTAACAATACACATAAATTTCAAAATATGTCACTTTATCGTTCAACCTTAAGTATTGACTTGAATTTGGGACAAGATCATCTTTTAATTTGAAACTTAATTAATAGCAATATGGTTCACAAAACTAAGTGTTATCATACAGATAACAAAGGCTAGTTTAGTTTTTTCCAACACCAGAATGTCAACTAAAATTTTGACAAAATTCCTTCCCCCTTCAGAATTTCACACGCGCGCTAATACCCCTACCCCCCCCCCCCCCAACCACTCTAGAATTTCTCTTGAATGAAATCCATAAAATTAAGCCTAGAATCTTTCAAACCACACTCAAAATCCCAAAAACAATCGAATCCAAGCACAATTCTGTCACAGCCCACAATCCCAATCAAGGCAATAAGCATAATTCAATTTTATGTTCTTGAATTTTGGAATGTCTGTTGTCAAAATTGTTATGAGTGATTATTTAATTGGGTTTTGGTTTTTTGGTGACATGATGCAATGAAATCTATATATTTGAGACATATTTATGTAATTATTTGTAGTTTGGGTTGTTTTTGTGCAAACAATTTAAAAAATTTCAGACTTGGAGACTAGAAAGTATTGGGGGTAAGTTGTAGACAAAAAATCATGGTTTGGGTATTTTCGGGTGTATTCATCATTGTCGGTTGATGGCATTGAGAATCTTCAATGAAAAATGTTCAATTTTGAGCAAATGTTTCCAGAGTTGTTTGTCAATTTGGAATTTTTTTTCATACAAGAGTACATTGTTCTGTGTCTATTTATCATGTTTAATATGTATAAGATCTATGGCATTTTGTTATCATGTATAATGCAATATAATTGTTAGTTGATTGTATTTTGAATATTCTATTTGCAATTTTGATGTTTAATTGTTGGCTTTCTTGGATACGGAGTTGATGCTATCAGAGATTATTCTATTTGCATTTTTGAATTAATAAAATAAAATTGTTCTATGGCATTATGTTTAACATTTCTAATGAACCTGAGATCTTTGGCATTATGCCTAACATGAATAATGCAATATCGAAGTTGTTTAATGTATTCGACAACCTATGAGATTCTGTTTAATGTATAGAATGCAACATCATTGATGTTTATTGAATCTTATAGCTATGACATTCTGTTTAAAATGTATAATGCAATGTTGTTGTTGATTAATGAAACATCATAGCTATGTCATTCTATTCAACATGTATAATGCAATGTGATGGCATTATGAGTAGTCAATGAAAATTTTTAAATTGAATGGATGTTTTTGGTTTACATAGATGTTTGTGATTCATATATTTATGGTGTTGTATGTTGACTTATGCATGTTTATTTAGTAGATCTGTTTTAGGATGGCATTACTGTATATGAAGTGTAATGCAATATATTTCCTGAATGATGGCATTCTTTTATGCGTGTTTGTGATAATAAATGAAACTGATCTATATGGCATTAATGTTGACATTTTGAATTCGATGATATTGGTGTTTGATGGCATTATGAATAGTTAATGGAATTTTTTAAATTCAGTGGATGTTATTGGTTTACATAGATGTTTGTGATTCAGGAATTTAAGGTGTTGAAATGCAATCGGAGTAACAGTTCATGGCATTATGAAATGCAATCGGAGTAACAGTTCATGACATTATCAACAAGGACCAATCATGACATTACATTGGCTATTGAAAATGCCATTCATGACATTAATTAAAAGATGCAATCGGAGTAAGAGTTCATGGCATTAAGAAATGTAATCGAAATAACAGTTCATGGCATTATCAACAAGGACCAAACATGGCATTATATTGGCTATAACATATTCATCATGGCATTAAGAAATGCAATCGGAGTAACAGTTAATGACATATATTGGCTACAAAATTTTCCATTCATGGAATTCATTAAGAAATACAAGCTGAGTAACATTTCATGGCAGAATCAACAAGGAATTCATTAAGAAATTCAACGTAAAAAGAAATCTCACCATTATTATTTTTAACTACCATATCGTACAATGAACTATCAAAATTGTTATCCTTTTTCTTTCAATATATATAGCCAACTTTTTCGACTATAGTCATCAATAAAAGTTAAGTAATACCTATTTCCTCCAAGTGACGGGATATCGAATGGACTAGTTATATCTGTATGAACTATCTCCAATGGCCTTCTGGCTCTCCAGGATTTCCCAACAGGAAAGCTTTGACGATGTTGCTTTCCTTTAACACATGCATCACATAAATTTTCTGGTTCATTGATCATTGGAAGTCCAGTCACCATGTTTGTCTTTGATAGTAATTTGAGTCCACTGAAACTTTGATGGCCAAATCTTAGATGTCATAACCATGAGTCATTTTTAATGACCGACTTCAAGCAATGTTGTATCCCAGTCTTCATGTCCAAAGTAAAAAGTCGATTCCTGGTCATATCAACTTTTGCAATCAATTCATGTACTTGATTTCTTATCGATAGAGAGTTTTCCTTCATATTTATGGTGTCCCCTTTCTCTAGTAGTTGCCCAAGACTAATGATGTTGCTTTTTAATGCCGGTATATAATAAACATCATTTATATATTTCTTTTCTTTATTGTTTAAGAGAATCACAATCTTCCCTTTTCCTTGTACCGGAACTTTTGATGAATCACCAAAAGTAACTTCTCCACTAATTGTTTCATCCAATTCTGTGAACAAATCTTTTCGACCACACATGTGGTTACTTGCGCCAGTATCAAGATACCAAATATTTTTGTGGCATTCTTCACTTCCATTATATGTTAGAAATATGGCGGAGCCAACTTCTTTTTCTTCATCTAGCGTTGTAAAATTATTTGTTTCTTTCACTGCATGTGTTGATCGACATTCATAACTGAGAAGACCATATTTGTTACAATTATAACATTGGAGGTGAGACTTATCACTGCGTTGTTGATATCCACCTCTTCCTCGGCCTCTGAAATTTTGACTACGACTAGATGGTTGATAGTCATCATTTCTATGGCCTTTGTTGAATGGTTGCCTTCCACGTCCTCGTCCACTTTGATAGCCACCTCTAAAACCACTTCTTCTTCGTGAGAAGTTGCTACTGCTTGGTTTGTCATTAAAAGACATCTTGCTTTGCAAAGCCTTTTCATTAAAAGTTGTATCATCATACTGATTCATTCGTTGTTCATGGGCCTGTATAGAACCCACAAGCTCATCAATCGAAATTGTAGACAGATCTTTTGATTCTTCAATCGAAGTAACAACATAATCAAACTTTCTTGTCAGTGACCGAAGAAGCTTTTCCATGACCCTGATGTCCTCAAGAGTTTCACCATTTCTTTTCATCTCATTTGATATCATTTTCAAACGAGTCACATATTCACCAATATTTTCTGAGCTTTTCCTCTTTAGATTTTCAAACTCGCCTCGAAGTACTTGCAGTCGTACCTTCTTCACTCTCTCTACTCCTTGACATAATTTTTGTAAAATTTCACATGCTTCCTTGGATGTTCCTGCTCCTGATATTTTTTCAAAGGTCGATTCGTCAACTCCTTGGGAAATTGTAAACAATGCCTTTTTATCCTTTTCGCAAGAATCTTTTAATAATGTTTTTGCGGCGTTTGAAAGAGCTGCTTCAGCAACTGCATTTTCAGGCTCAGTATACCCGTCTTCAACTATGTCCCATAGATCTTCAGAACCGAGTATAACTTTAATTTGTATACTCCAGTTCCCATAATTTGTCGCCGTCAATTTTGGAATTTGAGGTTGCAACATATTCGCTATTTTTGAATTTTCTCAAACAAAACCTTAGCTCTGATACCACTTGTTGGAAACGTGATGACTTTATATAATATATATATACTTGAAAAATGAAATAATATATTTATTTATACTAGTGATAAGAAGACAAAATATATAATTACACGAGCTGCTACTCTATTCTCTCTGCGGAGAGATTCTAATATCTATACTATATATATATTATGTTATATGTTACATCTTTAGAACTTATATACGATATCTATATATAGGTGATAATAATCAATTCTCACCATTAACAATATATGTGATTCCTATTCTAATGTTATTTTCACCACCTATAATGTAGGGTCATTTTTTAATTCACTATTAATCGTTCTTTTCACTTTGCATGCAAATTCTGGCATTTGTTATTCTAACAAATTTTATCATCCAAATCCAAATGAAGCTGCCTCCAGGTGTTAGAACTCAGAGTAAACATCTCAGTAATAAGTTTCTTATGATTGGCTCCGTCAGAACATATACGAAACACTTTGAAATCATAAATATTTAGAGAGTCAAAACCAAAGCAAATCTCAAAGCGTTGACGGAAACTAAGCAATGGAAAGGAGCTAGGAGGTAACTGTTTGAATTCTCCGGAAGCAGGATTGCACAAGAAAATTGTTGAAATCGAATTATGGTAGCAAATGATTACATTGCAAGAGCCAACAACTGTAACACGACAATTGCGAAATCCAGGAATTTCTAAATCTGGTGATACCTCACTCGTGAATTTGTCGTTGGAACGAAAAGAGAACACATGATTAGACCATTCTGGTTTACTTATTAGTAACTGAGATACTTTAACAGAACTGTGATGCATAGATATGAACTCACCACTTTTGATCAAATTGAACCATGTTTTGCACACCAATTTGCAACGTATTAGTGTTTTTACCGGAAGCCTCAAGAAAAAGTCAATGATGATATCTGGGATTGACTCTGCCTTTTTTCTTAATGATGATAGTGATACTTCCATAGTTAGTATTTTGGAAAAAAGTTTCAAGGTGTTTTTTCAACTATAGCATATGGATAAATTATAGGAATATATCTATATTTATACCAAACCTAAACCTATCATCATGGCAACATCTATGATTTAGGAAACAATTATGAATTAAATATTTAAATTGATAAATAATTAGAGTAACTAATCTTAATTGATATAGATACCATAAATAAGATGGGACTAACCCTACCATCTACTCCCTCTATTTTCTTTAACCTATTATTTTGACTTTTCACGGTCAACGAGACACGATTTAAAACGAAAATATATCTAATTCTATACATGTAAAAATTATAAAAAGTTGATATTTCCAAAATATAGAGTGACACGAATCTAACAAGATCCAACATGACTATATTATTTCTTATCGACCAATAAAAATTAATGGTCAAAGTTTTTAAAGTTTGACTACACGTATTTTAAATAATAAGTTAAAAAAATAGAGGGAGTATTAATTAGGAAATAAATGTGCTAACAAAAATGCGTTAGCATCTAAGAATTTTTTTCTCATAATAATGTAGGAGATAAAGGTATGTTTGTCTTAATCAATGAAAATTTAGTATTTTATTGTATCTGAGAACTTAATTGATTGATATCTACGAAATATTTAGAACTAAAATGCATACTTTTGAAAAATATGTAAGTGTTGAATACTATATTTTGACCATCTTCCGCCAAAATTTAACGTCTTCGTCAAAAGAATTACTCCCTCCTTCCCATTTTGTTTGGGTTGTTTTGACTTTCACGGTAGTCGAGACACGATTTAAAACGTAAATATCTCGAATTCTACACACGCAAGAATTATAAAAGTTTGATATTTGAAAAATATACATTGAAACGAACCTAACAACATCTCATATGACTATTTTATTTCTTTTAGACTAATAGAAATTCATGGTCAAAATTTTTAAAGTTTGACTCCCAAAATAGAAAGTGGACAAACAAATTGGGATGGAGGGAGTAAATTTATCTTTTCGATCAATGTTAAGGATCATTTGAGCATAACATACATTTATAGGGATTGAAGTGTTGCTTGCACATATTATTAGGGACCATTTAAGCTATTATCTCAATTAGTACATGTACAAGAGGTAATTATCGATGTGGTCCAAGTTAATTAGATGAAATTGTCTTTTAGTCTCAATGCATGTGATGCATAGATATGACCACATCACTATTGATCAAATTATACCTATTTTGCAAAACGATTGGAAACGTAACAATGTGTTCGCCAAAAGCCTTAGGAGAAATTCAATAATAATATCTTGTGGAATTGATTATGATTTTTCCTCTTTGTATATAAGCCCCTTTTCACGGCTCATGTTAGCTCGCGGTACTACAAAAGATCCTCTACCCCCATAAAAATACAATCCAATTTATCGTAATACATTAGTTAACATGTTAGTTACTTGTATCATTTTGAATAATTATTTATTTATTTATTTATTTTATTTTTTTAAAAGACAAGCTTTATTGAATCAGAAAAACAGAGTTCAAAATACATCATATCCTAAGATAAAACAGACAAACTAAAGTTCCAGCAAATACAAATTTCCCAGTTGTGTCTATTTCTAGGCACACATCTCCATCCATTAATAGTGCTGGTGATAGCTTGAATACACTTCTTGATTGAGCTATTTGTGTCTGGTTGCTCCTGCCCAAAGATACATCTGTTTCTGGCAACCCATACTTGATACACAGCTGTAGAGAAACACAGCTTTCTCAGTCTGCTCTTGAATAATTATTTATAAATTAATAATAAATTTATATGTAATTTTTGAAAGTTGAATATGAAATGTGTAACTAATTGTCAATGAATTAAGGTTAGGGTAAAATTGTCAATATAACTCAAATTCAGTCTTTTTCAAATCAAACAACTAAACAAATCTAGTATTCAGGTTTAGTTTAGTTATAATAAGTTTCAACAATTCAACATTCAGTCACTTACCATCAAACTTTAAATTACAGTTTTTCAGATTTATCGAATAGTCCCTAAGTCAATTATTTAAAAGTTGAAGAGGAATTGTGTTTTGAAAAACTATTTCTATGTAATATGGTTCATGAATAACATGTTATAACGAATGTTATGTGTTTAATCATATTTGTTCACCATTGATTGAATACTACACAAATTAATTATTTAGTAACTTTTTTATTTGAATTCCTCGAAAGCACGACCACTTCCCCAGTTTCGGTTATTAAGTTTTTTTTTCGAGCATAATCAATCCGGCCAACAATTTTCAATAAAAAATATCTAAATTAGTTTAGTTACAAATATCGTATAACGATAAATATATTTAGGAAATAAATTTAGAAAGAAGGAAACCGTTAGTGACGCAAGCAACCGCGTACTAAGTTTCCACCGCTATAAATACCCCAAACTGCTCTCATCTACTTCCCATCCTCAATCCTCTTATTGAATTTTCTTTGTATTCTGCTTTCTCATTATTATTATTTTAATTGTTGATTTTTCTCTTTTCTTTTTTTGTTTTCTGTTTCTTGATTATTGATATTTCTTGATTCTTTTGGATTTATTTAACTTTCTTTTTTGTTGTTTCTTTCTTACTGGGTTGGGTTGAGGTTCAAATTGAACAAAAACGAGTTTATATTTAGCATTTTGATAATATATTTGTTTGATTGTGCTTTTGTTACTGCCATGACATTGCCCCAAAAATATTGTCCGGTTTGGTTGTCGAAGGAATTTTATCCCAAAAAGGTTGTCCAATTTCCAAGAAGATTGCGCCATTCGTTTGTCAAACAATTTTGTTCCAAAAATATTTTTCGGTTCGATTTTGAAGTGATTCTGTCAAGATTGTCAAAGTGTTGTACAAGTGTGAAGTGATGAACCAATTTGTTCCCAAGAAGATTGTCCCATTTGGGTTTGAATCAATTATGATTTTCTTATTCAGTTGTGAAACAATTATCTCTCAAAGATTGTCCCAAGAACTAATTTTGTGGCCAAAAAGATTGCCGACTTGTTTTTTAATCAATTGTGTCCCAAAAAGATTGTCCCATTCGGTTTGGAAACAATTCGGTCCCAAGAAGATTGTCCCATTAAGCTTGGAAAAAGTCGTGAGTGTTGTACCAATATTGTCCCGAAAAAATTGTTTGATTCGGTTTTCAAACTAATCTGTATTTCCGTCCCGAAAAGATTGTTAGTTGTTCTACCAATCTTGTCCCGAAAGTATTGTTTGCTGGTATTGAACCAATTTTGTCCCAAAAGGTTCCAAGAAGTTCCAAAAAGATTGTTCTGAGTGTTGAACTTTTTATGTCCCAAAAGATCATCATATTGGGTTTTAATCAGTTTCGTCCCAAAAAAGATTGTCCCAAGAACTAATTTTGTGCCAAAAAGATTGCCGACTTGTTTTTTAATCAATTGTGTCCCAAAAAGATTGTCCCATTCGGTTTGGAAACAATTCGGTCCCAAGAAGATTGTCCCATTAAGCTTGGAAAAAGTCGTGAGTGTTGTACCAATATTGTCCCGAAAAAATTGTTTGATTCGGTTTTCAAACTAATCTGTATTTCCGTCCCGAAAAGATTGTTAGTTGTTCTACCAATCTTGTCCCGAAAGTATTGTTTGCTATGGTATTGAACCAATTTTGTCCCAAAAGGTTCCAAGAAGTTCCAAAAAGATTGTTCTGAGTGTTGAACTTTTTATGTCCCAAAAGATCATCATATTGGGTTTTAATCAGTTTCATCCCAAAAAAGATTGTCCCAAGAACTAATTTTGTGCCAAAAAGATTGCCGACTTGTTTTTTAATCAATTGTGTCCCAAAAAGATTGTCCCATTCGGTTTGGAAACAATTCTGTCCCAAGAAATTGTCCCATTAGGCTTGGAAAAAGTCGCGAGTGTTGTACCAATAGTGTCCGCAAAAGATTGTTTGATTCGGTTATCAAACCAATCTGTATTTCCATCCCGAAAAGATTGTTAGTTGTTCAACCAATCTTGTACTGAAAATATTGGCTGCTATGGTATTGAACCAATTTTGTCTCAAAAAGGTTTCAAGAAGTTCCAAAAGGATTGTTCTGAGTGTTGAACTAATTACGTCCCAAAAAGATCATCATATTGGGTTTTAATCAGTTCAGTCCCAAAAAGATTATCCAAGTGTTGCACTCTTTCTGTCCCGAAAATATTGACCAAGTGTTGAAGCAATTCTCCCTAAAAAGATTGTCCAGCCATTGCATAAATTTTGTCCCGAAAAAGATCGTCCGGTCGGAAACAGTTGTCCCAATGAGTTGTCCGAGCCTTGAAACACTATGGAAATTATCAACAGCTTTGGAACATGGATGAGGTTCCTTTTCCCCTGAATGATGTAAGACCATTATCTGAATTGAATCTTTCTTTATACGGAGTACTTACTATGACCTACGAAGAGAACTATAATTTCTTATTAGCTCCCTTATGTGTAGTCGTGTACTGTTGCTTTACTTATCTTGACATCTGATTTTTTTGTATCATCTTGTATGAAGTTGACTAGTTTTTAATGTTAAATAATCTTATTGGTTGGATACATATGACTATGGTTGGTCTTTCACTTGCGGAGTTGCCTGGAACCCCTGGTCACTAAGTCCTGGCTATGGCTGAATTCGGTTATAAGATTCACTTGCGGACTATTGCTCTTTCACTTGCGGAGTTGCCTCAACAATGGTTGTTATTTGTTGAAACAATTTGTCCCGCAAAACTGTCCAGTTTTGTTTTGAATCGTTTGATTTGTTTCTTATTTGGTTGAGGTTTAAATTGAAGCAATTCTGTCCCTAAAAAGATTGAGCAGCATGGTGATATGGAAAATCTTGGGTTTTGGGAAGGGTTGCCTTTGGAAATGAGAGATTTAGCTTTGAGGCTTCATGGGACAAAATGTAGGATAAATGAGACTGTTGTGGTATGTCATAGTGAGCCAGGGGCGTGGCAGCCTCCCTTGTTTGAGACACTTCCTTGCCCATTGGTAGGACAATGTTTGAGACAGATAGGGTTAATGCGGAGCATGTAAGAAGGTGTAATAGGATGGATTATGTTTGGGTTCCCACTGATTTTCATGTTAAGAGTTTTACAGAGAGTGGCGTTGATCCACTTAAGGTTGTTAAGGTAATCCAGTCTGTTGATGTTGACTTTTTTAATCCAGTGAAGTATGGGCCTTTGGATCTTGATCAATTAGGGGATTCGGTGCTAGGCCGGGGTAAGAGGGAAGTAAATTTGGGGGAAAGAATTGTGTTTTTGAGCATTTTTAAGTGGGAATATAGAAAAGGTTGGGATGTACTTTTGAGGGCTTATTTGAAGGAGTTTTCAGCTGATCATTGATGTTGCTTTGTATTTGTTAACAAATCCGTATCATTCTGAAGTGACTTTGGTAATAAGATCGTGGAGTATGTAGAGAATTCGGACCTGCAAAAGCCGGAAAGTGGTTGGGCTTCTATAAATGTCATCTACGAGCATATAGCCCATGTCAATCTTCCTAGGCTCTACAAGGCAGCAAATGTATTTGTTCTTCCATCGGGAGGGGAAGGGTGGGGTCGGCCTCTGGTGGAGGCCATGGCAATGTCGTTACCTGTTATAGCTACCAACTGGTCAGGTCTAGCGGAGTACTTGACGGAGGAAAATGGTTACCCATTGCCTGCAGCTATGAATGAAGTAAAGGAGGGGGCCTTCCAGGGACATTTGTGGGCGGAACCCTCTGTTGATAAGTTGCAAGATCTAATGCGGCATGTGGTGAGTAACAGAGAGGAAGCTACATCGAAAGGGAATCGAGCTAGGGCTGACATGATTAATAGATTCTATCCGGAAATGGTTGCTCAAGTTGTTGCCAACCAGATCCAGAGAGTTATTAACTAATAGTAAGAGACTTAACTCAACTTTCTTGTAGAAGCTGGATATAGATTTGAAGAATTATCCAACTTGACAGATTACATTAGAGGATATGTGAAATGGCTAATTTGGGAGCTTGTGTCTTCTTCATACTATCCTCTTCATGTTTCCAACGCTAAAATTGAATATAAGCATTAGGGATGACACTAGAGATAAATTTCGATTTGCTAATCTGAGTTCTCGTATCTCTCCATATTCCCTCTCAATGCCCTCATCCCTGAAGTTGAGTATCGTGAACCAACACTCGAAGAATAAAGTAAGTGAAAGCAAGAATCTCTCTATTGGCCTAATGGAAGCAGGTTGTGTGGTATACAATGTATATTGTGTGGTCAAATTTTTAGTGTTTCCAAAAAAAGAAAAAAAAGTGTATTGTGTGGTCAAATTTTTATTTTATGAAAAGGTGGTGCTTACATTTGTGTTTCTTTTCCAGGGTATTCAAGCAACTGCATTTCTTTTGTTCATCTTAAACTTCTATAATATGTTTTGCTCATCTCTTCATAATAAATTCCGCCTCCAAATCCCAACTCACTCTTGATTAGTGTTTGCAACGAGTTGAATAATCTGTTACCCGCTCGAGTACTCAATTAGGTTGTGCTCCTTCAATTTGAACTTCAACTTAACCCCCATCTTAATGCGTAGTGGCTTTCTTTATGACTTATGCGACCTTTTCTTTGTTTCAACTTATGTCTCTATCCTTTGTTTCAAAATTTGCTTTATGTTCTTACGTTGCTATTATAGGTATGTTAAAGATCTCCCAGCTTATGACATTGCTTTGCAAATTCAAGGTGAGTGCTCAATTCACGTACCTGCTTTGAAATTTCATTGTCTTGGAAGGCTCGTCTCTCTGAAGACCGATGCTTCTTTAGTAAGTGTCAATCCGTCTTGGTTAAGGTTTGCAGTGAACTAATCTGAGCATTTTTTTTTCTTGCTCAATATATCTGGCTAGTCATATATGAACGTTGTCTTGCTTTACAAAATAGTGATATATGCTTTATTAGAACATGTACATATGAATATTATTTATGTCTATGTAGAATGCATTGGTAAATAAATAACTATAGCATGACAAGGTATGAAAAAACAATATTAGTTACCAGCAATTCAAAAACTTCTTACCACTTATTTGAGGAGTTAAGCTATTGAGTCTGCAACCTTATACTTATGTGGTGAGACCAAAGATAATCAAATGATTCTTAGCAGTTAACAAGATAGATGTCAAAATGTTTTGAAAAGTGATCAGTTATTATCATCCTTCATTTAATGTAGTGTAATATAGATCTTGATTTTGAACAAGAACTATCTTCTTCATCTGATTTATCGGATAGTAGACAGGTTTTATACATGTTACATATAAATTCATGTTTTACTTATGCATGAACTTATTTGCTTATTAGATTGTAGTTCACCCTTCTCTACATGAATTTGATTTCAGCCATATCTTGTATTAGCTTGTTCAACGGGCTATTTTTCCTGGTTCTTGTGTGCCACTGGCTGAGATGGTATTTTCTAAACCTCGTAAGCTTCTCTCCTTATGATTTGGGTGGATTATTGCGGTATATGATTGGAGTGATAAAGCGGATAGATTTAAAGAGGTGCAATCTGTGGCCGGAAACCTTTTTTTTTTTTTTTTTTTTTTAAAAAAAAGGGGTTACCCTTTGATTTTTTATTAATACGAACAATCCATTACAATCACCAAACATCAGTACAATTCGTAAACTCGTAAATTCAAGGAAAGAGGCGACTAGCATCAAACTAGTGAGAGAAATTCTTCTCTCTGACCACTTCCTTGCTAGCAAGAGGGCTCGAACCCGAGACCTCCGCTAGAGGTGTCAGCATGCTTGCCACTAGGGCAAGATGTCTTGACGGCCGGAAACCTTTTGTACATATTTGGTTTTGCACTAAAGGAAGGGGAGAATAAGTTGCTTACAGTATGGGAGTTTTGAAACCAACACACTTGTGGCTTTCTAGTTCTTGTAAGTTCCGCACTTCCGCTTCAGTGGGTTTGCTTGTCTAAATGATGGCATTGGCTGAATATGAGCTCACCGGGTATCCTATAATATACTACTGGTTGTTGTCCCATTATCGAGCAAATGTCTTGGTTGTTGTCCTATTAACGAGCTGTCTTGTCTGAGTGACTAGTCACTTGTTCCTTTGTTGAAACTTGAAAAGGATGAAAAGTCACAATAAGATAGTCCAACAACTAGTTACGTCGGTCCTAACCGGACCTCGATTAAAACTAGTTAACATAAATCTTAAACGGATCTTGGTCAAAATAATTATATTTGTTTGGTTTTCAGCGGACTTGATAAAAACTAGTTAATTATCGTGTCGCGAAGAGAGATCGAAGAAGATTTTATGACGTAGTGCGGCCATTGGCATGGAGGGGACCTGTGGACAGAAATATGCAGGGAAGGAAAATGAACTATGAAATAAAAATATGCTTTGGGAGTTTGAGATTAGGCAGACGGGGAGTATGTAGTCGAAAAGAGGCTTCTAGCAGCAATTGCTGAACTGACCAGATGGGTCGCCCAAACGTGAAGCTGACATTCCAATTGGAAATCAAAGTCAGGTCCCGGCTATCCTAAAAAGGCAAACTGAAGTGGAGGATCACAAAATACAACACAACAAGGGGTGAATCAATTGCTTTCGCAAAGGAACAAGCTAGTCAATCATAATTGGGGCAGGGAGGAAAGGCGAAATATTGATTTTGAGCCTCAAGCAGCAAGTAACAATGGTCGTAAAGCCGTTGCGCTCTAGCTTGTAGTTTAGGGGTATAGTAGGGGTGGTACCTTTTTGAAAAAATTTAAGGTAAGCTTTTAGAAACCGTAGTTTTGGGGCTTCCCTTTTCAGCTGCATTGCACTGCCGCAATGGGTCTGCTAACATATCAATACCACAAATTCCTTCTTTAACGGTAACATCTCTTTGCATTGTGATGTATCCTCTCTCGCCCCGAGTAGCACCTCATGAATTTTTCATTAGCCAAAACTTGGTACCATCATCTGCTGTTCCATACCCGACGGTGGTAACACCGTGGTCTAAGTCAGTGCCACAAGATCCTGTGAAAACACCACTGGAGTAGAACATTGTTCTTGAAAACATTGTATCTTTTCGCCTTCTCAACGTCGTCCTTATAGGATCGCCCACGTTGAGCCATCCAGTGCTTGGGTCTCGCCACCATTGACTCCTCCTGAGATAAAGAAAGCAGCTGGCCCTATGTGTAAAACCTTGCCGCGGGAGAGTCTTTCTCCAATGAGAATCAATATCTTTCTGTTCTGTAATCGGACGAAGCACCAAGTCCCCAGGTGAAAAAAGTATGAAGAAGATCTAGCGCTGAAGCAGAGCATTCTTATGAAGTCCAACTGGGAAATGAGCTAAAAGGCTAAGCTACGCCAAAATCTTGGATTCCAGAGTGAGTATTAGAATCGCTAACCTTAGATACATATACTCCCTTAGGTACAAATGACTACTCCTTCAGAAAAATGAAGTTATTCAAGTTCTAGTAGCCTATTCCCTATCAGAGTCACCGAGACCTTTGAATTTCGATAGAGGGTTATGCCAATAATGGTGGGAGGACAATCAACATATAATGTCCTTTCCTGGAGATGAATTCCCGATTACATTACCGCAGGCCAAAATTCTATTTGAAAGACACGAACTCGTACTCGCTTTCCTGTGCCTTATTCTATCTGAACATCTGTATAAGCAGACAAGGAAGATGTCGTTGAAAAAAGTAAGTTCGAGCTTGAGTGTCCCTTTTGAGGATCAAACAGCGAGACATGATGACATGTTACGAAAAAACCTGCAATAGTAACAATACGGCTAAAACAATCGTTGTTGTTCTCATAATCGAAGCCATAGGATATAGGGAAGTCAGCAAGGGAATATATGATAAGATGATTGTGCTTGATTCAGTCCATATATGGAAATTGAAGAAAGCAACAGGTGATAATAGCATCAACACTTAGATTCCAAAATAAATGTATTGCCTTGAGCGATAACATAATATTGTCACATGATGGAAATATTTCGTGAAAAAAATGAAGACTCTCAATATTAAATGTTTATATGTATGATAACAATAATTATAATCACAATTAGTATTATTGTTATTGTTATTATTATTGCTATCAATTATTATTATTATTATTATTGTTGTTGTTATATATTATTATTTTAATTTTTACTAGTATTATTCTCATTCTTATTTTTATTACTAATACTATTAATTGTTATTATTGTCGTTATTATTATTAATAATAATAATTTTAATAATAATTGCATTATTGTTCTTATTAGTATCATAATTATTCATATTATTACTATTGTTTACTTCACCAAATTTATTTTATTTAAACTATTTCAATTTAATTAATATTTATAATTTATCTATTTGAGATAATATTATTTTATATATATTATGTATATATAAATGAACTAAATTAGAGGGAAAGTCGTCTATATTGTTACCAGAACATCTAAATATTTTTAGTATTTGGATTCATTTTTCAGACATTCAATGCTCATTCAATTATAATTAGACTTCAGATTTTGATTTCGATATTTAACAAGCATGCCCTAAGTTACTTGATATGAACAACCCACTTAATTCATCTCATAGTATACTCACTCAAAGTATATTATTCATTTATTTGTTGTCGATACAATTCAATTTCGATCTTTTTCTTTAAATTGTTATCAAATACCCAAATTTTAGTAACTAGATTCAGTTTCACACATTCAGTATTCATTCGATCATAATTTAGACTTCATATTTCAATTTTCATATTTAATAAATAGAGCATAAGTTCATTGATATGTAACCCACTTAATCCATCTCATTATATACTCACTTAAAGTATAACACAAAGTAATTTATATGACTCCAAAAAACAATATTAGTAATTATAAAAAAAATTGATGATCAAGAAAGAATGAAAAAAAAATCCAAATGTGCTATACATGTAACCTAATACTAATATTGAAATGCCTTTTTGGAAAACATCAAAAGCCTATTCAAGGATAAATGTGTAAATTTCCTAGCAAACAAGTGACAAATTTGAGTTGGCTTCCCATTGTATAAACACTCACCTCCACTCCTTAAACTCTTCAACATATCAACATTCACCTCATACCTCCCAAATCTCATTGGATGTGGGCCCCCTTTTGACCAGTCAACCCAAGTCAACGTCCTATTAGCATTTTTCCTCCAAAATTTCATTGTAACCATAGTTGGTATATAATGTTCATCCGAGTAGCAATCAGGCCTGCAGTAATTTTTGAATAAATTGTAGTACGTTGTGTCCGAAATAATGTCGATTGCGACTTGACGGTCGACCTCGATCCATTGCGAGCCTTTTCGCCATTGGTCGATTGTGACCCGAGGCATCATTCGTCGGTCGTATCTTCCACGACCAACGTTGCTCGGGTCGTCGTAGGACTCGACGAATGTTGTCTTGGACTCCATGAGGTATTTGTATATGGTGGTGAAGTTGTACAAAGGTATGCATGCTTCCGAGAGGAGGACGAATCTTGTGTTGTTTATGTCTAACAATGCGTTGGCTAGAAGGCGACGTTCGGCTTCAATCATGCTGAATTTCCCCCATTCTACTGCCTAAAATCAATTAAATTGAAATGTGATAAGAAATTGATTATTACATAGTCCAAAACTAAGTATGAATTTAATTTATAAAGTAAGTTGTAATAACAAATATGGAATCATTAAACAACTCCTATGGAAGAATCTAAATTCTCAAGACCTTCTCGAAATTATTTAGCATGCTTTGATGTCTACTTACTACAAAGGACGACATATAATCAATGAAATCAGTCTGTTATAGAAGGACACGAAAATGAACATGATCATACCTTGTATTTAAAGAAGTCATATTAAAAAATTGACATAGATCTCCGTATAAATTGGTATCGACTTCGTTTGTGTATAACTGATTGTTGGTAAATTCAGTTTTTCTTTTATCAAAATAACTGATTTTTTAGACTAAAAAAGATATTCACTTCATCTTTGATTGATAATTTTGTCTTTCATATTATCAATAGTTGTTATTTCCACATATACATTTAGAGTTAAGACTAAAGTACAACTTTATTTTATTATCTAGGATCAAATCGATAAATTATTTTTATGCCTTTATTACTTGCTCAGTTGCTCTCAAAGTGGAGTATATATAACATGGAGGAATAATATAAGTTGCGAGGGTGGGCACGAAAGGAATAGGATTTACAGACAGCCAAATAGACGAAAAATAGGAAATTCAATTCTTTGGGTGAACTAATAAGAGTATCCTCGAAGAAAAGAATTCGATTAAAATAGTTAATAAAACAATAACATGGAAATTCGTAGTTAATTTAGTCTAGTTACTACTCTCAACATCCTCTAAGGGGTTCACTAAGTATTAGTACCATGTAATTAGTGAAATTTAACATGAACAATTACTAAAAAAAAGATCTATCAGAAATTATTAAATAGGTTGATTTAAATAGTAGGTGCAATAAAAAGAGTTACACCAAGATTGAAGAGTGGTCACATGTTGAATGAATAAGTTGGTTGACTATTTGACAATTTGACATATGATTGGGCAAAAGTCTTACAGACGATTATGAGACATAATTAGCTCACGTTACGCCTTGGTGATCGATACGTATTCTATCAAAACACAAACTTTGGGAGACTCACTAATGTCGGTGAACGTTGAAGTTTTTATACTTCAATCAACCTTCTACCGTTCTAGACAAAACGATATATATTTTAGACTTTTGTTAATATTTGTTAATTTATTCTAATCGATAGTTATCTAAATTAAAGTTTCATATTATGAAAGAAGTTTGTCAATATATCGAGCTAGTTTATT
This sequence comes from Echium plantagineum, assembly GCA_003412495.2. Lineage (NCBI taxonomy): Eukaryota > Viridiplantae > Streptophyta > Magnoliopsida > Boraginales > Boraginaceae > Echium > Echium plantagineum. The sequence goes on from CM016567.1 coordinate 31,106,381, forward strand.
TAAGATATATCCCTAATCTGAAATATTAACCTTTGGCAATCAATCAATGGTTTTACTTATTCGAAAAAAAATTATGTAGTTGATTTTATTTTTTAAAGTACTTTTATAATAGTAAGTTTTAAATAATACTATTTTTAAAAATTAATTGAAAGTTAAAAGTTTATCTTCGATACTACAAAAGGTAAATTGAAGGCGTTGATTAGGCATAACTAACAACGTTAAATGCACGTCTTAATTAGACATTAACATATAGGATATTGGTTAGGCATAACTAACGAGGTTAAATGCACGTCTTCGTTAGACATTAGTATTACATAGGGATATTAAAAATGGTCCTACATAGATGGAGACACTACGAAAGTAGCATTATGATAATACTAATAAAAGATGAAAAGAAAAGAAAGGGATGTGACTAAAGGAGTAACCTAAGCTAAATTAAGATCTTGTTGATACTCCATATGCCTAGATATTTATATATTATAGGAGTATTTTATTAGTTTCGTGTTCATGATTTAATAGTTTAGTAACATCTGATTAAAGCTTTTAAAAAGCAGATTTAAGTTCAGATCTCGGTAAAAACAATTATCTTATACTATTCACACTTTTATCGCTAAGTTCTTTCTAAAAAAAATATTAGTTTCTTAACTCATTCAATACTATATCATCGTAGAAGTTAGAATCATTGTATTGACATCTGTTAACACTAATACAATTTTTTACGAAGCACTCTCTCCAATTAAAAAAGATTATATTGTCTATCTAAATATTTTAAGAATATCCAATATAACTATTTTTTTACATAAATCAAAGTATAATATAATATTTTCTTCGATAATATCCGTATTAATGTGCAATTATATAAGGGTATAGATGGAAATGTTAGGATGGATTAAAAGTTTCTTATTTTGTGTGAAATGTCTAAAAAGACATTCTTTTTTAAATTGGAGGGAATATGTTTTTAAGTGAATGGCTCCAACGTAAAAGTTTCTTATTTGATGTGTAAAATTTAGAGCAATAAGTAGAGATGTTGTCGGTTCAATTTGAAACAAAAAAATGGCTCAATCGAAGCGTACTCCGATTTCTTTTAAATAAAACAGACCAAACAAAAATAGTCCTTAAAATATCAATACCGACAAAATTAATTGAATTCAATTTTAGCATAAAACAATCAAAATCGACCAAAACCAAACAGACTAGATATATATATAGTTGTTGTTTAAAATATCTATATTTGTGATATTTTTAATTTTTTTGGGATTATTTTTAGATTGTTCAAAACAATGATGAGTTGATTGATCTGTAATAATTGTTTAGTTAGTTCTAGGAAGCTTCGCTATTAGTAGTAATTGTTTAAAGATCATGTACTTTATGATATTTTGGATTCTTTAAGTAAAATAGATGAATTATATCATAAATTTGTTTATATAATATATTACTTTTATAAAATCGAGAAAAAAAAACTATTGACTTTTAATTTATATGATTGATGTGTCTTAAAAATCGATAGAATCAAATTCACATAAAAAACTGAAAGAAGTAAAATGACTAAATTAAACCCAAAAATTTTCATAATAATAAGTAATAAAATAACAGAGTGATCAGTAATGAAATATTATGTTTCAATAAGCCCAATTACTGCATTTATTACTCCCTAAAAGTGTAACATTATGAAACATAGAGACATGTATATTCAATACTTCACGTGGACATGAATCTTTAGAAAATCTCACATTCCAAATATTATTAACATAAAAATTCAATAATGCAGTTCAATCAAATAAACATATAGATACAGAATAAAATCAAGAAATGCAATTTTCAAAACATACCTTACTTGGAATTCTTCGTTTATGAAACACTGAATTTGGAGAAGCATCACCATTGTAGAATGGTTGAGTATGAACATAAATTGAATAAAGTCCTTCATGCCCTTCAAAAAACCTCTCCCAAAGTGGAGCCAATGGTAAATCTCCTCTTGACAAATACATGAATGCAACTTTAGGTGTTTGTTTAAATGGAAAATTTGATACTCTTGGCACCATTGATGCCCTCCACAACAATTCTTCATCATTCATATCATGCATTGCTTTTGGTGGTTTCAAGAACTCCCTCAACCCCATTATCTCCACCTCTTTCGGTTGTTTAGGCGGTGCCGGTGGCGGCATTGGTGGTGGAGATTGTTGGGTATTTGTTAAAATTGGTGGAGGAGTTGATGGTTGTAAGTTCTTTGAGGATGAGTGTAGGGGGGAGGGGGAGGGGGAGTTGATGTGGAGTAAATAGTCCTTTTCTTGAATTTTTTTTAGGCTAAAGATGAAGGGGAGATCATTGATGTAGAAACTTGATGTGATTCCTATAACTAAGCCAGAGGCAAAGAAGAGAAAACATACCATGAGATTATGAAGATGCCTTTGAGGATTATTCAAGATCTTGATTGATGAAAACACTTGTTGTTCCTCTCCCTTCATCTTTTTCATTTGTGATTTCAACAAAGGGAGAGATGGAATATAATGTTTTGAAAAGAGAAGATAATTTTAGAAATATATCTCCAAGATCTTTTATTCTCAAATGGTTTCCTTTTTGAGAAAAAAAACTATAGAAAATAAATCTACCATATATGCATAAAAAAATAACTTGGCATGGACTGTCTGGGGTAGGCCAGGGGGAGAGGGAGGGGGGTTCTTGGAATATTCCAATATATTTTTTTTTAAATAAAAAAAAAAGTTGTGACATTCTTCAAAATTATTTTTATGTAATCCTAGTTGCTTACATAAGATGGTATATTTATATTTTAGTGGTATAGTTGTATAAACTATAAAGTGAAGGACATGGGCAACAAAATAATAAAAATAGTGGGAAATGTAGAAAATGGGTAGACACTAGACAGACTGGAGTTGAAATGGTATTGGTTGACAACAAAATAAGGAGTATATTTATTTACACAATAAGGTTAATGATTTCGAGCAACAACTGGACAATTTAAACAAAGAGTTGGAAAATGCTTGATGAGCAAAATGCCAAACAAAAACAAAAAGAGAATGTCAATGAAAATAGGGCTATGCAGGATAGAGGATACTTCTCATTATAGAATAGTGAAATGCCTCTCAATCACTTTGGTGTTATGTCTTGTCGAAATTGTTGATATGATGCAGAAAACGGTTTAAAGTTGTCATTCGTTATTTAAAAATTGCAAATGAGTCCTCAAAATTGGACAAAAATTGCAACATAGTCCTAAAATATGACGACGGTTTTAAACTTAGTAATAGTCGTGCAATTAGCTTAGTCAGTTTTTGTACTAAATTGCAACTTTTGTGCAATCTCAGAAAATAATTTATAACTTTTAAACTTTCGAGAACCAAATGACAATCTTAACCCAATTTTTGAGATCATTTCAACAATTTACTCATCATTATCTCTCATGATTGTAATAAAATAGCGAAATACCCCTCAATCAATTATCAGTATTATTTGATATGTGATGTGTCTCGTTTTTATTGGTGTGCAAAGAGTTGTGTATCAAGTTACAACTTCATCCTCTTCCATACCTTGGAATGGCTACCGACTCCAACTACGTCAATGAGTCACCGATTAATATATAATCTAAATATTTGATTTCGTATTTCTTTGTGATATAGTTCAATGTTTGCTAATAAACCGATAAAATAAAGAATCAATATATAGAAGAAAAAAATTAAATGTAATCTGACAAGCCTAACACATCTGCTACTAGGTAGTAAGAGTACATTGAAAGAAGATGTTAGAAAATCCCATCAATTAGAGTGATTTTCGTTATCATTAATGTATAATAATATCGATCTGTTGGATCTAAGGGAAGTTGTAAAATAAATAAGCGTTTAATAGCTATCAAATGTTGCTCCACATTTAATTGTGTCCTTTTATGGTCCAGCTTCCCAAACATCAACTCATCTTCACCCACGTTTCTGTAGGGTGCGTTGCATCACCCTCATAATAAACCACCATAATATTTTATATTTTTATTATTGTTAGTGCTTCATTTTTAATTTAGAACAACTCAACATATGTGGCCGGCCCAGTTTTTTAATAACTTTTTTTCCAAATATTATACAACATATTTGAGGTAAAAGTAAGGAGTAATTATCAAAGTCGCTACTTCTATAACAATTAATTTTACGATGAATTCTCATGAACCCTTGGCACATATTATAAATCAATTCCATTGTTAAGGTTACGTGCGTGTAAACTCGTATATGATGTTCGAGTAAACTGTATTTTATGTATGGAAGGACCGAAGGATATTGAGAGTTCAATCTTACATTATTAGGTTAAGATTTTTCGGATAAATATATAAGATCTCAATCACTGTTCCTATAACCAATTCATTTATTTATGAAATCCCATAACCTCTTCAACACGACCTACTTAAAGTTGTACACCATATTACTCATAGCAGTGCCGACACTTGAACAACGGACTTACGGACATACACAAATGTCGTGGATGAGATTTAAATGGGAGTCGATTTAATGAACAAATTGTGAAACTTATCTAAAAATATGTGATTTTTCATGTAATAGTGGGGCTCTTTGGTATATCCTTCGTTTTTAATGTAAGAATCATTTTTAAAAATAAAAATTCCTTTTTGGATTTTTATTTTATCCAATTAAATGAAAAAATTGGAGAAAAAATCTATTTTCTTTAATATAAATTTAAATTTTTCTTAAGGTTTATGAAAAGTTAAAATAAATAATTTGAGATTAAAGGCCAGAAGGAATATGACTTTGTAATATGTAGTGTGGGCATGCGTTAATCAATGATTACATTGAGCAATTGACAAAGTTTGAGTGCCCATAGATATTTTTGTTGAAAAGGCTAGATATATACTTTATTCTACTTTCCCAATAGATTCATTTACAATAACTTTTATATGAGAAATATATTTATATTGTTCCAAATAATCTCAAAAATCATACATATGAAGTGTTATATTGGAAATGAAGAAGAAATTCATCATTTAGTAAACTATGAAATTACTCCATTTAACACCAATTGATTTTAAAATGATATTCTTTAAATTGTGAACTATGCTCTCTCCCATCATATGGGTATGACCCAGAACAATTAATTAAAAATTCTACAAAACATAATAAGGATATGTGATATCGAACACTACCGTTAATTGTTGATTTAATCCTAAAATTTGAAATATAGTTTCATCTTGATCATCTTAAATATCAAGATTTAATCTCTAAAATTAGCTATATGCCCTCCGTTTCTTTTTATTTGATTGTTTGAGCTTTTTTCTTGTTTCAAAATATTTGATCGTTTACAATTTCAATGCAACTTTTTACAATTTCAATGCACCTTTTTACAATTCCAATACACCTTTTTACAATTACAATGCACCTTTTTACAATCCCAATGGAATTTTTTACAATCTCTTAATAAAGTATTTTTTCCCCGAACAATCAAATAAAATAGTCACACATTGAAAACAAAAAAATTAAAGTTGAATGGGGAAGAGTTATCACACAGGCCACATGTAATACATGACTTTAGTGGGCTCAATATATAGTAGGAATTGGGATGTCTTGGATAGAAAATTCGACATGCATATCTGATATCTACTTGTGTTATGTATGTTTATGGTAACCAATTACTAAGTCCAATAAGCCAATAACTAGAGTCTAGATGTTGAGATCCGATAATTTTTTTTTTTTTTTTTGATAATTAGCGATGAATTGTGACTACAATGATATTACAAACATGAATACAGAAATTGTTGAGATCCGATAATTTAATTAAACTCCATCGGTTTAAACGTACCTAATATTTTTATAACCAAGGCAATAACCACGTATACATACATTAATATGGGATCGGGTCCGATCATGGCACACTATATTGAGCGGGGTTTCTCTCTAATTATATGAATAAATGAATATTATCGTAGTCTGGATATTGCATTAAGTTCACGTAACTGTTAAAATCAGTGAAAGTCGTTATTGAAATTCATCAAATCTTGTAGTGAAAACACGTTAAACGAGACTGAAACAAGCATAATAGGATTCAAAATAATTTCTAAAATATAAATCCCATAACGAAAAGAATTTCCAACATTTTCTATAATAAAATTCAAATATATTCTTATATAGTTGGGTCGGATCCGATATGATTGCCCTTGCAAATTTGTGATGACCTTTTTAGATAATTTCTCTTTTATTTTTACAACAATTATTATTTTTTGAAGAAGTCATAATCTTGGTTCTTTGACACATTTTCCGTTTAAATCGGTACAAAATAAATAAATCGTTAGTTTTCAATTCATTTAGTCGAATAACTAGGAATAAATAAATAATAATAATAATAAAAATCCAAAGGCTCTCACTCATTATTTACTACTGAATTATAGGATTTGTATAGCCAAGCCGCCCATCTAGTGAGAACCCAAAAATTCCCAAGCATCCATCCCCATCGCCGGAAACGGTGGGTCATGAGCCGGACATCAATCTCTTATTCAATCTAGTTATAGTTATAAGTAGATGCATTAAAAATATAAAAGATCCAAGAAAAAGAAATTTTATGTATATCTAATAAAAAATAATATATAAAATCTTTTAAAATTAAGTTTTAATGGAAACTGGTGCGTTGAAGCTGTTATGATCGCATTCTTAAATAATTTTCCAAATTATTTTTAGAAAAACTTTAACAATTACTCTCGCCGTCTCTTTTTTTAGTATTATTTATTTCTGCACAAAATTTGGTAATAAAAGTTCGAACTATCACACAAACATAATTTCCTTTCACAAAAAGTGTTGATATTCTTAGGAAAATGAAACCCTAAAATTAATTGATATTTTATGAAACTGAAACCCTAACAAAGAACTATTAATTTTGATAATTAGAAAAGAAACCGAACAATTTATAGAGACGAGGTAGTAGTACCTAACAAAAATAATAGGTAGTAGTAAACACCACCAAGAAAATGTCCGTGAATCTTGATGTGATGGTCCTTACTTCTTAGTCTTCCCTTCCATTGAGGCAATAAAGAAACCCGCCAAACACGCCCTAATCTACATCTCACATCTCATCTAACTTCACCATCTCCCATCTTTCTCTACTCTCTATTTTCCATTCATTTCTATTCTCTCACCATTGGCCCCATATATATATACCTTCCTTATCATACCATTTTATATACCTTCCTTTTTTATCATTTCTTCTAACTAGGATCAAAAATACACCCACCTCATTATCTTTAATTTCTCACTTTATTCACATCAACCAACTACTTCTTCAAGTATCTATTCCATCTCTTTAATCTCTTTTTCTGTCCCGACCCTAAATTTTAAGGAACTTATCTTTTTCTTTTATTGATAATAATCATAACTAAATTGGGTATCGATTTTGGTTTCGAAAAAAATTTCCTTAGTAATAAGGGTTTATGGTATAGTTGATGATGTTAAATCTATTTTTTTTTTCTTTTTCTATAGTGAAAAATTAGATTAGTGAATAAAGGAAAAGATATCTCCCTACCCACTTTTTGCCCATCTCACCAAACAAACTTCTAACTTTTCAATTCACTTTAGCCCCACAATTTTTGAGTCATTGTCTACTTTTCCCACTATATATAAACTCTCTTCTTGATCATTTTATTCATTGTCCTTCATCCAAAGTATCCATCTCTCCAAGTTAATTACATCAATGCCCTTGCTCATTACAAAAATCTAGTCTCTTCTTTTAATTTGTTTTATACCAAACACACCTTAGCAAAACATTTTAGTCTTTGTCCTCCAATATCAAATAATGAGTACATCAAATTTTGTGTCTCAAAACCATGTCTCGAATAAAAAACGAGGCCGAGATGACACTGAGTTGAAACCAAGCTCCACCGAGCCAAAGCGAGTTAACTCAGTGCCTGAGAAGGACTCGACCGAGTTGATCAACCCGGACGAGGTTGACCAAATCCCGAGTGACATCATGGACATCCTCAATAACTCCGATATTGTGCATGACTCACCGAGTCAAGATCTTGACTCGGTGATCAGAAGCTTCGAAGAAGAGATCCTTCAACTCACATCACCTCCAAATCCATCTCATATATCGGATTCCGGAGAGTCCCAACCCGACTTAGGATACCTCTTGGGAGCCTCAGATGACGATCTTGGCCTCCCTCCAACTACCAACACCACCACCACCACCTCATCCCCCGACGAAAAAGAACCAAAGGATAATCCAATTGATTCAACCGTTGATGCAAATGCAATTGAGATGGGGAGTATGATCGAGTTTGATGAAAATGAGTTACTGAGTTATGACTCGTTTGAACTCGGATTGAGTGAAGCTCCAAAGGTAGTTGATGAAAACGGTTTTGAGACAGTTGGAGGTTTATTTGATTCTCCCGAGGGTCTGACGTGGCAGATCTAACCATCGATAGTTAGAAATTACAATAGGAAAATATTTGTTTTTTTTAATACATTGTAATTGAAATAAATAAAATTGCATCACATTTGAAAGAAACTTTTATTTATTGATATAAGTAGAATGAAAATTCTAAATTTATATGATCGAAGTGTAAGTTTAATTAATCTTTTTAAAATCATGTTTTGTTCAAACAATGAATATATGTTTCCTTGTCAAATTTAATTGAACATTCACTACAACTACCACATATATAGTAAGTAAACAAATTTAATCGATTGTATTGAAATTATACGGTACGGTAGTAAAAATTGTTTTGATATAGACTAATATAGTAATATATCTATCTAATACTTATACTATTTAATCGATATGAAAAATAAACTCCATATTAATAAATTGTACAATATAATTATTGTCATTAACTGTTTCATGTTATTAAATCTAACATTTTAATCTATGTTGAGTGTTTATTTATAAGTGTATATAATTGATATAGCGTAACCACATACGTTGACATATATTTAACATTTTAACATAATAAAAATTTAATTGTATATTAAACATATTTGTTTGAACAAATCATTTTCAATATTCATTATTTTGACATAACTATATGAACATTGATTTGAAAATTGTCTACTCCGTATAAAATCAACATTAATTCGAATACTTTCTCTTCCATATAAAATCACATAATTGATATAAAAGGTGTACTTCAGTCCCTAAATTATCGTTGATATTAAAATTAGACGTAAAATTGTAATTATAACTTTTTCCAGTAGAATAGGGTATTTATTGAAATAAAAGGAAATACAAACTAAAGCTATTCGTGACTACGGAAAAAATTCTACCATTCCTAACAAACCATATATGGTAGATGGCTGATGACAAACAAAAAGATCGCAATGCATTTTAAATGACTTCCCCTTGCCTTTACTAAAAACCCAGCTGCTTTCCTCCCTCCAATCCAAAGGAGTAAAATCATTCAAATATTAAATCAAAAAGTTTAAATTATTTCAATTTCTTACTATAAAGATTTTGACGGGTTATCGAATCACACATAGAGATATTGATAATAGACATAGAGTTAATAGTATTTCATAACTAATTAATTTAAAACATCAACCCGTAAACCACCTAAAAGAAATATTTATTGTTTGATCCATATCCTGACATAAGAAGTTCAAGGGGAGCCATACTTGAAATGGTGATCCACACAAAATTAAAACACCAATATTAAGATCGGCTAGAATGCGGTTTGCGTAGTGTTAAATAGAGAGAAACCCCGATTAGACCTCAATTTTGAGACGAACCCAACTTAATATCTAGACTTCAAAATTCTTCCCCATTCAATGTGTATTTTACTGATAGATGTTCGAAGTCAATTCTGATTCGTTGTGTATAGAACATTGTAGCAACAAATTTTCGTTCCTTCGTTTTTATTTGTTGACATAGTACAATATTTTTGTTCAAAAATTTATGTTATTTTAGCATATAAATTGTACCTTTTCATTTTCAATAAGCTTTTTTTTGCTATTTTTCTCATGAAATTATCAATCAACTAACGATATAGGTTCAAATAGTTGTAATTCGACATTTTTAATATTCTACTGAATAATTTTATTTTCCTTAATTTATGTACAAATGATTAAATGACCAATTTAACATCAACTAAAAATGAACAGTCGAATGTAACACACTAATACAATACTAATTCAAGTTGTACATAATGTTTTCTCTTTCCATACATGTCAAAATAAACCTCTTATATTTGTTCGATAATAAATCGCTTACCCATATGACTCATTTTTAATATCAATGTAGGACGCTTATACGGAATATGGAGCCAAATAACAATACCTTAAAAGAAAACCAAATGTAAGTTTTATACTACTATTACAACCCGTTTACAACAATGCGGAAAATAAAAGATTACAACAAGCGATTACAACAAAACAAAAACCAGCTATAGACTCACGGAAACACCACTTTTCTAAAAATATATTCGACCTCTCAAGTTCAGTGCTAAGGACAACAATTGAGACAAACATTTTTCACGATTAGCCACACAAGCACAATGAACCAATCAACGAACCGTCAACGAGCTCAACATGTGCGTATGGGAGCGAGATCTTAGCAAAGCAACAATTATATATATTAATCAAAAAGAAAATTCATAATTGAACCCTTGACATACTTGTATCTTGAAAAGCAATCTATCACCATGTAATCTCAGCCTCGGGGATGACATACCTCTGCATTCATGAATATTCACATTCTCAATCAAAGGCAATTTTAATACTGAACATATATTTAAGGAGGCCTCCAAAAATCCGCATTTTGAAAATGTCAAATTCTTAATCATTTTGCCCACATATTCGACTCCATACATCACATTACAATTGCGAAATGTTATTTCTTTGAGGTTCTTGAGTCTTGTAGTTGCGATCATATCCTCATTATGCACAATCGTCTTCTTAATATGAACAACTTCAACATTTGGAGAAAAAATTGTGTCGAGATGAGTCTTGATACTATTTGAACCAAAATTTGTTCCACTAATCTTGAGGGTTTCAAGATTTGGTAAAATAATTTCAGAAGCCCCTACTTTTGAATAAAAGGAACCCAACACCAAATGCTTGATACTGGAGCTGGAAAATCGAAGTGTTTCAATAGGTATGTTAAACTTGAAGGACAAGTTCTCAAGTTTTGGACAACCATCGATAAGTTTTGTAATAAAATCGTCGTTGGATATCAAGCAGAACTTTATACAAAGTTGATTGAGAAAGGGAAATATTACCCCATCATCACCCATACCTACATTCCCGGCCTCGATTCTACAACCTTTAAGTTTCAAGATTTTCAAAGATTTGCAAAATGAAAATAAGGGTTTTTCAAGGAGGAAGTAAAAACGACGATGGATCTTGTCTACACAAACCAAGTCTCTATTTGTTGGTTGGGTTATTATAGACGTAAGAAATCCTAGGTCAAGTTCCTTGAGAGTATTTGCCCTAGAAGCCTTCAAAACTAGGGTATCAACTAAATTGAAAAGATCTTTTTTGAATATTTTTCTTCTAGGCTCTCTCGTTCGAATCCTCAACTTCTCCAAGAAAGTAAAATCATGGTTATTACAATACCTTTTCATCTGATCCAAGAACGTGGATTTCGATGGTATGATACGATGATCAAATTCGTTGATATCTACGATGGGATAGTTCCATCGAAGATAGTTGAATCGGTGAGAGATAACTGAAGTTCTTGCAACACATTTGGTCGGGAGAAGTTTGAAGATGTCATGAATGATAGGATCAGGTAAATTACTGATTCTATCATCAATGGCTATAATTGAAGCTTGGGATGATGAAGAGATGGATGATGAAGATGAGGTTTTACCTCTTTTTCTTTTAAGCTCTGTTTGTTGGTTCATTTTGATTAAGTGATGAATATGTGTTTGCATGTATGAGAAGGATGGATTTTTTTGATTTAGTGTGAAGGGTGATACATTTATATAGTAGTAGTATTTTCATTGATTTTAGTTGTTGTTTTATTCATTTATATGTAGATTACTAAGAAAAATGTAAAGTAGTTGAAAAGTACACTAAAATTATAATTTTTTTGTTTTTTTAGTTGACATTTTAGGTATTGAATTTTATTTTTTTAGTTGACGTTTTACAAATATAATGCAATATTTAATAACTTTAATATTAAACCCTTATTTAATGTAAAATGGTAATACATGATGTAATTATTGTTTATTCATTAATCATGGGTATATGTGTAAAGTTGTATTGTTTTTTAATAGAGGTGGAAAGAGTAAAAACAAAAAACGGAGGGATATTATACTATAAATACCACAATAACGATAAAAATTTAACAAAAAAGTTGTGTTCGATAACAAAAGTAAAAATGAATGAAAAACGTATTAATTAATTGACTTTGAAGATGCAAAATTATTATGCATAGATATTATACTATAATTGGCATTCCATAAGTGAAAGCATTTAATATTAATGGTCAAATATTCAATTAATGGTGTTTCAATTTATTATATATTTTTTGGTAAAAGCTAAATTATTATCACCCACTTGTTCTTTTACATTAATTGATTTTATGTTTTTTCGAAATACAACTTTAAACATCAATTATTTTACATGTATATTATAGAAAATTACAACAAAAAATAAATATGAAAGTATTTTGAAAACAAATTCAACGATATCAATTTTAATTTATATTTGTTGGTACGATATTACTTAAAATTTAACACAAACTATATCAAAATGTCAATTTAATTAAAATGGACGAAGTATTAAATAAGAAGACATGTCTAATTAATGAACTTGTCTTTGCATACTACTGTGAGTGAGAACTGAGATGTTTTTTCAATTTAGTAGTAGTATTAAAGGTGCGTGATGCATCTTTATACTCCTTTCCTTTTTTGTAGTTGTTGTTTTTCTAAAGATTAAAAAAGAATAAAAATAGTTATAGAGTACATTGAAAATGTAAAATAAAAATTAATTAATTGTCACTATATCATCGAATAAATGATAATTATAATAGATAAAATTAAAAAAAAAAAGTATATTGAAAATGTAAAAGTTTCTTTATTATTACGCGAGAATGTGGGCAGCGGTGTATCAAACCTGGTATAAAAAAAATTAATATAGAATTCCTTTTCATTTTTTTAATAAAACGCTTTCTTTCATATATTCTTAAAATATAATATATAGTATGTAAATGAAAAATTATTAATATAGACCAAGATTAATATATAAATATGATCATTTAATGGCACAATCGATCACTCATGTTTCATAATGTTCACCATTTGATTACTCATGTTTCATTTTGACAATTTTGATACTCATGTTTCAATATCATATCTCACTTGATTTGTGTATTAATTTTTTTGCTGAACTCAATTTTTAGCCCAATCGATCCTTAATTGGAGGAGTAAAATAATCGATTAACATAAAACCATACTTTAGTTTTGACCTTCAACAAAACAAAGTTCATAAAGGTGATAGAACCTTGGACATTCTCGTAACTTGAAAAGCAATCTATCACCATGTAAACTCAGCCTCTCGGATGAAATACCTTCACATTCATCAATGGTCACATTCTCAATCAAAGGCAATTTTGATGATGAACGTGACATATATTCAAGTGGGGATCAAGAAATACGCATTTTGTAAATGCCAACTTCTCAATCTTTTTGCCCTCAAACTCGACTGGATCCATATAAAAACATACACGAAATGTTATTTCATTTAGGTTCTTGAATCTTGAAGTTGCCATCTTAATATCCTCATCATGCACAGATATATTTTCGACATGAAAAAGAGCAAATTGCTGAAATGGTCTCCGAAAGTGCAGGTTGTCTTTTGGTCCCCGAAAGTACAAAAGTCGCAAATCAGTCCACGAGATTGGTCAACGGTTGCAAATTGGTCGAAAATTTAACGGCGCTGTTAAATGTTAACGGCCCACGTGCCTCGTGAGTTACATGCGTTGTTAATAAGTTAGAACCGTAATAATAGAATTAGCTTAGGAGTGAACTACAATCGTCATTGGAGCGTTAAAAATTAACGCTTTGATTAAATTTTGGACCGATTTGCAACCGTTGACCAATATCATGAACTGAGTTACAACTTTTGTACTTTCGAGGTCCAAAAGGCAACCGAACCCACTTTCGGAGACCATTTCAATAATTTGCTCACGTGAAAAACTTCGACATTTGGAGCAAACATTGTGAGATGAGTCTTAACATGCACTGTCGTGAGCATAACTGGCTCCGGTAAGCTTGAGGCTTTGAAGATTTGGTGTAACAATTCGAGAATCCACATTTGAAAAAAAGGAACCAAACACCAAGTGTTTGATACTTGAGCTAGAAAATTGAATTTTTTTTCATAGGTAAGGTCAACTTATAGGACAATTTCTCAAGTTTCGGACAACCATCGATAAGTTTTGTAATAAAGTCGTTATCGGGTATGAAGCAATACTTTACATTAAGCACATTGAGAAAGGGAAGTATAGCCCATCATCACCCACACCTACATTCCCCTCAATTTTACAATATTTAAGGAAATAATTGTCGAAATAGTAAATAGTAAGAGGATGACCATTTTACTTTGGTCTCATAAGTAGCAACGATGTGCAAATATTCTCATAAGTGTGTATCATATGCGCAAATGATCTCTAAATTAATATCTCCGTTAAAAGTTAATGATTGTATTATCTTTTGGGTCAATTTTTGAGTTAATTGCATCAATGGTCCCGCTAAGTAGGACCGAATTGCATTTCATCCTTGTAATGGGCATACACTGTTGTAGTGTCAGTCCTCAATAATATACACGTGGTGTACATTTAGTTCCTTATTTAACGCCAACGTTAGTTTTGGACTGTTTTTGGTGTTTTGGGTAGAATTTTGGGTCAAAATGAATTCTTTTGAAAAGTTCGGAACATGTAGAGTTTTTGGTGCGCATTTAGTCCTTTTCTTTTCTTTTCTTCCTTATTATTATTATCATTAATATTATATTATTTTCATTTTTTATTATTATGTTAATTATTAATAAGATTCTCATTATTATTATCATCATTATTATTATTATGAGATTTTATTCTATAATTGGACATAAAGAGAGAGAATATTTAAAGTACTATAATGGTCCAAAAAAAATTAATTAAATTGATCATTTGAATTGGTTTAAATATATTATTTCTGAAAGAGTTAAATTATTACTATCTTTTAGCCTTAGTGAGTTTTGAAGAAACAAAATTTTCAATTAATTGATTATGTTGAATGAATCAAGCTATATATATTGTAGATCAGATTCATTTTACATAATTATTAGTAATCAAAATAATTTTAAACAAACTAAGACTTATTGAGAAAATGGATCTTCGTTTTTCAATAATTTAAAATTTTACATTTCATTGACAATATCATTCATTTCATTTATTTTTATTGTTTTTTTCTTGTTGTTGAATATCAATTACAATTTCATATTGGTTGTGAATTGTGATCTTCACTTGTATTGTGTTGGCAATGTCATTTTCAATAAAGGAGCTACCCTACCCTTCCCTCATCCCCTCGAGAATGGATATTATCATTGCTTTAATACTCAAATTTTTACTATTCATAAATCGCTATAACTAAATTTATTTATTTCGTATTATTACTTTGATTCACCTAGATCCGTCTCTTCCCCTCTTGTGAAAAAATTGCCTAGCATTAGGATGATATAAAGCTAACACCTCTCATTCTGATTACTTTTCAATATGAAAACGGGGGGAAAAAATCAAAAGAAAAAGGTTGTCTTAATCAAAACCCCAACAACTATGAAATCTCTTCGATCTATCCCACTTAACATTTCAGAACACATACACTATTCTTACAGATCAGAGAATAATATGTTATCATATCTTCTTAACTCGAGATGGTTGGAGTACATGTTATGTTTTCAACGGAGGTGTTAATTTTGGAACTATTTACGCATATATACGATATACGCTAACAAGGATCATTTACGCATCTTTGTCACTTATAAGGACCAAAGTAATCAATCACTCACTTACTCGACCAATTCATCAATTAAAGTCGCAATTATTATCCCTTTTTATACCATGTGTCAAATTAAATCATCCTTAATTCATGCAGTAATAACTCACTTGTCAATATGATTCATCATTTATTCGCACAATAATATAGATTTAGTTATACATATATATTGTTTTTCATTACTAAGGATAAGAGATTATCGGACATACACTTTGTGATTATGACTCACAAATTGTTACACATAAGATATTATTATTATCTCTTTTTAGACCCACCCACCGCTCCTTTACAATGAGAATCGAACCCAAGACCTCTAAGTCACTGGAACACCTTAAAAAGAAAAGAACATAAGAATCTAGTTTTGAGTTTTGACTCTTAACAACCAAATTATTGTAGTTCACTAATCAAAGAAAATCTCATAAAAGTTCTTGAAATCAGTACATCCTTGGAGCTTGTAATGCAAGCTTCGAGTCTCTAAATCGACCTTCCTCATTCCAGTGCATCCATGTATGCTCACATTCTTCAACAATGGCACATATGTTGGACAAATGATTATATAGTTGTAATGAAATGTGCTTTTTGAAATTGTCAACCTCTCAAGCTTTTCTCCCACAAACTTGGGTTCATCCACAAAAAAGACATTATCAAAAATAAATTCTTTTAGGTTCTTGAATTTTGCATTTGCCCTCCTGTTGTCATCATTAGGCACACATGAATCCTTAACATATAATGTCTCAAGATTTGGAGCAAAAATTTGAATATGAGAGTTTATAAAGGACACACCATAATCATTAGTTCTCCAATTAGTTCCACAAATCTTGTAGGTTTTAAGATTTGGTGCAACCACTTGAGGAGTCATTGAATCACAATAGGAAGCCATTATCAAATGCTTGATACTTGAGCTTGAGAATTGAATTTTGTTCCTAGGAAAGTTGAACTTGTAGGCAAATTTCTCAAGTTTTGGACAACCATCAAGCAATTTTGAGACAAAGTTGGCATGAGGTATGAGACAATACTTTATGTGAAGCTCATTGAGAGAGGGAAAAATAATCCCATCTTCATTCATAAAGACATCATCCTCAAAACGACAACCTCTAAGTTTCAAGATTTTCAAAGATTTGCAAAACGAAAATAAGGGTTTTTCGGGGAGTATGTAAAAGAGAAGAGGAAAATTGTCTAGGTGAGACGATATGTCTTGAATTGTTGGGATGTTTCTAATTTTAGGTATATGAAATTGAAGATTAATTTCCTTGAGAGTTTTTGCACTAGAAGCTTTGAAAATAAAGGTATCAACCAAAGAAGACATATTTCTTTTGATTTCTTTCTTGTTATTAGTTGCTTCCCTTGTTCTTATTTTCAACTTCTCCAAGAAAGTGAAATCGTGGTTATTACGACACGTTTTCATACGATTCAAGAACCTCGACCTAATTTTTCGGTCGTGAAGATGGAACTCGTTGAGATCTATGATGGGATAGCTCCATCGAAGAAAATTGAACCGGGTAGAGAGCATCGAAGTCATTGCTACAGATTTGGTTGGGAGAAGATCGAAGATGTCGTGAATGATAGGATCAGGTAAATTACTGATTCTATCATCAATGGCTATAATTGAAGACTTGGGTGATGAAGATGAGGCTTTACCTCTTGTTCTTCGAACCTTTCTTTGTGGCTCCATTTTAGTTTAGTGAAAGAAGTGTGTTTGCATGGGAGAGGGAATGAGAAATGATGAAGGATTTGTTCAATCTAGTGTGAAGGTGACATATTTTTATAGTATTGAGTGTATATGATTGTAAAGATACACAATTAATATTTATAGATAGCATTCTATAATTGATCTTTATAAAATGATTAAGTATTGAATGTATTATAGCTAATGGAATATTATAAAAAAAGTTGTGTTAGTGAAAGAAGGTTCCTGATTGGAAATTCACTTCATTGTTATTAATACTTTTATATTCATAATTCATTGCTATTTTATATTTTAAAGATTTCATTAATATATAAGTGAGGATATATACATAAACAAAAAATACGATAGAAGTGTTTGTTCAACTAAAATAAAATTATTTGTTCAACTAAAATAAAATTATATTGTTATTGTAAGATATCAAATATTTTCTTTTTTGGAAGACTTGGTTAATTATTGTACATTATATTGAGGAGTATTAGTTAGATCTTTAAAATTCGAGTCCAATTAATTTTCTAAGTTTTGTGAAATCATTAGAAAACATATAATGTGTGCTTAAACAATCGTTAATAACTCCACCAAAGACGTAATTACTCTATTTTTTTTATGTAAACTTAATTAATTATTGGGAAAAGCAATTAAAATGAATCTAGCTTTAATTTGTTATACCAAATTATAGTATATAATTAGACAACTATTTTAAATGCAAGAATATATATACACACACATTATATGTTTGTTAAGGAAAAGATACATATAAATATTATTTGTAATGTAAATACTCCATTATTTGTTTATTCCATTACTTTAACTCTCTTAATAATTGTCTATATAAATATTATTTGTAACATAAACACTCAATTATTTGTTTATTTCATTACTTTAACTCTCTTAATGTCTACCTGCGACGCGTTTTCTCAATAAATGATAATAATTCAGCTTTTACAAAATAAAATATTTAAATTAATTTTTTTTAAAAATTAGCGATGAGGTGAGTATCGAACCCGGGACCTTCTGGTCACTAGCAAGAGCCTTTTCCACTAGGCTATCCGATTAACTCAAATTCGTTGAATGTCTACGTGCATGTTTTTTTTATTCTGGTAAATTAAACGTGTTTAAGTCGATTACCACTAGACTATTAACTCATCATCTGTAATTAAATGCACCAATATTTATATGATATTTGATCATTGTAATACATTCAGTACTTTTTTTTATATCATACTATTCTCATGCAATATTTAAATTAAGAAGAAGCAAAAACTTATAGACATTTGGTATCTTCGGATATATAATACTCCATAAATAGAAAGAAACTTAAGCGTGCCTATATAAAAAGGGAAATCAATCAGAAATGATAAAATAGTGATAAAATAAAATGAGATAAATTGCAAGAATATCATGTTTCACATTAAAACGTGAATTTATAATACATTTTAATAAAAGTTGCATTTCATTAAACTTATCCAAATGTTGGACAAAAATACTCCCAAATGGATGGATATTGTATAAATATGTGTTATGAGTTTATATTAATTAAATATTTGTTTATAAAAGAAATGGTGGGTGATATGTATATATAATGTATTACAACTTTTATTAAAATGTATTAAGTTCTTAATTTAAGTTGTGAAAGGCGATATTTTGTAATGTCCACAACTAAAAATAAAAAATGGAAGCCGAACGAGCTACCCAACTAATATTGGTGCTTTAAAATCGATTTAGGAATTTTTTTGTAAACTTAATTATTGGCAACAATAAATAATCATTTTATCATTATTATTAGTGTCAATAGATCGCTCACTATATGTTGTTTGACAATTATAACACAAATATTATTTAATTTTAAAATTTAATTACAATATAAATATTAAACTACGTGTTATGATCTTTTAACGAAATAACACCCGAGCTCGACCCGTTATTGGCCAATTGCTTGTTTTGACGCAAATGAGTCATCTCCGTTTCCCAAACCGCCCCTACTGTTCTTCCAGATATCTAAAAACAATTCTGAAAAAGCCAATTCACAATTTCTTGAGACTTAAATCAATGCATAATATTTGTACTAATAACAACCCGATCAACACTAGAAGCTCAGCTAAGCTGGATCAATCGGCTTCGCCTAAGCCGATTACCGAGCCGCTTCTTAAGCCGTGGCTCATTGTGGGACTTGGTAACCCTGGAAAGTGGTGCAATTCAACTCGCCATAATGTATGTTTTTATGGATTATTTGTTCAAGAAAATTGAAAATATTGGTGCCCTTTTTGATGTTTTTATATATTTCTGCTTTTTCTGGGTGATTTCGGTTTGAGTTCATGTAAAGATCAAATTTTTATTAGTGATGTATGAAGAGAAATAAGCAAGTCATTGTTATTACTTATTGATATTGTTTTCTTTCTAAATTGGTCCTTGTTACCGCAAGTTATATACCTCGTCATTGCGAGTAATATCGATGCTAGGCTAACCGTAGTGGTTTAATGATCAAGTCATTGAACTGTCATAATGTGATTCTACTCGTCCCAATGCATGTCTTTAGGGGTTATTTGTTCGCAAAAGTTGAAAATATAGGTGCCCTTTGATGTTTTGGTGTACTTTTGCTTCTTCTTTTTGGGTTTTTGGTTTGAGGTGATGAAAAGTTCACAATTTTGTTATGTATCATCAGAATTTAGGAACAATAAAGTTATTATAATTTTACCTGTCACAATATTATGTTTAGGGATTATTGATACAGGAAATTTTAAAGTTAAGTTGCCTGTTTTGATGGTTTGGTGTACTTTTGCTTAACAATAATATACTTTAGTTGCCCATGGACTCTTAACAATAAGAAAGTTCGATATTTTCGCAGGTCGGGTTTGAGATGGTGGATAAAATTGCAAAATCAGAGGGGATACCAATGAGATGGGGTTTGAGCAGCATCTTTTTCAAAGCTCTATTTGGAGAAGGTGTGAACTTACTTGTTTACTTTGGAACTTCTGTGTTAAAACTTTGGTTTGTCCGAGTAATTTAGTTCATAGTACTTACTAGTCCTCATTTAGTAATTTCAGCATCAGACAAATTAATGAACTTCTGTGGTGGAAATAATCAGAGTTTTTTTTCTTGTTGTGTCGACAAAGTTGGTGATTGATGTTGCATTTTCTGTTTTGCTTCTGCTGCACTCTGGTGACATGAAAAAACTTTCCGTCTCATTCAATGTTAGCAACCCAGAGATCGTGATAGGCATATATTTATTACTAATACTATCTTGAGAGAAGAAAGAGGACTATGAAAATGACAGAGTTGGCTTCTGTATAGATGTAGAAGCCTTTCTCTTGGAATTTGTTTATGTTCTTTTACTCTTATGTTTTGTTGACTTACTAGTTTTCCTGATCTTCTGCATCGTAGGTTCTATTGGGGGTATTCCCGTAATCCTTGCTAAGCCACAAATGTTCATGAATCTGAGCGGTGAGTCTGTAAGTCCCAATATCAGCACACCTATAGTTCCAGGACTTTTTGCATTAAGAAGGGAGAGACCCAAGGTTCCATATTATTTCGATATGTGGGGAATGCAGTTATTTCTAAAAAATTTATTGTTTACACCCTCTAGTAGCTAGTGATTGATGTGTTATAGTAAATCACAATATTTAAGGTGGTAAACAAACCATTGTTAGTGGGTGTTTGGCTATTACTTTTTGTTAGCTTATAATCTACCATGAAGCTTAGATGGACTCCTAAGGCCTATCTTATCTTTTTCTTTTTCTTATACAAGCTCTGAAGAAACCTATCAAGAAGGCTTACCCAAACATGCGCTACTCATACTTAATGTAGTGTTCAAGTAGTACAATGATGAGGCCATGATAAAGAAA
The DNA here is from genome assembly GCA_003412495.2 of Echium plantagineum. Classification (NCBI taxonomy): domain Eukaryota; kingdom Viridiplantae; phylum Streptophyta; class Magnoliopsida; order Boraginales; family Boraginaceae; genus Echium; species Echium plantagineum. The sequence goes on from CM016567.1 coordinate 31,127,865, forward strand.
AGCGATAACTTTGGGTTAAACTTTACGTACATCAAAATGCTAAATTAATTACTTCTTACTAGATAGAATAACAGTTTTTGTGGTTTGGGCAGAGGGGGTGTGGAGGAGCATTCAGTACAAACAGTCTTTCAAGTCTTTTAGGTATTGATATGTGAAAATTTACAATCCTTGTTGCAGGTTGGGCTGTTGCGGCAATAGTTTCATATTATAAAATTCCGTTAAAGCAAGTTCTTGTGGTAAATTGTTGTAGTCGGATATAGATCTCAACTTTTTGTTACGAAGTATTTAACAACAAAGCTGAAAAAGTGTGTTGACAAGCAGATTTATGATGACATGGACCTACCATTTGCAAAGTTGCGGTTATTGCCTAAAGGGGGGCATGGTGGCCATAATGGGTATTTACTTATCTTTATAGATCTGCTTTTAGTACAATACTAGATAGACTCCTTAATCTATCTACACTTGCTAGTACTGCACGGGTGGATGGTAAAGATTCTACTCACATTTATACACTTGCCTATGTTGGATCAGTAAGTACATTCTTGAATGGTGGCCATAATGGGTATATACTTCTGATTATAGATTGCTTCTACTTGTCACTAGATTTACGTGAGGAAGTAATTGTTTTCTCCTTATGTGTTTACTTGTTTGTAGTTTGTACTACATTGCCAGATTTGTTGAAAATAGTGGGTAAATGATAATATATTCTGCTCGTGTTTGTACCATCGCTTGTGCGCGTAAACTAGCACATTGTCGATTATTATATTTTCTCATTGCTTCCCTAATCATACTTCTCCGTGTACTTTATCACGTATGATATGAGAAACATTTATGTTGTCAGAACTCAGAACATTTGCTGATGACCTTTTGACTTATTTTGCAGAATGAAGAACATTATTAATCACCTAGAAGGTAGCCGTGATTTTCCTAGATTACGGATAGGTAAAAATGGTCACACAGCATTCTAATTAAAATAATATCTCGAGGTACTGACTGTATTATATGTTTAATGGATGTCTTCTTGTAGGCATAGGGAGGCCTTCAGGAAATATGGATCCTTTAAATTATGTTCTTCACTCATTCACCAAAGAAGAGTATCAAGAGGTATTTGCCGAAAAATCTTATCAGTTAATGTTTGGATATATTCGCACTCATATATTTTGCTTTGCCTGTTTCCCCAGTTGGATTTCGTCTTTCAGAATGGACTGGAAGCAGTGCGGATTCTTTTGCTCGAGGGATTCGCTAGAAGTGCTAATTTTGTCAACAGTGCCAAGACTTTGAGCCACGATTTTTAATTTACATTCTTTTGAGGCATATTACGCCAACATGGAAGTATACTCGAAACTCAATTCTACGAGTGCTCAAGATTTCGGATCAAGGTAACATCCATGCAACACTATACTGTTGAATGTCAATTGTCAAATACAGCTCCACATTGTTAACCATCATGTCTGTATCTTCTTCATTTGTATTGTGTTGTTGTGTTGGCAATATCATCTTAAAACAAAGCACATAATTAAGATAAAATTCCTTGAAATCTGAACATTCTTGAAAACAATAAAACAATTTATGACTGTAAATCAGCTTCCTCATTCTGGTACATGCATATATGTTCATACTCTTGACCAAATGTAATCGATGAACAAACGATTCTCAGTATGTAGTTTTGCAATGTGAAATAATCAACTTCTCTATCTTTTCAACCTCAAACTGTGGTTCCTACACATAAAAACAATCATAGAACTCTAATTCTTTTAGGTTTTTGAATGTTAAAGTTACCATGTCTATGTCCTCATCCACATTGACATCCTTAACATGGAATACTTCAAGATTTGGAGCATAAATTGTAAGATGGGGCTTAATAAAGTTCATATTATTATTATATGTATCCTTCCAATCAAATCCCTTAAGTATGAAGGTTTGAAGATTTGGTGCAACGATTTCAGAAATCGTTATTGAATAAAATGAAGCGAGCACCAAATGTTTGATACTCGAGCTTGAAAACTGAATTTTCCCTCCAGGAAAGTTGAACTTGTATGAGAATTTCACAAGTTTTGGACAACCATCAAGCAATTTTGAGACAAAATTGTCATGAGGTATGAGACAATACTTTATGTGAAGCTCATTGAGATTGGGAAAAGTAATCCCATCATGATTCATAACTACATTCTCCTCAAAACGGCAACCTCTAAGTTTCAAGATTTTCAAAGATTTGCAAAATGAAAATATGGGTTTTTGAGGGAGTAAGTAAAAGCTAAGATGAAACTTGTCTGGTTCTGATTCAAACAATTCTTCGAATGTCGGGATGACTTTAGGTATAGGAAATTGAAGCTCTATTTCCTTGAGAGTATTTGCATGAGAAGCCTTGAAAATAATGGTATCAACAAAATACGAAACTAATTTGTCGAATACTTTCTTACTAGGAGGTCGGGTTAATACCCGTTCCATCATCCGGATTTTCAAGTTCTCCAAGAAAGTAAAATCATGTTTCTCACAACACTTTTTCATACGATACAAGAACATATATCTACCATATCCACGATGATTATCAAATTCGTTGAGATCTATGATGGGATAATTCCATCGAAGAGAATTGAATCGGTGAGAGAGAACTGAAGTTCTTGCAACATATTTGTTTGGGAGAAGTTTGAAGATGTCATGAATGATAGGATCAGGTAAATTACTGATTTTATCATCAATGGCTAATACATAAGATTGGGATGATGAAGAGATGCAAGAAGATGAAAGCTTTGTTTCTTTGTTCATTTTGATTTAGTGATGGATATGTGTTTGCATGGGAGAGGGTTAAGAAGTGTGATAGATTTGCTCAATCTAGTGTGAAGGTGACACATCTTTATAGTATTAAGTATTTGATTATGTAGATACAGATTTAATACGGAGTATTACTTAATAGATTTTATACTATATTAATATTACTTAATAGATTTTATACTATAATTGGACATAAAGAGATAGAGAATATTAATGTACTATAGTGGTCCAAAAACTAATTAATTTGATGATTTTAATTGATTTGTATATTTTATTTTGTAAGAATTAAATTATTACTATCATTTAGGCTTAGTGAGTTTTGAAGAAGCTATATTGAATGATACAAGCTATATTGTAGGTCAGATTCATTTTACATAATTACTTAATCAATCAAAATAATTCTAAACAAACCAAAACTTCTTGACAAAAAGTATTTTAGCGTGTGTTTGCTGGTAGCCAGGAGTACAATCAAATAAATGGGAACGGAATGAAATTTGATTCAATTACTTGTTTGAGAGTTTGAAATGAATTTTTCATTACATTCCTTAATTAATCCAATTACCCCATTTGATGTAATACCCATTACCTCCAAATTGGACGTAACCATTTATTACTTCAAATGAGGTAATCGAATGATGAAAAATAGGGCACGGCTATAATATTTATTATTATTATTATTATTATTATTATTATTATCATTATTTTTATCATATTTATTATTATTATTATTATTTTTATCATATTTATTATTATTATTATCATATTTATTATTATTATCAGTTATCATCATATTTATTATTATTATTATCATATTTCTTATTATTATTAGTGTTATTATTATTATTATTATATTCATCATCATCATTATTATTATTAGTTTATCATTATTTATTATTATTATTATTATATTATTATTACTACTATTATTATCATTATTATATTATTATTATTACTATTTTCAACATGAAAACAAAACAGAACAAAATCAAAAAGAAAATAAATTAGTTCCTTTCTTAATCAAAACCCCAACAATTATGACATCTTTTCTATCTCACTTCATATTTGGGAACACATTAGTTCTTATAGACAAAAACGCATTTCCATCTTTCGAGTTGACACTTTCATATTTAGTGCTAGATTGTCCTTGTTGAGGATGATGCTTCTGCAATTAAATAAATTAAATGAGCCAATCAAAGGAACATATAAGGGGTTCATCATCTGATTCAATTGATTTGAATCTTACCTTTACGAAAGACTTCTTTCAAAATGTCATATCTTTCTTTTTGTTAAACAACATGACATCGTCTTTTAAATAGCAATATAATATATATTTGACGAGTAACGGTGGAATATTAATTACATTAATCTTTATAGTTATTTCTCAACAAAATGATTGTTGCCATATGTTATTTGAAGTAACATAGGCTACACATATCATCTTCATATCAACATAGTAGTAATTGTCTATGATTTAAATTCTTATTAAAACAGTTGATTGTTTAAGTAAAAAATAATTACTATTTACTTTATGAATACAATTTTTGCGTTGTTAAAATTTTCTCTATCGGCATTGTTCTGTTTTCTAATAATTTATTGTCATTAATTAATATTCTCTCTGTTCATTTTTACCTATCATCCTATCACACTTTTTTTGTTCAAAAATACTTGTTATTCTAGCATAGAAAATTGTACTTTTAAATTCTCAATGCATTTTCTTTTGTAAATTAACAATGAGAATATGAATACAATTGTATTACAAATATGAATATAGGACTTCCTCACTAATAGACAATTAGAGTAAATATGAGATAAATTGTCTCCATAGAGGCAAGGTCTTTTGATTGGAGGCTGAGCCATCAACCATTCCCAATACAATTTTGACTACTTCTTATCGTTAAATTATTAACCAACCAATAATATAGTCTTAATAATTATTCAACGAGAAAATAATTTTTATTTCTACAAAAACAATAAAATTAGTTAATTTTTAAACCAAGGAATCACTTATATTCATATCGAAAACGAATAAAGTAGGAATCACTTATTAGTTAACTCTAATAACCTAAATAAAATGTGTTCTTTTTTTTCAAAAGGAGGAATCATCTCTCTAAACATTTTTCTTGCTAACAAAAGGGCTCGAACCCGAGACTTCATTGCGGCAAGATGTCTTGAATAAAATGTGTTCTATTATTATTAGTATGGGTGGGATCACAATAGAGATAGGGTGCGAATTTTAATTGCAGTACACAATTTTATGATTCTCACCTGTCCAGTGCGGCAGTGCCCACATTTAAGACTCTTTGCATTTTCTTGCAAGAACCAATTTTTTATCTACCAACCACAATTCAATTGCCCAACTACTTCCTGGGAACAAAATTGAATATTTTCGTTTTGTAATTATCGTTTAATCATTTTTTACATAAATTGATTAAAAAATAGTTAAAAAGTACATTAAAATGTACAATGACAATTGACTGTCACTATATTATTGGATAATTGATAATTTTAATTGAAAAAATAAACACAAAGTATATTGAAAATGTAAAACTATAATTTATTAGTATGTTAGAATGACGACTAGCTATTTTCAAACAATTTATTTAAGCTAAAACGACAACTAAAAAAAATGGGAAGAGCAACATAAAATAAAAATAAAGCATCACTCAAACATAGATAAATACACAATCCACTATTATCAGAATTAAAAAATACAATACTTGTAATTTAAAATTTATTAACCGAATCAAATTGCATTTTAGCTGCCTATTTCCACTTAAAAAACAATTCCCTTAAATTAAATTAAATTCAACATTTATCAGGACTAAATCCGACCACATTATTAGCCAAGTCATAACTGACACGTGTCCCTTGTTGTTGAATATTCCCTATTATAGAAAGCGATCCTGAAGTCGGAGCAAATGCAAAGCAGAATTTCCCGGCAGAATCTACCGGAATAAGGTAGTTCTGAGCATGAAGTCTCAGGGATTTTCCGCCGGCGAAGTTGAAAGTCAGTGTCGGGACGGTGGCGGTGGTCATCGAAGAAAGGTCAAAGCATGTATCGAACAGAGCAAATGAACTTGCTCTAGGCAAGTGTTCACTCAGTCTGATGAATGCATCTCGGAGTGAGTTGTACGCTTGAGTTTGTAACCGAGTCACCGCGGTACCTGAGAGGGACGAAGGTACAACATTAGTAGTCATGTTCGGACTGTCCTTTATAAAATTTAAGTTTACCAGTATATAAAATACACTTAGAAGTATAAATAATCAAACATTCTTTTCAATGTAACAAATGTGGATAATCGAAAAGCTTTTCTTATAAATTAAAATTTATCTCGAAAATTATAAACGTTAGTTAAATAGAATCGAATATAGCGTATTAACGAGTGTTATGTAATTTTTAGCGACTCAACATAGTTCCTTCTTACCTGAGTCTACTATGATCCCTCCCTCTCCGGTACCATCCACCGAGAATATTGACTGCGGAACCGCAATGGGACTCCCGCCAACGCTGAATCCGGTGAGACCAACGTAGAAGAACGTGTTCATTCTCGAGTTGCGGATGAGTGGGGCGGTGATTGAGTCACTAGGTCGAGCCGAGTTGAAATCAAGTGTGGATGAGGAAGACGAGTCACGGTCCACGAGGCAATACGAGAATGAAGTGGCCTTAATCTGGGATGGAAAGGACAATGTACCATGTCCCAACCCGAGCAACCCGGCTGCCCCTACGAACAAACCTTCGTTGTCGTGGCCACAGCCGAGTGCCACGTTGGAAATGGTGTTTGTGCCACCGAACGATATTGTTTCGGTGGCGAGGTCTCCTACGGTGTAGGACCCATCACCGTAGGAGACCTGGTACTGACACGTGTTGGAGGAACAAGCCGAGACTCGAAGCGCATTACACTGGCTAGCGTCACATGCAACGGGTCGGTACGTACTCGAGCTAGCCGGGTCGAATACAGGGTCTGATTGTTGGTAGCAATCCATACACGGCTCGGCTTGTAGCCAACTAATATCGCTCCCAGTGTCGATAACCAAGTAGAATTGCTTCTCGGGTTGGCCCACGCCAACCCGAGTGAAGTACTCGCCACTACCCTGCCTCGCCCCAGAAGTAATCGGAGCCTGAATCTCCTCCGACCCGAAGCTAGTTCCAACCGGGTCGAGATCCAAGCTGGTGAAATTCCGGAGTCGAAGCTGTAACCGAGCGTTTAACGAGTCAACTCGAGCCGTGTCTCGAGCCAGCCTCGACTTGGTAACACCAGCATAGTCCTGATCTTTCGGCGAAACAATGGAGGCGCGTGGGTGGAGCGTGAAGGACAATGAGGAAGAGGGCATGTTTGTTTCAGTGTATTCTTGCTGGAAGATTTGAGGGGAGAGACTGAAGAGAGCTTCAGTTTTGGCCATGGAAGCTTGGACATCGAGTTCCTGATAGTGTACACGTGGTTGAAATGAGCGAGAGAGAGCAAAAGGGATCAGAGTGAATACAACAAAAGTTGAATAAAAAAGAGAGGCTCTCTGTTTTTGAGCCATTCTTGCTTTTGGCATAGATCAAAAGAGCTGGAAATGAGAATAATATATTGAGCTTTGTATGTGATGTGTTGGGTGGTGGGGTGGGGTGGGGTGGGGGTGGGGGTAGGGGGTAGTTGGTCTTTGGGACAGTGAACAATATCAAGATTACATATCCAGACAGGAAATTAATAGTTATTGGTAGTGCAAGATTATTGCAATAAACTTTGGAGTTGTTTTTGGTGCAGTTCTTGTATTTTCTTTTTCGTGTTACCAACTAATCTTGGAGTTGAAAAGAATAAGAAAAGCTAGGATATTCACAATCTTTATCTCCAAAAAAGTTGTTTGTTAAAAGAAGCATCAAACAAGATTGTGAAAGCAACATACAAATGGAGCTTCTTTATTTTGAATTTTGCTTTCGAAATGTATTTTATTCTTTCGTTTGATGAGGGATTTACAATTGGTAGTCGTTGAGTGTGCACTGGATAAACTTCCGGCCAATTATTTCTTTATTTTGCAATTCTTGGGATGGTAATATAGTAAAAAATTCATTGAGTGCGCACGAGGAAAAACTTCAGCGGGTCTTTTCTTTATTTTTTTTTTTTGTGGAGATACTAATGTAGCGAAAAGAATGGTTGGGGAAAAGTGGAAACAAAGTACTTTCACTTAATGCACCCATTTGCATAATGAAATTAATGGTTGTAAAATGCCTTCATACTTCTTTAATATTGTACTCTAGTGTTATGTTAGTTGTACATTTTAGTAACATAAAAATATCGAACCAACGATTTACCTCATCAAATGGTTGAATATAACGTGTGTCTCGTGGCTTGATTCAATCTAGAATAAAATTAAGATTCGTATTTCGATTCATACGAAATTAATAGCACAAGCGCTTCCTGGGTGGCTCAATATGTGTTCAAATTGACAAGAGCAAGCAAAAGAAGGGAAATTGAGTTTCGAAGATTTGATGGATGACTAACTCCAATTAGTGAGGCATAGTGATGCTCACCGCCTGGATTACTCACGACTCGGCTCGAAACCTGGACTCGTAATCCGGCTTGAAAATTGATCCAGGTATACGCGGGATCGAATTGGTAACTCGGTGATTTTAAGATTTACTAATAAAGTACATAATTTCGAATCGAGTCCCAGAGACGAATCGCTTGGGGTCAATTTCGAGTCTTTTAGGTCCGGTCCAAGTCGAGTCCCCATCGTTTTCAATTTTGAGCCGATTCCGGTTTATTCTCTGACTCGATTCTGAACCGAGCTGTATTCCGGGTCGGTTCGGTTCGGTTCGGAACTGGACTGGACCGTCTCGACTCGGTAACAACCCTAGTGAGGCACAACTTATTTTTTTTTCCAAAATACATTTAAAAGTATAACACATAGAAAATTGAATTTTGTCTCCACTTCATACCACATTTATTACATACTAACGTCTACACTAAACTGTCTAAAACCTTGTTCAATACCTATATCAATCGCCTTGACAATTCTATTCAAAATGTCTACCATAAAATCCTGGGTTCGAATCCTTTTGAAAGACTTATTAAGAGGATTGTTTTCTGCTTTGAATGTTTTCGCCCGATTGACGAGGTTCACCCCGTCCTTCTAAATTTTAACATTCATTTTTGGTGAATAGTAATTATATAACCTCAAATTTATACAATATCCAAGTGAATATGATAATATTACCAAAAACACTATCCACACTTCAATTAAAAAAAAAATAGATTCAAGTGCCCGAAACAATCCCCTCCAAAAAACCCTTCCCACTATTTTGGCACTTTCAAACAGAATAGAAATCTTTAAACACAAAAAAACCCAAAACGAAGTTGAACCCTAATCACCATGTACGGAGGAGGTACGTATACCCAAATAGTTATACTACTAAACCCACTGTATTATACCAAATTATTATTATATATAATTATTACTACTGTTATTGTTAATTAATATTATTATCTTGAATTTTGTAGATGAAGTATCAGCAATTGTAATTGACCTGGGTTCGCATACCTGCAAAGCTGGGTATGCTGGTGAAGATGCTCCCAAAGCTGTTTTCCCATCCGTGAGTAGATCAATTTTCAATTAAATCAATTGGGTATTTTTGTTATGTATTTGTTGAGCTGGAATATTAAAGTTGTTATGTCAAAATGTAGATATTTAATATGTGGGGTGGTTTTGTTTTTATTGAAGTTTAGACCTTTAGTCGAGTTTGGCCCTAAATTTCAGTATTGAGCTGGAATTTAGTGCAGTAATGTCTAAATGTAGACGTTTGATAAGTGGGGGGGATTTAATTTTGTTTAAAGTTTAGAACTTTACTTGAGGTTGGCCCTAAATATCGATATATGCAATTCATTATGTTGTGATATCAAAATGTAGCTGTTCGATATGTGGGAGGTTTTCTTTTTTTCTTGAAGTTTAGGACTTTGCTCAAATTTGGTCCAAAATTTCAGTCTATTTGATTTTACTGGTTTGGGTGCTTGATATAGCTTTAGGGTTGAGCTTTTGGTATTTGCATTTTGTATTTCTTGAGCTGGAAGAGTAAGGCACCTTTTTCAACTTAGTAGAAGTAGAATATTTGTATCTCATGTGCGATTATCTCTGCGGATACTGTGTCCATAATGGACAAGCATGATGCAGATCTAAGATGGATCTTTTAGTGTTTGCACCGTGTTTCCTGAGCTGGAAGATTGAGGCATGATTTTTTCGAAGTAGAAGTTCCTAAATAGATGATCATATTCTGGTTTGTGAGAATCATGGCATATACATTGTCCATAATGGACAAGGATAGATGAGGGCACCATCTAACTTAGTAGATTAACAGTAAATTATTTTCCTATTTCTTACACAAATCACATTACTTAACACTACGGGGCTATTGATTAGTAGATTAATAAAATTGTGCCATTTGATGAGTTCAGAATGATTAGACTTGAGAGTGCACAACAGAAAGCACTTTGGGAAGAAATGTTAGTTTGTTAAAATACTATGGGTCGGCTGTTTGAAGTTTACTTGTGTTTTGACTTCCTTTCTTCATATGACTTCTTGTAATACATTGGTGATATTATTTAGTAATTATTCTACTTAAATATGACAAAATACTTATGGGTCGGTTGTTTGAAGTTTATTTGTGTTTTGACTTCCTTTCTTCTTATGACTTCATGTAATACATCGCTAATATTAATTAGTAATTATTCTACTTAAACATGAATCTCTCTAGGCTGTAGGATCAATTGATCAAATGGAAGTTGACGATGCTGATAATTCCGATAAGAACTCTGGATCTACCCCAGAACCTAAAGCTAAGGGCAAGCCCAAGCTGTATGTTGGAAACCAAGCCATGGGGTTCCGACGGGATCACATGGAGGTATGTTGAACACAACATCGTGAAACAGTTCTTTTATAATATCCCAATGGGAAAATAAGTAAATTCATTCTTCTTATACTATAAATGCTGTTGTCATTTATTATGCTTTGCTGCAGGTGCTTTCTCCCTTGAAAGATGGCATTGTTGCTGACTGGGAAATAGCTGAAAACATATGGGATCATGCCTTCAAGTAATATATGTACTTTTGATATTGTTTCAAATATTATTGAGTTGCATTTAAGGAATTTGTTCAGATAGAAATGAAATAGCCTATAAATAATATTTGGCAAAGTGAGTTGATAAGCCACATAATAACATGAGGTACTTTTGTCCCATATATCACTAACTGAATATAGTCCATCCCCTGATAATATGTTCTCCGGTTGAGTTTACTTTCATATTGAGGAACCCATGTGAATTATGGATATAATTTTATCAATATAGTCCGACACTCCTACCTTCTTTGTTATTATTGTCTGAAATTCATCAGTACATTCTTTGTTATTATTGGCAAAGAGAGTTGTTATTATTGTCTGCCCAACATTAGGTTTCTAGTATATCTAATGTATGATATAACATATGTCATTTTGCGCTCATAAAATTTCTGGTTCGTTGACTTCTTCCCATGTGCAGAGACTGCCTGCTAATTGATCCTAAAGAGCATCCCATGCTACTTGCTGAACCATGTACAAATACGCAGCAACAACGAGAAAAGTAAGTTAACGTCCTGTGCCTGGTTATGTCAATTTCTTATGTGTTGGTCATTCTATTGTCAACTGGATTCAAGTGAAGACATTCTGAATACTTGTTGCTCTGTTTTATTCTCCTTCGTGTCCTTTGTGAAACCTTGTAGAAAATATAGCAAACTTAAGCATTCTCCATTTGTCTTGTGATCCCTTAATCATCCAGATAATCATGTGAATCATTACATGTTTCTAACATTTATATTTATTTACTCCCTTGAGGCATCTATGAGCTTACACTATCAAATGAATAATCACTAGGGCAGATTTGTCCACAATGTGTTGTAACGAATTGTATTTCTATAAAAATCAGATTTCATTCTCATTTGATTTGCTCTTACATAGTTGTGAACGTCTAAGTTTGACTCACTTTCAGCACATATTTTTGGTGTTGTATGTTGACCCTTTGTGCTGCTAAATTTCTTGGCAGGGCAGCTGAGATCATGTTTGAAAAGTATCAAGTGCCTGCTTTGTTCCTGGCAAAAAATGCTGTAAGATCCATTCCAAAAATCGAAAATAATAATTTAGGTGTTTAAAAAGGCTGCTTATATGGGAACCTCCTCAGAAACTGAAACTGATTCAACTGGGATAATTTTTCAGTTTTCTTGCATAATTCCAAACCAAACCAAGCCTTTTCCCACCAAGTGGGGTTGGCTATATGCAACTGAGAAAAAATAATCAGCTATATCTACATAGGGTTTGTTCTTGAAAAACCGCCCTAGTCAATTATTGACCTTTTAATGATTTGACATCAGGTTCTCACCTCTTTTGCATCTGGACGTGCAACCTCCTTAGTTGTTGATAGGTATGTACATGTTTAGTCTTGACTTTATGATGGTGGAATAATGATAATATTAACTACAAGAAAAATTATATTTCACATTTGTTGGCCATTTATTATTTGCTCTGTACTGGTATTTTAGCCTGTCACTTTAAGATGACAATATATCAGTGTGGTCATTGAATATATTTTTTTGTCTAGTGGTGGAGGTTCAACAACCATTACACCGGTGCATGATGGATTTGTTCTTCAAAAGGTACGTGGCTTATTTCGTTTCACTCGAATAATAGATTTAGAAGAACCGATTCTTCTCCTAGTTTCAACTTCTAATATTTCTATATTTTGTTATTGCTCTATAAGAAGATGAAAACCAAATTCAGTTGTATGATGAGCATAATTTTCATTCTTGCTACCCCTCAATTATGTGATTGATACACACATGACATCCTCCTTGACGTAAATAAGAGCAAACTCATTGTTTCTTCTTACTTTTTTCCCTGTGGACATTTTGTTAACTCATGTACCAACCAATTAAGTTCTTAATGAAACGATTACAGATAGAATATCTTCTTGTTTATCCTTTATGTTCCCTGTCGTATTAATGAACTACAACTTATCTTTCTCATAGGCTGTGGCGTCCTCACCTATTGGAGGAGAGTTTTTAACTGATTGCTTGATTAAAAGCTTGGAACAGAAAGGCATTACTGTAGGTTTCTTTTTCCAACTGCAGTATTCACATGTATTTTATCTCTGATAAGCTTATTAATTTCTATTTCTTTCTTTAATGTAATTTCAGATAAAACCGCGATATTCATTTAAAAGAAAAGAAGTTCGGCCTGGAGAATTTCAGGTTATTGTCTAGCATTTTATGTTGATTATTGATTCTAGGCACGATTTTGTGTCGTATTCATTGGACAAAGTTTTCCACGGGTTGTTGAGGCCTAAGTCATCCATCAATTCCCGGCTTGGGACGGGCGTGGTGGCCGTGGGCCACCTGAAGCAAAAAAAAAGTAGTGTTTGCCTTCCGATTCTTATATACACCAGATGATGTTTTGAGGCCAATGCATCTTCTTTCTTTTTTCTGTCTTTTTGTTACTATTTTATGTACCCGCTTTGGTAAGGGACCTGTTATTGATTGTTAAAATGGTAAAGAGATATTGTATTTAGGAACTATGAACTGTCGATTTACAGAGTACGTTACATGATGCTGGGGGCCCTAAAATTATTGAGTTTACGTTTTTCCTTGCATAGAGTGTGCTACCAAAGCTTGCTTAACCTATATATGGTCAAATGAAATCGTATTTAAATTATGCAGGTCGTGGATCTTGACTTCCCCAACACCACAGAAAGTTATAAACTATATTCTCAGGTCGACATCTTGACCCGAAGTTTTTTTTAAATTTCAACTTGACCAAAGGTTTTCTTAATTTTTCAATTTGACGAAGTTTCTATGTGCGTTGTGATATATGTGGTTCTAGTTTCACCTCCCCTTCTTACCCTATAAAATATATTTCTTGTGACAGCGTTTAATTGCCAGCGATATTAAAGAAAGTGTGTGCAGAGCTCCAGATACTCCATATGATGGTATGTGATATTTTCTGATGGAAGAATGGTTGAGTATAATTTTGTTCTTTAACATGAGGAAATAGATGTTTTCTTCTTTATTTGATATCTGAGTAAAGGTTTCATCGTCATATAATATTATTGTTTGTAGTTTGACTGTTTGAGAGACTTGCATAGTCATATGGAATTACTTAGCCAGTCAATGTGGACTTTGTCATTTCTGCTTACTGATAAGTTGATGCATTTATCCTAACTTGTTCTTTTTGTACTTTCTGATATCAGAGGTCTCATATTCAAACATCCCTATGACTTCATACGAGCTTCCTGATGGGCAGTGAGTACTGATATTTTTTATTTGGTTTTAAGATCTTAAGATTTTAAACCAAAATGCATTATTCTTTTAAAAAAGAAACATACAGCCTCACTTTGATACCATGAAGTGCATGCTAACTTTCTCAAGCCTCGTGATTTTACAGAACTATCGAAATTGGAGCTGACAGATTCAAGATTCCTGACATTTTATTCAACCCATCTTTGGTTCAGGTTGGTTATATCTGAATTAAGTCAAAAACTTGCTCTTAGCTTATGTCATTATAATACATACAATGTTTTGTGAATGGATTCATCTTGAGCATACCGTCTACCGTAACAACATCTCATGTATGAAAGTTATCTTTCTTCTTGCGTCATTGCTCTGAATCGAAATAAGTAAAAGTCTAATCTCTTGTGATGCCCAATATATTGTTATTCATTATATGATCAATTGTCATTTGGTTAAGAACTTGTTACTTCATTCAATTGCATGATATCTAATTTTACTGTTTTATTTGTATATCCTTGGTTTCTTGTTTAGACAATACCTGGCATGGACAGCTATGCAGACCTTGCTTCTTCTGTTAGAGGCCTGCCACAGATGGTGAGTTAACTTTCTATTTGAGTGAGATAATAGAATGTCTAGTCTTTTTATTCTGACATTTTTGTTTTGACATGTCCTTCGTATTGTTTTCAGGTTCTAGAAAGCATAAACAAGTGCGATGTTGACATTCGAAGAGAACTCTTCAGTAGTATTCTGGTAACGATGTTTCACTTGTCCAAAATGTGCTCATGACCGAAAATACATTTTTCTTGCATTGGTAGGGTCATAGGCTCAATCCATGTTTTTTGACTGGTGATACTTCTCAACATTTTCAAGTGTTGAATACTTATATTCATAGTTAGGAGTTAGAACTTAGAAGTGGCGAATAGTGCACAGAAGGCACGTAAGAGCCTTGAGAAATAGTTACGTTTAGATCTAGCAGTTCAGATTGAGTTTGAAGTTTGATCAGATACTCTAAATCCTTGAAGTTAATATTTTAGTGAGGTGCCTGCATGGGTATACAAGCCATTGTGTACGTTCCCTACACAGAGCAACCAGAAAAGGAACTCTAATAGTGTAAAAGTTTCTCATTTTCATCTTAAATTAACTTTTTGTTTAGGTCTGGGGAGTGACATGCACATATTAGCTTTCTCCTTAGGTCTGGATAATGACATGCACACAAGCGTTCGTTATTTGTTTCTTGCTTACACCATGTCCACTTGACACAGCTTGCTGGTGGCACTGCTTCAATGCAACAGCTGAAAGAACGCCTTGAGAAAGACTTACTGGAGGTACAATATCATATAGCCTGTAAAGTATTTACATGCGAAAAATGATTTTGAGTTGATTCATTTGCCTGTGTGGTCCTCGATAGGGTATATTATGTCTTCTTGTCAAACTAATAGCTTACAAGTTGCCTGCTTGTGCTTATATCTTCCAGGAATCCCCCCAAGCAGCAAGAGTAAAAGTCTTAGCAAGTGGGAATGCGACCGAAAGAAGATTCAGGTAATCACAGAATCTATGAATGACCAAGAGAGAAATAAATAATTAAAACTGCTAAAAATCCCATTGCTTTTTCTTACTTTCCTCCTAACAATTCTTATCCAGATCCTAGTCCCACAATTCACTAACTTCCATGTCCCATTTTCAAGTTTTCTTTATATTTCACTATGACAAAAACTTACAAATATATGGTCTCCCCTTAAATCATTATTATGACCTTGAAGATAATAAGACGCATTTGCTGCTTCAAACTTCCTAAATCAATATCTTGTGCCTTAAAATCTGAGGGTGTGGCATTATGGCATGAGCTCATCTGGATTAAGCAATTCTGTAGGATAAGAACATGATTGAATCTGTATCAAGAGTTCAACGTGTTAGCCCGAGTTCCTTTAGTTCATTGCTCGACTGCAAACTGAAACACTCTTTACAACTTTGCCAGATCTCTTTACCCTTTTGTTAACTCCCCAATTTTATAGTTGTAGAAACTGCTAATCTGCCTTTGTTTTTTTTAAAGTTGATGGGAGTATATTGGCATTACTATGTTCTTGGGACCTTCCTCTTCAACTATCTTCATAAACTCAATTTTTATCCTATGTGCAGTGTTTGGATAGGTGGGAGTATATTGGCCTCTCTAGGTTCTTTCCAGCAAATGTGGTTTTCCAAGTCCGAGTAAGTCCCTCGTTATTCGATAAAGAGAACTTTATTAGATACTGATATATTGATCTTAACTGCTATCGAACACATTATATTGATGCGATTAGCATCCTATGACCTTACGAGTTGATAACTTCTTCTCCATTTCAATTTTATGTGATGGCAGGTATGAAGAGCATGGAGCGTCGTATGTCCAAAGGAAATGCCCTTAAATAATGGATTGTTGTCATATAAACCGTTGTTCGCCTTCACTCGTGTACTATCCTCTTAGTGATTAAGCTAATTAAGTTTGCAGATACTGTTTCTCAGCTTCAAGCACTCCTTTCTTTGTTTAAGTAAACTTGTTCTCTATAATTGTTAGGTTCTAGAATCTAGATTATGTATCTCATTGTGATCTGTATTTGGTTTATAATTCACTCTTATCTAGTAGTTGCAGTTCTCTTACCAATACATATTGTGATCAGTGTTCGATTATGCCCAACTAGTGCTGCGCGTGAGCCAAGCTATATCGAGCAAATTTATCTTCAAAATGTGTCTCGCGCAATTGTGCTACATGTCTACAAAGTGTTGTGTAGATACACTTAACGATGAATAAGCCAAATTCATCCAATTTGGCGTGGTTCAAATAGTTTTGATTTTTGAAATAAAGAACATAAAGTGAAATTGAATAGCTACAATTTCATTCGAATTTTGAAAGTTTTCCGAACACGGGAATTAGAATTGGAAATTTATAAAATTCGAATTCCATTTTGGTTTTAACTCCGCAAAAACCGATGTACTATATCGAACAATGTCATCTATTCAATCAATCTGAGGATAAGGCAAACGAGCCAGATAGAGCAAGATATATTCCCGCCTTTTCAAATATCATAATCTAAAAAGGCGGGAACACGTAAGAACACCTCCCCCACCACCACCAGCCTACCACCCCTCCGAATCTCCGATGGAAGACTCCTCGTCAATTCTCTCTCACATTTCTTCTCTTAAGGACATGCTTGATCAGGTTTATTTCATCACTCAAAGATTGTCCAATTTGTTTTAATAATTATCAAAATTGACGAGAATTGTGATTATAATTGACTTACAACTTTGACTTGAAACCAAAATTACTATATTAGCATGTTAATACTAAATTAGGTTAAAAGACTCATCAAAACCTCAAACCGAATAATTTTCTAGCCATGGAGTGAGTAACTGAGCATATATATTATATATTGATAAATGTTTGTGGTTTTTTGAAAAAGTGTGTTTATGAAAATGTTGTGCAGGTGAACGGAGAAATTGAAGCGAATATTGAAATAACTAGAGAAATCGATTCCGAAATAGTGAAGAGTAGCGAGATTGAAAGTGAGTTGGCGGCGCGTGAATCGGAGTTGATGAGAACCGCTTACATGTTACAGTTTGATATCCATGGACTCAAGACTGTTTACGGTTAATTATCTTCTACTTCACTCCTAGTTTATGTATTCAAACCCTAATCTTTGTGAATTTAGTAAATCAATCTATTCTCGGCTTGATTTGATAAAAGATTACGAAGACTCGATTTGATTTTACATATGATCACGCATATTTACACTTGTATGTGGGGGTGGCCCTAAATTTTTAGAACATCGAAATTTAACTTGTAATAGTGTTGGAATTTGACATTTAATGTTATCTAGCCCATCCTAGGTACAAAATTATTGATAAAACTTATTTTATAAGTAATATTTCTGTTTGGCAATTTTGTTATAGTTATATCCTTGCCTATCCACATTATTAATTTAATACTAACATATGTAACATCAACCGAGTGGGGTCAACTCCTGGCTTGAAATGATGGAGCTTAAAAACAATGTTCGACTTGGTCTGTACTGCATTGAGTCGAGCTTTAGAGTCAAATCTTGTGACTCTTCGACTCAACTTAGGCTCAGTTAAATGCTACTCGTGGTGAGAATGCTGGTCTGTTGACTCACCCGTTTGTAGTTTCCTGCATCACAGCTCGTTCAAGCACTTCGCTGAAGTTCTTGTCTGAAGAAGTGCAGGGTCAGAAAATGAAGAGGGATGAGATTTTAGGAAGAATGAATGAAGAACGGTAATGTTTCAGGGATGACAATCAGGAATATTTTAACCCATAATGCCATGTTATCAGTTTGTATTAGCTATATGTATCATAGTAACTTGTAGATTATTGGAGTTACTCTAATTGATTGGAATACCTCAACTATTATTCTGTGATATTCTGTTGATTCCTTTTTGAGGTCCATAATTTTTGTGCTACCTTGTTGTCAACTTGTCATTGTATTATGACAGTGCAATTTGAACGTCATGGCTGATTAATGTTCTTGCAGGGAAAATTTCATGATGTCGTGTCTCGATTTTCAGAAGTTCCTTGATAAAGGAAAAGGGGATGATGTACAGGCTATCTTGAAAGAGAGAGAGTTTCTTGAAAATGAAAGTCAGTTGATGGAGAGGAAAAATAATGCTTTGGAGAACTCCACTTCTGCATTCGTGGAAGAGATTCTTGAAGATCTTCGGAAATATAACTTCGGTAGTTTTTTCTTCTGATGTTTTTATGTTTTAAAATAATTTATGAAGGGCGTAAGATGATTCAGGAATATTATCTGTATATGGTGAAAGTTTTCTTCAGAAGAACATTTTATACCTCGATGATCAATCGATTTTCTAGCATCAGAATATAATGGTCTTAACGCATATATAGTTCTCTTTGAACTGTTCTTAATGTTGCATACCTCTAATTAAATCCTTGTTTGCTTAGTCTTTTACAGGTTATTTATTAGTTTATGCAATCTTATGTGCGTCTCTTTGTAGCTTATGCCCACGTGACTGCTGCTAATTGTGGAAGTTTCAACTGACTGCAGCCTTGCAGGTTGAGATAAGACGTGGGAGCATGGAAAACGAGAATTTGATGAAAGATATTGATGAATTGAAGGCAACACTGTTTGCAATGCTTTCCTCTGGTTCTCGAGAAAGAATTTGTTGACACAATCAGTTCATTGTTCCGACACTTCCTGTAGAAACAGATATGCCACTGGATCGTTTAGTCTTGCCATCTGGGGATGATGCAGTTCAGACTCATAACAAAAATTGTTCTATATGTGCAGTCCTACTTAGTATATTCTAGCTACCTAATGGAGAAATTTGCCCTTCACATATTCTTTTTGTATGAAAAATGGGGAAGTATGTAATTAGTGAACTTGCCACTTAATATTTGTAGCTGAAAGTTATTACTTCAAATTGAAGCAACTGGTGGATTTCCTCTTTTAACAAAGCTGTTATTATCATACAATTCTGGTCTTCTGATGAATATTTTTGAGGATAAGGGAAGTCGGATAACATGTAGCCTGGGAGGGAAGATCAATGCCCTATTATTTTCGAAATATTGAAGAGCAAACACTCCCTACTACGAAGTATTTCATAAATGTATCAACATTTTGGAATTAATATATTCCTAAATGGGAATAATACATGTATGGCCATTTGATTTTTCCTCCCTTTTTTGCCTGTTGATAAGCATAAATTTGAAAGATAACAGATGCAGACATTGAAAATTATAAACACTATTGACAGAAAAGGCAAAAGGAAAAAACAATATACTTTTAGATAAAAGCGAAAGATAGGCTACAGAATCGAAAGATGTGCTATCTGACATGCTGAAACAATCTTATTACTTGCTATTGGCAATGAATATTACAAGAGAACTGCTAGCTCCATCTCTAGAAGGTAATGATTTACACCTTAAATAATTTTTGCCAAACATTGACTAAATATTGCTTCGGAATGATACAACAGTCCTTTTCTTGGCGTATGTTTACACTTTCTCTGTATAGCCTCGCATTATGCTCCCTGTGCTTCACGTCCCACTAATATCGATACATCTGTATGAGTCTCATTTTCTGTTCTGGAAGATCCTATATAAAACTAATTCTTCTCTGTCATGATCACCTGCCTAATCAGAAGCACGAGGCAGCATGATTAAATGAAGAGCAAAAACTTTCCCGAAAAGTGTTCTATATTTCATAGGGGCCATGGCCAGACATGTAGACTGTAACGAGCACCGTTGCTCTGTCCGTCCCCTGACATATCACACATATAAAATTCATCTTGGCAACTGGGAAGGGATTATTCCTTCAAACATAATCTGGATATAAGTCTAGGTCATATGATTGCCACCTAAATGAGGATCTTCGGGAAGTTCCACTCCTTCATGAGTTGTTTGCAGAAGCGCTGCCCTCCCTGGGTTCATAAGCAGCATTTGCTGCATATCTTTTGGAAGAATGCTGAAAACCACCTGCAGATTGTTCTTCAATTTTTCACAAGCTTCGTCAGAGTCCGCATTAACACTTCTGCGCTGCAGCAAAAAAAAAAAAAACTTTTTAGTTACATGCAAAACCTGGAATCCATGATGTGACTCCCTCCTCAGAGTTGGGCACAGGGGCGGATATAGAAAAGCATGTAATCAGGACATGGATGCAATGTTATATCCTTTAATTTTATTTTTTCCTTCGTCAAAGTTTGTATATTCTAGAAACTGATCTTGGATACTGTTTGATGCTCAATGCAAACCGTTCACTAGTAATTCTTCAGCGGATCTTTTTAACAATCAAAAGTACTAATGTCCTCATTCCGATCTTAAGAAATTTTCTTTCTCAAGACATTAGTCACTCTTGATGCATACTTTATTGATTGTTGCACAAATTAATTTAGGAAGTACAGTCAGTAACTCAAGTTACTATCTGGCCAGACAGAGTTGATCCTCCAAAACTTATTAGTTCGTGAAGTAAGTTACTATCGGATCTGACAGAGTTGGACTAGAAAATACTTGTAGCCCTTGCAAGAAACAGTGTGATAATAATAATCTTTTAGGCATGTAGCGAAAGCGAAAACATGAGCTGAGTTGTACTCAGTTATTATTTCAGATCTTTTCATCACGCTGCCATTCTACGTTTGATTGGTATAGAAGTTTACATGTCATATAAAACCAGAATTACAACTCCACAAGCTTATAAACTTATCATCCACAACAAAACCATACATAAGCCATCGCAAATTTAAAGAAAGAGGAGAGAGGAAGCAAAAGCATGTTTTGTGCATAGCAAGAGTGTCATAGGTAACTCAACATTATTCAAATTCTTCAATTAAAATTTGACACCAAGTGAACTTAGGAGAACGACTTGCCTGCATTTCTACAAGAAGATGTTTTTCAATAGCGTTGAAGGAATCTACACTTTCCACTTCAGACATTTTAGATATTAGTTGTGCTATGTCTGCATGTATTCTAGCTTGCCTCCACAAGCTATATTGTTCTTGCTCAACGATTGCACGTTTTCTGCGGAACCAAGGCAAGAAGTTGGGTCCCTTCAGGAACCGCCTATATTCGAAGAACAATATTAACATTACGAAAAAAGACAAATGTAAAATCTGCAGTGATCTTTTGGCCTTCCTGACTGCGTGTATAAAAGATGATGGGGTCTAGAGTTGATCATAAACTATTAAAATTTTACCTGTAAAGATCCAGCCAATTGGACCTCATCCTCTTCAAAAGGAACTTTCCTGGACCTCTTGCTGACAAGTTCGAAAGAAATTCATCAGCATTGAATGAGGGAAGAGGAGGGGGATCGACGAAGGGGGATGATCCTTCAGAAGGTGTGGCTGCTCTAAAATATGACCCAAACGGTGCCAAGAAGTTTGTAGTGAGCTCCAAGAAATGACGACGCAATATCTCGTTGTTAACAACTGACATTGACTCCTCAACCCTTGGTGAGATCCCAGCATCAACGAGCCTATTCAATATAGAGGTGTCTGGCTTTGTAACTGCAGCGTAATTTGACCAAATTTCTTCTCTGTGCTCTGTCATGAGGCTGAGAGGACCTTCTCTCTTCAACTTCGCAGCATTGAAGAGATTTAATGGAGACAACTTCCTCAAGGAAAGATTTTGAATCCCAAATCCTTCATTTATGGAAGAAATTCTCCCAGTGGAGGCTCGAGAAGTAAGTGCAATGCGGCCTGAGTTAGGAGCAGCACATCCAACTGAAACAACGTGTTGAATAGTGCGAAGAGACTTCAAGAAAAAGAGGTTTGTTACGCCTAGTATCATTGCAGGAAAGACGGCACCCTCTTGAAGTGAGTTTAGATGGGCGAACTCCGGATCATGAATAGTGAAATAAGGCCTGAAATCAACACTACAATACAGCGGAGCGATTAAAGAAACAAGACTAGCAACGGCTTCACAACACTGGGGAGGTGTTGGTGCTATGACAAGCATGGGTTCCCCAATAAGTATTAATTCCCATAGCCTCCAGAGCTGCATCAAGAGAGCGCGAAATATACCAAATAGATCAGAATCATGAAAAAGACCTGGAGGGATAGATTGATTGATTGAAAGAGATGCATCTTCAGGTAAAAGTCCGCCATCAAGGGGTAGACTATGTGCAGGTGGCAAGCTCACTTTCAGGGTTGCATTACCTATAGGAAGATCCACCTGGGTCCCAGGTGTAGGATCAGGCCAACTCGATATGCAAGAACCAATGTACATAAGTGCTTTCTTTCCAATATCAAAATATAGAGGACCCATGATTTGTAAGAGAGGTCTAAACACACTAGTAAATGGACTATGAGAAAGTATAACAACTGATTTCTGTTCACCACCCCGCTTTAGTCTCTCATCATGTCTCTGCCTGTTGAAGACAAAACCATATAAGTACTTTGAACCATGTGCCTTCTTCTTTTTTGTCGATACTTTAAGCTCTTTTATGTCAATTGAGACATCTGCTGCGTAGTTATCTATTTCACTTATCTCAGATATCGGCTTATTTGAGCTTTGGAAGGACTCCTGTCTCTTTATCCTAAAGAAGAAAACACAGTCATGGATGCTTGAGCGGTTGTGCTGCTGGGAAACTGAATCAGGAAATGAACTAAAGGCAACTTCAAGCTCCTCATTGTGGCTGATAGAGTTAGGCGGGTAACACTCTTCAATGAGCTGACCTTGTTCAAGATCAAACCTGATGATGCAGAAAGCGACAACCCATCGCTGCAAAGATTCCTCGTTTACTATTATATCAGTTTCAGACTTAATTGAAAATGAAGGAGAGCGGCTCATTTTCAACTACAACGTTATAGTATATATCATAGGCTGCTCTTTTCATAACAGGTGTGCTGGACTCCACCCTGTTCTTCCATTTCATTTCATATGACCTATGAAAATTTGCAATAATATCAATACCATCTCACAGTAGTGAATGAAGATTCGACATGCACATATAAACACAATATTGGACAAGGAAGTTCATCTCATATAACTACAATCTAAATGAACACATACATCATCGGCACAGAGACTATTTCCAAAGGGTAAAGGGGCAGGGGCAGGGGCAGATAATACTCAACCTTACCCTGTGAAAACAGAAATACTATTTCGGAATCGACCCAAAAGTGAAGTGCGAACACTATCTACCACTTCTTCACTTATAAGAAGCGTAGGTAATGTAATTAGTCATTTTGATTAATTCATTACACTGTAAAACAATTGGAATGACCCATTATTGTTTCACTTGCACCCCTTCGATTAACACGAAAAATAAAATGCAATTCATCACATGGAATTACCAATGTCCCAATGAACATAAATACGTAAAGATTCAAACTTACTCTAGAACACAAAAACACAGGCAATTTCTGTGTATATTACATTTGCTTTAAACTAACACCCAACTCCATAACAAATTAACAATGCCTAATATTACAACACAAGGTAAACAACCAAAACCCCTTTTACAACAAAACAATGTGTAAAATTGCAAGCAAAGAAACAAACTTTCTATTCTAATTCAAAAAAACCTTGAATCTTTAGTATTAAATCATCACAACAATAGCAAATATTGAACTAAATGTAATCAAATATCAGGATTTGCAATATTCTTGAATAAAAGTAATGCATTACCTGAATTAAGCATACCCAAAACTGCAAAAATGGTGTATGAATAGAGATCAGGATGAATATGAGCAAAAATGGTATCCAAGAAATGAATTGATTAAATATTCAAAAATCTACAAAAAAGAAGGATATTTTTTATTTAAGAAATATATAATGTTTTGTTGTAACAGCTAGATAAGAAGAAATTATTGGAGGTTCCCTATCTGGTTTTGCTTGTTAGTTTAGGTCCAGCTTCTGAATATTAATTTTCCCCTCTTCAACATTTTCTTTGATTTTGCATAATTTGCTTGTTTCTCATTATCTTTATTTTTATTTCACATATTAGATTTTTATTTCATTTTTCTTGGAAATGAATGATAAAATGTACACTAAATGCGAGGAGTAAAATATTTTTGGCTCAAGATTATGTTTTTGCTCGCTCTGCAATTATACTTTTATATTGTCACTTGTCATATCGTGCTTTATTATTACACTTTAGCATTGTAATATCGCGCTTCATGATTTCACGTAAAAATGGTTAATTGTAAATTATAATACTTTATTAGTATTAGGGACCATTATGAATTAATTACTAAATGTTTGTGCACAATTCATTTATCAATATTAGGGACCATTATGAATTATAATGTATAAAATAATAAAAGACCTTTGCAAATCTTTAAAAAATAAAACTAAATGGCAGTTATTATAAATAGTTCGGTTTTCATAGTTTTTTGGCAAAAAATAGTTCGATTTTCATAGTTTTTTGGCAAAAAAAAATCGATTTTGGTAGTTGTTCCGCAAAAAGGTTTAGTTTTCGTAGTTTTTTCTAAAAAAGATTTTTTGTTTCCCCAATTTGAGACCATGAATTGATAATTAAAATATACAATTTATAATGCATAAGGTACAAAATGATAATGCATGGAAACAAATCATAGTGAAGCTTTTATGATGCGAAGGTACAACTTTCACTGCATATTGTATTATAGTCAATGCATCATGCAGAAGGTATAACTTTTACTGTATATTGTACAAATGGTCAATGCATCATGCAGAAGGTACAACATTTATATTTCAGCCCCAAAAAACAAACTCATTAAAATTGCTTTGACCGTTAGTCAACTACGGTAGAAATGGTTTGGGGACCAAATTTTAACCCGCATAATAATTATAAGGACTAATTTGACATGTTATCATTATTAGGGACCAAATTACACCAAAATCACACTTAGTGAATCATATCGCTAATTAGCTCTCACATTATATATTATGCTGCACAATTATTAATATATAGCTTCATCTACCATCCTCTTTACTTGAATGAGAACCTTAGAAAGTGGTGGGAAGTGCTAACTCATCTTTCACTGTCTTGTACCTCTCTTATCAATAGACAAGTAGCAAGTATAAGGGCACTTGTTAGATAAAGAATAGTTTAGGCAACAAAGAAACATCATCATTCATCAATTGAACAAGATATAGACCTAGCTTTTTTTACCAAGTATGGTCAAGGTAGGCACTTCTACTTTGTGTGTTTTGATTGGTTAGAGTGTGATAGTCCAAAAATCTAATAAAAATATATACATTGTACTTGCACCCCTAAATAGAGTCATGCATGTCTACTCTAGAAAGACCGCATGGATGGGTAAACTTGCAACTTTTGACTTAGGAGAGATAGACCATATAATTCCTACTCAATGTTCGAGTAAGAGATAATGGTCGAAATAGTCTCAACTTATGATATTTTAATCATAAATAATTATATTATTGTATATTAGTCTTAAAAAATGTATAAATATTAATATTTTAAGTTACTATATATAATCCTCAAAAGTAACTCCTTGTTATTGTGGGGATCACACTGCAACATATTAATCACTTTCGAATATCATATTGTAACACTCGTGCAACTTTTAGGGACTAATTGGTAATCATATAATATAACCATTTGGGACTAAAATGTAACTTCATCGATCTCACTATTTGTTGGGACCAAATCGCTAATTGCAATAATGACGCATAAAAATAATAATCTCTTACCTAAACAAGGCAAGAAGGTATAGTATTCCCTCCGTCCCATTATCTAAGAACCATATTCCAAAAGTAGAAATTCCATTTAAGTATCCGTTTTACCTAATTAAATAAGAAATGTTGGAGGGAAACTAAATTTGTAAGAAAAATTCAAATTTTTCTTAAATTTTATGTAAAAAAATGAATATCAGATAAAGAGATGGGGAGGAAATACATAATAGCCTTATCCTTGTAATATAACATAGGTTATTTTCAAATTAATCTGAAAAAGTACAAACATTATCTGCTCAAATATTTTGCAATACCTAACAAGAGGTGTATATAATGTGATTATAAATTTTAGTTTGTTTTATTATATCCAAAAAAAATAGTATACTACTATATATAGATATGATATTTAACTTGATAGGATATGATAAATATATTAATTTAATGAGTGTAAAAGATTTTTTTTAGAAAAATATGTTGACTGTTAGTTGAAAAGGATAAGTCATAAAGGTAAAAAGATAATTGTAATAAGTTGGTCTTCTTTTTATTGAAAGCGACGTTCTGGTTGAGGGGTTATTTTATGGGAGCCAAAGGGTGAAGATAGAAGAAGGGTGGGGGTGGGGGTGGGGGTGGGGGTTGGGGGTGGGGTTAAGTTAGCTTTATAGCTATATATACGAAGCAGAGTTTGCATACTCAAATTTGAATTGATGCATGTATGTCTTTTTCTATGTCGGACATGCCCATGTGGACCTTCCTTTTATTTCTAGGAATTAGCTACCTCACATGTCAAAACTGTCAATTATCACACATTACATTTCTAGGATGCTCTCATACTTTACTATATACTCAAGGTTTGATATTCAAAATTAGATGACTAGAAATTGGTAATGGAAGATAGAGCCAATGGATGAAATAATCTTTAATGTAATAGTGTTATTAAATTGTAGTTTATTTTTTAATAGTGGTATAATTATAGTTCAGTTTTCGATAATGATAAGGAGTTATAAATTAGTCCTCAACTTGACTTTTTTGTTAGTTTTTAACACCAACAGGCGATTAGAGGTTAAAATTGGGGTCAAAAAAGAATTTTTGAGATTTCATCTTAGTTTGGTGCCTAATGAAACTTGTTATAAATTAAGTTGAGTATTGGTTTATATCCCAACTTGGAAGTTTCAATAGGCACAAAATAACTCGTAAAAATTCTTTTTGCCCCAACTTCAACGTCTAATAGCCCGTTAGTGTTAAAAATTATCAGAAAAGTCTAATTGGTGACCAATCCGCAATTTGTTTGTCCTATCGGGAACCAAACTACAAAGGTATCACTATTGAGGATTAAACTACAGTTTAATAACACTATCGGGTTATGTTTCACTAATTCACTCATTGAAGATATATTAATATTATATATAATAGGGACATGCAATCGCTACTTAATGCACATATATTAAGTATACTTCAAATGTAATAGCATGCAAATCACATCAATCAAGTATATTATACTAGGCAAACCTTGTGACAAGTTCGATCACAATAGACAAACCCTCCGATATTAATGAGATCATATGTGCGTAACTGTTTACATAATTTTCATAAACATCCATATACACAAAAGTTATAATAATATATAACTTCAAATGCTAATTGACAAAAACACCAACCTCATAACTAAAGCTCCAGTTTTTCTTAAACTCTACGAATTATGTCTTCACTTTGCTCTTTATAATAGTGTTACTTGAAGATGCAATAGTTTAATTAATTGTATTAAAGTAAAGCTAGGGCACAGTATTATGATTGAGTTGATGAACGTCCTTTTCATCGGTTGGCCTGCAATCACGTGAAGGTAGGAGAAGTGCTTCATCTCCACCACTTCCTACCCTAATCATCATATCTTATCTTCTTATTATTGTTACTTCTTTTAATTTGTTGCGTTTATTGATCAAACGCTTTATAGCATAGTCAAGATAATTGATTAATTGATCTTAGATAATATGTATAAGTTGTATTTTAGTTTTTATAAATGTACAATTATATAAATGGTCCCTGATATTGAATTGGTCGAAACTGTACTCTTTAATTTAGTCTTTATTTTGATGCAGACCTAAAATTTTAACGGAAAGATACTTAAAATATATAAAATTTTGTTAACACTTGGATGCATCTCTAAAAAATGTGTAATTTATAATTTAATCCCTGATATAGGTAAAAAAAAATATGCACTTAGTCCGTCATTCATTCTGTCTAAATTTAATATCTCCGTTAAAGGAGGGCACCTCTTACTCCAACTTATTTTTTAAATGATCACAATTAATAGATTAAAGTTATAGTCTTAATTGACGCACAACTTTAATTTAATATGAATGAATCAAAAATACAAAAATACTATATTAATATATATTTTTTCAAGTATTTTATGGTTCTATAAAAATATATGGTTTTAAGATTTAACAAGTTGTTAATTGAAGAGCAAATTGCTGAAATGGTCCCGAAAGTGGGTTCAGGTTGCCTTTTGGTCTTCGAAAGTACAAAAGTTGCAAATCGGTCCACGATATTGGCCAACGGTTCCAGATTGGTCCAAAATGCAACGGCGCTGTTAAATGTTAACGGCCCACGCACCTCGTGAGTTACATACGTTTTTAATAAGTTAGAACGGTAATAATACAATTAGCTTAGGAGTGAACTACGATCGTCATTGGAGCGTTAAAAAATTAAAGCTTTGATTAAATTTTGGATCAATCTGCAACCGTTGACCAATATCGTGGACCGAGTTGCAACTTCTATACTTTCGAGGCTCAAAAGCAACCTGAACCCACTTTCAGGGATCATTTCAGCAATTTGCTCTTAATTTAACAATATTTTATGGATGGAAATTGGAATGGTCTTGTTTTGCATTGTATCCCCTAAAAAGTATGGATGTTGACATGTTTGTGGTCTCTCTATTCCATCCTCAACCTCATACATAAATTGAACCCTTTGCTCTCTATTTATTTGACTTTAACTTGTGATGATGAGCTACATCACACTCAACTTCTATATTTCTCAATCTAGAGCTTAATTATATAGTTCTTGCTTTGTATTATCAACTACCCCTCATTGCAAAAGCTCAATGCTAGCTAGATATTAGTCATTAAGAGGTTATATTCTTTGAATTTCTAATAATTGGTTTTGGAAAATCCCTATCTTTGTTCTTTAGAGGCATATGCTATCTAGCTAGATGTTGTGTATGTACATGTCTATTCTATTAATAAACTCTTGATTTATAAGTCATTATCTATAGGTCAAGACTCAAGAAAGATTTGTTGTTTTGATCAATTGATACTATATATCAAGGCATATATTATTTATATTTGTGTATATATGATGCATCCTTCATGTAACATCAATTCAAGTACTAATTTGTACTACAATTCCAGACCACCAGAGGAAAATTACTACTATTATTATTCTTCACCCTCTCTTTTCCCTAGTTCTCCATTGTACCACCTCTATACACATGATGAAGATGCTTATAATAATAGTAATATTAATAATGAAGAAGATATTTTTCAAGATTTTGTTGAAAATCACCATGAAATGATGCAACCACAACAACAAAATCCTCTAGAAAATGATATTAATGATAGAAACAACAATGAGAATGATAAGTGCAAAAGGGTTGTTTCTAACAAGATTAGTATTAGTCCAAGAAAGAAAAATTCCAAGGCCAAAATTCAAACTGCTCAAGGGCCAAGAGATAGAAGGATGAGGCTTTCTCTAAGTGTAGCTAGGAAATTCTTTGATCTTCAAGATATGTTGGGGTTTGATAAAGCAAGCCAGACAGTTGAATGGCTTCTCAAAAAGTCCATCTCCTCCATTAG
This sequence comes from Echium plantagineum, assembly GCA_003412495.2. NCBI lineage: Eukaryota > Viridiplantae > Streptophyta > Magnoliopsida > Boraginales > Boraginaceae > Echium > Echium plantagineum. The sequence continues at coordinate 31,157,897 of CM016567.1, forward strand.
TGAGCTATCAAGAAGCTTCAACCAAGAGGTTGGTACAAAAAACCAATTATATTCTACTACTTCTCAAATAGCAATGATTGATGAATTTACTAGTAATGGAAACTTGGAGAAGGGAATGATGCCTAACAAGAACAAGAATTTTGAGTCTAAGAAAGGGAAAGAGAAAGAGAAAGAGAAAGTTACTCGTACGATTCGTCCACTTGCGAGGAAATCGAGGGAGGAAGCAAGGAAAAGGGCAAGGGAAAGAACAAAGGAAAAAATGATGAGTAATTTGAAGAGAAGAAGAGAGCTTGATGATGATGGTGTTGGTAATGAGGGTTCTTTGGTGGGTGAAAATTGTTGGATTCCATCTTCTAATACTATTCTTCATCTCCAACAAAATGGTGGAATTGTTCATGGGGTAAGTTTATATATCTTATAGTCTCATCACATCAAGCTATGACTTTTATTTTGTTGCCAATGCAAATTCTCATGAGAATCTTCAAAATAATAAATAAGCTAATTATTGTTACTGATGAATTACTATCTTTAATTAAGTTTATAGGTTGTATGACATACATATCTTAATTGAAAATTAATTTGTTAAGCTTAATTAGGTTGTTTTATAAGGGTTCAATTGCACTTTGATAGTCTCAAATATAACCATATCAAAAAAATTATCAAATATTTTATTAAATAACATATAAATAGGTCGTACATAATATTGTTAATACGTAAGCTAAAATCTATATATAGCAGTGTACTTACCTTGAACAATGTAAATTTAATGGTTTACCCTTATTTTTATTAATCTAATTTTAATGGTAATTGGCATATATAATCACATCTTATTAATTCGTATGTAAGGTTCATAGATCCAGAATATAGGAAGAAGCCGCAATAATCATAATTATAATCCCAAATAATCTCTGGTAAAAGAATATTCATTTTTCCTTTCAAAAGTAGTATGTTTACTTAAGTATATATATATATTGAAGCCCTAATGTAATTGATTGATATCAATATTGAAATGGTGAAGTTCATGTGTGTATCATACGAATTTAACCAATTTTAGAGGAGCTTATATATTATTATCTTCAATATTTGTAGGCAAATGTATATTCAAATTTAGTTTAGCTAAATTTTAATTCATATCAAATTTAGGATATAATTGCTGAAATAGTCCCTGATAATATGTGTAAGTTGCACTTTAGTCCCTATAAATGTTCGGTCTGCACAAATGGTCCTTGATATCGGTCGAAAAATTAGGTGCACTTTAGTCCCTATTTTGAGGGGACGTTGAATTTTGACAGAAAATGGACTAAATTGAACCTCTTAGACCGATATCATGGACAAAAATGTACATTTTGATGACATATTAAAGTTTCGAAAATTCTAATTTGGCCATATTGCCGTCAAAATTTAACGACCGTCAAAAGATGGACTAAACTACACCTTTTACGCCAATATCATGGACCATTTGCACAGACCATACATTTACTGAGACTAAACTGCAACTTGCATATATTATTTGGGGCCATTTTGACAATTCTCTTTCAAATGTAACATGAAAAGTAAGTAATGATGTAGTGCTTCAAGTATAATTCATGATCACCCAAAAATCATATCAAATATTGATATTGTAATTGTATAAATCTTTAATGTTGAATATTGTGTGAAGACTCCAAATTAAATAAAGAGGCTGATTAAGAAATAAGAAATTATTTAATATTGTATTTTAATTTGCATCGATAAGTAATTATGTATGTTGGAAGTATAATAATGTTGTTACTGATCACTTGTAGTTTATTGCAGCTTACAAACTTACCAGGAAATCTTGGGGTGGCTAGCATTTGGTAACTCAATGAGAAGGATGTTGTTTCAGTTCGCATCCAAGTAAGATTGTTCACTTCAATTCATTAGTCCAATAACGTGAAGATCGCTATTTATGATAGGTTTTTTTTATTCTCTGCTTTTTGAATTAATGTTTATTATCATTATGTATAATAATTTTGTACTCTAATTCCCATGTTCATTATTAAGAAAGTCCTTTTTTTTAACTAAATTTGGTCATTGGCCGCAACTTGAATCCGAAGTCTCATAATTGAAATCTTGCTCGAAACAGCTAATTATATTAGTGCATTATGCATTGATAAGTCGCTACCACAGTTTTTTAAGAATGAGTAATGTTTACATACATACACATTCAATTCTCGTTAAATAATTTGGTCTTACGTACTAATGTGATCGAATATTTGATCTACAGGTGATAATGTTGCAGTGTTAGTCTCTAGTAAGCATGAATCGACAAAAGTCGTTAATTTATTTCCGTCCATTTAGTAACCAAATCGCTATATTGCCGGTGCAGTCTCATGGACTAAATGTGCAACAATAAGAACAAAATTATAACTCGATCACACTTATGATGGCATATACGAACTTTTTCATTTTGTTATAATGCAAGTTTGGACCCCTATGTGTACCTATTTAGTACATATATATGTTGAGACTAGGGTTATTATCAACCTTGTTGATGAGATTAGGGTTGTTGACTTTGCCACCAACCCTATAAAGAGGGAGAGAGATCTTGAGAGAGCTGACACCATATTTATATAGAGATGGGCATCCCTGGATTCTTTCTAGTTGTTCCTTTCATGTTTTTGAATACTACCCTTCTATTTTATTTTTTCATTTATTTCTTCTTCTTTTTTTCTTTTTTTGGGTTTGCACTATTTTCTCCTTATTTTTGTAATGAGATAAATAGGATAATATATTAACTCATGTATTTAAGTGAATGTAAACCCTAAAAGGAGATATTAATTAGTTTGCAGAGGAATCGAAGGTAGAGTTGGGGCAAACTTCGATGGATCATATTATATAGAGGTCCTAATAAATCACTCGCAAACTTTTTCGAAAAAAAAAACTTAAGTAAACTATTATACAATAATTGATATTTCGGCTATGAGATATCATCAAAATTTGATTACATGATGTTCAACTCAAAATCCGTACATTATTAATGACATTGTCAATACAAAATTTGTATCAATATATCACATTATGACCAGCCCTATGTTCAACCTCTCCGACACCCATGGTGGAACTGAGGGAGGCGGAGAGGACTACTAACACCCTTTACTTGTTCGACAAATAAGTATTTACTTTGAAAAAATAACATTCTAACATGTATTATTTCTTCTCAACTTATTTAATTTATCCATTCTAATTTCTTTTTATATATCTATTTGTCACTCTTATATAAAATAATTTAGTGGCTTTCAAAAGGTTGTTAAAATAAACCCAAACAATACATCATAAATGATACGCTCATTTAAGGCGCCCCGTTTGGTTAGCCCATCGCCCAACAGAGGAGGTGAATCCGGGATGTGCCTCTAGCGGCTCGGTAGTCCACCTCAAGAGTGCCCAGAGTAGGCTGGGTAACCACCCACAAGCAGATTCTCCCTTGAACAAATGCAGAGTTATTCATACACCTGTCGTGGATCAAACTCCTTACCATTTGAAATATGTCCCGTAGGCCCAAACAATACATCATATCTGAATTTAGCTGGGGGAAGAAATTAAGGAGTCTGAGCCAAAAAGAAAAGGCCTATAAGAAGTGAAAGAAATGAACAATTAGAAGATCCAAAGCAGAGTAAGTATATGTTATTAAAAAGGCAAAACTAAATCACATAACACTGAATACTGAATAGACTATAGACTACACAAGAGAAACATGCCAATTTGCTCATTTAATTTACTAGACGTGTGATTTGGCATGTGTCTATCAATGTTTTCTTCTTCTTTTTTTCTTTTTTTTGTGTCTATCAATGTTCTTCACAAAATAAATATAACTCCAAGTGTAGATGACAATTTTCAAGGAGGTATGTATGAGACTAATGTATTACTACTTCATAATATTAAGTAGTTATTTATTAAAGAATGTTTTATTTATCTAATGTATCAATCGAGATGGTATCATTTAGTTATTAATAGAACATGAAAATAAGAAGAGGATATGCATCATTTAATTATTAATCAAACATGAAAATAAGAAAAGATTTCACTAACTAAATAATTTTCGAGAAATTTGGCAAAATAGCACTATTTAACCAACTATTTTAATTTTGGCACCTTTGAATTGTTTTTGCGTAAATAGCACCTAAACCTTGTGAAAGGACAGAAATATCCTTCCCATTTATACTTCATTTAAATGCCTAAAGAGCACATAAACCTTGTGAAAGGACAAATATATTTCACCCATTTATACTTCCCCAAAAAGGTCATCCTTCGACCACCACTCCCCCCGTCCCAACAACCTCTCCCTTCCATCACCACTGCCACCTCCACCCCTTCCCCCAGCCGCTTTGATATCACTACCAACCAGGGGTATCGGTGGTGAAAGGGGGGAGGGAGCATCGGGTAGTTACGTTGTTGGGGGTGAGGGTGGTGGAAATGATAAATAATGGAAGGAGGAGGGTAGGGTTGGTGATGGGGGAGGGAAGGGTGTGGTCGTCGAGGGTGGGGAGTGGCTATGGTGGTCGAAGAAGGAGTGGCGGTGGTGGTTGAAGGAGTGTGGTAGAGATTTGAGGACGAGTGCTATTAGACACGAAAAAAATAAATAGCGTCATAAATTGAAACTTGTGTTGACTAGGTGCTATATTCCCAAATTTCTCCATAATTTTGTTTTATTATTTCAAACACTCCTATTAATTAAGAACTTTGTTAGGCTAATGGGCAAGTAACCTAGCCCGCACTGTTAGAATTAGGTTTAATGTTTAATCTATTTCTACAAACTTCAAAACAATGAGAATAGAGCTTCATTTTCTATATAGTTATCTATCATCACAACGATAATAACACTTGAAAAAATATATATAGTACAAGTACCTAATACCTTTGACTATCTTCCTTCAATGCATTCTATATCTTGAACGTAAAGCAACTTATTTTTTGGAAGAATTCTCAACAATCCTGCTCCCCCTCCGCAAGATTTGGACCTTAGAAACCTCCCCTCTTTCTTCCTCAACTCCCTCATATTCTTCAAAAAATTCACATATATACCCTCAATATAAATATATATAATCAAGAAGTCTTCTTAAAGCAAGAGGCCATCCATGTCAAACTTCACCCACATTTCTTGCAAATTTATTCTTCAAACTCCCCTAAACAAATACTACAACCCCCTCAATTCCTTTCATTTTTCAAGATTGTATCCCTCCATGCAACCTTTCTCAATTCTCCTCCTCCAATTTTCCATATGGCCTTGAAATTTCTCAAGAAATTCTACTATATGATATTTATATCTTTGCTCATTACCATATTCTTGTTACATTCACTTAGATGGTGTAATAATGCTTCAATTTTTATGCACTCAAGCAACATTGATCATCACCACCATATTCTTCAACATAATAGGAAAATATTGTTAGCTAGTAAATTTGATTTTACACCATTTATGAATCATCATAAGGATAGAGGAGATGAGCATTCAAGAAATAGAGAGATTGATCCTCTTTATGGTGTAGAAAAACGTCTAGTACCAAGTGGTCCAAATCCATTGCATCATTGATGATTTGAGGTTATGGTAGGTCTATTGTAAGAATAATATATAGTTGTTTTGATTTGATATTACTTCATTGAGTTTTTTTTTTTTTTTTTTTTGTAAATTAGTGAGGTGAGTTTCGAACCAAGACCTTTTGGTCACTAGCAATAGCTTTTTCCACCAGGCTATTCGATTAACTCACTTCATTGAGTTTTCTTGATCTCTCTTGTATTATTCTTCACTTGTTCACATATTGTGAGAGCTTATTGTTTAATGAAACTTGACTCTTTTGTACACATCTTTTTTGTTAACTTTAATTTATATATGAAGAATATAATTAATAGTTAGTTAGATTTAAATTTGGATCACACATTACATTTTGTATGAGGTTCTTTTACGTTTAGAGTTATGGTAGTGTCAATTTTTATTTTTTTAGTTAGTTGTTAAAAAGTTTAATTAAATTTGTATCTTACTATTTGCATGGTTGAATGTGTATGGAACGTGGAAAATTGAAAATTGGTCCACATTCCAAACTTTCAAGCTGGATCCTATCGGATCTTTACATGATGATTAGATTAAGAAAGAGCTAAATTGAATAAGTATTGGTAACATCTTACTTAGACTACGCCATTAAATTCAGGAACAAGTGTTTGTCACGGCACGGCATTGTTCATCATTTAGATGGGCATAGATTTAAGTATTAATCATTGCGTTTATTATGCTAATAAAGTTTTTTTTTTTTGTTAATTAGCGGTCGGATGAGTTTCGAGCCGAGTACCTTCTGATCACTAGTAACAGCTTTTTTCACTAGATTATTCGATTAACTCAATTATGCTAATAAAGTTCAAAATTTGTAGGAGTGTGAAACGGTCACACTAACTTTAGAGATAGAAAACGCCAAAATAAAAGGGCCTACTCCTTACTCAAGTTATCAGTGAAGATTAAACAAGGTTGGATCCGTGGAGGTCTCTCTCAAAATGTCGGCAAAGGATTTAATCGTGAAATATATCTTAATTAATCAAGCGACTAGAGTTCTCATTTTAAGCACTTCAGCAAAAGCTTATGAGAGCCGAATCCACACCTATGTCCCTCAAACAAGTTGAGATGGTACATTTACCACTTGCCTTAAGAGGGGTATTTATGTCCTCTAACATGAGGTGCATCTCCATTGTGATAAAAAAGAAAATTGTTCATATTTATTTGTGTTTGGAACTATTTTGTGTTCAGAAGATCAAGCAGATTATACTTTTTTCATTTGGAAATACCATAAATCCTTTCGACTTTGAAGTTACATAAGTTGCATATATCGGCGAACTCGTCTGACAAGACTGAAAAACAAGCTTATTGTGATTATAGCATGTATCAAATTATCGAAAATCACTGAAGAAATGTAGATGATAACAACGATACCACCATATGATAATCGTGTTTCAAATAAATATGCCGCGATTGGTTCCCCATTTACTCTCGTGAATGATCCAATATAAATATGAACAATGTGTGAAATAATGATTTTTAATAGTAAAACCTATAAACTCGGACGACAAAATTGCATGAGGAAAATTGTCACAGTTCTAAAGTTGTTACTATCTTAGAAATTGCCTCTTATCATCTTCACCTCTGCGGCCATAAGAGTTGCTCTCACTGAATCCGCGTTTGCTTCCAGGTAGTCGCATTTTCTTCCTCAACCTGGGAGCGCTGCTGGCTATATTAATATGAACAACCGGGGGATTCGAGACACAAAATGAAGCAGCAACTGCCTGTAAACAAATCGGCCATTAAACAACCTAAGGTAAGGGGAGTGAATTGCCATGAGTTGAAGGGAGTAACTGATGATACTAAAATCTTTGTTGAAAAGAAAAAAATGTAAAGAAAAGGGGGAAGAGAGATATAGTACCGCTAGATCAAGGCGTGGGAAATTGAATATATCCTTCAAAGAATGTGAATTATATGCGAGTAAATATGACCGATATGCTTCTTTAGCAGACTCGCTTAGATAATAATTGTTTTCGACCAAATTCACCTGCATGAAAAAAAACACATCTCCTATATCATTTTCATTCCGAGCAGTTGAAAATAATAAAACACCAATATATGTGGAAACTCAAGTACCAGGCGAGACTGATCAATTGCGATGTTCTTGTTATCATACTCCATCTCTTTGACAGGTATTTTCGCCTCCTGATATTATTAAAGATCGTAGTTAAGAATTGTAGCATTCTCAAATAGTTTCAACTTTCAACTTTTGCTATTTGACAAACCCTAAAGGCTCTTATCTGATTTAACAATTTCCAGCCATGTTATTTGCTTTATAAGCAGGAGTTCATGGCGTACCTTCAGATACCGAAGAAATTCCTTCTCTTCTGGAATGAGAAAAAGCAAAGCATTTCCTTTTGCACCTTCCCCACGTGCTGTCCTACCAACTCTGTGAATGTATTCCTGAAAGAATTACACGAAACAATAAACTCAGCAAGAGGAAAAGCCGGCAAAACATAATTCTAATATGTAAGTGCATCGTATAAAACCTTAAAAACTACACAATACCTTGGGGTCGTCAGGAGGATCATACTGCACAATCCAATCCTAAAAGCAAAAGGAAAAGACAATGAATGGATACAATCTCAATATACTAAACAACTTTTGAAAGTGGTGTCTCTAATTATATTGATCTCAATTGAAAAGAAGAAACATATTTAACTGCTTTTTTATTTATAAGCAGTGAAGTATAGACTTTTGAAAAGAAGAAACATATTTAACTTTTGAAAGTGGTGTCTCTAATTATATTGGTCAAAATAAAAAATAGTTTGATATTCCCCAAATAAGGATGTGCTCACAAAGAAATCAGATCAATTCATTAATTTTTCCCCTGATTTAATATAATATTTTCAACAATTTCTCTGGCTTGCACGAGTATACATTGATCAGCATTATTGAGAGCATCAGGTCAGGGAACAGAAGGCAACGTGTAGAAGAAAGAAACCATACCACAGCTGGAATATCAAGACCACGTGCAGCAACATCTGTACATAATAATATGCCCTTCTCTGCTTTACAGAAATCAAAAAATGTAGATGTCCGTTTCTGCTGCTTTTGTTTTCCATGGATGTCGTCACAATCGATATTAATGTATCGAAGAAGTTCTGCATGGAATTTCACGGAATTACATGAAGAGAAGAAAACCATCACTTTCTTTGACAGGTTTCTCTTTAAGAAGGAGTACAGAAGAATAAATCTCTCAGCACTTGGCACCACACAGTATCCTTGCTGGAGGCCTTCATTTGTGACCTGCAATTTTAAACCCTTCGTCAAAGAGGTATCAAGGATATAATATATAAAAAACAAACACAAAAGAACTACTCACACCATCCTGAAAAGATTGTCAGCTTTTGCTCTTAAAGGGTTGACCTTTTAAATTTTAAATTCAAATACTTATACAACGTCCCATGATACTGCAAGAAAAATAAGTTGATGGATAGTATTTTTAATGTACTTTACTCTTAACAAGACAATTCTAATTAAGTCGGTGATATCAATGTCAATTAAGGAACAAAGTTTGTTGGGTTTTGACCACCAAAAAGCTTATAACAATCTTTTATGGATGGAGGAAGCAACAAAAATTCAAGTTTGGTGTACCTTCTTCCTCCCGTCATCCACATCAATGTAAACAGGAGTTGTTCGAAATGATAAGCGAGCAAGGTCTTCTACCTGCAGAGGTTATGTACTAATATTCAATAACATGAGCAACCTGTTTATAAAAGCCACAAAGGACCGATCATATTATATCCACAACTTCATGAAAAATAAATTGCAAAGCATCCATGAAGAGTAAACAATTAGCAACATGAAGCGCAGTCCATATCTTGGTTCCCTTTTTCCGTTTTCAGACACATGTCCGATCAATATCAACCAATCAACATTGGAGATTATATGTTAATATAAAAATCATAAGGATTTAAAGCCTTACATTCTTGGCCTGTGTAGCAGAAAAAAGAGCTGTTTGCCTCTCCTGCAATAAACGGATATCAGTCAATGATTTGCATAACAATTTCAACCGTCCCGACTAAAATTGGTCCAGCAGATCATTAAATAATACCCTCTATTTCATTTTAATAGACTTCACATTTTCGAAATACAACTTTAGTCATCCATTGCTTTGTATATTAGAAATTAAAAACGAATTCAATGATACCAATTTTATGTTTTTCAATGAATGAATAAAAAGTAATTTGTGGTCAAAGTTTGACATGAACTCCCAAAACGTCAATTAATTTGAAATAAGAGAGAGTAACAGTTCCATGTCACCATCATAGAATTAAGAAAATGAGTATGTTTCAATTTGAAGTAATAAAAAATTAAATAACATGTTTGCTTCCTATATCCAGATTTACACGAAACATTACAGAGCCCGTTATACATACTTCCAAGCAACATAAAGAGACTCAGCAAAACACCTACTACTAGTCTGTGATAGCTGCATGGCAAATTAGCTCAACCACTAAAGAAAAAGCTATACCTTCGGTAAAAGCTTCATGATCTGCTTCATCTCTTCTTCAAAGTTCTGTTCCAAAATTCTATCAGCCTCATCAACCACGAGGCACTGCCAGCACAAGAAATGAATTCAAGATTATAGACAACTGATACAAGTAATTCAAACTTCACACAAATCTTTTGCAATCCAAATAAATAAGAGAAATGATAGTGTTGTTGTTCAGCAGTACTATTATATCTATGCATATGACAGAATTGGCAGTATAAACATAAAACTGTTGAAGCACAAGTGATAGAGTGTAAGTCCAACTCACTACAGACATTATACAGCATGCAATACAAGCATGAGCAGAAAAAATGAAGATGTATTATAGAATTGTGTAATCGGGAAGAGTCTTCGATTGTGTTTCCTTTTGCAGAACAATGGGAACTCCTAGATACTAACGCCCTCAAAATGTTTGATAAATAATGCGTAATCATTATCAAGTTTTGAACCTTGTGATGAGTCTCCGAAGTTGTCTAAATTAGGAGAAAATATCAAATGGATTCAGTAGACAAGAACCAGTGAGAAGATACTTGTCTGTGGATCCATATCAGTGGTTGTCTGGGCCTGCTGATTATAGCTCAGCTTGTACTTTATGCACACACACTGAAGGCTGCTATATTTTTAAGTTTAAAGAAGCCAACTATAAGAAGTGTGCACATCCAAGTGGGCAAGTAACGAATGTTAATACATTAAAAATTTAAAAGATATTATACGTGGAAAAGTTCTAAGCTGATATTGTGCCTGCTTAAATGAAAACAAATGGCTAGTTTCTACAATAGACGAGAGATAAGGTTTGGCCAACTGGCTTACTGTAGGTCTCGAATCATAGTGCAAGTACCAACAACCAAGTTATGACACACATAAAATATTTCATTTTGTTTTCAGTACTATGTTGAAAACGAATCATCTGATTAAGCCTTTAAGGTTTAGAACAACCTAGATTTAGTGGAAGACATGCCAAAGAATCTCCCAGTGAACTTCAGATATACATAAATAAGGTGTCAGAAGATATTTTTTAACCAGACGATTCACACACCAGCAAGAATTCACGTACAGACGCATCAAAACACATTGGATGAACAAGAAACGCACTTTTACTAGATAGTAACATATAAACCTTCAAATTTTTGTACATAAAGCCCTTGGTATTTTGAAGATGATCAAGAAGCCGACCCGGGGTCCCAACCAGGAGATTAACTCCTTTAGCAATGCGTTCTGCTTCTGCTTTTCTTGAATCACCACCTATGGCCTTGCCAACAGTCTGAGAATGGTACTTCAGGAGCTCTTTTGCCACGGCATGTGTCTGTATGATTTGAACATAAGATTACACCAGCAGATGTTATGTTTTCAGATGTAACTCATTTAACATGATGTTGGTTTAAATATAATGGTATAGGCCTATAGGGGTAATGCATCAAACTTCAAACCTGAAGAAAGTGCTTGATGGACAGCCAGATATACATGAATGTACTCGAAATTAAATATGATCTTATATAAAGAATGTTCTGAACTTCATATGCGAAACAAAATTGTCACAATGGCCTGCTAAGGGATTTCTGATACATCTAAATCATGTGAACTTATCCTTATGTAAAATTGAGCAAAGGAACACAAAGATCAAAGATCTATGACTTCACTACCTGCAAGGCCAACTCCCTTGTTGGGCAAATCACAAGAACACCAGTTCCATTTCGAGGCACGAATCCAATCTGATATAATAATTCAACAGCTGGTACCAGAAAGGCGAGGGTCTTTCCAGAACCAGTTCTTGCAGCTCCAAGAACATCTTTTCCTTCAAGAAGAGGTGGAATAGCTCTTACTTGTATCTGGAAAAATGAAACTGGATCATTACAAAGCTACTTTAAAGTTAAATTTTGTGTCTCAAACATCAGGATATACTGGTGGTAATAAACTAATAATAACTACATTAATTATGGGATTATAATACAATTATACATACAATGTATTGTTAGGTTTCACAGGATTAAAATCTAAACAAGTCCCGCTAGCAATTAAAACAAGGGACCAACAACGGTTCAATAAAGAAACTGTTCCATTCCAAGATAAAGACTTAAGGAACAAAAAATCATGTCCAGGTTCTTAATCATGCATTAGAATGAATGTCAAACTAGTAAGTAAAGCAAGTGACACACAAGCAAACTCTACTCCCTGAGCGAAAATCAATCTCAGTTCTAGAAGGTCCTTTAAGAGAAAAAAGTGAGCTAAGTGCATAATCGTATTCTCTTCAAGAAAACGATTAAACTAATCTTAAAACAGATTCTCGTCATCATAAAAATTAAACTAATTGCATAACATTGAACTAATTACAGAACAGTATCAATGTGAAATTTAACCAGCAAATCAAAATCAAATCTCTTAAGCACATTAAGCAATTAAGTACATAAAGATGAACACCTGAAAGTAAAACAATCCATATCAAGTAAAAATCAAATCTTTATAACCATGCTAATCGAATTCCAGAAACAAAACGAAACCCATCAAAATAAATTATAATATCCTCCAAATTGATATATACCTGAGTCATGTACTCAAATTTCATGTCTTTAATAGCTCTGCTTGTAAATTCTGAGAGGGGCAAATTTGAAAAAGCCTCGGTACTCATAATCCCTCCGCCAGATGAACGTTTCTTCGCTTTTTTCTCTTCCACCTCATCACTCAATTCTCCTTTTCTCTTCAACCCCTTCTTCGTATTCCCATTTGTCTCACTTCCGTCATTAGACTCTACCTCAAGTTCTTCTTCGTTGTCGTTGGTTTTCATTAATTCAGTGGATTCTTCTTGAGAAGATGAAATGGGATTTTCGTTATTGGTTTTCTCCTTATTGAGCTTCATTTTCTTCTTCTTTTTCTTCTTATTCAATTGTGTTGACTTTTTGAGAATGCTAGGGTTCTGCTCAATCGCAGCCATGATAATGCAGGGAATTGAACGGAGAGAGGTGGAGAAGATACGAGCTCTAAAACCCTTGGGTTTATATGGCACTGAAATTTTAGTATTGAAATTACAATTATGCACTCCTAATTGTAAGTGTAGTAATTAAGGAAACATGAAAAAGAGGTAAAGTAGTAATTTTATTTCTAAAAAAGCACTATTGGAGTGTGTATAGTGTTTCCCGTTATAGAGTAAAGGGGGCAAAATAATTACAGTATATAATGTTTTACTCATCATAAAGAACGGTGGATGAGTTTTAAAAAAGTACAAAAAAAAATGAGTTTATGTCATATTCTATCGGTACCTCATACAGAAATAGTAATATAAGGACATATAGAAATAAACCTGCTATTTGGCTTAGAAACCTAAATGATAATAATATAAAAAAAACTTAGTTTAATAATATGTACACTTAATAAATACATAAGTGAACAAACTCACCAAAAAGCAATGAGAATATTTCAAGTTGATACTAATTTTTTAGTATCAAGTTTCGATATAGTTTTTTTAAAATTTTCGTTTTCATTCGAGTTAAAATTTTATTGTTATAATTCGAACTTTTTCTAATCGAATGGAGTACACTAGGTTAAATCTGATCTGACTCACTCAACAGCCTAGCCTTGTACAAATAAAAGTCCAAGACATATCTAGCGGCATGTCCAATTTTTGGGGCATAGGGTGGGTACAATTAGACCTCATCCACAACGAGCTAAGCCAAGAATAATCATGTCGATACCTCACTAGATCGGTCTACATATTATTGAATGTTAATTATAATAATAAAAATACACTATTTAATTTCTTGTTTTAATTACGTTATAAAGTTTGAATATCATGTGAGCTAAGAGATTTAATATTTTTTGAATTTTAATGTTGAACTTGAACCTACATTAAGTGAACTACTCCTAAAATGAAGCCCTTTTGTTTCCTTTATCTTCTTCTACCATTCTACTTCTACTCTCGATGTCCACCGTTTTTTGTTCTTCAGATGATGCCCCTTTTCTACTAGTCAGTCCATAGCCAACTACTCTTCAAATTTAAATGGACTGCAAAGGAAGTAATGACCCAACATAGGAGTGATTTGAGACATCGTGTTCGTATAGCGAACTTGCTTAGTGAGACAAGGCATAATTTGGTTTGCGTCGCATTCGATTTCATACATCATGTATGATTGAAGTCCCGGAATTCTATATTCAATTGAAACAACACCTTGTAGAAAGAACCTTGACCATATATGGGGACTGAGAACAACTACTCGCATTATTTACAGGATAAATGAAAGGAAGTGTACAAAAGTACAGACTAAGCAAGAGTCTACATAAGCCAATGATAACCACGGGCTTTTTGTACACTATATAGAGAAGAAAGCGTCAAGGTTATAACCTAGGTCTTAAGGAGATGCTGAAATTACTTGGTTAGCTGTTCAAATTAGGTTCGGGCTCTGGATCTGTTTGTTTTGGCACCGAGGCACCACCATTCATTCTTGCACGAGCCTCCGCAAACATTCTCTGCTGTGCAGCCAGTGCTTCTTCCTCAGTCATTGCAGCCCCATTGCTCGGCCTTCCTACTCCACCCCTCATAGCATCCTGCCCAATGCATTTCAATTCAACAACTTGAATATTGAAATCAGAAAACACTTGTTCATATAGTGAATAATGCAAGAATAAAACCTCCCGTTATCTATTCATATTCCCATAGTTGTATCTTTTTCAATATTACCTTCCCCTTATATTAGGATTGAGGAGCTTGAACAATAAATTATGGATACACTTCACACTTGTTTCTATAGGACCAAAGTCTGAATTAAACGTAAAAATATTTTCCATACTTCCAATTTTTAACAAATTAACTTCCCTATCTATGACGAAAATTAATAGAAAAGACAATATGGAGCAAACTTCATTTCATAGCTCACCGTGGTCTCAAGCTTGTGTTGCTCATATGCAGTATACACTTCCTCAATGTATTCCCCAAAACCAAGGACCTGCGAAAAAATGTGTACGATAAAATTATTAATGTTTATATAAACAGGAACAAAAGAATGACGCAAAATAGTTTCAACAAAGAAATAAACAAACAAAAATAAATCGACTGTTTAAGTGTCCCAAGATGTTGAAAAGAATTAATTAACAACACACTGTATCCAAACTTAGATCCTCATGCACTCCTACTTTTCCAACAAAGACAGTTCTGAAATGCAGATTAATTAAGTTGATTCAATTAAAAAATACTTAATGTTTTGCATCGAAATCAATGAATCAAATAAACACATCATAATGATCATACTCATACTTGTCTATTCACAGGAAGTGTTTGGTTAGTCTTGTACTCTTCTTTAAGATTATAGACAACGTTCATACATCATTAATTCTCACATGGGAATCCATTAGGATATAAGTGAATGGATGTTAACAGCAAATTGATAACCACTATCATAAACGATAGACAACTAAGACGAACTCCTCGGACACTTTACTACAAAGCAAAAACAAATGGAAATATTCATCTCAATTCAGATATGTTTCAAAAGATCAAAGACTACCTGTAAAGCCTTGAGTACATGTTCTGGAGCAATGGTTTTTCTCTCTTCTCTGCTACAGACTTCATTCGACTCAGATGAAATAAGATTGATAAATTCTGGCCCGCAAAAAAAGGGAAAATAAGGTCAGACACTGTGTGAAAGATAAGTATTGAAATTCAATCAAGGTGTAATACTCAGTTCAAGAAACTCAATCATCATTGATAAAACCTATAGCTTATAAACAGCCTAGTGACTTCAGCAATAAAAACCCTAAAGTAGCTACTAGTCAATTCAAATAGAAAATTGAGCTCATATACCAACCTACACAACATTCAATTATGAGATCTTGAGCATCTCTTGCCACACGAACATCTGGAGGCAGCATCTCTTTGATTATCTTCGTCATTGTTGCTGAACTCGAAAAAGAAGCAAATATGAGCAACACCAAAAAGAACAAAATATCATATATAGGAAACTTATAAACGTAAAGCAAAATCAATATATCAAGGAAATTACATGTTCGCCTAACTAATGATAATATTTCATGGTAAAGACTTTAGCTTTAGGGTGGTCTGGCCATCTTAACGAAGAAACCAGGAGAAAGTCTAGTCATTACACATAAATGCATTTCAAGAAGCAGTTCCACACACACTCATAAGTCATATATGAAGCTCCTTATCCCTTAGGTATGTATTAACAATACAATATAACTGAGCAACATAAATAAATAACATCACAGCACGAATCAGTTTCATGTAAAAAGACAAGCTCCCGACATCTTCAAAACACGTGTTAATAAAGCCCCAAAAATCAATTAATTTATTTATCGATTTCAAACAAAATCAAAGTACAAAATCTGCACTACTACCTACATCCATTAAAGATTGTCCGGTTTGTTTTTCAAAAGTCAAACTTGACACACTTTTTGTGGTCTTAATCTCGATTTCGAAACAATCACGGTATAAAATTGGCAATACTAGATGCATCCCTAAAAGATTATCCAGTTTACTTCTCAATCATCGCAATTGTGGTCTTAATTTACACTCGCAATTTTCATTCTTTCATTTAAATCAAAATAATTACATTAATGATATATCAGGTTGAATAACACAATATTTTTTCACAAACTGTTACAAATATATTTAAATTCAAATTTCAAAAATACGAAAATCAAAATAAAAAAATAATCTATTTTTTAGGTTATAATCACAAATCCTCAACAAGCAGAACCTATCGAATAAGACTATCATACAATTAAACACCACGATGAATTAACTAAAATAATCCACAAACCATGAAAAAATCAAATAATATCTCAGTGTATATTCCCATTTTTAATTTGTCCAAAAAATCTTTTTTCATATTTAATCTACCCATAATTATTTTTAATTCATCCAGAAGATTATTTTCAATCTATCCAGAAAAGTATTTCCATATTTAATTTAATTTAATTTTGTATACTATCCAGAAATTAATTAA
The DNA here is from genome assembly GCA_003412495.2 of Echium plantagineum. NCBI lineage: Eukaryota > Viridiplantae > Streptophyta > Magnoliopsida > Boraginales > Boraginaceae > Echium > Echium plantagineum. Next base: position 31,174,899 of record CM016567.1, read on the forward strand.
GAAATCATAAAACTCAAACCTTTGGGAAGAGAAGCATCTTCCTTGATTCTTTCTACTATATCAGCCGGGTCCATTTTTCACCCTACAAAATCACACAATAATTTCCTAAAATTTATAACAAATTAAACAAATAACAATAAATTAAATATAGATCTAACAATTAAATAAGTAAATCAGTTAACAAAAATACTTACAGAAAATAATACTAATTACTAAATAAAAAATAAAGAAGATTTGAAGGAGTGAAGGGTAGATTTCATGGATGCTGATGAGATTATAGAGGCAAAAGTCGAAGACGATAAGGGTAAAATTGTAAAATAATAAAAAATTGAAATTAAAGTGAAATTGACTTACGAGAAGGTCACGCGCGAAAAGTGGGAGGGAAGGTGAATTGCTCCAGGTGGTCTGTGAACTTATGTGCGATTGAGTCCAATGTTTGACTTGACTCGATTTTATATCGTCTCACAATCGTTTCAATATCTTAATTTTTTTGAAGATGTTTCGTCTAAAATAACGATGATCGGATAATACATAGTGCTAGCCAGGTAAAAATCAAGGAGATTGATTGATCGATCCCAAGGGTGTTATGTCAACACATTGCGCATAAAAAATATTGTAATTACACAATATAATAATGTACAAAAAATATATAACATGAAAATATGATGGAAATACTGAAAGGGATAAAATTTACGAAACATGAAAAATGGCCAAAAGAAATGCAAAAAAGAAAAAAAAAAGATCAATCACCAAAACTACCACTTAGGTGTATTGATTTTCCATTTAAGGTAACTAAATGAGAAACTAAACGAAGATGGTTCAACTACATTTCGAGACATAGCTCAACTAGTCTAAAGTTAAAATGTTGAGTATGTGCGGTCTTGTCTCTTCAAGCAATATGAATGCAACTCCCTTAAATATTTAAGTAAGCCTAGTATTGAAGTAGTTAAAAGTTAAGTTTTAACGCCCTAATCAATTAAAATAGATTCAACAATTTACCTCTTTCATTTAATTCAAAACAGATATTGGATGCTCAAGAGCATTATTACTAGCTTTCTTATACTCCCTCTTAGCATATATAATTTTAAAAAAATGTCGATTATAGACTCCTCATATTAAATGAGACTCACCATTAAATATACACTCCTCTATTTGACGGTGTAAAAGTTGGAAACCTTCAACACTCCTCTATTTTCTTCTTTATTAACTATATGAGGAATGAAATATGAAATTTAATTTGTGTGTTATGTTAAATAATAGCACCCAAATTTAATAAAAGATTAATTTACGGATATTTTATAAGACATTTAGTAAAAATGCTGTTACGCTTGCTCTTGCATCTTTTAAATTTTTTTTTTGTAAATTAGCGATGAGCTTTAACCCAAAACCTTTTGGACACTAGCAAGAACTTTTTCCACTAGCATATTCGATTAAATCTTCGTCCTTTAAAAATTAGGGAAACAACATTCACATTTTCCTAATCTTGAACGCCACGTGTCACAACCTCTACACTTGCAAAAGAATCCAAAAATCCCAATTCAGACAATCTGAACCAACCAAACCAAATTTACCATATAATCATTTATCACATTCAACTGTATCCTCAATTTTCTCATCAACAACAAACGACCAAACTGTCTGAATTTTATTGACACTCGCTCAAGTGGTGGTAAGAGGCTGAAGGCGATGGCACTAAGAGCTTCAGCCACCGCAACACCACCACTTTCACAACCATCAAGAAAGCCTCAACTCACACCAAATTCTTTGCCTGTTTCAGTTTCATCATCAACTAGAGCGCTTTCACTTTTTGCATTTTTTAATGCTCCTTATGAAGCTCATGCTCTCAGCATCAACAAAGAAGATGTAGTTTCTTCACTTACTAAGGTTAGTAGGCACGAGGTCGCGGTTCTTGAGTAATCGAATAGCCTAGTGGAAAAGGTTCTCGCTAGTAGGTTCGAATCTCATGGCTAATTTACAAACAAACAAAAAAAGTTTCAAGTTTCCACCTTAGATATTAGTTCTTGAATGTTTTGGAGGTTCTTTTGCATTTTGAATTTGCCCAGATCATGATTCTTGTTCACATTCATGAAGAAATCAATAAATTGAGAATTTTGTGTTTATGAGCTACCGATTGACTTTTCTTAACTACATCATCAAAGTCAACTTGCAAGAATGTCTTTGAGATGTTCCCGCCTAAGCGGGGTTGGATCGGATAGTGTGCACAAGACTGCTTTCATATTGACCCGAGAGAGAAGTGCAAACACTATCTACTTTACAAATATAAGAAACGAAGGTAATGTAATGAGCCATTTTGATTTATTGAAATGTATTGTATTTTAAGTATTGGAGAATGTAAAATTGTTGATTACTTAAAACATAAAACCAGTGATTTCTCCTACTTAGAGAGAAAATATATTAAGGCCCTTTCAAATGCTTCATTAGTTCATTATGCTACATTTTGAATCTAATTCGTAGTTTGTGTACTTAGTGGTTGAAATTATACTTGTAATACTTCTGATTATGATATGCTGTCTATTGGGTAATTTTTCTTGGATTTTAAGAATACCCTTTTATTGAAATTGTGTTCATTTGTTGAATAGGTGGAATCAGCAATTGATCAAGTACAAGAAGTGGGTTCGGGCTTTTTCGATGTAGCATCAGGGGCTTTTGGAACTGTGGTGGAAGTGGTGAAGCCTGGAATTGATGTGGCGTTACCCATCTTGCAGCAAGCTGGACAACAGGCTCTAAAAATTGTTTCACCTTTGGTCTCTGAGGCATCAAAATCGGCTCAAGAAGCAATGGAGAGCTCCGGTTTTGATACACAGCCAGTCATGACTGCAGCTAAGGTTTGATTTCATCTGCACTTTACTTGGTTTGACTTCCGCATATTGATATGTTTTAAGTTCATGAGGGAATCATTGGGTTACTAACTAAAAGACATGGGACGCCGAGTGCTTAAGTGAAGTATAATTACTATAACCAATGATATGCTTATGTAACAGCTAATTAACCGGGCATGTGCCCCAAATGATGAAATGGAAGGTGGTTGTCTTTAACTTCGTTAGGATTTCAAGGACTAATATTTGCTCAATTGTAGTATAGAACTTCATCATCTAATGTTATCTGCTTTTGGGTGTTGGCACATGTTATAACTTACATGTGCAGAACTCCGTATGAGGATGCATTTGTCATTACATGAAGTTGTCCATAAAATTTATCAGACTGGTAATTTCAGTCATCGGAATGTTTTTGCATATCAAAGTTGTTCAGTCCAGTTGCTTCACTGAGTATACAATTAAAACTTGGTAAATACCATGTTGGAAGTTGGTGATTTGAAAATGGATAGAATAGAAAATGAGATTTGATTATTTTCCCCATGAATACTTCATAGTCCTGAATATGAATGTCAAATTACTCATGCGTGTTTGTTTGCAGACAGTCACCGATGTAGCTCAACAGACCACTAAGGTAATTGAAGACGCCAAGCCTATAGCCACATCAACAATGGAAACCATCTCATCTGCAGATCCTGTTGTTGTCGTTGGTACTGGTGGGGCATTGATCATAGCCTATTTCCTGCTTCCTCCAGTGTTCTCCGCCCTATCTTTCAATCTACGAGGCTACAAGGGTAATTTTCAAGTGTTCTTATCTGTTGGTGTGCTACCAACGATGACTTGTATTGTTTCTGCTGACAAATGCTCCTTTCTCTAAATAAAACAAGATCACATCACTAACCCAATTACATATACAAATGTATCATTGCCAAGATACTTGTACCGTATAGGCTGGTTCAATTGGACATGGGCAGTGGGATTTAGTTGATGTAATTGTCTGTTGCATTATGTATAAGTATCATGAAGAATTCATATTTTTTTTCTTCTGAACACTGATTTCCAGTTGAACGTTTTAGGTAGCCTGACTCCTGCTCAAACACTGGATGTAATGTGTTCGAGGAATTACATCATGATTGATATCAGATCAGAGAAGGACAAAGACAAGAATGGAATTCCGCGTCTTCCATCAAGTGCTAAGGACAAAATGATTGCAATCCCGTAAGTTATCATTTCTCGTACCCTGCTGGCTCTCTCTCTAGTTTACTCTATCAGTGTACATCATCCTGAGTATAGTTCCTGCCCATACATATAATATCAACGTAATCTCTAACTCAAACATTCACATTAACATGTCCAATGCCTTCGAAGAGATGTCCTACTAAGCAGGGCCGGATCCCAGATAGTACACAGCCTTCCCCCTGTAATAACAAGGAGTCTGTTTCCAAACTGATCTAGAAGTGAAGTGCAAACTCTAACTCAATTTATCTCAAATTTGTTACCATCGGTTTCAGGCTGGAAGAATTACCTAGCAAGGTTAAAAGTCTTGTCAAGAATGCGAAAAAGGTAGAAGCTGAATTAGTAGCTCTGAAGATCTCATACCTCAAGAGGATCAACAAGGGCTCCAACATCGTCATCATGGATACGTAAGTTTGTTTCCTCTTTGTTCGCCTACAACTTGTTCATTACAACATTGGATCAGTCTGAGTTCTTCTCTCAAAATGCTCAGATACTCGGATTCAGCAAAAATCGTGGCTAAAGCATTGACGAATCTCGGCTTCAAGAACTGTTGGATTGTGACTGATGGCTTCTCTGGAAGCAATGGCTGGTTACAGAGCAGACTTGGCACAGATTCATACAATTTTTCGTTTGCCGAGGTTTTATCACCTTCAAGGATCATTCCTGCTGCAACAAGACGATTCGGCACAACCAGCTCAGCTAAATTGCTGCCTGGGAGCTCTGAATGATGATTTCTTCTTTTTTGGCTGCAACTTTCTTAAGTTCCCATCCCCCACCCCCTGTATTTAAATGCATCTTGTGTCATTTTGATGCTTAACTAGTTCCTAAAATCACATAATGTAATTATTTTATTAATTGATGAAACGGTAGCAAGGTGTTTTTCTTGTAATCCATCCGCAACATATCGACAAAAGATCCAAAGTTTTCTACCTAAAAAGGAAGGGGTCGGATAATTTACAACACTATTTTATTTTATGACAATGGAAATGTTGTTTGTAAAGACATTTATATTAGCATGAGATATCATAAAATATGCTACTAGTACTCGTACTCGTAAATGGATACCATCGATATCAATCAACAACATAATAGTACAATAATAGACTAAACAATTGTTAAATATGATCCCAGATCATCATGATTCATGTGGTGTATATTTTATTCATATGATAATATAACTGAGATAATTTACAATCTATTAATGGAAGTGCAACCTCACCATTCGTGCACGACTCAAAATTCATGTGATTGGCTTTGTTGAATCATCCATTTAGTAATGCCAACCTTATCAACTGACAATTCACATGTTGACTACTACAACAAACAAGAATATCATTTTTTATTTTATTTTTATCATTTTTATAAATTAGCGATAACGTGAATTTCGAATCCAGACCTTCTGATTATCAATAAGATCCTATTCCACTAGGCTATTCGATCAAATCTAAACAAAAATATATTGAATTAAAATTTTTCATAAATATTGTTATTATAAATAAATTTGATTAAAAATATATATTAGTAGTATATTTATGTCAATTTAGGAAACCTATAACTTCACATATATTAATTATATGTAATATAGTAGTCCTTCAAATTATGTTAAAAGAAATGAAAAGGTGAATAGTAAAAGTTTATTTACGAAGTCAATTAACTTTTTTATTTTAAATTTTTTTATAATAAATTGTATAAATAAAAGTAAAATAACAAAATTATTTTTAAAAGCGGATCAATAATTAAAAATACATATCGAAAACTTTAATTAAAGTGAATGTATAAAATATTACTATTGTAGCTTTCACTCTACAATATGAATTAGCTCCTAATATTCTAACAACAACCATTGGCAACATATACAAAACCAAACCCAAAACCCAAAAAAACCAATCTTTGTTGAAATTGGATGGCTCATCTTCATCAAAGTTGCAAATCTCTTGATGCTGTAAACCAATCAGATATAGAAGCAATTGGGGTACAACCCAATGAAGCCAACCAACTTTACCAAAAGCTCCAAGAAATTGTTTCCATTTATGGGCATAATACTCCACAAACATGGCATGTCATCTCCAGACAGCTTCTCAAACCAGAGCTGCCTTTTGGGTTTCATCAGATGATGTTTTATGGCTGCTACAAACACTTTGGTCCTGATCCACCAGCTTGGTTTCCTCACTTGTATGATGCTTTACTATAATGTAGTTCTACACCTAAATGATGTTTTCATTTTATGTTATGAAAAATTACAAGAACATAGTTTGAAGAAATATTTTTTTGAAGAGAAATCTAATTAAATATTGTATGTAAGTTGGTGTTTAGTTGAATGGGATTATATGTAGCATTGTAGCTTGATTTTGTATCGACTTCGAATTGTGACAAAGATGTCTGTTTTGTCTTTTGAGAATGTAGATTGATTTCTTATGGATATGCAATTTATGTGGTTTCCTGTATTATCGAATTGGACTAAAGTAGTTTATTGGATATGGAATTTTCTAAAAGAAATTGACATTAATCAGTTTGATCTTTATTGTGTGATTGAACATTATGTAGCTTGATTCTTGATTTGTAATTAGGAAGAAGTATAACATTTGGTGCACTGCTTTAGCTTAATATATGGGAGAACTAAATGTTTGTTGTATATTAAAGAAGCTATCTTTATTGTTCTGCCATATAATGAAAGCTTCATTGTACAGGGAAAGCGCAAAGGTGACGAATGTCGGTAGGCTACTTGAAAAGAGAGGGAAAGAATTTTTGGGTTCAAAATATAAGGACCCAATTTCAAGCTTCTCTGATTTCCAGGAATTTTCAGTCTCAAACCTGGAGGTAGACTGGTTTTGGTTTACATTCCCCAGTATTTTCTTCATTATTTGATGTCCTGTACCAATTTTAGTTAATCTTAATGCTTTTCAGGAGTTCTGGAAAACTATTTTGGAAGAAATGAACATATCTTTTACGGTTCCTCCTGAGTGCATTTTGCGAGAAAGTCCATCTCACCCCGGTGGTCAGTGGCTTCCTGGTGCATATGTCAATCCAGCAAAAAATTGTTTGAGTTTGAGCGGTGACAGGACTTTGGAAGATGTAGCCATTATATGGTGTGATGAAGGTGAAGAAAATTTGCTAGTAAATAAGATGACCCTTCGGGAGTTACAGTTTGCAGTTTGGTAAGTATTTTCAATTGATATAATTCAAAACATCAATCTTCTGATGTAATTCAAACTTTTGGGAATGTCAAAAGGACACTAGGAAACCTTCCCTTCTTATGAGGTGTCAACACATTTTTTTTTAGAGTTTTGAGTCCACATTAGGTAATAGCTTCCATGCATGAGCATACACATCCAAATCGCGATGCATAATGCATGCATATATCCAATCATCTGATCTTTATCAGACGTTATCTGTAGGGAAGTAGCCTATGCACTTGAAACACTGGGATTGGAAAAAGGATCTGCAATTGCGATTGATATGCCAATGAATGTCAATTCTGTTGTTATTTACTTGGCTATTGTTCTTGCTGGCTATGTTGTTGTTTCTATCGCTGATAGTTTCGCTCCTGGTGAAATATCAACAAGGCTTAGATTATCTAAAGCTAAGGCAATCTTCACTCAGGTTAGTCAGGTTCATTATATTGTGTTTTTCTTGTTCTTGAATTTGGATTCTCTGCAAAGATATGTACTTACTTGTAACATTGGCTGAATTTTCTTGTATGTTTTTCTTACCTGATTTTCTAAGGATTTCATTATGCGTGGGGATAAGAAGATACCACTATATAGGTCATTCTTACTCCCCTTCGATTCAGAAGTTTGCTTATAGTACCTTTCCTTTTTACTTCATGCCCTTTTTTTAAAACTCCTTATATAATGAATATCACAGGAGGGTTATAGATGCTCAATCTCCCACGACAATTGTTATTCCCACTAGAAGCTCCAGTTACAGCATGGGTTTACGTGATGGTGACATCGCATGGAAAGACTTTCTAGACAGAGTAAACCAATCGAAGTATGGACATTCCCAAAATAAATTTAATGTTAAAAAAATTGTTTTTTGTTTCTTTATTACAAATTGAAGCATGGGATTACGTGAATGCTACTCCATTTTCTTATCATAAGATGTTGAGTGAATAGATGCTCCTAGTACATGCATACATTGATGGAAACGTCAACAACCTCAGGATTATATTCAAGACTTCAATATTCTTTTTTTTTTTGTGATGAACAATCTTGGCCAACCTGATCTATACTGTATCAGTTTTATTTACTTTTAAATTCGAGCTTAGATGTTTTATTGCTTGCATCATTTACAGAATGATTTTATCTTGTCCTTCATTTCATAGATAACACAATAGTTCGTTTCTTCTTCGACAATGTTGCAGATTTGTCGAATTCGCTGCTGTAGAATTACCAGTAGAATCATTTACTAATATTCTTTTCTCTTCCGGAACAACAGGTAACATATAATTAGGTTACATATAGATATAATTATCCTTTATGCCTATTTAACTAATGCTATTTAGCCAGAAATGTGTACTAACAGAAGAAGATGAGTATCTAACTATATAAGTATTGATATGGCTCAGGGGAACCAAAGGCTATCCCATGGACAGCTATGACACCTTTCAAAGCTGGTGCTGATGGATGGTGCCACATGGATATCCGCCATGGTGATGTTGTTGCTTGGCCTACTAATCTCGGTTGGATGATGGGACCTTGGCTAGTCTATTCGTCGCTGTTGAACGGTGCAGCCATAGCCTTATATGATGGTTCTCCTTTAGGCACAGGGTTTGCGAAATTTGTGCAGGTGAAACCATTTCCTTCTCTTCCTATCTTTCAATTGTTTCCCAATTTATCTTTACAATATCAAGATACAGGGTCTTGTAGTGACGTTTCTCCAATTGAATGTAGTAAAAGTTTCTAGGTTTAATTTTGATTTCATACAGAAGAAAGCATGTTATATAAGTTTAGTCACTCTGGATAAAAAAATGAACGTTGTCAACTGTTTCTCTGTTAGTATATGTTCATTGTTTTGCTCACGAAGAATGACATTTTAAGAGGATGTTTTTGCCATTAAATTTGTGTTCGTATTTAACAACTTTAGATTTCATCAACACCCCCCCACCCCCCCCCCCCCCCCCCCAAATCCACTCGCCTCCAGAAATATGGTAAAATAAAGAAAATAGATAGTAAATATACATACGGGGCTTCTTAAATCCATAAGTGTTTCTTTCCAACTTCTCCCTTCCGTAATAGAAATTTTAGGGTAAAAGATTGCACAATTATTATGGTCATTTCGATTTGTAGTCACTCATTGCAGTTTGTTCGATACACATGTATCTTTAATCTGCACTAGTCGTTTGTACACAGTCCAGCCTGTGGGAACTTATTCTTCTTACTGAATTTCTTTTTTGTATAATTAATTAGATATTGATACAAACTTTATAACACATATATGAAAAATATATATATATAAAGATCATATATACAATTTCAAAACAGAATTTGAAGGAACATAAATACATTAGTATTACATACAAAAATAAACAATTTTAAATTACTTTATAAATAGTTAAATGGAAGTTTTTTTTAATATCAACACATGTCACTTCATGATTGGCCATATGAGAACATGGGGCTTCATTTTTTTGTAAATGTAACTTCTAATTCCCCCCTTCCCCAATTATATATAGAGTAGATATTTCATACTTGTTTCCATCTATTTATTCTTCAAGGATGCTAGAGTTACCATGCTTGGGGTGATCCCTAGCATTGTGAGGACATGGAAAAGCTCAGATTGTGTTGTTGGCTATGACTGGTCAAGTATCCGGTAATCAGTTCATAGTTATTGCATCGAAAAATTACAGCTTCATATACCCTTTCGTTCTTTTCTTATCCTCATTTTCCTCTCTTTGTAGCTATTTCCATGAATTGATTGAATCCTTGTATTTTGGAACAGTTGCTTTGGTTCCACTGGTGAGGCATCTAGTGTAGATGAATATCTATGGCTAATGGGAAGAGCCTGTTATAAACCTGTGATTGAATGTTGTGGGGGTACTGAAATTGGTGGTGGATTTATTTGTGGTTCAATGTTGCAAGCTCAGTCAATTTCTGCATTTAGTACGGCTTCACTGGGTTGTAGCTTATACATTCTCGACAATAATGGGTATCCAATGGTAAGCCTTGTTAAGTTTCGTCACTTGCAAGGAAATCTGTTTTCGTGACAAAGTAGTTCTTTCGTTATCCTGTTTCTGCCTTCAAGTTTGAAACTAAATGCTTCCCATACCTTGTAGCCACCAAAAGTTCCAGGAATGGGTGAAGTGGCTCTCAGCCCACTCATGTTTGGAGCTTCCAGCTCATTACTTAATGCTGACCACTATAGCGTGTACTTCAAAGGAATGCCTGTTTGGAAAGGGAAGGTAGTGCCAGTACTCAGTAGTTTTCCTACAGAGTTCAGACGTGTTTAAAAATCAATTTTAGTTAATTCGATTTTCTCTTGGATGTTTTCAGGTTCTAAGGAGACATGGAGATGTGTTTGAGCTGACACCTAAAGGATATTATCATGCACATGGCCGTGCAGACGATACTATGAATCTTGGGGGAGTCAAGGTCTACACTTACCCCTCAGGCCATATTATTTCATGGAACATTTCCTATATGCAACTTGTTAATGTTGTTCCTACTATAATTTTGTGATTCCAAACCACCCATGATGGTCTTTACACTTGCCTTGTTTAGTATACACATTAGGGGAATGTGCATGCGGCATAAAAGATAATTGCTGTTTACTTTGAAAGTTATGAGACCTGTCTGATCTGCGAAATTCCTCCCTTTTGGTGACGTGCCATGTAATGTTTTTTTAATATTATGAAGTCATAAGTTGGTAACACCAGCGGCATACCGGAAAAAGAAAAGAGGGTAACTTTAATTCAGTTCACATTAGCCTAGAAGTTTCAAGTATCGGGGGACAACTTCTGGAAGAAGAAAATGGTTACTGTAGTTTTTACCTATCAACATGTCCCAATGCTTATGAAGAGGCTCCTGTCTAAGCGGGGTAGTTTGCAAACATTATCTACTACTACATGATATGTTCTTGTTTCTACATACAAGTTAGATGGAATGAGCAAATGCCCTCCCTTCGCAAAAAATTGTGTTTCTAGGCTGATAATTATTTATTTACTTGACAGGTGAGTTCAGTTGAGATTGAGCGTATCTGCAACACTGCTGATGATAATATTTTAGAAACAGCAGCTATCGGTATACCGCCTATTGGAGGAGGGCCGGAGAGGTTGGTCATTGCGGTTGTTTTTAAGAACTCAGATGACACAAGAAAGGAATTAAATTCAATAATGGCGTCTTTGAATTCCGCCTTGCAAAAGAAATTAAATCCCTTATTTAAGGTACAGATGAATGATGAAGTCTCTGTCAAAGGCTTGTATCTCTTTTCCATTACTAATGCAGTAATGCTCGTAATGCGCAGGTTTCTAGTATTGTGTCCCTTCCAGCCCTTCCAAGAACTGCTACCAACAAGGTTATGAGAAGAGTTTTACGACAAGAGCTATCTCAGAGGAATCATGATTCCAAACTCTGAAGTATATTCTATTACCAGCCTAATGCCAACTAAAGTGTACGCGTCTTTCTATTCTAATGTTGCATCAATGACTTTCGTTCAATGCATCATCATAATGAACTTCATTGTGTACGATCACTGTCCATGTGCAATAAATACAGTAAATTTAATCACTAGACATAAAAAAGAGAATTGTTTTGAAACATCCAACTAACTACACAAGCAAAAGAAGTTTCCATACATACTAGCTAAAAACAAATTAAAAAGGCAATACTATTCCACTCAGCATAGCTGTGGATGGAGTCTAAGGGTGGGGCCTCTGTTTCATGAAAGCAATATCCCTGTTGTTCTTTAGAGCACAGCAGCCGATAGAGTACACGATGATGACAATAACCAAGATAATACCATTGATAATGGCTACGGTCCTCCATTCGTTCTTTATGTTGTAAAGCATTGAAGCTTTGCAGGATTTGCAGTCATAGCATAGCTCTGTCTGGACATTGCTCCATGTTTTGCAGTCGCTGTCGTCGATTGCAGGACCGTTCTTAGGCATTAACCAGAAAGTTGCGTTCTTCAGTTCGAACCCACAATCTTTTGGAGGCTCGCAGCAACCAGCCTACACCAACATAAACACAAATTTGTTAGAATCAATTTACGTGAATATTTCCTCAATAGTTTATATTATGGTTACTTATTATTATAATCTTATTATGTTTTGTTTTCAAGTTTTCTATCTTCAGTTTCTCAGTGAACAAAATAAACAGTTTCTTATGACAGAAAAAAAAACTATCACTAAGTTCACAAAATGAAGAAATATAATGTGGAGCAAATTATGAAAAGCAATTAACATATTCCGAAGGCAAAGTGTACAAGACACGCTCTAATGTGCTAGCAAACGCATGTAACTATGAAAACAGCGAACACATGTTTCGTGCTTTCGTTCATGTAGTATGTCTTGTATACACCATGCATAATTGAAAATAAACAGAAGTGCAAGACAACACCTGAGTTGGAGAAAGATTTGTCAAGTAGAAATCTGCATCTTTATGGACTTTATTACTCTCTAGTTGCTGACAGAAGTCCATCTTCACAAGACAACTCTTGATATTATCCCAATTTCTGCGATTCACAACATACTTCCTCAACCAGTTTGAATAATCTCCCAGTTTTGCATTTTCAAACCCTTTGTTAGACAAAGCATGCCCGACCCCTTTATTCGTTATGACGATGGAGAACACCGTGAAGCATATCAAGCCGAGGATGAGGAAGAACATCAAGGCCAAGTATGCCCACAGGAAGGAGGAGGATTTGCAGCATGAACCGATAAATCCAATCAAGGACACCAGGAACAAAGTCGAGCCTACTACAAGGAGTGGCTTCTGGACGGTTTTATTGCAAAGGTTGTCGTGGTTACCGCCAATGTGGAACCAAAGGGTGAAGCTTATGGCGAGGAGGGACACTACGAGGAAGACTACGTTGAGGATTGTTATGATCACATTGCTTGCGCGCGTCATTTTTGCGTCGAAAAATCTTTGATTGTCCTTGTTTAGGGTGCTCTTGTTTGATGGTTTTATGCTCTAGAGGTTTGAATGTTTCTTGAGAAATGAATTGAGATGAGTTCGGAGGGGGGGAGGGGGGGAAATATAGGAAGAAATTTTAAATTGTTGAATTTTGTTAACTGTTTTTTGAGTGTTTATTTTTGCATGAAGTATATGGAGTGGTTCCACTTGCCTTGTTTAGTGGGGACGTGAAGTTGTGTGGAAGTTATATATAGTGAAATTATATATTCATTTCTATTTTATTTATTTATTTTCCTTCGTTTTTATATATTTTAACAAATTGCTGATTTTGTTGTGATTTGTTATAATATAACGTACTTTATTTTCAAATTTCAAATTGATAACGTTAAAATTTGGGAAATAACTAACATTAAGAATGAAATTTATCAGTATATATGGTTTAATGGTTTCGATATTAAATAGGGCTAACCATTAAATAATAAAGCAATGCAAGTTTGCTAATAAGTTGCTAACTTTACAGATAAACATTTAAGTTTACAGGTAAATGTGTGAATGTGAGTGGGTTAATGATCTTTTCTTTTGTATGAAAATTTAGAAAGATAATTATTTTAGATTAAAGGTAATACTCCTTTTAATACAAAAAAAAGTGTCTTTCGCACATATCGAGACAAGTGTTTGACTTTCAATTATTTTTTATTTATATTTTTTCTAAAAATTAAAAAATTATATTAAGAAAATGCTTGGAAAGACGAACCCAACTATATAAATTTTATATTTTTTTTGAATAAATAATAATTAGTAATTGATGATCAAACTTCAATTTCAAAAAAAGTCAAACAACGCTTTTTTTGGATTGGAGGGAGTATAACATTTCACAACATAAAATTATATACTAACAATATATTACAATTACAATTGTTGATGTTTGAAATCCAATATTAAATTTATCTGTTCAAAATAAAATAGCATAAAATGAGATCATTAGTCGAATGGTAAACCCCACCATCCCCCATATCATTTGCATAAAAAAATCATAAGATTGCCCTCATTCGCTAGTAATTCAATTTTATGATAGATTAGGTTGTTATTTGAATTGACTTATGTAGTTTTAGATTAAAATTAGGGGCATGTTTTGTATTTACTTATTGCTGAATTAGGTATTAGGTATTGTTTAACACATACTTTCGTAAAAGAAACACGATTTATGAGCAAGCGAATACAACGGTACAAATGACTTACACGTCACAATGCCCAATCATAATGATTCAGATTATAATGGAACGAGCCTGTTTTAACGAGTCATTAAGAATTTCATCTATTCAAATCAACACTCAACCCTCCATCCACAAAAAGGCTTTCCGAAGCCCAACATTTGACTTTCTTCAAGACTTCAGTCTTCAACTAAACCCCCTAGTTGTCTTAAACCCTACTACTAGACTCCTTCACTTTTCAAGAACCAGAGAGATTCAGAGAGAGAGAGAGAGAGAAATGGGGAGCGATAGCGAAGTAGAAAAATCTGGGCAGAAGGAGAAGAAGAAGCTTCAAGCTTTAGCACCAATTGCTAAACCTCTTGCTGGAAAGAAGCTTTCCAAACGCACTCTTAAGCTTGTCCGCAAAGGTATACATACTTTTAAGTATTTATTTATGTTGCAAATTAGCTTCAATCATAAAATGTTGAAAAAATAAATAGCACCCTTTATGTTTTTGGATACTATGATATAGGTGAATACAGTAGATTCAATGAAGATATTATTAATTTATGTAAATAATTCAAATCTTAGACTAAAGATTTGATTTTTTTTTTGTTATGTGACGAAGCTGCTGAAAACAAGTGTTTGAAGAGGGGTGTGAAGGAGGTTGTCAAAAGTATTAGACGGGGTAATAAGGGGTGAGCTAATCTACTTTGATATTTGTTTTATATTTTCGAGTTTTTGTTGTCCACTTTTCAAGTTTTGAACTTCAATTCGGTGAAAAAGTCGAATTTGTTTTGTGTAAAATGATCATTGCATATGAAGAAATTGTGCCTGAGGACTATATGTTCAATTGCTTAATACTCCCTCCATCCCGAGAAGATTGTCAAGTTTTGATTTTCGATTTGAAAATCAAACTTGACCATGTTTTGGGATATTGTTGCTGTGGATATGAATAATTGATGCTTATTTGTTTTGATGGTTGCAGGTTATGCATTATAGCTGGAAACATATCACCGATAGATGTCATCACGCATCTTCCAATCTTATGTGAAGAAGCTGAAATACCCTACATCTATGTAAACTCAAAAGAAGTAAGTTGATTTGTGTAGCTCAAATGGAGTACTGTTGTGAGATCAATTTTCTTTTGGCTTCTTAATTCCGACATATAATTCGACTTTGCAATCTGGACTTTTTAATTTAGTTAAAACCCCATAAATTGTAATCGTCTTAACAAGCTTTGTACTTGTTTTGTATGCTTAGTAGTGATAATAACCTGTCTTCATGATCTATGTTAATTAGCCTTTAGCAGAACTTGAACCTGTTTGATATAAGTTGTCTCAACGCGGTCAAATTATATAGCATGTGCAGACTTAATTTTGTCCTTCGAGTTGTGGATTCATTCAGTTTCCTTTAATCTGTCGGCCAAACTAACAACACTCATCAATGTCTTGATTGCTTGTATATTGTATCAGGATCTTGCAAATGCAGGGGCCACCAAGAGACCGACTTGCTGCGTTCTTGTGCTAACCAAACCTGCAAAGGGTGAAATCGCCCAAGAAGAAGAACAAAAGCTGAAGGAAGATTATGATCAGGTTGCGGCCGAAGTTTTTGAGCTAGCTAACTCTCTGTTTTGATGGAACACTGGAAATGATCATTTTAAAGTTATGTATTTATATGACTAGTGTACTATCTTGTTAGTTGTCACTCATTTTGACATTTGTGATCCAAATGCATCATCATCTTTAGCTCATCACCATTGAGAATTGCTCAGCTTTATTCTGGCTTTCCTCTATAGAAAAGTTCATGCTTTAAGTAGGGGCGTGCATGGTTGGGTTTATACCTGTTTTGGGGGTTAAGGAAATCAAACACAAAATCAGTTTAACCCAATGTTTCAAGTTGTCGGGTTGGGTCGGGTCGGGTTGTTCGGTTGATTGTGTTGTACATTGTTTCATCAATAATTTGATGAATTCATTGTAACTTTGAAGGAACGAATGACTAATCAATTAAGATACTATTTCGATTTTGACTTTATAGTAATATCGTTAACATCATATTTTTGATATTTGTCAATTCTGTATTCGATTCATTTCATTGTGAATATAAATTTTGATCCATGTTAACCCGACACGATTTTCGATTCTCAAGTCACTATTAAAAACCACAAGACTTATTAAAACGAAAATTGTGGAGTCAAAGCATAACCCCCCCCCCCAAACAAAATTGATGTATTATTTTATTAGTTATGAAGTAATTAAACGAGGTTGCGTGCAAGAACGAGAATTAAACCACCACTAAAACACTGACACACTTATATTTTCCAATAACCCCAAAACAAAAAAGGTTTTTTTCACATATATTACAATCAAGATTCTTAGTTCTTACATCAAGATCTATCAGAAACTGGACAACTAATTTGGGACAAATGGGTTGCTCACTTTCAGGGCTGAACTCATTGTATGATGCAGTTAATGGTCAAGCTGATGTTTGGATCAATGAGAACAGATTTAAGGTGGTGAGGCAGCTAGGTGAAGGTGGTTTTGCGTATGTTTTCTTGGTCAAAGAAGTCATATCTGACCCTTCAAATCTTGGCATCTCCAATAAATTAAAAGACCCTTCTTTTGCATCTGGTAATAAATTTGCATGGTTGGTTTTTGTTTATAAATGTAATTTAATCATTTTTGTACAGTGGAAGTTCTTGATTTGTGAATTAGTATGGTTGGCAATTTTGTTTGCATCTGGTAATGATGAATTTGCATTCCCACTTGTATTTGATCATGTAATTTAGTATTGTATGCAATTTAGTAATTTTTGTATAGTGGAAGTTCTTGATTTGTGAATTAGTATCGTTGGCAATTTTGTTTGCATCTGGTAATGATAAATTTGCATTCCCACTTGTATTTGATCATGTAATTTAGTATCTTATGTCTTGTGGAAGTTGTTGATTTGTGGATTAGTACGAATGGAATTTTTGTTTGTTGGCATCTACAACAAACTGAAAGACCCTTCTTATCACAAGGGTAAGGATGTGTACAAACCCCTACCAAGCTTAGGCAGCGGCCTATTCGATGAACTTGGGCATGTTATTGTTTGTAGATAGGGGCATTCTAGATTATGGTGATATATATTTTCAAAAAGTTAAAGGCTTGCCATCGCAAGGACTCAACTGGGTCCACGTCATTTCTAGTAATGCTTGTTGCCACCAGGCCAACTCTAGTGGTTGGAAACAGTGATCTTATTTGAGTTGCACTAGTATTGAAGTGTTTACGTCTTACAGTTTCTTAGAATGTTTTGGCTACTCATTATGGTTTATGGCTTCATGGTTATTTCTAAACATGTTAAAGATGTTAATGTTCACAGGCTTATGGTTTCATCCACAATGTTTCTGTTATCTGAGCGATGAATAACATTAATGTTTCCACTAGCTGATGTTGAATTAGTAGGGTGTTTATGATGAGATTAGAAAAAGAGTGTATTTGAACAGCTACATTTTAGTGTGCATGCTTATGTTAGCTTTTGATGATTGGAGGGAACTTAACTACCATTGTTGAAATAGTTTATGTGGAGTTTCTAATGTTCTTTCACCTATAGAACATTAGTTTAAAACAGAAAGCTTTAACACTTAACTCCTTTGTTTGTTTAATGTAGAAGATGGAACTTATGCAATGAAGAAAGTTCTTATTCAGAATACAGAACAATTGGAGTTAGTGAGAGAGGAGATTCGTGTTTCATCGCTTTTCACCCATCCGAATCTACTTCCTCTTCTAGATCATGCTATTATTGCTGTCAAGGTGAGTAGGTAACCTATAAACAATTCGTCTAAGTTTTCTATCTTTCATTAGCTTAGGTTTTGTCGTTGCAGATGATTTTTAACGCAGAAAAAAGCATAGATAAGCAGAATTCTCATGATCCTTTATTCTTCACTGATATATTTTTTCCAAGTGAAAACCTTTAGAAAGTGGCTCGACTGACAAATGTTTATTTGAGGAAAATCGTTCAATAGGCTACAATGTAGATTATATTATAGATAGGAAACATCGGAGTTCGAGATGATGGGGACAACTGGAGATATATTTGCACATTGGCAAAGAGATGGAACATGGTTGAGGCCTTCTTGTTTCTAGTGCTCTTAGTTTGCATTAACTGCATTATTATTACTTCAAAGGTTACTGTAGTTTAAAATCCATTTAGGAAGATATTTATGCATCTCTTTATGTTGGTGTGAAGTCCTGCATAACCCAAAGGTATAATTTCAATGTATGTTACTATCCAGCCTACACAAGAACAATCGTGGAACCATGAAGCATATTTGTTGTTTCCGGTACATTTGGATGGTACTATCCTGGATAATACCCAAAGCATGAAAGCTAAGAAAGAGTTCTTTTCCACATTAGACGTTCTTCAAATTTTTCGTCAGGTATGTTACAAGGTGTTCTTTGCTTATAAGTTGTTAAAAACTTGAACAATGAAATGGAATAAGTAGTTATCATATACATTGTTATTTATTTACGCATGCTATGCTTGATAAATTCACAGTTGATTTGCAGCTTTGTGCAGGATTGAAGCACATGCACAGTTCTGACCCTCCATATGCACATAATGATCTGAAACCTGGTAATATCCTCCTAACACATAGAAAAGGACAGTCACCTATAGCAACACTGATGGATTTTGGTAGTGCTCGACCTGCGAGAAAGCAGATCAGGTCGCGTACTGAGGCATTACAGTTGCAGGTATATAGTCTGTTTCTAGATGTTGCACTTCGTAGTCATTTTGGTGTAGTAGCTTGTAAGGCTGAGTGCCTGAGCCTTACGTGTCCGTGATTGTAGATGTCTTTGTCTTTCCCTTGATCCATCCCTAATTACCCATATATTTTCAACAAGAGAAAACCCCCCTTATAATTCCTATTTTGGACTAAACCTCCTTTGTGGTGGCAGAAATTAACGTGCTTGACTGATTCTTTTGGCATTGATGTAGGAATGGGCATCTGAGCACTGTTCCGCACCTTATCGAGCTCCTGAACTGTGGGATTGCCCAAGCCATGCTGATATTGATGAAAGAACTGACATCTGGTCATTGGGCTGCACTTTATTTGCCATAATGTAAGAGGCTTCCTATTTAAAATGTTCAGTTATGATGTGTGTCCCATCTATTATTTGTTTTGATAAATCCATTTCCTATGGATTGAATCACATCCGTGTTTTTGTCTTGCATAATGTCGACGGTTTCACTTAGATCACACACTTACCTATTCAATAAAGGTTTACTGCGATTTCTCATCACACTATAGACAAGATAATCTTGTGTCTGATGGTAGTAGTCTGGGAAGTTCAAGCCTCTTATAAGTATGTAGTTTGGGTAGGAGATTTGAGCTCATGTGGAATCTTTCCTACCATCCCATCCGGTAAGTTCAATGAGGCTGTACAAAAAGAATTCAGTCGTCCTATAGGCGCATGCATAAGCATCCACATTCAGTCGTCCTATAGGCGCATGCATAAGCATCCCAGATTCTTGGCCTTTTCTCATTATTTAATTTTTTTACAATTTATGAATTTCGAGTTCAAGATATACGTATGTGTATATAACTTGTTTGTACTTGAAGGGAAGGAAGTTGTTTCATGTGGTTATTATTAGTAAAAAGTACTGATGCAACAGCATCCTCATGTTTTGATCACTCTTAATAAGATTCCTTCCGTTTCCCTCGTTGTAATTGTCGCTGCAGGTATGGTGTATCTCCATTCGAGTACGCCCTGGGTGAAGCAGGTGGAAGCTTGCAGTTGGCCATTATTAACGGACAAGTAAAGTGGCCAGCAGGGCCTAATCCTCCATATCCTGAACCCCTTCACCAGTTTGTGACATGGATGCTTCAGCCTCAAGCCACAGTTCGACCGCGTATCGATGATATTGTAATCCACGTAGACAAGTTAATCTCCAAGTATTCTCACTGATTTGCAGATAGGAAACGAAAAATGTTGCAAGTAGTTTACAAAAGCCTATTAGTTTTCTGAATGTGCATTTACAGAATCTGGCATATGTGAGATATTGCATAGTTCATCATTCACTAAAACATACATATCCATCTTAATTCTCAACATATTTTAGTGTCCTACAGAAACACTACATGGTTATTGAGATAACTCGACGAATTACAGATGCGAATCCACTTATTCACCGACCACCATTCACTGGTTTCATCGTATATTTATGTAACATGTTATTTATTATTGATTGATTCTTAATTGACGCGAAAATAGCTAGGATGAGAATTAGAACATCTGAACGAAGTATATCAATATTGTGTAATATTCATGATCAATGTTTTATTTCAAAAAATCAAATGCCTAATAGTAGTAAGTTTTAGGGAAGTGAAATTGGGATTGAGATGAATTTTAATTTATTCTGAACCTATCTCCAAGGAATCATACAGATGGATAACCCCAAAACTAAGACCCAAATCAGGTTCAGGTTCCTTGATGAAGACACCAAACTACCTGTAATTTTTAGGAGTTGAGAACATAATTAGGTTTAAAAAAATGACTGTTCGATTGAATAGGAGACAATCGAAACAAGTTCGCCTTAATATTTGATTACTAACCGTTGGTATCAGTGTTATTGGGCTTGACTGTGTTGTTCTGTAGCGGAATATCAAGGTGATTGCAGTCCAAACCAATAGCACCTAATAAAATTAAAAAATTTAACAAATTAAATGTTACACAAAATAGATCATTTTCTCCTACTAAAAAATTAAAGGGGTAAGAAATCTTACAATCTTTGACGCATGCAAAAAGTTTCAAATTAAACATATTTCCATAACCTTCATCACATTCACAGCTGTATGGAATTGCTGTATTATTGCATACTCCCGCTCCACAATTAGCATAGCTACAAACTTCAAAAAGAAAATATAAAAAGGATTAAATCGAATAGTCTAATAAAAAATGTCCTAACAAAAAAAGTTCTTAATAGTGATCATAAGATTCTTGGTTCGAGACTCAAGTCATTGATAATTACCAAAAAATAAATATAAGATGACTTATTGTCACTTATTAAATCATTTCATCACTTGCAAATGAATCTTATATAATGACCTTTTTACTGTTAATTTATGAATATGTTATTGTGTGTTAAGTATAGTGGAATAGATATTTTGATAAAATTAAAAATTAAAACCGTATGAATGAATTATTATTTCAAAAGAAAGTTCGTCAATTTGTTAAAAGAATATATACGGAGTAGTTAATATAGGGTGTATATACTCAATACATCATCAAATTGTTATATGGAATTTGTAGATGATGGTTGTAATTAATCATATAGTTACTTAAATTAAAATAATTATCATGTAAAACATTTTAAAAAAAGAAGTTACAATCAAGAGGTGAAATGTGGCCTGGATTTCCCGTTCCTGATGGTGCCATACATGACGAATCCAAGGTACCTAAGAAACAATAAAGAATAAGATGTATTTTAAGACATAAAATTACATCATAAATCTTATTCATGTTGAAAGTTTTAATAAGAAAATAACATCAATTACTTGAACTAATTACTAATTTAGTCCCATAAAATAGAATTAATAAGTTGAGTTCGGATCATAATCCAAATGTTGGGGTTTAATTTGTGAAATTGTCTGAGTGCTATTTAGTTCCCAATTTGGTATAAGCAAATTATGAAATTAGCATTTTATTGGGACTAAATTGCACAACATAATTATTACTTTATGAGATTAAATATTAACTTTTTAACTATCAAGAGTAAAAGCATAACTTGATTCTCCAATCTGAAACTAAATTGACAATTAACCCTCAATTAATCTAAATTATAAAATTACTACTCTTTCTTATATATCATATGTATATGATACTCTTTTATAATTAGCCCTCCACCGCTACTCGTCCAGTGTTCATTAAGTAAACCACTTCATTTTAATAATATACTAGACAAGTTTTATAGGATAAACTCGACCAAAAAAATATTGATATGAGAGTTATAAACTCATAATGCTGTAGTCACAAACTTATTACTCTACCAATTTGAGAGAGAGAGAGAGAGAGAGAGTACAATTAGGAACAACGCAAGGCATAAATGGAGGACCAGCATGATTCCATCCAGGATCACATTCGCATTCATAACCTGGAAATGAAACTGTCCCATTGTCTATGATCTTGCAAGCTCCCTTTCCACATGGAGCTATACTGCATACAGCACCATCTGTTCACCACAAAATAAATTATATGTTACTACATACATCAAAATTTAATAATAATATTATGATGCATCTTTTTTGTGACTATACATGTGTGCAAATGTATACAAGCACCTAAAAAGTATATAACATGAGTTACAATACTAATATAACAATTATGAAACTCATTTAAAAATCGATTTAAATTTCGAACCTATGACCAATCGGTTAACAGCCAACCACCAGTAATAAGAAACAACAGGAGATAGGCTAAGAAGTAATCCATTACATCAAATTAAGTGAAAAAGAGAAAAGAACGAAGTGCATTGTGCATACCAACTATAGGGGCAAAAATTGGACCAAGAAAATCAAAACATGTAGCTAGCCTTGGTTGATGGAGAAACAAAACTAGTGCAAGGGTAGAAATGGTAATATCTAGAATACCCATTTGTATGAATTAGTGAAATTCAACATACACATGCAAGAAATGATCAATTTAAATTAAATGGAAGGAGGAGCTAAAGCAAACTAAGATTGCAAGTAATGTATGTTGATGTATTAATTTGAATTTAATGAGTTTGGTTTTGGTTGAAATAGACAGTGGTGTTTTTTCCAAAGCTATGTTGCGAGATTTCCTATACAACTGTATTTACAATTATCAATGAATTTCAAAGGTGATGTTATTCAAGTTGTAAGGACGGCAAATTATAAGTCAAGTTAGTTATTAATATTGAAGTTATTGGAGAGTTAAACGAATAGGTTAATAGAAAAGTCTCTTTTCAGTGATCAGAAGGTTCCGAATTCGAAACTCACCTCACGCTAATTTACACACACAAAACTATTCAACTTATTCAAGTTATTGGAGGAGTTAAACGAATAGGTTAATACATGCATGTTTCAATGGCAAGAGGTGTCCGACTCGAACTGATTGTTTCGTTAGGTTTCCGAGCGAGACTTGAAGCTCGAATGGTCTATATATATATTAAGACAACATATGGAGTTGACCTTCATGTTGAGCATCTCATTGGACTAGGACACATTTTTAATACCCCTCCATCCTATTCTGTAGTTGTTAGTTGTTCGACTTTTTACGATCATCGAGATATTATTTAAAACATAAATATTTCTTATTAAACATGCGTTAAAATTATAGGAGGTTGATATTTCAAAAAGTATACATTTAAATGTATCTAATAACTTTTTATATGACTATATTATCTCGTATTAATTAATAAAAATTTATGATTAAAATTTGATTCTAAAAGGCCAAAATAAACAGTCGAGTTACAATTTGCGTTGGAGGAAGTAATATTGTACACCTCTTATTTTTATTTTTATTGAAGCAACAAAGTTGTGTTTGCAACCTTATATAATAAAACTGACCATGTCGTTAGTGGTTGCAATTATTCGAAATCATGTTACTATAGTTTTTTTTTTTTTTTGTAAATTAGCAATGAAAATATGAAGTACAATAGTATTATGTATAACAATAGATTATTAAACTAAGTGCTAACTAATGAATATATATAAGACAAATCGTTCCAATGAAATTTAAACTAAAGACTTCCCTTTTGAAAGCTTGGATCGGACGATGCCACCAAACTATTGAATAATCTGCTCTACTATCTTTATTTTGAAGTAGTATTATCTGTTCTTCCCACAATTTCTTGTCATTGAGCTTTAATTGCAATTTATTGTTGTTACATGTCCGGATATCCGCTTTCTTGGGAGCTGAATCGATAGGTTACCGATTTTACTCGGTCCAGACCGATAATTATATTAGGTAGATTTTCTGGATTGGCACCGATCCGATAAGTAATCGGGTGGATACAGGTCCGGGCAGGTTATAGGCATATCTAATTCCAGTTAATTTTTTTACCCGTTCCTAGAACGTTATCTTACCGGGTAGGTAAACGAACCAAAAAACTTCAAATTGAATACTTGTGGATTTTTATTCTCACGGTCCAATAACAACCCTAAACTGCATGGTTTTTTGGTATGAATTTAAATTATGTCACGCTTGTGGACTTAACAATGTGAACATCTATTCTAATTCTAAGTTTGAGACCGTCAAACTAAGGATCCTGATAGCTCCCTGCCCTATGTATGATGTTAAAGGTTGGCGCGGGATGTGCCTCGCCTGATCAGGGGACTAGAGCTTGTCCATTAACCACTTCGAAACACAAGGGTTTTAGTTCCCAGTGGGAATTGAACTTGGGTTGCATGAAGAGGCGAGGCTGCTTTGCACTCTAGCTCTTTACCGGTTGAGTTATGCCCCATGGGCCATCTATTCTAATTATGAAACGATTGGTAATAGTATTATTTTTGAATGAGGATACTCCCACAAAATTCAATCAAATTAGGTCAAAAATTATTCAAATTTTATATATTTTAATATAAGTAATAATTATAGTAATTAACTGCCAATATTTACTTTCAAAAATATTAAACGTTAATTATTTTGAATTAAAAAAAAGTACGACACAACAAATGTGACAGCAAAAAAGAATGTATACATCCAAGTATCCAATTATTCTTATCATCTCGAATAATAAGCTTACATGGACTAAGTCCGTAATTGGAAGATCTTTCGATGAACCAAGCCCAAATTGGAAGATTTCTCGATAATTTTTTTATTAGGCATGATTAGGATAAATGTTGTTCTGTATGTAGCGGAATCTAAAGTTGATTGCAGCCTGGACCAGCAACACCTAATACAAATTAAAAGTTACACAAAAATTAATAATTTTCTCATACTAAAATAATAAAAGAGTAAGAAAAAAGATGATTCTTACAATGATTTTTGACGCATGGAAAAAGTTTATTATTAAGCAGATTTCCATAACCTTCATCACATTCACAACTATATGGAAATGATGTATTATTGCATACTCCTCCTCCACAATTAGCAAAAGTACAATCTAGAAAAATTACAAAAATTTAAAATTAGAATACATTTGTATATATATAACTCTTTTTTAGGGTAATATTTATGATATAATCTTATAATGTTACTTTATGAATAATTTTTATGTGTAATATCTACTAGAATGGATCGATATTTTGATATAAACTACAATTATATGGATGAGTTATTATTCCGAAAGAAATTAAAGTTGGTCATTTTGTTGGAAAAATCTGATATTGTTATGTGGAATTTGTAGATGATATTTGTAATTAATTATAATTATTTAAATTAAAACTATAAAAAGAAGGCAAACATTAATAAAAATTGTTACAATCGTTAGGTGAAAAGTGGCCTTGATTTCCCTTTCCTGGTTCCACACATGAAGACTCTAAACCTAAAAAACAACAAAAAAGAAGAAGATTAAATTATGAGGTATAAAACTGTCAAAAATAATTCAAACTATAGTTCATGATAAGGCCCAGCCACGTTTAAAGTTGCAATTACAAAACTAAAATCAATTACTTAAATTAATTACTCATTTAATCCCATATAAATTAATTAAATTACATTTTGATCATAGTCCAAATATTAAAATATAATCCATAAAACTACATGGGGTGCTGTTTATGGTGCAATTTATAGTCCAAATAATGGATTATAGGTGAACTATTACAATTATTGTTTGACTATCATTATTATCCTATTAGGTGGATCAATACAATTTTTAAGATTTAAAGTTGATTTTTTGCCCCAACAATTTAAAAACAAATTGACAATTACCCCTCACTTAATTTAAAATTAAAAACTGTAAGTTACACAACATATGAGTATATATGATGATATTTACAATGACCAGAGAGAGATCTCGAGAGAGAGAGAGAGAGAGAGAGAGATTACAATTAGGAAGAACGCAAGGCATAAAGTCAGGACTACCATGAGCATGATTCCATCCAAGATCACATTCGCATTCATAACCTGGAAACGTAAGCGTTCCGTTTTCTATGATCTTGCAAGCCCCCTTTCCACATGAAGCTATACTGCATACAACACCTTCTGTTCACCACAAAATACCAAATATATAAATTAATGTGTACCACTTCGATCAATATGAGGGACAAAAGATATATCTTTAAGATATATTTAAGTTTCAAAAATTCTTGTTTGGTCCTATTTCGGTTAAAATTTAACGTTTGTGTCAAAAAAGGAATAAAACTGTACCTTTTGAGTTAATATTAGGAAGCCTTTGCATAGACCACCATACGGGACTGAAGTGTAACTTGTGAGACCATTTTAACATTTTTCCCAATAAGTGACGACATCGATATTATAATTGTTGAATTAATTTAAGAATTGTTTTAAATTTCTACTTGTTGATCAATCGATTAACTCTAGCTCTAATATTAGTATATAAAATAAAAAAAAGAATGAAGCGCATACCAACTATGGGGGTGAGAATTGGACCAGGAATATCGGAACATGTAGCTAGCCTTGGTTGATGGAGAAACAAAACTAGTGCAAGGGTAGAAATGGTAATATCTAGAATACCCATTCGTATGAATTAGTGAAATTAAACATAAATACATTCAAGAAATGATCAAGTTAAATAGGAGGAGGAGATAAACCGTGGTGTTTTTTCCAAAGGTATGTTGCGACATTTCCTATACAACTATATATCCGTTTGCAATTATCAAACTATATATATGGCCCGACGCTCGAGCCTCGAGCTGCTTGCTTGGTTAAGTTTTAATTGACGAGATCAGAGCGAGACTTGAAGCTCGGATTTTATCTAAATTAAAACAAATATATCGAGCTACCCTTCGTGTTCGACAACTTGGTGGAATGTTACTATTGGCAATTGTATATCTTAGTTGAATACACTATTAGTTGTATATTTATTAGCATTAGTGATCATTACTCATTACGTGAGCATATGCATATAGCATTATTAGAGTGTGTTTGGTATGGTGGAATGGAATGAATTAAACAGGAATGAAATTGAATGACTTGGTTTGGTACCTAGGAATTGATACATTCCATGCCTTAAGCCCATTACCTCATTTGAGGGGAATACCCATTACTCCCAAATTGGGCGTAAGCAGCCATACGGCAGATGAGGGAATCGAATGAGGAAAAATAGGACAGGGTGACAAGAGATAATAGAACAAATTATTCGAAAAATACCTACACTTTACACAACTGCTTTGATTATTGAGAACTTCGCATATTATTATTATTATGATTTATTATTATCATACTATATATGTAATTATTATTATTATTATTATTATATTGTTATATTCATTAATATTATTACTACTACTATTATTATTATTATTATCATTATTATCATATTTATTATTATTATTATTATTAATATTATTACTACTACTACTATTATTATCATTATAATTATTTTCATATTTATTATTATTATTATTATTATTGTTATTGTTATTATTATCATTATTACTATTACTATTACTATTATTATTATTATTATCATATTTATTATTATTATCATTATTATTATTATCATCATTATTATTATTATTATAGAAATTTCTTATTTAATTAAATAACCGAGTTAAAGTGTTTGAGATTAATATTTGTATGTTCTACTATATATCTATTTTCCAATACATGTTCATTAATTTGTTGTGACTAATTAATTGAAAACTAATTTTATTATTAAATAGTTATTTTTGGGAAGATAAACAATTGTGTTTAGATAATATAATATTTACTTGAATATATTTAGTGGTACATTAGTAATTTAGTTATATTATGATTATTATTACATCATACCAAACTAAGGAATGTAATGGTTAATGGTAATTGAATTACATTACTACGACCATACCAAACAAAATAATAAGAATCATTTGTTCATTCATTTCCTTTACTCATTCCATTACTGAAGTCATTCCATTCCTACATCATTCCATTCCAGGCTACCAGACGCACCCTTAGTATTAGTGACCATTGACTATATAACATTAGTGACCATTGTACACCTCTAACATGTTTATTTCTATTGAAGCACCAAATTGTGTTTGCACCTCATCAATCAAAATTGGCCTGTCTTTAGTGGTTGCAGTTATTCGAGATAATGCCGAACGTTTTGGAGTAATGTTATGTCTCATCCCAATCTTTTTTGTGATTGAGGTTTAATTATGGGTTTAATTATGGGATGCTATTGTTGTGTTAACAATGTGAATCATCATATTAACGATTCTCACGTATCTATCTTAAAATATACTCCCTCCAATCCAAAAATAATGTCTTTCTAGACATTTCACACAAATTAAGAAACAATCATTACATTCACAATTCCCATCTATACCCCTATCAAGCAATCATTAATAATCCACTTTTCAATTAACTATATGATACAATCATTACCTTTTAGGGATATTAAGGGAAAAAGTGATACATTGTGCATTGATTTATGTAAAAAGACAATCTTTTTGGATATTCTTGAAATGTCTAGAAAGACATTATTTTTCAATTGGAGGGAGTAGATATTAATATTAGGGCGAGCAAAATACATGATTTAAAACCATCACTTATATTCAGCCAAAATTCCTATTCACTTACTTATGAATTAAAAGGAGTCAGTCACTAAGTCAAATTTATAAAAGGACCCATTCTCCACTTTCATCATGAATTCCAAAAACTATCCGACACATGACAAATATGTGACTTTTTAAAGGCAAATTAGTTATAAGACCACCGCAACATTCTCCAATTTCCATTGTTCTTCTTGGTTTCTACTCGGTCCTTCTTTTTAGTTGTCCTTTTGAGAAGCTTCAAAGAGATTAAGAAAAAAATAAAAGCAGACATATACAAATAACAAAAATGACAATTGCTTCAACCCCTCTTATTAAAAGCTTTGTAATTCATTTATGGCATTTGTATTTACTCAATATATGGTTCCGAACCCTTTTTTATCTTCCACTTTTTAATATATTTTTGTGAATTAGCTAGCGATGACAATGAATTGAATAGAATAGATTATAAGTACCGGTACGAATACATAATTGCTCATTTCCCATAATATCTATATAACAATTAGAGAGGGGTGTGGAGGAAATTCGAAAACCGAACCGAAAATAACCAATTTTTTGGAATCAATCGAACCGAACTGATTTCGGTTTCACCTTCGAGGGAACCGAACAATGCGGTTCGCCTTATGGGAGAACCGATATAAATCGAACATAACCGAATCGATAACTAATTTTATGTATAAAAAATTAAGTTTAGTAAAGGATAATTGGCTAGATAATTTTACATTATTCATTATTAATAATATGATATAATAATAGATTTGTGAAATTCCGATGAAATACAAATGCCATAAATGAAATACAAAGCTTAACTGAAAAACACTAATTTTAATATGTTTTTTACAATTACGATGTACTTTTTAATTAATTTTTTCATTGAAATTATCAACTAACAAATAATTGTGATAATTAATTGAAATTTTACAATTGCAATATACTTTTTGACAATTTTTAGATAACTTTTAATTTTTCTTAAACTATGTGAAAATGTCTTCAGTGACATATAAAAAAAACGGAGGTATATTCTACGTAAAACAATTTTTCAAATCTTTGGCTTTTTGTTAGATAGCTAGTCTTGTGTTATTATGGAATTATATATATCAATTGAGATTAGTTACTAGAGTTAGTTTTCAATTAGGAACTATTTCGTGAAAAATTGCTTATGCCATAAGTTTAGGTTTATATATGATTTCATTATTACATCTTATATTAATAATTTGAGTATTAAATTTGATATTATTATCAAAATTATTGTATGTTGTAGCTATATCAATTTATATTAAGGTTTTTCTAAAATGTGCCCTTAAAGCACATGTTAGGCATTAAATATAGAAATAAAATTCAACAATCATAATCATACAAGGTAATATATTGAAAAAATCATACCATATCAAACTTCAAATACAAATTAATTATCAATTATTTGTTCTTATTGGCTTTTTAATAGCCTATGCCCTAAGGGTATCATTCTTATTTCCTACATTTATTAATTGAGTTTATATAAATTAACAAGGATGTTTATTTCTTAGAGTTAGTTACCAATTCGGAATTATTTTCTAATTCATATATGATATGGTTTACATACGCTAGTACCGTCTTATTTATGGTATATATATGATTTTTTCATATACTATACTTCAAAATAACACCTTATTTTTCGATTAACATACAAGAAAAAAACACCTTCAAAGTTCGAACTATTCTCAGAAAGTTCCAACTATGGAAGTTTCACAGTCATCATTAAGAAAAAAGGCAAAATCAATAATCCCAGAAGATATGATTTTTCAATTGCTCGTAAGGCTTCCCCTGAACACGTTATTACGTTTTAAATTGGTCTGCAAAACATGGTATAATTTGATCAAAAGCGATGTGTTCAAAAATATGTATCACAATTTTGATAGAGGATCTAAGTTATTACTTGTATTTACAAGTAAAAAAATCAGAGCACGGATTCATAATGATGTATTCTCTTTTCGTTCCAACGACAAATTAATGAGCGAGGAATTACCAGATTTGAAAGTTCCTACAAGTCGCGATAATGGGAGTATAGTTGTTGTGGGCTCTTGCAATGGAATCGTTTGCTATCACGATTATACTTCAACAATTTTCTTGAGCAATCCAGCAATGAAAAAATTCAAACAGTTGCCTCCTAGTTCCTTTGAATTGGGGATAAGGGATTTCAGGTTCGAACATTTTGGAGTTGGCTTTGGTTTTGACTCTTCAAATATTTATGATTTCAAAGTGATTCGTATATTTTGTGCAAGTGGCATTCATAAGGAAATCAGAGTTGAGATGTTTACTTATAGTTGTAACAAATGGAGACAGCTTCATTGGGGTTTAGATAATGAACTTTTATTTAGCAATAAGGGGGTTGGTTTATTTTGTGCTAATTCTTTTCACTTTATAATGCGAGACATTAAACATTTGGGATCCATCATTGTTTGTTGTGATATCCGTACGGAGAAGTTTAAAACGATGGATCTTCCCCCGGAAGATGGGCAGGGGTCGTTTCATATGTTATTGGAGTTCGAGGGATGTTTGGCATGTGTGTATAAGTACGACTCTCGTGTGTTGAATATTTTTGATGAAGAGGTGAATTATGAAAAGCATCCGACAGAAATCTGGGTAATGAAAGAATATGGTGTAGCGGAATCGTGGACGAAATTGTACACCACGAGATGGGGCGAGCCCTTATGCTTTTGGATGGATGAACAAGAGATATTACTTACGCAATATGCGAAAGTTGTTTCATGCCACCTTGATACTCTAAAGCACACACAGCTTCAAAATGACTAATTTACCCTTACTGAAAAAATGAAAACTCTTTTCAACACTTTTCTTCTTCTCCTCTTCCCCCATTTTTCTTCTTCTCCTCTTCCACCATTTTTCTTCTTCTTTCCTCTTCCACCATTTTTCAACATTTTCTTCTTCTTCCATCTCCATCACCAAAACCACAAAAATCTTATCTTTTTTTCTAAAAAACTACCAAAAAAACAACCATTCAACCAAATAAACATTCAAAATCTCAATTTTGTTCTAAAAAAATTACTAAAATTACCACATTTTACTAAATAAACTAACCTTGTACAAAAAGACTACCAAAAAATCCAATCTTGTTAAAGAAAACTACCACAAATTCGTTTTTTTTCCAAATACACAATGCAAAATCAAGACTTTTATCAAATAAACATTAAAACTCTTAAAGATGTAAACTTTATGCTAAATAAACGAATTTTTACCCAAAAAAATAACAAAAATCCGAACTTTTTCTTATAACTACCAAAAAACTACAAATTAACAAAACTTTGTACTAAAATAGTGGACATTTAAAGAGATGTCAACTTACTTTTTTATTAATCTGGCCAAGAAGCTTTCAAATAATACAATGGGGGGGTGGGTTCGATTGAGTTTTTAAATCTTAGATGGAGCTGGAGAGAAAGAAGAAGAAAATGTTGAAAAATGGTGGAAGAGGAAAGAAGAAGAAAAATGGGGGAAGAGGAGAAGAAGAAAAGTGTGGAAAAGGATTTTCATTTTTTCAGTAAGGGTAAATTAGTCATTTTGGGGCTGTGTGTGCTAGTGCTATGCAAAAAAAAAGGAGGTGTGCTCCAAGTTAAAAAAAGCCTCTAAAAAGTGCTAATCTGCCAAATTTCTCCTCGACATACACAAGATGAAGAAATTTGGGGATAAATTCCTTTCTCAAGTGATAGTTCATAAGGAGACACTGGTCTCAATAATGTGAATCAACCAAAAATATAATTAATACGAATATTTTTATTGTAATGGTTCGATTGGTTTTGCTTGGATAACTATTTGATGTGTATTACGAAGTATTATTTCACATAGCAAAAGATTTAAATCGAGATAACTATTGGAGTCAATATATTACCTATGTTTCAATTAATATGAATCTTTTTAGCTCAGTTTTAAACGTTCTTATTCACTCATTCATATTTTTAAAGTTCTCGTCACTCCTCGTGTCGTTTTCCATTAAATATTATTTATAAATATTATTCCCTCCGTCCCTAAAAGATTGTCATATTTTGACTTTTGGTGGTCAACAAAACACGATTTAAAACATAAATATTTATTATTCTACATGCGCAAAAATTATAAAAAGTTAATATTTCAAAAATATATATTGAGACGAATCTAGCAAGGTCCCACAAGACTATATTATTTATTATCGTTTAATGAAAATTCATTATCAAATTAAATTTTATCATATTTAACTAAAAAAAATTAAAATGTGACAATCTTTTAGGACGGAGGGTGTATATTGTACACCTCTAACAAGTCTATTGTTATTGAATCACCAAATTGTGTTTGCATCCTCGTAGAACAAGATTGAGCATGTCTTTAGTGGTTCCTATGATCCTATTATTCGAGATCACATGGCGCAAAGTTTTCAAGTAGTGTTATTTATTCCTCCCAATATTTTTTGTGATTGATATTTATTTATGGGTTTAAATTACGATACGCTATTGTATTATAATTTTGGTTAAGTATTATGTTAGGGCTATGGATGACTAGCCCATATCATAAATTAGGGTTATTTAGCTATAAAATATAAATGTCCCTATTATATGGGTCACATACGATATACAATCCCCTAATTTATGGTATGTATATCAATCAAAATTATTTACTTGAATTATCAATCAATTGTTTCCTAAACCATCATTTAGGTTTAGTTTTATACAAATATATATTTCTCCATACCGCACTTGTAAAAGCACCTTCAAACTTTTCTCCTAACCATGGAAGTATCACAATTATCATTAAGAGAAAAGGTAGAATCAACCCCAGAAGATATTATTATTGAATTTCTAGCAAGGCTTCCGGTGAAAACATTATTACGTTTTAAATTGGTGTGCAATACATGGTACCATTTGATCGAAAGTGATAGGTTCATCTCTATGCATCACAATATTGGTGAAGTATCACATTCACTTCTATTTTGTTTGAGAAAAAACCCTAAACAACTGAACCGACAAGTGTGGTCTAATCATGTGTTCATTTTTCGCTCCAACGACAAATTATTAGCAAATGTGTCATCACCCGATTTAGAAATCCGTGCAAATCGTCGTCGTAGTGATGTTTATGTTGTTGGCTCTTGCAATGGAATCGTTTGTTATTAAAAATTCTACTTCAACACTTTTCTTGAACAATCCTGCAACAAGAGAATTCAAACAGTTGCCTCCTGATTCCTTTCAGTTTAGAAGATATCCTTTCATCAGTTTCGCGCACCTGGGAGTAAGCTTGGGAGTAAGCTTTGGTTTCGACTCTTCAAATATTTATGATTTTAAAGCGATCCTTATTTCTTGTGGCAATAAGGAAATTATTGCGGAGATGTTTACTTTGAGTTCTAACACTTGGAAACACCTTCATTGGGGTTTGGATGAAAAATTTGTTTTTTGTAATGAGGGGATTGGTTTGTTTTGTGCTAATTCTTTTCACTTCACAATGAAAACCCCCGAAGATGAGGATGAAAACAACGTCATTGTTTGTTGCGACATTCGGACGGAGACATTTAAAACGATACAATTTTCACAGAAACCGGGAGATAGGCAAGGGTCGTTTCATATGTTAATGGCATTTAAGGGATGCCTATCATGCGCATATACACATACGGAGATATAGGTGATGAAAGAATATGAGGTAGTACAATCGTGGACGAAATTGTATAGCACCAAATGGAAAGAGCCGATATGCTTTTGGATGGATGGACAAGAGTTATTAATTTTGCAACTTGGGAAAATTGTTTCATGCCACCTTAGTAATAGTCTTGATAAACGAGATTGGAAGATTTTATTAGGGAATCGACTCATTTCGAAAGTTATAGTTCATAAAGAGACACTTGTGTCGATAATGAATCAACCAAAAATATGAATGTTTTTATCGTAATGGTTTAAATTTTGATTGCTTTTGCCTTATAATTCTAGTATTTTCTGGATAACCTATTGGAAATATATTTTAAGACTATAAGAAAAAGTTATTCTTGATGTAAAAGAAGTAAATTATTACTCAAACAAATTGAGAAAATGTGACATTTTACATCAGTTAGGTATCCAACTATACCCAACAACAACACGATAATCTCTTGAAAAATAAAATATGTGTTTATCATATAACAACCACTCACATATGCGATCTGCAGCACATCTGTCTAGCCTTTGTTTGTCAAAAACGACAATATCTTGATGGAACCCGTTGAATGTAATAACATAACATGTAGCTTTTCCGCCATTAGTGTCCTCCAGCGGCCATTCGAGTAGTGCTTGCATAGGCTCGAGTGTTACTGCACCTGTATCTCTTTTCCCATCTGCGGTCACACAACGATATGTTAATCCGGTCGACATGTTATTTTTCAAGTTTACTTTATAGGAAATGCTTGCGGAAACTCGAATTATTGATGATTTTGCGACAAGCATTAGTAAAAGAATAGCGATTTTATGCGCCGAATAATTCATCTTCGGTTTCATATTATTTTGTGAGATACATGGGTAAACTAGTTGCCTATTTATAGATACAATATGAAATACAGTACTTAAGTTTGTTAGTCAATTATTATCATAACTGATATGGAAAATAATAAATACTGTATTTATTACTATAACTAGTATCTATCTTTTATAGTAACTTTATTTAAAATAGTTATTCATTAGAATAGAATATATTCTACATTTTAATTTTTATATTAGGTAAGACGTATAATTTCTTCAAAATAATAATTTAGGATTGAATATATTGTACATGTCAGATTGCACAATATATTATGAATAAGTAACTTAGATTTGACTTTAATTTTGAAATTGAACTTTGACCGTTAGTTAATAATTATTACTTGTTCTAAGACATATAAAATTTATATGTAATCAGATTCATATTTTAAAGTATTTTTATAATACTAGTTTTTTAAAGTTTGAAAAATATCATTAAAATATTTGAATGTAGGGGGTATGGGCATGGGGACATAATCGTCACACGGCATATAACTAATTTCAAAATTCGTATACATATTCGTCACACAATACCATCAAGGACGGAACCAGTAGGGGTATGGAGCATATGCGCCCCTCTGGATTCTTCAGATTAATGATATAACATATAAGTTTTACATTAATTAGCAACATGTGTTGTAGTAGAGTTGGCAAAAACGTTGATTTTGGTTAAATATACCAAGTTGTGCCTCCTCTATTTAAGGTTTTCACAATTTCCTGGAATATAGATAGTGGTTTTATTTTGCCCCACTTTTAAATTTCATCCTGGTTACGTTCTCGTTCCAATTGTTAAATGTATATATATATATGTATATATATATATATATTATTAGCTTAAAACATATTTACTAATATACTATTATATCATACTAATAATGAAAAATGTTAAATCCTCTTTCCAAGTATACTTCACTAAGCTTAATTTTTTTCTACAAGAAATTAGTCATCGTTTCGGTTTGATTTTTATCGGTTCTTTCATAAGGCGAACCACATCGGCTCGGTTCAGTTCCCTCAAAGGCAGAAAAGAAAAAGATTTGGTTCCGATAGATTCCAAAAACCCCCGGTTATTTAAGAGTTCCTACCAATCGCGATCATGGTAGTATAATTGTTGCGGGCTCTTGCAATGGAATAGTTTGCTATCACGATTATGCTTCAACAATGTTCTTGAGCAATCCTGCAATGAAAAAATTCAAACAGTTGCCTCCTAGTTCCTTTGAATTGGGGATAGGAAGTTTTAGGTTCGAACATCTTGAAGTTGGCTTTGGTGTTGACTCGACAAATATTTATGATTTCAAAGTGATTCGTATATTTTGTGCAGATGGCATTCATAAGGAAATCAGAGGTGAGATGTTTACTTATACTTGTAACAAATTGAAGCAGTTTCATTAGGGTTTGGGTAATGAACTTTTATTTTGCAGTAGGATGGTTGGTTTATTTTTGTGCTAATTCTTTTCACTTTATAATGATGAACTGGGCCTTTCTTTTCTTGGTTGAAGATAATGATGAAGAATGTGAAAGGGTGGTCGGATGTTTGTTTTGAATTGTTATTAATAAGGTGAGGTTAAATATTTGATGTTTGGTTAGTTTATTATAATGTCATTTTTATGCTTCATGTCGCTAATTGTTAAAAAAAAATTCTTCAAGTACTGATTTAAAAGTTTATTCAGAGTTTAAGTGCCTATACTTTTGTTTCAAATTGTCCGTATACTTCTTATCGTTTCTAAGGTGACCTCTGGACCATTTTTTCAGTTTTAAAAGATAAAATGACAATTGTACCCCTATCGCTATTACAAAATATAAAGAGCATTATTAAATTTCTTTACATAATTAAAATTAAACCCATACCCTTTCACTCTCGCCTTCAATCACGAAAAGTATCAAACTCTCGCCTTCAATCAACCCCAAATCATTATCATGTTGAAACTGAAAAAAGTCCCCACACCTAAACTGTCGGGTTTTATATTCCCTGCTTGACAGAATAACTATCCCCCTCCTCCCTTATCACTCACTTCAACTCAAATCCGACAGAATTCACCAATATCTTACAAAATTCAAAAAAGATATGCTTGAGTTTCAATTTCTATATTATTCATATTACTGTCTTATGTAAAAATTTGGGCATGTAGCAGAAGAAGATACCACTGCTACCATTTTTTATAAAGATGATTGTTTTCTTGAAAAAGGCTTCAAATTTGGGGAAAATTTGAGGGTTTAATTTAGTCATTTCATGTTCTTTTTAATTGAAAAAAATAAAGAAAAAATGAAAAAACATTTTTCATATCAAACAATCCTAAATTAAACCCCAATTTGAATGAAACATGCCAATTAAGGAAGAGCACCGATCGGAGAGAAAACCCAAGGCACAACACAGACCAGATAAATCAAAGAGCCACCAAAATAATGTGACAATTGAAGAAAAATCACAATCAATTGAATGATTTAACAAACAAAATTGAACTTCCAAACTTCGGAAAAATTCAACAAACAAAGACCAACAATCAATTGATAAATTCAGTAAACAAAATTCATGTATTTAAGCTAAAAAAAAGTGCAGCAACCTATTGGTAAATTCAACAATCACCCAATTTAACAAACTCCCAATTCGAATGTCCAACGTGGAATTAAATCTGAAAGCTTCATATAAAATAAATTGCAACTCACCTGCTTAAGAGTTTTGAAAAAAAAAATTGTTTATCTTCAAATCTTTGGTTCCTGGTGCATAAGAATTGAGATTCAATTTAAGGTTCTTTGATATGAAAAGTGTTTTTTCATTTTTGCTTTATTTTTTTTCAACTAAAAAAATATGAAAGACTAAATTGCTCTTAAAGAATATCACATGTCATGCATGTGCATTGACCTCCCGTTGACTGACCAGAAAAGGGAACGGAAAATCAAATGGGGCATGTTTTGAAAGGTACGTGATCGACTACGATACTTTTAAAGGTAAATGATCGACCGGTGAAATAAGGCAAAGATTGGTGATGATCCATGCCGTTAACCCTATTTATTATCATTTAATTTAATGATAATTCATGATTAAATTTCGTTATGTTTGACCAACAAAAGTCAAAATGTGACAATCTTTTAAATACGGAGAGAGTAGTCATTTTATCTCATTAGATGAAAAAAACGCATTTAAAGAGGTCTAGGGGGCACCTCAGATTCGATGAGAAGTATAGAGGACAATCTAAAGCAAGTTTCATAGTATAGGTAACAAACAATAAATGAGCCTTTTACCTTTAGGCTTATTCACTATTTGCCCCCTACACTATCGTTTTAGTTTTAATATGCCCCTGTACTATTAATCGTTTTAATTTGCCCCCTGAGACCTCTTCAGACACGTTTTTTTCATTTAATTAGATAAAATAATTATTGTACCCCTTTCTCTATTACAAAGTACAAGGGGCAATATTAAAATATTTTACATAATTAAAATTTGACCCCATTCATCTTCTTCGACACACCCCATCTTCATCTTTATCTTCCTTAGACATTCATACATGCTCCAAATGAAAGTCAAAACAATATACAAATTAAATTCCATGAATCGAAACTACAAACAGTAAACAAATTGGACTTCGATTCTTCAAAATCACGCAGAGTATACACATTATGAGAGAGCCCATAAGTCCAATTAAGGGTAGTACATATGTATAGGAATTAGAATATTTGCTTCCTCATTAGTCTCCACTTTCCAAACCAAACATTAAAACCCATGTTTATACCTCAGAAGCTATCGAACTTCCTTCCCATTTCCATCTCAAAGTTTTAATTTTTCCTATGTAGTAAATATTACTTCCTCTGTTTTTTTAACCTATTGTTTAGAATTCGTGTAATCAAATTTTGAAATCGTTGATAAAGGGAGTATCACATCAAACTACAATTAGGAAGGTACAATTTTTTATTCCTAATTTCATTTCAAGCTCCATTAATTACGTTTGTGCATAATACTTAAGTTTTTATTTAGATATTGTTGTTAAATACTTGTGATAGTTTTTGAAGCTAGTTACTTGATTTTCTAACTAGTTATTTTCGTATATAAGAAGAATAAATAGGAGATAAATTCGTTTTATATGTTATAGTTATAAAGTTTCAATTTTATGTGTCTTTTGGGTAGAATAAGTGTAAATATAACTTTAAGAAAGTTTATTTTTGAGATTTTGAGGGCTTATTTCAAATTTTAGTTAATTATATATAAAACCAAAGTATTTATAATATAAATATGAATTTTGAAGTTAGAAATAAAAATCCTATCTTTTCGGTTTTATTAACTGGAATTCGAACCCCATACAATATATTAGGATTATGTAAATATTTTAATATTGCCCCTGTACTTTGTAATAGAGATAGGGATACAATAGTTATTTTATCTAATTAGATAAAAAAATGTGTCTAAAAAGGTTTCAGGGGGCAAATTGAAATCATTAATAGTACAGGGGGCATATTAAAACTAAAACAATAGTAATATAGGGGGCAAATATTGAATAAGCCTTACTTTTACGGTTAACATGTTGTATTTTTTTGTTGTATACCCATAATAGAGTTTTTTCTTAGAACCTAATTTAATGGGGTTAGGAAAACCTAACTTTAATTTTGGACCATTAGATCTTGGTGGTTATTATAGTAAGTTTGTTGAGTGATTATATGGATTTGATATTGGCGGTTATCGTATTAATTGTCCATAGATTAGTAGAACCTAACTATTAAAATGTTAGGTTCTAAGTACAACTCCCCATAATAAATGGGTCAAAAAAAATTTATGGTCAATCATTTATCAAAAAAGTAATTACAAAGCTTCTTACGTACACTTTCTTGATTTGACATTTGTTCATCTCTTTACTTGTCTGGTTATATATGTTAACTGCCATTTTGTCACTTCATTTATTCTAATAAAACCCTCAACCAATTCTTGAATTTCTGTATTTTATCATATTTTGAGAGGAAAAGTGACAATTCTGTCCTAAAATGACTTGTAACAATAATGAGTAAGTTTCTTCTCATTCTTAAGTACTAAATATTCCATTTTTATTATTATATTCTTATTAAAAAGTTGTCATGGTTTATTTATAGTAGTTGTTTTGTTAGTGTTATTGAATTTCATTTGTTTTCTTTCCAATTTATGGTAATAGTTTTAGGTGATTTTGATTAAGTTAATAAATTAACATGTAAAGTTACTATAGTTTTTAGTGAGCTGTGTTATTTTGATGTAATTGTTGGGTGATATAAATGGTCAATGGATATGGACATGTTATTTGATTGACGATTGACTTGTGTTGACTTGAGGAAGATCTTTCTGCAATGATGATTACATACAAGATTCAATTTTTATTGATGCCCCTGAATTTGCGTTTGCTCCTAATGTGGTATAACTACTTTTAGTATCTTGTTTTGGGAAGTAATAGATAGTTGATTACACTTTAGCTTTGGGTCAAAGTCGGCAACAGCCTTCTTGTAATCATAGGGATAGTGTTGCGTACTGTCCGACCCCTTTCCCCGCTTAGGTCCGCTTCTTTTGAGGCAT
The DNA here is from genome assembly GCA_003412495.2 of Echium plantagineum. Taxonomy (NCBI): domain Eukaryota; kingdom Viridiplantae; phylum Streptophyta; class Magnoliopsida; order Boraginales; family Boraginaceae; genus Echium; species Echium plantagineum. Next base: position 31,215,910 of record CM016567.1, read on the forward strand.
TGGGACATAATGTTTTTGTTGTTTCGAATGTGGTATCTTGTATTTTAATCGACACCCATCTAAGCGATCAAGCCGATAAACTGTTTTATTGGACGTATATTATAAATCATGAATCTTATGTTGATGCCTGACCATGAGTTAAATGGTAACAGGGAGTTGTGGAGGTATGACACTGAAGATGATACTGAAATTGGTGAGTCGGACTACTATTTATCGATTATATAGTGTTTAGATTTTTTTTTTCTTTTTGGTGGGTAATATTGTTTCCTTACAATGTGCAGATATATCGAAGTGTATACTCAATGAAGGGAGTGAATATGAAGGTCTCCAGATTGGTCTTTACGATGAAACTACCCCTGTCAAAGACTGCGGTGATCTGGTTATTAATGATAATAAATCGTGTGAGAGCTCTGTTTCCTTACTCGAGCGCTCCTTGTGACATTTATTTTTTACAACGAATAATCATAAATTTAAGTAGCTTTGCATCATCTATTAGACCTAATTATGTCACTCCTTGAAAGTGAGTGTTGGAAGATAACTAAGTGTTCAGTAATTTTTCTTACATCCTGCTAGTGGTACATATTGTATCTCTAATCTTCACTAGAGCATTTTGTTGTTGGTTATGTATTTGGTTACGAGCTGCAGTTTGAGTATATTTGATTTAAGAGATAAATTGCAGATAACAAGATCACTAAAGGTGAAATGCGAGAAGGTTTGTTGCAAGTAAAAAGGAGAAGGACTCTACAATTTCAATCTGAGGGCTTAGAAGCACCATTGTGCAATGAAGTGATGCCACAGACATTTTTAAGCTCACAGGTTTGTGATGGTTGCCTTTACTTACGGAACTAATAATGTGTGCAGTTGTGCGGTTACTTGGGTGAGTCCGTACTGTGTCACTGCGTAATTGTTTACATGGTGATGCTATTTGATGTGGAAGTTATGAGGGCTATCATTAAAATTCTGTTATGCTTCTTGATGTTCAGTCATGAACTACTGATTTTTTTATTATCTAATGCGATAAGATGATGTTGATTTTTCACTTCATCAGGAATTGTATTGGTGCTATACATTTCACAGCTAAGATCTCTTGTCATTATATTCGCAGCTATCTGCTTTCCAATGATAATCATTTCTTGAAAACAGTTGATTGTTGCCAATAGTAATGAAACTTTCCTCATCTATGTGTAGTACTTACAATCAATTGATGGGACTGTTTCTGAGTTACCTCAATGGGCATCGGGCTTCACAGGTTTGTATTAAGAAAAAAAATTCCATATCTTCATATCAGATATTTGTAGGAAGATTGAATCACTTACTTATATTTACTCAGAGAACTTTACATTTACTCAGACAACGCCTTTGAAGTTCTGGATGATTCAACTGAAGAATGGGTAGCTAAATGCTTAAACGATGCCGAAATGAACTTGAGTTGTGAGGAATGGTATGCTTCTTTTTTATTTGTTCCCTTCAGTTCGGTTACAATCATAGTTCTCTCTTACTTATATTGATTCTTCTGGTTGATCATTTAAACAGTCATACATCTGGATCGCCTGGGTCATCAGTTTGTCAAGATTCAGGTAAATAAGATATACAGATGATTTCTTAACATTCTCAATTAACATTTGTCATTATCTACACCTCGCTTTTGCCGTATAGTTTAATTGTTTGCTCTGTCAGTCTCACATGTTTTCCTGGTTCGTACTTGGCACAGAGCCGGATAACGTCCCATATTCAAGTGAAGCTAATGTCGTTCAGGATCAACTTCTCTGTCGTCGCCAAAATGTCATATTTAAGGGTCAGATTTATTCCTTTCTTTTAGAATGTTATTATTAGTCCTACTCTGCCAGAACTACTATCCCCCATTGAATGCCAAGTGATGTCTATCTTAAAGATCGAATATCTGCGATTCTAAGGTACAAACCACAAACAAGCATAAATCGACTCATTTACTTTTAAACGTTTTAGGCAGAATTTCTCAGTTTTTTGTTTCTTCGAGTAGCTGAAGCATCAAGCTGTTTATGTGTCTACAGGAAGGAAGTCCTACATGTGTGCTCCTTCAAAGTCACCTGCTTCTGTGGTGTATCCGTTCGATATTATCAAGCCATTCGGCATGCATGGAGACATGACTTTAAAGGACATCAACAAAAAGATACACGCGCCACCTCCAAAACCCTGTTTAGCAGATGAACATCTTTCTGTCCGTTATCCAAAATCCGCATTTTCTGGAAAACCGGTGGTGGGGAAAACGAAGATTTGCATGGAAGGGGGCAAAGGCAGCATCACTATTATGAGAACTAAGGGTTGATTCAGGGCGCCATTACTTGGCAACATATTGGCATGAAGTATGTTAATTCCTAGCATGTAAATAAGCGATGAAACATAGTATTAAGTTTTAGTGTCTTTAATTTTCTACTAATATATAGGAAATTAATTACTCGATAAAGTACAATAAAACGAGATAAAGTACAATAAAACGAAATTAATTACTCGATAAAGTACTTACTAGTAATTAACTATCCAATAATGCACTTAGCCCTATAATTTGTTAAAATCATATTCATTTACATCTTCTTACACATTTTTAAAATAAAATGATTAGTTGTCGTGAGTGCACCTAAAAGATTTGACACGCTCACACCCTTCGAGGCCCCTCCCGGTCGAACTCGAGTGCAAGAGGTGGCTTGTTATTCACGATAAAGAAGTCAATTACACTACTCGATAAAGTGTATGCACGAACAAGCCATTTGTACAACATATATGTAGGGTCGTTAAGGAATTTGAAAAAAATTGATGGAGCGAATTTTGATCCCCATTTAACGAAAATATGCTGTCAGCCGTCTTTCTCAAAGTTTATCTGTCCACTACTTTTCCATTTTCTCTCACATCAGACACTATTCTCTCCCTCTCTCTGCAAACTCCATTTTTCTTCCTCCACAAAAATGTCACCCCAAGAAGTACTATCACGCGAGCAGTACATATACCTGGCGAAGCTCGCTGAGCAAGCGGAGCGTTACGAGGAGATGGTGAGCTTCATGGACAAACTGGTGTTGGCCTCCACTCCTGCGACGGAGCTGACCGTGGAGGAGCGCAACCTCCTCTCGGTGGCGTACAAAAACGTCATCGGGTCATTACGCGCCGCGTGGCGAATCGTGTCCTCGATTGAGCAGAAGGAGGAGAGTAGGAAGAACGAGGAGCATGTGTTTTTGGTCAAGGATTATAGATCTAAAATTGAAACCGAGTTGACTCAGGTATGGTGAAAACTATTTAGTTTAATTTATCTATATATTTTATTGTTTTATGTTATTATTTAAAGTTGAAATTGAGTTAATTCTTAGTTTTTAATTTATTTATATTGTTGTAATCATTATGCTATATTTTTAACTAGTAGTATAAATTACTAAGGTAACGATTTAAGATAACAGTGTTTTTATATGTTTTATGGACCTGAGAAAAATAAGATTTCACTATTGAGTTTCAACAAATTGTTTAATTCATTGCTTCTAGTTTTTAATTATTACTCCCTCCGTTCCTATTTACTTGATCATTTAGAAATTTGTTACTTTTTCAAAATACGATCGTTTGTATTTCCAATGCAACTTTAAGGTTATTTTCTTCTTTTTACCCTTCAATAAAGTAATAGTACTTCAACATATTATATATTAGTAAACTCTCTACATTACTTAATAAAGTGTTTTTTTTCCAAATTATCAATTAAATAGGAACGGAGGGAGTATATTTTACTCGTATTATTTTATGGTACTAATCCCTAATATGATTATGATACGTTACTGTAGGTTTGTGTTGGCATTTTGAAGCTGCTTGATACAAATCTGATACCATCTGCTTCATCTGGTGAGTCGAAGGTGTTCTATATGAAGATGAAGGGAGATTACCATCGCTATTTGGCTGAGTTTAAGGGTGGTGATGAGCGTAAGCAAGCTGCTGAGGATACTATGAATGCCTACAAGGCTGCTCAGGTATATATATATATGGGTATGTGTTTGTTACAACTAGTGATTTAGTGACAAATTTATGTCTAGGTATTACTTATTGACTGAATGTTGGGGCTGAGTTAGTTATAATGCAGATTGTAGGTTGACTTATTGGTTGCTAGGAGTGAGGTGGTGAAGATATTGAGTTTTTATTCAAATTTTAGTAGCTGGTCGAGGCTATAAGATATTGAGTTTTGATACCTCTGATGTGTATGGTGCATGTAATTATCTTTGCTAATAAAACTATTGTACTTGAACTTGGAAGTAAACCTCATACTGCCTTATCAATGAGCAATACCTTTGATGCTTTGTAGTATCTAAAATCAGTAAAGTAGACATGAAAACCTCGTGATTTTCCATAAACTACTTTTTCCTTCCTAAGCTTGCTTGATTTTGATTAATTATCGTTTTTCCTCTTGAAGGAGATAGCATCAGCTGATTTGCCTCCAACGCATTCCATCAGGCTGGGCTTGGCACTAAATTTCTCTGTTTTCTACTATGAGATTCTTAACTCATCTGAGAAGGCTTGCAGTATGGCTAAACAGGTATCTCATGGTCGCCCTAAAACTAATAGAAGATGCATTGTGTTTGGTAACTGAAATTTCTTTTTATTATTTGACTTTTGGATCAAAATTTAGTACAGCCATCTTAACTTCTTAAGATTGTATTATGTTGAAGGATACTTCTTTTGTGGTTAGGTTAGCTGCTTGTCCTGTAGCTAAGTCTACTTGTCTTTCTGAAACTACATATGTGGAGTTCGATATTTGTAACAGTTCTGGCAGGAGAACTTTAAGATGTTGCTTTCTGGCTCATGTTTCACCGATTGACCAACAAAATTTGTTCTCAAAGAACGGAGGAAGAAGATTTTTTAGTTCTAAGTATGATGTGTTTGTAGGTGGTCCAATACTTGCTTGTTAAGACAAGGGGAAAAAATGGGAAACATCGTGTTGAATAGGAAAAATATTGGTTAAGAGAAGATTCAAAATTGTTACCTTTAAAACTTGACGGTAATTTAAAAAAACAATATCCTACTCCGTAAAGAACATTTTAATTAAGGATGTTTTTATCTTTCCGCAGCTCACCAAAGTTAAGCCCAAGAAAGAGAACACTCCATTCTAAATTGCTCATCCTGTTGGCCTATTTTCATAAGTTCTGTCGGTGTCTTAGAATTTCAGATTGAAGTCTCGTGCATCAGTAACCACACATAGCCATGTGATCTACCTCTTTCTTGGTCCCTAGTTATCTAATTTTGAATAACTCCCACATATTGCTCTTTTATTCATTCATTCCATAGAAATGCTTATGTCTTGCATTCTGGTTTACATCAATTTCTTGAGATACGTCGAGATTGAAAATGCTCTTTCATAGGCATTCGAGGAAGCTATTGCTGAGCTGGACACACTAGGAGAAGATTCATACAAAGACAGCACCCTCATCATGCAACTTTTAAGGGACAACCTTACTCTCTGGACTTCAGATATGCAGGTGGGGCATACATTTCATTCTCTTGTAGTCTTCTTTTATTAAATTGATGTATCTTGATGTACGACTTGTGGTATATGCAAGCACACATCTAATCTTTTGCCTTTGTTCAGGATCAAAATGATGAACCTTGATTGCTTTGCGCTGACAAGCCGGTCTCATCTCTTTATAGAGATTGGCTTTGAATCGTGTGTTCCTGAGGTATATGATATCGGTATCATACTCCTGAAAATACTCCTATTTCACAGAACAGTCGACACTGGGCTTCTCTAGTGATGATACTATGACTTATTTTTGCTTCCACTTTGTTGTATTTGCATTATATGCTTTTCTTTCCCCCTAATTGTACGTGATGTAGTCATCGGAGAAGTGTATCAATACTCGACACTGTCCCGAATGAAATTCTATTCGGCGTTGTATAAAATTTCCCGATTTGAATTAGAAGTGTAGGCGACAAATGGGAACAAGAGGATTACCTTGATAACTAAGTCTAAAATGAATGCCATTGATGAATAATGAGATATGGTATACATATGTTTCTCTTTTAAACATTCGTCATTGTATATCATCTCAAAAGCTTCAAGTAAAGCGTAAAATTTCAAGCATGCCATCTAAATATAAACGAAGTATTTTTCATCCAATTTCATCAGCTATTAAACACCTCAACATGCTACATCAGTATTATGATGTTGTAATCGATAATATGATGTATAATTTTTTAAAATAAAAATATATAAATGAGGGGTAATTGTTGACATATTATGTTAATTATATTGCAGTTCAGAAAAAAATCGTATGCTACAACGTTATCTAGATAAAGACTACATCATTTCACCAGAAACTCCTCTGTTCCACCTCATCCGCCACCATTATGGCATTACTCCGCCTCCTTCATCCGCCGTTAACCACTGCCAATATCAGCAACCACTCCAACGAACCACGACTCTTCAACCCCCTTCACAAACCATCTCACATTACTTTCCGACATATTAATTACTCATTTTCTACTTCTTTGACACCAAGAAAATCCAATATTTTTGTATTCCATGTAGCCACCTCATCACTGGAAGCTCAAGAAACAACAGAACATGAAGAAAAAGGAGAAGAAGAATGTTCCACTACTAGATTAATTGTTCAGAATGTTCCATGGAATTGCACCGAGGATGATATTCGTCCTCTCTTCGAAAAGTTTGGTGCTGTTCTTGACATTGAGGTAAGCTATTTTGTTTAGTCACTTTGGTTTTGAGCTTATTATGAAAATATAATTCATGGGTTTTGCTTAATTATCTGAAATAGTTTCTTTTGTTCTTTGCATTGGTTAAAGCTTCCAATGTTCGGCAAGAGTAAAAATAGAGGTTTAGCTTTTGTGACAATGGGTTCCCCTGAGGAGGCTTCGATGGCTTTGAACAGTCTCGAATCGTATGTAAGAGCATCTAATTGTTAACTGTTATGGTTATGTTGTATTGATTACACAAATGAGTTGGAGACACGATGATTTTTTAATGCATGGAGTAACAGGAGTTTGAGGGTCGAGTCTTGAGGCTTAATTTTGCAAGGCCGAAAAAGGAGAAAGCTGTAGATGCACCACAGCCTAAACCGATATCTGTACATAACTTGTTCGTGGCAAATTTGCCATTGCGAGCAACGACAAAGGACCTAAAAGAGTTCTTTAATGCTGATAAGGGCAATGTTGTTTCTGCTGAGGTTATATATCATAAGAACCCGAGGAAGTCTGCTGGATATGGGTTTGTCTCGTTTAATACCAAGGCGGAAGCTGAAGCTGCAATTGTTGCATTTCAGGGGAAGGTAATACTTTGTATTTCATTAAGACTAATGTGTGAAGTATGTTGAAGTTGCAGTTAGCCAACTGAAATAGACTACAAGATATATGTTATTTGATCGAGGGAAGTAACAATTGTTATCAACTTTTATCTTGCAGGAGTTGATGGGGAGACTTATTCGTGTTTCTCGGAGTAAAAGGTTTTTGAGAAATGAGACAAAAGCAGCTACGCAGTTGAGCAATACCGCTACAGAGATCAATCCTGTGCAGACATCAGATGAACTGACTCAAGCCTAAAGCTCGAACGTTACTGAGCAAATACCGAGGAAAATGATTCTGTCGAGGAGGTGCCATTAGCTGAAACAATAATGTAATGAACACAAAGACAGTTTACTAATATGCGACTAATAGATTGAATAATGAAGATTGAAGCTTAGCTGTTTTACCTATCTATAATTAATTAAGGAGTTGGCCACCGATATGCAGCTTTGAGGTGTTTCTTTTCACCAACTTCCCAGCAGTTTCCCAATCATTCCAACTAAAAGTAACGATGTTACTCGTGTGATAAAAGAGAGGTTGTTTCCGAATTGTGATTAATAAAGCGTTCGTATTACCATTGTGTGTATGTTTGATAACTACTACACCAACTATTAATATGTTATTGTGTATGTTAATCTGACACGGTTCACATTGGTATTTGGTATCCTTCCGAATTGATATTTAAGGTCTTGATCTGCTTCCTCTATCGTCAAGTAGCTTTTAGAGTAGAACCTTACGGATGATTAACATATTGTCTTCATTCCTATAAAAGTAATCAAGTCAATCCCATGGAATCTTTGGTAGCAATTCTAAGTGAACCACTCCATTCTTTGTAGTTACTAGTTTGTCTAGTTGTAACTTATGAATATTATATAAGGAATTATGAGTTTCTTGAAGACATCATTTAAACTTAGCAAAACAACGTAGTTTCTCATTCTATCTATTGAACAAAACATATCATAAACACTTTCGACAATTATCTCTCTAGCTAGCTACCATGGCAAGGCTTGGTGAAATCACTGTGTGCATGATTCTTGTATTCTCTGTTTTGGCTAATCCAATTGTGGCGACAACTTATACCGTTGGCGACGCGAATGGCTGGGCATTAGGTGTTGATTATGGCTCTTGGGCAAGTAGTAAAACCTTCAAGGTTGGCGATTCACTTGGTAAGATTGTACTCCCTCCCCTTCGGACTATAGTATACTAAACGCGTATATCGCTTAAATATTTGATTTCAAAAATGAAAAGGTCCAGTCATATTCGGGCATGTACATAATGAATACTTCATTCTTGGTAATACGAGTATATTTAATTACGGAACTTTTTCACTTGCTTTTCTTCGATGGAAGTTAGATTTCCTCGCATGTATCATATTTTCGGCTAATTCGTCTTATGACGATCCGCGATGGATTCAATTTGATGCAGTTTTTAACTACGGGAGCAGTCACTCGGTGTCTGAAGTAAGTCCAAGTGATTACACTTCATGCAGCACAAGCAATGCTCTGAGCTCAGACAGAAGCGGTGCAACAACTATCACCCTCAAGACACCCGGACAACATTATTTCGTGTGTGGTGTTCCAGGCCATTGTGATGGTGGTCAGAAGGTTGCAGTCACCGTCGCCAGCGCTGAAACTGCCACGCCATCGGGGGGTACACTCTCTGCTCCATCACCAGGAAACACCAACCCTGAGACACCAACTTCCACCAAGACTAACGATGTTCCACATTCATCTTATGCAACTTATACTAGTGCATCTCCTATTTTACCCATTATCTTCATGGCTTGTGGTATTGTTTCTAAATTGATTGTTCAGTGAGTTTGGTTATGGATTTTTCTTTTTTTGGATATTTAGCGATGAAATGAGTTCCAATTCAAAGACATTAGCAATAGCCTTATCACTGGGCCATTCGATTAACTCAGAGTTGTGAGATTATTATATTTGAACCAGGAGACACATTTTCGAACCGTTTGATTATCTTGAATTCTCTAAAAATTGTTTTGTGTGATTTTGAATGTGCAACTTATATTATTTTCTTTGATCATCTTAATTTTTCTTTTCTCGATTACTTGAATATACTCCCTCCATCCCTGAAAGATTGTCACATTTTGACTTTTGGTAGTCAACAAACTACGATTTAAAACGTAATATCTATTACTCTACATGCAAAAAATTAATAAAAAGTTGATATTTCAAAAATATATATTGAGACACATCTAACAAGGTCATACAAGACTATATTATATCTTATCGTTTAATGAGAATTCATGGTCAAATTTCATTATGTTTGACCAACAAAAGTCAAAATGTGACAATCTTTTAGGGACGGAGGGAGTATTATTCTCTTTGCTCAACTAGCCCTGTTGCTTATCAGGCTGGACTTGGCTAAAAAATATTACTCGGTACCCAAAACAATCGAATAACTATCCGACTTCATTAAGCAGATGCACTTGATACCCGTTAAAAGCTTGTTTGTTTTTATCTTTCTACACGTTGTTAAGTACAAATAAATCGGGACCGTAATCCACTCGACTAGAAGCAACAAAATTGTCGAATGTCATCCGAGTCCTACTAGATTAAAAAATACTCTCTCCAATTTGGGAGCGTAATCGAATCAAGGATATCAGCCTTTTCTGGAGACCCATCTTTGGAAGACTTTAGTTTCTCCGATTTTTATAATAGGGCTTCGGATCTGTCATAGTTACAATGGGCAACCCTAACTTTACTATTGTAATTGCTATTCCTATCTATTAAAAAAAACTCCCTCCATCCCAAATTGTTTGGGATATTTGACTTTTCACGATCACCGAGACACGATTTGGAACGTAAATATCTTTAAATATACACGTGTAAAAATGATAAAAATTGATATTTCAAAATATATATTGAAACGAATCTAACAACATCTCATATGACTATATTTATTATTGGCTAATGCGAATTCATGGTTAAAATCTTCGAAGTTTGACTCCTAAAATATAAAGTGATCAAACAATTTGAGATAGAGGTAGTATTATATAAGTGGGTAATTATCTAACTCGTTAAAGTGTTTATCTAGTTGGGTTACCAAGTATTCGCACGAACCCGACTCGCTAATTACTTGCAATTTAAGGGAAGTGAGTTAATACTTAAGGATGGGACCCTCGCTTATGATGAGTCTCCTTTTCTTGGATAGGATAACTCGTAATCAAGAACATGGTTGCTCCCTCCACATACTCGGAGCCTCGTATATGTTTCAATATCTTTAGCTTCATTTCAACAAATAAAACATCATTAATTTCAGACTAACAAAATGGTGTTGCTTTCTTTTATCTCAACTGTTCCTTCTTTGCTTCCAGTCGTCCATTCATCGACTTCTTCAGCCTCTAGATATCCTATTCATTCTGTAAGTTCATACATTTGTTACTTCATCAAGTTTGTCTCATTTGATTGTATTTGTGTAATTGTTGCAATGGAAATTGATCATACCCTGCACTTATATAACATCAACATTAACGTGTCCCGGTGACTAGGAAGAGTTTCTCTCCTGAGCAGGCTGGGCTAGGGGTCGGGTAGTACGCAACCTTTCTGTTGTGATAATAAAGGTTGTTTTCAAATTGATAAAAGACTATCTACTATTTCACAAAAGATAGGAGTGTAGGTAGTGTAACAAGTCATTTTGATGTATAACAATATATTCTAGAGCTAGAAAATATAAAATCTTGGACTCCATAGGATATGGTAACATATCATACATTCATCGGTGCATAATTCTACTTGATCACTAATCAGTGAAGTTGTTTGGTTTCTTGAAACTGTCAGACGACGATTCGTTGCAAGATTGAAGCAGAAGGTTGTAATGATGATGGAATGCACCGTCGAGACTTTCTTTATTGCCTTGGTGCCACCGCAGGCCTGGTGAGGTCTAATTTTATATCTTGAAAAATGCTTGCACTTTGAACAAAATGTTTGGATAAGTCTAATGGCATAATGTTAAAGTTGTATCAGTGTGATTTTCTCCTGTTGAATATAATAAACTTGATATTATTCCATTTTCCCTCTAGCTATGATCTAACTAGAGGGTGTTGTACAATTAATATGCCTTCGAGAAAGGGAGTGAATGGTGATGAATTTGTGTCAGTTGTGATCTCTTCGTAGGACCTAGTCGCAAGATCAAGTTACCTCATTGATGTAGCTGATGCTGCGGATTTGATACAACGCAGACAGCGCTCTGAATTTCAATGTAAGGTTTAGTTTACTTTTTTAGAATGTGAGTTATGCCATCTGAACACTGACCTGATATAATGTGTTTTCTACAATAGCAAGCATCAAGACAACACTTTTGACAGCTATAAAGGTAAGGATCAATTCACTTATTAAGTTGTTATTAGCATTTTATTGTAGGTTCATCTACATTTTAGAAGTCTTTTCTTGATGTGCGACTTTCAGGGGAGTCCAGATCTCGTACCCTCAATTTTGACTTTAGCGTTGAATGACGCTATGACATATGACAAGGTATGGCACATAAAACAAAATCTGGCCATTTCTTCAGAAGAACTATATCAATGGCATGTTTGATGTGTGATGTGTATAAATATGAAATTTCAGGCAACAAAATCAGGAGGAGCAAATGGATCGATACGTTTGAGGTATAGTTTATACTCCAGTTCTGACAAATATCTTCTCAGTAAGCATAATGGAAGTTGAGATATTTTTAACAACCTAGGTGAACTATAGATTGAACCTATTTGATTGTAGTGTAAATTATCTCAGAATACTTCGTAATTAACACTTGGGGATTCATGTTATAAGACTTGCCTGCGCATAGACGTTGCTGTCTAGCTTGCTCATTTAGCTTTGAAGCAGCTCAATTTGGTTGCTTTGCCTAAAAACGCTCTAAATTTTTCCAATCTACGTTTCTTTGCATAAAGTTCAGAGATCAGCAGACCAGAAAATAAGGGGCTCGCCGCTGCTCTAAGTCTATTGGAGGAAGCAAAGAAGGAGATTGACTCATATTCAAAGGGTGGCCCAATCTCTTATGCCGATCTTTTTCAATTAGCAGGTAACACGTTTCACAAGTTTATGGATATTCATCATACATATTTCATATCTGTAGAATTTAAGCTCAATTACTACTTCCTATACCAGAGTGAACCCCGTGAGTGGCATATCTACAGCAGAACTCCGCCTGGTGAGTTGAGAGGATAAAGTCATATCCATAGAAATTTCATGATCTCATTGCTTTCAAGATCAGTATGAGAAAACTTTTAATGCAAGATTAATGCATATATAAGAGTTAATTTGCCACATGAAGATAAAAGTTTGGAGAAATATCGGGCTATGAAATATTTTGTCCTACCCATCATCTTGAACCATGACAATCATAGAGGAAACTAGGTTGCAAAAATGTTGTATACTTCCTGTCTTGTACAACTAGTTCATATAACCATAGCAGAATTGTCTTCAGTGTCGGAAGGATATTATTTGGCTTTATTGTTGCTGCAGCTCAAAGTGCAGTCAAATCTACATTTTTGGCTTCGGCTATTCGTAAATGTGGTGGAAATGTAGAGAAAGGATCCTTGTTATACACTGCATATGGCTCGACTGGGCAGGTTAGTTTAATATATAGGAGTATAATATATGGATACTTTAAGAGTTCAAATGTCAAAATCCCCAAGTTCAGGAGAAACTTCATATATAAATGTGGGAGATACACGTATACCTGACCAAGTTCTCCTTGCCTCAAAAATTACAAGAATATATAAAAATATCACCATTACATATTCACATTTTAAGAAAAGATTTAAGTTTTAGAAAGTCATTATCCGGAAGAAATGGTTCATTTGCATTTTTTTTAATTGTAATTCGTTATTCCTTCTCAGTGGGGATTATTTGAGAGGAATTTTGGGCGATCTGATGCTCAAGAACCTGATCCGGAGGGTAGGGTGCCTCAGTGGGAGAATGCAAGTGTTCAAGAAATGAAAGACAAGTACAAAGCAGTTGGTCTTGGTCCACGCCAGGTGATTAAAAGCTATCGTTATTGAAATTGAAATAGCAGTTATCTCATATTGTAGGATAGACGAGAATATCATATTATTCGCAATCATTAGCATTCTTTCCAATTCTTGCTGATCCATGACAGTTTTCGCTGTTGTTTTGTACAGCTAGCTGTTATGTCTGCTTTTTTGGGTCCTGATCAGGCTGCAACTGAAGCATTACTCGCTAAAGACCCGGAAGTTGCTCCATGGGTTGAAAAATATCAACGCAGTAGAGAAACCGTCTCTCAAACTGATTATGAGGTTAGTATATATATTCTATAATCTACAATAAAGATATAGGCATTTGTAGACTGTAGTCCATGCATGGATTTAATTGAAGTATTATACACAGAAAATTGTTATGTGATATTCTTCTTTTGAGAGTCAAAAGAACTTGCTTTGAATCTTGGAGGCATTTCTTTACTTCCGGATCAGATTCTTATTTTCTTGTCTTTCATTTTATACCTTTCTGCCCTTACGAAACTCACCTCGGATCGTTGAATGTGTTGGATTGGATCCCAAGTTCCCTACAGACAAACAGTACAGATGCTGCACTAAAATGTTTAAAGAATGTGAATAAAAATGGTTATGCTTTTTTTTTAAATGGCATTATTGTTCTGTTAAATTGAGGTTGTACTGTTTATTTTTCAGGTTGATTTAATAACTACACTGACAAAATTGAGTTCTATGGGCCAAACAATCAACTTCGAGGCATACTCGTACCCGGTAAAGAGAATTGATCTCGGCAAACTCAAATTGTAAGTCAGATGGAGTGATGATAGAATCAATACTGTCATCCTTTAGTCTAAGGGTACTCTTCTTTTTACATTAAATCGAAACCATCAGATCGCGAAAAACATTCTCGTGTTCCAAGCTCATTGCAATTTTCATGGAGTGATATCTAGTCAATTACGTACTCAAGTTCTTTCTGGATGATGAATAATCTAGTTTCACCCGGGAGCTCACACCGATACTACCTTATACATCATTGTGTAATAACATCAACCGCGCCCATGAATGGCTGAGCTGCCGAGGCATGCTAACTTATTCATCTCCATGCTATTAATTCACGAAAGATGATTCGCGAATCGTGCCTAAAGCGTTATACTTAATAGCCAAATCATGCAATACAACAATTTACTCGCCGAAGATTGAACAAACAAACTGTGTTCTTGGAATAGCAATAAGGTATTGAATGCCATATGCATAATGTTGAATCAGTAACCCAAAAATCCAAAATGATATCTGACATTAAGAGTTGGATCGGAATAAAAAGGACACTTTTGTCTCATCTCATCAACTTGAAAACGTGAGATAGAAAGAACCATCATCTGGTCCCTTCCTCATAATTTACCATGGAGTAAATAAACAGTGGCACATACAAAAGAGGAACATAATTGATGGGTTTTCGATTTTTCACCCACGACGAAAAAATTACATGCGATAATGACAAACGCCTCGCTTATTTCAAGTACGTTTAGTCTAAACAATCACTTATATTTCGTAGGTATTTGAAATAATGTTGATCTTGAAAATGGAACAATTTACTCATATTGCTTCCCATGATCCTTAAAAGGAGTTGGTCAATCTTGGAGACAAAATAATTGAGCTTTCTTTCAATTCCTAAGGAAGTTTCCCAAATTACATGTTCATTAAATTCATTTGACCTTGAAAGTAGCACTTGTTAGGAAATAATTTCCATATTTTGCTCATTGTTCTCACATGTCTACATTGGTCCCCTTCACTTCTCTTTTCTTATTATAAAGAAATTTAATAATTTTTCCAAAAATGTGTTTAAGGTTATCGACCAGGTGAGTTATAAATAGCACTGGGCAAGGAATTAAGGAGATGATTAATGAGACACGAAAATAAAAGCAATCCCAACAATATCAGCAAAGTATTGTCTACAACATATAATTCAAACACCCAACATCAAATGTCTCTATCCAGATCACCTTATCAATTATCATTAATTATGCTCGAGGTTCGTCTTCTTTTCCAAATATATTAAAAAACTAAAATACAGTACTTTGGCAGTGGGTAAGAATATTGAATAGCAAGTACTTGGAAACAGACATTAAGATTATGATTTATGAGTAAAAATTTCTTGACTAGGGGACCACAAATTTCAGGTACAGTTCAAAAGATTTGAGAATTAAAGGATAAAGATGCAACAAAATAATTGATCCCTAATAATTTCACTTTCTTGATTTCAAGACACATACTACTGCCCAATAATTATTGGTAACCCTAAAGTTTCCAATGAGAAAATATGACAATTTCCCATTCTTGATATAAAGATACCCTTGGAACTTGTTTGCTCAATAGTCAAATTCCAACCATTAAGATACTGCCAACTCTCAAAACTCCAAAATAAGTAATGTGCAAGCTTTTATTATATTCATCAATTTTCTGTACAAATTCCAAAAGTGCCCAGAAAAAACCCTGCCAAACCTAAAGAAGCCAAAACAAGAAATGTGCAACCTTTATTGTAGTCCTCATTCATGTACACATTTGAAAGTAGAGATAAAACTTATGAGTATGCAATTAATATATTCCCTCCATCTCAATTTCTTATTCCAATTTAACTTTTTTCGTCATCGAGATAATATTTAAAACGTAAATATATCTTCTTCTACAGAGTTGAATATTAATATATTATTTTTTTTTTGATAATTAGCGATGAATTGTGACTACAAAGATATTACAAACATGAATACAGAAATTGCTAACTAATAGAAAGTTAGAGGGTCAATATGAGACAAATATGTCTCCAACAAGGTTCGAACCCATGACCTCTTACATGAAAGGTTGGGCCGGATGCCACTAGGCTATTGAGCCATCGGCAGAATATTAATATATTATAGGTAGAATCAGAATTGAACTTTTCTATCACCGAAACAAGGTTGCACAATCATTGAGAATACTATAGGCAAAACCAGGATTGAATTTTTTCGATTACCAATCATAATATAGAAAGTTTAATTTCAAAAAGACTAGTCATGTTAGTATTACCGTAAGTTTAAAATATTATATTTTGACGTATTTTTCACAAAAATATATTACAAAAATACCAAAAAATTCAAAATTTTATGATTGTCACAACGGTTGAATACCCTAATCCTCCCTATGATTCACGTACACATTAATATTAATATTAATATAGACACATTAATGAATTAGGCTTAAATATCATTCATAAGTTTATGTACACATTTAAAAGTACTCCTAAAAATTTCTTACAATGATAGATTATTTAAATATAGACGTGTTTACACTTTAGGCTTAAAACATAATAATTTATTATGAGATGTATCTAAGCGTTAGGTTCAATAAGGTAATCATTCATAAATACATGTATACATTTAAAAATACTTGTTAAAATTTATTATACTTTTGTAAATACTACTCCCTCCGTTTCTTTTTATTTGATTGTTTGGAGAAAAAGTACTTTATTAAGAGATTGTAAAAAATTACATTGGGATTGTAAAAAGGTGCATTGGAATTGTAAAAAGGTGCATTGGAGTTGTAAAAAGGTGCATTGTAATTATAGAAAGTTGCATTAAAATTGTAAACAATCAAATATTTTGAAACAAAAAAAAAAGCTCTAAACAATCAAATAAAAAGAAACGGAGGGAGTATAAAAGTTAGTCAAAGATAATCTTAAATGAATCACATTATTTAAATGTAAATCCCTAGTATTGAACTTTATTCTTATTGGATGTCACAATTTAAAAATATCTGACAAAATAATAAAAATCCAGTGCTGAAAGGGAATAAAATCAATATTTTATTTGCATGATGCAATAAAGAATCAAGACTGGCAATCACTCAGGTCTCATTCATCTACCTATAAATTACTCTAGATTACCTAGTGGTACTAATAAAGTTGTACTACTTTGTACAAATTTTCTACTTTTTACAGTTGAGTTTCTTGTCTTAAAACTGTTAATATTTTCATATACTTCAGTTTCTTGTAGTAAATCAAATCTACTCTTAACTAGTTTGCAATCTTTTTTCTGTGAATTACTCTCTTTTCAAGTTGTTAGGTAGCTTCAGTAATTGTTTACTTACTTTTTTGGACCAACCTTTTTCTTTACCTTTCTTTCCTTCTCTGTCTTACTCTGCCCCCTCCCCCCCCCCCCTCCCCCCCTTGGTTTCTGGCGGATAATTCGGTGGATGGTTGTAATTTACTTGAGGCTACACATTCTTTAGGCTTATTCTAAACTTGGGTATTTTTTTTATTGTCATGTTTTTTTCATTTCATGTTCTGATGCACATTTACTATTGGTTTTAGTGTGGTTTCTGTGTAGTTCATACTGTTTCAGATGGATAAAATATTGGTTATAATCATTGGTATGTAAAAGTGGTCACTGTTTTTTTTGTTTGTGTTTGAGAATTTTAGCTTCAATTAGCTTGCCATGGTGATAAATTTTGAAGAATTGGATGGTTTCTTTCCTGTATGGTTATGTTTGTACTAGATACATATAAATATTGGATCTTTTTGGATCTTTGATTCAGTATGAATGTTTCTTTGATTTGGGTTTTTAATCTATAAATGTTGTGGAGTTTCTTAAATCTTGTAAATGGATTCTTGATGATAATTTAGTGAAGTGTCAGATTGGAAGAAAGTTGAGTGTTAGCTTCATTTGTTGTTGTTCTTCAGCTTCCATTTTCTTGATAGTTTCTTCATTGTAGGATGCATATAAAAGGGAATGTAGGATTTTCTGCATTTAACATATCGATTATCTTGTCTTAGATCTTTACTGTTAATTCTACATTCAGATCTTGTTTCATTTGCATGTGTGCCATTTGTTTTTTCATTGATTCATTTGAAATGTTAGGAGGACCAAGAATTGTCCTTTCTGTTGCGAGATTTCTGAACTTAGTTAGAACCAGCTTGTTTCGCATCGAACATTTCTCTATCCATCTTTGTGTTCTTGCTCTTTCACAGGAAGAATGCATTAAAATTTGATCTGTGATGTTGTATTTGTTGTTTATAAAGGCAGTTCTTGAATGGAAGGAAGCAATTTTCGTTGCTGGGATGAACTATTGCCGGATGCACTTGGCTTAATTTTCAAGAATCTTCCCTTGGAAGAAATACTGACAGTGGTGCCAAGGGTTTGCAAGTCTTGGGGTAGAGCAGTTTTAGGGCCTTACTGTTGGCAGGAAATTGACATAGAGGAATGGAGTCAGCAATCCGAGCCTTGCAAAGTTGATCGAATGCTCAGATTGCTAATAGCAAGAAGTTCGGGCTCCCTTCGAAAACTTTGCGTGGCAGGTCTCCAAGATGAATCCATTTTATCCTTCATTGCAGAAAAGTAAGTCTAGTTGCAGTACTTAAATGTTTCATCATTTTTTCGTTTATCAGCATTCATTCTATATCCGTGCTGACCTTTGAGAAAAATTGTTTCCTTTGATATATTTTTGGTTGGTTTAGCCTATGGTTCTTTATATGCTGATCGAGTAGTGTACAGATCTAACACTCATCTGAAACATATGGAAATAAGTATTGCTCTATATATGTCATTAACGTGTTCTTTCCTTTGTTCTAGCGCTCCTTCATTGCACACTTTGCGGCTTCCTAGAAGCAGCATTAGTGATTCAATAACGGAACAAATTGCTGGTAAACTCTCTCTGGTTACTTTCTTGGATATAAGCTATTGTATCCACGTGAGTGCTGCAGCATTAGAGGTCATTGGAAAGCAGTGTAAACTTCTTTCAGGGCTACGCAGAAATATGCACCCCCTTGATATTGCAGGCAAGCTGTCACAGAACGACGAGGCTCATGCAATTGCAGCTAGCATGCCCAAAATCAAGCATCTTGAGATGGCATATCTCCTCATCGACACTACAGCTGCCTTGGAGATCATTGGTAGCTGTCGTGAGCTTGAGTTCTTAGACATGAGAGGATGTTGGGATGTGAAGCTCGACGACAAGTACCTGAAGGAGAAATTCCCCAAGTTGAAAATATTGGGACCTCAAGTAATCGACCACTTCGAGAAGAATGAATTGGAAGTCTGTTCTGATTACTCAGATTCATCGTATGATTACGAGAGTTCAGATGGGATGTGGGATGACGACGAGGCAAGGCTTGAAGGTCTAGAACTCAGGTTTTACAATGGCTTCGACGATTCTGTGTACGAGTGGCCTCCTTCTCCTTAAAGTCGATCTAAGCCCAACGACGCCCGTCATCATGTGAAAAAATTATAAGTTGATGTTACCTTATAAAGCAAACAGTTATAGTAGCTTCAGATTTTTCATGAGCATAAAGTTCTTTAGAATCTATCTACATGTATAGTAAGATGTTGCATTGTTAATTGTCAAACTTTGGCTATGATAAAATCTGTTTCTAAGCTTCTTTAAGTGTGTTTGCTGTTTTTTTGTTCCAAACAAATGATTTTCTTAACGTTTTTGGTGTACGCTAGGCTTTTTTTATGGCTAATATTTATTGCTAATTTTATTTTATACTTATATTCTTATAAAAAAAAATGCAATGAATATGAATTATATATACAAGCTAAAAATGATTCAACATAAGCATTACCAAATAAATACTAGTTTTACTCCCTCCTTTCCACTTTCTATTTTCGGGGTCAAATTTTTACAAAATTGACAATTAATTTGTAATACACAATAAGATATAATATAGTCAAATTGGATATTGTTAGATTCGTTGCAATATAATATTTTTGAAATATTAACTTTTTATGATTTTTATATGTATATAATTGGAGATATTTACGTTTTAAATCGTGTCTCGAAGACCGTGTAAAGTTAGATTGGAAAAACAAAATGGGAAGGGAGGGAGTACATATATTTTCGATGTTAGCAAGTCAAGGTAACAATATATCAATTTGCTTAACGAAATTTTTAAATTGTACTACCATCTTAGATTGATACATTTTAATAATGTATAGCATTTTTACCTTTCACATTGAAACTAAATATATAAGTTGATTAATGAAAATTGGTTGACGATATCATTAATAAACCATAATCGGTCTTTATGAACATACTTATCCTTATTTAAGTCTAGTAATTGAATTGAAGACTTGTATAGTACTCATTTTTAGTTCAAATTTATTAAATTCTCTGCTTATCGAGATTGAATATATTACGAAAATACAACATTTTAATTGTTGGTTCTGATTACTTATTACTTTAGTGATAAATTATTGCTTCAATCCTATTCTTTCTGTGATTTAATTTTCAAAACCAATATTTTTTGAACGGTTCCAGAACTCTTAACGAAAGCACGTAATAGACGAGTTTTCAAGCATATATGTTGATTGATAATTAAGAGTATATAACTTAATTTACAATCTATCTTTTTTGTTGTAAATTAGCGATGAGATGAGATCCGAACCTAGGATCTTCTGGTCACTAGCGAGTGCCTTTTCCACTAGGCTATTCGATTACTCTTTTACAATCAATTTTAATTGAATTACTCAACAATTTGTCTTACCAATTTCCCTTAATAAATGGTTGAATCCCGCCATGTTAAAAAAATTGACCGACAATCATTTAAATAAAGATTATCTCCGATTATTTCAAATTTATATATTATTATTACTTATATTTGCTATCAAATTTAAAAAGGTCCATTTTCATGCTCTCGAAAAACCTTTTTGGGAAAAATGGTTCCGAAAATTAACAATTTTTCATTTATTTCACACAATAGTTATGATTATCAATTTATCATTGGTAATTTACGGGCAACACTATGCACACACTGGAATAGTAAATCACTATTCTTAAATAGTTATTTTTAGGATTGTAATGATTATTTTACCTCTTTTATTTAACTTCCTCAATTACCACACTCCCAAATAGGGGGGCAAAATAATCATTTAGTGAATAGTAATTCACTATTCTAGTGTGTATAACAGATGAGGTAACTTACAAATGAAACAAATTTTGTTTTAATTGGCAAAAATTTGCCAAAACATCAATCATCCCAAATTAAAATAAAATTACTAAACCACCAATTAAATTACTACTACATAAAAAGAAATTATTAATCGAAGACAACAAAATAAATTTCCCCCACACAAATCTTTAATTATTTCCTAAATCCCCTCCATACCTTCCATTAAATTAATATTACCTCTTTCAATTTTGACTTTTTCCTCATTTATATTCCTCCTCCCCCCTCCCACTCTCACATTTTCACAACCACACCCCCTACCTTTCCTCCTCCTCCTCCTCCCTCCCCTACCCCCACCCCCACCCTCCCCCCAATGGCAAACCGTGAAGAGAATGTCTACATGGCGAAGCTTGCTGAGCAAGCCGAGCGATACGAAGAAATGGTGTCCTTCATGGAGAAGGTCTCCACCTCCCTCCCCCCCTCCGAGGAGTTGACTGTTGAGGAGCGCAACCTCCTGTCCGTGGCCTACAAGAACGTGATCGGGGCCCGTCGTGCCTCGTGGCGGATAATCTCCTCCATCGAGCAGAAGGAGGAGTCCAGAGGCAACGAGGACCACGTTAATTCGATCAAGGAGTATAGAGGCAAGATTGAGAAGGAGCTTGATGGTATTTGTGAAGGGATCTTGAAGCTTCTTGATAACACTCTTGTGCCTGCTGCTAATACTGGGGACTCCAAGGTCTTTTACTTGAAGATGAAGGGAGATTACCACAGGTAAATATTATTCGATATCTATATACAAGGCTCGGCTTATTATTATTATTATTATTTTATTTGACTAATTAGGATACTATATCATAGAGAAGCAATTTAAACAGTAATTTGGATGTTGAAATTAACGAAAAATTTCAATATTTGTTTGTGAATAGGTATTTGGCTGAGTTCAAGACTGGTGCTGAGAGGAAGGAGGCTGCTGAAAGTACCCTCACTGCCTACAAAGCTGCTCAGGTTGATTTTGGTTTTTCTGTTTCTTTTTGTTGGATTTTGTATATTGATTAATTGCAGATCTGAGCATTTGGGTAGTAAAGATTATGGATTTTTTGTTCATTCGTCCCAAAATGATGTTGACTTATAATTTTGAATCGTTGACTTTCTTGATATTTTTTGTTCATTTGTCAATTTTGTTTTTATATTTGTATTTTTGGTGTATTTTGTAATTAGCATACTGGGTTTGTTAGAGTGGATTATTTGCAGATCTGGGTATTTGGGTACTGAAGATTATGGCTTCTTAATCCATGTCCCAAAAAGAGTGTCAAGTTTTGATTTGCTCTTGTATACTGTCTATTGGATTTATTAGATGAGATTATGTGCAGATCTGGGTATTTGGGGTCCTCAAGATTGAGACTTTTAATCCTTCTGTCCTAAAATTAGTGTCAAGTTTTGTTTTCTAATGGTTGAGTCTCAGATCTGGGCATTTAGGGTACTAAAGTTTGGGTTTTTTTAATTCATCCTTCACAAAAGAGTGTTAAGTTTAATTTTTACTGGTTGACTTTCAGATGGTTGTTCGTCTTCTTGTTTTCGATATTGCGTTTGTTAGATAAAATTATTTGCAGGTCAGAGCATTAGATTATGGTTAATGGTTGGCTTTCTGATGTTTTTGTTTATGATTGAATACTGTTTGGTGTTTTACTATCAATGAACTGCTAATTTTGATTCAAATGGTTAATGCTGTAGTTAGTGCTTTGAAATTTCTTATTTGTTACTATAACAAATCAAATCTTTGACATTTGTTGTGGGATTCATTGAGTACATGTGTTTTACCTTTATGGAGATCAATAAAGTAAGGCAGGGTGCAAGAATCTTGAATATGTTAGGAGTGTTTGAATATGATAATTTTCAATTGGGGTCGTGCTGATAATTGATTGTTAATTTGATTGAAGGATATTGCCAACTCAGAGCTTCCTCCTACACATCCAATCAGGCTGGGACTTGCTCTGAACTTCTCTGTTTTCTACTATGAGATCTTGAATTCTCCAGACCGTGCTTGCAGTCTTGCAAAACAGGTGATAGATTTTACCTGTTCGATAATATTTTTCTATGTTCTGTAAAACTATAGCGGCATGTAGTTATAGTAGGTAACATATTGGTGAATTGGTTTGTATGGTTGATATGTGATTATTTCCGACATCGTCTGAATGATTACATGATTATTTTGATATATACATGTTATGTTTTGAAATGTACTAACAAAAATGGTGAACATTGGCATCTAGGCTTTTGATGAAGCTATCGCAGAGTTAGATACTCTAGGCGAGGAATCATACAAGGACAGCACTCTCATTATGCAGCTTCTTCGTGATAACCTCACCTTGTGGACTTCTGACATGCAGGTAAAAACATCTTAACTTAACTCTTGTGTTTTCAGGAATTGCATCACAAGTGTTGGTATACTGTTGCATCCTCGTGAAATAAATTATAATGTGTTGGTCATTGATGCAGGATGATGGAACAGATGAAATCAAGGAAGCTCCCAAGGCCGAGGAACAACAATAAGGCCGCCGCTCCTATTTCACTTCTGTCATATTTATCAGAGTGTAACCTCTCCTTGCATTGGTTTTGCAAGGAGAAGCTCCATAAATTGTTCCCAGTCATGTTAGCTTTTAGGGTTGTTTCATTGTTTCTTATGTTCAACTGAATGACATGCTTATGTGTTTCCAACTACAAAATGAAGTGCTTATGTTTGAATTATTTGGTTATGATTTATCCAGAATACTTTTAAAATGATATCTACTCCTCGTCAAATTCTTGATGTCCGCTTGAAGTCATAAATTAGTAATCAACGATATTATATGTAATGACGAGGTTCCGGTTTTAAATCCTAGCAATTATTGATATTCCACAAATGATGGTCAGAAAAATGTTGTAGTTATCCGAGGAACATGTCACATGGTCATCTAGTCATCATCCTAGTCTTTGTTTCTATCCTGGTGCCCATTTGTTTGACATTGAAAGGCCAGTTGTCCTACATGATCTGGATGGCCACTCTCGGTTTCCATCTTTACAGTGACAGATAGTGCTGGAAACGAGTCGAGTCGGTCTGGGTAGTGGAGTATCTCATCTTACTTTTTAAGATAACGAGCAGGAGCATAACTTTAGTACCCTACTCGATTCCTTATGATAACGAATCGGATAGTATAATTATCCGGCTCTACTCCTTTATTATCCGGCTTCTTAAGGCAAAATGAAAAAAAAAACTTATTTTTAATAAAAATGAATACTCATTGGTATATTTGGCACATTAATAAATTACATAAGTCTTAATAATTTAAAATATTGATAATAAAGTTTACAAAATTCAATTATAAATAATATTGAATACACATATTAAATTAATTAATTAATTTGGTAGTTTGTAAAGGAGCTGGGTAATTATCGAGAGAATCAGGCATTTCAAACGAGCACAACCTTGTACCCCTACCTTACTCCTTAACTAACGAGCGGTTTATCGAAGTGCTCGAGCGGGTAACGAGTTACCCGACTCGTTTCCAGCACTAGTGTGAGATAATCGAATTAAGTGGTCGAACTATTGAAATAATCATTGATGCATGACGTAAAGGTTTCGAATTTTATGTAGGAGGACGAAGGTTATGAATTATTGTAATATAACTATTAAAAAATATATACTAATAATTTCGCCATCTCCCTGTTCTAAATTATACGTATTTAATTATTACATAAAAATTTATCTACTTAAAAAAATTTGCACAAATATTTAATTCCAATCTATGTTACATATTTGTTTAAACCCTATAGCCTTTCAAAGTAAAAGGAGCAATTTAGAGATTTTTGAAATTTACAAACACTACTACAGTAGAAGTAGCATTCCAAAAGAATAGATACAACATAATAAAATACACAAGCACTCAATTCCACTTGGCTTCCCACTTTCTCAATTTTTCCCAACACTTTTAACTTAGAATGAAATCGGGAGAGATGCCAACGAAGAAGGCATGTAGTATGCTGAAGTTGCAGTAAAGATGCGCTTATTTTCAAGATTCTGTAGCTCCGCCAATATTAGCAACTTATCATCTGCCTAGACGGACAACGATGCAAGATATATCGTCTTTACTGTCTCGCTTCACTGCCTCTGATGTCAGCTGTTTTGCTGCTTTCTTTGGGTCCTTGTATCTTCTTGCAATGTCCACAGCCTCCTGATTAGCCATCACCTAGAGGATAGTAAAAGAATTGCAGGATTAATGCTTTGTGTGAACTACTTTTAGGCCAGTATCTCAAATTCTTATTCCTGGGTGATAGTTAGGCACAGGTTCAGGATAGATGCATCACCTTCCATAAACCATCGCTAGCCAGGATAAGTATATCGCAGCTCAAATCAATGGTAAGGTCTTTGATGTCTGGATCTGATCGTAAATGTGATTTCAAACTTTTATCACCAAAAGCACGAGAGACGGCTAGCTGTCCATTGACACGAGCAACATCTCCTGGAGGGATACAAATTTATGCACAAAATTTAGACCTATTTCCTAATACATGTTTTTAATGCAACACTTCAATATGTGATGGAGAAGTACTGTCCAATATTTGTCCAATTAGCATCCAGCAACAAAAAGGAAATTGCATTATTTAGCAGAAAAAAATGGGCTAGGACATGCTCCGAGCAAAGGTCTGACCCTCGCTTAGGCGGGAGCCTCCTCAAAGGCATTGGAGCTCGTTCGGACACTTCCAGAAACTGGATGAGCATCCTGCCTGCGTCCTTCGCATTCAATCAGACCAAGATGTTTAGCATTTCGGCTCCTTCTAAACTTGCCACAGAAAAGCTTCTAAGAAGCACGTATCTTCTTTGGGAATCCAAAAAGAAAACTCTTTTAAATCTAGCATTCACTCTCCAAACATGAGGAGCATATGTCTGGCCTTCTTGCAGTTGTGACTTCACATTAAACATGCATCTTAACGTGAGTTCAGTGAGTCGCATAGACCCATCAGTCTATTGACGTCTAGCTAACTTGGATCCCAGAATTAGCAGTCAATAAAGTAAGTATACATTGCCTACTTCTTGCATGAAAATGGGTGCAATTTAATAAGTGCGACTTCATTTATGCCTTACCAAATTTTACCCCTATCACCAGCACGACTGCACAAACGACTACTAATTTCTAAACCCCTCTCCCCACCAATTATCCAACTGAGCTATAATCAGATAATCAGGCCACTCAAAAAAATTAACAACTAAAACCAGAGAGAAGATGGCCAATCATTAAAGAAGCTCGAGGAAACCTGGCATCTTGGAGACGAAACCTCCCTTGTTCTCAATGATATTTCGTTCGGTATCAGGTTCATGGTCGATGGTCATTGCCACGGCTTTACCTCCCTTAGATATAACAGCCCGTGAATCTCCAACATTAGCTACCCACAATCGTTTTCCATTTATTAGAATTGCTGTGACAGCAGTGGAACCACCTCTTCCCAAATTGGAACTGTTTGAAAGAATTGCTTGATCCGTTTTCTCATAAGCACTAGTAATTGATCTGCCTGGATCAACCCAAAACCCCTCCTGGAATGGTTAGACAACAAGCAAAGCATGAGATAAGATGTTAATGAAACTACATCAGAAATGATGTGAAACCAGTGAATGGTGTATATATATACCTCATTTAGAATGTTTTCAAATAAATGTTTTTGCAAGTACGATGGAACTTCATCCCCCAGATGGCCATCATATATGGCGAAAAGCCCAAGTTCGTGATTTTCAATCTTGACAAATCTAGCCACGTAATAATCCTCCATAGGATGATTAGCTTGCCCTTTAACAAGACTAAAACCATATCTAATATGACCTTCTCGACTTCTTCCCTTTCCAGCGCCATTTGAAGGATGTCTTCCCCCACACTATATCATATAAAAATAGTTAGGAGACGAGCAAAATCCTTCAAGAAGTACACAAAATCGCATGTCACAGAAGCAGGGGTTGACATCGCATTATAAAAGAAGGAAATAGGAGGCAAGAGGAGAGCACGTCGAGCCAAAAGTCAGCTAAAAAGTGTTCAATAACTAGTTCCATAAGTTCTCCGTCTCATGATCGAGCATTCAAGTGAAGCTACGGAAGATACTTGCAATATGTAATTCCCTCGAAGAAACACCATAAAGTTACCCTCAAGCTTCTCAAACAATGTGCTTAAGAACATACAAATACATAGAGCCAACATGAAGCTGCAATTAGCATCTGTGGAAATCTTAACTAGTTCTTATTCATAAACACAAAAAATACCAACAAAACCCATCCATCTAATTCAATCAGCTACAAGCACAACCCTTTCAACAAATTAACATAATAAAACAAATTCATGATTACACTAACTCTAAATAGCAGAAGATACAATTTTTTTTTATTGCAGTAATGAATAAAAACATCAGAAGAAAAACAAAAACAAATTATTACCTCAATACAGAGCAACTTAGCCATCCAAAGGGTAGAAACTAAAATCCTCAACTAAACTACCCCTCTGATCAAAATATCAAGAAAAAACCAGTTCTGAGACCATAAGATTTTCCCCCAAATTTACAAACTACAGAATCAAAAGATCAACAGCAAAGCAGCCAAAAAAACAACCCAAAAGAAAACCCCACAAAGAATGTACGACAAAAAAGTCAACCCAACAGAAAAGATTGAATTTTCCTTCTTATACTAATTGAAGGGCCAAAAAGTAGCAAGCAAAAAAAGAATTTGAGAATTTGAGAATTAAGGTTGCTGCTTTTTCTTGTGCTCATTAGTTTTTAATATAAAAACAAAAGAATGGCACCAAATTTGAACAAGATATAGAAATATAGAGTTGTTTATTGAGCAATAAGAGGAAGAGTTAGCTAGAGGAGAACAAATGGGTCCTGAGGGGCAAAAATGGAAAGGCAACGACTTGTTGAATAGTAGGCGTTGACTCTTGATGCCTACTTTAATCAGATGTGACTTGGACCTTGTTAATTAGTACTCCTTTCTTTTTATTTGATTGTTTGGGGAAAAAGTACTTTATTAAGAGATTGTGAAAAATTCCATTGGGATTGTAAGAAAGTGCATTGGAATTGTAAAAAGGTGCATTGGAGTTGTAAAAAGGTGCATTGAAATTGTAAAAAGTTGCATTGAAATTGTAAACAATCAAGTATTTTGAAACAAAAAAAAAAGCTCTAAACAATCAAATAAAAAGAAACGGAGGGAGTATAAACTAAAATTGAGTACAAAAATGAAATTAACGGAGGAACAGACGATAGAGTGAGTAAATGATAATTTTTAAAATCACCAACAATATTGCCAATTACTAATATGAAAAAATAATATGTAGCTAAGAGGTGTAAAAATGGGAAGGTTATATGCATCAATTACTAATATGTATAAATATTGATGATGCAGCTCACAATAGGAATGGCTAGCAGCTAGCTACATAGCTAATTACAGCAGCTACCTCAAGTTCAAGCTTTTTCTACAAAATATGAGACGTTGGGATTACTTTACTGATATCGAGAATCGTCTATACGAGGCGGGTACTCGCGTACTCCCGTCTTTATCATCTGAGTAGCTACCTCGTCGATTTTGGTTCGCCTATTTGCCTGCATAAAAGAACGTAACTCGACTGGGGGATTGAAGATATCAAGTTAATTACTCCCTCCGTTTCTTTTTATTTGATTGTTTGAGCATTTTTTCCATGTTTCTTTTTATTTGATTGTTTACAATTTCAATGCAACTTTTTACAATTCCAATGCACCTTTTTACAATTCCAATACACCTTTTTACAATCTCAATGTAATTTTTTACAATCTCTTAATAAAGTACTTTTTCCCCAAACAATCAAATAAAAAGAAACGGAGGGAGTAGTTGATAACATATATAGAAAGTTGAAGGATGCAATTTAGTTACAACAACAAATTATAGATTTAATGTGAAAATATGTCTAGTAAGGTTAATCATAAATACTTAGTAATGCAGAACAAGTTGAAGAAACCAAGCTCGATAAACACATGGCTTAATTCTAGCCACCTTCCGACGAGCGGGATAAATAAGGCGTTGCAATAGGGTAGTGTTGCTGGAACCTGGTTTTAGTAACTTCATAAAACAAGGGATTGCAGGTGGAACCCGAAATGTTAGTTATTGGAATCGACAGGTTAAAAACTTAGAAGAAGGAAAAGGAGAAGATAAAATAATTTCCAAAAAGGGGGCATTCGGAGAATCGAACTCCGGACCTCTCGCACCCAAAGCGAGAATCATACCACTAGACCAAATGCCCTCTACATGTTAATCAATGTGAAGACAATACTAAATCTGAATAAACGTCACTAAAAAAAATATATTAAGTCATTAAAATAACAAGATTGGATATTATTTAGGTCATTCAACAATTACAAACTAAAATAATTTAGGAAGGCAAATTTGTTTTATAACTACACATAATAAAAAGAATTAATAACTAATATTGAATGTGAAATTATTTAAATAATAAAGTCAAAGAAAAAAGAATATTTAAAATTAAATCACGTAGAGGTTAGTTGAAAGTAAAGATTAAATGTAATCAATTAAATTATAAAATTATAAAAAGAAGTAAAATTTAAATGTACAATCCATTAAATAATAAAATTGTAAGAAACTTATAAGAAAAATTCAATCAAGTGAAAGTGAAAATAATATTTGTAAAAAATAATTGTGCAAACTACTTCTAAATAATAAAGTTATAGAATTATAAATAAATATATATAAAAATAAGTTAATTTGAAAAATATCTCACATCTGGAGTACCAAATAAGTCTAGATCGACGTTTCACTAACTTCTACATTACACGTGAATTTATCTTCAAACAAATCGCGTGGACCATGATTTTTATTTGGAAATGATTTTTATCAATATAATAATCAAATTATGAACAATTTTGCTAAGAAAAATTGGACTAGACTTTTTTTCTTTTTTTGTTTGCAGAATTTTCTCCTAATGGAAAGCCGCCTCTGTCTATGGCTATATCTTCCCAATCGACTTAACCTCATCCTACATTTAATTGTGTTAATCTCATCTTATATTCAATCTATCATTCTAATGGTCATTTAGGGGTCGTAGCTGGTAATCTGGGTTGTATCCTTCTCGACAATAAAACTTAATTGTCTCCATTGTCTTACTGGCCGGTAGACCTTGACGAGCTAGAGCCCTATTATTTTGAAGTCATATCTAAGTATATATTCAAAATTTCCCTCGATTTGGTACCACCGTGCAAAGCAACAAGTTGCATTGAGTTGCTATATGCATTTTAAATTCACTTACACAGCAGCCTTCGTAATTACGTTTTTTTTATGCTGTCTAAGAGTTTTTTTGAGCGCTGTGTAAGAGCTTTTTTGTACTAGTATTTGTTGGTTAGTTTGGAAGAAGATGGCAGAAAATTTGTTGTCCCACCGTGCCTCCCACCAGCTTCATCCTATTCGAAGTGTTGCTGCAGCCAAGGAAGACAATAAGACTCTTCACCATCAAGGAAACTCTACTCTCGGGGTACCTTAAGGCTCTATTTTTCTATACTAGTTGGAAGTTATCTACTCTTTTTTTTATTTGTCTTTTATAATCGGGACCGGTGATTCGTGAAGTTATGCATTATATTTTGATTTGATGGATATTTGACTCATCAATAAGTAATTCGATTCACATTCCAGATCATGAATGTTTGATATCTTTTCTTGTATTTCTTTTTATGTATCAACCATCTTTTATTATTTTTTAGTTATTTGTCGTAAAACAAAACTTTTTGAGTTTCTTGTTGAAAGAGACGATTTTTAGTGGTCTATTTTGAATTAATGATAGTGTAGTTAGTGAAAAATAAATAAATGTTAAGAAGACTATCCAACCCATCAAATAGTTAATTTTCATAGTTTAATACTGATTTGTTTTTTAAATATCTAAATAGGCCACAAGGAATGATGTCAATATTAACGACCATCTACCAAGAAACTCTTCAAGTTTGAACGTCAAGTTCTTGAATAATTCTGGAGGTTTAGCATATAATAGGGACCCTAAAGTTTCATCTATCAACAACCACCTCCCCATTCGATCACCAAAGGGTTACATTTCGGTCCGGGCCTCGGAACTCGAAATCGACTTGAAAAAAAGAGGGCAAGATCATCCTCCCCCTCAAGTTCAATCATCATCAACTGGCAAGTAATCAATTTTAGGCAATGTATTACATTTGTTGCAATCTCTTTACTCATGTTATTTAGTTTTAGGGATGAGTTTGATAAGTATATAACATAGTAGAGATAATTGCATAAACAGTTCTCGCAGTTTGAGAAAAGTAAGAACTTAGTCCTCAATTTTTAATCAATACATTTATAGTCGTTATATACTCTTGTTGCAACATTAGAATGTAGTGATGCATGAAAGAAAACGAAAATTTGTACAATATATAATAGTTTAAACTTATTGTTACAAATAGTTGTTATCTTTCATGCATCGATACATTCTAATAACATTGCAAGTTGCAACTAGTAACGTCTATCATTAATGAAGATTCGAGGACCGAGTCTTGACTTTTGTCAAACGCGATGCATTGTTTATGCAATTATATCAAACATAGTTCAAATACTATTATTACCAATGACTCAATAGCCCGGTAGCATTTGACCGAAGCTTCCAATTAGGAGGGTTTGAGTTCAACTCTAGTTAGAGATAATTGTCTCATTTTTCATACTAACTTATTTGCAATACTATTATATACATCCATTCATCGCTAACTTACAAAAAGAAAAAAAGAAGTATAAATACTATTGTGAGGCCCTTAATTTCATCCAGATGATCATCTATATTACATGATTTCTTATCATGAAACCATAATTCTTGATCCTCTAAATATGATTACAGATCGAGTTAATCGAATAGCCTAGTGGAAAAGGCTCTTGCTAGTGACCAAAAGGTCCTCGGTTCGATACTCACATCATCGCTAATTTACAAAAAAAAAAAAAAAAATGATTACAGATCAAGGTGCTTTCTACCAGTTGCTGTCTAAGTATGCTCCTCTTTTCATGGCTGCACTGAAGGGTGATTGGAAAGCAGCTGAAAGCTTCTTTGCAAACCATCCTCAAGCCATTGGTGAACCAATAACAGAGACCATGGAAACAGTACTACACATTGCAGCTGGTACACAACACACGAAATTCGTCGAACAACTTGCAAAGAGGATGGACATTGATCAATTAAGGAGGAGAAACTGGGGGGGAGACACAGCCCTCTGCTTCGCGGCCTCCTCGGGAGTCACCAACATTGCCAAAGCAATCATAAATAGAGATCAAGAATTAAGGGCAACAAGCATCAAGGGAGAGGATAGATTGCCATGCAAAGAACTTGATTCAAGTCTTTATATAGCAACAACAAGAGGGCATAAGGAAATGGTCAGATACCTTTATCATAAGACAAAAGAATCTATTCTTTTTTACAACAAGAATAGAAATGAAGAATCTTGGTATCAAGTTGATTATACAAAATTATTTGTTGCTGCCTTGACCTCTGGCCTCTATGGTATGTTCAAATATTCTACTAGAAAACGACAATATCAATTAAAATAAATGACAATACCAGTCAAAAGTTATATTTCAAAAGTAGTACTTCGACCCCTTTATGTGTTTCACTTTATACCTCAAGATCACAAAAAATATCATGCATTGTATGGTTATGTCAGAGAAACGTGTTTGTAACACTATCAGTTAAATATGAAACATGATAAGGAGTCACAAAAACGAGACATAGGATCTTTCCTGTGTAGTACTTGGCTGGTAATTATGTAACATTGTTTGATTCTTGCATAGATTTTGGTAAGGAACTTCTCGAACGTCATCCAGACATAGCAAAACATCAACTGCAACTACTGCAAGATCTGGACATGGCAGAACTAGTTCAAGATCAGCCATTTGGTTTGAGGTCAGTAGGCATTAGAAAGGGGATGAATGAGACTACTGCCTTCCAAGTCTTTGCAAATAAACCAAAAGCTTATTACAGTGGAACGCGGCTAAATGGATTCCAGAGATTGTTGTATCACTGTCAGTAAGACTTGACATCTAATGAACATTAC
Source organism: Echium plantagineum (assembly GCA_003412495.2). Lineage (NCBI taxonomy): Eukaryota > Viridiplantae > Streptophyta > Magnoliopsida > Boraginales > Boraginaceae > Echium > Echium plantagineum. Next base: position 31,249,176 of record CM016567.1, read on the forward strand.
TGCATTCGTTTCAAATTAGTTGATGCTTTCGTTTTTCTGCTTGGATATACAACAACAAGAACAATCTATAAATTCGTCTTGTTACTTGTCTCTGGTGCTTGCAGGTTTACCTGGAAATGCTAATGAGGGATTTCTTAATCCAGGTAGGTAACTTCTATGACGAAAAACTAAACAACATAAACTGAACTTTTATTACCTTTACTACCAGAGCTTAAGATGGATCATTTAAGCCGAATTTTATGGCTCCCTCAACGTTCAAAATTTAGCACCATACCCTTCTCGATATTAGTTTATGTTCCGTCACTTATTACCTTCCCGTTTGTTGCTTATGTCCTTTAATTTCCTAATGACCAACATCGTTTTGATTGCTGTGTTCTTGCAGCAAGACAGTCTTTTGGAGATAAATTTTGCGAAGCTCTGCTGTATCTAGGTATGGGAACTCATCACTCTAGTTATGTAAGTAATGAGCACAACCAACGTAGGTCTTGGACGTCCTATTTTTCCTGAATAGCCATCATGACTCGTGAACTCCTGAAATTTCAGAAAATATATTATGTTTCCACATTCTGGCTTCGTCCCTTTATTAATCGAATATTAATAAAATGCAGTTCCATGCCAAAAATCAATTCGCGATGAGAAAAAGATGCATGCCGTAGTCATTGAGTTACTAGAAGATCTAACAAAAAGGACTCTCTCATCACACAATGTGGTTGTTGGAAGTTGCATTCCAGTTCTTTTTCAATTGCTCTTTCAAGCAGCAGAGTTTGGTATAGTCGAGTTTTTCAGCTGGCGCAGGAATCTGTTTTAGCGGCTAGTATCATCTACTTCTTAAATACACTATATTGTTATTGTGTCTCGCTTACAAAATTGTACATCATGCATTGAATAGTTACAGCATATCACACATGATGTCTTTGATACCGGCTAGACATGTTCTGGTTAAATCCGATAAAAAAAACATATACAACAGAAAAAAAAACCTTAAAGAAAAGTTCAAAATTAATAATATAACATCCAAAAATTAACATCGATGTAATACTCCCTCCATCCCTACATGATTGACACATTTTGACATTTCATGATAAAAATAAACACGATTCAAAACGTAAATATCTATTTATTCTACATGTGAACAAATTATAAAAAATTGATATTAAGAAAACATAGATTGAGACGAATCCACGATTACTGCAAGTAATAATTACGTCCATCATTACAATAAAATCTTCTTACTAGTTGATTAAAGAAAGTCAAATCCACGATTACTGCAAGTAATAATTGTATTCAGCTTGCCAGAGTTGACTAAATCTCATATTGTAGCTTCTAAGCGTTGACCCTTGCTGCTCCACAGACAAACTAATCTATCAAGTTGGTTTCATTGTCCGAAAAAGATGGAAGAAAAGTGGTTGCCACCACCTCCTCCTCCACCTGCCCCCGAGGTTTACACTAAACTCGAATATATTTATATATGTCGTATAATATTTGCTGAAAACATATCAAAATGTAGTATTTTGTCGCATGTTAAGACTATAAAGTTTGTTAATTTTAACTATCGAAAAACGAAACTTAATTATATTTTCAATGAGTTATAGGTAGCCAATGATCTTAAGGCAAGCCTCAAATTTTCATCTTCAAGAATTCTGAGTGGAACAAAATCATGGAATTATGGAATTGGGAGACCGTTGACTGATAATAGTTCAAGTGATAGAGGGTCAAGCCATGCTACAGTTTCTAGTCAACGCTCAATGGAGGAGGTATTGGTTCCTGCTTGTGAGCTTGAACAAAAGTTGACTAATTTTGGGAAAGAGCTACTACCACAATGTTCAAATATACCATTTGATCCCGGTAAGTAACACTCGCTCCATCCCAAAAAGATTGTCATGTTTTAAATTATGAACTCGGATATTTTTGTTTGTGTGGTACGATATTTGCTGATTTTTTAATTGTCGAACTATGATTGTTATCTGTTGTGAAGTAGTGAAGAGTATTGCCACTTCAGTCTTGAGTCTTGGGTTAATTTGAAAACAATAAGGTTGCGTACGATTTGACATTTCAACCACCTCTTATCCCGCTAAGGGGGGAGTCTATTCAGGGGCATCGGCATGTGGATGTTGATGAATATTTTCAATAAACTTGACATGATAATTTTGTAAAAGATAATTGATCAAAAAATTGGATGATATAAAAAGGAACTATGGCTAAATAGAATTTGGTTACAACAAGAGTGTGTCAGTGTGACATTTTGTATGTCAAATTACTACTATTAGTACAAGTAGTACTAAAAGTACAAAGGGACAGGGGTACGGCTGCATACTTTGCGACTTCCTCCCCTACGTGCTTAGACGGGAGCCTCTTCAGAGGCATTGGGGCTGATTGTTGTTGTTGGTACTATTAGTATTAGCTGTTTGTATCTTATATAATTGAAAACAGGCAAGTAAGAATGTCTAACGGAGAGCACGGTTCAAAGATTGTTTTCACAGGGATTTGTCTTGGCATGTTCCTCTTTATCTGGCTGCACTAAAAGGTGACTGGAAATCAGCATCTGCGATTTTTGCAGAAGATCCACGTTCAAAAGGTGCAGTCATTACAGAGACCTATGAAACTGCACTTCACATAGCTGCGGGTGCTAAACATACAGAATTCGTGCAGAAGATTGTGAAGGAGATGAATGTTTCTCAATTGAGGATGAGAAATTTTGTGGGGAATACTGCCCTCTGCTTTGCTGCTGCATCTGGAATCATTGAAATTGCCAAGGCCATGGTGGACAAGGATAAGGATTTACTTTTGATTCCTGGTGGTCAAGGTGCTTCACCTCTTTATACAGCAACATTGCTAGGACATGAGGAGATGGTTTGGTATCTTTATGATCATACGAAACAAAGTTTGGATTTTAATGAGTGTGCCGGACTTCTTGTTGCTGCCATAACTTCTGATCTCTACGGTAATCATACAAGAGCTACTACCACTGTAGCTCATATACAATAGTATTATCAAGTTAAAGTCGACCACTTACAATGAAAAAGATGGAGTGGATTATAGATATCATTTCGATACCACATTGATATTGTATAGCAATATATTTGTAAACTAGTTGACATAAGAGTTTAATACCAGAAAACGACGACAAAGATATTGAATTGGAGGTTGTATGAGTTAGCTATCGTAGAGTTGACTCAACATAGTACTGATATTCATTTGTTCATATGCAGATTTTGCTGTGGAACTACTTCAACAGCATCCTGATATTGCAACTCCTAATAATAATAATACTTCAACCTATCAAAATGGAAAGAACGAAACAGTCTTTCATGTGTTGGCAAGGAAACCACAGGCTTACTACAGTGGTCACCAATTCAGTTCTTTCAAAAGATTGATTTATCATGGTAACTATTTAATGATTAACTTAGTTGTTTGAGGCCAAGTTCTATAAAAAAATTATAACACTCATTCAACCAATGGAGTGTTAGCACTCTGCTCCATTGATTGTTCACATACGCCATGTTCATTTTTCCAGTTCATTAGTATCTCATTTTATGGCCTTTTTGTCCTGAAGTCCTAGATAATTTGATCATACCAGGTAGAAACTTAGTGTATATTCTGTAGTTGTTGCTCATTTATTAACCCCAGCTTAAGTTGTCTGAACTTACAGAAAATGGAATAGCCTTCAAATGAATATTATACCATAAGAAAAAGATACAGGACCAGTTAAATAGGATATATAGCCAAAATCGTCCGACACCCCCTTACCCCACTTAGGCAGGAATGCGGGAAACACTTCCAAGATATTGTGGCATGTTTTTGTTGAATTTGAGTTAGTACTACGATATTTATTGACTGACTTACACATCTGTTCTGGTGGTCTCAGGTCTTTTTGTGGATGTCCCAGAAAACCTTCTGACTCCTACTGAATACATTGATAACTCGATCCATAAAAGCAAAGGTTCCAGTTATCTTTTTCTTTGGCTTGTGTTTTCACATGGATTATTTTGTCAAGCTTCTCAATGGGGTCCAGAACTAGTATATTAGTGCAAACTGCAAGTTTTCTTCTTTTGTTTAGATAACATGTATAAATGTGGAAACTGACATATTTTGGAGTAATCATTCTAAAGCTTCCACTTCTGATTGTTAACTAATTCTTGCTCAGCGCTAAAATTTCCGTTTGTTGTTGCAGAAAAACACTGTCTTAAAGCGAAGTTATTCCAAGCTTTCATAATTTTAGGTACGGAATTTTTTTACGAGAGAAATAGCAGCCATCCTATTGATAGGTCGACGTTATTGACTTTTGAAAAATTAATAATTTGCAGTCCCTTACCTGCAACATATTTATCATCAAAAGATGATACATATCAAAGTCATTAAAATTTTAGAAGCTATATCGCGACAAGCATTGACGCGAAAAAACCCAGATATTGGTACTTGCATCTCCATATTCGGTCCATTAGTCTTTAAAGCTGCAGAGTTGGGTATTGTTGAGTTCTTGGTGGTACTGATTCACGCATATCCAGATTTCTTCTGGAAAGTCAATGAGGATGGCCACACTATATTCCATGTTGCTGTGATTCACAGGCAAGAAAAAATCTTCAGTTTGATAAATGAAATTGGTGCGCTTAAGGATCACATAACTCTGCTGAAAGATAAGGGCAGAAATAACATGCTGCATTTGGCAGCAAGACTTCCACCACCAAATCGCCTTGAAACAGACTCTGGTGCAGCTCTTCAGTTACGCAAGGAGCTATTGTGGTTCAAGGTAACCCTCCATTTTATTGTCTGCATGCACCAATAAAAGCAAGTTACGGCATCCTTCTTTTATTAAGTCGTCGCTATATTAATGAATCTGAATAAGGGAGATGGGCACTCATAATTTCTCAGTCATTGCTGATAATCTGAATTTATTCACCTTGACCTAAAAGGATCTGTAGTTGATTTTTCTGCATTCTGACTTTGCTCGAATATTTCTGTCATATATTATAGGAGGTTGAGAAGATAATGCAACCATCATACAAAGACATGGAAAACGATGAAGGGAAAACACCTCAATCTCTATTTACTGAGGAGCACAAGGTCCTAGTGAAAGAAGGAGAAAAATGGATGGAAAAAACCTCAGCTTCATGCATGCTTGTTTCAACACTAATAGCAACCGTCACATTTGCAGCCCTGTTCACAGTTCCAGGAGGTAACAATGGCGACACAGGCGTTCCTATTTTCCAGGGCGGTAAGGCATTCACATTGTTTGCCATATCAAATTCACTATCACTGATTTGCTCAGCTACTTCAATTTTGACATTTCTATCGATTCTAACATCACGTTCTGCCGAGCAAGACTTCCTCCAGTCACTGCCTCGCAGTCTCCTTGTAGGACTGTTAACTTTGTTTATCTCTATAACCACTATGATGGTAGCTTTTGGTGCTACCCTCTTTATAATACTAGGCCATGGGGTGCAATGGTTTTCGATTGCCATTGGTATTGCTTCTGGCATTAATGTAGTCTGGTTTGCCTGGCTTCACCTTCCTCTTTTTGTAGATATTGTGTCTCAAACATATAACTCCCGAAATTTATTCCAAAAACCTATGCATTTGTTTGAGCTTAATCCTCTGTAATGCTTCCATTGTGTGTGAGCAGATGCAATTACTCTACATTAGTATTCGGCGAATATGTACACATGTATATCAACACACTTTTTAATCTATGAACAAACATTTGTGGATATAAATTATGTATCTGCAACTTATATTTTTCCAAGAATTCTCTATGTTACTTCATGTAACATTGTAGGTCCCAAACTCGAATAAAAGAGAGGTTCCTCCACGGTGTTACTTAACGGGTCCGAAGACTGCAGGACAAGCAACAAAACAAACCCTTCAATAAAAAATCACCAAGTTAATAAAATGAATTGAGCTACCCCTTTCATTTCCCTCAAACGTTGTAAATAGGTAACTATGTTACAAGTTCAACCCAAAACATTTGGTGGGTTATGTGGCTTCTGCTTGGTTTCTAAATCGAGTGAGTTATAAGACCAGAAGCCAAGTTATCTCAGAACAAACCACCCTGAGATCTGCCACGCCCCCTTTAACGAGTCCCTCGGAACACATCTGCATCTACTTCTCTTGATCTCCCGGTCTAGGAGGTCCACGTTACACGCCAAGATCAATGATGTAGCAAATTTGAGTGCCCCAAGAACGAAAGATGCACTGATGAAAGTGATCGATCCGTGTATAAAACCACGTAACAAACAGAAACAGCGAACTCATCAATAAGGGATTACATATGGCAGAGCATATAAATCGGCTGATTCTATATGCAGAGTTTCGGACCACACATGTTGTTGTCTACTATCTACACTCACACCAGGCTTCTGCTTCTCTAGTGGCAGATCCTTGTTGCTAAACAGCCACTCCTGGTCATCAACTCCGGACCATTCCTCCATCTTGGGTACTAAGAGAACTTTGCCCAAATATTTTAGGTCAGGATGAGGAGGCTTCCTTAATGGTTCAGTGACACGGTCTGCACGGGAATGTTTTTTCAACGGTTCCACATTTCGAGATGCATCTATGGCTCTTCTTGACGTTTCAATCACTTTACCAGCAAGGGGACTCTCTGCGGCTGCTTCCACAACTTCAGGAATCTGATAGAGTTTTTTGGACACTTCCACAACTACAGGAGTCTGAGGGAGTTTTCTTGATGCTCCAACCACTTCATTCGCGAGTACATGTTTGTCAGATGCTACAATTGGTTGATCAGATCTTGCTGTAGGTACTAATGGAGGTTTTTGCTTAGTCATGAATGACAATTGGGAACCTGTGGTACCATTCAGCTCATGATACTGAAGTCCCGCCTTATCTTTAAAGGGAATGCACAGCCTATTAGAATCAAGCAGGCCAGGGGACTGACAAGCTTCCGGTATCTTGCCATTATTCATTACTTGATGTGTCCGCAACTTATTCAATCGAATTTCATTCTCTGTCAGGGTGTCAAAAGGAAAGCAATTATGATTACACAGAAAAGAAAAAAACGGCCACCACCTTATCAAACAAAAAAATACTTTATATTTCTTAATAGTATGAGGTCAAAGAACGATGTATTCCAAACCTATCAAGTTGAGGACAGTGCTCCAAAGGATGTCCATTTAAAAAAAAAAACAACTGTGTGCATGTGTTCTTAGTTAATTCATCAAAGAACTCACCATGGCAAAAGCCATTTGCCTCCACATCCTTCTTTTTCGCAATCTCAGTCGGACAGAAATTGTTGTCAACCTGAGATGCATGCCCATTAATTTTTTTACTATAACTGGAATGCTCATTCCTGTACAATTCTTCGGACATATCCTGATCCCTGTTCTTATATTCAGTTCTTTCTTTCTCCTTCTCCTCCTTTTTTTGCTCCTCATCCTTCTCCATTTTCTCTTCTTTATGCCTTCCTTTATCCTTTCCGTGGCTCTTCTTTTCTTTTCTGTCTCTATCTTCACGTTTTTCTCCCCATTTGTCGTCACTTTTACCATTGAACTTATCTTTCTCTTGCACCGTTATCTTCATAACTCTCTGTACTGGTTTGGGAAGCACTTTAACTTTCCTGTCAATTGATCCCGTCAGTTTTTGAACAGTGTTATTCCCGTTGAGCTGATGGCCATCCTTGACTCCCTTACCCTCCAGTTTTTTAGGATCAACTTCCTGCCCCCATTTGCATTCCATATCTTTAGCTGAAATCTGGCGCCCCAAGACTGCCGATCTGTGCATCTCGTCATACCCTCTTCGGTCTGAACTAGCAATTCTCTCAACTGTTTGACTCAAAATAGCCTTCCCTTCATATTTATTCCTCCTGCCCAACTCCTGAACAAACTTTGATTCTCTACTTTCCCCAACAAGCCTGTTATCAGTAAGACTACATCCATTTTGACCTTGAAATGCAGGAGAAAATTTCTTTTCAGTGAAACCATGACTCTTCAAATTCGAGCATTCTTCTCTTGCATGAGTGTTATCCCTACCAATAATCTCATGTTGGCCAGCAATAGTTGCATCATCTGATATGCTGCTCTCGTCTTTGTCATTGCTCTTAGTTTTCTCATGTTCTTTTTTGTCCCGATGTTTATCTTTTTTGGCTTTTTTTTCTTTTTGTTTATCACGGTCTTTATTTCGTCGCTCTTCCTTATTATCACCTTCTCTCTTCCTTTTTGACTTCTTTTCCTTTTTAGGCTTGTTCTCTCTTCGTTTCTCCTGGACAAAATGCAATTAAAAAATCAGTATTTAAAGTAGAGAGTCGAGTACCATGTTATTGTACATCCGAAGACACCATTAAAGACTAAAATTTGAGCGATGAGTGAAAAAAGAAAATCATCGACCTAAATGCAAAGCAAAAAGTCCTCATGCTCTCCGACTATTGTTGAATATTGCCAGGAAGTTATGCATATCATAACAACGGTATTCACGAAGCAACATCAAAAGGCAAGGGTCCTCCACATTTCAAAAAGCAAATTTAAGAAGGGCAAGATGGAACTCTTTCAAAATAGAGTAATCAATAAGAACCTAAATCTTCTGCCATTACAGCTTCTAGTTCCACGATATACATTTTTCAAAGCCGGAACCATTGACCCTGGTAAGGCTGCATACTATCTGACTCTCCCCCTAACGCGCTTAGGGGGAGCCTCTTAAGATTCATTGGAAATGTCAATGATGTAGATGAACAGAAACCATTGCATAAGAGAGGCAAAAGGATAAGTAGGATCCAATATAAGATACTCCCCCTACAAATCTAAATTAACTACAACAGCAATAACAATTTCAATCCACTCTAAATAAATACTCGATTACTTTTAAGAAAGAAGAAATAAATGAATTTCAGGCCTCATATACTCTGAGATATCAAGTCCATTTAACAAATGAGCAGTTAGGACCAAAGGAGAATGGAAACACAATCACAGGGTGGATGAATATTTTAATACAAGGGAGCTCTTGGTGAAATGTTAAACATATATATTTAATACAAGGAGAATGAAATGTTCTTTGATCTGAAAGATCCACAATCAATCCGCCTAAAGGTCACAAGATGTGTGGTTCATTTTTTCTCAATATATATTTAATTCAGGAGACATCAACACCAAGCTCAAACTAAACGAATCCTCCCCGCACCAACAAAATTGCTACAGTTTAAAGGAACAGCGGACCTAGACTACACCTGAGTGAAATGAGCCTTACCACAAAAAACACTCGCAAACAGTCAAACAAGACAATCACTCTCATAAACTTTCTTTTTGAGTTAATTATGAATAGATTTTAATTATTGTGCACATTAAAGAAGTTAAACACAGCTCTAATCACATTTTTATATAAATGACATCTACAAAGATTGAACATAATTCGAAAATACTAAAATTTAATATACACATGTGACATACAAGTGAAAATAAACCCTTCAAGTGCTTAATTCTGAACGCATCAATTGCTTCCTTGTGACATGGAAAATCGAAGAGACAAGTGAACATCCAGTCGTGCATGCATTAAATTAATTCAACTTGGACAAGCCCTTCAACAATTAATTCAAGTTCGACAAGCCCTTGTATCAAGCCTAATTTAACCAGCACTCTCAATCGTTTCCGCTAAGTATATCAATGATGAGAGCTTGCACGTTTGGTAATAACAATCCACTACACTGTAGTAATAACAAATATCAGAAAAATGAAGAGAGCCGCTTCCACCCATACTTGTGACAATAAAATGATGATTTAAAAAAAAACAGTTGCAAAAGTCAACAGCACATGAAGAATATAGCAACAGTGCAAGAAACAGACCAGGTTGCACATTCAAATCCACCGAGCAAAACAGTGTATATTGAGATATATCTTAAATAATACAAATGACATATAAATAAAGCAAATGGTGTCTACTAACATGAGCAAATAAGAAAATGGCTATTCCCATCAGTAGCACCCAAATATAAGTCCAAACACCCGTTAGAAAAACAAAACAAAAAAACTAGAGTTACCTTTACGAGTAGGTGAATATCACATACTATAGTGGCTAAAACCAAAAAATTGGAAATACACAAAATTCCCACCACATTGTGACCACCATAGATACAAAAAGCAACAACTCTCAGACAGCAAAATTAAAGATACTAATAACAGAAACAAACCTCGCGTAATAGATCTTCCTCTGGTCTAAGCTTCTTTTCATATCCTGGTGGTGGAAATGGAAAGCAACGAGACATTATAAGATATCCAACTACAACCAAAAAGTTCACCGTAAAGACAACAAGACACTTCACCTACAACTCCGCCCAAGCAATGTTCCAATAAGGGAATGATCCATCAATTATTATCTTATTATAATACCCACATTCCAACTCAATACCCTACCATGCAACTTCACTCCTCAACAACCTATCATCAATAAACCTCGGCAAGGTAATCTTTTCCCACTTTCACTACTTAAATTATAACTTCACAATCTGTCCTCCCTTGATCAAAAGATGAACCAAAATATGCATCCAAAATGCTGATTCAACCACTGCAAATACTAATCTAGAAAACTCACTATGTATACTAGTAAAGCAACAAGAGACAATATCTTCCTTGGTCAATCTACTTTCCTTTGATCAATATAACCGAAATAACTTCTTTCGAACCCAACTTTTACTCCCATCAATTGCCAAACTGATTCTATCTACTTAGCTTACTACAAGGAAACTTGATTAGCATCACCTTTAAAACTCAATTTTCTAATCATCCACTCCACCAAACCAGCAAAATTCACTATGTCTAATTTCAAAACAACACTATCTACGCCTACAATCCTCTTCCATTACCACTTCTACAACTAAAATACACGTTGAAATCCTTGCAATAAAAGTGATCAATCCTCCATTTTAGTAGCATTACCAATAAGTGATCCAAACTTTCTTGAAAAATAAGTTAACAAACGAGCTCAAATTTCACAGTCAAGCAAATCTGATAATCAATACACCAATCCTTAACTTGGTTATTGCTAATCAAAATTTACCGATCCAATTAAAAACCCCTACAAGAATCCCAATTCTTAGCAGCTTAGTAACAAAAACAAACTCGTATAAGGGGAATAAATGAAATTTCTTGTAACACCTTCAAAGATAACAAGAAAACCCAAGAGAATATTGGAATATATTCAAAAGATCAAAACTTTTTTGACTCAAAGTGAGTTAGAAACACATTACAACTCAAAAAGATAAAAAAATTTCGACAATGGTCCTCAAAATTCAATTTTATTCACTCAAAAGATGTTCAGATTTCATTTTTAATTTTTGGGTTTTATATCAAAATCCATTACAATTAGTAGCCTTGTCCCCACTATAAATTGATTGTAAATTCAATCAATAAATACAGCCATTTATGAAAACATGTAATCAAGTGGTAGTAAATATACAGATAAAGCTATCAATATATATACATATTATACATATAATTGATTATGTATGTATGTGTTTGTGCATAGTATTATTAAGGTTGTCTGAGTTGTATAAATGATGGAAGAACAGAAGAGAGAGAGAGAGAGAGAGAGCTTTGGGTTCTTCTGATGCATCAGTTTGCCCTTTGATGAATAACACCCAATATATATAGAGGGGGCCTTTTTGTGAAGGTCATTGGTTTTTGTTTATCTCTATTATTATGAATTTTACTTTTATCTCAATCGAACCTAATTTCAAAACAAAAAATTAATATGAAATGTCTGATACAAAAAAATGAGATCGGATTAGTTCATCAAAATATATAATACTCAAAGATATAATGAGTTATACAAAAATTAGAAACATAATCATATAAGGCAGGTGGTTTAATCACTAATTAAATAATTGAAATAACATCTCTCAATATTATATAATACTTGAAGATATAATGAACCGCTTGAATTGAATACTTTTAAAGATGATTAATAAGCTACATCATTAAGTTCAAAAATAAATTGACTCATTCATACATTTATTATGATCAAGATCAATTCATGTTCATCGTCTTCGACAACTGAAAATACAAGTAGAACATATCTAACTAATTAAATTTTGGAAATAGTTAAAACTTAAAACCCTTTTCCTAATTACCGGGCCTTCCCAATTTACATGTCCGGTTTAATACCAAACATAAAACCGGCCCTTTTGATTATCACAAATCAAGAAAATAAACAAAATAAGATCAAACCTAATAATTGGACTCTTCATCTTCAAAATTGGGAGATTTTGATTTTAAGGTGCAGAAGTTGCTAAAGTTTGAAGCTTTTTCGTCAATAAGGTACACTAATTTTTTTTATAATTCACAATTGACCTCAATTTATTAGTGAATTTTCAGTTGTCAAGCTTTTTTTCATGTGGAAATGTCTAGTGTAGGTGTTTTTAATCATTGGGTTTGAATAAAGTTATTATTTTGGTAGTTGGATAGTAGTAAAACTGTAAAAGGGACATATATGAATAAGTTCATTGGAAATTTCTTGTTGTCTTGGATCACATTGCTTCAAAGGTAATGTAATTTGGATATGTATGATTTTGTTCAAATTTAGTCTCTGATTATTGATTAGAGACGAAGCGATTCATGAGAAAGTAGGGGTTGCTCCAATTGTGGAGGAATTGAAGGGGAACCCATTTGAGATGGTGTGACATGTAAGAACGCATAAAATAAATGGAAGTATACAACGACATGCCCCATTGCTTATGAAGAGGCTTTCGCCTAAACGAGGTGGGGGGGGGGTCGAATAGTATGCAACTTTACTCTTGTGGTATGGAGGCTGTTTCGGAGTTGACCCAAGAGTGAAGTGCAAACCATGTCTACTACTTCACGACATATAAGAAACTTAGGTAGTGTAGTGAGCCATTTTAGCTGTTATAATGATTGCAAGTTATGCTTATATTAGTGTTTTTAGCTGCTCTCTTATGTTCTGGATTTAATGGCTTTGTGTTTCACTGTGCGTTGTAGGCTCAATTGATGCAGCAGAGGGCATACATGCTGATCACAATAGATAAATCTACATAGTAAAACAAATGCACCCAAAGTTATGTTGTAACATACTCTCACAAACACCAAATTGCATGATTCAGTAGTGCTCTTTTAGTCGAGCACTGAGAGCTGATAGAAGAGTCCCTAAAATATATTAATGGCTGAAAATTCAACATCAAACTCATCTCCGAAACCGCCAGGGCCACCGGTAAATGATCCTGGCGCAAACCTTCAGTTACAAGCGGCAGCCATGGCTTCGTCTTCTACTGTAAATCCCACAGTTGCTATGGCTTCCCCTTCAAATAGTATCTTCTCTCACAGCTCTCCATCTGTTGACCTCCCCCAAATACCTCAAACCCCTTCATCCGCGTCTTCTCAACCTCAACAGCAGCTGGTTCAATCGACACAGCAGCAACAACAACTACAACAGCAACAATATTTCCAAGCCCATCAGCAGCAGCAGCAGCAACTGCTACAACAGCAGCAAATGCAGCTTCAACAGCAAAAGCTTCAGAATAATAACAATATAAATAGTAGTGTTAATAACAATAGTTTGTTGGCGGCAATGAATTTCCAGATGCAGCAGCAGAGCTTACAGAGGTCTTCATCAACGACGAGGCTTTCCCAGATGCAACAACAACAACAGTTGAATTTGATGAGGCAGCAAGCAGGAATTTATGGTCAAATGAATTTTAGTGGTGGCGGTGGTGGTGGGTCTCTTCAGCAGCAGCAACAACAACAGAATAGTAACAGTAGTAATCAACAACAACAACAGCAGCAGCAGCAGCAGCAGCAACAACAACAACAACAACAACAAATTGGTCAAATGGGGCAGATGAGTAATGTTAGTTTATCACGCTCACAATTGATGGGACAGGCAGGCCAGCTTCCAATGCTTTCTGGGCAAGCTACACAATTCAATTTACAGTCTCAACTTTTAGCTTCGGTATGCTTTATAATGTTTATAAAATGACAATTTTTTAGTGTCTCCAGTCAATATTTTGCAAGTTTTGACTAAGGGTTATTTTATTTTCCGGACTTATCAAAAGAATGTTTGGTATACATTGATGTTCAAGATATCCGAGGCTTTCATATTATATGGTTCTTTATGTGTTTTGTTTTAGAGATAACACTGTTCAAATAGCAATCTTGCTAAATTGATCAATTATACAGTCTAGGTTATAGTTTAGAATAAAAAATATATAGAAAAGAAGAAGATAAACCTCATCACGTAGTCTTAGAACCAATTTCAGTTGTTTTACTCTTGAATAATAAATATTTTGTTCCATTTTATTATTTTAAGGTAACGTGCTTGTCTTCACTTCTGCATACGCTTGTCACTTGCATTTTCCTAATTAGAGTGTCTGAATGTAATTATGTGAAATTTTCGGTGTAGCCAAGGCAGAAGACGGCACTGATGCAAGGGGCCCAGCTGCCTCCAGGGAATGTGGCTGGGCAGAGTCTGCAGGGAATGCAAGCAATGGGATTGATGGGGTCTTATAATTTGCCTTCTCAACCCAGACCTAATGGTTCTCTTGCTTACTCACAAAGGATGAACCAAGCCCAGCTTAGACAACAATTATCTCAACAAAATTCTCTTACAGCTACTCAGGTATAGACTATAGATGTATCAGGTTTTGTCTGTATAGACTATAGAGTTTATACAATTAGCACTCATCTATTATAGTTTCAAGTTTGGGAGGGACATATGATGTATTAATGGCTAAAACATGGCATGTAATGGCAGTATCCATAGTGGAAATATCAACCTAAGCTAATTATGCTCTCCGGTTTCCAGTGTCTCTCCATTCGGATGTATCATTAAAAAAATTCCATTGTTCAAAAGCAGTTAAGCATATGCTGATGCTGATATTGTCTCATGTCTAGTCTAATCACATTAATGATGTGATACAAAAATGTCATAAAACTGTTGCATTTGTTCTACATTTTGTTGATACTTTCTATGTCAGCTCATTTTCCTTTATCTCCATAAAGTTCAAATTCCAAATTTCATTGTATATTACTCTATTAAGCTATCCTACTCTATTTTTCATTGCACTATACTATTGGGAAACTTAAAGCAATTATGGCAAAAATGGTTAGTTTTAGTTCTTCTACTTTTGACCTCAATCTCATTTATGTTGAATCTCTTAATAAGTTAGCAGTTAGGGAGAACATTGATGTAATAGCCTAATAGGACCAAGGCTTCCAAGGCTCTTTATATATTTTATATATTTAAAGCTTGGAGTTCTTTGATTGTGCTAGTAATTTATTAATTAGAGCCACGCGTCAGTTTTTTTATTGCATTCTTGTCAACGCTTATCTCCTATAACGCTATCCTTTTTTTAGAAATTGCAGGCGCAAAATCTGGCGAGGTCGTCATTTATGAACCCTCAATTAACTACATTAGGACAAAATGGACAAATGGCTACAATTCAAAATTCTTTATCACAACAACAGTGGCTGAAGCAAATGCCTTCTATTTCTTCCCCTAATTCTCCTTCTCATCTTCAATCACAGAGGCAACAACTACTTTTGCAGCAACAAGGAGTTTTATCTACACAGCTAAATCCAAATTCGATGGCATTCAATGCACAACAATTATCTCAAATGGTTCAGCAGCAGCAGCAGCAACAAATAGGTCATGCACATGTGCAGCAACAACAACCAGAGCAGCACCAGCAACAGCAACTTCTGAATCAACAGCAGTCCCCTCAGGGGGCTGCTACGACATGCCAAAAATCTCTAAGCTTAACTGGATCGCAGCCAGATGCTACTATGTCCGGGAATACTACCCCAGGGGGAAGTTCGAGCCAAGGAACAGAAGCGAGCAATCACCTTCTTGGGAAAAGAAGGATACAAGATTTAGTTTCACAGGTTTTTTTCCTCTTTAAATTATTGTATGTAGGCTTTTCTATACGGAGTTTAGCAAATGTTCTCTAAAACTTCATTATTGGAATAAATTTGGTGCTTACTAGTTATAATTAGTTCAACGATCTCTTTTAATATGATTAAGAAATTGAGCTCATTGGGCATCATTTTAAATTGATAATTTTATATGAGGGTGGATTAAATTTGATGATCCACTTTTTTGTGTGATTATGTGATTACCCTGAAAAGTTTATACGTGCATGATTGAACCTAACTCCTCGCCTAAATTAATTAGTTTAAATCTATTGCCTGACATCTCATTTGTTATGGGAATTTACATGAATTAATCTATAATCAAAATCACCTTTGGAATTCTTAAAAATTATGGCAGATTTGGGTTAGGTGTTTGAGATTTGAAATCCTTCATCTATATTCATCTGAACAATCAACGCCTTAGTTTACTTTGTTTCCCCTTCAGGCCTATGTTGACCCCTTGTAAGGAAAATAAACATATCTTAATTTGGTCTTGATCGTAAATGTAAAAAAAATAAAAATCTTGAAAAACAAATCCACTGGTCAAGTTATATCAGGTTGCTTTTATCGTATCTAGGCTAATTTACTAAGTTTTTTACACTATTTGTATATGTTATAAGAGTTTAATTTCTTTTTCAGGTTGATCCTGAAGCAAAGCTGGATCCTGATGTTGAAGATCTTCTTTTGGAGATGGCTGACGACTTCATTGATTCAGTAAGGCTCAATGCAGTGCACGCCTATGTCTTTCGGTAAATTCGTATCTGTGTCATCATGTACTCTTTTGAATAAGGGTGTATTAATTTGGTGACAATGATATGGTAATTTACTGCATTGATTTTGATGGATGGAATTCATTGAGGTCACCATTCTGTAGGTCACGGCATTTGCATGCAGCTTGGCGAAGCATCGGAATTCTTCAACCCTTGAAGCCAAGGATGTCTTATTGCATCTAGGTTTGTTATACGTCGATGCGCATCAGTTGATTATATATAATGATAATGGCATATTGGCATGTAACTGCTACCCCTCCCCTCCCCCATCTCACTTCACGAGGCTCTTTTACTAATTTTCAAATTGTCACAGAGAAGAATTGGCAATTAACAATCCCTGGATACTCAATTGAAGAGGGGAAAAAACATCCAAATCACGTAAGTTGTGCACTGCCTATGTAATTTTTATAATATAAATTAGTAGTGTATGCTAGGATCTGGGCCTGAAATCTTCGTTGAAGTTCTGGTTGGTTTCCTGTTATAAGATTTCTGTTATACTTATAGTGCACTTAATAGCTGTGGTGTTATTGACTGTGATTTCGATTGTAACTGTGGTGTTAGTGACTGTGATTTTGAATGTCTTGCAGCAAGCAAGTGACCTGCACAAAAAACGTCTCGATGCGGTAAGGTGGATGTGCCAAGGTTATCATCTGCTTTCTATTTCTCTGTCGCTTGTCTTAAAACTCCATTTGCACTTTATTCAGATACATGCATCTATGAGGCCTTGCTCCTCTGGCACAACCACAAATAGCGAAATGGGCATGGTCAGACACGGCCCCGGGAGTTCAGCTGATGCAAACCGAATGCTACGGCCTTCTCCAAGTTCAGAACAGTTAGCTCAGTTAAGTTCTGCTCAAATGCTGCAGTAAACATGATTTTGAGTAGCACAAATTCCTATTTCAATGTTTTATAATGTCAATGGTAGGTCAAGAATGGTTCTTAACTATATTTGAATAAATTTCTTAGAAATATCTGGTTCTCAACTTTATTATATGTGGTACATGTATTGAGTATATTACTGTATGAGTGATTAATACAAATGCGTAACACACAAAATTCCAAATAAAACAGACTGTCTTGAAAGTAATATGAAAAGACGTAAATAATACTCCCCTCGTTGTTTTTTAGTTGTCCTTTTAGCCATTTGCACATAGATCGTGAAAACAAAATATAGTCAAAAAGTAATTACACATGTAAAATTATAATTAATTGAAACTATATAATAAAATTACAATTAATTATGCTAGATAGACAACTATTTAGAAACAAAAAATTAAGTCTAAAAAGACGTCTAAAACGAATGGAGGGAGTACTTCTCATTGATTTTTCTCAGACGACCTCAAGTCTTTGGATTCTAATGCGGTAATTGCCTTTCACTCTCTTAGCTTGACTACTGAAACTTCCACAGCTAGTCAACCAATTTTTAAGTCTTTGGCTGTTATATTAACATAATCCAATTTGGCTTGAGAAAATCACCAAAAATCATCTTCATCATAATAGTATGGTAATGTGGCCACTACTTTTCACCCTCACCTTCCTCCTTCATATCTCCACCTCGGCCGCCCTGACACCACCATACACGCCACTCGAACACATCCTCCTCAACTGTGGTGCCGAAGTCAGTACTGATGATGGCCGTGTTTGGCAAGCCGATACCATCTCAAACTACTTACCATCAAACTTCAAAACCATATCAGAATCATCAACAGCTTCAAAACCCAACTCATCCATCACTCAACCATTTTACAGGACTGCAAGAATCATTCATTCAAAATTCACATACACTTTCTCTAAGCTCTCCTCGGAGTCAATATTCCTCCGCCTCTTTTTCTACTCATCGACATACAACAATGTTGATACGAGCACCTCCTTCTTCTCAGTCACTGCTAATAACTACACCTTGATGACCAACTTCAGTGCTTCTCTCAATATCCAAGCATCCAACCCACCATCACCAACTTTGGTCAAAGAATACATCATCAACCTAAATGGTAGCCTTAATGTTACATTCTTGCCTTCCAACAACTCATCGGCCTTTGTGAACGCAATTGAAATCGTGTCGATCCCAAAAAGCTTGTACCACAGAGATACTAACATATATGTAAGCAACACAATTCAACAATCATACGGCTTGGAAAATAAGGCTCTGGAAACAATGTACAGGCTAGACGTTGGCGGTAGCGACAATGTTCCCGCCAATGATGATACGGGCATGTCTCGAGAGTGGCTTAAAGATGATGATTACTTGATTGCACAGTCTAACGGTTTAACAAAAGATCTTAATGTTTCAGTAGTATACACTGAAGAGGTTCCTAGATATACAGCTCCAGAGACTGTGTACCAGAGTGCAAGGTTTATGATTGACAGTTTTAGCGATATCTACAACATGACATGGTTGTTTCCTGTTGATTCTGGGTTTTCGTACCTTCTCCGTCTCCATTTTTGTGAGATATTTGAAGAGGACATCAACAAAAGCGGCGAACGGGTTTTCACGATATATATTAATAACATAACAGCATCAGAACAAGCTGATGTTATATTTTGGGGGGGTCGCCCGAACGTAGCTGTTTTTAAAGATTATGTTGTTCCTGTCACAGAAAACAGAGATAATGGAGAAGGAGGAAAACAAGATCTTTGGCTTGCTATGCATCCTCATCCTAAGACCAATTTCAACAACGCTATTTTGAATGGCTTAGAGATCTTCAAGTTGAGTTTGGCAAATGGTAGCTTCGCTGCACCTAATCCACCAGAAATGATAATCGACAACGACCCATCTGTCAAATCTCTGGACAACAACAACAACAACAACAACAAGAGTAGTGTTCGGGTGATAGCAGTCATCGCAGGTGTTGTGGGAGGTAGTGGTGTTTTGCTATTAGCTTTCTTGATTTTGTGTTGGTTGAAGACTAGAGACTCAGTTGGGTCATCATCACTGCCTACTGAGTTGTGCAGACACTTCAGAATTGAGGAAATAAAGAGAGCCACGTCCAACTTTGACGAGAACCGTGTGATTGGTGTTGGTGGTTTTGGAAATGTCTACAAAGGGTATATAAAGGACCACAACAATGGTGAAGCTGAGGTTGCAATAAAGAGGTTACATAAATCTTCAAAACAAGGGATGAATGAGTTCTTAACCGAGATTGAGATGCTAACGAAGTTAAGGCATCGTCATCTGGTGGCGTTGATTGGATATTGTGATGATAAAGGTGAGATGATCTTGGTTTATGATTATATGTCGCGTGGTACGTTACATGATCATTTAAACAAAAAAAATGATAATCATCTTTCCTGGAAAAGGAGGCTGCAACTTTGCATTGGTGCTGCAAAGGGTTTGGATTACCTTCACACATGGGCACACCATCCAATAATTCATAGAGATGTCAAATCAACGAATATCTTGTTGGATGAGAAATGGGTGGCTAAGGTATCAGATTTCGGATTATCCAAACTTGGTCCCATCGGGGGGACAGAAACATATGTTAGTACTGTTGTGAAGGGGAGTTTTGGTTATCTGGATCCCGAGTATTTCAGGAGAAAACAGTTGAGTAAGAAGTCCGATGTATACTCTTTCGGGGTGGTGTTATTCGAAGTCCTCTGTTCTAGGCCTGCAATTATGAATAATGCACCAAAAGAGGAAGTAAGTTTGGCTGGATGGGTTCGACTCTGCAAAAAGAATGGCACACTCGATCAAATTGTTGATCCTAAAGTGAAGGATGAAATTTCACCGGAGTGTCTAAGTAAGTTCATTAAGATGGGATTGAGTTGCTTGAAGGATGGTGGAATTGAAAGACCTTCGATGAGTGAGGTCGTTTCGAACCTTGAGTTAGCACTGCAACTACAAGAGGCTGCTGATGAGCAGGATTGTGCATTGATGAAAGAAAATGATTCGAAAGAAAGTAGTCGTTTGTGTAGTTTTCCCTTATCATCATCTCAGAGTTTCCCGGCAACCTCAGATGATGACAATGCTTACATATTTTCGAGATCAATGGGAGGATCATCTTCATATTCTAAGTCCAAGGATAATAGTGATGGATTCTCAAGCAGTACCTTTGGACTTGAGTCCCAAAACTGAAGTCCTAGTATTTAGTTAATTATCGCCTTCATGAATTTCGTAGTGTTCTCTCATAGTCTATTAGTATAAGTTTGGTACAATAAACTTATGTTGTTGTTGTTGTCGTCGTCGTTGTTGTTATTGAAGTGTACATTTATTCCACGAATGAAGTTTTATGTTCCTTGGCTGGAACGTCCCACTGGGGCAGTATTCCCGGACACAACTTAGAGATTTTTGGCACGTCGTAGACTCGTAGTAGCCCCCCCTGAGGGGACTGGTGTTGGTTCATAAGTTGCATGGATACATTGTCGTAGATTAGTCTCCGAAAGTGAAAAAAGTAGCGTCGAAGTATAGTCCTCGAAAGTGAAAATGTTGCACACGCGTCCATATTATTTCGGGGACCAGACTGCAACATTTGTCACTTCTTGGGACCATATTCCAACATTATCAGGGATTAACGTGTAATTTTATCTTAGTATACTCGGACCAAATCAACAACTAATTCCTAATTAAAAGAGCGACCAATATCAGACTTTTCCTAGAAATTACAATTCAAAGTCTCCTTTAATCATGGTCACATCATCACATGCATAACAATTTATGCACACAACTTTTTGGTATCAATCATATGCAAGTAGCAAATAATTCAATTATCCATTCCTTGTCTTATGCATTCATATTTGTACTCATGCACCATCCATATAGTCTCATTGTATGCCATGCCCTGCGTCCACTAGACGAAATTAAGCTTTCACCACTCGCTACACTGGTTAAAAATTGACTTAGAAAAGGCTAGCGGAAAAGCTCCTGTCAGTGACAAAAAAATTCTGATTTCGATACTCATCTCATCGTTAATTTATAACTAAAAAAAATTGACTTAGAAAACACAGAAAAACATCGTAATAATTGTTGAGGGAACAGTTTAGTAAAACATAAAATATATTTAAATCGAAGATTTTCTCCAAAATAATTTTCAAATAAAAGACAAACCTAGATCGTGTGAAATCCACTTTCCTCAAAAGCATATTCGACATGTGTACCATACGTGTTTTAGGAAACTAGCAAGCGTCTATCTCTTAGGATTAAACGTTTAGACGAATTAATATTAGAAGAACTTAATACATTTTACGAACTAATTTAATTTTAACATGTATGCCAACACATTAAAACAAAAGTAAACCCGTAAAATATTTTGAAATACTCAATGGAAATGCAAATCAGGGTACTAGTGGATCATAATCCGTATCACCGATGGACTTTGATCATCACCCTCACGGTAAATGTGTCTAACGGGCAGGGCCCACTCGGACGTTTCGAGGCTCGGGATCCTTAGTCCGTTTAGAGCCCTTCTATTAAATAAAAGTCCTCACCCCTTACATAGTTACATCGATGGCAATCAACCCAAGACGTCTAAGGCTTTGTAAGCCTCCTAACTATTAGGTCGGTTCAATTGCTGATGACATATCGCCCACTTCTCGCTTGCAGATATAAGCTCCGGTGAGAACCGACACTTCTTGACACGTCATGTCATCCTCTAATTTGATTGTCATACACTCGTACTCAACCTTTTTTAATTACGATACTTAAACTCTAGTTATTCACTGGCGAACATTGCCCCGGAAATTGAAAACGTCGATTATCTTTTTTTTATAAATTAGCGATGAGGTGAATATCAAACCCAGAACCTTTTGGTCACTGGCAGTAGCCGAAAACGTTGATTATGAGTATAAATTGAGCAACAAAAGCATAATTGTACAAGGTAAGATAGTATGTAATATTTATTTGGGGATCTTCTTACAAAAGATGGTTATGTTAAGCAACAAAAGCAACACTAGAAGTATGGAAGCAAATAGTGAAACTATTAGAGAAATGCCTATGTGTAGGCAAAAGTGATCAAAAGTGTCGCATATGTTTGTCCAGTTTGTGTGGGAGTTTCCTTCCAAGCCTATATAAGCAACTGCACCACCTGCTCCAGTTGCTGATGATACAATCCCTAGCATTACCTGTTTCATAAAATTAAATTCATAACCACGTAACTACATAATATAAATAATTACCCTCAAAAGTAAAAGCATACTCAAAAGTAAACACACTTTTAAAGGTCAAAAATATAAAAAGTGAGTTGAAAAGTAAATTGAATTATTAAACAATCAAACATTATTAAAAAATAAACAATCAAACATTATGAAACGGAGGAGTACTATAATTAAGGCATTATCCTTCTAGGTGAAATGTTATACACACATCTAAATAGGGTCCAAACAGTATTATTTTTTTCTGTAGTTGTGAAATGGCTATCTTGCCCTCCCGTTTATAATATGGTGTTTGTTGAAGTTTGATCTAGGGGTAAAATAGTAATTTTTCTCCTAAAAACACTATTTGAGTGTGTGTGTGAGATTGATTGAGATTGATGAACTTACCACATCCATCATGATGAGGTGAGATAATAGCAACCATGAGATTTTCCGTTTGAAGAGCATTAATGAGCTTAAGGCTAGAGTGATTATGCTATACAAGCCAGCCAATGATAGTGCTGATGCCAAATATCTGCACCATTAGTAATAACGTTGATATCAACTCCATGTTATTAACACATTTAAGATTAGTATACGAGACGTGCCATGTATGTGACCCATGTATTACGTTATTTTTCAATTGTTACACGTATTTCTTATCTATGATCAGATATTTATGTACGTTATTTTTCAATTATTACACGTATTTCTTATTTACAGTCGGATTATGTTGTACTTATTATATTAGGTTGAATATCCATGAATATGACATGATATATAAATATATAATGAGAACGTTTTTTATATATACCTGCATAATGATTACGTGTTAAGTATATTTTCATGAATATAAAGAACTTGTATACTTATGTTTTTTTTGTGTTAAAATATAATGTCACCTACTCACCTATGGTGATACTAATTGGAACATGGATACGAGTCATTCATTTCCACTAAAGGAGCTTTACGACCTTTTGTAAATAAATTTAGGTAATTCATTTTCATTCTAAGCTTTCTCATATTTCTTAAATTTCCAAATAATAAGTGATTTTTTAGTACTAATGTTTAGTAAAAATTCAAGACCTTAAAGTACAAAATAATGTGACACGATTTTATAATTTATTTTCAAAAAAAGTGAAACTTCCCAACTAATAAAATTCTAAATTGTGGAACAAATAGTATTATGGACGAGTGTCTCCAAGATAATAAACCTACAGTTAACACATATTCGATTCATGGGCTACTCCGCTCGTCCATAATCCTATATAGAAGATGTCCACATAAAACGTGGAGGAATTTAAAATTAAAGAGATAAATAAATTAAATGAGGTTGACTAATAAACCAATAAATGATGATCATATAAAAAACTTACATGAAGGCTGGCCAGTGTTTAACCTTGGCAGTTCGAACATAAAGGATAGGATTTATGAATGGAGGAAATATTAGTTCCACAGTTTCAGTTTGGTTGCTATCAATGATCATAACCAAAACACCAACCAAAGATGAAACAAACAATAGCAACCTCAAAACAACATCACCAAACTTAACATACTTTGGTTGCTTTATAGCCGTGGACGCCGCCTTCGTCGTCGTCTTTGCTTCATGAACATTTTGCTCCTCGTCAATTTCAGACATGGACACTGCTAAAAAATATTGACAATTTTAGTATAATGGGTTGAATAGATGGTGATTGTTATTGTAGAATAATATATGAGTGCTTCACGATGATATATATTATATATATTATGTGGAATAATAAAAAGTTGGGAAATAAATAGGAAAGAACATGGTAGAATAAGTCTACGGACGTGCAACTAAAATTTGGTCAGCTTTGACAATTGAGTAGTCCATGTGATTAAGAATTCACAAAAAATAGTATACGCGGTTTATTGCCAGGAGTGGCATGGAGCCTATATACTTTTGTTGAGGAAGGAACTTAGAAGAGATCAATGCGATATCCAATAATCTTCGGGTTTAGAAACTTGAAGTTTACCAAGCAATAGTTATATATTATAGAAATCGTTGTTAAAACAATACTACACGATTATGTGTAACAATTAAGCTTCCTCGTTCATTCTTTTGAGATTGGGACAATACAAACTAGTTTACTTGTATGTAGTACTTCAAATTCAGTTATATTCGGACATAAATTTTGTTCGTGATTCAAAAAACTAGTTAAGTCGATGAATTTTTTTTATTATTATATTGATTTTCAACCCTCTTTCCGTACATGAAATTCGAACTCTGGCTTGATCTCATGGATTATCAAAGGGTGTTATTAATGTTCAATACTACAGAATGGATAAGGATCATGAAATCATGGAGCCATTGATCTCATCAATGCAAAAATGATTTGGAACTTTGGAAGATCCAAACACAAAATAGTGGTATATGTTATCAACAACATAGAAGCAAGTCCCTCCAATAATATAGTACTATGATATTGCATCTATCCAAATAATAAGTTTCGGTTTTTGAGATTATTAAATTTATATATGCATCAATATAATTCCAAAAAAATCAAACGATGTTTATTCAATTTCTTTATTTTTAGAACTTTTCATCTCAACTACTATCTAATAATAGCTATTGTAGATGAGTTAATCGAATAACCTGGTGGAAAAGGCTCCTGATCAAAAGGTCATGGGTTCGATACTCACCTCATCGCTAACTTACGAAAAAAAATAGCTATTGTAGACAACTATTGTGTATAGCTTGGCCATTATTTGTAGGACAAATTTACTAACAAGACTAATACTCATTATTCTTGTTACAAATTTTTCTCAACTCTTGTACTGCAGCCTCAACTTCATCCCTTGATTGCACCCTCACACTCTTAGCCAACTCTCTTGCTTTTCTCCTAATAACTTCCCCTTCATCCTTCACCACCACCTCCTCAATCACCCTCCCTATTTCTCCCCCTTCCCTCCACCCATTCGCGCCTTTCGCGACCACCATCCCCACCCCAATCTCCTCCACCAGCTTCGCGTTCATCGGCTGATCATACTGCATGGGAACCGCAATAACCGGTACACCATAAGTTATGCTCTCCATCAAAGACCCCCACCCACAATGACTCACAAACCCCCCAGTACTAGGATGCTTCAAGATTTTCGCCTGCGGCGCCCACCCCTCCTCAATATACCCCCTCCCCTTAACTCTGTCAAGAAAACCTTCAGGCAGAACATCTTCAAGCTCTGTTTTCTCCCCACTTGGAGACCTCAACACCCAAATAAAATTCACATTACTAATCTCAAGGCCTATAGCAAACTCATGCATCTCCTCTTTTGTCAAGAAACACTCACTTCCAAATGAAACATACACAGTTGAAGCTTCCTTCTTCTCATTGAGCCATCGAATAACATCGTCGTCGTCATCAAGATTATTATTATTATCCTCCACAAGCTCATTAACAAGTGAACCAAATGGAACCATCTTTTTTTCTGCTACAACTCCTTGAAAATCAATATACTTTCCTTCAAAAGCTCTACTACTCCTCACCAATACAATCTCATTGGACTGGTCTAAAACACTCAAGAATCTATCTTTTGCTTTATCCTGAGAAGGGTTTTTGTTTTCTACTCTTCTAAATGATGCGTTCTTTTCATTTTCTGATATTGAAAAAGCAGAGGAGGGGAACTCAAGCTTGGACCCTTTCAAGAAACGCAAAAAGAATCCAACAGTTGAAGAAGCGGTTGTCTGAAAAAACACACATGGAACATCATGTGATGCTGCTATAGGAGGCAACCAAGGTTGACTTATGTCATAAATAACCAAATCTGGTTTCACCAATTCAAGAATGTTTGAAAAAGCAGGGCCAGCTTTTTGCAAAGCATCAACTAGGGCAAATATCAAATTTGGAGGCAAACCATTTGTTGTGTGGTAATGAGGAGGGAGCTCAGGAGATGATTGAAGATGAATTTCAACTTGGTTTATTGAATTTTCATGCAATTTTTTTGTTATGGTTTTGAGATTAATTGGTGTTGAACAAAAGAATACATTGAAATTATGGTTCTTGAGGATTTTGGCTAGCTCTATAAAGGGGGAAATATGACCATGAGCTAGATATGGGAAGAGGAGGACTTTGGGTTGGTTTGTTTCCATGATATTATTGAATGATGGAATGGATTATGAAAAGAGTTGAAGATGATATATACATAGTAGTTGTACTAGATTATTAATTTACTATAATAAGATTGGAGGACATTGCATATAGTGATTTAAGCAATGACATAGGCCATAGGTAAGCAAAAAATTGGACATAAATTTATTTTATGTGGTAGAGCTTTTATAAAGTTTAACTTGGGAATGGTATATATTTATAATTATTTCTTGTACTTTGGTATGGGATTCTACTTTTTACACCAAATTGATTTTCTCCTAACCAATAATGAAAATAAACATTTGAGGAGTATTATATTGAAGTTATTATATTATAGAGAGTGAATTGCGCAAATAATCCCTGATAGTATCATTAGGTTGCAGTTTACTCTTTATATATAGTGGTATTGTTACCGTTTAGTCTCCGCCAATTGTAAATTAGTCCCCACATTAACTGTTCTGTTAACTTTCACACCAACATGTGTTGAGAGGTTAAATTATTTGAGGTAAAAAAATAATTTCATTTAAAGACATAAACTTATTTTCAAAGTTCATTACTAATAGGTAAATAATTAAATCTAGTACAATAATAAATAAATAAATAGCACTCCTCCAATTCAAAAAGAGTGGTCTTTTAAATATTTAAACTTAGTCAAAAATAGTGATCTTTTACATAAACCAAAGCAAAATACACAATTTATTCACTCAATACCCTTAGTTACATTAATTGAAACTTAATTCTAATGAATGATTCATGAATGTTTATATAATTAAATGAGAGTATAGAGATTGTTATAAAAATATTTTAATATCTTCTTATTTTATGTGAAAATTTTAAAAAATCATTTTTTTTAAATTGAAGATAATAATCGATAGCTATCGTGCTCCACTTACCCTTCTATTAACCTAATCTTTTTCTTTTGCGAATTCTTTGATTGATAATTGGTCCAGGTTTTTTTTAGCCTCGTATTCATCTATAATCATTAACTATGTTGTCAGAATGTTAGAACGTAGGGTAAAAAAAGGAAAGAAAAAAGGGAATATTAGAGCATAGGAAGTATTTTTGTTTTGATAGATGAGATAACATAATTATAAATGAAGGTTGATATACAAAGGAGTTAATATCGTAAATATAATGATTTGAAGTATTAATATAAAATTTAGAGAATCAGAAATATTCCGATGAAATATCCAACACAACGGGTCTCCAATGAAGTGCTAAATCCTGAATCTAATTGTGTGGTCAAACAGCTTTTCACTCATTTGATTTAGTGAGAACAGTCTCTACCTAGCAAACACTTGTGAGAAAATTAAATCAGTGAAAATATATCGTGAAGTAGGTCTTCTATTGATACTAAAAAACACTCCAAAAAGCAAAATTTCCAACAATATCCATAACAGGTGAGCAATGACCAGAATAATCGTCGAGATTGCGAGATGAATTGGCTGAGCCAATCAAATGTAGATCATGTAAATTTCCAAAAATATTGAAGGATTACATCTTGATAATCATAAAGATGAATGGTGAAATATATGCCTATATAAATATGTCTACATGAATGATGAAATTAATAGAATATATATGTGAGTATGTTACAAACAAAATCATGAATTAAATCTTTTTATATGTCAATATTTTTTGATCAATTTTATTATATAAAACTTACCTAATATATGTGCTACTACGTACACATCATCTTAAAAATATACTAATACTTAATATATACTCAATATATAACTAACAATCGTAGATCCCTCGGAGTATCACATACTCTCCATAAATTACAAGAGCATAAGACATAAATAAACAAAATTTTAAGTAAAAGGTATCGATCTTCCTTATTACCGGCACCAAACATATTCCATCTAATTAATTCAATTATTAGTATCTTTTATTATGAACAAATATATAAGCTATTGTGAAGATAATTAATAATTGTAATAATGATCTCACTAAATCAAGTTAATTTACATTTTCATTTCATTATGTGACACGTTGTACGGTTATAGTAATAGTCTCCGATGATATACACTAGTTTATATTTAGTCCCAAATAAATTATCAGGGTCGTCAGAATCTGACACATTTTTGAATTTTTTGGGGTCAAAATTTTATTTTTAAAAGTTTGGAGTAATTCTGTTGTACCCAAACCAAGAAAAACATGAAAAAAATTGGTGTTAAGGCATTTGAGTGGTTTAGGGACAAGGATTCATATTTTGCCACTTATTTTAAATATGTCGAAAAAACTTAAAAAATTATCCAAATTTTCAAAAGTTATGTTTCGACCTCCCAAGTCACAAAACGTCAAATTCTAATGATATAATTAAGTTTGGACTAAATTAAATAATGCGAACATGCTTGGTGTATACTTCCAGTAATATCTAATACTAATGCAACAATGTCATTAATTTATTGAAATGAAAGTACCACGACACCTTAACTTATTACTGAAATTATTGGTGCAATTAACTCAATATCAAAACAATAATTTACAAAAATGCTAGATCACGTTGATAGTTTTCAAATCAATTATAAATAAATGTAACATGCAATTTGGACCACAGTTGGTGTATATTTCAATTTGTAACTTAATGAAAAGATTTATATTATTGCAAGTCGGCAACTAAAAAACTGCAAATTTTATATATAGAAAGTGACAGAAATAGCAGGCAAGCATAATCTAGTGTTTGGGTGGAGAAAATGAGATGGATGTTTATTTTTTTAATAGTTTCTATATGGAGTACGTTAACTGCAAGAAAAAATAACAAGTACTATTCCATAGATTGACTTCTTCCATTTAATCACAACAAATAGTACAAGCAAGTTCAATTTAATTTTAATAATTGTACGGAGTAATTAATTGTTAGGAGGGCAACAATAATACAACTTCTTTTTCGATGACATGTGAAGCTAAGCTAACGTGCCTGTTTAAATTAAATTAAATTAAACTAAAATATACACCCTTCATTCTTAAGTGAGTGGTACATTTTAAATTTTTATAATCAAACATTAAAAAAATGTGATCAAGAATTATATTCTTAAATCATCAGTTATGTGGAATCTTGTTAGATTCGTTTCAATCTATATTTTTGAAATATGTCAACTTCTTATAATTTTTTCGCATGTAAAGTAAGATATATTTATGTTTTAAATCATATTTTGTTGATCAAGAAAAATTAAAATATACTACTTTATTTAGGAATGAAGGGAGTAGTATTTAAATAAAGATGAGACTTGCCTGGGTAAGCAATAATGTGACGTTTAAATGGATTTCTTTTTTCGATGATAAAAACTACAAGTTGCAAAGATAGGAAATTATAATGTAATAAGCACATATATACTCCCTTCGTACCTAAATGATAGGTACATTTTAATTTTTGTGGTCAAACTTTAAAAGATTTGATTAAGAATTATTCTCATTAAACGAAAAGAAATAATATAATCATGTGAGATCTTGTTAGGTTCATCTCAATATATATTTTTGAAATATCATCTTTTTATAATTTTTTCGCATGTTGAATAAGAGATATTTACGTTTTAAATCGTGTTTTATTAACCATAAAAGTCAAAATGTACCAATCATATATTTATAGATGGAGGGAGAGTATATTCTATCAAAAAAAGCACATATATATTCGCTCGAGCACTAACCACGGGAGAAAATTTTGACTGTTATCTTCAACGAATGATGAATTCGTGTATTGATTTGATAGTCGAATCATGATTTTATGCACTGGTTTGATAGTCGAATCATGATTTTATGCTTTAGACTCGTTCATTTGAGAAAATCGGAAATACACTAACAAACAAACACATGATGGACTCAATATATACATACATAATTCAATGAGTTTCGTCCGTTCGGTGAAAGTAAAAAACGTCAAAAAATGCGTGCCATGAATTATTGTTGCGTTATTGAATATAAAATCCATCTGGAAACATAGATGCACAATAAAGTTTAGTGTAAATGACTTCATCGACCACTCATGTTTGTTAAAAAATACTGGTCGATCATCCTAGTATGACTTTGTATATTTTCGATCACTCATGTTGGGAATTGTGTATACTTTTGATCACTCATGTTGGATATTGTATATATTTTTGGTCACTCACACATTTTTTTCATTTCACCCTGGATTTGTATACTTTCGATCACTCATGATGAGTGTTAGTTGATGTTAGTGACAAATTCAGGGTGAAAATGACAAAAATACTCTTACTAAGATGTTAAAATGAGTGACAAAAAGTATACACAATACCCAACATGAGTGATTGAAAGTATACAAAGTCATAATAGGTAATCGACTAGTGTTTTTTAACAAACGTGAGTGATCGATAAATCACTTACTCTAAAGTTTACCTGAAAATGCACAACAAATAATTTCAATCTTATATATGTTCAATCATCATTTTCTTATATATAATTTTAAATTCATAATATATCAGTAATATCTCATATGATAGCTTGAAATAGGTCCTCAAGATCCCATAATAATATTATTACTACCAATTTAATTGTGAAAGAGAACAAATATGTCCCTTTCAAGTTTCAACTTATCGGTCTAACTTAAGATCACATGCATCATCAATTCATCATCATGCATGCATGGTCGCCGGAGAGGGTCGTCTATATCACATCACATCAGAGGCGGCGAAAAGTTGTGGCCCACTTATTAGATAGCCTGCAAACAAAGACCAACCCGCTTCGCTTGCACCATGTCCGATCCGTTGCCGTTTAATGTCCTCGGAACGCTCTACAACAATATAACATCACTAATTATCGCTTAATAACGTGATGGCGTTATGAGAGAATTAATTGATGGAATGATATTTCTCAAAGTTTGGTGCAGTTTGATCCTCAATATTATTACAAAAATGATTTTTGAAAATGTGTATAATGATTCATTTTGATCTTTGGTCTGTAAACATTGACGGTTTTCAGCATAAATATTGAATTTTTGGGGCGAAGATACAAATTTTGAGAAGTTGGTTACCTTAATGAAACTGGAGGGGATAAAATGACTAAATTACCCTCTTGATACACTTTTTTTTTTCTTTTTCAATTTTTTCGATTGTTTTTCCTAGTAGAAAAGGTTCGATTTTGGTAGTTGTTTTAGAAACAAGTTTTGGGTTTTGGCAAAAAAATGTTCAAAATAAAAAGTTCGGTTTGCGTAGTTTTTCTGCAAACAACTATCACAATAAAAATTAAACATTTTTTGCGAAAACCGAAAATTTTATCTAAAACAACTACTAAAATCGAACTACTTTTACTAGGGACCAAAGTGCATCATTATACACAATATCAAAAATCAATCATTTCTACAACAGTACTAATTTCGGGAACCAAACTGTACCATACCCCCACTTACTTGGACCATTCCAACAATTAACTCTAACTCATCATACTATATTTATCATACTTCTTTTTTATAATTAGGATAGTATTATACATGAAAGTAGCATACATAATGGATTAATCACATTATCTCTAATATAACAATATGGTGAAGCCTATTTCCAAGGAATAGTTTTTTTCTTTTTTTGTACTTATCGAACGCATGACATGTGTGTTTGATTTATGAAACATTCTTTGATATATTAGCTAACACATGAAACATGTATTCAATATACACACCGAATACATGAAACACGTGTTCAAGTATTATACATCGGACGTATATTTTCATACGACCACTAAGGATAAAACGGGAAGAAGTTTGTACATTAAAAATAATTGCCTTAATATCTCTAACATTCATTTTTTACTATTGGTATAGAAGAAAACTATTTTGGTGTAGATAAAGTAGAATCCTATACCAAAGTACACAAAAATAGTAAATTTATACCATTCCCAAGTTAAACTTTGTAAAAGCTTTACTATATAAAATAAATTTGATGTCCAAGTTTTTGCTTACCTATGGCCTATGTCATTGCTTAAATCACTACATGCAATGTCCTTCAATCTTATTATAATCTTATTATAGTAAATTAGTATCTAGTACAATACAATTACTATTTATATATCATCTTCAAGTAGTCCTTTCATAATCCATTCCATCATTCAATAATATCATGAAAACAAACCAACTCAAAGTCCTCCTCTTCCCATATCTAGCTCATGGTCACATTTCCCCCTTCATAGAGCTAGCCAAAATCCTCAAGAACCATAATTTCAATGTATTTTTTTGTTCAACACCAATTAACCTCAAAACTATAACAAAAAAACTGCATGAAAATTCAATAAACCAAGTTGAAATTCATCTTCAATCATCTCCTGAGCTCCCTCCTCATTACCACACAACAAATGGTTTGCCTCCAAATTTGATATTTGCCCTAGTTGATGCTTTGCAAAAAGCTGGCCCTGCTTTTTCAAACATTCTTGAATTGGTGAAACCAGATTTGGTTATATATGACATAAGCCAACCTTGGTTGCCTCCTATAGCAGCATCACATGATGTTCCATGTGTGTTTTTTCAGACAACTGCTTCTTCAACTGTTGGATTCTTTTTGCGTTTCTTGAAAGGGTCCAAGCTTGAGTTCCCCTCCTCTACTTTTTCAGTATCAGAAAATGAAAAGAATGCATTATCTAGAAGAGTAAAAAACAAAAACCCTACTGAGGATAAGGCAAAAGATAGATTCTTGGGTGTTATGCAGCAGTCTAATGAGATTGTTTTGGTGAGAAGTAGTAGAGCTGTTGAGGGAAAATACATTGATTTTGAAGGAGTTATAGCAGAAAAAAAGATGGTTTCGTTAGGTTCGCTTGTTGATGAGCTTGTGGAGAATAACAATCGTGATCATGACGACAATGAGGATGATGTTATTCGTTGGCTTAACGAGAAGAAGGAAGCTTCAACTGTGTATGTTTCGTTTGGAAGTGAGTGTTTCTTGACTAAAGAGGAGGTGCAGGAGGTTGCATTAGGCCTTGAGATTAGTAATGTGAATTTTATTTGGGTGTTGAGGTCTCCAAGTGGGGAGAAAACAGAACTTGAAGATGTTCTGCCTAAAGGTTTTCTTGATAGAGTTAGAGGGAGGGGGTACATTGAGGAGGGGTGGGCGCCTCAGGCGAAAATCTTGAAACATCCTAGTATTGGGGGGTTTGTGAGTCATTGTGGATGGGGGTCTTTGATGGAGAGCATAACTTATGGGGTCCCGGTTATCGCGGTTCCAATGCAGTATGATCAGCCAATGAACGCGAAGCTGGTGGCGGAGATTGGGGTGGGAATGGTGGTCCCGAAAGGCGTGAATGGGTGGAGGGAAGGGGGAGAAATAGGGAGGGTGATTGAGGAGGTGGTGGTGAAGGATGAAGGGGAAGTTATTAGGAGAAAAGCAAGAGAGTTGGCTAAGAGTGTGAGGGTGCAATCAAGAGATGAAGTTGAGGCTGCAGTACAAGAGTTGCGAAAATTTTGTAACAAGAATAATGACTACTTCACTAGTTTTGAATAATGTCTCTATCTCAAATACTCCTAGTAATTAGCACAAAAGATATACATATATAAATAAAATTTAATTTCTTGTATCACCATCTTTTATGTATGTGCAGCGTAACATATTATGCGTAACATATTATTACTATTTACTAGTCTCTTCTAAAGACTACAAGGAACGTAATAGTCGATTATCAATTCTTCCAGTAGTATATAAAGATTGAACCGAGTGTTGTATGTACGCGTTTCGTTTTCTGCCAAACACGAGGATATGTGGTACCAAAACCATATATTTCTCATCCCGAAACGTTCTCAACTCCACTTCCCCTTTAATTAATCCCATATAACTTTGGTAAGGCTATATATGATGACAATTTCTTTTCTTTGTTGAGAATCAACCAATTTATCTCAAATTTAATATAAAAAAAAGACTTAGATGAATGCTTGCTAGCGTTCAACTAGGTTTTGTAGTCATAAAAGGTAAATCTCTTTGTCTGATATTTATCACAGATTTGAGTCTATATAAAAAGGTTTGTGCTTCAAAATATGATTGAAGAACTGATGAGAGTTTCATGCTTCAATTCAAGTTTCGCCCAACCTTTTCTGTAAACTTGTTATAAGGTTTTGTTCATTACTACAAAAACATATCTAGAAGGCACTTACTTAAGGTATACTTCAAAAAAATGTCCTTTAAGAAGCATGTAAAAAGCGTTTCCGTAAAACGCTATCTAACTATTTTTTTAAAGGGCGAGCGCCCTCTAAGTTAATACGCTCATATACGCCCTTCAAGATGATTTAGGTCAAACACTACAACACCTCCACCACCCAGAGCTTATGAGAGTACAGAACATTGTTTGTAGAGCCCCCCCCCCCCCCCCCCCCCCCCCTCCCCCCACATCCCAAGCCATCTTAGACGAATTAGCGCCCCCTCCCCCTTGCCGAAATGCGTCTTTGTTTGATATACCGGTGTTTCTAAATCAATGATTCGTGTTTAGAGAAGCCAAAATTTCGGATGAGGTTCTTTCGTCACCGACACGAGCACATTTAAGAATGATGTAAGCTTATTTTTGTATTTTAGATAATATGTATCAATTTGTACAAACTAAATCGGTATATAAAATAATGTTGATATATTTTAGTATTGTATACCATCTTTTTTTTCAATATAAAATAATTATATATGTCGATTAGTGAAAAAATTAATGTACGATGTCATTAATGAACCAAGCCGTACGAATGTCAACTGCCAATAATAATACAAGTTTCGAGTAGTGTCATACCTGGACGGGTGGTCAAATGGTAGAGTAGATAAGCTTTCAACCGCAAAATTATGAATCCAATTTTATTCTATCAATATTTTTTAGTCGAGTTTGTCATATAAAATTTTACTCGATACACACTCGACACTGAAGACTACTGGTATCCCTTAAAAGAGTATATATGGAGTATTAGTATCACATATATACCCCTCATAAGTAACAAAAGTATAAGACAGACAAACAATTTCCTAGTAAAAGGTGTCTTTCTTATTACCGTCCAAAAACAGATTCCATCGAATTAATTCAATTATCTTTCATCAACAACTAACCTACTTCCAAGACAATAATTTACAAAAATGCTAGATCATCATGTTGATAATTTTTAGATCAATCATATTATAAATAAACGTAACATGCAATTTGGACCATAATTTGTTTATATAAATTTGTAACATGAAAAGATTAGTATAATTGCAAGTTGGCAACTAAAATTAAGAAACTGCAGGTTCTATAAATAGAAAGTGACAAAAAGTGCAGGCAAACATAATCTAGTGTTTGGGTGGAGAAAATGAGAGGGATGCTTATCTTTTAATACTTCCTATGTTGCTTTCAAGGTTACGCACTTAGGCAGGCCTACGTTAACTGCAAGAACAAATAGGAACTACTATTCCATCCTTAAAACTAAAAAATTGTTCGATCGCTAATTTACAAAAAAAAAAAAAAAAAAAAACTAAAAGATTGTTTTTTCATCTTTCGCGCTCATGTCACGTCAATATATTACAAAAAAATTCGATCTAATTTATTTTGATCGATGAGTTAACGTGGTGGTTCCTAACCCTAGTTCTGCAAAAAGAAATAGGAGGTTTTAATCCATACCTAATGGATTGTCTTCTTTCATTGATCACAACAAATAATAGTACAAGTTCCATTTTAATAATTATACGGAGTAATTAAATTAGTAGGGCAACAATAATAATGCAACTTCTATTTCAATCACATGTGAAGCTAACATGGCTGGTTATTATCACATTAAATTGTAGATAAATAAATATGAGACTAAGCAAGTAATAATGCGACGTTTAAGTGGATTTCTTTTTTCGATGATAAAAACTATTACAAGTTGCAAAGGATAGGAAATTATAATGTAATTGTGGGAAGTGGGAACATGGCCATGGGCATATATATTTAATTTTTACTGTAGCACTTACCACGAGATAAATTTGATCGTATTATTCTCACCAAACGACACATAAAACATACTCCCTCCGTCCCTAAAAGATTGTCACATTTTGACTTTGGTAGTCAAACATTATAAAGTTTGATCATGAATTTCCATTAAACGATAAGAAATAATATAGTCTTGTGGGACCTTGTTAGATTTGTCTCAATATATATTTTAAAATATTAACTTTTTATAATTTTTTTGCATGTAAAATAATAGATATTTATGTTTTAAATTATGTTTTGTTGACCACCAAAAGTCAAAATGTGCCAATCTTTTAGGGACGGAGGGAGTATAATAATTTGATAGTCGATAATAATTCAATCGATGATGATTTCATACGTTAGATTGGTAGTCCTAAAATCAAATGCATGCATGGTTGCCGGAGAGGGACGTATATATCACATATATAAGAGGCGGCGAAAAGTGGTGGCCCACTTATTAGCCTGCAAACAAAGACTAACCGCTTGCACCATATGATATGCTCCGCTGCCGTTTATATGGAATGCTCTACAAGAATGTAGACAGTATGCCCAACTTTTGAATTTTTCTAGTACTAACTTTTATATGAATTCAAATTATCAAAGTGATCATATATTATGTTAAAAGTATTAATATATAATATATTTATAAATATTTTTCTAATGTGTGTGAATTTTAGTTTAAAATGAAAAATTCGACATATATTCAATTTAACAGTGTTAAGATGCACATCCCATATCGGATATCGGTGTTCTTCCGGGTTAACATATAAGATCTTGTGCTACTCCTCCTATTGTCAATTGGTTTTAGAATAGAACCGCATAGACTCTTAACAAATAGAAAGGAGTCGGACTTTTATCACGTTTAGATCGAATTATAGGTTTCCATTTAATGTATGAAAAGGAGGTGGAATAATCTTTCTCAATAATCTTGATGACTCAAAACTAATTAACTAGTGTAAAACAAAAATCACAAATTAAAAAACATGCTCCTTATAAATTTTTGATAAAAAATATGTGTGAGAAATTATGATTTTACCGATCGAATAATAAGCCAACTTGGTCACATACCAACCTCCAAAAAACAACGTAAAAATAGGTTAAAATTCTTTGTAAACATCATATAGAAAGGCAAAAGAAATAACCCAAAGGTTGTACAAGGTTTGAAGGAATAAAATCAAAACCCAACCTCTCTTTCCCTTCCTCCTCATTACAACTATCAAATATGGGCTGTGGAAAATCCAAGCACGCTGTTGCGACAGTCGATACCATCACCAAGCCGTCGGTTTCCACCACCACGACCTCTTGTAGTGATGGAAACACCAAGGCAAATGTAGCACCTGAAATGACGAATGGAAATGCATCCATCGTGGAGAAGGAAGATGATTCTTGTGATGATGGCAACACCAACACAAATGTAGCACCTGAGACAACAAATGGAAATGCATCCATCGTGGAGAAGGAAGATGATTCCAAGGTTGTTCCTGAAAATGGGGAATTGCCTTCTCAGGTTGAGGATGTGAAAGATGAGGGAAAGAAAACCGAGGGTGCGGTTGTGCCGGAAGCTAAGGAAGATGATATTTCTGCAAAAGAAGAGTCCAAGGAGGAGCCGCAGGAAACGAATGCGAACAATCAGGAAACCACCCCAGAAAAAAAGACCAGTGAGGCGGATGTTGCTGCTGAGATAAAGGAAGGTTTGTGTCCCCTCGATATCTTATTAAGATGCCTATGTGATACCTGCTCATTCCAATTAGTATTTAGCAGCATATAATTAAAACCATCAACATATCAACCCGTAGCTTCATATGTAATCTTATGCATTGTCTATGCATGCAGAAGACTCTATCAATCAGAAGATCGAAGGAAACGATCAAGGACCAGAAGCTGCTTCAACCGAGGAAGAAACTGTTCCAAATGCAGAGGTAAGGAACATTACTGCTTTAGTACTCCATTCCGTTTTCCTGACTATATTGGTAGGACAACATACATTCTTCAGAATATAGTATATACAATGAAGTACTAGATTGCCTTATTTTGTAACAAGAATGATCGAATCAAAACTGAAATCATGCAGGAGAAAGCTGCTGAGGAGTCTAAGCAAGATTCTAAAGCAAACTGAGCAACAATGTCGAATGCACGAGGCTTCTTAATGATTTACATCAATTAATATAATATCAAGCCTGGTGATCTATTATCCAAAATGTTGTATTGTAATGCTTTGAAATGCAAGCCTGTAAGCCAAAGATATTCATTCATACAGCATAGTTCTTCTTTCACACATATTTACGAGTATATTTGGTTTCATTATTTCATTTTAGCCACACTTCCACCAGTATTTGTTACATAATTGTAGACACTTCTTCAAATAAAATTCGGTCTACTCGGCCAAAAAGTGACATAATAAGCTGACACGATATCTATAACCTCAATGCAATAAAATACACTCTCACAATCACATGTTTGGTTCTGGTTATTAGGAAAGGCAGGAATTTAGAAATTAAAAGATAAGAGTAAAGGCGGATTCCTGAGTACCTGTTTGGCCAGCTTACAATGTGAAACCGCAACCAAGAAGTGGAGCCTAATTGTCTCGTTGCCTCGATACCCTTTATTAACACTCCGCTGCATGCTTGGTTAGATGTCGCTAATACTTCCTGACAGAGTAGTAGCACACACAAAGGTTCATGGATGCTTAGAGGTTGCCAAATATTTAGACCACAATCCTTGCTGTGAATTGTATCACCTAGGTATGCAACAATAGAACTAAACAACATATAATAAGTGGTAACCTGAAATATACGTAATATCACAGATATGAGCCGTGTCAAACCCCACTATACAGAATGGCCTCAAAAAATTAACTTCCGTCATGTGCAAATTCAGCACTTGGGCTTACCGGGGGTTGGAAGCATCATAACTCATGAGTCATACTTAAGAGTGATGAATGGACACATGTTATCACAAATTCTTGAATGACTAGATAATTGCTTACCAAAAAAAGTACAAATGTTACCACCATGAAGCAAATTGAAATTATATTAACTTCAGAACCAAGTTCAGTTTATGAATGTTATATAATATGTACTGCTATTTACAGGTTAATTTTCCTACTTAGATTATACAAGGAGCAACGACAAAAGATATATTTACATAGAGCTAATGTGAGTCGATTCTCCATTCATCTCCAGAGCAGGTGAAGACAGATTTCTGGATAAGATGAAATTTCCTTCACTATCCTGTGAGGCATATGGAGCCAGATGAGGATCCAGCACAATCTTACATGGACTGTCATCGTCGCACCCCAATCGAACGCCATAATACTCCAAATGATCCGTTATACTAATCCCACTTACTGATCTGCAGAAGTTGCACTAGTTAACTTTAGCAACTTTAGCTTAGCTTTAGTGCAAGTAACATATGACAACTCTATGGGACACACTTATTGCATGCATTTCTCAAGTGATGAAAGTATCGCCAGATAACCAAACTATCCCCCATGACTTGCATAATACACTTAACAATAATATTTAAGAATAAGCTGGCACAGAATTCATATGAGAGATGCAAGGACACCTGCTACAAGATGGGTCTTCACCAGAATCATCACAGAGCTTTTCTAGTGTGAGTACCAAACTTCCGATGCCAATGTTATAAAGCCATACCTAGGGTAGAAGATGATATCAATAAGGCAAGATATTTTTCTGCCAAACACAAGTTAGATACAAAGAAACTAATGTGCTTATAGCATTACTTAACTCGATGGAACTGATAGCACGAACATGGAATTATGAATGGCAAGGCAATGGGCCTATTTATACACTAAAACAGTAAAGGCACAATCCATTGTAAATACCACATACAACAAGCCCCAATGATTGTATGCAGCCTTACCCAGTGAATAACAGAGAGGCTGTTTCTGAATTGAGCCAAACCTCATTTCATTGTAACGGTGATTAATTAACAGCCAAGTAATTCTAATAAAAAATAACTACGTTTTTCACAAGCCACGGTCAGAATAATACAAGGGCAGGGTATGAAGGGAAATCCATCATCATAAAAGTAAGTCAGTCACTTAGAAATGTTTTGATAATAAGTAAATAAAATTTAAATGAACAGTGAGCTTGAAAATACTACCAATTTTAAAATTGAAATATATGCAAGGATGCGGAAGCTGTGCTTAGTTATAAGAGGAAATAAATTATGTTTTCCTATCGTCCATTATACTCACTCATGCAAATACCATTAACTTCTAGAAGCATTCACAAAGGTAAGAACCAAAATTCTGACAAACTAGATCCACCAAGAAATAGCTTTTACCTCTCTTGGAAAATGATGGTATGTCTTCTGCGGGAAGTGAGTATAGTATGGAGGCAAATGAGGCACAATATCATGATCATTTGTTACCCGAATAGTATTTGGCACAAGCCGACTATAAGAGGATGCAAAGACAGCATTTCCTATCCGAGGTTGTCCAAGTGTTGTCACTTGAATATTTGGGATCCCAAGATTTACCTGAAAAAATGATGTAGTCTACATCAATACAACATAAATGGAAAATAAAAGAGGAAGCTATATTCAATTCCTACGGACAATATTTTAAAAAACGTAATCCTTACTTGAAGGGAAAGAAGAGTTATAGAAAATCTCAATTTGCAGCACAAGCTGGAACACTACCTAGCAATTTTGAACTTTACGACAAATAGTTATTTTCCTTAAAATCCAGTCAGGACTCATAGGTTATTTGAAACTGTTTGATGTCTCACAAATAAGTACAAAAGTCACTTGAAAAATATATTAAAGGAAGTCACTTATCTCAACCTTTTTTTATCTCTTCACAAAATATATGGCATATGCAAGATTTAATCAGTTCCACTTAAAAACAACCTTATGTTGAGAAAAGGGAAGATTGTTAGATTACCAAATCAAGTATGGTTGTACAGACATAATTAAAAAAGTCGAACTTTTCTATAAATTACCGTTAGATCTAATCCACAGAAAGCAGCCATTGCTCCTCCCATAGAATGGCCTGTCACCATGATCTGAATGTCCCCATACAATTTTTTCACTCTCTGAATAGCACTTAAAATTCCAGGACGTAATGTTGTATTGTGGTAAGCAGTATAGAAACCTTGGTGTACCTGTAGTTATGACAATTAAATATTCGTTTGAGTGACACCTACATATGGGCATAACTAATTGCAGCACAAACCATTGCATCATCCATTCCAGGATACTTTAGATCAAGTTGTTTCCAGTATAGATCCGAGACCCAATTCTGAAGGCTGTCATGTTCATGTCAACAACAAATTAAAATAAAAGTCTAACGTGCTTATCAGTGCAAGAAAGGTTTTATGCATAACTAAATCTTGCATGTGTAGTTTTAGATATTAAGGTCTAACTCATAACATTCATCAAAAAGGAATTCTCACAAAACTCCTTAAATTAGCGAGTTCTCGAAGTAAGTATTTAATACGCTTCACACTCTAACCAAAGGTCAGGATTAGTGTCATCAAGGGGGTACGTGGGGTAACACTACTTATCTTCTTTGGGAAAGAGCCCATATTGTCATTGTCCCTTACATTTAAACATATGGGACTAATGGGAGTATTCATAGTTTCAGCAAAGTGTATTATGAGCAAGGACTGTTCATTGTGTATTATGTTGACAAGATTCAGCTTTCAATGCATTGGAAGATAACAACCTACCTGCTTTCCTGTGTCCCTCTAAAGGCAATCACAGTTGCATTAAGATTCTTAGCCACTCCAACAAATGCCTGCAAGGGTGAATCGCAGTTAATATAACGACAAAGATCCTAATAAGACAAAAAAAGCATCAGACAAGGACTGTGGAAAAATATTGAGGGAGATAAA
Organism: Echium plantagineum; assembly: GCA_003412495.2. Classification (NCBI taxonomy): domain Eukaryota; kingdom Viridiplantae; phylum Streptophyta; class Magnoliopsida; order Boraginales; family Boraginaceae; genus Echium; species Echium plantagineum. The sequence goes on from CM016567.1 coordinate 31,291,718, forward strand.
AACACCCAAATTTGCACCTGTAGGCAATGGCGGACATCAACAATTAGCTCTATCATCTCAAATCCCTGTTTGCACATTGAAGGACATTTGAATGCAAAGAGGTAATATGGAAAATACACTGTGCTCAAGACTATGGCACTTGTAGCGATGGTATTAACAGGGTACCTTGGTCAAACCGTCACATCTTGAGCATGTCCAATAAAATAGTTCTGTTAAATCAGACATGTAGACCTGAGAAAACTCAATATTTGAGCTTCTTTAGGAGGTTGATAACTACTCGGATAAAAAATATAAACTGCATTTAAATAATGCATTTTTTCAAAGGTCAATACTCAATATCATACAATAACTGATGGCAACTTTGGTTTAAAATACTATCAAGTTGAGCACTAGGGTCTCTATGTGACCATAATTCCGTCTAATAACCTTAGTAGGTACTCCGTACTTCAGTAAAAATGGGTTGGAGACAGATACAAACTAACCAATTGCACCTATATACACATGCACGGTAACATAACAAGGTTAGTTGCGCATAATTACATGAGCAGCATGTAGCCAAACCAGCTATATTCATGAGTGGGATGTACAATTTGTTTTGGAGACATATGACGTGCATGACACAGTCAATACGGCTTCAAATAGTTTGTTGTCACGGTGTCACAGACATACGAACACGTACAACTACAATCCACACTAATTGACTAGGGAACTTACTGCTGAAGCATATTCCACCATTGTCTTGGCAAGAGTGGGATCATAAATTGGTAACTGCATCTTATGCCTAGCAATCACCTTGGGTTCTGCAGTAATGTATAGAAAGTGACTAAGAGTCAACCAAATCTACTCTTAGTTATAAAGAGGTGTATACTTTGCAGACTTCTATAGTTACCAATAGAACTAATGTTCCAATATCTGGTTAAACTATGAATCCTTAAGCGAATATTACAATCAATCCCCATTCACATGGGATGTGTAGCTATGAGCCTACGACCATATTCCTTTTCCATAATATTAACCACTTTTCATTCGTTCGCTAACTGAATGCAAACAGCTACCAACATCAATCTTGCACCATAATATTATTTAACACCAATTAATCATCTAGTATCAATGCGCCAATCATCTATCTTTTCTGCACATTCGGTATTCCTTTATATGAAATTATCGCACTTTCTACTACCACTGACAATGACAAACAAAATATTCAAAATTTTCCATAGCAACCAGACCAGAAATATACACATTCCTTTCTATACGCAATACTCCAAAACTCAACCAATATACTCAAAATCAAACTCTTCCAATTCACATCATCATCGATATCAACATGCCCAACTGCCTTTAAATAGAATCCCATCCGAGCGAGGTAAGGGGGGTTGCATAGAACACGGTCTTATTTATACAACGACTACTACTTCACAATAGATATAAACATAGGTAGTGTATTGATCTTTTTATCAATTCGATTATATCCAAGAGTTGGAAAATACAAGAATCTTTTACTTGGTTGTCCATCCAAACAGAACTTTTTCAATTCACATGATAATAAAAATCCTAACTTTCAAAATTCAACATGATCATAAGTTAATATTAATATTACCTCTTCCACTTACAATAACAAATATGAGCAATAAAGTTGCCACCTTTATCCATCTCCTCCCCTCCATCACCTGAAACAAAAACAAAACAAACAAAAAAATCAAATACCCAATTAAACAACTAAAGTAGAAAACAAAGTTTTAACCTTTTTTTATCAAATACTAAATTACAACTTTGAGTTACCCAATAATCAATCAAACAATTTGGGTTGAAAGATTGAGCTAGATGAGGATGATGGCTTGATAAATTTGTCAAATTTGGAACTCAATTATTTTTGATGGATCATATTATAGTTTTAGTAGTTTATTTGTGCAATATTGTCTTGTTCTTGAATTGATCATCAACAAAATAAAAAAATGTTTTAAAAATTGCATCTATTTATAACAATATCTAATGTGGATTTGGTAGTTGTTTGTCTGGATGGAAAAAGGCTCAAGTTACATCTGTATGAATTTAACATTTTTTGTAATTTTATATAGTTTGATTAATAGTTATTCAAAATCAACGTTTGTAATCTCAAAATAAAAAAGGATATAAAATTTTACAAAGTATCACACAATAAACCTGTCAATTTTATTGAGATAGTCACAAGAAAATTGAATTATACATGTAAAGATACTATTATTATAAAAGATCTTATTTGATATTGAATCTGTCAAAATTAGGATAGAAATCTCGAGTCTATATGAAAGACATTGTCTATTTTTCAAATTGATAAAGTCACATGATACCCATGTATGTGGTTTGTGTAGATCAAATTACACGAATAAAAGAGGGTTATGTAAGTAATGTTTGACATGAAAGATTAATAACCTTTGAGTAAATTAGTAAAGCGAGTAACTAATAAGGTCATCAACTACTCATATTCTGAACTAATTTTGGTTTTCTCTTGTAAGGAATTAATAGATAGGACCCTAAATAATCCATGTTCAAGTATTGAAAATCACAATGATCACTAGGTAATCTATGTTCATGATATATAAACTCTAGATCAACTGTGATTTACCATTCTAAAAAATTATTAGAGTAAGACGTCTAAGGAATGCACAACTCATGGACACTGGAACATAAGCGAAAATCAATCATATCTCCAAATTCAAAATACGGACGTACAATCTATCAACTATACACCTTACACAATCGATTGCTTATAAAAGAATATTCATTAACTAATTGGATGCGGAGTGCTCGATCAATTATTATGCCTGATAAAGGGATCAATAAAAATATAAATAATTTTTTAATTGATAAAAAATATTTTCACGATGCCAATAAATATAATATTCATTAATAAACCCAAAGCGTTAAGCATTATTTTTAAATAAAAAATATCGAAGTCACAAAACATGCCTGAATATAATATAGTACTATAGTATAGTCTAACTTAAAATCCATTCCCAATTTCCCCCCAAATATCTGGCGGGAACACAATTTACTTGGTCAAAACGAGAAAACCCACGTATATAAACATTTCTCCACAAAAGAAGCAAACAATTACTGAAAAAACCGATTCAATATCTCCTCACACAACTGGACAATCATTTTGGGACAACCCTAATTTCTCATGGCAAAAGCATCACAAGAGCAGCAATCATCATCGGACGATGCTTCAATGCAGAATTCGTCAGACGAAGAACAGCCGCAGAATGAGGCGGGGGAGGAGGTCGATGAGGAGGAGCTTGAAGCGGTAGCGAGGTCTGCTGATGAGTCGGGAGCTGATGGTGATGATATTGAGGGCGCGGAAGATGTGGTTGCTCACGAGGATGATAACGATGTACGTGAATTTTGGTTTTATACTAATCTTGTGAGTTTTAATTTCTGCTGTTAATTTGTCATTCATGTAGCTGATGTAGAGGAGGATGACAATGATGTACGTGAATTTTGTGCTTTTTTTTTATACTGATGTTGTGAGGTTGTTTAATTGATTTCTTGGTGTTTTGTGGGTGGGTTGACACTACCATAGCTGCTATGGAGATTGAAGATGAAGTGAATTTAGTACTTTTGTAGTGACGTCGTGATATTATATTTTTGGACCTTTTTGGGGTTTATGTGATTTTACCACCGCCAATTTGATGACACGAAAATGGTGTACGTCAATGTTGTGTTTTATATAGTTGTGTGATTTTTAGTGGTTAATTTGATAGATCTGGATCTTGTGTATGGGAATTATTGAATATTGCATTGTTTGGGATTGATGATTGATAGTGTGTGATTGTGGTGTTTCACATATTTTGGTTAGCGTGCTGCGTATCTTTTACAGATTTTAGTATTGGGTTTGAATGCGTATTTAAAATATGTGAATATCAAAGGAGTTAGAGTTTATGAGGTTAACGGAGGCAATGCCTAACATAGAGGTGAATGGAGACTATGCAACCATACAGGCATATAGCCAACACAACTTAGTGTGATAAGGCTTGATTTGGTTTAAAATATTCCTATCAGTTATAAGGACGTGTATGATAATGTGGTTTGTAAGTTATTTAATTGTATGTATATGAAAATAAGTTCAAAAGAATTATAGAAAATGTTCTTAGTGCAGTATTAGGAAGAAATTGTTTTAGTACGTGGATGTCATAAATTTGGTTTGTTTAGTTCCTCAATTGTCAGGAAATGTGGTGAAATGACCATTACACATAAATGTAGTTGTCAAGCCATTTCATGAACAAAAAGGAAAAATGAAATGGTGTTCTTAGGTATTTAGCTTTGTTGATCTTACAACGTCATTGTGAAACATAGTGAAGTTCTATGTTTTGTTGTTCAAATAAATGCTATAGGACTGGGGTTTTATTTGAAATCTCTGCTGATATGTTCTCATTCTGCCCATTTTAGGATGAACCGAACGAGATCGCCAAGCGTGAAAAAAAGAGATTAAAGGAAATGGAGAGGTTAAAGAAGAAGAAAGTACAAGATATTTTGGATGCCCAAAATGCCTCTATCGATGCTGCAATGGTATGCATTTCTGTAAATTCGTAGGATGTTTGACATTGAATGTGTTAACTTTAAGTATGTTATAATAGTTTATGCATATGGCAGAATAACAGAGGAAAGGGACGTCTCAATTACTTACTGCAACAGACGGAATTGTTTGCTCATTTCGCTAAAAGTGAGCAGTCATCGTCTAAGAAAAAGAACAAAGGAAGGTATGAAAATGAGTAATTGCAGAATTTTGTCGTTTCTTAGTGCTATGGCCTGTGAGGAGTACACTCATTGGTTATATTGAAACAATTCAGTTTCATATTTTTGTAACAAGTTACTTTCAGATGTAAACATTTCTTCATGGAGTTAAATGAAAATTAAAAGGTTTCAAGAGCATGTGAATTGTGCTTGACAACGATTTTCTATTCTTTTGTCTTCAAGCATAGTGAATGATTGTGCTTGAAAATGGTTTTGTACTGTTTTGTGTCCGAGCATAGTGAATGAGGTGTTTGTTTAGTTAGAAATTCTTGCACTACTGTCACATGAAAATTGAATCTCTTCTTCCCTCGTTATGTTAGGGGGCGTCATGCTTCAAAAGTAACCGAAGAGGAAGAAGATGAGGAGTATCTGAAAGATGAAGAAGGTGGTATCTCTGGGGCTGGAACTACCCGATTGGTTGCTCAGCCATCATGTGAGTCTCTTCATTGTCTCTGCATGCCTGTACAATTGTCTCTAGGTTTGATCCGTCGTGGGATTTCTGCCTTTTGTGCTCTTCTTACCCGCAAAAAGAGGTTTACACGTCCTTATTCCTGGTTGTGGAAATTAAGATGTAACTGTAAATTGATTGTTCACTTCTGAAAATATGCCCAAGTTAGTGTTTTCCATATGTTTAACATAATGGAGTTATCAATACATGTTGAGACTTTGCTTAGTAGATGATGGATATCTTGCTTACCTATAATTAATGTGCTTGTTGGCAGGCATTCAGGGGAAGATGAGGGATTATCAGCTTGCAGGTTTGAATTGGCTTATACGACTCTATGAGAATGGAATAAACGGAATTCTCGCCGACGAAATGGTATTAAGCATGAAATTTTTATGTTGCCTTCATAATCTATTCTTGATCTTTTGGTCATCAGTATCTCCGAGCTGTTTTGACCAGATTCTGATTATCTTATCTCATATTCAGGGTCTTGGGAAGACATTACAAACCATATCCTTGTTGGGTTATCTGCATGAGTATAGAGGGATAACTGGTCCTCATATGGTTGTTTCCCCAAAATCTACGCTCGGAAATTGGATGAATGAAATTAAAAGGTTTTGCCCTAATCTGCGTCCTGTAAAGTTTCTTGGAAACCAAGAAGAAAGAGTAAGATTCAATGCCTTAATGTATGTTAACAGCTGAGTTTGTGCGAGCTGTTAATGTCAATAGCTAGCCGATCTCTTATTTTATGCTTAACATTGCAGAAATATATTCGAGAAGAGCTACTTGTTCCTGGGAAGTTTGATGTGTGTGTTACAAGCTTTGAAATGGCAATCAAGGAAAAGAATGCTTTACTTCGGTTTAGCTGGCGCTATATAATTATTGATGAGGCTCATAGGATTAAGAATGAAAACTCTCTTCTCTCAAAGACAATGAGACTCTACAATACCAATTACCGGCTTCTTATCACAGGAACTCCACTTCAGGTCGGTAACCATCACTGCTCGGAAGTTTGTTCCTTCATTTGATTTGTTCCAGGTTTACTAATTTGAGTACTGTGTTGTTTTGCTCTTGATGTCTCTTTCAGTGGAATGTAATTCTGCTATTTAGTCTCCAAATCTTGTTTCTACTAATTTTTCAGTTTCCATATTACTGATTAGATACCATGCTTAACTTCTGCATTTATAAACTTCGCCGTGGACTAACATTTAAGCTTGTGCTACACTAATGGCTCTTTTCTTTCTGAGGGTGTGGGAAGCTTATAAGTTATAGCTTTGTTTTGATAGCAGATCAGTTAGAATGCCTTGTTAATTTATTATCCATCACTTATGTTGCCTTAACATAATTGATCTAGTCACAAGGACATCTGTTACAGTAGATATATTGGTTTGTCATATCATATGCTATTAAATTGGGAAGATGTTTTTAGAGGAATACCCTCTTGTGATTCTTATCTCTACAACACTTTAGGAGTGTTTATTCTTTTCACAAATATAACAGTGCAGTATTTTTCTTATTGATAGTAATTTTCCGCTCGGTTGAGAATTTTCTGTGTACTTTCTTGTATGTGCAGAATAATCTGCATGAACTCTGGGCTCTTTTGAACTTCTTGCTTCCAGAGATCTTCAGTTCAGCTGAAACTTTTGATGAGTGGTTCCAAATATCTGGTGAAAATGATCAGCAAGAAGTTGTGCAGCAGCTTCACAAGGTAGGAGTCTATGATTCTTATATAAAATTTCTCTTCATTTTTCTTTATCAGTTGGCTGTTGATGCCATTAATCAATACACTATCATTTAATCTTAGAGGAATTTCCTGATAAGATCCTGAGGCATTCAAATTGCCTAAACTTCCCAATTTATATTGATCACCTTCAGTAAATTTAAGAAGTATATGTATATTTCACTATTTTTCTTTGATATCCGGAGCATTTACGGACTGTTAAAGAGGTCATACTGCAGAGATCACCAATAAATATAGGAGTCATTGAGATCTTACAAGTTGTGGGTAATTGTTTCGACCGATCCTGTATTACATTGGGAAATCTATGACAATTTCATTTATCTAGATATCACCTTCATTGTGAATCATTAATGATTACCAAGAAGGGGTAATGAAATTTGAACACTGTGCACCTTATCTTTATGCCTGTAATAGACCACGCTGACAGTATTGCCTGAGTATGTAATGTTGTTTTTGTTGATATATTAATATTTTCAGTTCTATTTTCTGCTGTAAGGTCCTCCGTCCTTTCCTTCTAAGAAGATTGAAGTCAGATGTGGAGAAAGGTTTGCCTCCTAAGAAGGAAACAATTCTCAAAATTGGTATGTCCCAGATGCAGAAGCAGTATTATAAGGCTTTGTTGCAGAAAGATCTTGAGGTTGTAAATGCTGGTGGAGAGCGCAAGCGGCTGCTTAATATTGCTATGCAGCTGCGAAAATGTTGTAATCACCCTTATCTTTTTCAAGGTGCTGAACCTGGGCCTCCCTATACTACTGGCGAGCATCTAGTAGAAAATTCTGGTAAGGTTTCTTTCTCAATATCTCAGCTGCGGTTGTGTGATTTGCTTGTAATCACTGAAAGTTTTCTATCGCCTTTCTTTTCCAGCTGCAGTATTTAAACCTTTATATTTACCAATTGCCATTTATGTAAATTTCCCACTGAATGTTTTGTTCCCACTTTCAGGGAAAATGGTTCTTTTAGATAAGTTGCTCCCCAAACTAAAGGAACGTGATTCTAGGGTTTTAATATTTTCACAGGTATGACTCCAGGATTAAAATAGTTTTTGGCATTCATATATTTCAAATGTCTTATGGACATTTTGATAATCTTGTTAGGCCTCTTGTTATAGGGTTATTCTACCATGCTGCAATTCTTCTTCCCCAAGGCTTTATTGATGGTAACTTCTTTTTACTATGTTTATATAGATGACCCGGCTGCTGGACATTCTTGAAGATTACTTGATGTACCGTGGATACTTGTATTGTCGTATTGACGGAAATACTGGTGGTGAAGATCGTGATGCATCCATTGAAGCCTTTAACAAGCCTGGAAGTGAGAAATTTGTCTTTTTACTTTCAACTAGAGCTGGAGGTCTTGGCATCAATCTTGCCACTGCAGATGTTGTTATTTTGTATGATAGCGACTGGTATGCAACTCACTGATTTATGCCGCTTAGTAGCCTTTAGATACATCATTTCATGTGAACTCATTCTCTTAATCATTTGTGAGACTCAGGAATCCGCAGGTTGATTTACAAGCTCAAGATCGTGCTCATAGAATTGGTCAGAAGAAGGAAGTTCAAGTTTTTCGCTTTTGCAGTGAGGTTGGTCATTTTCACACTTTATAACAAGATGAATATCTCTGCTTTTTTTATTCATTCAGCAGTACTTGCTATGGTATGCATATTAAAAGATCTATATGCCATTTTTAGTACACTATCGAGGAAAAGGTTATCGAGAGGGCATATAAGAAGCTTGCACTTGATGCTTTGGTTATTCAACAAGGAAGACTTGCAGAGCAGAAGAGTAATATATTCCTACAACACCAAATAATAGTTTTAGGTTCTGATGTTGGTGATGTAGTTAATTCTGTTTTCCATATTGCAGCTGTTAACAAGGATGAACTGCTTCAAATGGTGAGGTATGGTGCTGAGATGGTTTTCAGTTCCAAAGATAGCACAATCACAGATGAAGATATAGATAGAATCATAGCCAAAGGAGAAGAAGCAACAGCTGAGCTTGATGCAAAAATGAAAAAATTTACTGAAGATGCTCTCAAGTTCAAGATGGACGACAGTAGGTTAAATCACCTGATCTCCTCAGTTATCTATTTATGATCTTTGCTAATGCTAGTTCCTTCAACTTATTTCAGGTGCTGATTTATATGATTTCGATGATGAGAAGGTTGCCCCCTTATATGGCCCACATGTTATCTTTAACTTAAGAGATTAAGATTGTCACATATTCTTCTTTCTATGTTGCTTATGTCTTGATATTTTTTGATCTCTCAAGGATGATGAGAAAGTTGACTTCAAGAAAATTGTCAGTGACAATTGGGTTGAGCCATCGCGGAGAGATCGGAAACGCAAGTATGGCTTAGCCTTATTCAATTACTCTAGTATACTTAACTTTCTTGCATGGCCCAATCACCTTATGTTTTACTATCTCTGTTTTCCCCTTTTGGGGATATGGGTTCAGTTACTCCGAATCAGAGTACTTCAAGCAAACACTTCGCCAGGGTGGTCCTGCTAGACCAAAAGAGCCTCGGATACCCCGTATGCCTCAGCTGTAAGTACTACTTTTGAGGCTTTGAGCTGTTGCAGATTTAATTATTAGCTGAATATATGGTAACCCCAAAACTTGACAATCAAAGCAGATCTTCTCCAACCAAAAAAATGACATGTGAACATAAGTATTAGCTGGTTTGTGTCTTATGTTTTCTTGTTACCTGTTGTCAGGCATGACTTCCAGTTCTTCAATACACAGAGACTTACTGAACTCTATGAAAAAGAAGTGCGATATCTCATGGTGGGTACCGACCGACTGTTATGATTTTTTAAGTTTTGTGAATTTTCGGTTGGCATTTAACCTTTTTTCATGATCTTAAGCAGACACAACAAAAGAATCTACAGAAAGATTCAATAGAAGTAGAGGAGCCTGAAGGTATGATTGTTCTTCTTTGTTGCATTTTTCTGTTAGATACAATTTATTTAGTGGTTAGACTACGATTGGCTATTTCATTGTAGGTAATGGTGAGCCCTTGACGGCTGAAGAACAAGAGGAGAAAGAAAAATTACTTGAGGAGGTGAGTTGTCCAAACTCCAAAATGTAACTAGAGTGTCTTTTGTGTCTTGTTGTTAAGCCAGATATTCTGAATTACTTAATTTGTAGGGGTTCTCAACATGGAGCAAAAGAGACTTCAACTCTTTCATTCGAGCCTGTGAGAAATATGGTCGTGATGATACAAAAAATATAGCTGCAGAAATGGAAGGCAAGACAAAAGAGGAGGTTGAAAGATACGCGAAGGTCTTCAAATATAGATATAAAGAACTTAATGGTAATATTTGGAAAACCCTTTATCTGGTAATATCTGTGGATTTTCGCTAGAATATGCATTGTAGTTATTTTGACAAGAGAGAGAAGGGTACAACGTGGACCTCAAAACACCTTAAAAGTATGTTGACATTTCAATCTAGAAAATGGTATATGAAAATTTCGTGTTGGCTGACTATTACGGTATTACCTATCTAATTCTGTTTTCGGGAAGTAGATACACAGTAACTGAGTTCCCTGTTGAAGGTATTGAATATCAAAATTTGTTGGAATTAATGTAACCAGTAATTCCTAAATGCACTCTAGATTAGTTTGCTTCAGTAAATCTATTTCCGTGTAGTCATAAAATTTGCATTGAGGACACTGTTGTGAAGGAGAATGCTCAGTGTTCCTGGTTGCAATGCAAGATGGAAATGCTCAGTGTTCCTTAATTTGATGAATGGCAGATTATGATAGAATCATTAAAAACATTGAAAGAGGAGAAGCTAGAATTTCACGACGAGATGAGATCATGAAAGCAATTGCCAAGAAGTTGGATCGTTATAAGAACCCCTGGCTGGAGTTGAAGATTCAATATGGTCAGAACAAAGGGAAGCTGTATAATGAAGAGTGTGATCGATTTATGGTGATATCTCGTTAAAACTTTCTTTTACTAGCTTTCTCTGTTATAAGCTGGTTTTGATATAGTAAGATCCCGACAGATATGCATGGTTCACAAGCTTGGCTATGGAAATTGGGATGAGCTGAAGGCTGCATTCCGCACATCTCCCCTGTTTCGCTTTGATTGGTTTGTGAAATCCCGTACCACTCAAGAACTTGCTAGGAGGTGTGACTCACTCATCAAACTCATCGAGAGAGAAAACCAAGAATATGATGAGCAGGAAAGGCAGGCCCGTAAAGGAAATAAGCTTGCCAAGGTCCTTCCTCCATTCCATATCTCTACAGTTTTACATTATTCTGAATCTCATCATATCCACAAAGTGTGCTTTTTGTGTCTTTACTCTTTCATTTCATTTGTGAACCAGAACCAGCACTTGACACCAACAAAGCGTGCCTCGTCAAGGCAGCAGGCAGCGGAGAGTCCACCAAGGACTTCAAATAAGATAAAACAACTCTCGATGGATGATTACGTTGGTTCGGTTAGTTTCTAACAACGGTTTTTCCTAAACTTTGCCTCCATGCTTCCATATGTAACAAAAAAAATTTGTTTCCAGGGAAAAAAGAGGAAATGATGGAAATATGAAGTGATCTCAGTTTTACTAATGCTGCAAATTTTTCTTAGCTAGTTGTCCAAGAGCAAGGTACTTTTGTTAGTCCCATTGGTAAAGCAGATGGTTTTGAAACCTCAGCTAGCAAATGCCATATATTATTGGGTATAGTTTTAGGTTATGTTTTAGAGTTAAACGTACTGGATTAAGGATTCCATTTCATTATCCTGTGTGGCCGTGTAAGACGACCAAACTATCATTCATCGAATATTTTTGTTTCGAACACTTGTTGATAACATATGTTTAAAATGACCAATTTGATCATTTATAAATAACTAATTTAATCATTTATAAATCTTACGTTAAAACCCAACACAAATCTGTTGCCCTGCACAATGTACAATTTAAATAAACTTCTTTTGTCTTTTATTAATTGATAGTTTAGATTGCAACAATTTTATTTTCTATTATATATATTTTCTATTATATATATTTTCAACCAAATTTTTCCCTTCAAAGTTATCTATTTTGTCCCTCTTACTTAATAAAATAATTTTAGGCTAAATAATCAAATATATCAAGATGGAGAGAATATTAACGTATAATTTTAAATTATTTCAGATGTTATAACTATTTCATCTAAAAACGTGCAATCCTAAAACTGTTTTAAATATCTTATTTTAGATGCATGTTTTTATAAGGAATTAAAAAAGTCAAATAGAGTAAATGTAAATCATCTTATTTATGCTGTGAACCAGGTCAAACAATGAAATACTTTATACATAAAAAATAATCCAATTACATCTCTCACTTTTCCTATATGAGAATAGAACTTACCAAGACCTGGGGAGGAAGAAGTTTTTAGACTTCAAATACTTCTATTCTTTTTATACGGCAAGTCATAAACATTAGGTAAACATTAGGTAAATTTAAGTTTTCAGGTATTGTAAGATATATTTCATAATTCACCTTATCAAGATGACTTAGAGTAGGATACGACGAGACCTTTGTGGTGGGGTATTAGAAGAGGTAATTGATAGGGAGTACTTGACATGACAAATTGATAATGCTTCAGACTATTTGAATTATCAGGTACATTTCATTGAAAATGAATCCCACTTTTTAAATTTCAATAATCAATTGTTTCATAGATGTGTAACTTTAACTTAACATTTGAATGTTGTTATTTCACTTTATCGTTTAATTTCTCCTTTTTTGTATTAAACTATTTTTCAAACAATTGAAAAAAACAATAATTTCCCCCCAAACAAATATAAAATGCCAAGAAGGTCGTTTAGGGTGCTCAATTTCAGTGACTCTCACGTTCTAGTGATTTACTATTGCTGGAAATGACCATTTTACCCCCCATTTATCTTTCTCATCTACTACACTTCAAAATAGGGGGGGCAGAATAGTAATTTCCAGCTATAGGAAATCACTATTCTGGTGTGTGTATAACAAATCAGGGTCCAAAGGAGCATAATTCTTGAAGTTGTGGAGGGAAACAGTAGCTGTTTCAATTCGAACATCCACCCATATTCATTTCAACAAAGGTTTTAACTTTTCTAATTACTCTCTAAAATGCTCAATTTCATAGCGAAATCTATTCTTCATATCACCCATAATGTTTTTCAAACTCCACCTCAACTTCACCTTAACAAATTATATTCATCTTCAACAAAAAAATCCAAGAACCAATTATTTATGGTTTATTACCTCATAAATTCATGTGGGTTTACTCCAGAAAAGGCTGCTGCAGCTTCTAAGTATGTCAATTTTAACAAACCTGATAAACCAGATGCTGTCATATCTTTTTTCAAGAATCAAGGGTTTAGTGATTCAGATGTTTTTGCATTGATAAGAAAGTATCCTAAAGTGCTTGATTTATTACCCCAGAGAAATCTCTTGCCAAAGGTTGAGTTTTTGCGGTCTTATTGTACTCTAGAGGCGGATTTGAACTCTGTTTTAGTGAGGTACCCTCAAGTTTTGGGTAGAAGTTTGAAGAATCAGATTATACCAGCTTTTCTGTATTACAAGAATCTCGTTGGGAGCAATGCGGAATTAGTTACTGTTGTTAAACGCTACCCTGCGTTGTTGATGCATCGGCATATAGTTGCTCCGAATGTTGATATATTGCTCGAGGCTGGTGTGCCTACTGAAAATATTGTAACATTCTTGAAGCTATATTCTGTGAAGATACTTCACCGTGCTGAGCGGTATAAGGAGCTTGTTGATGAGGTTAAGGAAATGGGGATTCAACCTCAGAAATTCGTGTTTATGTTGGCGGTAATGGTGAGGTCCGGGTTGAGTAAATCATCTTGGGAGAAAAAGATGCAGCTTTATGAAAAATGGGGTTGTTCTCAGGAAGTGGTTATGGAAGCTTTTACTAATTATCCATATTGTATGGCTGCATCGTTGGATAAGATTGAGGCGGCATTCGAGTATTTGGTGAATGTAATGGGTTTGGAAGCACCAACCTTAATGAAAACTCCGTTGGTTCTTGGATTCAGCTTGCAACGGAGAATCATCCCTAGATGTTCGGTGCTTCATGTTTTGCTATCTGAAGGCCTGATCAAACATCCTTACAACTTGGTACAGGTTTTGAAGATGCCAGAGAGAAGGTTCCTTAAGGATTATGTTGGTTACCATGAAAAGAAAGATCAAGAGCTATTAAAACTATATTATGAGAAACTGAAGCAGTAATCATCGCTTGGAACTGATTAGTCTCGGATCCAATCATTCTTATTGAGACAGGATTCATGCTCTGTATGATGTTGAGCTTCTTTTGCAGAATTAACGCTTATCGTCAAGGATCTTGGCCCTTGCATCTAATTTTACTAGCATCTTTTTGGTCATTTGTTCTTATGCATCTTTTCAGGATCAATGTAATTGAATGTTATAAGTTGTTATCGATCCGATTTTTGTTCTACACTGCTATGATAGTGAGATATGAACGACCTTATTGTTCTTGCTGATTTAGACCATGGTAAGAGATTGTGACATAGAGGTTAACCCAATTCGTTTGACTAATCTTGATCTCAAGGTTCAGGAGGCTTGCTTAATCACACCTTAGAGATAAATTATGCAAGAACCACTCTGCAAGTCATGTCGTATATTTCATCTTCTTTGCATTCTACATTTCGAATTTGATGCTTCATATGTTATATCAGTTTGTAGATTTTGTTTTGATGAATACTGATGATAGATTTTAATTGGGATGGCATCCTGTTATTGCTTTTGTACTATTTGTTTGTGGATGATAAATTATTTCCTCTGTTAGTTCTGCTATGTTCTTGATCTTGGTTGATGTTAGTCTCCTAATTTGTAGTTTCAACTATTCTCAATCCCTTATAGTTTGGTATTTGTTGTTTGCTCATGAATATTATTATTTTCATGAAACTAACGAAACAGATAATCTGCTAACGATTTGCGATGAGAGTGTAAATTGCAGCTGAGGTAGGCCTGAAAAATGGTATCAAGCAAGGGGAAGCAAACAGGAAAACCAGTATTGTATTCTGTTTCGTGAACAGAAGTTGAACCAATATCGAACATATGGTAGCACACGGAGTAACTCACTACAAGTATACATCAGATTCATCTAATGCTTTCAGGAAATTGGCTATAATACCTTATCTATGCAATGCATATTTAGGCACTATGTCTTAGGATAAAATTGCCGGTTTGGTCCCAGTAAATATGTGCAAGTTGCACTTTGGTCCCCCTTAATGGTCACGCTGCGAATATGGTCCCAGTAATTGTTATATTTGGTGCACTTTAGTCCCTCGACGTTAAAAGTTAACGGAAAATGGTAACTTTGGGCAAAAATTGAAATTTTAGCATAAATTCAAGGTCAAAACGCAAATTGGATAGAATGTAGTCTTTTATAATTTTTTGGGGTGCACTTCAGTCCCCATAATTAATTTGTTTCCTATTTCTTTTCTTTTTTTTCTTCGATTCTTTTAGCTTTTTATTTTTCTGTTTTTAATTCAATTTCTTTTCGATTTTTTTTTCGATTCCGTTTTTTTATAACTTTTCGATTTTTTCTCCTAGTAAAAATGGTTCGATTTTTGGCTTCGTACTATTTTGACAAAAGTGTTCGGTTTTGATAATTGTTTTGGCAAAAATTGTTCGATTTTGGTAGTTGTTTCGCAAAAAGTTTTGATTTTGGTAGTTGTTTAAATTTTTCCAGTTTCTTTTCGATTTTTCGATAGTTTTCTCAATTTCTTTTGGATTTTTTTTTTCGATTTTTTTCCTATTCCTTTTCTTTTTTTGATTTCTTTTTGATTTTCTATCCTAGTAAAGTTGTTTATATTTTTCCGATTTCTTTTACATTTTTCAATTCTATTCTCGATTTTTTTTCCGATTCATTTTCTTTTTTTGATTCCTTTTCGAAATAAAAATGGTTCGGTTATTCGGTTTAGTACTTTTTTGACAAAAATATTCGGTTTTGATAATTGTTTTGGCTAAATGTTTGATTTTGGTAGTTGTTTCGCAAAAAAAGTTTTGATTTGGTAGTAGTTTCGAAAAAAAAGTCAAAAATCGAACATTTTTGCTAAAAAGAACGAAACCAAAAAATCGAACCATTTTTTCTAGGAAAAATAATCGAAATGAAATGAAAAAACTAAAAGGAATCGAAAAAAACTCCAACAACAAATAGAGAATACAATCGGAAAAAATTGAAACAACTACCAAAACCAAAACTTTTTGCGAAACAACTACCAAAAATCGAACATTTTTTGCCAAAACAATTATCAAAACCGAACATTTTTTTTCTAAAAAGTACGAAGCCAAAGAATCAAACCATTTTTACTAGGAAAAAATCGAAAAGAAATTAAAAAAAGGAATCGGAAAGAAATAGAAAAAATAAAAAAAAATCCAAAAGAAATCGAAAAAAGTCGAAAAAAAAATCAAACCAAAAAATTGAAAAGAAATATGAAAAAAATTAATTTCGGGGACTAAAGTGCACCAAAAAAATTATACAAGACTTACATGGTATCCAATTTGCGTTTTGACCTTGAATTCATGCTAAAACTTCAATTTTGGCCCAAAGTTACAATTTTCCGTCAACTTTTAACGTCGAGGGACTAAAGTGCACCAAATATAACAATTACTGGGACCATATTAGCAGCCCGACCATTAAGTGGGACCAAAGTGCAACTTGCACATATTTAGTGGGACCAAACCGGCAATTTTCTCTCTTAGGATCCAACCACATAGAAGACTTTGGTTGCTCCTTTCTTTATCTTGATTTGAGATACCTGCTTGAGGCAAACAATGCAGAATAAATTATACAACCAATAATCATTAGACAAAAAATGTGCATACAAATCTATACTCGATGAGAATATTAAAAGGCGATAGTAGATATGCAAACAGAGTACACAGGAAAGGCATTCATCATGTTAGCTCCAATGAATATGCAGACTTTCCTATATATGATATGGAAGAATTCAAGTCATTTTAATTGATCTAGAACCCGCCCTATGTGCAAATCCTTCAATCCAAATGCACCCATAAGGCCATAATGCGAAGATGTTCTAGCTACTGTTTATAAAAACCAGTTTGAGTGAATCATGTTAGCTCCAAACAACAAAGAATGCAACAGAAAAAGGAAAGAAGTCATGCACAACGATACCTTCACACTTCCAATCTCTGAGATATCATAGACGTGGGTTCCTCCACAAGGACATCCGGGATTTTCGCCCATCTTCACAATTCTTGGGGTACTTTCCTGCATGATATTATCATAATCTTCAAGTTCAGGTGTAGAAACTCGAGGGGGGGGGGGGTGTGAGGGGGAGTCGAGAGGATTCCACTAATTAAATGGCGACTGTTACTATTTAGCTATTGTCGTAGCAATTCCTATAAAGAGAACCCACGGATGGACCCTTAACCTTGCCAGGCTGCATATTCCCTCATTAAAATAAAGTTTACAGTAAACGATAGTATGTGATCATACTGCCGTTAAGAGCATTCAAGTTAAGCTACTGAATCTCTCTTATAACAGATCATGCGCCACTAATGTATATGCAGGAATGAAATAATTCCTGCTCCTATCTATAGCTCGACTAACCTTGGGGATATAGTCAGGAAGACATCCACCGCACAACTCACAGGCCTGCTCGTATGGTACAACCGAAACATGAACCTGAGAAAACAATTAAGAACATTTCTAGTTTCAAATTTACATAAAGCACTTCTTCAAGAAGATGAGTAAAATAAAAAGCCAAATCTACACACTTTTCCTCCACTGGATATTAGTTTGTTGGCTTCTAACTCGAGATCTCTTCGCTTCTGTTCCAGTTCATTTTGAGGAACCGTGCCTCTATATTCTACAAAAGGCCTGGTAAACTCAAACTTCATCAAACTCAATTCAGTGTTCAAATCAACTAAATATTATCATCAGAAGCTTCATTTCAATTATGTCAATGTACTGAATTACGAGAACTTCGAACTGAATGTGATGAGAAGAATTTTTTATATCAGTAACCTATGAGATATTCATCTATGGTACCGAAGTCATATCATGTCATTTATCTCTTCATCTAACAAGATGATTTAGAAGTCCCCCATTTACACAAGGCAGACCTCAGACTACGCAATAACTCTACTTGATAAGTGAAAAACGGATACAAGTAGAATCTAGATTCCAGGAATTCATACCCATCAGGAAAATGATAGCCTTTGGTAGGCTCCAAATGACCTAACCCGATACTTGTCATGCAGACATCAAGTAAATGCCCAGCTGAGTGTAGCCTGCACTAAATCACATTGTATTAGCCATACAAGGAACACAAAATTCATCAAGTGAATGTGTTCCTCCTTTCAATTTCTTAGTAGCATTTGATATTACACACATTGCAAGAAAACATTTGAAATACTTCCTACTACTCCCCCCCCCCCCCCCCCCCCCCTTCGCCCTCTGAATTATCTTTCTATCATAAGTGGTGAAAGAGAAGTCCCTAAGGCACACTTTACAAGCACCCATTACGACAACAACAACATGCCCAATCACTCCGAATACACTCCCCCGCCTAAGCGTGGTAGGGCGGGGGGGGGGGGGGGGGGGGGGGTGTTGATAGTACGCAACCTTACCCTTGTGATAACACTATAACAAGGAGCTGGTTTTCCGAATTAACTGTAATTTCCTGAATTCAGCATACCTTGAATTGAGCTTACGTCTCGATTCATCCACACATAATGAAGCTGTAACCCCTTTCAGGTGTTCCAAATTCAATCCCACGTTATCAGAATCCTCAAAAAATCCATAGTGAAACACCTACCAGGTACACCTAGTTAATTCCACAATCATCTATAAAAAACACCAAAATCAATTCAAGAAACCATACTATTTTATCCTTCAACCGAACATCTTGAACAATAAATTTAAATTCATCATTACTGATCACGCCAATATCCGAAGGTTGACCACCACCTTGCGGATGAAAAATGGTCGAGTCCAAAATCATTACTTTCCTGCCATCTTCCGCCTACATCCAGGAAAAAATTATTGCAAAATACATACGTAACACTTATACTAAGTGATATATGAAGTGGGTAAGAAAATTAGTGTTGCAAAGAACGTACATGATACTTATTAAGTGCCATGTAAAGTGGATCATAAAACCAGTCTTGCAAAATACATATATGATACTTATATTAAGTGTCATCTAAAGTGAGTCAGAGCTCTATGTGATTTGGGTTTTACCTGAAAAGAAGATAGGATAGAAGCAGATGATCTAAGCTTCTGCATATCATCAAAATATTCCAAATTTGTTGGATTCAAATTTAGATCCATTTTCGGGAGTTGGTAAATGCTTAGGTGATGAATAGAGAAAAAGTGTTGTGGAAGGTAGTGTTTGAGTTTTGTAATATTGATGGCGCTTATATTTTCAGTGTCATGTTTGAAACGGTCAACACTCAATAGCCGCCATGCTACTCCCCTCCAAACTTCCTTTAACTATTACTACTATAAATAGGGGATTATAATTTCACTTTTAAAAATCGCATAACAAATGAGATCATGTATACTTAATTAACTAGGGTTAATTTGATAAAAGATAATACCATAAGAATAAAATACTCTTGCCAGTGAATAAATTTGAGTTCCGAGACTCACCTCATCACTAATTTACACGCAAAAAAAGTTTACTTTTAGTATGGTAGTAGTTTGAAGGAGGCAAGAGAAGATGACTTAACATTGACATCCATTTTCCTTGAAGGGAATCCTTCATTTGTTTCTTCTCATTCACCAACTCCATCATAATGAAAATGCATAAGAAGTTTACACATATAATTGTATCAGTTTGAATCAATTAATCATTCACTAAAAAATCATAATGAATAGTTATGTGTCAGATAATGAGACACATTTTGTGTCAGGTCAGGTAATTTAAAAACAAAAGTAAAACTCGAAGGAATAAACATTTCAAGGACTTGTTATAGATTTACTACTCCAATACTTAACAGAAGATATTGCTGTAAATCAAAGTCGTGTGGAAGTCATATTTAAACATGAAGAGATTCATGTGTATAGTCAACTGAACATCTTCAAACATGTGCTTGTGAAGAGATTCATTTGACCATCATCAAAATTCAAACACCATACACAACAAGCAATTTTATATCATCAAATGTATGTTCTAGGTTATTACATTCAACAAACAATAACTTCTCAACCATGTGGAATTTTCTCTTCTGCTATCTATAAATATCATCAAGGTCCCTTTCGAGTATATTCACAAAATGACTTCCACAAATGCTCCACTTACTAGCTTCTTGTTCTTCCCCTTTCTCCTCCTCTTCCTCGTCTCCTCATCCACTGCTAAAACATCCTTACGCCCTCGCGCTCTTATCCTCCCCGTCACCAAAGACTCTGCGACGGGCCAATATGTCACAGAGTTTAGCCAGAGGACACCACTTGTCCCTCTCAAGTTGACTGTAAACCTTGGTGGAAATTACCTATGGGTTGATTGTTATCATAACTACATTAGTTCAACTTATAGGGCGGCACATTGTCGTTCTGCTGTATGCAAGCTATCCAAGTCTCAGTCCTGTAGCTTAGACTGTGGACTGGAAACACCGGGGTGCAACAATATTACGTGTTCACTCTTTCCATACAACCCTATAACAAGAACTAGTACCATTGGCGAGGTTGCTGATGATGTAGTCTCTCTGAGATCCACCAGTGGAACTAATCCGGGGAGGTTTGTTTCGGCAAAGAAAGTGTTCTTTGTCTGTGGCTCTCAAGCAGTCATAGAAGGCCTAGGGGGTGGAGTTAAGGGTATGGTCGGGCTTGGAAAGAGTCCTATTGGATTTCCTTCACAATTAGCCAAGGCTTATAGCTTTCCACGAACTTTTGCAATATGCTTAAGCTCTTCATCGTCGTCTAAAGGTGTAATATTCTTTGGGGAAAGTCCATATAACTTCTTACCTGGACAAGATGTCTCTCAGCGGTTGATTTATACCCCTCTCCTCACAAACCCTGTCAGCACTGGTGGAAGTTTCTACTCTGGAGAACAGTCGGTAGAATACTTCATAGGACTGAAATCCATCAGAGTCAATAATCAAAATGTACCTGTAAATACAACATTGTTCAAGATCAATCGAGAAGCCAATGGCGGGACAAAGATTAGCACGATGGATCGTTACACACTGTTGGAGACATCAATATATGATGCTGTAACAAAAGCGTTTGTGAATTCCATTTCAGGAATTCCTAGAGTGAACCCTGTGGAACCCTTTAAATACTGCTATAAATCTGCAAGCTTAGGTTCTACACGCCTTGGCCCAGGCGTTCCTCCCATTGAACTTGTGCTGACGACTAATGGCGCCTCATGGACAATCTTTGGTGCCAATTCTATGGTTCAAGTCAGTCATGATGTCTTGTGCCTAGGATTCTTGGATGCAGGGCTGACTCCTAGAACAACAGTTGTCATTGGAGCACATCAAATTGAGGATAATCTGTTACAGTTTGACATTGCACGATCAAGACTTGGGTTCAGCTCTTCCCTCCTTGGACGACAAACTAACTGTGGGAATTTCAATTTCACTTCTGTTTCTTAAAAAATGCTGCAGATAAACATCTTCAAGCTAGAATAAAGCCTATGTTTGGTACAATTTATTTGCCTGTTTGAATTTGTTTTAATGTGCTATAAGTAATTGTTTTTCCTTTGCGTAATGTGCTTACAATGTAGGTATATACAAATATAAGCTAACTACATGATAACAACAGCAACAATTACACACTTGCACATACACACTATTACCTAATCAATCAGTATCCAATGCGACTGCGATGTTAACATCAGTTGACGACGTCCTGAATGGATATATCTGCGGCTAGGTTTGCTATGACCACATCTTACTCATTCCATAAATATGTCATAGCTCTCACAGTTCAAAGGTAACGTGATCTAGACATTACTAAGATAATTGACCAACTTAAACATTGAAGTGTCATTATTTTGCAAGTTCACAACGGAATAATAAAGACAGCTTCTCAGATATAGGCCTCACAGTACCGTTGTTAATTACTACTCAGCAAGCCATGGTTTAGGGTTCTCATCAGCGATCAAATTCAAAGTTTTTACGTAGAAAGTAGCATTTTGGAACCAACAATAATATATAGGATGAGTGTGTTGATAATACATATGTGACTTTGACTAGCCAATGCTAAATTATCACCTTAATTGGGTACATCTTTTTGTCTTCGATGGTACTAAAGGCGATGAAGACTCATTTTGATTGTTGATACGTTGCTCCAACTCATACATGGTGTTACTGTTGCTCATACGTTGGGGGTGCTTTCTCTACCACTGCTTAAATTAGATAAATACCTTTTAAGAATAGACCTTGACATGACCAAAAGTTGGAGATTCCGGCGGCGTGCACCATTTGTCTTGCATGGCATTCCCTGAACTCTATCAACAAGTGTTACAGAAAAAGTAGACCGCACATAGAGAGGAATGTTAACTAGAAGAGCAGCCACAACAAATGGGCATACGACATACAGTGGAGCTGATGAAAACGCTGTGCAGGCACAAAATATGTAAGAAATTCCGAGGAAACTCAGAGACAGTTTCAGCAGCAAATTGAACCGTGTCAAGGGAAGCAACAGATCTAACATCAACGTCGCTGTAAAGAATGCTAGTGTGTTGAGAAACAAAAACATTGCGGAGAACTTAGATGTCATGACAAATCTTATATTGCTTGCATATGGGGCTCTAGCATGATGACGTTCATATCCTCCAGGAGGCTGTAGTATTGCTTGGTATGTTGCTGTTACTATCAGTGCACCAACCACCAGGAGTGCATTGCGCATATCTGAGGTTAATCCAGTATTCAGATAGACATCGATACCCAACAATGTCTCCCCCACCACCCGTCTAGGTGAACTCAGGAATTGAGCTTCAGTAGGCCACTGGGGGGTCTTGGACGCCTCACGACCGCCTTTACCTACTAAGATATTATTGATTTCGTCATTTTTTATTCCTGTAGCTATGTCGAACGACGTCTGGCCATCTTTGTTTATGGCATTGACATTCAGATAACGTGTTAGTAACTTCACCACCTGATGACATGAAACAAAATTATGCTCTTTATGTTGGATGCCAAATGTCAAATGTCAATATAGAAAATCCAAAGTTAACAGCATGCCAAATGTCTCCATTTATGTTCATAAGCAATCATACTCATCAAGACAAACAATCCAATCTCAAAATACAGATACTACAACATCACCATATATATGTAAACAAATATTTTGCAACCAATAGTTACTTCATATGTATTAGAATAATTGATCCTTCAACTCAAACTACTTTATCAAGGGGTTGAAAAATTATTAGATAAAATCATAAAGTTTTATTATTTTCAATCAGAGGACAATATGAAACAAGACTATAAAGGTAAACTATAAACTTGCATTGATCAAGAACTTAAACATCATCATCAACATGCCTCAAAAAAAGCTTCCGTCAGCAGGGTAAGAAGGCCGGATTATACACAGCCTTACCCCTTGTGATAACGAGAATGCTCTCGAAGTGACCCAAGATGATTTACTATCTACTACTCCATAATAAATAATAAGCGTAGATAGGGAATGAACCATTCCGATTTATTCCATCGTACCCAAAAGCTAGATAATATAAAACTTTTGATTTACAGGACATGAAAAAACTAGTAAGAAGATAGTGATCAATTTTATTCAAGTCCATATAATGAGATGCCAACATAAGAATCATACCTCTGTCTGAGATGTAGATACTGCAACATGAAGTGCAGTATTACCATCATCATCTTCCAACCCCAAAATCCTCTGCTTATCGATCCTCTGAATCCACCCAACAAGCACTCTCAAAGCTGCTTCATTCCTGCTTCCCACGGCAACATGCACAAGTGTCTCCCCCTTCGCAGTCACATCCTGAATACCCAATGGACTCAGCTGCAGAAACTCAGCAAGCAAATCAACATTTCCCATCATTGCCAACTGATGCAGAGGTGTGATTCCCCCGCTCCCTTTCACTCTCACAAGCTCAGGGTAGTGTTTTGCCATCTTTCTTGAAGTTGTGAAATGACCATTTTGTAAAGAAAGATGTAAAGGGCTTACACCTGATGATTAAATATATAAAATTATACAAAGATAAATTTTACTGATAAGTACTTGTTATCAATTATAAATATAAGTTGTCACTATATATATATATAAATCAAATAGTAATATGGAACATTTATAATTCGAGCAATAGAATAGTTAAGTGACCAATATCAATCGAACAAACAAGTAAATAATATCTACTATTTAGTTTCATAATATAAATAGTACCAATAGTATGCCACGTTTTCTAATACTAATATTTTATGTATCCATATCGATACACTAGTATGTTCTTGATACAATTGAATACCTGAGGAGTTTAGCTTGGTTCCGAATGAAGGTTTATGGAGAAGGATTTCCAAGGCGAATAGAGTTTGCCCTGATGAAGCTGATACATGCAATGGTGTGTCCCAAAATGGTTGTCCATCTACATAATCAAGAATGTCTGTTTTCTGGTGTAATAAATCATATAACATATCTATTCTGCCCTCTTGAGCATAAATGGACAAGTTGGCCAATGTTGTTTGGTCTGAGGTTAAATTGGTCTGCATTTTTGGACAAGAACTGAGAAGAGGAATTGGAGAAATGATCGAAATAGTAGGGTGATATATAGTCCATTCCACCATTCTGCTGTCATTGGTTAGTCAATAGTTACTTCTGGTCAACGTAGACTATAAGCTCACCAAACAATCTGATTTATTTCCAAGACTCGAAGTAACAGAGCCGTCGGGTCTCTTGTGCAGCTGCCAGCAACTTTCTCAAATAAAAACAAGAAAATCATATTCAATGGCCAACTTAAACATTGAGGTGTCATTTTCTGGTACAGCAGGTCATGATTTTGCAAGTTCACGATGGAATAATAAAGGCAGCTTCGCAGATACAGGCACCACCTTACCATGGTCAATTTCTACTCAGCAAGCCATGGTTTAGGGTTGTCATCAGTGATCAAATTAGAACTTATACATAGAAAGTAGCACTCCGTGACCAATAAATACATAGAATGAGTGTGTTGATAATACATATGTGACTTAAAATAGCTAATGCCACATTGTCACCTGATTTGGGTTCATGTTTTTGTCTTCGATGGTGCTAAAGAAGATGAAGACTCATTTTGATCGTTGATAAGTTGTTCCAACTCATACATGGTGATGCTCATAATGTTCGGGTGTTTTCTCTATAGCTGCTTGAATTAGATAAATACCTTTTAAGAATAGACCTTGACATGACCAAGAATTGCAGTTTCCGGTGGCTTGCACCATTAGTCTTAAATGGCATTCCCCAAACTTTATCAACATGTATTTTAGAAGAAGTAGATCGCACATATAGAGGAATGTTAACAAGAAGAGCAGCCATGACAAATGGGCATACGACATACAGTGGAGCTGATGAAACCGCTGTGAAGGCACAAAATATATAGGAAATTCCAAGGAAACTCAGAGACAGTTTCAGCAGCAAATTGAACCGTGTCAAAGGGAGCAACAGATCTAACATCAACATCGCTGTAAAGAATGCTAGTGTGTTGAGAGACAAAAACATTGCGGAGAAGTTTGTTGTCATGACGAATCTTATATTGCTTTTGTACGGGCGACTATCATGATGACGTTCATATCCTCCAGGAGGCTGTAGTATTGCTTGGTATGTAGCTGTTACTATCAGTCCAGCAACCACCAGGAGTGCATTACGCATATCTGAGGTTAATCCAGTATTCAGATAGACATCGATACCCAACAATGTCTCCCCAATCACCTGTCTAGACGAACTCAGGAATGTAGCTTCAGTAGGCCACTGGGGGGTCTCGGATGCCATGCATCCACCTTTACATACTAAGATCTTTTTGATTTCTTCATTTTCAATTCCTGTAAGTGTCATTGCTATGTCAAGCGACGTCTGGCAGTCTATATTTTTGGCATTGACATTCAGATAACGTGTAAGTAACTTCACCACCTGATGACATGAAAAAAAATGATGCTCTTCATCTTTTTCATCAATATAGAAAATCTAAAGTTAACATGCCAAATATATGGAAACAACTTCATAAACATGCCAAAATTATGTCAATCATACTCCATAGACAGACAATTCAATCTCAAAATAAAGATACAACAACTTCATGCTTATATGGAAACATATATAATGCAACTAATAGTTACTCCACATGTTTTAGAATAATCGATCCTTTAACTCCAACTACTTTATCAACGGGTTGACAAACTA
The DNA here is from genome assembly GCA_003412495.2 of Echium plantagineum. Taxonomy (NCBI): domain Eukaryota; kingdom Viridiplantae; phylum Streptophyta; class Magnoliopsida; order Boraginales; family Boraginaceae; genus Echium; species Echium plantagineum. The sequence goes on from CM016567.1 coordinate 31,318,008, forward strand.
GTAGATAAAATCATAAAGTTCAATTATTTTCAATCAGAGAACAATATGAAACGAGACAATAAATATAAAATACTTTAGAAATTGAAACACATAGACTTGCACTGGCAAGAAGTTAAACATCATGATCTAACATACCCCAATGCCTTCGTAAGTAGGCCCGGATGATACACAACTTTACACATTGTTATAACGAGGATGTTTTCGAAGTTACCCAAGATGAACTACTAATAAATAATAAGCGTAGATAGTGTACCGAACCATTTCGTTTTGTTCTATTGTACCCAAAAGCCAGATAAGCATCATACCTCTGTCTGAGATGTAGATACTGCAACATGAAGTGCAGTATTACCATCATCATCTTCCAACCCCAAAATCCTCTGCTTATCGATCCTCTGAATCCACCCAACAAGCACTCTCAAAGCTGCTTCATTCCTACTTCCCACAGCAACATGCACAACTGTCTCCCCCTTTGCAGTCACATCCTGAATACCCAATGGACTCAGCTGCAGAAACTCAGCAAGCAAATCAACATTTCCCATCATTGCCAACTGATGCAAAGGGGTGATTCCCCCCCTCCCTTTCACTCTCACAAGCTCAGGATAGTGTTTTGCTATCTTTCTTGAAGTTATGAAATGACCATTTTGTAAAGAAAGATGTAAAGGGCTTAAACCTGATCAAAAAATATGTAAAGACAGATTTATTGATAGCATAAATACATAATTTCACACTATATATAGTTGAACCAAATACTAAAACTGAGTCAATTCTTGATACATTGCAATACCTGAGGAGTTTAACTTGGTTCCAAATGAAGGTTTGAGGAGAAGGATTTCCAAGGCAAATAGAGTCTGCCCTGATGAAGCTGATACATGCAATGGTGTGTCCCAAAATGGTTGTCCATCTACATAATCAAGAATGTCTTTTTTCTGGTGTAATAAATCATAGAACATTTCTATTCTGCCCTCTTGAGCATAACTGGACAAGCTGTCCAATGTTGTTTGGTTTGAGGGTAAATTGGTCTGCATGTTTGGACAAGATCTGAGAAGAGGAATTGGAGAGATGATGAGTGGGGGGGAGAAATTCGTTGACTTTGATTGAAATGGTCGTGTGATAAATAATCCTTAATCCATATCCACCATTTTGGTGAGGTTGGTTAGTCAATGCTAACTACTACTGGTCAAACTGATGAATGTGCAATGCCCGACTTGTCATACTTATCCATATTACTACTCCCTCGTTTCGCAATACTTGATTGTTTAGCCAAAAAATATTTTAATAAAGGGTTAATAAAATTTACTATTATACCCTACAAAATACTCTCAAAATAAAAAGTAACCTCTAAAACAAGAATACAAAAGAAAAATATGAGTATAAAAATACATTAAATTCCGTAATAATCAACTATTATGAAAAAATAAATTTTTTCTAAACAATCAAGTATTATGAAACGGAGACGGTAAGGAAGCTCGATTAAAGTGAAACCGTAATTTTACACCTAAAAAAACGCTATTACGAATTTTTAGTGATTGTATAGTGAACCCCGTGCAATATTCAACGAAATGATGGAGTAAGATAGTTTACTTTTGGCTTTTTTTCATCTGGGCACCTGAACTTCTGGTTTTATAACAAATAGGCACCTGGTGAACTTTTTATAACAAGTAGGCACCTGAGACCAAAATTTGGCACCTGAACTTTTGTTTTCCTCTTTTTTCAGATTTTAAACATTTCGATGGAGGGCAAAATAGTCAGATCACATCATAAACTAACTAAAGCAAATATTTTAACCCAACCTCTACCCACCCATTTAACCCAACCTCCATTAATATCTATTCAAAACAAAAAATCAAACTTTTCAACTCCATTCATTCCTTCATCAACCCAAACTTTCTTTCTTCAAATGTCAAAACTTTCGACAATAATCACACCAAAAAAATGTCCGGAAGTGAAAATAGCGGCTCGAGTTGTGAAGGGTGTCCAATTAACTGTGCTGGTTGTGAAGGGTGTCCAACAAAAAGCAATCTTGGAATTAAATTGACTAGGTATAATTTGTCTGCTTATTTTACTGGAAAAACAATTTCTTGTCATGAAGATTTTTGTAGGGGGCTGTTGCGGGGAGGGGGTGGTAGGGGGCTGTTGCAGTTCGAGGGGTGGGGGGGGAGGTGTTGCAAGTCGAGGGTGTTGCAGGTGGGGGGGGGGGAGTGCGAGGCGGTTGCAGCAGGTTGGGGGAGGAGAGGTTGGGGGTGGGGGGCGGGAAGGAGCTGCAACAATTTGCAGGTTGGGTGTGTGTGGGTGTGGGGGGGGGGGGGGGGGGTGGGGGGGGGGCGTTGGGGGTAGGGGGGGCGGGAAGGAACACTGCAACAATTTGCAGGTTGGGTTTGGGGGGGGGGGGGGGGGAACTCCAACAGCCCGCAGGTTGGGGTGGGGGGTGGGTGGGGGGTGGGGGGGGGTCTTTTTTTTTTTAGTTTTTAAGTTATTTTTAATAATTATATTTATTTTTTAAAAAGTTTCAATATATTTATTGAATCCGAATATCGAATACAGCTCGAATATACAATTTAAATACAAAGAATTTTATAAAATCATATTTCGAAATGGCACCTGAACTTTTCTAAAAAAATTTGTCTCAAAAAAGTCATATTTTCAATATGACTAATTTGCCCCTGGGTTAAGGAATTTTTAAATGTCAAAAATCTGAGAAATTAAAAAATTTGTGAAATCCAAAAGTTCAGGTGCCAAATTTCGGCCTCAGGTGCCTACTTGTTATAAAAAGTTCATCAGGTGCCTATTTGTTATAAAACCAGAAGTTCAGGTGCCCAGATGAAAAAAAGCCTTTACTTTTACATCATGCATATTTTTACTAGCTAATTCTTTTTCTTAAGTTGATATAGAAACTATTATAGAATTAAATTAGTTGGAAAATAAAAGCATTTTTACAAGAAAGGTGGTATATATGGTCTATTTAGATTGTCGTGATGTATATGATAGTAAAACTTATAAATTAATCTAGATGGGAATAATTGAGGTGAATCTATGTGAATGTATTAAAATGTTATTTGAATAATTTTTAATTAATTGAGGTGAATTAAGGCTAAATATAACTAAAAGTGCAATTCACCTATATAAGACTCCAATTTGGAGGCTAAATCGCTAATGAATATAGGGAGAACATAGGGGAATGGAGGTTAATCATTTAACCTCGTTTAACTTAAGTGAATACAAAAAATTGGTTTCAAAAGAGATAAACTTGAAAGTTTACCTAGATTCACCCCAATCCACATGGATCAATAAAGGGGAGGGGGTTGTAAGAACTTCGTCGGGGCACGCAAGGGGTTATAGGGAAGGGGAGGGCGTGGTTTTGTGGGAACCACGTTAGCTATTAATTTCGACGGTACTCCATAAGCGTCGTCTAAAACTGAGCGCGAAGTATTATCAATGTCAGTTAAGTTTTTAATTGTAAAATCAATAAGATCATTATAAGAATTTATATGAGTAACCCCACGAAGCATTCTCCTTTTTCATATTCATCAAAATTATAAATTGGCCCCCGATTAACATAATTAATATAATTTATACGAAACAAATTCAGTTAATATCGTTATAATAACCGACTTTATAAATTAAATCATATCATTTTAATTTCTAATAAGATCCCACAAAACCGAAAAGCTCTAAATATATATATATATATAGTTCCAATATTAAGTTATCTCTCAAGACTTGGTAGTTGGTAGTTGGTACGCTCTAAATGGATTATGACATTCGATTGGATTACATCATTTGATTTCATCTTGTGTATTGATGGACTTAATTTATAGTATTACAATTGTGATGGTGCTTGAGCTTGACCTTGAGGAGGAATGTAGATATGACGAGTGTATATTCGAATCCAAAAAGAATCGGTTCAAATTCAAAGTTTTGGGTCAAATGCTCCAACCTTGTTCCCATTACAAAAGTTCAACCTTCGACCCCACTCATTGGTCGACCTGGAGTAATCAATTGTCTACTGATTGAATTAACAATCAAATATCCCTAAATAATAGTCACATTTTGAATTTTCGAAGTCAACATAATATGATTTAAAACGAAAATATCTTTTATTTAATATGCGAAAAAATTATGAAAGTTTGATATTTTAAAAATATATAATGAGACGAATATAACAAGATCCCACAAGACCGTATTAGCTCTTATCGTTTAATGAGATTTCATGGTCAACTTTTATAATATTTGATCAACAAAAGTTAAAATGCGACAATCTTTTAGGGATGGAGAGATTTAGTAATCATTATTTAGGTGTGTAACTTCAAGTAGTTGTAACTTATTATCATCAACTACAACATCAAAAAATAGTTATATAGTGAATAACACAATTTTTATAGAAGATTATTTTATATTTGTATCATGTACGATTACAAGATTTGGTGAAGTTAATTCTAAACGAAAAATGAAATCGTATCATGTATAATATTATTGAAATTCACATAGATTCTTGATTGTCAGATCATTCATCTTCATTTATTTTAATTAGAAATTTTATTTTTTGCTAATCCATAAACCTGATATATAATTGAGATGATTAATATTTTCACTTATAATTTATTACATCTAAATAATTACAGTAAATGTTATAAAAATAACATTATAAATCCTTTAATTCGATTTGTAAAATAATTTTACGCTCATTTGGATTCGCCTCAATAAAATATCATCCCCTATTGCCTACATATTTCTGTTCAATTACCACTTGATTTACTTCGTTGACCTTTCTTCTATATATCCTTTCACCTCAAATCCTCGTTTAGGGTTCACTTTAATTGAACAAGAGGAAGAACCTATCAAAAATTCAATTTTTCGTAAATTGGTCAAAGGGTTTTTATACTGGAATTATCAAATCATTTGAAGCAGACATTCATTATGGTACAATCTCCCATAAAGCTATAAATCTCACTGTTCCCCCTTTTCATTTTTTGTTATATTGTTGAAAGCCAAATTAGTTGAAGGTTAGTATTTTGAGCTGTTTTCTTGAATTTTAGGATCATAGATCAGAAGAAAGATCGGATTTTTATGCTGTTTTTGGGTTATTAGGAGCAGAAAAGGATCTGGGTACTCTGTATTTTGAGCTATATTGTTGAATTTCAGAATTATGAATCAGAATAAAGATAAAATCTCTTAGGTATTTTTGGATGATTTGGAACAGGAACAAATTTGGTTAGTTGGTGTTTTGAGCTCTATTCTTGAACTTTGGAATCTTGGATCAGAATAAAGATTGAATCTGTGTATGCTACTTTCGGGTAATTTTGAGCAGTATAGTATTTGGGTGTTGGTATTTTGAGCTGTATCCTTGAATTCTAGAATCATAAATCAGAATAAAGATTGCATCTTCATGCTATTTTTGGGTTATTTGGAGCAGAAAAAAGATTTGGGTAGTTGGTATTCTGGTGACAAAATTTGGATAGATAATCTGGTGTTACGCAGTTTTTGTGGGTGCTTAGGAAAGCAGAAGAATTTAGTTTGCTTGATGAAGGTTTAGTTGCTGAGTGAAGGTCTTAATTTGGTTTCATTGTTGATAATTTATCAGTTTTGATTGTGTTTAGAGGGTTATGAGATGCAAAATATGATTGGTTAAAGTCGTTGGTAAAGTTATGGTTGGTTTGTCAAGATTGTATGTTTAGTAGAGATCCATTGGAAAAAGTAGACATTGAGATTGTATTGGTATTTGGTAGTTTATATTGCAGAAATGGACAATTCGAATCGGCCTGTGAGCAGGCAGAGTGATATGTTGGGTGTGAATAGGATGGGGAAGAATATAAAGAAGAGCCCATTGCACCAACCTAGTTTTGCTAATACTGCACCACAGCAACCTCAACCACAAGTTTATAATATTAACAAGAATGACTTTCGAAGCATAGTACAGCAGTTGACGGGATCACCTTCACGAGAACCACCAGGGTCTAGACCTCTAAACCCACACAGGCCACCAAGTAATAGGTTACACAGGATACGACCTCCACCTTTGACGCCTATAAATCGTCCTCCTATAGCTGTTCATCCTCAACAGCCAGCACAGCCTCCAATAAGAGCATCAGGTCCTTATAATAATAATGCTGCTAGACCCCCTCCTCAGTATGGTCAGCCCCAGCCATCTCCTCCTATGTTTCCACCTACTCCAACTGATATTTGGGCAAATACTGCTGAATCGCCTATTTCTGCTTACATGCGTTACCTTCAAAATTCGATCATAGATTCAGGGCCAAGACAACAGATGCAACCTCATCAGCAACCTCTTAACCATCAATATCAACCTCCTCTGATGCCTCAAGGTCCAGGTCAGGTTCAACCTCAATTAATGCCTCGGGCTCAGGGTAATCATCAAGCTCAGGGAATCCTTCGTGGTCAAGGTGAAAATCAGATGCGTTCTCAGGCACCTGGACTACTTCCTAACCCTTCTAATCAAGCTCTTCCTTCTCCAAGAATGCATGGTCATCCTCCACCACTGTCTCCACGTATGAAGGGTCCTTTGCCTCCTCTCCCATCTCCACGGATGCATGGTCCTCCACCTCTGCCGTCTCCTGGTGCAAATGGTCCTCCTATTTTACCCTCTCCGAACTCTCAGTTCATATTACCTTCACCTACTGGTTTCATGAATATGTTATCACCTCGACCACCTTATCCACTGCTTTCACCTGGATTTCAACATCCTCCACCTCTGTCACCAGGGTTCTCTTTCTCACCAATGGCTCAGACTGGAATATTGGGTCCTGGTCCACAACCGCCACCATCTCCTGGTTATGGTTTTCCATTATCTCCAGGATTTTTCTCTTTCCCAAGTCCAAGGTGGAGGGATCAATAGTCCTAGGCATTGACATACCAACTCTGCATAGGTCACAAAATGGATCTTTTGCACAGGGGTCAAGTCTACACATATTCTTCATGCCGGGCTCCTCAAAAGGAACCATCACGTGGACTATCCGTGTAAGCAGTCTAGTGTAGGAGATGAATTCTCGTCGTTTTCATTTTTTTCAGAGTACTCATTTGAAAGCCTATTTTAAAGTAGATATAAATAGAAAATGTAGCCTGTTCATTTGCTTGTAGTTAGGCATTGTTGGTCAGGTCATTCTGGAGAGCATCATGGACAAATAGAATTAGTGTGTAGACTATTTGCTGAAAAGCTCTCCTTTTCCCTGTAATTTGTTTTAATTGAAATTTGCTCTAGTTTCTCATGAATATCTTGATACTAACTGTTCAGTCCATAAATGATCCAGTTTTCCTTTGATTTATATATGTACTTGCTTTATATGTTTTGATTGTATGATGTTACTTTGAACATCAGTAGTATTCGCGTTTGATATTATCATCATATTTCGATCACTCATGTTTGAGTTGATAGTTAAAGGTTAATCACCATTTCCATGGCTGGAGTTACCTCTCACCACCGGCACCGGCACCATAGTACAAGGACATCAAGGGCTCGAAACACCACATTCCACATATATACATTTCTTCCCTGAAGCTTTCAGTGTAACAAACTTTATCTACCTTAAAGACATGCATACAAGTAAATTGATGTAAAAATAACAAGAGGAACATCAAAATTGATCTAATACTTAAAAGTATGAGCACCGCACCTAAATATTTGATTATTCATAACAAAAGTACTTTGTGAAGAAATTATAGTAAAATTTTCTTTCACCCTTAGTTATAGAGGTAATCATTATACTTAATGTCAAAATGCAAATTTTATACAGACAAAAGAATGAAAATTATTGTGTTTTCTTCGTTATTATGAAATGTTATAGAAACGAGGTGAATATAACAATATAAACGACGTTAAAGTAAATTTATAAGGGATATAAATAAAATGTTCATTAATCAAAATACATCTACACGACCTCTGATCGAGTGCATTCTTGCTCCTCTTGGGTCCTCTATGGTCCTAAAGATTGTTGGTGATAAATAAGCAAAATCTAAATTTTGAACCTTGAGTTCGTTCTTACGTCTATGGGACGAACCAAAAAACGGGATCGTAAAACATCCAAACGACCTCCGAACGAGTTCATTCTTGCTCCACTGTGATCCTTTATGGTACGACGCTAAAGCAAATTTACAAGGGGTATAAATAAAATATTCATTAATCAAAATACATATTTGTATAAACAAAACTTGAAATGATCAAAGTAAAAATTGGTGGTATGTTGTCAAGAACAAAAAGTCCACCAGATTACATTCCAATGAATTGTATCCTTTAGCATTAGCATTTTAATCTATGCCATCATTCCAAGGTCATACGGGACGCTGTGGACTTTGATCCACCAAGAATTTCGGTAGTATTTTGCAGGGGTGTAGCTCTCAGCAATGGCAGGTGTAATCTTATGGATACCCTTCCAGGTGACCCTCTGTGCAGTGTTTGCACCTGGACCTGTGTTTTTGTACTCTCCATAGTACAATGTGTCTAGTGCAAATGTACCCATCCATGGTGCCCACCCCTCGGGGTCGATGGAAGCATCGATTTCAGTGTTCATGATGATAGTCCTGGAGTATTCCTTCCAGGGGCGTCCGAGGTAGTTTTTGGTGTCGAGTTTGGCTGCAATGTACTCTGGTTCTGATAATATTTTGCATTTTTGTAGGACAATGACTCCAACACTTTGGGGGTCTTTCCTTCCTTGAGCTGTGACCATGCAGTTTTGGTGCTCCATTGGCTTCCTGATAATGAAGTTGCAGTTCTGAAAGATGGCTGCAGCGTCGCCAAAGACGAAGTCGATGGTTCCTGTGATGGTGCAGTCACGGTAGAATTGCCTGTAGGTGTGGGTGTAAAGGGTGTCTTGATAACCGTCCATTCGGCAGTTGTAGAACACGGCGTAGTCACCAGAAACACGGAGGGCCACGGCTTGATGCATTTCGGCACCTGCAGAGTTCTCGAATCCAATGTCTCTAGCGAGGAAGTGGTCTCCGTTCACAGCTGCAAATAAGGTGTTTTATAAGTATAACAATTAACATGTTACTGTATATACTAGAATGAAAAATGAATTAATTGGCTCACCAACTGTAGATGTCCTGTAGGTATTAATTCCCTCAGCAAAGTTCTTTCTTCCAGTGATCTTAGTCTTGGTTGGTCCAGCACCGATTAGCACAACCTTGTTCGTCTTCTTTGGGATCTCGACGTGTTCATTGTACACTCCAGCTTTAATGATGATAATGTATGGGTCGTTGTTACCCTTTGGGATTGCTGCAATAGCCTCTCTGATTGTTTTGTGTGGGCAGTTTCCGGACTGACAGACGGTAGCGTTAGGCTTGATGTATTTGGGATTCTCTTCAAGGAACCTCCGCTTGTCATCATCAACGAATGCAGGAAGCTCGTCTTCAGATGAAAGAAGTCTCCTTGCAGACGATGAGGCGGTAAAATGTGTAAAGACCTTAGCAATGCTATTAACCATTGATATACCATTGCTGGCAAGTTCTCTGCTAGTTTTCAATAGAGTCTTCATTTTTTCACCAGCATCGCCTGTAGTGTTCTCAAAGGCGTCGAGGCAAGTTTCTTGATAGGTCACAGTTCCACTTAGCCATGTACTGAGATCTTCGAAATAGCTCTCTACCTTTGAATGCTCGTAATGCCCAATTTTGTTAGCCGATCTCTTAAAATCTTCGATAGCATTGTTGAGGACAACCTTGCAGACGTCCAGGGCGCCTTTCGTCCTGGGGTCAGTGGCTGCCTCCTGGATCGCAGCAGACTTTGATAACGCATCTCCAAGGGTTTTTTCAGCATAGATAAGTGCAACCTTAACCAATTCTTGAGGGTCTGATGACTTGGCTGATGCCAAACTTTTCTCACAGGTTTGTTCATATTGAGTCGGACCACACAGAGACTTGATCGTCTTCGTCGATGACTTCACCTGATGAGCTTCACCATGGCTTGATGATCCAGCATTATGGCTCTGATTCTGATGATCATATGTAATGGCACCAATCATTGCAACCAAGAGCACCGAAGAAATGACGATGGTCGCCATTTTCTTGCTCTTGTTGCCATCCCCGTACGCCATTTTCAATTTTGCGAGATGAATCTAACTAGCTTTTTTTCCGAAATAAATTTTCAGAGCTTTTGGGGGGGGGGGATCTAATCTAGCAATATAGGTCCCCTAGGCTCTGAGCTTTCAACATCTCCAGAAATGGAGATATATTTATATATAAATACAAAAAACAATTCAATGGTAGATGCATGCGGCTGTTTAGCTTCAAATTGAAAGGACTGAGTTCATCAATTTTTCAACTACAAAAAAAAAATATGGGTATTGCTTAATTTTCGTAGAGATTATTGTGCATGAGATTTTGGTACCCCTCAATTTAGTATCTTATTCTACTATTTATATATTTTAATAATGTAATCCATCTTCTTGACATTACAACTATGTAATTTTCAACTTTCAGTTTCTCTTGTTTATTGACTGAATAATAATGTTTAAACTTTAACCTAAAGTTAATCATTTACAAATGGTGAGATTTTAAGAGATGATACATAATTTACTTTGCTCAGGTCTTATTCTAGTTCTACTGCATTTATTTTATAACTCACGTTCGACAATGATATCAAGCACATATACATATATCATGCGTTCAATATTATTTTCATAGAAAAGGAATCAATGCATACAACATACTCTACATTGAGGTCATGAAAATAAGTTTCCCCATTTCACTTACATATCAACTTAATAGTAATAAATTTCAATTTTAACCTTTTAATTAATTATTAGACAAAAAGAAAATTAATTTTCATTTTTAAAAAACAGGCGGAAAAGACAAATATAAGGACCTTACCCTTTTAAATTAAATATTGGTGTTAAAAGAAGGTTTTTTGGCCATTTGCCTCATAATACTGTCGTCATCTTTTTACGTGTACTATAAATTATTTATTTTGTTTGAGATGCCTTCTGAAATCAATTTTCATACTTGACTTGTTCGTTATTCAATTCGAAACCCATATAAATTTTGAATACATTTAAAGTAAACTTCACTCTGTAAAGGTTTGAAAACTAACAATGGACTGTAATAAATTAATTAAGGTAAAATAAAATTGGAAAGTAGTTTATTTTTAGTGACCGTTTTAAATGTTTGGATAGACTGATCTATCATATGCACACCCAAATAGTGATTGTCCTTGAGAAGTGAAATATAAATATGTCCCCGTCCCCCCCCCCCCTCCCCCCTCCCCCCTCCCCCTATTTGTAAATGTGTTGATTGAGGTGTTGACACCTCAACAACTAACACTGTTTGGGTGTGCATATAGTGCCCCCGATATAGATTAATGAAAAGAAAATGTCAATCGATATTCTAAAATGAAAAAAATAATCAAATATATTATATTACTCCATAATCTACATATGATAAACGACAAGTATATTAACATAATAAACTAATTTAAAACGACAATTTCTTTTGTAAATTAGCGATGAGGTGAGTATCGAACTCAAATCTTTTAATACTGGCAAGAACTTTTTTCATTATACTATTCAATAAACTCAATTTGAAACGACAATTAAAAAAAACGAGCAAAGGATTAAAAGAAAAGGAATCAAACGAGGACTCCCGTGCCTCGTTGTAGAGTTGTGTACCTGAACATCAATTAAATCACAAATTATCAAAAATTTATTGGGGGTTTTAACTAATTCTGCAAATTTCACCTTCACCTTCTATATTCTTCCCCTTTTTCTGGTACGAGATCGTGTATATTTCGTCTCACACCTATACACATATGCATAAAATTTGAGGGGTGTACAATTTTGTTCAAGTTTGATTATGTGTATTTTTTTAAAATACTAAAATTCATGTTTTTAAGTTTGTTCTTGTTTAATGTGTTGTTTTGGTTCATGTGATGATGATTATGTAAATGTCTATAATTGGAAATTGAAGAGTTTAGGAGGCTGAGTTAAGCTGTTTCATTTGATGGGCATTTTTGTTTTTTGTTATACTTGTGTGGTTTGATTTAGATTTCTATTTAATTTATTTGGAGTCGAATAATTTCAGTTTAATAGGATTTGTTTGTGTGAGTGTTTTGAATTGGAAATTGAAGAGTACAAGCTATATCTTTTAAAGGGCATTGACTAATTGAGTTGTGTATTATGTTATTCGTGTGGAGTTGCTTATGTGATCTTGATTTATGTTGGGAACTTATCTTTCTGTTTGGTCATTTTGATAAATGTAGATTTGCGATGTCGATTTCTATTTAATTTGTAAGTAATAGACTGAACTTTATACTTTTATCATTTAATCGGCATTGACCAATTGAATTTGTAGTGTTTTATATGTGGAGCTGCTTATGTGATCTTAATTTGTGTTGAGAATCAGTTGTTGTGCTTTGTGATTCCAGCAAATGCCGATATTCCATTTCGATTGACATTTGAGTATAAAGTAATTGACTTAAAGTTTATGTTTTAATGGTGTTCTTGTTTAGTGTGTTGTTTGGTTCATGTTATCGATGATTGTAAATGTTTTGAATCTGAATTTTAAGAGCTTAGGCAAGTTGTTTCCTTTAATGGGCATTGCTTAATTGAATTGTGTATTGTTTCGCATGTGTGTAGTTGCTTATGTGGTCTTGATTCATGTTGGGAGTCAATTTTTTGTTTAGTGATTTTGGTTAGTGCTGTATGCCATTCTGGGTTTCTGGATTTTGCTATGTTAGATGGTTAAGTTGACCAGATGGCGGGATAAGTAATTCGATTATTAGTTGAAGAATGTGTGAACTCTATTGAAGTTGAATAATGGTTAGTATGTAATGTTTATAGTTATTGGTGACTGGAATGTGTAGCAGAAAGTCATTCTGTCTACTTATTGTTGAGTATCAGTTAAGATTGTCGGTTCAGCATTTCCTGTACACACCCCAATCAAACAATAACTTACGAATGAGTTTACGTATGTTTTATACCTATCGCATGTTTTAGCATCTGATGATTTAATAATTGCATTTCTTTTTCCTGTGAATTTTGCATAAGTTGGACGAATTGTTATGAATGGGTGCTCCAAAACAGAAGTGGACAGCGGTGGAAGAAGCTGCCCTCAAAGCTGGTATAGCCAAGTACGGGTTAGGCAAATGGAGTACGATACTCAAAGATCCAGATTTTAGCACTGTGTTGCAATCTCGTTCTAATGTGGACCTTAAGGTACATAGTCTTAAAACTTGCATTACTATCCTAGTTTCTCAAAGCCTTCGTAGCTTTTTTATTAATGTCTTCAATTGTGGGGGCTAAAGATGCTAACTTTTTTGGTTTCACTTGCCAGGATAAATGGAGAAATATCAATGTAATGGTGAGTGGTACGGGGTCCCGACAGAGAGGGAGAAATAATGCATACAAGATCACCGCCACGACCCAGAAGAATGGAGAGAATGTTGCGGATGCAAATCTAGCTACTGATAGCAATATAGATATCGACGATATGAAACCTCTTGCCGAGATTCCTGCAACACCATTACTAACTGCTCCTAAGAGACCAATTTCAAGGTTCTATTTATGTGAACCTTACACCATTTCAAATGTTCAGTTATTTACACAGAAAAGTTGAAACAAATGCCTTTTGATTTAAATGGCTTATCATTTGCATGGCTTAATCTTTTATTACTCATATTTTGAAGACTGTTGATATCTTTATCAGACCACTGAGTACGTCTCTTTATGGCTACAGGTTGGACAATGTCGTATTGGAGGCCATAACTGAGTTAAAGGAACCTCGTGGATCTAGTTCAGCAGCCATTACACTTTACATAGAGGTACTTAGTCTGGCATAGAAATTTAATTTGTAGGGCGAAGGCATATTTTTTTCACTGGGTGATATTTTTTAGTAGTGCATTTAATTCCATATTTAATTATGTAACTTCTTAATAAATTATTATATATGGCAGGGAGCAGTTCGGGATTCAGTTGAGATTCTTGTGGTGGTCCATATATTTTTGTTGTGTGTGGGGTGGGTGGATAGGTTGAGGGCGTTTAGCGTTTTATCTTCCATAAAGTTGCTTGTATTATGCATACAACCTTTCCTACGTAGAAAAAAAGAATTGGATTTGCAGAAGTACTTGATTGAGATTCCTAAATTGTATCTTTTCACATTTTCTATTATTAATATTCGAGAAAACTATTTGTTTTGCACGAGTGTCATTATTCCAAGTTGTATAATTGGGACTTTTTTGAGGTTTAGCATCAAGAGCTTTTATTTTGCAGGACCGTTACTCAGTACCTTCAAACTTTAGCGAGCTCTTAGGAGCAAACCTGAAGCATCTGACAGAATTTGGCAGACTGGTTAAGGTAATCATTGTTCTCCTTTTAGTACAATATTGAATGTTAGCAGGATTTGAAGATCACATTTGCTCTTGGACCTCACAAGATTCATTTGTTTTGATAGAGGAAACATCATGATATGATAACAAATTCAGGAGTGGACTAACGTGTAGACTGACTAGTAACTCTATCTCCATCCCTTCAAGATCATCAAATTAGTATTTTTAATGGTCAAAATTGATAACATCGTCTTCTTAATTTGCACTAACAACTTTGAGTTTAGTCGAAATTATAACGTTAATAGTAAAGTAAGGTGAAAATATCATATTTTGCTACAGTATGTTTCACAAAATATCACACAGTATTTCATAAACATGTGAGTTCAAAATGTAAGATGCTAACTTAGAAAAATTCTAAGCTAGATGATCTTTTGGGATGGAGGGAGGTAAGGTGGCTTGCTGGACCATAATGCCTGGCATGTGTGCAGAAGCTTTATGATTCTTTAGTCACTCGATTCCTCAATGTTCTTTTGTCTGAAGAAGAATCATTGATATAATTGTGCTCAGGTTCATACATAATGGCATATAAAATTATGGTTGCCCCTGCAGGTAAAGCATCTATACAAGCTAGCATCAAATTCGAAATCATCTGAAATAATGTCAAAACCTATGTCATTCCCTTCGGTGGGAGCGAAGGATACTCCAAAAGCAGATAGTGGTGTGGGTAGAATCCTCACTAAACCCCAAGTAGATACAAAACGAGATGTAATGAGAAGCATGACCTTACAGGAGGCTGTCGCAGCTGCTGCACGGGCAGTTGTTGAGGCAGAACTTGCTAAGGAAGAGGCTGAGAAGGCAGCAAGGGAAGCAGAGGAAATAGAAGCTGAGGCAGAAGCAACTCAATGCGTTGCTGAATTTATAATGAGGGCATTGAAACCTTAGATTCAGCGTGCCTGGTACAGCTTATTTTATCTAATATCTCCACGACTCATTTTTCTTCCCATTTTATCACCTCATTTTGCACCACTTATATCAGTGCAGATACTTAATATCCTAACCCATTCAATATTATATGCTTCATCTTTCTTTGATGTAAAAAGTTTGGATAGTTAACTCCTAAAGTGGAAATCTCTTTCTAGGTAAATTACTCTGTTTCC
This sequence comes from Echium plantagineum, assembly GCA_003412495.2. Classification (NCBI taxonomy): domain Eukaryota; kingdom Viridiplantae; phylum Streptophyta; class Magnoliopsida; order Boraginales; family Boraginaceae; genus Echium; species Echium plantagineum. The sequence continues at coordinate 31,333,425 of CM016567.1, forward strand.
ATCATTTAACATTGCCGTGTTTGAATCATTGTTGATTAGATTTAGCTTTCATGTGATATGCTGAACTCTTCAGTGAGTCCTTGTTATTTTTCACTGAAAAGAATGGCCAATATAACTCAACACCTTTGCGACACTTGATACTATATTTTCATGGTGATAAATATTAAAATTTCACACCCCATTACTCTCCACTTTGGGGGTACATGGCATTGAGGCTCCTTATGGTAAATTGGTGTTGTCAATGTGTTGTGCTAGTAAATAGAAGTGTGGTTGTCAGTGGGTGGAGAACAATAACCATCATCATTAGTTATTCAGTCAATCGTTTAGTAACAGATGAGGCTGTCCTCGTAGGCCTGAAGTTGACCACCTTTTTTTAACTATTCTCAGCTATCAAATATGGGTGTAAGCGATTAACATTATCAATGCGTTACTTATAAAAGAGAAGGGAGTTTATTCTGCGTTTCCTTCTAGATATGAACTATGGGGGTTCTGAATTTCTCTGTACCAAGTGTGCCAAGAATTCCCTATTTATATATATACACACAGGTGTAAGTCACTTCGTTACATGCATCTCTCTATTGGGCTCAGACAATAATGTATTGTGGGTCTTACTCTGAAGATTTTGTGGTTCATAAAGTTCATTCGTATTCCTCATTAAGTTGTTGCCTATTGTGAATGAAAACGTAATCTGAAATTGTTCATAGGTATGACTCCTTTCTTTCGTTTCAACTTGTAGATATCAAGAAGTGGCACTTCCATTTTACGCATTGGATCTCATAAAGAAGACAACTGCTGTATATATTTGAGGTTGTGAATTATGAAGAGTTTCATTCAAAGTCATGAATTCTGATTTTTCCATCTTGAGGGTGTAGAAGAGTAGAGAGAATGCATTGGAATGTGAGTATGTGACAACTTTCAAGATTTTGAGCTGGAAGAGTATCCGCCTTGTGTCTCTTCAATTGGAGAGGTGATACTGAACACTATATCCTGATTGATATGGTTCTGCACTTGTGCTATATGCAATGAAATTTTTAGTCTTCCCTGCTTCAGACCTTCCAGCACTTCTTCCTCCCTGTTCGGTCTTCTGTGTTCGGTTGTCTATCCATCTGCTCGTTTTATGGACTGCGTAGAACAAAACTACTCGTGAAGTAGTAAATTGTTATATAAAACACAAGTAAATTGTAATAGAATGAGATTCTGAATTCGTTTACCTGTTTGCGAAATGTCAACATATGTCGCCACTGTTCATTAAATTTCTCATCTCGATCACCCTAGTTTCAAAATGACCCCCTTTTGAGTTGATCTAGTTTCTGTTTGATTGAGTGGTTGGAATTCAAAAAGTGATGGGAGAGCCGCAGAGGCGATTTCAAATTGTTAATTGTCAACAACGAAGAAAACAAACAAGCAAATGACAATTAATATATATTAAGAAATAGAGAAAGTGAACAAAAAAAAGTGAGGGACAGCTTTAGACAAATATTTGCATGATGTCTAAACACTAACTATAAAAAATTGTTGATTTGACCAAATCCTGTTAGTAATGTTGCCCATCCTGGAAAGTTCAATTGTTTGCTCAACAAATCTTCCTCATTCTTCTCCAACATTGTCCTTGTAACCTCATTTAGGCATGTAAACGAATCGAAATTGAAATATTTAATTCTCGATTAGGCATGTAAAAGTTCTGCATTCTATAAAAATTCAATTCGAGGTTTGGTTTGAAATTCTACGACCAAATTATGCAAATTCCAAATTGCATCACTTAGAATCTTCCATCATTTGTCCAGTTGTGAGTGTAGATGCTCTGTAGGAGTAATCATTAACATCAATTATCAGCTCATCAATATATTAATACTGATCCTCTTGTCATAAGTCATTATGAAGTACTCCCTCCTTTTCAAAATGAATAATTATTTAATAAAATTTTAATTTTTTATAATAATTGATTATTAATAAATTTTATGTGCTTTTGAACTTATGTTATCAATTTTAATCATAATAATTGTTTTTTACTTTTAAATGTTACTTTCCATTTTGAAAGTATTGTGTATGGTATAATAGTAAATTCTCTAATCTCTTACTATAATATTTTTTATTAAACAATCATCCATTTCAAAACATAGTAAGTACTTGTTACATGTGAAGAATGTCCAATTTCAAACTCCAATAGGCAATAGCTACATAGGCGGAGGCAGTCTATTTTACGGTGGCCTCGGCCACCAGAAGACCTTTTTAATTTTTTCTTTTAAATAACATATATTCATTCTACATACTACAATAATGCTTTAATGAGTACTATTTGAGAACGAATTTTTTTTGTTATAAGTCCATCAATCAAAAGGATTTTGTCCTGATTTCGCCTATGAAAGAATTGTGAATAACTATCTTTGTAAATATAATTACTACAATCACTTCTAACATTTCTTTTTCATCATAAAAGTTCCGTTCTAGGCTGTTGTAGCTTCAAAGTCAAGAATAATTTTCCAGTTTTCACTCTACACACCACTCAATTCCATCACTTTTTTTCAGTTCCATATTTCTCATATCTTGAAAAATAATTTAGTTCTTCCTATAAAGTATTGTGTTTGATTTTCCATTCTTGAATAAACTCCCAAAAAATGGTTGTAGGAACCAGAAACACAATCCTTGGATTCTCATTTGTGTGTGTGTTTTTGTCAATGCTCACATCAAGAATTGGTGCAGAGAACAAAACATGGGTTGGATCAAAATCCCAGTTTGAGTGCACAATGTGTGCTGCATGCGACAATCCATGCAATACACCATCGTCTCCGCCACCATTGCCTCCTTCTCCTCCACCACTACCACCGTCGCCACCACCACCCACACCTACTGATAACATAAACTGCCCTCCCCCTCCCTCTCCCTCTCCTCCACCCTCTGGTGGCTGCACTTCTTGCTTCTATCCCCCACCATTACCACCCTCCCAGCCTAACTATCCGTATTATGCCAATCCTCCGCCGTATATATCAGGGCCAACGCCACCTCCACCGAACCCCATCGTGCCATACTTCCCTTATTATTATTATAGCCCTCCACAACATTCAAACTCTCCATCAACACATTCGTCAACTTTCTTGATCATCATGTTTTTTGCACTTTTGTGGTTTCTTTGAGATATACTGTATTTCGACTTCGAAGGAAGGTCAGAATAAAGTACTAGATCTTCAAACTCATCAGCCTTTGATTTGAACTTGAAGCTTGATGCACGAGGGCAAATGGGCAATAATCAAGAAGATCTGATTAAGGGCTGAAATTAGAATGTTTTCTCACATTATATGGATGTTGACAATTTGTTCCTCCTACTTCCTTTATTAAAGTTGAGAGATGTAAGCTAAGTTAGTAAATTTTGTGGTAAAATTGTTCCTTCTGCATTACTGAAAGTTACTTGCAGCTTTTGATGAATTTCATCACAATCAGCATCAAATTTATGTACCTCATTACTTCGAGGAAAAATGTAGCTCAGGTTTTTCGATACTATGGCGTGTTTGTGTTTAACGACTTGCATAAGTAAATGACACATGACATCGCTCAATTGTTATCGCTAAAGAATAATTGCAAATCTAAAAATTGGAATGACTTCCATTTCCAAAACAAATTTGAAGGGATCACAACCTTAGAAAATTGAGCATCTCTTTTACAACTCAATTTGTTTCTTAACTAACAAAAACAAGAACACTAATCTATGATTAATTAATAAACCTAGCATCACCCACCACAACTCACTCATGTACCCCTACCCCCACCCGCCCCCCCGCCCCCCGTCTCAAGCATAGACAGAGCCACATGACAAAGCCATCAACAAAATTGCAGCCTGTTCAACCTCCCCAATCTTTCTCCTATGGGAAGTATTTGATCTTGGTTTTTGAAATGCAACCACTTCCTTCCCAAAACCAAACAATTTCTTCTGCATTAAAGCTCCTCCATACCTACTCCCATTACTCTTATCTTCACTACTACTTGTACAACTTTCTCCACTGCTATTTTTCACCTTCAAATCAACTGCTTTGCTTGCTTTCTTGACTTTGTTGTCCTCTTTGTTCAATCCCAAAAGTGCCCTTCTTTTCTTCCTACTCTTTATTCCACATGCATTACATAGAGACTGCATATATACACACAAAGATCAGCACACCAACAACTTCAAGAAAATACCATAAACATAATCACTAACTAAATACACACAAAAAATCAAATTATTACAATAATTTATACTACCATTTCGACTTTTCAAACCTAAAACTAGAATACTATTAACACATCATATAATATTTTATCAAAAAAAATACTAAAGTACACTATTTTCACCAGACTATACTATTAAAGCTATCATTTTGATTCAAATCAAATTATACCATTCAAACAATTAATCAGGTTTTGTTAATTTTAACGATTGAAAAAGCAAATATGACGATCTTTTAGGACAAAGGAGGTGGGGGTATCTATACCTTTGGACCAGCAGGACCACCTCTCCAGAGAGGTGTCTTGGAGGTACCACAATCAACACAAGTTTTAACTTGTTTAGGACCATCTCCTGATGAGCCTTTATCATCACAGATTTGGCTAATCTGGCTACTTTGGCTGCTCATTTTCTCTTCAGATTCAAATGATCCCTGAAAAATGATCAAGAAACCCATGTTAGCACTCAAATCAAACTCATCATTACACAAATCAAAAGATCAAAAAAACACAAAAAATGATCATAATCCATGATTAACACTCACTAATTACCTTATCAAAAAAGATTCAATCTTTACTCTTAAAACTTGCTCAAATCGCTCTTCAACTTCAAGAAAACCAAACAAAGTGAGAAAAAACCAAAGTGGCAATCCTCAATCTTACTCAAAATGCTCTTAAGCTTCAAGAACCCCCAAAAAATGATGGAAAAAAGGGATCAAGAAGCAAGAAATGTGAACAATATTATGATCATGAAATTAGTTTATAGCAGAACCTAAAAGATAAAGAGAGGGATTTTTTGTTTGATATTTGAAGGGGCGGAATTTGAAGTGATGAGTATTATGGGGGAGAAGATAAATGTAAATATATTTATAGACAAATAAAAGGTTGAATTGGGGGCGGTCTATTGAGAAATTGGACAGAGATATCAAAACCCTAAAGTGCGCGGGATGTGTGAAATGGCGGATTTGCCCTCTCTATGACTATTTTGCCCTTCTCGTGAATTATTTAATTTGGAAGAATGTTTGATGCTCACCCCGCCAAAAGTATGAAAACGGCGGGAAAATGTTTGGCTGGTTTTGTTTTATTGGGGTGTGGGTTGTTTTGGAGTTTTATGTGTTTGATTTTGGGCTTGGTTCCAGTTGGGTATGATTTGAGTCGAGTCAAATATGTGTCCGAGAAGTTTTGGTGTAGTTTGATAATTAATGGAGTCGAGTTGTAAATTTCATAATATGTAAAATTGATTTTAATCGCATAAAATATATTTTAATGTGTCAAATTATATAATTATAATATAGTAGTAATAGAATAGTAATACCTAGTGCCGGAAACGAGTCGAGTCGAGTCGGGTACTGGATTATCCCACTCTATTCCTTAAGACAACGAGCTAGTAATTAATCGAGTATAACTTTAGTACTCTACTTTACTTCATAAGATAATGAGTCAGGTAGTGTAGTTATCCAGAATTACTCATTTATTACCCAATTCCTAAAACAAAACGAAAGATGTGTAATGCGAAATCTTGAGGACCTTTACGTAATTGTAATGGCAAAAATTAAACAATGTTGTAGTATTTATCATTCTTCTTGAATTTGGTTAACGAAACAAGAGGATACTTTAACATTCTTAACGAATACTTCTAAGACGTAATATGTACTAACAATTGAACAAAGTTAACAAACTTTTCCATAGTGTAGCTTGATGAAAATTACAAGATCATTTTTCTTGCAATCATTCGGTCACGTGGTTCTCAAATGGGGGGGGGGGGGCACTTTCACGAGATGATACAAAGGTTGTTGTTTACTTGTGTAAATTAACGATGATGTGAGTTTCAATAAAAAACTCCTCGAACACCACCAAGTTGACCTACATGGCTACATCTCCCAATCTACAATCCATAGTCCAAGTCTGGAATTGTTCGAACCCAGTCCAATTGGCCTGCAAAGGAGCCCAGTTTCGGCCCTGCATCAATTTTGACCAAATGATACTCGTGTAAACTCAAAATCAATTTTGACTCTCTCATTATATAAAGTCGACACCGATTATCTCTTTTGCAGTGTTCATAATTGTTCGTAATATCGGCATCTGACTTAAGGTACCTAATTACGTGTTTTTTTCAGCAATTTTTTGCAATAACTATGTCGAGATCTTAATTATTATATATTTTCTTATAAAGAATATTCAATTTTGGTCGAATAAAGTTTTCAATCCTGTGCTCGAATTAAGCTCAATTTTATGTATGATCTTATATGTATAGTTATATTTTTGCTGAATATAAATAAACTTAACCTCAAACACTAAAATTCGATTGTTACCTTTAACTTACTCATCGTGTTATAAGATTATAATTACGTGTATGTTATTGTATGATAATGAGTTGAATTTATATTAATTGCAATAGTATTTGTTCTGGTAGTTGCTGTGAATTTATGAATTTTTATGGAGTATGGTATTTGAATGAATTGTTAGAAAGATAAGGGTTTTCATTCTGTAATGTAGAAGCGCTTTTGAATGTTTATTATCAGTGATATGCCCTTGGAAATGGCGTTTGCTGTAGTCCCTCTGTTCAAACAATTTTCTTTGGAATTTTCAATTTTGAAACAAAAAATTGAAGCTAAAGAGACGAGTAATAAGGAACGGGGGAGTATTAATTTGTATAATTGGATTATAGTTTCAGAGAATTGTAATGCTTGAGATCATATCACGAAAATCGAATCTGGAATAGAGTTTTGAACTTGCTATGATTAAATATAATTTTGTGAACATCTGATATGTAGTCTGATTATTGCTTTGGTATCAATCGGAAGCAATGAATTAGCTGATAAAATAGTATATGAAGCACTGTAATTTGTAAACATTGTTATTCTTCAATACAGGGGGTTCCGTTCATTTTCTTGATATATGGCATCTAATAAAGATGATAATGCTGGTCAAGATGCGGCAGAAAGGATCAAAGTAGCAGCACTATCCGCTGCCAAGGGTCTCAGTCGTACACAGGCTGAGCGTGCAGCTGCAGCTGCAGCCCGTAATGTTAATGCATATGGGCAAAAGGAAGAAGGTCCGAGCCGATGGCAAGAGAGGAAAGAAGCAAAGAGGCAGATGTATCTTATGAGTACTGAGAAGCAAGTGAGACTGGGTGAAAGGAAAGATACAAAGAGTTCGATGAATACTATAAGTGCACCCGCACAATGCCAGAAATGTTTTCAACCTGGGCACTGGACATTCGAATGCAAGAACGAGAGAGTTTACATCTCACGGCCATCTAGGACTCAGCAACTCAAGAATCCAAAATTGAGGATGAAATTGTCAATCTCCTACGATTTGGATAATCCAGATATTAAGGAGGAGAAGAGTGAAAAGCGCACTTCAAAGAGCAAGGGGAAACACAAGTCAGGTACGAGGTCTGGCAGTGATAGTGAGGCTTCAGTCTTCGAGTCTGACAGTGAATCATCTTCAGAAACAGGATCAGGGTCTTCATCTGAGGAGGGTGAATCAAGTTACAGCTCATCCACCGACTCTGAGGAAGAGAGGAGGAGGAGGAGAAAGAAAAAGAAGATTCAGAGGAAGAGAAGGCACCGTAAGTACAGTTCCACATCAGAATCCTCTGATTCTTCATCCGATTCAGGGTCAGATTCTGAGGATAGAAGCAGCAGGAGAAAGACCAAGAGCAGGAGGCATGGTAAAAAACGCTAAGCCGGTTGAAGATCTTGCTAGACTTCTGCCATTGGTTGCATCACTTAGCGCCTTCATATATGTTCGTATTTAGTCTTTCATGGTGAGATGATTATGTTATGTTGCAGTTCTGATTATGTCATATCCCAAATCTTTCCCTCAAGATAGCTATGCACTTTAAAAGGAGTGTAAAAAACAAAACAACTATGTAACATGTTGATCTATGAATTTTAGTAGTTTTTTGTGTGAACATTGTTGTCTTTAATCTTATTGAAGGTTTGATTTCACAAAATTTAACCTTATTGAAGATGTGAAATAAGTTCGTGAGATATGTGGTTTGAACTATGTTCTTGTTCCCATAACACACGGACACATGTGTTCTTGTTAGCGATCAAACACTAGCTAAGACGTTGAGATGTATCTCATATTACAACGCACGTCTTTACAAGACGCTGACACGTGTCTCTCTACAAAACAACGGATGTGCATTTCATGTGTCGAAATTAACGGATGAGCAGACGACAAAGTGAGTGAATAGGGACTTTTAAAATACGGGTGAGCGAACAGGGACATTTAAAACAATAGTGAGTGAACGGGGTTCTGGACAAAACATAGGTGATGATCCTTGCATTTTACCCCTTTAATTTACATGCGCATGTCTCATATTACGATATATGTTTTTATATCTTTACACGCTTATCCATCACAAACTAATTTACATATTCTATCACCATGGATCTTTATCCATTTCCCTCATTCACATTAAATGAAACGAGCATTTCATGATTATGTTAATACTATTAAAACAACATTTTAATACGTTCACATTTATAATTACGATCGTGTGGTGCCTTCGTTGACGTCCCAAGTTAAAACCTATCCGAGTCGCCACAAAAACGAAGTAGAACAAGCTAGATAATGTAGAAGCAGCCTACATAATTAGATGTAGACATTTGATTAAGATGCATGATAAATTGATAATAACAAAATATATCTAGTTCAAAAACAATATTATCATCAAAGAGAAGCAAAAAATCAATTAAGACAATAGTAGTTGAGCTGGACCAACACGATTAGAAAGAAATATTTGGATTTTGTAGGACTTTAACAAGATGATGCATGCACTTCAACTTAACTCAATAACAACTACAACTCAATCATATCATCATCATTAATTATATATTAATTATATATTACAAAATAACACATACACCCTCTATCTTTAAAATAAACATTATCAGATATTGATTTTCATTAGTCAATTTTTCGATTTTTGCACTCAAGCAATATCTTGGAATTTTAAAGTGTTATATATAGTGTGGGATAGAAAAATATTAAAATATATACCCCTATTTGTTTTCATATATAGTTATATACATAAATTAAGAAGAAAAAAAGTAGCTAAAAAATTATGGTTTTGAACAAAAAATTTAGTTTATAATGACAAAGTAAAATAAATGAAGGGAGTAATACTTTTTAACATATTTTATAATTTATTTGACAATTTTGAATGAAATAAGTAATTTGAATGTCAATCAAATTGTAAAGTTTATTTACTCTATATAATATGAGAAGGGCAAAGAGATCAATTCTTGATATTGTATGACCAATTTATACGATCTTGTCTAAGTTGAAAGATAGCCCTCATACATTTTTTAACTCCCCACATTCAATTTCTTTTGGACGAAGTTGAATACTATTTTATGTTTTTTATTCGTGTCATAAAAATGTAAAATCATCATACTAACGACTTTTATACATCTTTTATGTGAAATTTATGGAGGAAGTAAATCGCTTATAGGAATCGAACCTGTATGTTGCGTGAAGAGGTGAGACTATTAATAATTTGTACTCTAGTTATTTATTAGTTGAGTTATGCTCAAGATCGGGGCCTCTTTGTCATAATGTACTTACTTTATTCAAAATTTATTATCACCAAGGTGTGCCATGTATTCATACCAAAGTTAATCAATGGGTTAATTCTTTTAATGTATTAATAAATTTTTAATGAATATTGATAAAATAATCAATAACTAGTTAATATAGAGTATTAATCATGGAAATACGAATCTGGACAATTTGTAAGCTTCGGATGAGTGTTGAATTTGTGGGGGCTTCATTATTGTTTGAAAAATGTGTAGTCGCAATATGGGAAAGAGATTCCTTATTATCTTCAACTACCAATTTGTAAATAATGTCAACATTAACTTTAATGGGTCCAAATCCGACAATCAAATATTTCGACACTTGATTCACTCTGTTTGTCTGTCTGTTCTTTTTATAATTTATAAGCCATACTTCTTTTGTTAGAATTAATGAATTATTATTAATTGTTAGGTCGTTCCAATTCTCTTTTAATTAGAAAGTAGATACGATTTATTTAATTTTATTTTTAATCGAATAGTGTGGTGAAAAATACTCTTGTTAGTAATCAGAAATGGTAAATTATAGAATATATCTCAGAGGATTTTGACTGTCCGGCACTTCAACACAAAATTTGGACATTTTTATAAAACTCCAGATCACTCTGTACAAAAGAACAACTTAATTTTTTAAGGCTAATTTGCTAAATGCCCCCTATACTTTAAATTTTGTTTCTTTGTGCCCCCTATACTACTGGTCGTTTCACAGATGCCCCCTCAACCCTCTTTTACAATTTTAAATGATGAACTGACTATCATACCCCTTTCACTACTACAAAGTATAGGGGGCAATATTAAAATATTTTAAATAAGTAAAATTAAATTTCACCCTTCTTCTTCAATACACCCCACCCCCACCCCCAACTCCACCCAATATTAAATTATGCTTGAATTGCAAAATTTCGAGCATACGCTTGAAAGATCTCTTCACAAGCATCCATCTCATCTGCTCAAAGTTGCAATTTCTTCGATTAATCTTAATGTTACAATCCAACCTCTTGCACAAAATTATGAATTTTTATACAATTTCTCTCAAGGCTGCAATTTTTTTGCTCAAATTTGCAATCTTTTCCACTAGTCTTGATGTTATAGCCCAGTTTCTTGCTTAAAGATTCAATATCTTCAGATCCATTGGCTCATAATTGTAATCTTTAATTCAAAATTAAGAAACAACAAAAAAGGTTATTTTGATGCCTTCATGTGGAATTTTGAAACATTAAAGTTAGCTCTTTCTTATTTAATCGAAAAATTAAAGAACTAAGCATGTGTTTTGGTGGATGCTTGCTGCTAGGAATCTCAAATAACAGAGGGCTCCATTTGTGTTTATATTATAAGTAATTGTCTGAGAAGTGACTGGGCTAAGAAGGACCCAAATGAGATTAATATCGAATTAATTATAATCAAAAATCAAAAAATTTAATCCAAATTGACTAAAGATCGAAACTTTTTCATGATATGAGAGAAATTAAGTTCTTGTGTGTTCTTGACAAAGATCTTAAGCGAGAAAGATGAAGAAAGAAGGTATTACTTAGCATCGAAATTATGCAATTGAAGCATAATTTAATATTGGGTGGGTTTGGGGATGGGGTGGGGTGTGTTGAAGAAGAAGAGTGGAATTTAATTTTAATTATTTAAAATATCTTAATATTGCCCCCTATACTTTGTAGTAGTGACAGGGGTACGATAGTCATCTCATCATTTAAAACTACAAAAAGGTGTTGAGGGGGCATCTGTGAAACAACCAGTAGTATAGGGGGCACATAAAAACAAACTTTAAAGTATAAGGGGCATCCAGCAAATTAGCCATTTTTTAACCAATTTAACTTTGCCTGAAATGTACTAATACATTCCTAAACGCAAGGAAATTGTAGAGAATGTTCGTAAAAGCTGTTGACGGCTGGTAATCATCCTAATCCACGTGCGTCAAATAACAAGATATAAAAACAATTTATGTTTTTAGTTTTACTATTACAACTTGACTATAAATCATTCTAAATAATTTAATAGTAATTATGGAGTCTATTAATTTCGTAAAATATACTTCTTCCGTCTCTAAATGATTGTCACATTTTGACTTTTCATGGTCAACAAAACAAAAATTGAAACATAAATATATCTTATTCTATATATGAAAAAATTATAAAAATTTGATATTTCAAAAATATATATTGAGACAAATCTTCCAAGATCCCACAAGACTATATTATTTCTTATCGTTTGATGAGAATTTATGATCAAATTTTATAATGTTTGACCACCAAAAATCAAAATGTGACAATCTTTTAAGGACGGAGGGAGTAGTTTTTTAATAAACTTTTTGATTCGTACACGAACATAAGATCACAAAAAATGTGTTAATCATTGCCAAAATTAAAATATGACAACTAATAAACTTACTGGCTCGTACACATACTATGTTCTAGAATAAAATAAACAAATCAACTTTATACTGGAGCACATCCTTATCCATATCACAAATTAGGAAAATTCATGATTCTTTCCTTTTTCAAAATATCACACCCAACAATTTTCCCTATATAAAGTCAAATTCATACCCCCATCTTCATCTACTTGCATAATTCTCATCAATTTTCTCTTCAAACAATTTCACATTCTCATAAACTCATTTTCATCTTTTAACTTGTCTAGTGATTTTCACATATTTTGCTTATGTTTAGCAAACTCAAATTGTTTATGATATGAGTTTTTCAACTCTCCGTTTTAGAATTACACTTATTCAATCATTTTCAGTTGTTTTTCTATATTGGTTTTACGTGATTTCTTGAATTTATATTTTTATTCAAACAAATTGTCTTTAAAGTATTTACTTCTATTGCATTGTTCAATCAAGAATCTGAGAGAAATGTCACAAATGAAGCCTACAAGTTCAGGATCAAGCGAGGACGATCATCGATACGCGATGATGGACGAGAAGAAGAGGAAGAGGATGATATCGAACCGCGAATCAGCGCGACGATCGAGAATGAAGAGGGAACAACACATCAAAGACCTCAATGATCAAATCTTCTACTACACAAACAAGAAGAGAGACCTGGCTTCCAAGATTGATGGTGTCGGGCAACGACTTACGCCACTCGAAACCGAGAACAAGATCCTCACAGCCCAGAGGGAGGAGCTGAGCAAGAGGCTGGAGTCTTTGGAGATGATGACTAGCTATTACAATGAGCCATATGAGTTGTCATCATTCATGGATGCAACCTATCAAGAACCTTGGCTCAAATCATGGGAACCACCTACTCAATATCAGCCAATTATGACCTCTGCAGGAAATTTCCAATTCTAGACGAACATCATCATGTAATTCTAATTTATTGTACTGTTTCATAGGCCTATTTAGTTTGATGTTTGGAATTTCTAGTTTACCTTAATGCTATTGTCACAACATTTATTTATATTGTAATGTCAACATTGCAAGAAACCTCAATGTTTAATACTCCGTAGTTCTCATTTAGACTACTGATCACACTAGGCAAGCCCTGCGTGTTAAACTCGGGCAAGAAAGTAGTTTTTCGTGTTAGACCCGGACTCGAGCAGCTAAGACTCGAGCAATAAAGTGGTTCTGCGAGCATAAAAGCATATAAAACCTTCTTTCCACGTGAGGAAATTGCATAACTTTACATAAACTAGATCGTTATGTACTAGTACAAGATTAGGCAAATAGAAGCTTGTTGTTGGCAGGACAAACTCGATCAAGGAAGTATACATTCGCATAAAAGCGTATAAATAACCTCCTTTCGACATAAGAAAAGTTCACAATTTCACAAATTTGCATAAACTATCGTTATGTACCAGATCAGGCAAACAGAAGCTTGTTGTTGGCACTAGATGTTTTAGTTTTCACCAGTGCTCATATTCCAGAAGCCAACTTCAAGTTCAAGAACTTGTAGAAACACTGCCTCGGCTTTTGAGGCGACGTCTTTTGAAGCCTTTGCCAGCCTCCGAGAAGCTATGCGCTGCAGAGATTGACAATATCGACCGAAATCATCGTTGCCCCATCTTTTGCAAGTTTCCCTTAATTCTTCTGGTGTTTGAGAGTTGTCGTCTAAGCAATGCGCGAAGCTATCATGATAAACAGCTTCAATAGCCCAGAAAGCAGTCATAGCTACCGTATAGCCAACTTCAGGGTCTATCAGGCCTTCCAAAAACCTGCAGGAAAGTGATGAAAATGTCATTCGATTCGTGCCCACTTAAAGAATAAGGTTAACATACTCGTGACGAGGGTGGGATTGCGGGGAAGAACCTGCAATACTCTTGATTGGCCTTCTGTGGAACAATGCTAGCTAACGCAACGTTCCACTTGGATGATTCATTCTTGAACCATGAGATTTCGTCGCTCAGAGAAGCCACACCCCCTAAAATAACATCTACATCAGAATCATCATCCGACTCCTTCCACGCTTTGATCAGTAGACTAGCTACAAAAGGCACAAACGCTCGAACGAAGATATAATCCTGTCCCTGAAGAGCTCAGATAACAAGCCAAGTTACGAAGTCTCATTGTACCAACATAATCTGATACCCGGAAACAATAATGCGAATTTATATGTAGGAAAAATTAACACCAAGACACCAAACAAAGACTCTGCACTTGGTGTTATAATGCTGCTACTAGGACAACAACGTCCAGGACGACAACAGAAGGACCTAGTGAGACCATTAGCAGACCTGAAAACTTGAGGATGTTCAAATACTTTCTGCAGTACCTAACTTTCTATGATTGAAAGGCTTACATATAATTGTTGAACCAAGCTTTACTTCTAGAACTCAATATTTCCGACACAGCCTAATTTTATGTTTTGGTTTGAAACCTAGAATTATGTTACAACACTATTGGCAAAAGATTCAATTTTTAAGTAAATGTACAGAATCATCACACCAAAAGCTAGGGTTTTGCTGAGTCAAACTGTTGAACAATCAATGATTTGTCAACATTACAACCTAGATCAAATTCCAATCAATACTTGCCCAATTAATCACCATATAATACATAAACATGAAAACCATCATATTTTTTTCAATTGGAAAGCTTTGAAGAATTGAATAAAGCAAACAAGTAACTGAAACTAAACTACCAACTCGATCAAATTCTAATGAATTAGACACCTACAATCATGAGTACATAAACATGAAAACGTAATAGAATGGTTGGTAGAATTGAAGAAAGCAAACAAGAATGCAAAATCAAGAAAGCAAAATCACCAGCCATTTCTTGAAATGGTTGAGGTCAATTGAAGCATCATGAATACTGAGGATAAAAGGGTGTCTAGTTGCTCCAACATACTGCAAACGATGCTTTCTAAGCCATGTTTCAATTATGTCCACTCTGCTTCCTGTTTCACCTGCCCCCTCCATGTTTAATCAGACTTTTTTTTCTTTTCTTTTTTACTATGTTTAAGAAATAAGTTAGTACTTGTATTTATAGTGTTTAAGGTGTTAGGTATCTAGTAGACCTCTGTTGAATCACCAACATGTATAACCTATATGCTTCACTTATTTGATGACAACCAACTAGCTTACTAAGCTATTTTACTACTTATCTCCATTTTTTGCTCATGTCAATAGAGTTAGGGATAAGACAAGTTAGGATCGGGTTATCGAGTTGATAAAATAGTAGAGATTGTGATTTCATGATTGGTTATACGGGATTTGTTTAGTATAATTTATCTTGGTTGACATGGTTTGTAGAATGTAACGTACAAATTTAGTTAATGCATATTCTACGAATAAATTATGTCATTGATGGTCGAATACATATAAATTTATGAGTGATAAAGTCCGCAATTATGCCGTCAATGATTTTTTTTTTTTTGTAAACTAGCAATGGGGTAAGTTTCGAACCCACGACCTTTTGGTATAACAAGAGACTTTTCCACTAGGCTACACAATTATGACGTCAATGTTAATCAATATATAAGGAAAATAATTTGATGATTACATAAAACCTCAGATTTTATTTATCATTTATCAATGAAGTCTTAGGATCCAGTACTAAAGATGCCACAGCAACTGAGCAGTCCTCACAAGTCACAATACAACACAAGACATTAGTAGAAAGGTTGATAAGAACTGGACACACAACACACTCACCTTCACAGAATACAAAACTAACTTCTGAATTATTTAGACAGGAATGCTTGTTAATACAAAATCGAATATGGTCGAGCGATCATCACTACTCGACCTTCACGACTGTAACAGGACAAGTAGCATGATTCACCACATAGTTGCTCACACTTCCCATAATTGCCCTGCCAAACGAAACTAGCGAGTGAGTGGACGAAACAAGTATTCAGTTATACATTAACTCAAGAACCCCGCATATGTTGTATCGTTAAAGATGGAGGTACATTTCACAATTGAGCGGATTAATAGGGCAAGCATAACTGAAGGGGGGGGGGCAGATTTGGTTAGTTAGGGAAGCTAGGAAGTCATTTCATAAGAGTCGTAGAGTATCTGGTTAGAAGTATACATTGTTGGGCATCCGAATCAGTACTGAGGGATAAACATTAGCATGGTAAGGGGGGTCCGATAATATGCAACCTCACCCTTGTAACAACAAGGAGGATTCTTCCGAATTAACCCAAGAGTGGAGTCAGTGCTGAGGAAAAACAAGCTAAATATATATGCTCAGTACTACGAAAACTAAGAGAATTAGATATGAACAAAAAGGAATAGTTCCTGGTATTTAGCTCGACAGACGACAGTTTTGAAACAGTCGAACCTCTTAAGGGGGCCGAGTCCCCTGTTTCCAATAATAAGGCACTCCAGAGGAATTTCTTCAATTGCTGAGCACAACTTCTCACGAGCATCTCCCCAGAAAATCTTCATGAGCACTTCAACCTGGTTCAAACAAACAATTAAGTACTTTTTGCGTTTCGGAAATATCCTATGCCATATGCAAATTAAAAGATGGTAAAGCAGTACCTCCTTCTCCTTAGCAGCTTTCGTGACAATGTCCAATGTTACCGCATCAGGGGTTACTTGATATCTCTTCATGTTGTTGGCATTCGTTAGATCGGCCAAAGGAATGTAAGCTGAATTGATTATCAACTCAAAGAATTCAGAACAATTAAAAAGCTTCAGAAGATCTATCTGTGTAAATAATCATACCATCTAAAGAATTCAGAACAATCGAAAGCTCGAATTGTCAAAACTTATCAAACAAATAGCAGAATCTAGTAACATAAACACCAAACTAGCAAATAACCACATGTACAAATAAACACAACAAAATTGCTCCTCCGTTTTAAAAAGATTGTCGAGCTTTGATTTTCAATTACCAAAATTAAATAACTCTACCATCTTAACTGGGACATATATGACATAACCTATAATACGAAGAAAAATTACTATTTTAATAGCTAAATGCATCATAAAAATCCAATCTTTTTATATATATATTTCACCATATAAAAATCGAATAGTATGTAGTCTTACCACTACTTATGAGTACATGAGACTGTTTTCGAATTGACGCAAGACACCATATATCATACAACATACACAAAACTATCTCATTTCAAATTTTACGAATAACTCAACAATCAAAATTCAAAACACGACAATTTTGTTGAAACACAAGATGCATTAAAAGGGATTATCGACGAAAAACATACGAGAGCCAGTGGTCTCCCAGAGCTGCATCTCCCCTCCTTCATAAAAAACCTCAGGCTGAATATTGAGGAGAATGAGATGATCCCCTGTTCTAACAATGTTATCAATTGCCCATTTCAAAGCTTTGCTGCTTCCCTTTGAGAAATCAACTGCCACCCCAATTCTTCTATCTGGTGGTGCCATCTTTGAACTTGATTTTCGCCTTGAAAACATGTGATCGTTAATTGTTACTTATTACACTTGAGTATGTTTGGTTGATGGATTTGTTGTCAGAAAATGATTGTGTAATGAAAGATGGAATATGATAATGACTTGGTCATAGAGTTGTCGGGTAATGAGAACCGTTGGATTGCTTCATCGTCAGAAAAAACAGGTCCCACCTAGAGCTTGCCATGTCGACTCAACTGTGTGGGTAAGAATTTTGTAATTTTAGTGGTGTTTAATTATTTGTCCGGCTTTAATAATTTTAACTTTCAATACTCCTATTTTAGAGATCATATAAAATCTCAAAGTTTTTAAAGTTTGACCATGTAAAGTTAAAATGTACAAATTTTTTAAGGATGGAGAGAGTAATATTGTTTCTTCCTACAATATGAGCATAAACAATTAAAAATATGAGATCCTTAATAAGAAAAAAAAAATAGAGGGAGTATTATTTTTAGGATTAAAATATCCAATTTCATTTATTAACATCAATTATCTTTTGACTTTAATACTTTGTTCACATCAACATCACACTTCAATTATTTGTGACTTTTTACTATTTGATACTAATGCTCGGAAGTGTGATGATAGAGTCCTCCACTATAAATGATCGTAAGTGTCGAAAAAAAGCCTGTTGATTGTCCACATATATCAGGATGTCTCGACGCCCCAAAAGAGGCTATAACTAAAACATGATAAGGAGGGTCAGATAGTACACAACCTTACCCCTATTAAAACAAGGGGGACTTTCCGAGTTGACCCAAGGAAAAGCATACTACAAGCATACTACATCTCCAAGGCAAATATGTAATAGAAAGAATGCGAAAAATAGCAATACAAGACAAAGCCATCGATGCTTCCTCCAAGACGGCAACACATTAGGCATGTAAGAGGTAAGAAGAGAAATTATTAACATCCAATCCTTTGACATGTACATAAATGTTGAGGGTTCAGAACAAAGGCCAAACATATACCAATAAGGCTATAAGTATCATTCTTCATGATCTTCTTATAGTAACGGTGGATGACGATAATTGTTTCAAACAGAAGAAATATCAGTTCAGCATTCTATAAAATGTACTGTGGCAAAAATTTCACTGATGTACCTATATATACTATATGCCTCTGCATTCTCTATATCTGATTGATATCAACTGTCGCTGTCATGTTATAATCTTGCTGATGATCGTAAATCACGCTTTTAAAAGCTTGTGTTGCGTTCCATCCCACCTCCTCTTTCGAGCAGGCCGTTGCAGATTTGAATTACAGGTTTCAATAGCTGCATCCAAGGCCATCGGGGCTGCTTTCTCAGCATCCTTTTTCAAAGCAATGGGCTGCTTAAACCTCTCTCTTCTCCTTTCCATTTTCGCTAAGATATCTCGCATTTTAGGATTTTCCTTAAAAGCCTGCTTCAAATCTGTAGCATTTTCATGCCTCTTGAAAGCCTCATTCCTACCTGTTGTATTCTCATGCCCTTTAAAAGCCACATTCCCATCTGTAGTATTTTCATGGTACATATTCTTGTTTTCTCTAATCTGTCTCAAATCTTTCTTGACCCTCTTTTTTAAGTCTTCAGTTAAAATTTGACCTTCCTCTATATCCTCAGACTCATTGTGCTCAACACTTGAAACCTTAACATGCTGTTTTCCAACGTTCTGTCTGGCATCAACCTCGAAGTTTTCATGGTGGCTCACCTTATTAAGATAGTCCACATCTGAATCATCTAAGGTTTTCAGCTTCGTCCCGTTGTTGTTGCCAATGTAGTCAGACCTAGCATTGCACATATTTCTACCTCTGAAGCTTCTTCCAGTGCTCTGCAGAGTGCATTTCCATAAAATGAGGGTCAAAATAACAATGTTCAATGTCCTTCAGTATAAAACTTATCATATATGCAAATGAAGGACCCATTGCTACAAACTAAAATAGCTGCAATAGGGAATTTATCAGCACAGAGAACTAGTAACTAAAGAGGCAGCTGGGTTAAGGCAATTTATCAATCAGATACCGGATGTTTTTAGAATCCTAAAATTAGATAAGGCACACCACACAGCCGAAACAAGGTAACTATGAACGCTCATGTTAGGATAAAATACGAAAAAAAAACAAGCCGTCTTGTTGACTTCTGTATAGAAAATTTAAATGGACAGTCAGGCACTCGAGCACCATTTAGTGTTACTACTGGTGCTTATAGGAAATTCAAGGGTGACAGTTTTCGTGCCCTTGAATTTTCTTTCTGCGCAGTGCCATAAGTAACATAGCTAACAAAAACATTAAAGAGGAACTGTCAAATTGACTACGCATCCTCATGATGGTCGACATAAAATCATCCCTTGATACATATCATATGTTTTAATAACAAACCTACATATGTGCCCACACAACAATGTCATATCTATTAACTAGAAAATGTATATACATGCTTTTCAGTCTATAATCCAATCTAAGAATAGATTTTACTGGTCTGGAGACTATCGTGAACAAGTAAAACACAGATTCTTAGCTCCTACCGGACTACAATTTATCTTTGCGCAGACTTCACGAGCATATACCTTAAACCTTCCCCAGTGCACTTCCATCACCACTAACCCACAAAATTAGATTAAAACATTACAAAATATAAAAGCTTATATCTGCTAAAAAATTAAGATTCATCAACAAACTACAGACTATGAGAACGCTTAAACACACATATATTGGTCCACCGATATTTAAAATGTCATAAGTACCGCAGCCATCGTTAGTATCTCTCTAGATGAACTTCAGTTTTATGTGACCCATGATCAGAATGGATATAGGTTTCCCTTATGAATATTTTACTATCAGAAGGGTAGCAGTTAACCTTCAATAATGATCACATAATACCAGTCCTTAGCAAGTTTAGTTAATTAAACGCATCTGCAGAATACAGATACTAAAACGTAGCTAAACAGATGTTCTTAAACGTTACACCTTAATGCATCTTTAAGTAATTCTATTATTTTCGGGAACCGCCTACTATGCACTTTATATTGGATATCAACTATGGAATATGGACTCAGATGAAAAGAACAATATAAGCAGGAGTAATTGACTTCAGATGAGAAGAGGTCGCACAGAGGACTCCATCCAAGGAAAGATACTGCAATTATAGAAGTGGTGTAGGCAGTTATGCAAAATAAATAAATTATAGTAAATTTGGAATATTTGCACTAAAAACCCACACAGCAATCAAGAAGCGGAGTATAGAAGATTACAAGTTGCCAGATATTAACATCAAATACCATCAAGTTCTATACATAATTTAAAAGACTGAGGGACAAAAGAAATTCCATCCCTTTTCACCTAATTAATGCGAAACAAGAAATATGAAGAGGGGTGAGATTTCATTGCTGTGATATGTTAAGATATCAAATATTTAGGGGACTGAAATACTATCTTTTAAAGTTACTGGGAATACAATAAGATTGAGAGATAGAGACAACTAGGGGGGAGGAGGTGTTCCTCTCCCACCACTGAACATGATATGATAAATGAGCTAACCTTTTGAAAACCGAAGCATGTAGTAAGAAAATACCTTATATCATGTACTTGGCATTCCACTTACACGACTGCACATTACAGTCCATAAAAAAAATCATAAACATTGGTCCTAGATTATCAAAAGAGGAAGGAGAAAACACTAATCAACAGCATGATCAATTTCGGTCTCCAATATTCAGAGGGCCTCACTCATGAGATGCTTAAGGTTAGGTTATGATGCTCAAAATCAACTATCTGGTCAACTGAAAAAGATTATGTCATCACATACCTTTTGTTAACTATGATTTGCCTGTAAACAGTTTGTTCGGAGAGAACAATATGGTTTATAACATTGTAAAATAAAGCCTTCAACTGTACGATGATATGCAAAAATTAGTGATTTGATTGACATCCTATATTGAATAAAGAGATCAACTAAAAACATGCAAGGAATAAAGGAATCGGATATATGCAGAAATCGGTTATTTGATAAAATCAAAGATTGAACAGAATTAACTAAAAACATGAAAGGAGTCAGAGCCAACATTATAAAGTGGGAGCTAAAATTATGGAGTGAGAACCTTCCACTAGTAACTGGAAAGTGGCAACTTAAGTATACAAATAGTAGGTTACAGGACTTCTTTATATTTCCTAACCTTACCTTTCTGTCAACACCAACCAACTGCGAGTCAACTGAACTCCTGAATCGAGGGAGTTTCTTCTCATAATCGGCATTATGAATAAATTTAGAGTTTTGAAAAAATTGACCACGTTTATGTCCTCTGGTCATTCTGAATCTCCCTCTCCCTGACTGCATGTGCTTTATATGATTTCCAGAAAGGTTAGGAGCATTTTGAGGATCAATATTTTTCTGACTTGGGTCTCTCTTGTTATAGTGCTCATCATTCCAACAAGATTCTCCATATTGCTCATGGTCCCTTCTTTCAAAATAATCCTGGGTATCTACATTTCTCATTCTTACATTGGTGTCAAAGGAACTATAGTGAACCAAATGATCATTATTGCAGCTTCTCTCAGCCCAAGTAACATTTTTCCTATTTCTGGAATGACTTTGATCCGTGCAATCTCTTGGAGATGAACCCTCCTGCAATCTCTGCGTGCAGGTGGAATGGGGTAAATTTTGTGAATCTCGAGGCGAGAACCTGGTGCACCCCACCTTGTCATCAACATATTCTGCATACTGCACATCATGAAGACCATTAAAGGCCTCATCTCGTCTCCGGATGCTCCCAGCAGAGCTCTCAACTTCTCTCTTAGTATACGATAAATGGTGGTCTCCTTTATGACGTATACAATCTCCGATACCAACAGTAGAACTCATAGGGTTTCTGTGATCTCCTTGAGTCAATCTGCTTTCATAATTGGATTGCACCAAAAGATCGTCATCCTCAACCTCGTTACTAGATTGCCAGTCATATTTTCCTGTCTTCCACTGGTCACCACCTTCACTGTCTAGATAGCAACCAGAGTTTGAATGCCAATGTTTGAATACGTCATGAGGTTGAGATTCCATGTTCTGCAGAGCATGTCTCCTGTCATCGAAGAAAATATCTTTCCTTCTCTTTTTATGTTCAAGCATGACCTTTTGTACAAAATGCTTCTTCTTTCCATTCATGATCTCTCTGTTATTCAGACCCAAATCATGTTCAGATCTTGATCCTTTCCAATTAGGTCTTTTCATGTAATGATCCCTGACATCATAGTCAGATAATATGTGATCTCCATAGTCAGGATTTGCTGTCGTATAGTACAATTTTCTTTTGCTTTCATATGAGCCCAACCCATTATGTTTCTTATAATTTGTTGAATGCCGAGAGTCACTGAACCACTCATTAACAGACAAGTGGGAAGCATCACCATCCATGTGAATTGGTTTATTCCCATGATAACTCAGATCACGCTGCAAGGCACTTCTACTACTTGAACAAAATTCACGACCTCTAGGTTTAGACGTGCCAGAATATCTTTTGGAGTCTTCCGATAGATAACAGCCATATGACACAGAATCCCTTACTTCAGGCAAATAATTTGGCGAATTCAATTTGTTACTAGACTTCCTAAAACCGGCACAAGTACCATATCCATAATCACTGTGTCTATAAGATTTTGGAGGGGTCACACTGTGGGGACTCTGATCACCATGATTAAAGTGTGGTTTGGGTACAGATGGCGTCGCGTCTACTAATCTTCTCCCATCACTTCTACCCAATTCAATGAAAGTATTCATTTCTTCATCAATAGGAACTGCATCAGTCCACTTTCTTCGGTGAAAAACATCACCTTCTGCAATCTGGCCACTGTCATGGTCAATCTCTAGATGTTTCGATACAGAACCACTTGTAGGAGAAGGCTTACAGGATTTGCCACTGGAGCACGAGAAAAACAGTGAGTTACTAACTCTAGGTAAAACGAAAAAGAAAACAGAAGGAATTAACATGAAAGGGCCAATGGGGTAATGTATGAACTAGTTCCGAATAATTGGCAAAACGAAACATCTGAAGGAACTACCGGCTGATGATCAGAAAATGCATAGCAGTCATATTATTGCATTGAGAGATTGTTTGAGAAAAAGGAAAGAAGATAAGAAGTGTCTCAAAAGGAAACAATAACATTATCGCATGCAAAAAATGGGAGAAGATCGGGGTGAACAGATAGAGACCAAGGATTACCATGCCTACAAATGCTAATACAGACCTTTCTAAGACAGAGTTGCCTGATCTTTCATCATACTCCTCCACACTGGATAGTTCATCTTCACTTGCACTACTGAAACAAAGAAGCTCCTCAGCTTCATCCAATTCAATATCCTCCTTTTCAAATTCAGTTTGATCCACATCCTCCTTAGCTGAATTCGAGCAATCTTCCTTTAGGTCATCGTGTACATCAATCTGCAGCACTCCACATAGTTAGATGCTACTGAAAGCCCAGTGATCATTTGTATTGAATAGCACTGTAACCTGTATGACAACGTCTGAGTCCCTGTCAAGCGGGCCCCACCGATTTTGAGATGGCTGGCGTTCAATGACACATTCTTCCACCTGAATTGCTCTACCACTTATCTGATACAGTTAAATAGAACTATGTTAATACGGCACCTTAAACTATATAAATAAAGACCTAAACATTGAACGAAGGAGGTTCTTTATAGAACTTGTTCCATCTATGAACACGTAAACAATTATTAGTACACACCATTTCAAATTCCAGCTGCACTGGGTTAGCAATTATTTCAGGCCCCACCTTGTGTGATTCGTTTACAAGTTCAGTTCCGACTTTAAGCTCCTGTCATATAACCAACAGAAGTTATATTGTGGGGAGAGAAAGAATTATGAATGAAATGAAATTACAGCACAATACTGATCACACCTTATTGTGTCCTAAAGATTTGCTCGAGTGTCTACCACCAGACATCTGGTATCGATATGTATTCTGTCACGTTAATTTTGGAAGAAAGCTTTGTCTTGTTAATACCAAAGTTGGTGACACAGCATGCATTAATTTAATTACTTATCGAATATTAACCGTAACGTAATAACATAATCAGTTTTTAAATGCAAAACTTGTACATACTGCTTAAGCAAGTCAAATCCCCGTATAAGTAAGGAAGGTAGATAACAAAATTATTAGCTCACCAGGCGATTACAGTATTGCTTCCAACTATTTTCATTAAAACCAAAGTTAAAAAAGTCTGTTATGTCAGCTCCAGGATGCCTCCAAGGCTTGTTATTTAACGAGTCGATATTTACATCTAAAATAGTCCTGCAGAAGAAAATTTAAAACTGATGACAATTATAACAGTTAAGAAAATAAGAAACAATATAATGAAGTGCAGCTTGCCTTGATCGGGGAAGAGAGAAGTTATCTCCCCTTTCAAATGCTAAGGAAGATGCATTCCGGTGATGAGCAAAACCAACATCTTCTGATTCATCTTGACCAGATTTAAATGAGTAAGAAGCTTTGCTTAGGGATTTATTGGCTCTCTTTTCACATGGAAATGCAGGTGATTGAAGTCTCATATTCTACAAATAAGAAGTCTGCTAATTAGGCATGATAATGGGGAAATATTAAATCTAGAAAGGACACAGTACGAGAACCAGCATACATCTTCACATTGGCTTAAATTTCTTAGCGTTATTATCAAATTTTCAAGGGAAGCTGTGATCCACATCTTCAGATGTAACCGCAGGATATCAAAATGGTTAAATTCTCAAAATAGACTTTTGAACGCACATTACATGTTTATCTCCCGTTGATCATGATGCATATAATTCACACACAAAGGAAACAGTCCAAGATAATACAAGAAATTGATCCACTATCTACCTGATCCAGATCACTATATACAACTGAAATACAGTTTATTAAGCAATTTACTTTAGAAATGAAGGGAATAATTTCTTAACAGTAACAATATCAACTCGTCAAGTAATCATAAATTCGATTTTGACTAAATACAATACATTATTGGTGAGGAACCAACTCTACCAAACTCCTCACTGAACTTGCATATACCTTGTTCTGTAAATTATACCCGCCACCAATCCTCCCTCGACTGGGATTCTGCTCCGCTGCATTCTTATCTGATTCGACCTCCTCATTCCCATTGTAGTCAAACCAACCTCTATTACTCATATGATCATTTCCGATAAAATCGTTTTTACTCACATGATCACTGCTCACCCAATCCTTTTCCAATAAACCATCATCATCATCATCCAATACAATGTTTAATTCATCCTCACTATCACTCCACTTATCCTCATTGTCTCCTCCCTCCACCACATCCTCCTCTACCTCCCCCTCCCCCTCCTCCCCCTCCACCTTCTCCTCCCCCTCCACCACCTCGGCAATCTCCTCCTCCTCCACCATCACATCCTCCTCCTCTGTTAGCTCATTCGCCGTAGCTGGTGCATTACTACCATTATTTCCAAAAATACCACTTTTCGGCTCCATGGAAAATTCATCATAATGACAATCTCCAATACCATTCCCCAAAGTTTCAACTTTCTTGATTGGCAACTGAGAAACCCCATTTACAGTATCCATTGCAGAGCTTGCTTGTACCTCTACATCTGCGTAAAGGTCTCCAAAATCATCATCAAATTCCTCCATATCAACTACGCCCACACTATATCAGTGATTACAAAAACCCAAAAAAATATATTTTCAATTGAAAACGAAAATGAATTTTAAAAAACTATATGATTGGACTTTTAATGACAGAAAAACGAAAATAGTGGATTTTTAGAGGAAAACGAGTATGTTATGAGGTTCGTAAACCTGAAGAGGGTTTTAGGTATTATAAGAAATGTGTGAAAAATCCTTAAACCCTAAAGGCATGGTAATTTTGTAATCGTGAATTGGTTTCTTTACTTCACCTGATTTTTACATGGTGTAGTGTGGTGATTTTTTAAGATGAAAGATTGTTATAAACATTAATATTTGTAAATATATATATACTACAACTTTTGGACATTTTTCGTTCGTTTTATTGCCAATTCATTGTTGTGAACAATCCGAATATCGGAATGTTCGAGTCTGCTAGATCTGTTTGGAATTCAAGTCTCGGCTCAGCTCGATGCCGAATACCGAAAATAAAGGCTCGCCTCTGCGTTTGATTTCTCGAATCGGACCACGAGCCATTCAAACCGAATACCCCGAGCCGACGAGCTTTCGGGTACCTAACTAAACCCAAAATCTAAACTTGAGTACCTAATTAAACCAAAAGAATTAATTAAATACATTAATCATTGGAGATGCATCAACATCAACTCTTCAATTAGAAACAAGCAAGAGGATGAGGAGATGAGCGGAGCTTAGAGTTTGAGATTATTGTTTTCACCGTTTCACAACATGAAATTACACGCATGATTAATGAAGATATGATTGGTGCTACCTCCAAGAATTAATATTATAAATATATAAGGGAAGGCCGAGCCGAGCTATTTGGCTCGATTTGTCGAATACAAAAAATGAAGGCTTGATTCTATATTTTATTTTTCGAATGGAGGCATGAGTCGAGCTTTTCGAATAGAATACGGCCAAGCTTTCGGGTTCATTTACAGACCTAGTGGCAATGTTCCAAGATGAAAAAATATTTTAAAATATATACTAAGGAGGATAAATTTGGTCACCGTGAGTTACCGAAAAAACATATGGTACGGGATTGAATGACAATAATGTATGGTTTAATATCATAGTGGTATTTGATAAAAATTTTGTTGAATTGTTTGAGGTTTCACTTTCGTTTCAAAATTATCACTTATTTAGCTTCTCGTAAGACTTACAACACACATTTAGTATGATTTTTCACTTTACAAATTTGAAAAACCCATTTTGTGGAATTTCATGTTTTAATTGTTGGGTTCTAGCAGTTTTATGAACTTGTAATGTCATATCAAACAAAAGATGTTCCATATAGACTTGTAATAGTCGAAAACAAGACAATCTTCTATTGTGGGTTTAAGTCCTCGTCCATTAGCATACAAAATTAGAAATTCGTGTTTTTGTAATTTATATTTATTTGTTGCAGGAAAAAAAGAAAGGAATTATTGAAATTTCAATTTTCCACAAAGGATATACTCGAAAGTATAAAGTCCCAACTTAGATTTATTTTTCATAAATTACAATATTGAAATCAAGCAAGATAAATATAAAATTCATTTTAACTGTTTGTTAAAACTGAATGTCTGAATCTGAAATTTGAAGTCTGAAGTCTGACAATAATGAATCTGAATAATGAAATATTTAAATGATTGACTTAAAAAACAGAAAGTGACCTTAAAAAAAAGATGAATGGAGTAGTTTATATTCAAAATTTCACATAACTCCTAAAACATCTACTCCTTTCATCCTTTATGGTCAATAAAACACTGTTTAAAACATAAATATTTCTCATTCTACATGTAAAAAAAGTTATAAAAAGTTGATATATCAAATATATACTATTAAGACGAATCTAACAAGATCCCACATAATTAAATTTTTTTTTATCATTCAATAAAAGTTATTCATTCAATAAAAGTTATTGATCAAATTTTTAAAATTTATTCACCAAAATCAAAATATGTCAACGTTTTGGACGGAAGGAGTATTAAAAAAACCGAAGTACACATGTCACATCATCTAATTTCTCCATTATTAGATGAGAACATGTACATGGGGCACGCAACTCAATGCAATCACCTTATACATATTGTCCCAAAACGTTGTCCAATTTCACCTTAAATCTCAACCGGTTTGTTGACAATTTCACAAAAACCATCACACGATGAGCAACGTCAACAACTCTTCACCAGAATCAAACTTAATCCTGGTGAATGTTCAAGCAGATGGTATTGCATACGTCACCATAAACCGACCCAAATCACTCAATTCTTTGACCCGACCCATGATGGTCGACTTAGCCAAGACCTTCAAATCCCTTTCGACAAACGACTCCGTTCGGGTCATCATCTTCTCCGGGTCGGGTCGGGCGTTTTGTTCCGGCGTTGACTTGACTGCTGCTGAGGACGTGTTCAAAGGTCAGTTCAGTTTGGTAGCAAGTAATTTTTAAATAATTGTCATTTATGTTTTTCGTAACGAAGATTTGATCATTGCTAATTTTGACTATAAAACTTTTACTTGAAAAGCATAAACAAGTAACTTTAAATGATATGTCATTTATTTTTTTCGTAAGGAATATATTTGATTATTAATAATTTTAACTATCAATCTTTTGCTTGAAAAGCAAAACTCAAACCGGGTATGAATTGGAGTTATTAGAAAGATGATTTGTTGTGATAGGATGCATAAAGACTGGAACAAGTAATATAAGTACAATAGGTAGCGTGAGACAAAATTGTAACAAGTGATCCAATGCAAGTACGTCGAATATTTCAGAATTTTTTTTATCGAATGGTGGCGTCGGACCTGTTCATGTTTAGGCCCATTCACTCGAACATGCACTCTTTTTATGAAAAAAGAAAATTATATATATTTAAAGAAAAAATTAATGTAAAATTAGCATTTATATTTGAATATATTTAAATGTTTTGAACACACACTTTGAAAATTATGCCAATTTCGAATAGACACTTTGGAACTTCTAGATCCGCCACTTGTCGTATAGTTAGTAAGTGTCACTAAACAATTTTCTTAGTAATGTGAATCGTTACCTTTAAAGGTGATGTTAAGGATGTGGAGAGTGATTTGGTGAATCAAATGGAACTTTGCAAGAAACCCATTATTGGTGCTATAAGTGGGTTTGCTATTACTGCTGGATTCGAGATTGCTTTGGCTTGTGATATTTTGGTCGCTTCGAAGGAAGCTAAGTTCATTGATACTCATGCGAGGTAGCTTGTTTTTGTTTTTTCTTGATGATTTGTTTTTACTTGGTTGGTATGCTGATATTACTAATCGTTTTTGTCTTCTCTTGATGGTTTGTTTTTACTTGGTTGCCCGTATGCTAATATTATGAACCGAATCGGGATGTTGTATTCATATAGTAGATTCCATTAACTGGATATATAATATTATTATGTTAATGGAAATATTGTATTTATATTTGCTGACTATTATTTAACTTGAGATCTTAACATTATCAATTGGATGGAGATGTATTTATATAGCCGATCCCATTTATGGGTAAGTTTCTACTTTTTCTTAGATGGAAGACTATGTTGGAATAACAATTATGGTAATGTTTATTTCATTAGTTCTCCATCCTTTGAAGATCTTGTTGTCTTAATGGCTTTTGTAGGACTTTAAACATTCTTATCTATAAAAAAAAACAATTATGGTTGCCCCTGCCCCCTGGAACCTGATCTCATGGTAATGTTAGTTCAGTCTAGGAACTGCGGTGGATTTGCTGACTAAGATGTTAGAAAATAAGCATATGCAGTCGCCACCCATCACTCTAGGCCCATATACTTGTACTATAGTACTACTGCCACAAATGCGGGATTCTATGTCTCTAGTGGAGTTCGAACCTCGATATAGCAACCTTTAGTGCTTTCCATTAAATGAACGCGTGTTGGTCCATTTAATGGGGTAAGACTTGAATTGGTTTGGTTTAATTTGATATGTTAATGGTATTGAAGTAGAATATTTTAAATATATATATTATATATGGTGTATAAAGTCCTTGATTACTATTGTCAATTTTTTTAGGATCGAGTTTATGCATTCTTAACAAAAACAAATATTACAAATTTAGGAAATGCATGTGGAGATATTTGTCTAGTGAGTGTCAATTATCATAGATAAAGTCAGTTTTGGGTAATGAAAAAAAAGGACAAATATGGCAATGTAATTGAAGAGGAGGCACTATCACTAGATACAGTGTGATGGATATTTGAAGCCTCTTAATCGTCTCTAGAAGTTTTGTCTTCACTTTTCGGTGCTGTACAGTGTTCTTTTCATTCAGGCACAAGCCTATTACACATTCTTTACAGTGTATTAAGAACAAATAAAAACAGAAAGATACACAAATTAAGAGGCTTTGGTAGTGACGATTAGCTGAGCACAGACTGTTATCACTGTGTTTCATGTCTGGGGTAGGGATAAAGCGAGCTTCTTTTGAGGTATAGTTGGTGCACTCTGTCGGATTGGACCTTTGTGGAAACCATTGTTGAGAACTTTCTTTGTTGTTTCTGTTCGATTTCACTTGACATGCACACAGGAGACAGATTCTTGTCTTGGTAATCTCTAGTTATTTCGCTATACAAGTTACATTCTGACCCTTTCTGTGGTTACTTGAGTCTTTTAGGTTCTCTTTTTCCTTGGCCTTAGTTAGTCGTCTTTGTTTACTGAGCTAGTACATTACTAATGAATAAATTATCTGGCTAAACATTTTTGCAACGTCGTTAACCATATACTATTCTGGTCTTACAAAAGTGAGTTTTCAGGTTTGGAATATTCCCTTCTTGGGGTCTTTCCCAAAAGCTTTCACGCGTCATAGGACCCAATAGAGCACGAGAAGTGTCTCTGTCTGCAACTCCTATAACTGCGGAACAAGCTGAGAGATGGGGTTTGGTTAATCATGTTGTCGAAAAGAGTGATTTATTAAACAAAGCTCGCCAGGTTGCAGAAGCCATCGGTAAGAATAATCAGGACTTGGTTGTGAGATACAAAGCTGTAATAAATGATGGCTTCAAACACGATTTGGCCAATGCTCTTAAATTAGAGAAGGTAAGGTTGCCCTCAATTCTACTTCCATATACTGTCATTTCCCCAATATAGATTCTCTCGCAGATCTTACAGTTTCACACTCACTTATACCAAGAATTATAATTCTGTGTGAAGCTAATATATATCTCATTAATTAGACTGCAAAGATTTCCTGTGAAAATAGAAATGATGTGTAAATATTCCGGAAATGGACATCAAAATATCATGATCCGAGCAAACAAATCAATTAGCAGAGTCCTCTTTCAAGAGGTCCCTTTAAGGCTGGAGTATACGATATCTGGCCTCTATGTTGCCTCTGATATGAAATTGTCAGCACACCTTTTGTCAAGAATAATTACTCTTTTGATACCATTCTCGACTTTGTTTCTCATTGTTTTCAGGAAAGGGCATATGCTTATTATGATGGTATGAGCAAGGATCAGTTCAAGGCAATGCAGGATTTTATAGCCGGCCGAAGTTCAAAAAAGCCTGCTTCGAAGCTGTAATGGAGTATTCATGGCTCTCTTACTAGTTTTTCATAGGATATTCGACTCAATCTAAATCTGTAATTTGATTTGAGCCTATAAATGAACTTTCTTGTAATAAATCAAGGTTTGTATTCTTCTGCTTTTCTCAGAAAGTCCATATTGTAGCCTTATAGGTTAAAAAAGGTTACATCATCATGCAGTCACAAACTTTTGTACTTCATAGCATAAAGTAAAACTCAATCCTCAAAAACTGCATGATTTCTGCAAAATTTATTAAAGGTGCAATTGTTTTAGTTACTTGTCTATTTGATAGTGTATCTCTTGCATGTTGACCAACAAACCATTTGTTGTCTAGCCAAGTTTTCATTTCCTTCCTAAACCCCGAACACAGTTTCCTCCCCCCCACAAACGCCTTCATCGCCATGGCAGGGCGACGAGAGCGCTACTCCTCTCTTTCACCGAGAGGAACCAACAATGTAGTAGCCGTTGCTGTCGGCATCTTTATAGGCTTCATTTTTGCGTTTCTTGTTCCTTATGGATGGTTCTCTTCTGCTCCGCCTACCTCTCAGGTTCTCATTTTATACTTTGTTGTTTATTTTGTCATTCTTGATCTCCTCTATGTGTATCGCATCCGAGTGTTCACTTAATTACTCTTTTAATCTTGATTGTTTCTACTCGTTGCTAATGATCCATGAGTACTTCAAAACGTCAATTCTTAAAATAATCGAGGGGCTGGAGAGGACATAGGTGATGACTAAATTGATTTTTGTGAACTTATATAAGTTAATTTTACAAAATTACAAATTGATACTCTTTACTTGGTAGTGACGGAGCTTAGAAGAAAATCGATGTAATCACTGTCCTTTAATTTTCTAATCGTTATTACTTTTTTGCCTCATTTAGTGTTCAAGATCCAACGTTCGCTCTAAATATATTCGTTGCCAAATGATGGAGGGCCGAAATTTTAATGTCTATTGTATTGGAGATTCGTTGGAGCTTTTTTTGATGTTCTCATATGATTCTGTATTTTTAATCTGTCTTACCTGAATTTTATGTTTTGTAGGCCAGTTCCTCTAAATGTGAATTCTCAGAAAAGATAAGCAAGTTGGGATTAAATAATGTGAAGTTATTAGAGAAGAACGCCGAATTAACAAAGCAGATGAAAGAGTTGAATGATAAGATAAAGTTGGCTGAGCAAGAAAGAGATCATGCTCAGGAAGGATGTATGACTTCGGGGGGTAATTCTATCAAGGCTGCCCCTTACGGTACAGATAACGCGTTGAGGACGAATCATCAACTTTCAAAGATCTTGGCAGAGGTTTCCGTTAATAAAGAGTTGATAGTTGCTCTAGCAAATTCAGAAGTGAAACTCATGTTAGAGATTTGGTTTACCAACATTCAGACAGTAGGAATTCGCAATTATCTGGTTGTCGCATTAGATGATGAAGTAGAGGAATTTTGCAAAGTAAATGGAGTTCCTGTGTATAGAAGAGATAAAAATGATAATGCTGGTATTATTGGACAGACTGGAGGTAGTCATACCGACTTCGCATTGAAGTACAGAGTCTCTGCGCTGAAGTTCAGAATTCTGCGGGAGTTTCTACAGCTTGGTTACAGTGTTCTCCTTTCAGATACCGATATTATATACCTACAAAACCCATTCAATCATCTGTACCGTGATTCGGATGTGGAGTCTATGACAGATGGTTATGATAACATAACAGCATATGGTTATAACGACGCTTCTGATGAACCTTCAATAGGATGGTCGAGGCATGCTTACACTAGACGGATATGGGTGTACAATTCAGGCTTCTTCTACATCAGACCTACAATTCCATCAATTGAACTCTTGGATCGAGTTGCTGATAGGCTTGCCCGCGAACAAACAGCCTGGGATCAGGCAGTCTTTAACGAGGAGCTGTTCCACCCTTCACATCCTGGCTACATCGGCATTCATACCTCAAAAAGGACAATGGATTTCTATTTATTCATGAATAGCAAAGTACTTTTCAAAACTGTGAGGTATGATCCTGAGCTGAAGAAGTTGAAGCCAGTTGTAGTTCACATGAATTACCACAAATATGATAAACATCAAAGGATGAAAGCAGTTGTTGAGTATTATGTCAATGGCAAGCACGATGCTTTGGATCCATTCCCTCCAGGTTATCCACACAACCATTCGAGTCTGTTAATGTAGTCGAGTTAGATAATGCAGTAAGATATGGTTCAACGTTGGAGGCCTCGTTTCACTAACTTAAGTCGATGCCTCGTGAACTACTCTTACATTGCTCATCTGTAACTCTTAACTTATGTGTTCCAGAAAACGAAGAATGTCTGCGAAGTAGGACTAATTGATTACTTGGGTTCGTCTAGTTGAAATATGATCCTGAGCTGAAGAAGTTGAAGCCTATTATTGTTCATATGAATTACCATTATTCAAGACTAATGGAGGTAGTTGGAAGGATTGTAAAAATGTTTAGAATACTCGATACAACTTATAGTCGTACGTGGACGTAAAGTTTGAGATAAACAAAAGAAGAATTGGACAAATACTATATTGGAGTCGTGGGCTTCGTGAGATAACATAAAGGATGACCCAAAATAAGATTGATTGAAGAAGTCATATTCATATAACCGACCTCCCTTACTAACACCGTTAAGTATATTCATAACTTCCTTAATAACCGTTAAATATTCCTCCTTTATTCAACTCGTGATAACGTGAATCGATGATGTTTTGGTTAAAGGTAAAACTTTTTATGACCGTAACTTACCCAATGAGCGAGATCGATGTAAGCACTTGAGCGTAACATGTGACATCAATCTGCAAAAAAATAATGATTTAAGAATCTGAGTTATGAAATGAAGACAAACGAGATATGACATTATGATATTGGCGTGCTTAAGAGAAATACAAGAGAAAAAAATGAGGACCCTACGAAGAGGACAGAAAGCAGAGAGCTATGGCTCATTGAGAGCAAACAGCATAATTTATATGGTCAAAAGCCTCATCTCAAAAGCCTTTGTCTCCACTCTCCTCTGTCTAGATGAGCAGAACACTAAACATTCTCACATGATAATCCCAACACTACAATTGACATGTTTCCAATCATTTATTTCACTCATATTTTCATCAAATCATATCAGAAAAGCTCAAACAAAAATGACCCGTAAGGGACAAAATCTTGTATTGAAGTGGTAAACGGGCAAACCCAAGTCTCCTGGCCCTCTGAAAACATTCAGACACATCCCATGATTTACCTCCTCGTGTCCTAGGGCAGGGAGTGACGAGACCCTAAGGTGAGGAATTCACCTTTTTTTTTAAGGTAAGTCGAGAGCAAGAAATGTTATATAAGCGTGACGAATGAACGCATAAAGAGAAATATAAGAAATTCAAGGGGACGAACCAAGTATTTGAATAGATGTATATTAAAATCTTAGTTTCCAATAGTAGATTATTATTTTTCATAAACATAGTGAGATGACTAATGTTTAATAGTTCAAGTTGAAATTTAGTAGATATGTGACATTTTATACGATGATAGATGAATGAAAGTCGTTCTCACTGCAAAGTGTCTTTAGGCCGTGGATTGGTTACATAGAGATAGACTATTACGTTAGTACGAGATCTATTAAGTACGTATTCAAAGAGTAGCGATTACGAGTCCTCTGGTACAAAAGATCATGAAGGGGAAATTTCAAACTAGCCTATCATGAAGACAATGATGTATTTGATCAAGGGATAACACATTGATGTCCATCTACATGTATTACAATATTACAACAAACATATTAGACAATGGTGTCACAAAAAATGATGACGAAAGAAATCAATCTAACTGGATGAAGCAATCACAGCTGAAAATCAATCATTTAGACACAAGTTTGTTTATAGATCTACATTTGTATAACAACAGGGCTTGTTCTTTAAACGTCGACATGAACGTTGATGCAAGAATGCCGAGATTTCTTGTGGATTTTCATATCCTAGCATTTCAACTACCTAGTTTGAGATCCAGATCATCCATTTCCTCGTGAATCATCTCTCCTTCCCATGCATTGACGGCAACATTTTGCACATCAATTTCCATTGCTTTTCGTTTCTCAGAAACAGCTCCGAAAAGTGGAGCTTGATGAGCAATAGGTTTGAAGAGATTGAAGGATGGCGAAGTAGGAGCCACATGAGGTGAAAATGTCTGAAATCTTATCCACTGACTTGAATCAACAGTGGAGACATCGGACTCATCACATTCAGGTATAGTTGCTGGAGTAAAACGGTGTATCCGAGTTGGACTTCCAGGGGCTGAAGCGGCAAGGAAGGGAAATTTCAATGGGGGCATGGATTCTTTGGTGAGTGCGTCAAGATTGAAGGTTCTCTTAGAAGATCTAGTTGGAGAGGAAACAGGTGGAGTCACGGGTGCACTATTTGATATTCGTAGTGGAGGTAGAGATGAAGGGATGGCATTACAGAGAAATGCAAATGGATGTGATGACATGTTGGGATCAAGGCGGGTAGGGCTCGGGAAGGAAGATGACGATGGACTTGGTTGATAAGAAGGAACCGGACTTGCAAAGTAAGAAGACGGTGGACTGGGACCTCGAGAAGAGCTTGGCGTTATATTCACGGACATGCCTCCCATATCTGTTGGCCGCCTGCATCCCTGTATGTACAGTTCAATACCAACATAAATTCTAATGGATCAGTAAACACATATTTCCAAATCACACTCCCGTAAACCATTTATGCGATTATCCATAGTCTCGACATTCCCACCTCAAGGACAAAAATCATTCTAATCCCACAAACATTATAATACATCAGAGTTGCTCAGTTGCATAAATTATGATCCTGAGTCTTGACAAAATCATAGTTTTATAATGTTCATAATAAATCTAATAAAAACAAAAACTGACATTATTTTATTACTCCAGAGTATCTTCTATACTGTAGAATAATCTCACTGAATTGTTCAATAAACAAGTAAATTAAATGCAGCTAAATTTTAACTTCAGAACAAAATAGTACACAAAAAAGTTCCAACAATAACAATGAATACAAAACAGTACAGAACAGTAAAGACATCATTAAGCACTAATTAGCAAATTCTTGAAATATTCAGCTTCAACCAACATTCTTCACCAAAACAAACCAAATTAAAGCACTGAACTAACAGATCTATCAAATCTAGTCAATACCCACATCAAAATATTGATAAAAATCCAAACTTGAACACAAAAATGTGAACTTTTCCCCTGGAAGAAAATTGGGTTAGGGGGGGGGGGGGGGCTGGTAAATTTCAAGAACCCGTGGTAAATACTAAAACCAATTAGTCGTAAATGTAGAAAGCTCATGTTACGAAATTATTAATCAACCAATTCGAGACCGAATTCTTACTACAATTGGATCTACTTTGACCACATATACTGTGTTTACATGTGCATTTAACGGGATTGACTCTGATACCATATTAAGAGTTCGGGTAATAGTAAAGAAAGAAAGTGAGTTTATTGTTACCTTTGGATAAGTGGTACCATCAGGCTCAACGATCCAACCAGCTTGAGCACAAAGAGCTTTCAAGACTTCATTATTATCACAGTGTTTAGGCAAATTGAAGTTGCCTTGAGCTCTAAGACCAGCATATATTTTGGCAGCAATTGCTCTCCTCCTCCTCTCTCTCCTCTTGTTGTTTTCTCTCTCCCTCCATGATGGTTTTCTTCTACCACCACCACCACCACCAGCTCCAGCTCCGCCGGAGGATGATTCTGCTGATCCTCCTCCTCCAGCTTCTAACATCTTATTATTACCAAATTTGTGTTTTAGTTTTATCTATCTTTGGTTAATGTCTTATGTCTCAATGACTATACTGCTTCATGTCTTGTTTTATTGTCATGTTTATAAGCGTGTGCCGGTGGGGCTACGCGTGCAAAACAGCCTCAAACTTCAATTCGGGTAGAAAAATTTGATTCGATGTTCGATTTAATGGAGTTCAAATCGAGTTAATCGAATAGCCTAGTAGAAAAGATTCTTGCTAGTTATCAAAAGGTCCTGGGTTCGAAACTCACATTTATCGCTAATTTTACAAAAAAAATAAAAAAAATCTTATTTCAATTGACACGAACGTGCTATTCAGTTCAACCTATATAGATTTCATATTTTATTATTAAAAGTCGAATACTCACTTTCAACTTTTTTTAATCATTTTGTTTAAGCCAATGTGTAAAATTTCGGTAGAATTAGACTCGTTTATTATACATAGATAGGTGGGGTGGGGCATACTAACAATGGGCTTGAAATAGATGGTTGATTATGATTTACGAGTAGTCGAACATTAATCTTTTTCTTTCAATTTTTGTTCACCGTCCACTACATAACTACTTTGATCCAATCTCACTTAGGAAGCACATTTAAGAAGTTGGTTTTGCAACCGGCCATTTCTAGTTTTGCTAAGACTAATGGGCTACTATAATCGTAGTCCATTAGTCCAACAGAATTAATTATCTTTTGCCAATAATATTTTTTCACACGTATTCTATATATCATTAAATATTTTATAGTTACGTATTTTTATTAATGTCCACAAATTTATGTATAGATTCTTAATAAATCTATATTATTAAATAGGCTCAACCGAAGCAAATATAAACCATTCGTTAACATTTTCTTAGTAAATTAATGATGAGTATTATAAATAACTAATACATAAACTTTTAAATATTTTAACATGTAGGTGGTGCTTAAAAGAAAGTATTCCGTATTAAATAATATTTCTCTAGCAATAATTGAACTCTATGTATTTTAGTAAACGTTTGGGTCATACATATAATTAGTCGGCTACATATTCGATGTCCATTAAGATTATAGAAAATTTTAGGCTATTGGCGACTATCCCATAACCCCGAATAGTAAACTATGGGATTAGTGTTAATATTTACTTATAAATATAGGTTCTTGTTAGTATTAGAATGTCCTGAGTACCATCCTTTATAGACAATGGGGATTAGGATTAATATTTACTTATAAAAATATAAACGAACAATTCATATTTACTTAGGTTGAGCTTATCTAATATATAAGGATTCATCCTCAAAATTGTGGACAATAATGGAAAGAAATATTGAATGTCCAAAATCTAAAATAATAAATTAGGTAATTATAAATGTTTAATGATGAATATAACACGTGTCGAAAAAGGGCATTATTGGATAGCTTGTTATCAATTTATCGTAAAAGATAATTCAGTCACGGAATATGGCATGACGATTTTAAATTTCACACATTTTGTATGTTCAGACTTTTTGACAAATAAGCTCACCCGAAGCAAATATTAACCGTTCGTTTACATTTTTTTTAAACAGTGAATAATTCATATTTAGTTAGGTAGCTTATTTAATATATAAGGATACATCGTTAAATTTGTGGACAAAAATGGAAAGAAATAATGATGTCCAAAATCCAAAATAATAAATTACGTTACACGTGTAAAAAGGTATTAGAAGACAACCTGTCATCGACTCAATCACATAATATGTCATGTCAAATTTATATTTCTCACATTTTATGTTGAAACTTTTTGATAAACAAATATATGTGGTGATATTATAGTACATGTAAATCTCATATTATTGTAAAGGGTAAAAAATAATGAAATTATTTGTTAAAATGTAATAATTAAACTCTTAAATCTTAATACCCAACTATGTTAGTATTGGTATTCGAGTGTGATTGATTGAGAGATGAGTAAATTTATATTTTCAAGAAAATTACATGTCCATCACTAAGATAAAAATATGAGACATTATAGGATAATATGTTACGTAATTATAAAATGTTTGACGATGAATAGAGCGCGTGTAAAGAGACATTAAGGACAACCTATTATCGACTCATCGTGGAAGATAATTTGGTTACGAAATATGTCATGACAATTTTTGCGAATTTTTAATTTCTCATATTTTGTATGTTGAGACATTTTTGACAAATGGGCTAATATAATCCTAGCCCATTAGTTTAAGAGAATTATCTTTAGTTATTGTTCTATAATGACTTTTCACGTATGTTATATTTATCTATCTTTAACCATTTTTTTTTATAATATGCGATGTAATCATTAACCATTTTAGAGTTAGCAATTTAGTGTTTTGGATTACGTACATTTAGTATTAGTTTTCATTAATGTCAACAAAGTTATGAATAAATCTGTATATTATTATATAAGCTCACCGGAAGCAAATATGAACGGTTCGTTTACATTTTTTTTTTTAAAAATAGTGAATAATTCATATTTAGTTAGGTAGCTTATTTAATATATAAGGATACATCGTTAAATTTGTGGACAAAAATAGAAAGAAATAATGATGTCCAAAGTCCAAAATAATAAATTACGTTACACATGTAAAAAGGTATTAGAAGACAACCTGTCATCGACTCAGTCACAGAATATGTCATGTCAAATTTAAATTCCTCACATTTTATGCTGAAACGTTTTGATAAACAAATATATATGGTGATATTATAGTAGGTGTAATTCTCATATTATTGTAAAGGGTAAAAAATAATGAAATTATTTGTTAAAATGTAATAATCAAACTCTTTAATATTAATATTCAAATATGTTAGTATTTTTTTTTGTAAATTTGCGATAAGGTGAGTATCGAACCCAG
Organism: Echium plantagineum; assembly: GCA_003412495.2. Taxonomy (NCBI): domain Eukaryota; kingdom Viridiplantae; phylum Streptophyta; class Magnoliopsida; order Boraginales; family Boraginaceae; genus Echium; species Echium plantagineum. The sequence goes on from CM016567.1 coordinate 31,373,866, forward strand.
GACCTTATGGTCACTGACAAACCCTTTTCCACTAAGCTATTCGATTAACTCAACTATGTTAGTATTAGTTTTCGTGATCGATTGAGAGATGTGTAAATTTATATTTTCAAGAAAATTACATGTCCATCACTAAGATAAAAAGAGTATATTTACTTTTTTAGGACAAATATGAGACATTACAGGACAATACATTGCGTAATTATAAAATGTATGATGATGAATAGAACACGTGTAAAGAGATATTATAGGACAACCTATTATCGACTCATCGTGGAAGATAATTCGGTTACGAAATATGTCATGGCAATTTTTGCGAATTTTTAATTTCTCCCATTTTGTATGTTGAGACTTTTTTGACAAATGGGCTACTATAATCCTAGCCCATTAGTCTAAGAGAATTATCTTTAGCCACTGTCCTATAATGACTTTTCACGTATGTTATATTTATCATTAACCATTTTAGAGTCACGCAATTTAGTGTTTTGGATTACGTACATTTAGTATTAGTTTTCATTAATGTCAACAAATTTATGAATAAATCTGTATATTATTATATAAGCTCACCCGAAGCAAATATGAGCCGTTCGTTTACACTTTTTTTTTTAAATAGTGAATAATTCATATGTAGTTAGGTCGCTTATTTAATATATAAGGATACATCGTTAAATTTGTGGACAAAAATGGAAAGAAATAATGATGTCCAAAATCCAAAATAATAAATTACGTTACACGTGTAAAAAGGTATTAGAAGACAACCTGTCATCGACTCAGTCACAGAATATATCATGTCAAATTTAAATTTCTCACATTTTGTGTTGAAACTTTTTGATAAACAAATATATGTGGTGATATTATAGTAGGTGTAAGTCTCATATTATTGTAAAGGGTAAAAAATTATGAAATTATTCGTTAAAATGTAATAATCAAACTCTTGAATGTTAATACCCAACTATGTTAGTATTAGTTTTCGAATGTGATCGATAGAGAGATGAGTAAATTTATATTTTCAAGAAAATTACATGTCCATCGCTAAAATAAAAAGAGGACATTTACTTTTTTAGGACAAATATGAGACATTAGAGGACAATACATTGCATAACTATAAAATGTTTGATGATGAATAGAACACGTGTAAAGAGACATTATAGGACAACCTATTATCGACTCATCGTGGAAGATAACTCGCTTACGAAATATGTCATGGCAATTTTTGCGAATTTTTAATTTCTCACATTTTGTATGTGGAGACTTTTTTGACAAATGGGCTACTATAATCCTAGCCCATTAGTCTAAGAGAATTATCTTTAGCGACTATCCTATAATGACTTTTCACGTATGTTATATTTATCCATCATTAACCATTTTAAAGTTATGCAATGTAGTGTTTTGGATTACGTACATTTAGTATTAGTTTTCATTAATGTCAACAAATTTATGGATAAATGTGTATATTATTATATATGCTCACCCGAAGTAAATATGAACCGTTCGTTTACATTTTTTATTTTTAAATAATGAATAATTAATATTTAGTTAGGTAGCTTATTTAATATATAAAATTACATCGTTAAATTTGCGGACAAAAATGGAAAGAAATAAGGAATGTCCAAAATTCAAAATAATAAATTACGTTACACGTGTAAAAACTAAAAAGGTATTAAAAGACAACCTGTTATCGACTCAGTCACATAATATGTCATTTCAATTTTAAATTTCTCATATTTTATGTTGAAACTTTTTGACAAACAGATATATGTGGTGATATTATAGTACATGTAAGTCTCATATTATTGTAAAGGGTAGAAAATAATGAAATTATTCGTTAAAATATAGTAATCAAACTCTTAAATCTTAATACCCAACTATGTTAGTATTAGTTCGAATGTGATCGATTAAGAGATGAGTAAATTTATATTTTAAAGAAAATTACATGTCCAGCACTAAAATAAAAAGGGGGGATATCTACATTTTTAGGACAAATAGACAATCATTTGAGACAAATAGTTGTAATTTTTCAAAGAAAACACGTTTTTTGACTCAGCTAGTGGGCCCAATTTATTTGGTTTTACATAATACAACCACTAATATAGTGCCACGTAGACACCCATTGCCTTAAGAACCCATCCCAATATCCCGTACAGTTATATCACTAGCTAGTGAAGTGAGCTTTGAAAACAAATATGGAAAGTGCAAAATAATTCAAAATCATATTTATAACTTTATCTTTAAAATTATTATTTTTAGGTAAGATTTATCTACAATTCAAAATGTATTGTTGTTTATATATATAATTATACTTTTTTTAATATATGTGGTGGCGACAAAAAATAGTAATCCCTCAATTTTCTTTGAGTATATGTTTTGGGAGTTATTGTCAAAGTTTGGTCACAAATTTATTTTTATTCATTCATAAGACAAATATAAATTAATATTATTAAATTTGTTTTAAAAAATATATTCATAATATTGTTTTTTGCAATCTTTTATAATTTATATACAAAGTATAGTTAAAGTTCTATATCAAAAAACGTAAAAAGTCTATTAAAAAGAAATAGATAAAGTATTTGATATGAAATTTGCATATGAATTTGTAGTCCAATCGCTAGAATATTTCATAATTTCATTATAATTTTTTTTAGTAAACTGAACTACTTTAAACACTTGAATTTTTTATTTTGCATAATAGTTTTTCAATCTACAAGTTCTTTAATTGATCCAATATACAACAATAATACTCATCATATTTTGTAGTAGTGAAACAAAAATTATAATACAAAAATACCATCTAATCAAATTACTATAAATTTCAATAACCACCAAAAAAAAAATGGAATAGTTTTTTTTCTTGGTATTTCAGTCAAACACCAGATTAAGTATCAACCATGTCCACTTCAGTGAGGTCAATTTAGCCAAACAACTCACTCTTTTTGTGCTATAAATAATCCATTCAATCACATTTCTCTTCTTCACTTAATGCAAAAGTTTCCATTTTCTGTGTGTTAAAGGTACACTTCTTAGTTCTTACAATTCATTTTATTCTATTTTTGCTTTTATTAATTTCTTTTCTTTAATTGTATAATTGATGTAATCATTCTATAGTTTATGCATTTTTTGTTATGATACTCTGCATGTTAGTTATAGTGCTAGTTTATTGATATTGATGTAAGTATAGTATCTTGTATAGCATGGAATAATATAGAAAGTCTGTGTTTTAGTTTGATGCATTTTTTGTTCAGTTTAATTCATGGGTTTCTTGAACTTGTTGATTTGAGATGATTTTCTTGAATTATGGGTGAGTATCTTTTTTGTTTTATTTCCCCTTAATTTTACATATAAACATGATGGAACAAATAAAAATTGAATCTTGAATTCTTGATTGGTAGTGATCAACAGTTTTAGTAACCACGTAGTGAGTATCATTTTTGGGCACCCTTTCGTTTGATTGCATCAAATTTTGTTTATAAGTAATGTTTTATGTGTGTGTGTGTGTGTGGAAGGGGTGTGTGTGTGTGTGGAAGGGGTGTGCGTGTGTGCAAATTCTTCACTCTGTTCGTTGACTTCCAGTCAACTACGTGTTTGTTACATTATTATTACTGGATAGCTAATGCGCATTGCGTTTTCTGGTAGTTAATGGCAGATTGTCTCAAAAAGATGATTAAAAATATTGATACTGAGACAAGGAATTGGTTGTATGGTTTCTGGGAATATCTTTGTTGTAAAATGTCATCAAGAGAATGTATAGCTTATGAACTCTCGGAAACAATCTCCCTGTTCACATACAATCTCTCCCCCCACCCTTCCCTCCTCCTCTTTAAACTGCTTAGGCAGGAGCCTTTCAGAGAATCAGATCTAGTATTGACTTATAATAGGCATCTGATTTAATGATTAACCAAGTTTTCTTTCCTCTAATGTTAGTTATCGCGTTAGCATTTGGTAGACATGTGTCAATCCCCGCCTTCCCCTCTTGTGGCTGTGGCTATTGGACCATTTTGGACTGATGAGCAGATTGTTATGTGTCTGGACGGAATCATGAAGGGATCGCTCCTCCCTGAGGATGTGATTGCAGATATAAATCCTTACCAATTCAGCCCCTCTAATTTACCTGGTTAGTCAATTTCATACCCCTCAGTTCTCTTTATGTAACTTATTATTTACAAATTTCTATAAAAAATCCTGAGGCCTTTGAGGATAACGGGTATGTTGATTGATATTTTTTGGTTAGATGATCCCATTTTTCTATATACCAAACGATTATAGAGCTGTTAAAATTTCTTCTCTACTGGAAGGCCACACCCTGATATTATAATTTCTGCTAGGATCCTAAGATTGCGGCAAACTTGGATCTTTGTTCACTAGAGTACTATGACATTCTCTAACATCTGGTTAAGGTGATATCATTTTCATCTAGTTGTTTGGGGAATAAACTCGGATGATATTTTGTCTTTCTTCTCCCTAAGTAGTTACGCATCCCTTTGGATAGTCAATAAATAGAAGCTCTATTATTCCTATTTGTTGTCCATTCAATGACACAGAAAGGAAGGTTCCTGAATTTGATTATATGCTAGTGTATTATATAGCTGCATTAGTTATTCACAGAAATCTTGAATCACGATACCAATTTTGCATGAATACTAATCTAGCCTATGAGTATATGTTGGCCATCTCTTGACGATACTGAAAATGAGGTATATGCAGAAGGAATTTGGTATCTACTGCTCTCTGATGAGAATAAAGAAACTGAACTGGGATCTTGGAAAGAAAGGGGAGAGGCATGCCAAATATATGAAGATTCAAAGATCACTGGTTGGAGGACAACTTGGGAATTTTTCGAAGGACCACCTCTTGCTTTGAACAAAACTGACTGGGTGATTCAGGAATACAAGATTATGCAGAATGGACAATGCGAACAGAATAAGCTGATGGTATTTATTGCGACCACATCAGAGAGTACTGTAGTCTATTTTTTTAATCTGTCTTCATTAACATGTATTCGGTTGGCTACAATGCAGGACTGCAGAATTCTGTGCAGGATTTTTAATTGCTGTGGAAAAGGCTCAAGTATTCCTCTGCACACAAAACTCAAGTATTCTGATATAAGTGATAGGAAAGTTTTGGATTCAAATTCAACTAAACCAGGCATCGAAACTACGCGTGCAAGTAGTGCCAGTTCCGTGGTACGTTAACCATCTCCATCTTTCTCACGTCCTCTTTAAAAAAAAAGACATCAACTCATCCATTTTCACACTGATATAATGATGTTAACTAACTTTGGCATTATTATTCATTAGCTATTTTAATCTTCTATTTGGTTGTAATATATGTTGTGGTTCATCTTATTAGATCCTGTAATCAAAGTTAAAATAGAAGTTATTATATCGGAGCAACAGTATGTCTTAATATCACAAAACATGATTGAGTTAGAGAGCTAATATATGTTCTTGGGATTTATACCCAATGTTTTGGATGATCAACAAAATTACATAATGATTTCTCACTCAATCATAATAATTGATTATGTTTTATGCCTGAAAAAAACAAAGCAGAATAACATGGAATTACCTTTGGCTGATGCGAACCCAGACCCAGTTTCAGAAGATATTCTTGAGTTGGATTGTATCTTACGAGGTGACTATTTGGAACTGGATGATCTAGTTGACGAAGACTCAGGCGGCTCCAGTTCAGACAACTCTAGTTGTGTGACCACCACGTCTGATGAGTGTTTTGATTATTTGGCTCTGTTGCGGGACCTGGAGGATGACATTAACAAAGATATCCAGGGGAAGGGGAAGGCTTCGAACTCTTAGTTCACCGTGGTTACGTCTGCCAAATCTGATAAAGTGATACTGTAGCCCCCGACTCAAGGTATGTTAATAAGACCTCTCTCATACTTGTTCTTGGTACTGTCCAAGTCCATAACCATCAACAATTTCTGTTTTTAGCTTCACTTCATCTAAGAAAATACTCCACAACTCAGACAGCAACAATCGTTACCATATCTTAAAGACTCCGTTTCTTCATATAGTTACGTACAGAGTTAACTGAAACAGTTAATCCTGCCAAATTTATCTGAAAATTGTTCATTATTGCTTTGATCATGAGGTATGAAAACATTATTTGTAAACTACGATAGGATTCGTAACTACTGCATTTGGGAGTGAGTCGTCAGCGAAAGACTTGGACCATAGAAGGCAGAAGGGAGACCCTACTAATGAGGCTTCCACATCCTATAGCAACAAAGCTGTTAAACGGATTGAAAAGGTTTCTCACAAGAAGAATAAAGTTCAGAAAAAGTACTTCTGCTTCTTCCCTTTCTAGCTAAGATAACATGGATGTCGAGGTAGAAGAAGGACCTGTTTTATTTAAGAAGCTCGATAAATTTCTAAGGAAATAAGTGGAGTCTGACTAATACTCCTCTTTTTAGATGCTAAAGTTTCAATGAGAATATTTGTAGAATGTAGAACGGGAAATGGTTGCGGTTGATCCTAGCAATTCAGAAGACTTGTTCAACAAGTTTCATTTGTAGATTATCCTTATTATCCTGAAGTGACATTAAACAGATTTTCAATAGTATATATGCTCTTTGAATTATGAACATATGCTTCGTCATGAAGCATACCGCTATACATGTAAGAACTGCAGATTTTGCGAACACAGTACTCATCTTATCATTATCTGTACTACTGAAGATTCACTATTAAAACTTCTAGCTCCATGGTTGTTTATAGATTTACTGCAGTTTCACCTTCTTATCTTGCTCTGCAGCTCAATTTCAGTAGCTGTTCTATGTTTTTCATAATCTCTCTAATGCTTAGGAACTTCTTATTAGGCGAAAACATCCATTATTTGACCATCAGATGTAATGTGTAGTCCTCTGTTGCTCATCAGTTATCAGGCAATTACAATACGGAGAGTTCGGTCTGGTACAATAGTTGATTGATCTATATTATCTCTATTAGTATTTTTTTTCCGTTCTTATTTGAATTACTTTTTTTTGTTTCGGTAAGAAGTCGATTCGTAGAACTTGGAAAGATTTTTCGAATATTCACGAATCCGAATCAGTAAGACAACCTAAAAGTAATCTTGTCTCATGCATATTTGGAGTATTGAAATGATACTTGACTAGATGAAAAAGCAATGCTTGAGATATGAAGAATCTGGACTTGTTTGAATAGTTCCGTTTGATTGTTTCTTTGTTGCAACTAGGAGGTTATTTTGACATTTAGGCTTCTACAACAATCACTTACAAAATATAGTACTTCGTCCGTTTCTTTTTTTAAGGGTCCTTTGACTTTTTAAGGTTATAGTCTTATAGAGACACGACTTAAAACGAAAACATCTCTAGTTCTATATGCAATATTTCAAAAGTATATATCCAAAATGAATTTAACAACATCTCATATGACTATGAAGATCCATGACCAACGTTTTCGATGTTGGACTTCAAAAATAAAAAGGTACGGAATATTAGAAAAAGGGACGGAGGGAATATTAAAACAAAGTCCTCCTCCATCTCAATTATAATCAAGTGATTGTTCAACAAATATAGTCAAAGTTACTACTGAGGCAATAACTAGTCTATATAAGAACAACTTGCAGTAGTTATAATACTAATGGAATTCGACCTTTTCAATTTGAATGCTGCAAGTTATGACTATTGCTGTTTGTTGGGGTCTCAAGTTTGGTAGTGTTGCATGAACTCAAAGTAGGACACACTGATGCTTGATGAATTGATTTGATCTCATATCGAGAAATTCGATTGGATAAGTCTATATATGTTGGTATCGAACTATATAGTCGAAATCGATGTATACCTGTGTTGAGTGGATAACAGGCTCTTCTACCACCTATCGATCAAGTATAACATCCAATGTTTTAATATCTTTGAAGAGATTCTCGCTTGAATATGATAGGGTTGGAGGAGTCCCATGTTACTCAGATAATTTTCACCTCAGATGTATTGAAGGCAACATCTAAACAAGGTTTATTTGAATTTGGATGAATGCACAACTATTACATAAATAATTGTCATATAATTTATTGATATAGTTTTGTAGATAAGCACACACCAAACCTAACTACACCTCTTTGAAAATAAACAAAAATGTAATACCCATAATTCCTACAAATGATAAAAGATTAGTTAAAGATTCTTCAAATGGTCTTTGAGTTGTTAAAAATTATTTTTCATGATGGATCATTCTTATGATAATATTTATTTTATAGTATTAATTTGTCTAATTTATAAATTGAAGGCTTCAATCCTACCACAAATACTTTTTACAGTATTTTGAGTTGAATATTTGAGTGTGATTTTTTTTGAAATATTATTTTATTATCATTTTATAGTTTAAATAAACATTATCAATGACAAAAATGAACCTTGATTTGTTATCTTCCAAACTTGACAACTAGTATTGGTGATTATCATGAATGATTTATTTATCTTTTGTTAGTAAAAATGGTCGGATCAAGTTAATGGAATAGGTGAACTTTTTAATCCTAAGATCGTGAAATCAAGTTCTCCTATCAATATTTTTTCAGTTCAACCTATCATACAAAACTTGTATATACGTGAACGTGAGCCCGAGAGTGTCCAATATGCACTCTAGGACAAGTTACCAAAACATGAATGCTTTTTGTATGAAATTATACCCACCCCACATAGTTATTTCCCACGTAAATACCTTTACTAATTTATGGGATTTTGTTTAACCTTTATGTGGACCATTTTATTCTCTTGTTTACTGTCTGATTGAACTCACACAAGCTTAAACACTCCAAAAACCATTGCAAATTTTTCTACTATACTTACATTTTCGGTTTGCTTCTCAAATTTCATCAAATTTCGAATTTTCTTGAGTTTTGTATATATAAAGATTCAATATTTATCAGCAAGTACTTATACTCTACTCACATTTGCAATTTGCTTCTCATTTTTCAACAAATTTTGGATTCTTGGTATTGAAAGTTGTTGGGGGTTTCTATTTATTTGTAAAGATTGAATCTTACTTCTACTGTACTTACATTTGGATTTCGCTTCTCAATTTTCAACAAATTTTGGATCCTTGGTTTTGAATTTTGTTGGGTTTTTGTATTTATTTTGTAAAGATTGAACTTTATTAGCAAGTACTTCTACTATACTAGGGGGAAGAAATCTGCCCTTATTATTGCGGTTACTCTAACCGGGACCTTGTCATTACGAGTAATATCGAGCCATTAGGGTAGCCGTAGTGGTTTGTTGTACTTGCATTTGAATTTTGCTTCTCAGTTTTCAACAATACTGGATTCTTGGTGCTGAATTCTGTTGAGGTTTTCGATTTATTCATAAAAGATTGAACCTTTATTGTATGAGATTGGAGAAATTTATGTGTGATGAGAAAAGGGTCAAGTTTTGAGCTGATTGTGGAGTTTTGATGGGGTTGAGTTAGTGTTAAACGACGCCGTTTAATGGAGGTAAAGATTGAGTGTAGTGGATGTGCTCATTCTTTATCTAAGCTTGTATATGCTCTCATTATTTTGGAGGTAAAAGTCCAATCTTATTCTCTTGCTACACTTTCTTTTAATTACTGTATGATGAAATACACAGGGTTGTTTTTTACCTCATAGTATTTGGGGTTAGTTAAGAGTTAAGATTTATTAAGGTTAATGATAATTCTTGTAGTTCATTTTCTCATTAGTTTTATTAATTGATTTTGGTTTTGGGGGTTTAAGGTAAGAAAGCAAAATTTAGTATGTAACTAAACCAGAAATCGGTATCAGACAATTGGGGTCGGTCGGCTATCTGAATAGGCAGTACCGAATCCTATGTTCTGTTGTCCCTTCTGTTACACGAATGAACTCATAATTAGTATGTAATTACTACCTTTTTAGAGGACTGGATTTTCTTTTTTGCCTTGACTGTTTCCTTTAATGATTGTGCAATTAGTGTTCCTCGTATCTTCAGTAATCAGTAATTCTATATTCCTTCAAAATTTCCAATTTTGTTCAGTTGCTTCCTTTGCAGGTTGTGCAATTACTTCAGTTGTTTTTTTGCTTGAATGCACCTAATTAAATACCTCACTGTCATCTTAGAATTCAAAGAATTCCTCTCTTGGATTGAATGATTATGAGCATGTCTCGAATCCTGTTAAACTCCTCGTTTGTACTTCTATGGTTCTTCTGAGAACTTATGTAAGCAGGATCTAACATTGGAGGGTTTAGCTAAGTTGTAGGGGGATGATGTCGTGTGAAAGTATTGGTTTTGTATGATTTACCCTCTTTGTTCCTAGTTTTGTTTTGTTAAAGCCTTATATTGGCGGACAAATCTTTTATTATATAAATTTTGGTACAATATTGATGTTCTCTGCTTTGTTCTTTATTAGGTTTTATTGTCATTGTTGTGCTTGGGAGATGCTCTGGACACAACCCAGGAGCACATAGTACATAATAAAGATTTAGAAAGGAATTATATTGGATCACATTCTTGTATACATGATCAGATAATTGAAAAGCGGAAAAGACCTGGCGGAAAGTTGTATTCTGTTACCTCTCAGGTGTATGAGGCGTTTGATAGTTCGAGGACCCTTCACCTCAGAGGACGATCATTGCTTTCTATAGCTGAAGAGCCTAGGACACAAAAGGATGAGAAGCAGCCTATAAGAATTTATTTAAATTATGATGCAGTTGGACATTCGTCTGATAGAGACTGTAGAGATGTTGGTGAGACTGTGAAGGTGAGTCTGATATTTGGTTGACATAAAGCTATTGACCCAGATGTTTATACTAACATTTTTTTTAATCAGCTTGGCGAACCACTGGGAGCTTCATATTCTGGCGGGCCTTCTTGTGATCCACATGGTGACCCCCCAGTTTATGGAGACTGCTGGTACAACTGTACTTCATATGATATTGCCGGGGAGGACAAAAGGCATAGGCTTCATAAGGTAGGGAATATGATTGGACATACTTTATAATAGGTCGATAGCATATGTATACTCAGAAGCTTATATCCAATGCTCGTCTGTTCTAGATTGTATATTGTTTGCTGTATCACATTGTTCTATTGCTGTACATTAAGGTCCTTCTTTTAGTCGAGTCTCTGGACAGTTCATTGAGAGACAAGCTACTGATAATTTCAATCATCTTCCATAGCTTGAGGATATCTTTTAATGCTGTGTAGCAAAAACATATTGGTAATTATTTTTGTAGTTGGGTGTGTACGAGACTAGCATACTTCAGTGCCAATGCCAACTGCTATGTTCTTTGAGATCTAACTTGATGCTATATCGTTATCATGATGCATTAATGAGTCCCATGTTTTATTATTTCACTCACTGGTCTTTCTTGGAATCACCACATGCAGGCTCTGGGCCAGACAGTGGATTGGTTTAGGCAAGCCTTGGCTGTTGAGCCCGTGCAGGGAAATTTGCGGTTGAGTGGATACTCTGCATGTGGTCAAGATGGTGGTGTACAACTTCCAAGACAATATGTTGAGGGTATGTTTGTAGTTAATTTTGCATTTGTGTTGAGTACTTCAATGTATTTCTAAAAACAGACTTATTTATCTAGATTGTCCTTTCAGAGGGTGTAGCTGATGCAGATTTGGTACTTTTGGTAACAACACGGCCTACAACAGGAAATACTCTTGCGTGGGCCGTTGCTTGTGAAAGGGATCAGTGGGGTCGTGCTATTGCCGGTATATAGATAGTTCGATACTGAGAAAAGCTTATTTTTGTATCCATAATCTATTTTATTAAATTGGAAGAAAAACCGTGAACGTAAGCAGTCTTCATATGTTTACAGGACATGTAAATGTTTCTCCTCGTTACTTGACTGCAGAAGCAGATATCTTACTTTCGGCCACTCTTATCCATGAAGTTAGTCATCTTTAACTATCCATTCAAGATGAAGCTATGAAAACATTCCCTTAGATCAACTGATAAAGTTCATTTGTATAGGTGATGCATGTTCTTGGGTTTGATCCTCATGCATTTGCTCATTTTCGGGATGAGAGGAAGAGGAGGCGTAAACAGGTAATTGATTAGCATGCCTTTTAATTCATTTGTATAAGACTCAATTGTAGGCAGTAGAATAGGGTGTAGTCCCATTTCTGACTGGGTTCAATCATATGATTTCGCGTCCATCGTATGACAGGATGGAATACCGTGGTCTATCTAACTTCATTTATCTCACTTTTTCTATTCAGATCATTTTGGACCTATTTGTTTCTTAATCGAGAAGTGTTTTTGAACTCTCTCACTCTTTTAATGAGACTTCTGAGGAAGGTGTCTTCTTCCCGTTTGGTGTCTATGATATTGGTATATGTCGATTAGTTATGTGAAGTGGAGGCTGCAAATGATCTACCTCATGGAATATATGAAATGAGAAGAATCGAGATTGATGGAAGTTCAATTGAATAATTGGATAGCTTGCACTAGACATAGTTTATTTTAAGTATTTTCATGCATAGATGTGCTTGTTTAATCAATTTAACTGTATCAGCTGAAATGAGGCACTGAGCTAGTGTGTAACTCATGGTCACTAAGGGCCTAAGGGGTTATGAATTTATTTGTCTCAATCATATTTTTACCGAGTATCATGAACTTTCCCCAAGTTCAGAGTTGGGTTTTTATCTTGCTGCATAATAAAGTAAAATAAACCTGTCCAATGTAATTGAATTTCTTTCCATAGGTCACTGAGCAATTAATGGATGACAAGCTTGGCCGTGAAGTTACAAAAGTAGTTCTTCCTCGGGTTGTTATGCACTCACGTCATCATTATGGGGTATATTGCTGCTTCTTTCTATTTCCATTTGTATTGTGTTGCTGGATAATACCACTTGTGGAACCTTATGCCCTTACTCATTGAAAAAGCTCTTACGTGGTAATGAACTGACAGGTTTTCTCTGGAAACTTCACTGGCTTAGAGCTAGAAGATGGTGGTGGTCGGGGCACATCAGGTTTGTAAATATAGGGACACCTTTAAAATGTACAAGAGATTTTACCAATGTTGACTACGAAAGATCCGAAGGCAATATAACATATTATTGTCTGTTGATTTGAATTCTAACTATAATGTTGTTGATAATACCCACAGGATCACATTGGGAGAAAAGGCTATTAATGAATGAGATTATGACAGGATCAGTTGATACAAGATCTGTTGTCTCAAAAATGACACTCGCTTTACTCGAGGATAGTGGATGGTACAGAGCAAACTACAGTATGGCTGAGAGCCTTGACTGGGGCCGCAACCAAGGAACCGAATTCGTTACATCTCCTTGCGATCAGTGGAAGGGAGCATATCACTGCAATACGACTAAGCTATCCGGATGCACATATAATAGAGAGGCAGAAGGTTATTGCCCAATTATAGATTATAGCGCAAATCTGCCTCATTGGGCTCGGTATTTTCCGCAGGCTAACAAAGGTTTGTTTCTTTAGTCAAGTAACTTTTTTTAAATCTTCTGTAATGCTGCTCACACAATAGACTAACGGAACATGCTGTTCATAGTAGATTATAGGGAAATGGGAAAGACTTTATGTGGCATGTCCTGAACCTTCCTAGATTAGGTTGTGTACAACCCAAACATCCACTTCGGGTCATTAAGAGTCTTCAGAAGATGTTCCATTATCGCAATGATTATAATTGTTGACATGCAATATTGTAATATAGTTCAAGAAATGTAACTTTTAAGTTTAATACGTTGTCATTTCTGTACAAGATGCGTTTCCATAGCAGATAACGGGAACCCTTTCATAAGCCTGGGAGAAGGTGGGAAGTATGTTGTCTTGCATTGAATCGGTCATCATTTGATATAAATATTTCCTAATCTTCAGCATGGAAACTAGATAGGTTCGATGACAATTTTATTATAATCACTCCTCGTGGTGCTTGCTTACTTTCCATTGACATCATTGTGATTGCTTAGTGTTGCAAAACGGGACTATCCAGTTCTCAACTAGATAAAACCAGTGTCTGGCTACTATATGAAAATGTATATTCTCATCTATTGTTCTTATTAAGTGATGGTACTGTTAGTATCTATAACTCTTCAAATTATTTACCGTTCACTTCTCCCAACATTGCAGGAGGTCAGTCGTCATTGGCTGATTATTGCACTTATCTTGTAGCTTATTCTGATGGGTCATGTACAGATCCTAACAGTGCAAGAGTGCCTGACCAAATGTTGGGTGAAGTGCGAAGTAGTAAATCAAGGTTTGTTTTCCTTTTTGTTTCGAACTTGTTTGGATTTATAAGTAAGAGTTTGCAAGTGTCATGTTTATTGTTATCGCCGCGTCTACTTGCAGGTGTATGGCTTCATCACTAGTTCGTACTGGTTTTGTTAGAGGTTCGATGACACAGGGAAATGGCTGTTATCAGCACCGATGTGTAAACAACTCACTGGAGGTACAAAAGAGAGCTTTACGGAATGGTGTTTTATCTAACAAGCATAATATGTGAAGAAACATATATACTGTTAAGCATAATATGTGAAGAATGGGCAAAATAACTTCTGCATGTAACTTGATCTGTTAACGCTTGATCCATGATGTATTTACTATTACATATACTGCATGTAATGGTAACTGAAGCTTAGTTGTGTACAATTAGTCTCAAATATGAATTCTAATAGCTGTGTGTGCTGGCACCAGGTTGCTGTGGACGGTATATGGAAAACATGTCCTGAAGCTGGTGGACCGATTAAATTTCCTGGCTTTAATGGTACAATAACACTGTTCTAAGTGCACGGTCCTGTTTTTTCTCTATATATGCAGAAATGTTCTTGGAAGTTCTTTTTCTTCTGTGGTCTTCCTTCCCTTGTATATGTGAATGTGACTTCCTCCTTTTCAACATTTTTGAGGATTGGGTGTGAATTGTGATAGTCAACATTTAAGTTGCTCAGAGTGTTCTGCCCGATTAAGCTATCCTTAATCTAGCTATTTGTTTTTCTTACTTTAATTAGTCCGCTGTTATAACTTGACCAATCAATTTGCACACTGCTTCATATAGGTGAGTTAATCTGCCCAGCTCATCATGAACTCTGTGGCATGGTTCCAATACTTAGATCTGGGGAATGCCCTAATTCGTGTAATTTTAATGGAGATTGTGTTGATGGAAAATGCCACTGCTTTCTTGGATTCAATGGTTTAGACTGTGGAGAAAGTAAGTTCTTAAAAGCTTTGGCCTTCATGTACGAACATATATCAAATTGCTGATGGACAGTGGTCTTACATGTTTTCCTCCATTCTAATGATTGTTCTTCTTCCAGGGTTCTGTCCTGAAAACTGCGGTGGGCACGGGGAATGCCTTCCTGATGGTGGATGCCAATGTGAGAATGGATATACCGGAATTGACTGTTCAACTGGTAAGTGAATTTGCTAGTAACTTTATCATGTGATTAGATGACCTCCTTCCATGAAACTAAAATGGGAATGACCGCAATTTTTCTTGAAAATCTTATCGGTAGGCTGATTAATATACTAATCTGATTGTTATATACTTCTTGGAATAAATAATGCATAAATGTTATGAATTCATACTTGGGTTGATTATTATTGTACTTCGAAAACTTTTGTAGCCTCTTTTCACACACTTCATACCTAATTATTCTAAGTCCTAATATTTGTATATGATTGTTGACACCTTTGCCTATATATGCAGTTGTTTGTGATGAGCAATGCAGCCTCCATGGCGGTGTTTGTAATAACGGTGTGTGTGAATTCCGTTGCTCAGACTATGCTGGCTACAAGTGTCAGAATAGCTCAACGCTCTTACCCAGTCTGTCTGTGTGTCATGATGTGTTCAAGAAAGATATGATGGGCCAACATTGCGCACCTAGTGAATTAAGCATTTTGCAGCAACTAGAAGAGGCGGCTGTAGTGCCGAACTACCGTCGATTATTTCCAGCCGGCCCTAGGAAATTCTTAAATTATATTAGAGGTAGAAATTGTGATGGAGCTGCCAAAAGATTAGCCTGTTGGGTGAGTAGCTATATTTATCATCCGATCTATGCAATTATGCATGGATCTTGAATTGCTTCTCCTTTCAAAATTTTCATCCTGTAATTTTTTTCTTTGGACTAATTTTCTTATTTTACTTCTGTTTTTGTGTTGAACCAGATATCTATCCAAAAGTGTGACATGGATGGGGATGATAGGTTACGTGTATGCCATTCTGCATGTCAATCATACAACGTCGCTTGTGGAGCATCACTTGATTGCTCTGACCAGACCCTTTTTAGCAATGAAGGCGAGGACAAAGGATTATGTACGGGCTGGGGTGAGTTAGATTCATGGTTTTAGAAGCCTGGGGAAATGTAAGTTGTAGCAGTAACTTATCCCCAAAATGGCTTTGTGATGTAAATTATAGATGTAGCTTAGAGTTTTCATCCTTGGGCCCTTGTAATTTGTTTCGGTAAGTGCCCTCTTTAGGAAGATAAGAGGTTACGCCTTGATGTCGTGAACTGCAGGTGCATTGGCATTTGATGTTTTCTTTTCCAACCCAAAGGCTCTAGTGGAAACACATCTGGGATGGAATGATTATTCGGATTCGACTTTTGAAGATAAAAGTCGAGTCACAAAGTAATTAGTATATCAAATGAAGTTGAACAGGGAAAAAATAGGAAAGTTGTATAGTGAGCAGAGAGGTAAACAGCATTGCTTTGAGGCAATAGGCCATGAATGAATCGGCTTTATATTGCAAGTTTATTATTTATACTTGTTCACTACTGGTATTGATCTGAGCTAGAGTTGTTAATGAACCAAGTTAATCTAAACCTACTTGGCAACTATAATCAATCTTGCTTGTGGATTAGTGTTATTAATTTCCGAGTAACTCGAAATGTGATGATGACTAAGCCAAGTCGACTAACTCACAACATCATATTAACAGAATGTGTATAAAATCAAACTAAATCGAACCAAGCCTTATCGTTTTAAGTTGGATTGGTCATATGAGTATGACTTCTTCAATCATCCTTATGTTGGTAATTTCCAAGCCTATAAACTTTAGGTCGTTTGACCGTCTTCGTAGATCTCACACACTACTGATGATTAACATACAAAAAACTGCAGTTCATTATTTGATTACATGGCTTAGTAAACTACTTGTTGTTGGTGAACTTTGTTCACTAGGCCATGAATCAAGTGTAGAAGCTGGGGAGGTCAACTCCTCAGTGTTATCCATCGAGTCCCTATAGCGAAACGAGTCATTAATATCTGTCTTGAGCTGTTTGTGACTTGCATTGTATATTGGAGATGCATGTGGAGTGTTCAATAAAGATGTAAAACATTCGTTGGAGTTAGGCCACTGACTTAGCCTTATTTGTTCCAGTTCTATCGCTACATCCATCATCGATGGCCTCGCGTCTCTGTGAAAGGCAAGACATCGAAATGCCATTTCTGCCACTTTCTGCAACGAAGAACGTGTCCAAGGATCCATGTCTGGTTGGAGAAATGGATCGATGATCTCGTCTAACCTCCCTTTCCCTATTCTGTCAACAGCAAGAGAAGACAGATTTATCTCGGTTTGAGCCCTTGAGAAGTCCACTGCCTTTAGTCCTGTTATAATCTCAACAAGAACAACGCCAAAACTGTAAACGTCGCTTTTATCAGACAAATGGAAGTCCTGATGATATTGGGGGTCTAAGTACCCTGGAGTTCCCTGTGGTGCGGTTGAAATGTGTGATGTCTCCATCATACACCCAAGTCTAGAAAGACCGAAATCGGCTACTTTTGACTTGAAGTTGTAATCCAATAATATGTTGCTTGACTTGATGTCTCTGTGAAATATAGGTGGATGCATAGCATTGTGGAGATAGGCTATTCCTTGAGCGGTTTCAGCAGCAACTGTGAGCCTAACAGGCCATGTAAGTCCATTGCCCTTTTCTCTTCGCAGATGCTGAGATAGCGTCCCATTAGGCATGTACTCATAGACGAGGATTTGTTCGCCTCTCTCTATAGAACAACCAAGGAGACGAACAAGATTCGGGTGCTCAACCGATGACAAGAGCTTGATCTCGTTTATCACTTGGTCAGTACTCCCAATATCTCTATGCTTGATTCTTTTGATTGCTGCCAATAAATCGTTCTCGAGTTTTCCTGAATAGACTGTTCCATATGCACCAGTTCCAAGTCTCTGCTTATCAGAGAAGGAATTTGTAGCTTTCTCAATTACCTTATAAGGATATATTGGAACAGTGATTTCTGTATCTTTGCGTAGCTGACTCTTCGTCTTGGTGCTATTGTTCCGAATCCTTCGTCTTCGGATGCAACAACAAACTAGGCCTAAACTGATCATCAAGCATGCACCTACAATGATACCTGCAGGGGTTCAAGAACCACATTAGAAGGTGGCGGACTGTCTTGAAACAAGGCGATCGAAATGGGAATATTAAGAAACGTTAGTGATGTCTGATGTTATTTTCCGTAATTTAATGTAAGGAGGGCATAGTGAATTACCACTAACAAGAACAGCCACTCTTGTAGTACCTCCACATTCACCTGACATGTACTTGGAAGGGCTGCATGATGTGGATTCTGTTGAGCAGAAAATAGGGAAAAACAAACAACTTGGTTATTGAATAAATAAGATATCAAATTATTTGATGTTATTAATTAGACTTAATCGTTAAAATGTTTTTGGTATAATTGGGATCACGTTGTTAATTGGTCTTATAAAAGTCCGAAAAAAGGGTACCCTTTGATTTTATCTAACTATTTTTCTTACTAGCAACAGAACTCGAACCCAAGACCTCTGCCAGAGGTGTCAGCATAAAACTTTGGCTCCTAACCAAAAATAATTTTATATAGTTTTTGTTTATAATGCATAATCTTATTTATCTTTACCCCCCCCCCCCCCCCCCTCTCATGCCACCTAATTATGCATAATAGATGGCCCTTTGACAAATTCTGTGGGTCCATAAGAATACATAATTGAGGAGAAAATTACTAAATAAAAGCAAGTAGCTGGAGAATCATATGTTCCTCCGCAATTAGTTGAGCAGTACATAATCTTTTAATTTGATTGCTTTGACCAAACGGCAAAGAATATTTGCTCATAAATTATAAAATCTTGTTTGGATGTCAAATTATTCCAAACTTTTGACTTGTGCCATTGACCAAAGTATGAATGTGTTAGTGGTGATCA
Source organism: Echium plantagineum (assembly GCA_003412495.2). Lineage (NCBI taxonomy): Eukaryota > Viridiplantae > Streptophyta > Magnoliopsida > Boraginales > Boraginaceae > Echium > Echium plantagineum. The sequence goes on from CM016567.1 coordinate 31,392,994, forward strand.
TGAATCATGATGTTAGAGTTTGATGAGTCTCATTTATTGGGACAGTGAATTATTCGTTGGTGCTCATGCACTCGGACGTTATAAAATAACTACGAATGATGTTCACGATAATAATTCGTAATGTCCATAATACATGAGATATCAATTAATAAAATAGAAAGATGTCGAATATTGTAGTTCGATGACTCCACCAGTCCACCCCAATAACCAAACCAAAGATGATTGAGAGGAAGTCTAGGAAAACTGGAGTGGGTTGAACCACTTCAAAATGAAAAGAAAAAGCATTGAAACAATTATAGATTTTCCCATGCATCATGTATCAAGGACTTTAATCACAAAATATATGGCAAAATAATTAAAGCAAAGCAAGAAATCATTTTCATCCTTAAAGCCAAAATATCTTGTTCCTAAATTTTACAACCAATGTCATAAAAAGTCAAAATAAGTAATAATGTCTCGATGACTTTAATTTTAAAAGGCTCGTGCTTAAGCTGTATAAGGTATTCTAAATTGTACGCAATTATGTGATTAATATTTTTTTTTTCGAATTGATCCAAGAATGAAATATACCTTTGGAGCAGCCCGAACCATCTCTGTAGCCATCTCCACCATACCCTTCCAAGCACCGGCACCGGAACCCCGGGTGGCCAGAGCGAGGTGCCACCACATGAGTGCAATGAGCATGCTTAGAACATCGGCAACCACCCTGAAGCCACCACCCAAGTTGAACAAACTGAACCTCCAATGAAACAGCAGAATTGTTACCACCTCCCCCCAAATGCTCCACTGAAATAGCCGAAAACAGGGACCCACAATCGCTCCTGATGATAAAATATATAAAAAACATAATTTTATATATGAGAATTGTTGTTCGTTCCAAATCTAGTTTGTCGACACATATAGTCATACCAAATAATCTCCCCGTTCATTTTTACTTGCCATACTAACTAGCACAGTTTGTCGATACATATAATCAGATACCAAATAAAAAAGAACGGAGGGAGTACTAAACACGAGATACTACAATACCTGGCCAAATTATAGTAATCAAGAAACATGGTGTTATTGTTCTTTTGATAGTAACAACTGATGGAATGGTTCCCACAATCCAGGAGATCAAAATGAGTTTCCACCATTGTTGAAGGGATGAGGCATGGTTCAAGAACAGAGGAACAGTTTTGGAGTAAAATGGCATTTTGTGAAGTTGGAGCATAGTTGTTTGAGAAGAGATGATGGAGGGTTGACTTCATTGGACGATTGCATTTTGCTGGAAGGTTGACTAGAATGGTGTCTGATGAAATGGATTGGATTGGGAAGTTGTTGATGGACATGGTGCTGTTTCTGGTGCAGTTTAGCTGGATTTCGCACCCCGGGGAGAAGCCGAATGGGTACTCGAGGTGGTGGTTTGCTCCGCATGACCGGTTGCACCACCTCTCGTTTGACGAGGCAGAGGTAGAGGCAGAGGCAGAGGTAGAACGAAGAAGAATAATGACGGAATAATAAAATACGAATTTAATGAATAAGTGTGTCATTTTTTCATAGTAACCAAAATAAGAGAATAGCAGAAGGTGAGATGATTATGTGAATTTTGGAGTTGATTTTGGTAGAATGAAATTTTTAGTCTTGAAGAATAAGGAGCTAAAGGGTTTATTATGAAAGGAAAAAAAGACGAATTTTTTGTGATTTCACTTTGACATTAGGTTGGTTTTGAAATTTAATGTTGATTAGGTAACTTAGGTGTCCTAGACACGGAATATAGTATTAAGACAACTAATACAATGATGAAAACTAATTTATTACTTTAATTACTTGTTCTTTCCACTTATTAACGGATCATCGAGGTGCGTGTCTTGAAATGCCTGGTTTTGTGATTCGCGACATGGATTTGAGGACATGGGTGTGTGAAGGACGTTAATATGACCGATTTAGTATATGATACAGATAAAATTAGATAATTCAGCTTAAAAATGATATTCCCTACATCCCTAAATGATTGGTACATTTTGACTTTACATGGTCAAACTTTAAAAATTTTGATCAATAATTCTCATTAAACAATATGAAATAATATAGTCATATAGGGTCTTGTTAGATTCGTCTCAATATATATTTTTGAAATATCAACTTTTTATAATTTTTTCATATGTAAAATATGTGATATTTATGTTTGAAATCGTGCTTTGTTGATTATAACAAGTCAAAATATACCAATCATTTAGGAACGGAGGAAGTATACGTTATACAATATCTATATGACTTAATTATATCCCTAAAAACAAAGCTAGATAGTTAATTAGTTGAACAAACCAAAAAAAGTTAAAACACAAAAGTAAGTGACAAAACAAGAGACCAATAATTACAAGTCCAATCAATTTGACATTTGATACATCTCGCCGTTGACTGATCTCGTTATTACAAGTAATACATAGGTATTTAAATTGAAACAATAGTTAATGATACTGCTGGGTTAACCTAATGGTTATTAACAGTTAACTTAATCATGCATGCATATCTAAGGCGAAGCAAAAGCGTTATCAACCCATCTGATATGAGGACTAGAGCTTTCCTTCTCACTATTCTTGGAAGAAAAAGCGTAGCTAATAAGCCTCTGAAAAACGCCCTTGGCCTTGTTTGCTCGCTTTCGCTGTCGCATTCTCCTGAGCACAGTTTCTTTGTCAAGTGTTGCAGAAGAATGAGCACGCTTCAAGTATAAATGACTTGTAACTTTCAGGCTTTTGCAGTTGTTCTTGTTCTCAGCCTCGTCTTCATCTAGTAATAATTCTATGTTGCTTTGATCAGCTTCTAAAGGGGTAGCAGCATATTGCTTTTTCTTGGATGCTATAGAGGCCATATTATTACTAAGATAGGCCAATTTCACATGATTTTTTTGGAAATGTAAACCTGTGTTTAAATAACATAGGCTAAGAAAGAATCTGATTCTGTTGGATTATCATTTGTGTGAAAATGACAAATATGTATGCCAACAATAACTTTAGACTGAAGGTTGATAGTGGTTAAAGAATCTTCCTAAATTATCGCAGTTATGATACTAGATACGGCAAGACCAAACCAAGCCTTATCTCATTAAAAGGATCGAAGAAAACAAATCCGATAACTAGATAGAGGAGTATGACTAACATTTGAGAGACAATTTGAAAAATTAATCAAAGAGGAGTGCAATTATAGAAACTGACTAAATTCGTTGTGCCGAAAATTGTAGAACTAATTTTAAAGAATCAAAATGTTGGAGGTGGGTGCCCTCTTTATCCCCCATTGATTCCTCAACAGCAAATATTCCAGAGTTAGATATATTATTACATCAAAGTAGCAATATATTCTTGTCAAGTAAAGAGATTCTATATGAACTATCACAATTACAATGTGCAACGCGCTGGTATTGTTTAATGACAACAATGCATCTTACATAATAATCTACCTTTCGAAATTAATGCAATAGAAGTACCAAACTGTGGCATTGATTAGCTGAGACAGTTAAGTCTGCAGTCGATACCAGAAAATATTTCTGCTCGTAGTGCTCTGCTCGTCTTCCAGATTGATTTGAATGCAGAACAACGCAGCAGAACTTTCAGTACTAATTGAGGAATAGAGAACAAGGCAGCATACCTATGTGCTACTCTCCCATGATGGCAGATCCCTCTACTTTTGTTCTGGATGTTTCATTTTCAAAAGATGTGAAACGCCAGCTATAACATGAAGCCGGCTATTTGGGATTCCAGTCTTCGCGAGAGCCATCCCATTCTTGTCCATCAGAACGAAGCATGGCACATACTGAATATCATAGTGAAGAAGCTACAATTTAGAAGTTCAAAATAATTAGGAACTAAATCCAGCCAATCATCTCACAAACTCATGCCAATCTGAGCCAATTTTATAGCTAAGATTTCATTTTTCACTGCCTAATAGACGCTTCATGTATTGTAATTGGTGTATTATGCATGGAACATACACAGGCTAGACAATCTGAGCCAATTTTATAGCTAAGATGATCGACAACTCACAGTCATAAAAGTTGTGCACTTTTGGGTTCCGTGACTTAAATTACAGCATAAAGTTACTGTTATGACATAAACATAACTACATGATTAATCATAATCACATATAGTGTTAAGCATCTGTGAGAGTCCATACCAAAACCAAATGGTTATAGACGGATAAAGAGGAAGACCTTCTTAATACACCCGAAAGGTCTTACTCAACCAATGTGCGACTGAGCTGCAAGTGCAACCCAGTCCAGTTAGACAACATATATGGGTTTACACATGGTCTTAGCATGAACTGGTTCATGATACCATGTTAGCATGGACCCACGACCTCTTACATGGTATCAAGAGCCAACTCCTCTATCAAGTCTTCGTGTAAACCAATATATGTGGACCATTTTACACATACTAACAGTTATTGATAACTCGGCCCCAGTCATACATTGGTTGATTAAGAGCTAGAGAGTGAATTAATAAGATTGGGTTTTATCCATCTACAACCACTTGGTTTTAGTATTTAGCATGTAGCCTCGTGAATTCTTAACATATAGGCATGTCAGTAAACAAAATCCATATTAGCGATAAACAATTTACTAGAAACGAAGATACCTCAGGCAACCATTGCTCATTTTCAGCATCAGCCATGACAATATTGAGCCAATCAGAATTCCTATTCTCAACTTCATTAACAAAAGGAACCAAAGAATTGCAAAGTCTGCAATTTGGTGAGTAAAACTCCAAAACTGTAGCATCTTTCCCACTAACCAAAGCTGATGCAAATGCCCTTTGTTCTACCTCAGCTTGCTCCTCACTACTCAACTTCCCCTTCTTCTTCATCTTCGTCTCGACATTTTCTTGATGATTTATTGCATTAAAAGCGTTCATTGCTAAAGAGCCCAAGGTTTTAGCAGACTTGAATAACCATGGTGTGTCTAATTCACATGGACTTTGAGACGTCGAGGATTTGGGGTTGTTGGTGGTTTCTTGATTGGAATCCCATGGCCATTTTATGCAAAATTGGAAGTTTTTAGCAGATTTTGACATTGCTATGTAGGCCAAAATTGGAACTTTATAGTTCAACTGAGAATTATATAAAACAATCAACCAAAGAAAGAGAATTATACAAATATATATGGGTTTTTTAATATTTAATAGTTTCTAGACATTTTGGAATAATTGAGAATTAAGATGATGAAGAAATTAAGCACTTCAGAACTTCATTGGCATTTTATCGAACAGATGGTAAACCTTAGATGGAAGAAGAGCAATCTTTTTACCTTAATTGATAGGAGTCAATTTGGTTTGCTTAGCAAATGATTGGATGGTTGACTTGGTGGCTTGCTGCCATTTTGTATTTAGGACATTAATAGTACTGCGTACCTAAAAAATTGATACATTTTAATTTTTGGTGGTCAAACTTTAAATATATATTTTTGAAATATCAATTTTGTATAATTTTTTTCGGATGTAGAATAAAAGATATTTATATTTTAAATTATGTTTTGTTGACCACCAAATATCAAAATGTACCAATCTTTTAAGAACGAAAAGAGTACTTCATACCAGTGCTAGTTTCGACTCGATTTCTAATATCTTCCCATTTTTTACTCGACTCCGACTTGGTATTTTAGTGTATATTAGATCAAATAACTTGTTCTAATATCTAGATGATACAAGCATCTTTAAACAACACAAACTCAACCGGTTTTGGCTATTATGAGCCTAGCAACCGAAAATAAACCAAGCCAATAGAATTCAACAAAAATAGATAATTACTATTAATTTCAACCAATCAGTGTAATTTGGTGGCTGGAAATAGAAATGTTGCCGGAAAAATTATTTTATTTGACTAACGTGGTCAGACTCGACATTAAAAAACTGAAATATATAACTATCAATATTTTTAGCCTGAAAAAAAAAGTTTAATACATAATTTAAATCACCACTCCGAAAGTGATAAATCCATCCCGACTATAGCTATATTTATATGTACTATACTATATAAATGTCGGCCTTATTTATTATGTAGGTGACATAGTGTTGGGAAAATTGTTATATATAGATGAAAATGGAGATTGAATTGAGGATAGTTGGAAAACTTGAGTACTATTTAGGGTTTCAGGTCAACCAAATGAAAGAAAACATATTTATTACACAAGTCAAATACGAAAAGAACATTATAAAGAAGTTTGGCATGGAAACTGTCAAGTAAAAAAGAAGCCTACTTTAGCTGAGAACAAGTAGGCTTGACATAGCTCACTCAATTGGTGGGGATGGGGAAAGAAAGCGGGATTTTATTTTTTAATCTTTAATTTTTTATTTATTAATATATAATAGTAACAAATAACTTGCCTTATTATCTTTTATAAAATTTGCATGACAAAAAAATTGTATTATGTATATGATAAGTGGTTAATATATAGCATATTTAGAGCTTAATTTATTATATTATAATGTTATTCGTATTTAATTGGATATAATTTGCACTTGTTTTCACCTAATCTTGTTTATATGCCATTATTGAGTTAATTGAAGAAATTAAAGGCCTAATTGATGACGTAGACCAATATCACCAATAATGGAGTTCCCGACGAGCCCAATGTGATTTTAGTGAAACATCCGCTGTTTGGGCCGACAATCTCTACAAGCCCACCAGAGAAGATGTCTCAAATTATCTATAAATAAGACTCTCTTCTGTGCTGAAAAAGAGAGCTTCTGCACACAGCAAAAAGCCAAACAGAAGATTCTCAGCACTCTACTATTTTTATGGCGTTTTCTAGTAATTTTAGTTGTCTATTGTCTTTTCAATTCTGAACTAATTTATTGTTAGTCAGGGCCACGATGTAGTTGTTTTCAACATGTACTTCGAGAGACAAATACTACATTCTGATTGATCATCAACCACTCGAACATGGCTTACCCTTTCCAGCTGAGCAGGTGTTGCAGGAGTACCGGAAGTACGGGCTTGAGGGTGTTGAACCTGCGGCAAGGATCATTAGTGGATCTCCATCTCCTATAACGGGAACGCTCCCACGAGTAAGGGCTTCAAAATCAGTTGAGCGACAATGTGGGCATGTGATTAGCGACATCCTAGCTAGAACAAACACAAACGAACAGTAGGTGCAACGTTACGTCATGGTACGTATTGTTTTCAGAAATTGTGAAGGTTGATGAATAAATTTTGTGGGTTGATTTTATTGTTTTATTTTAATTGCCGGAAGATTTTATTGTTTTATTTTAATTTCTGAAATTTTGAAGGTTCATGAGCAAATTTTAAAGGTTGATTTTATTGTTTGATTTTAATTGCCGGAAGATTTTATTGTTTGATTTTAATTGCGGCAATTGAATTTAGAAATTTTGAATGTTGATGAGCAAATTTTGAGGGTTGATTTTATTGTTGATTTTAATTGCCGGAAGAATTTATTGTTTGATTTTAATTGCGGAAATTGAATTTAGAAATTTTGAATGTTGATGAGCAAATTTTGAGGGTTGATTTTATTGTTTGATTTTAATTGCGGGAAGAATTTATTATTTGATTATAATTGCGGAAATTGAATTTAGAAATTTTGAATGTTGATGATCAAATTTTGAGGGTTGATTTTATTGTTTGATTTTTATTGCCGGAAGAATTTATTGTTTGATTTTAATTGCGGAAATTGAATTTAGAAACTTTGAATGTTGATGAGCAAATTTTGAGGGTTGATTTTATTGTTTGATTTTAATTGTCGGAAGAATTTATTGTTTGATTTTAATTGCGGAAATTGAATTTAGAAATTTTGAATGTTGATGAGCAAATTTTGAGGGTTGATTTTAATTGCCGGAAGATTTTATTGTTTGACTTTGATTGACGAAATTGAATTTACAAAATTTAAAGGTTGATGAGCAACTTTTGTGGGTATGATGAACCATTATTTGCGTCGGATGATTGGAGTCTGACTGAAAAGTTTAACACCAAATTATGGTAAAGAAAATCTTTTCCTTTTAAGGAGCCTCCTTAAAAAAATCACTTCACCATCTAATGCAAACTCCATTCGAATGTTGTTCGTTTGTGTTTGTTCTAGCTGGGATGTCGCTAATCCCACCATGCCCACATTGTCGCTCAACTGATTTTGAAGCCCTTACTCGTGGGAGCGTTCCCGTTATAGGAGATGGAGATCCACTAATGATCCGCGGCAATGTTTTGCCGCAGGTTCAATACCCTCAACCCCGTCCTTCTGGTACTCCTGCAACACCTGCTCAGCTGGAAAGGGTAAGCCATGTTCGAGTGGTTGATGATCAATCAGAATGTAGTATTTGTCTCTCGAAGTACATGGTGGGCGAAGTGATAAAGAAGATGCCTTAGCTTGTGGACATATGTTCCATGGTGAGATATGTATTGATCCTTGGCTGCGTGGCAACAACACATGCCCATTCTGCACATGTACTTTGGACGATGATTAAGGTTGAGGTGGTCAAGTACTCAAGTGGAGGTTGATGATGGAGCTAGGCATCTTGTTTGTATAAAAATTGTTAATTTCTCTACTAATTTCGTGTCTGTTTCGTTATTAGTAGCAGTTTATTTCTAGCACGATGGGTGCTCTTATGTTAAGTGTTTGTTTAAATCAGTGTGTGTTTAGATAGGGGTAAGTCCAGAGATAGGCTAGGCTTGTAAACTCCCCGTTCTATTAATGTGAACTATCGTTTAATGGTGATATTGTTCTTGTTAATGTTTGTTTTATTTATATATTGTTGTTACTCTAGTTGCTAATAACATTCGTGTTTAATAAAATATTTATCAAAATTTATGTCATTTTGAGTTGAGTTTTAACTAAAGCATGAGCTTTTCTTTAAATCATTTTGTTGGCATGGAATTTTTCAGAATTTAATAAAAGATCACAGCAAGACGAACGATTAATCATTTGAGGGGTTATATAAACTTTTAAGCTTCCGAGTAAGCTTATTGTTCGCGCTGTTCTTGCCTTGTTTGAACTTCATTCATCTTTAAAAAATCCATTAATTTAAAGAATTTAACTCTTTGGTGGTTTATTCCTGTGAATGTGATCCTTAGTACAGTCATTGGTTGTATTTTAGGATTCTTAGTGGCAATAATTGTCGCACGCCTCCAGAATTCATTAGGTTCACTGTCGTCATGACAGCTTTTGGAAACACTAGTAATTTGCCTCTCGCTATGGCTGAGTCGATATGCCATAGTTCTGATAATCTGTTTGGACCAGGATGCAGTAGCACTGGTGTCGCTTATGTATCATTTGCTCAGTGAGTGGCAGTTCTTCTTGTTTATACTCTTGTTTACCACATGATGGAACCCCCCATTGAGTACTATGAGATTGTCGAGGAAGGAGGGGATAGTCGGGAACAGTTACCCACGAACGATCTTAGCAGATCATTTCTTGTGGAAGCTGAGTGGCCTGGAATGGAAGATAACGAAACCGAAAATTGTAAAACGCCATTGATTGCCAGGATCTTCACGAATCACGAGTGTCTCTAATGTTTCTCAAAGCACTCTTCCGGATCCAGATTTCTTGGAGGAACTGCCTAGAAGTCCAGAATCTATTAGGTGCCTGGCAGAGCCCAGAATGGTGAGGCAGATGAGAATTGTTGCTGAGAAAACGCCAGTCAGCCATGTACTCCAGCCCCCAACAATTGCTACATTGTGCACATTTCTTTAACTTGGAGCACGAATTCACTATACACACACCCAAATAGTGGTTTAGTATAGTAATAAATGACTATTTTTGCCTTCCATTTAACTTTTTTATCTACTACACTTCTAAATACAAGGGCAAAATCGTCATTTCATGCTACATGGACTCACTATTTGAATGTGTGTATAAGAGTTCGGGGGCGATAAAGAATATAAGCAACAAACTAATGGAATTTTATATGGCCACAAAAGCTAATTTTTTATAAGCAATAGGTGACTGAAGGGAAAATCTTACAATAGTATTGAGACTAACAATGCACCATTTTTCTGGCGACACCAACACTTGATGAAATTAAATGAACAAATCAATAACATTTAAAATTTTATTCAACCATTCTTACTACTTCCCCTTACTATAGGCCAAAACGCGGATGAGAAAGTATCATATACAACATTATTAAAGGTATGTTCGGACCGAGGAGCTTCTGGTGACTAACTCTTACGATTTGGTTGTAGAGCACAAGCCAAATCTAGTCCCATTTACACGAATGCAATAAGCTTTGTCTCCTTGACAATCAAGGTGGGAAACGCAACGAACCATTTGATCATCTTGTTGCTTAGTTGATGATGCCAAATCAGGTGTACAAATTCCATTAATGTAATTAAATGGAAAACAAGCACAACCAGGATTACAATCATACAAGTTTAGCTGCCAACACAAATTGTAGCATGCACCAAATGCACCCATGGCTCCAGGTAATAAACCTGAAATTCATACAATGATACCATGTTAAGAGTTTATGACGTTCCACTATAAAAACAATTGCCAATAGGTTGAGTAGCTCAAAATCTTATATATTAACTCGGGACTCGGGAGGACATCGACTTCCGATGTGAGATGTGTATGTTAACGCATCGAAAATAAGGAAATGAAAAAGAAACAAGACACTAACATGTGGCGGCAATTATTACGAATGTGGTAGTAATGAAAAGCTGGTTGGCCATGTCGTGAGGACTTGATTGAAAATTGTGATATTATTGTACGTTTAATAGTAATTCGTATTTAGTTAGGCTTAAGGATACTTATAGGAAGATACTAAAGTTGGTTGATTACGTGATTCGTATTAGCTACCTAAATGCTTTGGTTTCATCGGATCATTTGATAATATCGAAGACAAGGAATCTATGTTGTTCTCATCATCATAGCTAATTCATCACAACCAATTTATCATATATTTTATGTTATGTTTTCTTTTTGGTAGAAATATTTTATAAAAGTCGATATCAATTAACATTCTAAAATTAAAAATGCAGACTACTTTTATACTCTAAATTGAACTTCTCAAATATACTCTCAACTTGAGTTTATTTATATACTACTCCCTCCGACCCTAAATGATTGATATATTTTGACTTTCATGGTCAACAAGACATAATTTAAACATAAATATCTCTTATTTTGCATGCAAAAAATTATAAAAAGTTGATATTTCAAAAATACTTATTGAGACGAATCTAACAAGATTTCACATGACTATATTATATCTTGTCATTTAATGAGAATTTTTCAAAATTTGACCACAAAAATTAAATTGTATCAATCTTTTAGAGATGGAAGAAGTATAATATATGTCAAGGCATTTCAACTCTGGGGGGTTATTTGTAAGTTTATATAATACTCAAAATTCAAAATATAGTTTGCTATCATGACCTTAATGTTCTCCATTTGATCGTGGGGTCTCAGTTTTTTTTTTTTTTTGTAGAAATCGAAATTGTAAAAAAAGAGGTCAATTTGGGGATTAGGTTTGGAACTTCGTTGCTGCAAATTCAAAGATGTTGAGGAGCGTTCACTAAATTCCACAGAATTGTGAAGGGAATCAAATTTCAGAAACAGTTGGTGGTGTTGGTTTTGTTGAAATAAAAAACTATAGAACTAGTTGGTGGTAATGATTTTCTTGAAATCAGAATTTAGTATAGTTGAATACAATTGTACATAATTAGCCAATTTTTTTTATAAATTTTATTAGTATAGTCGCATCTGATAAAGGGTGAATGGATGATGAAGGTAAAATTATTTTTTGTTAGTAATTAATGAAAGCGTGACCTTATTATTGGTGCTCAATCAATAAAATTTGAGAAAACGGATCAAATAATTGGGCTGAGGCCCTAGAACATATAATTCACCTAAGTTATGAAAAATATAAATGATGATCCTTGCCTTTTATCCTATGAAAATTAAAAATAATAGAGTAGTAATATGAAAAAAAAAAAAATTCTTTGTACTATATACTTGTTAAACCACCTTGCATGCTTTTGATAAGCTAAGGAACGAATCAGCATGTTGTCTGGAAGCCTATGAACATGCGAGTAGCTCGTTCATAGCCTTATGAACGGCCCAGTTTCAACGAGTTATAAGCATGTTCGTGTTGCTATAAACGAGTGTGAAGCTCGTTTGTAACATTACGAACAAGTATTCTAGTCGTTGGGGTAAAACAGAAAACTCCCACTTCTCTTTTACTGTTTTGGTGTGTGTATAACAGCCGAGTTTATTATGTAGTTGAATTTGTCATATTCAAATACGAAATTTAGGGAGGCTATTTAAAAAGTAAAATATGCACTCCCCTATTTAAAAAGAAAAGCATCTCAGTCCCTTATTTGAGAAAATAGAAAATTGAGTCTCCTATTTAAAAGCGTTCCAATAATTCGAGGAGTCATAAATAAAAATAAGCCACAAATTAATGAGATTTTTATATGGCCCCAAAAGCTAACTTTTTATAAGCAATAGGTGACTAAAGGGAAAATCTTACAATATTATTGAGACTAAAAAGGCACCAGTTGAACAAATCAATAACACTTGAAATTTTGTTCAATCATTCTTACTTCTCCTTATTATATAGGAAACATGGATGAAAATGCTTCATATACAACATTACTGAAGGTAAGTTTCGGATCGAGGATCACATGATCACTAAATCTTAGGATTTCGAGCACAAGCCATGACTAGTCCCGTTTAGACGAATGCAATAAGCTTTGTCTCCTTGACAATCAAGGTGGGAAAGGCAACGAACCATTTGTACCACTTGATCTTGTTCCTTAGTTGATGCCAAACTAGGCGTACAAATGCCACTAATGTAATTATATGGAAAACAAGCACATCCAGGATTACATTCATACAAGTTTAGCTGATAACACATATTGAAGCATGCACCAAATCTACCCATCGCTCCAGGTAATAAACCTGAAATTCATACAAAATATAATTATTAAATAAATTGTCTCCCCTCCATGGAAAATAAGGAGATGAAACTGGCTTCAAAATCACCCTCTTATCCATGTGACGGTCCTGTTCAAATACCTTCATATAATCATATATAATAATAACTTTTATACGACATACGACCAGGGCGAAACCAGAATGAAAATAAAGGGATCAATTTTTTAAAAAAATGAAATAAGGGGGGCCCAAAATTTTAAAAAAGAATGTTAAAAATCAACAAAAGTTCAAAATTATGCTAAAAATGTGTCTTAGAGGGCCTGAACCCATAACCTCCACCTTTTAGAGGAAGCTCATAACCAACTAAGTTAGCCTTTTACCTGGTTTATTAGTTACACTTTTTATTTTTTATATCAAAAAATTTCCAAAAATAGTATACGATATATAACGATATCGAAAGACCTAGGGGGCCGGTGCCCCCTCCCCCCACGTCCGGCCCTGCATACGATAAGCTATAAAATAAAATATAGTTTTTGTTTGTCAATTAGCGATAGAGTTGAGTATCGAACCCATGACCTTTTGGTCAGTGGCAGTAGCTTTTCCACTAAGCTATTCGATTAACTCTATAAAATATTGAAAGCAAAAACATCGAAAAAACGATAACTCGTCGTTGAATCACAATATAATAAATAAATAAATAAATTGCCTCCCCTCCATGCAGAAAATAGGGGAATGAAAAAGAAACAAGACACTAACATGTGCCGGAAATTATTAAGAATGTAGTAGCAATGAAAAGCTGGTTGGCCATAACGTGATGACTTGATTGACAATTGTGAAATTATTGTACGTTACGTTTAATAGTATGTCCTTTTTGTAGTTAGGCTTAAGGATACTTATAAGAAGATACTAAACTTGGTTGATTACGTGATTCGTATTATCTAACTAAATGCTTTGGTTTCATCGGATCATTTGATGATATCGAAGACAAGGAATCTATATTGTTCTCATCATCATCATAGCTAATTGTCCTAATTCATCACAACCAATTTATCATATATTTTATGGAATTCCGTTTATTACTTATTATGTTTGTTTTCTCGTACAAATATTTTATAAAAGATGAGAATTTTTCTTTTTGAAATAAAGAAATAGAATAGAATAGAATAATAAATTAAAAATCTAAATCAATTAACATTTTAATAAATTGAAACTGCTGAGTACTTTATATTCTGTAAAACTCAAGTTCTCAAATATACTCTCAAGTTTAGAGTTTATTTATGTAAGTGAAGGAAGGGAGAGTAGGTACATTTGAACTCTGAAGGCTTATTTGTAAGTTTATATATACTCAAAACTTCAAAGTTAGACATATTTGTATGCAAAGTATATAGATTTTCAAAATTGATTTTAGAGTTCAAATATACCCATAATATATATACAGGGGCAAAACCAGAATAAATATACATGAGGGGTCAACTTAAAAAGTGAAGGGGGCCGATTAAAAATATAGTAAAATAGAGAGCTAAATATGAAACACACTTAAACTAACAACAAAATATTGAACTACAAAAGACTCCAATCCAACCATCCTATCTAGGAAGAGCTACTCCTTACCATCTAAGCTACAAAAAAAGTTGTTAATGTAATAAGTTGTAAATTTAAGATAATTGAATACAGTTGTACATAATTAGCCATTTTTTTTCGAAAATTTTATTAGTCCAATCGCATTTCATAGAGGGTGAATGGATGATGAATGTGTAATTATTTTTTGTTAGTAATTAATGAAAGCGTGACCTTATTATTGCCTATTGGTGCTCAATTGAGAAAACGGACCTAACAATTGGGCTGAGGCCCGCGAACATATAATCCACCTAACTTATGTGGATCCAATTCGGGGCGAAACTTGGAGAGAAAGGTGTCTCTTCAATATATTCATCAATTTCATTTCTGCTTTCACATTTTCATTTTTGAGTACACCTAATTGTATCTCTTCAATCATCATCATCATCATCATCATCATGGCTCTAACTAAGGCAAAAGATCTTATTTCGTCTAACCCAGTTGTTGTTTTCAGGTAATTTTTATTATTATTACTTTCTCCATCCTTAGTTTATTTGATTTTTCACGATGACCGAAATACGATACAAGTGCAAATATATTTAATTTTATGTGCTTAAAAATTATAAAAAAATTGATATTGCAAAAATTTATATTAAAATAAATCCAACAAGATCCTACATAAATATATTATTTATTATCTGCTAATGTGAATTCATGGTCAATGTTTTCGAAGTTTCATACAAAAAGACAAAATACATCTATCAATTAAGGATGAAGGGAATATTATTATTTATTCTTTTGTTTTATTTGATGTTGATTGATTTTTTTGTTGAGTTGATTGTTTTGTGTACGTGGAATTAACAGCAAGACTTCCTGCCCTTACTGCGTTCGTGTGAAGAAATTGTTGGATCAGCTCCAAGCTACCTACAAGGCCGTTGAATTGAACACCGAGAGTTAGTGTTCCGTCTTTATAACTAAAAATATTATTCACCTCGATCATGTCTTAATTGAAGGGCGAATTTAGATAAATCGAAGAGCGTGTCACGGTGACATAACCATGGCAATTATTGAACATCAGTTTGATTAGCGGTTTTAACATGTTGATTGATATTACTTATGTATGTAATTTACGACAATTGATTTCAACCAGCTTTGTTTTGGAGTATTGCTCATTGTGTATTTGTTTATCTTAGCATTTCTAACCATGATTCTCGATGCCATCTGTTGTCCTGGTTCTTGAATATGGGAGAATATTTCTGACGATTATGATAGTGTTAGTTTAAGCTGTTGAAGTCACAATGAATTGAAACCGAGTCCTCCATGAATCATAGTCAATGTTTTGTCGCCATAACTATGTGATCGTGAACTCATTTCATGTGTTTGCGTAGGTGATGGAAGTGAGATGCAGTCTGCACTGGCTTCGTTCTCTGGACAGCGAACAGTACCCAATGTCTTCATTGCTGGAAAACACATTGGTGGTTGCGATGGTATGCATTCAACGGTTGATGCTGTGTTTCAGTATATATCAGTATTCGTTCGTTAACTTGAACAATTTCTTTATGTTTGCACTTTGCAGATACTCATAATTTGCACTCCCAAGGGAAGCTCGTCCCGCTCCTGACTGAAGCTGGAGCTATTACTATAAAGTCTAATGCTTAGACTATTATGCATACTTTAAACTATATGTTATCAATAAGGGCATAGCTTTTGGTCCAATGCAATGTAGCTTCAAAATGTTCATCAGATTATGCTGGTTATAATCTATAACAAGCATTTTTCTTAGCTCTCTCTAACTGTTTGATATAGTGTTGTTATTCGAGGGCTGTAATAACTAGAATTTCGTTGCAACTCGAGTTAGTTTGCTTCTACTTGTTATATTCTTGACAATTACTCTTCAACTTGCTATGAGTTGAGCAATAATTATCACGTCCGACGCATGTCTCAAATCACTAATATGGAAAAATGTATAGGAGATTAATAGCAATAACTATCTCATTAGTGATTAACAAGTTTCATTAGGATTAGTTTAGTGGCCATAAGGTGTTACTCGTTATTTAGATACGAGGCTCGATTTGAGTCCTTATAATGACAGTAGCCAAATTTTTAGAATGAAAAAGAACTAGTCTCATTTGAAGTATCATGATCAATAAAAATCCGGCCATTACAAGTTATTCATGTGCGAATTCCCAGTTCAAGTCCTTATCAAAGACAAATGCCGAATTTTGGAACAACAAGAAACTAGTATCAATCAAAGTATTACGATTATAAAACAAACACGTTTTTCCTATATAGTCAATGTGTTTTTTATGTTACTCCCTCCGTCCCTAAAAGATTGTCACATTTTGACTTTTGATGGTCAACAAAACACAATTTGAAACATAAATATCTGTTATTCTATATACGAAAAAATTATAAAAAGTAAATATTTCAAAAATATATAATGAGACGAATCTAACAAGGTCCCACAAAACTATATTTTTTCTTATTGTTTAATGAGAATGCATGATCAAATTTTGTAATGTTTGACTAACAAAAGTCAAAATGTGACAATCTTTTAGGGACGGAGGAAGTATTAGATTATGGGACATCAAAATAGCTAAAGTTTACCGATTACTATAGATATGATTCAACATAAACTTGAATGACAACATCGTATACATATAATTGATCCGAGATAAAACTTAGTTTGTTTGGTTTTAGTGTACATTAAGTATCAAACAGTTTTTGCACTTTGTTCAATTCGGAAACAACCTCCTCGTTTTAACAAGTGCAAGGAGGGTCGACCATCGATCACGCACTCTTCAAAGGCATTAAGAAGTTTCACTTCTAGACCATTAAACGCAAAATCATCAAACCATTTCAAGAACTTATTTTAATTAAGAAGTTTCACTTCTAGACCAATGTTTAACAAATCCCCTAAAGAAGTTCTTCTCGAGTTAGTCAAAATCCACTATCATCATCACTCCTCATTTGGAGTACAACAATTAGATACCAAATGCCCAACCTCACAACATAAATATAAAAAAACTACTCATTGTGGCATGGTTGCTCTCTTGGGCATAACCTACTTATTCAACTCACTTGCTGCTGATGGGGGTGAGTAGCATAGACGGGATAGGCTCCATATGGTGGCGCATACATGATGGGATCGTGAGGTGGTAGCATAGGATAACCATACCCATCGTAGAAATGTCCTCCATAATATGCACCAGTTCCGTACTCGGCTCTCGTCTGCAAATATTCAAGTAATACATGTTTACTACATGCAACCTAACCGAGATTCAATAACAAACTACAGTTTCTAAAATGTATAAATAAAAACAATAGGCGAAGTAATACATGTTTGTTCCCTTGATTGCGTCCCCAGGATAGGCGCACGCTTTGCTTTCCAATCATAGTACCGTTCAATTTTTGCAAAGCTTCCTCGGCATCACTTCTGCCAAATCCATTAATGAAGCAGTTGAATTATAACTTGGATATATTTCAATGTCGTTTTAAAAATAGATCTACCAATTTATAGGTTACTACTCAAATAATTTATATACGAATTACAGTGCAACTGAAATTATGTTTCGTCTTCTTTTGAACAACAAGAGCGATGAAATTAATATTTAGAATATCTAACTGATAAATAGATGCATAAATTTGGACACTCAAATGAGCTTGTAAACAAGACAATGTAAACAGGTATTTAACTCATAATTTACCTGTTCGCGAATTGTACAAAACCACATCCTCTTCCAATAGGTATTTTGACAGAAACTATTTCGCCATAGTTTGAGAATGGTTGCCTGAGATCATCATCACTGACATTGGGGTCTAGCCCTCCCACAAAAATCTAAAAATAAATTAGTTGATATCAGCCGATAACATAGAGAAAAGTTAACACAGGGGGAAAAGATCAGATATAACAAACTGTTGTATTTGTAGAATCCCCATCTTGTCCCGAGGTCCGATTTGAATATCCACCTATGATAGCCAGTCGATAATTAGAACTATTAGAATATTTCTATTATAACTTGAATATTAAGTGAGCCTTCTCACCATTAAGCTAAATGTTCAAAGAACCAAAACATGTTCATTAGTACAAGACGAGCAAGAGCTCGAAGTAGAGACTCCATAAAATTTTGAGCAAATAGAGTTCCTGATAGTTGGTTAGATGAAATTTGATGCTTAAAATTTCCATGATACAATCTTTTTGAAACTTCTGTAACAGCTTAAATCTTTGGTAATATGTTTCGATGAAGTCATTATTCGACATAAATCAAGATCTCAAACTGCAACAAGATAAACATACTAACTTCTGCTGTCAATTATCATGGTTTAATTCTTGCCTGTTCAAAGATTTTCAAGAACAATACTGCATACACTACGTGTTAGTTGTAATTATGTACTTCCTCCATTTTTGTTCGAATGGCAGATACATATCGAGTCCATGGTTATGCCACATTGCCACTCAAATAAAGAGTAACTATAGCATTCTAATTTATTTTCCTTCCTCCACAATTACCACATGATCTCGACTATAAATTCCATAGCATGCTACTAAATTATTTGAATATATTAGCTTACAAGCTAGAATGACGATGATCGATTATCTGTAGCAGATTAGCATACAAATGACCTTCTGATCTATGTAGATATTAACAGAAAAAAATCAGACAACTGATATTTCAAGCCGTCAAATACCTGGCCCTGGAGATGGACAATATTGTTGGTATCCAGATTTCCTAGGAGTCGCGGGACCAACCCGCATAGGCCTGCTTGAGCAATAAACGCCATTCATGTCATTCAAAGCCTGAGTTCTTTCATTGTCATCTCCAAACCTGACAAAGCCATAGCCTTTCGAGCGATTGGTATTGGCATCAATCACTACTTTAGCTGCTTTAACCGAAGGATATCGAGTAACAAAAGTTTCATGAAGTAACGTATCAGTGACATCCGCAGCTAAATCTCCCACAAATACAGAAAGGTCTGAACCATTATTATTGTTGTTGTTGTTGGTCGATGATGATCTCTTATCCCCCATGCTGAATGATGCCCAATTTAATCGAAATGGTTGGTCTTTGTTAAGCATAATTGACTGTGAATACGTCTGTAGGACTTTTTCAGCTGCAGCGTGGGTGTTGAATTCCACAAAACCATATCCCTCTGAGAAGCCGGTTTGCTTGTTTCGGATCACCTTTATAGAAGCCACCTGAATGCAGGGGAGAAGATAACAGAGTTTTTACACATGCAACAATCTTCTTAGTAAAACAGAACTTGAAGGTAATCAACAATGCTAAATTCCATTGTATTTTTCATCACTTGTATTTTCGAATTTTAATACTGCCATTTAAATCATGATCATTGAACTCATTACTAAATAAATTAGTTATATTTAACTTGCAAATGCCAATGCTGAAACTCCTCGAAACTCTTGACTTCAACTGTATGTAATCCTAATAAACAACCATATTGTTGTAACACAAAAACTATTAGCAATGAATCAAACATACATTATTGCCTAAACCGTTTTATTTATTTTCTTAAAACGCATATATACATACATAGAAAAAGAATAATTTTCTAACCTTCACCTACTCTTTACTAATACAAGTACAAAATCCAAAACGCATGCCAACACATATCAATATTATCATATGGAGTGCATTGTACTCGTTCGTATCAATATAACTTATTGTTTATAATAAAAGTTCTTTAACAGTTTACCAAGTATATATGCAATCTTTTGTAATTCATTAATTGGAGCTAATCATTGTAGAAATCTACATATAACAATAAAAAAATTATCACATTCGTTCGAAATAGCTATATATTTTATTTGAAACAACCATTTTAGTGTAAACAATTATTTATATATATAATGACAGAGTATTGTAGAATTACATTAAAACAAAGTCATAAATAATATTTTATAATACATTACAAATATAAAAATCAATTATTCATAAATACAACAAGAAGATGAACAAACTAAACCTCTCTAGTGGAAGCAAAACAATTCCTCAAATATTCCTCCTCCATCCAATGCTGCAAATCACCAACCCAAATCGTCTTATTCTCTCCATTATTCGACCCTCCG
This sequence comes from Echium plantagineum, assembly GCA_003412495.2. Lineage (NCBI taxonomy): Eukaryota > Viridiplantae > Streptophyta > Magnoliopsida > Boraginales > Boraginaceae > Echium > Echium plantagineum. Next base: position 31,413,492 of record CM016567.1, read on the forward strand.
CCTTGATGCTGGTGGTGCAGCCAATGGGGTTGGTGGTGGTGCATCAGTTGAGCCTGGTGGTAGGGCATGTAATGCGGTGGCGGGTAATGCGGCATCATGGGATGCTGCATTACCATGGGTGCAACCGGATACTGCATTGGTTGCACCCATGGTTGCTTAGCTACTGCCCCTTCACTCGAACCTCGCCCTCGAGGGGGCGGGGTTTGTTCCTTTTGGTTGTTGGTTTCCTCATTACTAATGTTGGTATCTTTTTTCTCATTAGTAACCACTTTTTCTTGTGATTCTGAGGGATTCTTGGCTTCCATTTTTTTCTTTTTAACCAAAACCTAAATAATGAATTAGTTTTACACAAATAAATATGTTTTTGAGAGTTTTAATTTATTGGGTATGTGTGTAAATATGGATATGTATGAGTAGTGTGTGTGAATCTGAGGGAAAGAAAGGCGGAGATGGAGGCTGTGGTAAGGTTTTATAGGAGGAAGACAAGTTCATAGGAATCCTAGAAAGAGGGGAGAATGGTTAACAGCCGTTGGATGAGGGCTTGTTTGATATTTTCCAGTTTCCACCGTTGGATTTGTCATATCATGTATTTGGGGTTTGTGTTTGGTCGATATTTTGAGGGTTTTTATGTGGGTGATTGGGTGGGGTATGGGGAGGGTGGGGGTGGACAAGTTTTGTGTTACCAAAATAAATCGTATGTTATATTTTATGAAATTTTTTTAATTTTGTTGATATTGTGATATAATGGGATGTAGTGATGTTTTTTAATTTTATGATATATTTCTTCGTAAAAATCATCTAATGCATTATATCAACAAAATTCAGTTCAAAATCAATTTTAATAACGTGAAGATGTTATGATTAGTAATTTAAAAATAAATATAAAACATGTATGATGAATTTACGGAGTGTAAAGAAAAGTGTGGTATAGAATCGAGACTGTTTTACGTTTTTATTCGTTTTTCATCAAATGAGCATGCACGTGAAAATATACTCCCTTCATTTCTTAGCAGTTCGTGACTGCAAATTACTTTATATGCATTATCCAAAAATGCAAAATTAGTATAATTGAACTCGCTTTTAATAAATGGTTTCATAATATATTTTTTCCTAATTTTTATATATTGCATATACAATGAAATTGATGACTAAATTTGTATCTCGAAAAACATGAAGTCTATTACTCCCTTCGTCACACACATTTTGACTTTCACGGTCTCCAAGCGAAAATTAAAAAAGTAAATATCTCTATTTCTACAAGTGTAAAAATTATAAAAAGTTGATATTTTAAAAATATACATTGAGACGAATTTAACAAGACCTCACATGACTATATTATCTATTATCGACTAATGAGAATTCACGATCAAAATTTTCAAAGTCTGACAAAATAAAAAGTGGCCAAACAATTTGGGACGAAAAGAGTAAAAAGAAATGGAGGGAGTATAATTTAAGGAAAATAATTTTTGTACAATTTAATATAAAAAATTGATACAAATATATCTTAGTTATGTTCAAATATTTTTCCAAATTAAGTCTACACTAATTAGTTATGATACATGGTACACAAATCCATATTTATTTGATGTTTTATTTCCATTTTTGAAACTTTTGTACCTAAAAGGGAATTTTAAGGTGAATGAAGGAATCTTAACAGGAAAGGACGAGCAGAGAATCCTATGATGGAACTCGAATGACAACATCGGATTCAGTGTTTTTGACAACATTTCAGTGCAAGCTTCATTGTACTTTTCACTTCTAAATTCTTGCAACTACTAAACAATCATAGGCAAATCTCAAATAAATTTTGATGAGGTGATAAAGATCATAGTACTATAGACTATAGTTATTGTAGGAGTAGTAATTTTTTTTTTTTTTTTGTAAATTAGTAATGAGGTGAGTTTCGAACTCAGGACCTTCTAGTCACTAGCGAGAGCCTTTTCACTAGATTATTCGATTGACTCAGGAGTAGTAATTTTTTACACATCTAATTTCAATGTTTACCTTTTGTTGTAATGTCCCTAAATGACAAATAATGGCCACATGTAACATGAAATAAGTATTATGATCTACGTTTAACAAAGAAGTTTAATTATACACAAAGTTTAAAAAATAATTACAGTACTTATGGAAATTTCTTATATACCGGAGGCCTCTTTTCCGGTACCATACAGGACTACAAATCTGGACCCTTGAATAACAATGAACGGTTGAGATTGAGATTTAATCTAATTCAGATTTAACCACAGTTAACTCACTATTTCTTCTTCACAATTTTCTTCACATCTCCGCCACCGTTAGACAACACCAATCTCGATCGTCCAGTCCACTGAACGCATCATATCACCTCCATCTCATTTATCTCCACAAAGTCACCACCAACACGCAACTCTCAAGGTTTTATTTTTTTCTCTATTTATTAATTTTCAAGTCTTTTTAGATTCAGTTTTTAATTTCAATCTTTGTGCTTGTCGGTTTTAATCTAGTTAATTCCCTAATTTTCACCAATCATCAAAGCTTCAAATCGATTATTTTTACAATTAATGTGTTTTTTCCTCAGTTTCGACTAAGAAATTCAAGGATGTAGATGAATTGCAGATTGGTGTTAAGGTAATTGTCCCAAAAGTTTTGTCCATTTTAAAATTTCGATGGTTGACTTTTTAAATTACGATGTCAACGGTTTGTATATACATCAAATGATATTTCGTGTAAAATATATAAAAAAAGTTATGTGTTTTAATTGAGATTTTTCAAGTTTATTACTAACTGTGGTTAAATATGAATTAGATTAATTATCAATCTCAGCTGTTCATTGTTATTCAAGGGTCCAGATTTATAGTCCGGTATGGTACCGGAAAAAAGACCTCCGGTATATAAGAAATTTTTTGAGATTTAATCTAATTCAGATTTAACCACAGTTAACTCACTATCTCTTCTTCACAATTTTCTTCACATCTCCGCCACCGTTAGACAACACCAATCTCGATCGTCCAGTCCACTGAACTCATCATATCACCTCCATCTCATTTATCTTCACAAAGTCACCACCAACACGCAACTCTCAAGGTTTTATTTTTTTCTCTATTTATTAATTTTCAAGTCTTTTTAGATTCAGTTTTTAATTTCAATCTTTGTGCTTGTCGGTTTTAATCTAGTTAATTCCCCAATTTTCACCAATTATCAAAGCTTCAAATCGATTATTTTTCCAATTAATGTGTTTTTTCCTCAGTTTCGACTAAGAAATTCAAGGATGTAGATGAATTGCATATTGGTGTTAAGGTAATTGTCCCAAAAGTTTTGTCCATTTTAAAATTTCGATGGTTGACTTTTTAAATTACGATGTCAACGGTTTGTATATACATATAATGATATTTCGTGTAAAATATATAAAAAAGTTATGTGTTTTAATTGAGATTTTTCAAGTTTATTACTAACTGTGGTTAAATATGAATTAGATTAATTATCAATCTCAGCTGTTCATTGTTATTCAAGGGTCCAGATTTATAGTCCGGTATGGTACCGGAAAAAAGGCCTCCGGTATATAAGAAATTTCCCTTATTTATACATGAAACTTAAAAGCAATTAAGGTGTTTAACTATACATCAAAATAAATAGGACATATATTTATTGTATAATAGCATACTAATTGTTACAACATACATGTATTTAGAAATTAGGATAGTCGAAAAGAATTGAGCGCTCCAATTTAAATTAATTGATTGAACTGGAAATCGATCATAAATAATTTTTATGATGAAAAATACGAAAACATAATATTATAAAATATTTTTAAATGTTAAATTTACTAGTTAATGAATGCATAGAAATTGTAGTTAAAGTTTTCTCTTGAATAACAAAAAATAAATTTTTTATCAAGTTTATAAATATTGTACTGCTCCGCACGAGGATACTCTTTTACCTAATCGAAAATGGGATTAAATTATCGGACTTGTTAGACTCCTCAATAAGTAAGGATGAGGTCAAGTAAGGAAGGTACCTTAACAAATAGATTAACGAGTTTCTTATAATACCGATTCCAAGTACTCCATACCGGATCCTACCCGACTGCTTGCTTTCGAGCCCTAATTTGACATAAAATCAAACCTCAATTGTCCCAAATTAATTGTCCAGTTTGGCCTACTTCCAAGAAACCAACATCAAAAATCGAATAGCGTTGGATGTCGGGAATGGAGAGATTGCAGAGGATGTTCGCCGGAGCAGGTGGCTCGTTGAGCCATCCGCCGCCGGACTCGCCGACACTTGATTCGTCGGAGCAAGTTTACATCTCATCTCTTGCCCTCCTCAAAATGCTGAAACATGGTACCTTAGGGTTTTGTTTATCTATATATTCATTGTTTTTATTTATATAGTTTTCATATTAGTTTATTTAGTTAGAAAGCTATCATTTTTAGCAATATAGTAATCGATTTTTGGCTATATAGTTTGCATATTAGTTTATTTAGCTAAAAAGTTTTCACTTTTTTGCTATATAATCTTCATATTAGTTTATATAGTTCGCTATATAGTATATAGTTTTCGTATTAGTTTATTTACCTATATGTGCATAGTGTTATAGTTAATTGAAGTTGTGAATGACATCATTATTGATATAATTGTTATTTCTAATGGTGTTTACTGTTTAACATCATATTTTAGGTAGGGCGGGGGTGCCAATGGAAGTGATGGGGTTGATGTTAGGAGAATTTGTAGATGAGTACACTGTGCGTGTTGTTGACGTTTTTGCAATGCCACAGAGTGGTACCGGAGTTAGTGTCGAGGCTGTTGATCATGTCTTCCAAACCAATATGTTGGATATGCTTAAGCAAACTGGAAGGTGCACATCTTTTTGGTCAATTGTTCTTTATTTTGGTCAAATGAGTGGCATGGATATTGCGACCATATCTTGTGAAGTTCATTCAGTCGCTTCTTCGCTGAAAGATTTTGCTGCAAGATTATGCGAAGTTTGTGCTTTATCTGTACAGTAGTCTATAATTTTTGGTAAAATAAGCAAAGCTCTAGGCTAAGCGTCGCAGTTTCAATTTTACAGTTCAAGACTTCAAGCTAATATATTTTGACATTGAGTGGTTTTTATTTGCTATTGATGATCGACCTTAACTTTCATTATCAATCTATTGTTCCTAATATTATTGTTGGACCCTAATTTTTGGCAACTTACTTAAATGACAGACCTGAGATGGTTGTTGGTTGGTACCATTCTCATCCTGGATTTGGTTGCTGGCTCTCTGGAGTGGACATCAATACCCAGCAGGTTGGTCTCCTTTGGTAGCTAACAGTTGGTACTATACTTGTTGTGAAACTGATGCTGTAATTGGTGTATTTAGTACTACCTGTTTTTATTTGAATGACCTACTTCCTATCATAAGTGGTGCTAGAGTATCGACGGCTTTGACCCTAGTTCAATTAGTTTTGTGTCTCCTATATGGTCGAGTAGTCATACATTTACTATAGATAAGTGCATACTTGCGTAGTTCCAAGTTTCATAGTCTCCAGTCAGTAGTAGAATACAAAACTTTGATATTAGCATATGATAATAATACCAGTGTCATATCTCCCAAATAGTTAATTTGGCTCTGATATTGTACAGAGTTTCGAAGCGTTGAACCAAAGAGCTGTGGCTGTAGTGGTGGATCCAATTCAAAGTGTGAAAGGGAAGGTGGTCATCGATGCTTTCCGTCTAATTAACCCTCAAACTATGATGCTTGGCCAGGAGCCCCGGCAGACAACCTCCAATCTGGGACATCTTAACAAGCCTTCTATCCAAGTAAGGAGTAAATATTATTATTTTATCAGCATTGCTCACCTCGGTTTTCTAATGCCAGCTTTTTTTTTGTAGGCATTGATCCATGGTTTGAACAGGCATTATTACTCTATAGCTATAAACTACAGAAAGAATGAACTTGAGGAGAAGATGTTGCTAAATCTTCATAAGAAGAAGTGGACTGATGGGCTAACTCTTCAACGATTTGATACTCATTCTAAAACCAATGAACAAACAGTACAGGTGATTGTCTTTTTTACTCCCAAGATTTTGGTAGTTACTACAGATACCGTTATACTTATACTGGATTGCAAATTTGTAGTACCTCCGGATTTGACGTCTGTATTGGTATCTCTTAAAATTTAATAAATCTCATATTTTCTGTAGGAGATGCTTAATTTGGCAACAAAATACAATAAAGCAGTTCAGGAAGAGGATGAACTGCCACCAGAGAGGTTGGCAATCGCAAATGTAGGAAGACAAGACGCCAAGAAACATCTTGAAGAACATGTTTCCAACTTGATGTCGTCGAATATAATCCAGACTCTGGGGACCATGATTGATACCGTTGTCTTCTGAGAACCATGTAAGACAGAGTGATCCCTCATTCTTGATCATGGTACCGTGTATGATGTCCGACACAGCTCCTATATGCTCAACAGTGTACCTAATGAATTGTCCAACATAGTTACTTGTATTGTTGATTTTATTTACTGCACGTTGTTCTTTAGTTGTTTGAACTAAATCCTGGTGAATCAAATTTTTTTTTGACCAATCGACATCATACAAGTAAGAAAATTCTACACTATTGAGGAGGGAAATTTACACTACAAAGGGGCAGAGGTTTCCGTAAATATTTGGACCCTCGTCAAGTCTCGAACCTATGACCTCCAGTGAGGAGGCATGGGTCGATAACCATTAGGTTAAGCTAGGTGGTTCGAGAAATCAAATTGGATCACTATTTTATTAAAGCTCATTAAGTTAACGTTTATTGTTCTTTGGATATCCATCTCAAACTTACAATTGTAGAAGAATAATTTATTATGTTGTCACCATTTGGTGAACTGCAAAAAAAATAAATGTAGTAGCGTACAATTATATTACAAAATTGATGAAAAAAATATAAAAAGCAATTAAATATGGGTTGTGACATCGGTTGTCACTATAGATGGGACTCCATCCTTATTTACAATAAGTCTTCCATTGACTTACAACTTGCATTTACCTGGAGAAATAAGAACATAAACCAATTTAATTAGTAGAAGCTTTTAAAATTTGACGAATATATGGGTAATATGATGATAAATAAATAATTTTAATGATAAATAAATAATCGTCAAAATATATGGGTAATTTGAGAAAAAAATGAAGTGAAAGATATTCAATGTGAGTTGGTTATGATACTCATAAATGCACACACACTAAACAATAGTTTGACAAAGAAGATTATATAAAGACTAATTTCACAAATGTAATGAAATAAGACTTGTTTGGTTTGGTACAAAAACATATAAACCAAATTTTGATATAATAATACAACAAATTAATAAAAGAAAAATCAAGATAAAAACTTAAAAGGAGAAAAAACTTCAAAAATTCAGCTAAAATATTGACTATAAAATTCTCAAAAAATATAACAAAATTCTTAAAATTGTCAAATTCTTGAACAATTTATGTCGGTACATTCTACTGATGGATAAAACTCGCAAATTGTTTCCACAAGAATTAAACTAAACACTTCTTATTTAGAAGGTGGCTAGAGCCACCAAGCTATGAAGCCATCGCCAAAGACGCTACTCACTATATAAAAACACCTTAATACTCGAATTTAAATTAAGCAAATGAATCATTAATTAAATTTACCTCATGAGATACTAATGGCTAAAGCCATTATTGGGTGGATGTTGATGATGAGGAAGAGTAATACCACAACCATTATCCATTATGGTCTCTCTCACTACTTTCTTCGAATTTATATCATATCCTCTTTGCCCACAATAATCAAAATAATTTGGATCAAAATTAATAAGACCCCTATTGTCATGAATATAATTCATTGTATTACTAACATTATTATCATGATGATGAATAATCCCTCCTCCAACATTATTATTATTCCATCCACTCAAATTTGTTGGTACTCCATTGGACTTGTACATTGCATTATTTGTCACACCCCCTTGAGATATTAATGACATGTTATTTAGGTACATGTTATTATTAGGTTGCAATTGAGTTTTGTACAACCTTAACTCATCATGAATTCTTTTGTACTCTCCATAGGGTCCCAAAATTGGATCCTTTTGCCGGCAAGAAGCCTCCCAAATCAAGGACTCCGTCGCCCTTCTCCGATCTTCGTCTCGGGGGAGATGGCGGACGATTTTCGTTAAATTACTAACACCAAAAACCCTATGAACCGCTTGGAATTCTTTGGTTTTCTCCACTGGAAATAATGGTGCCAATATGCACTTGTCGGAACACTTCTTTCTTTGATGCTTGCATGATGCGCATGCTGGCGTTCCATTGTGCTTTTGCATTAATAATGGTTCTTCGGAATATTTTTTGAAGTAATGAATAAAAAAAGAAAGAACCAAAGAAAACGAAGTATTAAGAAACATAAGTTCAAATAATATCGACGGATATAATCTATGTTGGAATAATTAAAAGGATTGATTTATTTATATATGCAAGTTTTTATAACAATGCCAAGGGTGTTTATATTTAAAGTAACTACATATACCTCAAGAAGTTCAAGATTTATTAGGAATATTCCACTTAAGAGACTCATGAAAAGATGTTCTAATATAATTAATAAAATCTTAGTAGTTAGTTAATTGAATCGAGTCGTACTTAGGTAGCTAGCTCACATGATATATATGTAATTTATACGAAAGTTATCTAAATGACTATGTCTTTTTATCGAAGAAGAATTGGACTTGAATTGGTTTTATTAGTTAGTCTTACTTGGCTTCAATCTAAGATCGAGTGGATAATTTATTCGAAGTAGGTTGGACTCGAATTAGTGTATATATACAAAGTTATCTAACGAAACCCCACCTAAATTTGAGATTTTTCCTTTTGTAACGAAAATTTGCAATCGTTAATCATAGAGTATGTAGATTTGGCACTATCGTAAAAACCTATAAAGTAATATGAGATTCTTTGTTTACAATTTTTGTATAATACAGATTACGTGTACTATATAATTTTTTTGAAATCCGAGGAACTTTCCATATTGTAGATAAAAGTCAGGCGATTGTGTGATTTTTTTGTTGACGTGCTTTGTAATAGCCCTAGGTTATGGAATAAAGGATTATTCCGGACCTACACCTAGGTATTGATGGTGATTTGAAAATCTACATCAACGAGAGATCTATTTAAGTGAGTACTTTTCATATTATAGATAAAAGTCAGGCGATTGTGTAATTTTTTTATTGACGTGCTTTGTAATTTATTACGTCAACGATAGATCTAGTTAAGTGGGTAGTCTTACTAATGACGTCGAACCCCCTTACACAAAGAAAAAAAGGAAAAAAAAGAAGAAGGTAGAACTCAGCTAACTCTCCAACACATATTCCCACTCAAATTCCCCCAATTGATTTCTGCAGGATCTCCAGAATCTTGGTATGGTTAATACTCTATATGTTTTAGCTTCATTGGTAGCTCATTTCATTTGAATTGCAATATCTGATTATAATTAACTAATTAATATTTCAAGAACCTCTCTAGTCTTTAACTTGAGTTTGATAGTTTTGTCTGTCTGATTCATATTTCCAGTTTTGCTTTTTGCGTTTTGACTAACAAGAGAGTTCGATCATAAAGTGGAGAGCTTATTTGGTTTTTATATGTGGGTTTTGAAGTATTCAATTAGCAAAACAAATCTGAACTGAAGCAGGTTCTTGATTTAGGGTTTAATGGGATTGAGTAATAAAGGGTATTTGTTAGCAGAGTAGAAAATTGGTTGTGTATGAAGTTTCTTGATGATTGGATTATTAAACCAGCAATTTATTGCTATGTTGCTTGATGAGAAAAAAATTGAATTTTGCACTAAGTGATGTTATGTTCATAAATATTTTATATTCTCGGATTCTTGGATATAATGAATATATCACTCTGACTAGTTACACTGCCTACGGTTCCTATATGTATCGTGAAGTATGGAGTAGTAGATAGTTTTTGCACCCAACTCTTGGGTCAATTTGGAAACAACCTACTTGTTATCACAATTCTGATCCCCCACCCTACTCCACATCTTCAAAGGCATTGGGGCATGCTACTGTCAATAATAGTGTTAATGTATTGTTTTTGTTGACAACTCAGGTGAACTGAGTGCTTGATTGATGGATTCTAGAGAGGGAATTCATCACTGGACTGTTTGGGATGGTGTGAAGAGGATACCTAAATCACCCGAGATGCTTATGGGTGAAATAAACTCTGCTATTTCTGCATTGGAGTATGCTCGGGCTACTCGCCTCTTGGAATCTCCATTTCCTTTGGCATCGACGAGCAATGCGATGGATGAAAAATCCAATACACAATATGATACCCGAATGGCGGAAAAGGATTACAAGACAGGGTTGGCAGCTATGGCTGCTGGCAAGCTTGACGAAGCTGTTCATTCTTTAAACTCTGCTCTGTCCAAGTGCCCTCCTGATAAAACTTCTGCAGTGTCAAAGCTTCAGTCATTAATATCTCAAACTTCACATCAGCTTCAAAAGTCCTCCAAATAAGTCAAATGGTACCTCTAAATCTCCTTGAAGTGCAGTGAAAACTTAGTATGGAAGATTGATAATGAACATGCAATCTTCGGTAAAGATACACTCAGGGGTAGAAACGTAGCATGTAGGAGGTATAGCATACAATTTCTCATGTTTATTGGCTTTTACAAAATGCATTACTGCTCTGCTATTGCTTATTCTTGCAACAATAAACGCGGAAATAGACAAATTGCTGATCTCTATTAGTTGATTCTCTCCATGATGTTAAATATAGAAATGAGGTATATATCCAGAAACCTGACTTGCTCCATTATTCATTCCTTGTTGGATGGGAAAACTTAATACATTTCTATTTGTTTTAGGTACGTGAATTCTAGCTCCTGCATCTAACTTATCTACACGTCGAAAGCTTAGAGCTACTTTTAACTCGGTAGGCAATGTTACGTACATAGCTATGCTGCACTGTTCCAATTGTGATTAGGCTCCAAGATTTTTTCACGCGAGAGCCATCTATAGTCCATTTCGCATAAAGATGACTAAATATCTAAGTTCCTTGTGTCCGATCCTGACGATTGCCTAATGAAAACTGCAAGAAGAAGAAAGACTGAGCCGTCATAGATAGTATAAATATATATGTGATGGAGCAATGCAAGAACGTATGTTGTTGGGAAGAGCTGCTTCGAAATGGACATTTGAATAAGATTCAATGAGAGGATGAACAATAACAATTGAAGAAGCATAGCAACTAAACAACAATTTTCCATGGTATCAATAAATCTGCTCCATATGACATACCTCTCTTGCTACACTCACACCATCATTTACCACCCGTATTTGCTCTCTAGTACAACATTTTTTCCTTTTGGAGCTAAGGTGACTAACAATGAGAACATCGAATGACCTAGTGGTTAGGAGATTTTCCAGTAACTTAAAGGTATTGGGTTCGATTCTCATTATAAGGCGGCAGAGGGTGGTTTTTTTTTTAAAAAAAAGGTGACTCCAACAAGATCTGCAAGCTTGTTCATGCCAGCAAGCAATATGCATTAGTAATAATATCAAATACTCCCTCCATCCCTAAATGATTGACACATTTTGATTTTCATGGTCAACAAAACACGACTTAAACCGTAAATATCTCTTATTTTATTGCCAGATTTTTTTATAAAAAGTTGATATTTCAAAAATATATGTTGAGACGAATCAAACAAGATCCCACATGACTACATTATTTCTTGTCGTTTAATGAGAATTTTTAATCAAAATTAGTTCTTAATCGTTTAAAGTTTGACCACAAAAATTAAAATATACCAATAATCTAGGGACGGAGGCAGTATAAAACTTTAATTTCCCAACAAGATTGTTTAGCAAATGAAAACAAGAAAATTGTTTAGCAAATGAAAATTACTAAAGCTATAGATATGGACCTTTGGTCCAGGTCCATTAACCCCATTTGATATGCCCACGGCCCAGTCCAGCAGTCTCACCCCTGGCCCTACCGCATCTCAATCTCTCATCTCCTCATTCAACAACTGATTTTGGAGAATTTCTCCAGACCGCCTCCCCCTTTCCTCATCCTCATTTTCCAGACACCCTCTTCAACCACCTCCGCCGCCTGACCACCACACCAGTTAGTGTCCTCTCACCACAGTCCGCATTCAATTAGGTATGTAAATTAGTTTAATTCTTTCAATTTAGGGTTTTGATTGGACTCCAACGGAGCTTCTCAGTGTTGTTTTGGGATTTCACATATGTTCATAAAATTGTTAGAAGCAGTAAGGAGTAGTTGTGTTTGTTGATGTTATCATGTATCGATAGAATGATTATTAATAAATCTGTATATCAGCACTATGATTAATTAGACATGTTATTTAAGACGACCATACTTCTTTTGTTATTTTATGATTGTCTTTCTAGCTATGTGTATATAGAATTATAGATTAAGAAAGATAACAATTTAACTTAAAATTGTTTAATTAATACAGTGTACCGAAAACTGGTACTATAGGTGCATAACAATCAAAATCTGCAAATGATGGTCTCCCACCTCTCTAGCATCTTGCTAAACTATCCCACCTTAACACTTGCCGGAAACTCACGCCACTCTTTTAGCTGCCCAGCTATCTCACCCACTCATTCCTCTACTCCCATTACTTCTTCTACGATTCAGATTATTGGGGGAAGGCCATCTGGATTATATTCAAATGAAACATTACAGATTGGTACAAGTTTAGAGTATGAAAGAGAAGAGTTCGATTGGGTAGATTTTGATAATGCTCTTCAATATTGGACGAAGCCTTTACGCCCTGTTCAGTGGTACCCGGGGCACATTGCGAAAACTGAGAAAGAACTCAAGGAACAGTTGAAACTTATGGATGTTGTTATTGAGGTTCGTGACGCGAGGATTCCAATGTCAACAAGCCACCCCATGATGGATACATGGATTGGCAACAGGAAGAGGATTCTCGTCTTGAACAGAGAAGACATGATAACTACAGCAGATCGAAATGCGTGGGCAAGTTATTATGCTAATCAGGGAATCAAAGTTGTGTTTTCCAATGGTCAGCTTGGGATGGGTGCATTAAAGCTATGCAGGTTGGCAAAAGAAGTGGCAGGCAGTGTTAATGTTAAACGCAAAGCAAAAGGGCTGCTCCCTCGAGCAGTAAGAGCAGGAATAGTGGGATATCCCAATGTTGGCAAGTCGTCTTTGATAAACCGTTTGCTCAAGCGTCGAATGTGTGCAGCAGCACCAAGACCTGGTGTTACCAGACAATTAAAATGGGTCCGCTTTGGAACAGATTTGGAGTTGTTGGACTCTCCTGGTATTCTTCCCATGAGAATTAGTGATCAATCAGCAGCTATAAAGCTTGCTATATGCGATGACATTGGAGAGAGATCATATGACGTTGCCGACGTCGCCTCTATTCTTGTCCAGATGCTAACAAGGCTCCCTTCAGTTGGCAGTAAAGTTCTTGCAACCCGATACAAAATTGAAGCGGATGGTTATTGTGGTAGAACGTTTGTGAAGAAGGTAGCCGTACAGTTATTCAACGGGGACACTCACCAAGCAGCATTCCGTATCTTGTCCGACTTCAGGAAGGGGAAGTTTGGTTGGGTTTGCCTAGAAAGACCTCCCAAGGAGCTCATGCTCAGCTGATCTTTATCATATCTCCCAATTACATTCTGTTTTGTAGATTTTGTATATTTGAGCTATTTATTACTCAGAAGATAAATATTCTATCCGTTTCTTTAGTTGTCATTTTAACTATCTTCACATAGAATAAGGAAAAATAAAAGTAGTAAAAAAATACATTAGAAATGTAAAATGACAATTGATTATTCACTATATTATTGGATGATTTATCATTTCACTATAACAGTAAGTGAAAAATAATTACTTTTTCGCCTTCTTAACTTTTTCGCCTTCTTAATCTATGTGAAAATAGTTAAGATGAATGTTAGCTGTAATGTATATATATGCTATATGTCCCTGGTAGATGCTTATCTTCAGTGGATCCCTTTGCATGATTCTCTCTTGATGCGCTCTTTATGAATGCTTATCTAGTTATCTTTAGTGCATCTCCTGGCGTGAACTATCGTATATTTTGTGAAGTAGTAAACAGTTGTTTGATTTCCATTCTTGGGTCAATTCGATAACAACCTCCCTGTTTTTACGAGGGAAGGTCGCGTATTATCCGACTTCCCTTTATCCATAGACGGGAGCCTTTTCTTGGAGCATGTTAGTGTAGATCAATTTTTTCCGTCCAACCAAACACGAGCTAGTGTCTTAAACACCCTTGATAAATCACTTTTTCTTTTCCTGTTCATCTTTTATTATTCTTTACTTTGAACTTTATCCCTTCATTAGTTCAGTGCCCACTTCTACAGAAGTCACAAGTTCTCTGAAACCAACTAACCTTTCACTCCCAATTATAATCAATTTAGTTGACAAAACCAACTAACAACCTCCACGTACCTCTCCCCTGGAGTACGTAAAGGAGGTGAATCGGGGATGTGTCTCACCCGCTCAGCTGCACTAGAGTTTACCTGTTAACCACTTCACCAACACAAAGTTCGCTCCCTACGAGAGTCAAATCAAGTTGTGTGAAGAGGCAAAACTGTCGGTACTTAGCACTCTAGCTCGTTACCAGTTGAGATACGCCCCGGACTCAAAATCAAATTTATGATGCATGATTACAGAAAAACGTCGACTTCTAGTAAAATTACAAATTAAAGAATCCATCATTTGGTAGCACATCCCAGTCTAGGCTGCAATATCTTTGGGTGGAAGAGAGGCTTCATGGATGGTGCCAAGTCATAGTTAACAAAACTTTGAGCTCATCTTTGGCACACTGACTTCACCTTAAAGGTAAAAATCCCAAAAATATGTCCACTTTCTCATTACCATTTCAATATTGATGTCAAATCACAAACCAATACCAATATTAGTGCTGCTACTACTGATGTTGAAAACTGTGGCCTTTTTAAATCACCAGAAAGCTGATACTTTCAACCAACTTCTACCAGCAGACAACAAACAGCAAGTTGGAAGTCCATCAAAATATTGTTGATAAATCATGTGCCCTTTTTATCAGGAGGAGAAACCAACTTCGTGCAAGAGATGTAAATGCTTCTCTACTACCCTCAAAGATTTAGTGTTCACTTGCCCCGCCTTTTGTGGGAGGCTATCGACTACTAGTCACAACGAACACGAAGCTGAGATTGAATTCGATGAGGAAGAGGAAGTACTACTCGAATTTGCTTTCATTTTAGCAACATGATGTTTTAGGCTTTTAGCCTCGTTTTTTTTCTCTCTTTCGCGACAAATAGTTATGTTCTGTTTTTGCGTTTGTGCAGGTTTTTGTTTCAGCAGTGATTAGCGCGTATGTGGAATCGAAAAGCAAACGTCAGGCAGGTAATAGAATGGAAAAGATCAGCTCATTCAGCTTTGTTTACTCTCCAGTCTTGGAAGATAATATGAATCCTGAGAAACGAACACTTGGCCTGGAAAAAAAGGCTGAAGATCAAGAAACCGAAAGTTTCTTTGATGCTTGCAGCAATCTCTCCTGTTACTCAGTTCCCGCAAGTGTAGATGCATTTGTATCTGCACAGGCGAGTTTCTCTCGCTCTTCAAGCTTAAATTGGCTTGATCTTCAATCTACTTCTCTACGACATCCCTCCATCATTGAGAACTTCCGTGATTGTGAAGGGTGGCCATTTGGTCTCTGTCGAAAGACAATGCTGCTCCCCCCTCTGCCAAAATCTCCGTCAGACTCTTGGTCGTGGCGCAAGAATGGCGGAAAGTTCAGAGTCCGCTACTAGAGGGAGGCACAAACGAAACATGGTCCGTTAGAACTTGATGTCTAGTTGCGCTTATTTATGAAGAAACACAGAACAGAGAACAAAACATGAATAAAACATACCCTCAGCTTCATCCACAGAAATAATATTGCTAGAACATCTTTTGCGTTCGATTAGAATGTAACTATTTGAAACTAAATATGCAATATTGTACCACACGAGTGTTTTTGTACATAGAATAGTCGCTTTGACCATATTTACTTCTGTTGAATAAAACTCCGAATACAATTCTATTGATAATTTGAGGTATATTATTGTTAAAATTGATAAGAATATCACTATATTGCTATGGGACACAGTTCACGACTTACCTTCTTCATGTGCATTGTAGGCTCGGGTCGTTCGGAGCGACCAATCCATCTTTTGGGAAGGATATTATTATATTACTATGTGATGCAAATTTTATAATATTCATGTCCATAGGATGACAGTTTGATCATTCATAGTCGTTTCTTGCCAATTAACAAACCTAACTTTATATATACAGGATATAAAAAATAAAGATTATCCATAATTCTATAGAGTCAGCATTCCTCAATAGCTGGAATTGTTATCCATAAATAATACTCCCTCCGTTCCTAAAAGATTGTCACATTTTAACTTTTGATGGTCAACAAAACACGATTTAAAACATAAATATCTATTATTATACATGTGAAAAAATTATAAAAAGTTAATATTTCAAAAATATATATTGAGACGAATTTAACAAGACTATATTATTTCTTATCGTTGAATGGGAATTCATGATCAAATTTTATAATGTTTAACTAACAAAAGTCAAAATGTGATAATCTTTTAGGGAGTGGGGGAGTATTTTAAATTGTATGCTACGTTGCAACTGTAAGGATCGCCAATTTAGCCATGATTCTTGCTCCAAATTGTGTGATACTATTGATATTATACCTTATTTAAACAATTTAAATGTAACAACAAAAGGAGCCAAGCTCCAGCTGCATTTTCTTTTGCTCTGACGGACAAACTTTCATCAAGTCAATCCCAAACCAAGCTGAGGGCAATTTAACTTATTTGAGAAATCAGATCCAATCGAGTTAACACAAATTCAATTTACTTCCATTAATTTATAAGGGGTTCAATAACAAAATAGTTAAAATTGTCATAGGAATCGACATTAAGGAAAGAGATACATATAACAAAATAATTACAAGATATTGAAATTAAAAAAATATTTACAATTATTCTAGATGTCCCCGTAAGACACAAGTTAAGGTGGTAATACACGAACATATTCAATAAAAAATTTGTATATGAAATATTATATGGAAACACTTTTTAAATATTTTCTTTTATATAATTTCAAATGTGATATTTTATTTCTAATTTTAATTCTTTAACATGTGCCTTAAAGACACATATTAGAAAAATCGAACTGAGCTTCGAGACTCGCATTGCCTCGCCTTTCTTCAATCACGGCGAGGGTCGTTAGGTTTAGATCATATCGAGAAAACATCTATCAACAATTAGTACAAGAGATTGGTGTCCTTGTCAAAGCTCATCTGTCAAAACCAACACATGTGACTATATGAGTTTGTTACATAACCATAGCTTAGTTTCTGTGTGAGGTACACGTCATCCACATGAACAACAAAACAACATTCATTCACTCAGACAATACTTTCTGTTTTCCTTTGACCAATATAAAAAAACATTAAACAAATTAATCAAACAAAGAGCTAAATATTAGCCTAATTACAGCTTTCTTGTACACGGTTTTACACTCCATTATTCTTGTTTCTCTCTCTAGAATATTAATACTATATCAAACTACAAAAGGAAATTTTGTGTACACAACGCGCATTACCAAAAACATTGAGTTGAAAACATTGGGATCCGCGTCTTCTATTACCAGAATTTAGTTTGACAATTAATGGAGTATGTTGGTCCCTTTTCATGTTCCAATATTGTTACTTACTATATAAATATGGCTGTTTTGCAATTTTAGTAGTTTTGATTGAATTTAGTTGTAAATTTTCAGTTTTAAGGGAAGCCAATTTGGCTTATTTTTTCATGTTTTCAGTTCTTGATTCCCTTTATTGGTAAATTTTGGATTTTGAGGTATGCCTTTTTGTCTATTTTGTGTTTTCAGTAGTTTTGAGTTCATGTAGTGCCTAATTATCAGTTTTGAGATATGCCCTTTTGGCTGTTTTTGTGTTTTCAGTAGTTTTGAGTCCATGTTGTTCTAAATTATCAATTTTGGTGTATGCCCTTTTGCTGTGTTTTCATATTTGACCATTGTTTGTGGTAAAAATGTTTTTTTGTGTTTTATTGTAGTACGATATATAATCAGATTGACATTAATGTTTACTCTGAACTAAAGTATGTTAATTAAGTATGTGTTTTTTTGATTTTGTGGTTGTCTGTTCATGCCTAGTCTTATTTGGTTTAGTGGTGCTGATTTTAGTATCTGTGTTTCAGGAACATACATGATTTCTATTGCTTGAGTTCAGACTTCAGACACATCTTGTGAAAGATTAGAATTTGGAAGGGGTTGAATTTATTTTCCAGAATAAGATTAGTTATTTAGTTTTGACTATCGATTGGTGTTGAAGGGGATCTAAAGATGTTGGCCAATGGTGACCATCAATCGGTCTCATTATCAGTATTGCTAAAGCGTGAATTGGCATATGAGAAGATTGAAAAACCAGAGCTATCTCATGGTCAGGCTCTCCAGAGCAAGAAAGGAGAGGACTTTACTCTGATCAAGACCGAATGTCAACGGGTTCTAGGTGATGGGGTCACCACTTTTTCGGTCTTTGGGGTAAATATTACTTATGATCCTTCATTTATTGTGTCATAGAAAGCCTCAACTATATGTTAGACTATATGGATCAAACTATTTAGTGTACATCTTCATGTTGTTTTTTCTGTAAATTGGTATTCACATAAATGAGATTGTTTGTGCTAAAATATGACAAGAACTAGGTTTTCCAGCCGACTTACTTTGTTGTACTAGCACGTGGAGGGTTCTTATTGGTTCATAGTATGTTGAAGGTGTTGGTTTAGGTGAACTGGCCTGGTCTTCGTGGGTTTAAACTAAGTATTTTTTTTCTGTTCAGAATTTAGAAGCAGGAACATTCTTACCTACAGATTTGGAAAGAGGGAGAAAGTAGTTCTGATTATTGTTTTGTGCATGTATTTCTAAATATCTTGTTAACATGTTTCTTTCAGTCGGAGATATTACTCAGTTTGTTATGGTTAGTTAATTATATTGAGTGGACTACATGTGGAACGCGTACAGCTTTTTCCTCTATCGGGAACAATTTTACTTTGATGAGCATAACATATTTCTTTCTTTCCCGTACAACTCTTTCCTCTATCGGGAACAATTTAGTTTGATGAGCATAACATATTTCTTTCTTTCAACTTGTTTTTTGCAGTTATTTGATGGGCATAGTGGGAAGGCTGCTGCTATATATACCAAGGAAAATCTCTTAAAAAATGTCCTGGGGGCTATTCCACCCAATCTAAGTAGAGATGAATGGCTTTCAGCACTTCCCAGGGCTCTGGTTGCAGGGTTTGTGAAAACGGATAAAGATTTCCAGCAGAGAGGTACTTTGAGTTTCTATGAGTTTCAATACGAAAATGTTGTATGCAGTAAGTGGAGTAAAACTTAATTGAAACATATGAACAGTGTTCTGGATGAGGGAAAACTTTTGCTGGATACATATTACATAGAAAAAACTGTTTCTTCGCTTCCACTATTTGGAGTTGTTGGGACTGTGAAATTAAACTCTGCCCCTTCTTTGCACATTATGAATCTTGTGTTGACCTCTTTCAAACTTATATATATTTTTGCACATCTGATTTGTTCCCTTATCTATGGGTTTGTTCCAGAACGAACCTCAGGAACTACTGTTACATTTGCAATAGTTGAGGGTCGGGTTGTAACCGTTGCATCAGTCGGTGATTCCCGCTGCATTCTTGAGTCTGCTGAAGGGGACATATACTACCTCTCTGCAGATCACAGGCTTGAAAGCAATGAAGAAGAGTAAGATATTTACATACACATGCAAATATCTTTGCAGTTATCTAAATATTATGATATTCCCTCTGTAATCAAAGCATAAACTTATTATCTCAATTAATAGGAGAGAACGGATAACAGCAAGTGGTGGTGAGGTGGGCCGGCTCAACACTGGTGGCGGCACTGAGGTAAAGTATCTGAGTATTCTAGTTGAATTATCTGGTGGATTACAATTATGTCTGGTTTTGAATGGACAGCCTACATTGGCCGGCCGGCCCTTGATTGGGGATGTTTTGAATTGGTTCAGTCGATTTATTCAAGTGTTTTGTGAGGAAAAAAATGATTAAAGGGTGCATAAAATCCTTAAAGACGCACATTTAAAAGTGGAGGAACTATACATATTTAAAATTAACTAGAAATTGTAGTGTGAGGCTTGTGGCTGCCATTTCCGTTTTTGCTGATTTGTTTTTAAATGGTCAAATTTGTGAACAATATATAATATGAGTTTCATAATCATATCATTTACAGTATTAATAGTTCGAATGCCTGAACAATTTATATGAAATGGCTATCTCGCATTGTAGCTTTCCATGTCACATCTTTTGTTGTAGAGTCATCATAATTACAGTGCTTTGATTCTAGATTGGTCCGTTGAGATGCTGGCCTGGAGGTCTCTGCCTTTCCAGATCTATTGGTGATATGGACGTTGGCGAATATATTGTTCCTGTTCCTTACGTGAAACAAGTGAAGGTATATCTTCCTCCTTGTTCTGTCATCCCGCTTTGTGTTAATGCTCTACCCATTTCTCTGTCCTATCTGATTGTTGTACTTTATTTCTTTAAACTCTGAAGTTGGTTTCGGCGTTTCTCAATCTCTTTGTCTCTTTCTTTTCTTCCTCTTGGCTTTTTTCTCTTTTGTAGTTGTCCCGAGTGATATTTTAATCCAGTATCTTGATTTGAAGAACTTCACTTCGATGTTGTATGGATTAGTCTTAGTTATTTTTGTGTGCATCCGACCTAGTAGATGGAGTTCGAGTCTTTAATGGAACTTTCATTGGTCCGTTGCTCATTAGGCCTCTTAAAATGTGTGTACCCTTTTAAGTTGTAGGTCAGTTTGAATGCTTTCATCGTCGACATTCAATTTCTCTTTAAGCTTCTAACTTACAGTTTTCTACATTCCTATGAGTTAGGCACTTTTGATGACGATCTCTGACATTGTTTTTACAGCTTTCATCAGCTGGTGGAAGGCTTGTCATTGCTAGTGATGGTGTCTGGGATGCTTTATCTGCCGAGTCAGCTGTAGAGTGTTGTCGTGGAATGCCACCTGATGAAGCAGCGACAGAGATTGTCAAAGTAATCTTTCAGCATCATTTAATCCTTTTATTATTTGCAAATATTGAAGGAATTATTTTGTAATTAGTGTCATTCTTGTCCCTTTATGTCATTTGCAGGAAGCTGTACAGGTGAAGGGGCTTCGGGATGATACCACTTGTGTTGTAATTGATATAAAACCACCAACAAAGCCAAATTTACCGGCACCTCCACCACCTAAGAAGCATGGGAAAGGCGTTTTCACGGGGATGTTTCGTAAGAAGTCTACAGAGTCTTGCACGGATTGTGTTAAAGAAGAATACAGAGAACCAGATTTTGTCGAGGAGCTATTTGAAGAAGGATCTGCTTCACTTGCAGAAAGGTATTACACCACATGCTCGTCTTTTTATCTTCAATTTTTTCATTTGGTGTTCATACGTATGCACTACTGCTTATTAGGATCATATTTTTCCTTATAATGATTTTACATATTGTTCAATGGCTTGCAGGTTGGACTCGCAATACCCAGTCTGCAACATGTTTAAGCTTTTCATGTGTGCAGTTTGTCAAGTAGATATTAAACCCGGAGAAGGGATTTCGATTCATACAGAATCGTCTAATACAAGAAAGTTCCATCCCTGGGACGGTCCTTTCTTATGCACTAGCTGCCAAGAGAAGAAGGAAGCCATGGAAGGGAGGCGACATTCTGGAGGTGTGCCCTCTATTTCCGATGAATTCTTCAAGACTACAATTCGATAGGTCGATGGAGTTTCTTCTAATCTTGATAATATTCGTATTTGGATCCCGATGCCTGGGAGGTGAAGGTATTTCTCAACTTCTGCTAGAGTTATGTGGTGTTTCAAACTCGATTTAACCTCCCGTTGACTGATATATTGGCGAATCCTTATCTAAACAGTCAACAACTCGAGTCAAGCTTCACCAGACATGCCAAACCTAATGTAGTATATCAACATAATACAACTAGATGGACGTAATTCATTTGCCTATTGAATACGTTTTCATTTAGGTACTGACTTCTTACGTTCGACGAAGCTAACAACGATTCATTAGTTATCTATTCACATTCTAATATTGTTGCATCCTAAGATTGAAAATGTCCTGTAGGATATTGGGACACCTTTGATCATTTAGTTATTCTTGTTTATGTAACCTCTATTCTTTTCCTTCATGAAGGAACATAAAACACTGAGATTGGAGAATTTCATTCCCATTCTTATTTTTTATTCTTTATATTTTCTGATACTCTTTTATGAATGGAAGTGTTCGATTTTTTATTTATTCCATGTTTCTTAATTAGGTTTTGGTTTGACCCTAAGTTACGCTATACGAATGCATGTTCCATGAGTTTGATATTGTTTTTAAACTAAAAACACCGAATTCACGAAACGTTTGTCGGGGCCTTGGAATGTTTGCCGTGGAAATATATATCCCGACCCATAGTATTGAAGGCGAAGAAGTGTAATGGTAGGTGAGGTTTCCTAATCCATGCTCATGTGACCGAAGATCAACCTATAGTTTAATACTGTAGTAAATAGGAGCAAATATGAGAATGATAGAAGGTGAGATTTCCTATTATACAATTATGTGTGTGTACATGTCTCATCAATATAAATCAAGAGTATTCAATCAACTTTATTGCTTCTCTTTCATTAACATTCTCCCCACAAATATATCAATCCTTGACAAAGTAACTATCAATAATTGATGATCATCTATTCATCTTCTAATGTCACACCACATTTCCGGTTGTTTTTATGTTGAAAATTGTCCATATGAAAGATTCTTATTGGATCGTCATCATTCATCGAGACATCAACTGATAAAGAACGTTCAAGTAGTATTATCTATCGAGACATTAACCGATAAAGAATATTTGAGTTCGAAGATGGATCTTAACGGAAAATCTTTTTTATTTTTATTTTTTGGGTCTCCTTTGCCATTAGCCACTAGAGAGCTTCCATGGCCTTCTAGTAGTCAATTAAGGACATTCCAACAAGCAACATGGACATTGTATATGAGACAATTTATGAGACAAAAGAAGTTTTGAATATCCTCCTAATAGGACCTTCTATCTTTTCTCTTATCTTTAATTCTTATACATAAATGAGTTTGAGTGGTTAAGATGATAAGCCTTTTCCTTCTTCCTAAACAATAATTTCTCCATGATTGAGATGTTGACATTTATATAAGCAACAAAATCCCCCTATGCTAATATGGCCCTGTGGACCTCTTCATGCACGTGTATTGGTTCCTTTTACATCCTCCAAATTCAAGTACTTTCATTCATTTTATCATCAAATTTTGATAGAAAATTTAAAAGAAAAAGATTGGTTATGAAACTTAATAGAGTGAAAATTTGTGAAATAAGGTATGGATACTTTCTCGACGGATGGGTGCTAACTAATAGATAATAACTGCTATAATGAAATATGAGACAGATTATATCGAACAAAGTTTGATCGTAAGATCTGAAAATTTGGATCTGATGTTATCGAACTATTGATCCATCGATTCAGTTTTATCTACTTAAACACTAAAATTGATTTGATATTCTAAGGATGTGGAACACAGTCTCTTAACTTCTTTAATGATTCTATCAAGTTAATGACATATTGCAAGAAAATTGTGAATGTGTACAAAATTTATGTGAGGCATAATTATGATGTTGTGGCATACTTGTCTACACAATTAGATGGGCAATATTATATCCCATCAAGCTTGCTTGTCTGGCTAAGTTAAGTACATATACAACACTATTCTACTAACATAATAACTGCACATGTCAAAACTTGAATGTTTATGTGCATTATTATTGGGACTTAATTCATTTATAGATTGCCTTATGGTGAATATCTTGAATGCAATGGAGCATTAATATTTTTAGGCATGTAGCTAGCTAGGTGGGTAGCTAATAAATTAGATATTGAAATTAATATTTGAATTTGTTTTTTTTTTTTTTTTGTAAATTATCGATGAGGTGAGTATTGAACGCAAGACCTTCTGATCACTAGCAAGAGCCTTTTCCTTTAGGCTATCCGATTAACTCGAATATTTGAATTTGTTATCTTCGTTTTTATTTATTTTGAATTGATTACGAAGATACTGGTGAGAATGAAGTATTTTATTAAAGATAATAATAAAAAGATAAAATATTAAAGTAAAAATGAAAATATATATTTTTGGTGAATGATGAAGTAATAAAAAAAATTGGAGAGAGTAATAGCCATCAAATTCAAAGTCACAATTGGACATTGGCCTTTCATTTGTCTCTTTGTTTGATCGAATATATGATATATCATGGAGACGTGGACAATGATGATGACATGAAACGGATCAAATAAAACTTCAACTAAAGAGACGAGTAGATCTCAATGTATTTAATCAATCACAATAAATAAATTTACCCTTTTAATTGTTTTTTTTATGGTGTCAATTCATACATAAAAAATCTTACTTTCCCATCTAAACTTTGACTATTAAGTATATTTTCATAACTTGAAAGTTAGATTAATCACGACTAGTAATAGTAATTAAGTAATTGGACAAGATCTTTTTCTTTTTGTAAAATATGGATAAGAATGAAGAGTATTACATATCAGGAATATACAAATTTCTAATTAAAATAACAATAGTGAGAATATAGTGTAAAATAATACGCTTTTAATAAGTATTAAATTCGAAAGCTTCTAATAAAAACTCGAGTCAGATATCATCAAAATTTTAAAACTACTGATTACTCCCTCCATCCCTATTTAATAGACCCATTTTGACTTTTGGGTCAAACTTCGAAAGTTTTGACCGTAAATTGTTATTAATCGATAATAGATAAAATAGTCATATGAGATCTTGTTAGATTCGTCTCAATATATATTTTTTAAATACCAAGTTTTTATAATTTTTATACATGTAAAATTAAAAATATTTACGTTTTAAGTTGTGTCTCGGAGACCGTGAAAAAGTAAATGGGTCTATCATTTAGGGATGGAGGGAGTAATTAATTGAAGAAGATTTGATATGTGGTAAAAATCGATTTTTATTTGAAGCTAGTAAAAGCAGCAAAATACAAAGTAGTCCGTACCATATTTACTAACATGGAGTAATAATTACTCCCTCCATCCCTATTTAATAGACCCGTTTTGACTTTTTGGGTCAAATTTCGAAAGTTTTGACCGTAAATTGTTATTAATCGATAAGAGATAAAATAGTCATATGAGATCTTGTTAGATTCGTCTCGATACATATTTTTGAAATATCAAGTTCTTATAATTTTTAGACATATAAAATTAAAAATATTTACGTTTTAAATTGTGTCTCGGAGACCGTGAAAAAGTAAATGGGACTATTATTTAGGGATGGAGGGAGTATTATGAATATATCATATATATATATGGCATAGTTTACATGTCAGAATGAAACTTGTTTTGTTGTTCATCTGTGCACGTGGGATCTCTGGGATATATATATTGGTTTTGCAAGTAGTAACCATTATGTTATGAATAAGGCCATGCAAAGTACAATCAAAATCTTTACCTAGATCTCTACGAATCTATATATATGATACTTGAGGCAATAATATGCATGAAAGAGGTGAATTTTATTTTTACCGTTCACGTTTAATATCAATATTAACACATAATGTTATGGTAAAAAAAATTCAAAATAACATTCAACATATATATCATGCGTTTGCATTGTCATGAAAAAATGTTTCCACATGATACAGAATTTAATTGAGTGGTTTAAATTTGATGCTTTTAATTTTCTTTCCTTGATAATTAACGATGAAATGAGATTCATACTCCAAACTTAATCACTCATAAAAACTTTTGTAGTAAGCTATTCAATTAATTTTCTTACAATGTATGTTAATATTCACTTTGTTTGAATTAATTAAATTTACTTTTACCATGTACTTGATCCCTAGCTTCAATTCTTATTAAATTAATATTGGGTGCAAATCATTATTATTTAGAGCAAATTGCTTCATTGATCATTCACGTTTGTTAAAAAATACAGATCGATTATCCTAGTGTGACTTTGCATACCTTCGATCACTCACGTTGAGTATTATTAATCATGTATACTTTGACTCACTCGCATAATTTTGTAGGTACAACTCGCGATCTTTTAAAATTTGTAACATTTTGGTAGGGATAGTTTTTTCATTCTCCCATAATGTTGGCAGTGTAATGGAAGTTAGAAAAAGATGATGAGTATTAGTCGATGTTAATGACAAAATTATCAGAGAATGACAAAAATATCCCTATCAAAATGT
The DNA here is from genome assembly GCA_003412495.2 of Echium plantagineum. Taxonomy (NCBI): domain Eukaryota; kingdom Viridiplantae; phylum Streptophyta; class Magnoliopsida; order Boraginales; family Boraginaceae; genus Echium; species Echium plantagineum. Next base: position 31,439,938 of record CM016567.1, read on the forward strand.
TAAAAATCTTGAAAAATCAGGAGTTGTACCTAAAAACGCGTGAGTGACTGAAAGTATACATAATACCCAACATGAATAATCGAAAGTATACAAAATCGTAATAAAATGATCGACTAATATATTTTAACAAACGTGAGTGATCAATAAAAGCTATTGACTCTATTATTTAACTTGAAGTGTAATTTCGATAACGCTTGTAAAAAGTTGGATGTAAATAGCGTTAGGCAAGCTAACAATATCTCTAGTAGACTACTAAGAGATATTTGCATAGGCTTCAAGCTGAATAAATCTCAAGTACACTAGTAACGTAGTAGGATGTATGCATTGGAAGGCTTCAAAGAGAGGCGTGTTTCGGTACGCAGTTGATAAATACTAAAATGACAGAAATAGGCTACAAATTACGTCACCTAGTTAAATTACATTAAATAAGTTTTGTATGATAGATTCCATCAAGAATGTCTTAGTAGAAAGAATAATCAAATTCAGGACCTTTAAAGTCACAAATTTACCTATTCTACCAACTTGATCAATTTCGTAAAAAATAATTAATGAATGATATTATTAATTAATTATAGTCGTTGTCGTTCCCATGCTTTTCTTGTTATAGCCTATATATAGGTCTAGGAATAGGATGAAAATGAAAATGGGAAACTTTTGTCATAACTGCTAACTTTTTTCCTCCATATGTTGGTAATAATAAGAACATCATAGAAAACTTTATAGTCTTAAAGAGAACATAGTTGGAATTAGTTGGCATGCTTGGATTTCGAACGAATGAGGATCAAAACAGACAAATATTGGAGATAATTTTCTTAGATAGAACTCATCTTTAACTTTTGAAACGTGAAGGGTCCAATGCATCTTTTGATGGTGAAAACTCTAAAAACAAATACCACTGTGGACCAAAACAACTACTAGTTAGAAATTACTCCCTCCATCCCTAAAAGATTGTCACATTTTGACTTTTGGTGGTCAAACATTATAAACTTTGATCATTAATTTCTCATTAAACGTAAGAAATAATATAGTCTTGTAGGACCTTATTAGATTCTTCTCAATATATATTTTTGAAATATCAACTTTCTATAATTTTTTCTCATGTAGAATGATAGATATTTACATTTTAAATAAATCATATTTTATTGACCATCAAAAGTTAAAATGTGACAATCATTTAGGGATGGAGGTAGTAGTATACTTCCAATGTTTTTAAAGAGCCTCCTACCTGAATAAAGTAACGGGGTTAAACGATACCCAATTATTTTTTGCGTAAATTAGTGATGAGGATATAAATATAATAGTATTACAAATAATAAATATTAAAATTACTAATAAGTAAACAGTTAGAATAAAGTACGAAATAAATTGTTTTCAACATAGACAGAACCAATACCTCCTAATTAAAATGTAGCATGTTTTATTTGCATATTCCATTATCACTTTACCACATAAGCTCGAAAGCTTGATTATTAAGCAATATCCTAATAAGCAATTGGTAATTTAATTGGTATTGATACTTAAAAAAGTATAGTCAATATACTCAATAATGATCATCTTTAAGTCCACCATTAGTATTAATGTTTGTGAAACTTCCAATGTGTAAAATCACTTGTTCCAATGTATGCATGCAGACAGAGAAGATGAAGACACTACTTGACAATAAAACTTCATTTACCTATGTCAATTATGTTGTGTTAAAATAATCAAAGATTCTCAATGAAGCATATGCGACATTTGAGTATATCAGTATCCTGTCTCACCAAAGACTTCATAATATTCGCAAAAATTCACTCTTGAGTATCATTCAAGTGATTCATTTCAAAGCCATGGATTTGAAAATGTTTATTTTTTTAGGCCAATGATTTTGACCGTCCAACGAATAGTAACGACACATATCACTATTAGTAAAAAAATAGATGGAAAATAGTAAAGAATGATGTGTGTAATCAGAAAATGGAGTGTGAAAATCGTTAGTTTTTTAATGATAGTATTTCACCTAACATTTTGTGGCCATTGAAGTATGGATTTTAGCAATGTTGTACATTAGCATGTACCAATATTGAGAGTATAGCTGTTCAATAATAAAGGTCCCACATTTTGTTAGCTCAAATTCATATAATCTCATAGTCACCACATGCAATCTCCACAAATGTCCATTAAAATATAACTGGCATGCATAGTTGCTAGCTACCAAACCATATTTGAGCTCATATCAAGCAATATATTTAAAGACTTCTATTTTCTTCCCTCCTCCCCCCCTCCTCTTCATCCTTCATCAAGAGAAAATTCTTTTTTTCTCAAACTTCTTTTAGGTAAGCCATCAAAACCCCAACAAAAAAACTATCAACTCAACCAAAACCATCGAGGTAAATCATAGGGCTAAATTAGTTATCAAACATTGAGGTTTCGACGCACCCCTATCGTGAAGCTACACTGAAGAGGTTAATCGAGGGATTAAGGTTTCGACGTTAAGGGTCACCAGCCACGCACCCCTGTCGTGAAGCTACACTGAAGAGGTTAATCGAGGGATTAAGGTTGCGACGTTAAGGGTCAGTAGCCACGCACCCCTGTCGTGAAGTACACTGAAGAGGTTAATCGAGGAGAGAATCTATTCTTGATTTTTGAGGGCATGGAGATAACATGTGAACAAAGTAGATTCAAAGATGATGATGAAGAGAAGCAAATTCATCAACTATCATCAAAACCATCATCACCACAATCAGTATCTTCTTCAACAAATTCTCCATCTCATGAATTCTCATTCACAATCTCCCTCCCTCCATCATCATCCTCATTATCCACAACCACAACATCATCAACAACAGGAGAAAACAGAGCAAAATCATCATCTCAGAAATCTTCATCTTCTTCTCCATTCGCCATCGATTTATCTCCAGCTGATGATATATTCTCCCATGGCCGCTTGCTTCCTCTCCATTCCATTGCTCACATACCAGTCAACATCCCCCCTCGCTCTTCCACAAGCTCCATTGATAGCTTCACAAATCCATTTTCAGATGACATATTTTATCATCAAGAACAAACACAAAACAGAGCAAATAATACCAATAACTTCATTCTTGATGATCATCAAGAAACAAGACAAAGAGTTAAGTCCAAATCTTTCTCCCTTTTTGGACTACCCAAATGGAAAAAAACATTGCTTGAAGAGAAGAAAGAAGATGAAAGCAAAGACAAAAGGAAGTTGAAGTTTGATAATGTTAGCCATTTCTTGAAAAGGTACATGAAAATGGTGAGACCATTTTTGTCCAATTTGAGAAATGGTAATAATAATAATACAAGAGATGGAAACATGGGAAGATTACAAAGACAATCATATTCATTAACTGGGTTGAGTTTAAGAGGAAGTAACAAGAAGGAAAGAGGAGGAGGAAGAAGAGGAGAATATGCATCAGCTCCAGCTTCAATTTGGACATCTCCAACAAATAGTGGTCATCTTGTAGCAACTCCTGGGACTAGTTTTATGAGTTCTTCTAGTAATAGTTCTATGGAAGAGTTACAAGCTGCCATTCAAGCTGCTATTGCTCATTGTAAGAATTCGATTTCGGTGGACGACAATAAAATAAAGTCGTAGAGACGTAGAGGTAGAGTCGAAGGAGAGTTGGACAAACATTATGTATTACGAAACTAGAATTTATGAACTTACGAAAGGATGAACCATCATATGACTGATTGAAGAGTCGTATTTATACGGTTTAGTGAGATAAGGTTTGGTTATGTAGAATGTAGTTTAGACATTAGAGTTGAATGTGGTGATTGGTGCAAAGGTCTAAAGAGCTTGAGTTAAAAACTCATGATTCATGGAAGTTCAAGAGAAGAGTGGAATTTTTCCCAAGGGCATAAGTGGGAAAATGGAACTTGTACAAGGATTCCTTATGGAAATTGTATATACCTTTTTTATGTCAATTTGTTACACATTTATACTAGAAAAAGCAAATGAATTTGTATTGCATAAGTGTTTATGGATAAATTTATCTACCCCTTAATTATCATCTTTGATTAATCCTTATTTAATTGAAGGTGCACTTTATAAAATTAAAAAAATTATATTATATAAGAAACACTTATATAAAAATTAACATCTAATTGTTTTAAACACCTAATCTAAAACTTATATTGATTTTGAATATCCAGTTTCTTTTATAAGTCCTGATTTTTTTCCCTGCACAATAACGATATTTGGTAAACATCCCAATATTTTTTCTAAGATGTAAGAAGAATTTTAGCTGAAGTTTCAATGTACCACGACACGATGATGGTCGATGGACATTTGTAGTTTTGTACACTTGAAAATTGAAATGTTATACACCTAGAAGTTGGGCTTGACTAAGCCCAATATGACTTGGTCCATCTGGTGAGCCCAAGCCCAGTGATTCAAAGCATCCTAATTAATAGAGTAATAGACTTATAGACTAATAGGCAAATACTTTCAGATTTTATAATCATGTTCCTAAATAGTTAACTTTTTTTATTTGAAAATAATTGCATTTTAGTAATAATAAATTATAATTTTATATTTGTAATATACTTTTTCTTAATTTTTTCTATTGAAATTATTAACTATCCAATGATATAGTGGCAATCGATTATCATTTTACATTGTCAATGTACTTTTTAACTACTTTTAATTTTTTATAATTTATATGAAAATAGTGAAAATGACAACTAACAAAATACGAAAGAACTTTATATATGTATATATATTGTTCTTTATCCTACTTCTAGAATAGGACTTTAAGTGTAATTATTGAAGAGTCCGGATTCGGTGCATCAATAATTCGGTGCACCCGGTGCATCAGGTACCCATTTAAAGGTTTTATGTGGGTACTGTACCCACTTGAAACTTCATCATTGGTACTTGTACCCAAATTGTACTATAACAATGGTACAATACCACATATTTATTTTGGATTGATAAATATGTGGTATTGTACAATTGTTATATTACAATTTGGGTACAAGTACCAATGATGAAGTTTCAAGTGGGTACAGTACCCACGTGAAACCTTTAAATGGGTATCTGATGCACTTGATGCATGGAAGTATTGATGCACCCAATCTTGATGACTGGGGTCTATGTCAATTAAAAGTATGAAAGAAGATTCCCAACTTTCGGGTACTGTAATTTCTTGGATCTTCAATAAGACGACTTTGTAAGTTTCAGTGTGAGAAATAATATCCATACTTTGAAGGGAACATGCTTCAAACAATTGGGAGAAGTCAACTTTTGGGTAATATATAAATAGGATTAGTTGGGAAACTTCAACATATTTTCACAAATAAATTTATCAATACGCAACTTCCATTGCTATTAACAGTCACCAACTCAAAAGGAGATTTAATTCGTCCTTGAAAATTCTTTCATCAAACAATTTAAGAAATTGAAATTGAAGGCCATCACTAGCAAGTGGACTATATATAAAATTTGGAAAAACGTCATTATCAATTGCAAATTGCAATACACTCATATAATAAAATTATCCAGAAAGTATATATATAAAATAATACTCACTCTCTCCTTTTTTTTTGTAAAATCACTTTCTATTTTGTAATGAAATAAACTTTGAAAATGAAAACTTTCATCACAAATTTTTATTAGTCGATAAAAAATAGTATAGACATGTCACATGTGAAATGTTGTTAGATTTTTTTTCGATATCTACACTATATATAATTGGGGAAAGGGGGAATTAGTTATTTTGTAATGAAGCCCCATGATCTATTAATTCCTTGATTGTAGGAATAGTTATAAATACAAATTAGTTTAAAATGATTTTTATATAAATTTAAATATGTACAACATTAACGATTATTTTTTCACAATTATTAATTTTTTATTTAATGATTATTACTAAAATGCACAAGCATCGATTGTGCCCAAAATACTAGTATATTTTTAAAATATCAACTTTTTATAACTTTTATGCATATAAAATTAAAAATATTCATATTTTAAATCATATCTGGATGGTCAAAGAAAAATTAAACAAGCCTTAAACAAAGGGGACAAACAGAGTAACTTTTTTCAACAACGTTCGTCGACAAATATCATTTTGAATCTAGAAATAAGTTGAAATAGTCCATTTCTTTATGTACAAGAGATTCTTTTCTTTCCATTTGAATGAATAATTCATTATGATTCATCAAAGTCAAGCCGACGACCATGTAACATATATACCCACACCTAATTAGCATCATTTCTTCCCAGCAAAATGGCTCGTATTCTTCAATTCATCAGCTTCATGTGTTTTTCCTTAGGGGTAGTTTTACTATTTGTTAATATTCGAATAGTATCTTCGGAGATGAAGAACGACCACTACCACGACCACGACCACCAGTACCACGAACGACATCATTTTATAGGAGATATTGGAGTGGTAGTAGAGCAGAGTAGTAGGGTGGGTAAGGAGCAAAGAGTAGCAATAGAGATGGCTGTTAATGATTTTAATAAGTTTTCAAACTCTTCATATCATCATCTCCACCTTGTTTTGAATCATAAGGATTCAAATGGTAGTTCAGCTACAACAATTTCGACTGGTAACGTTCTCTTTCTCATAATTTAATTAGTATTACAATCATGCATCCAATAAAAAACAACTAATCAGTAGTATATTATATTTATACTGTATTATATTAGTTTATTGTGATATTTCTTGTGTCCTACTTTGCTTAATTTTTAAGGTAATGTATGTTTATTATTACCATAATGTACTATCGTAACTAATAAAATTTGACTATTATTTTTATAGTTGCCGAAATCATAGCTGCCTCCGAGTCGTTCTCTATCATTCACTAAAGTCAAATATCAACTAATAAATCTCATATTTATGGTGTATTTATTTGTTCGATAATAGAGAAAATTATATTGCTGAAGTGGTCCCTGTGTCACTCAATACTTTAGTCCTTGTAAATGTACGTCTGTGGAAATGATTAGCGTAAAAATGCAGATTTTCGACCAATTATAGGGACTAAGATGCACGTTTGCAAAATATATCTAAGTGTTAAAAATTCTATTTTGATCCTCTTTCGTCAAAATTCAAAGTTTTCGTGAGAAAAGGGACTAAAGTGCATCTTTTCGACCATATCAGTGATCATCTAGAAGACTAAAGTATAACTTGCACATATTATTTAAGACTATTTTAAGAATTATCTCTTTTGTGTCACAATGACAAAATTAAAATATTAGTTATAAAGATACTTGGAACAAATTATCATTAAATTTTCATTTCTTTCATTAGTTGGTTGTGGCTAAATGATTATTCTTATACATACAGCTCTTGACCTAGTCAACAAAAAGAAAGTGAAAGCCATAGTTGGAGTTTTAACTCATCAAGAAGCTTCCCTCCTCCAGGAACTCAACTATGCCACCAAAGACCTCCCCATCGTCTCCATATCCCAATGGCCTACAACCACCCCCATCTCCCCCCTCCAACCACCATCTTTCACTCACATGGGACGCGACGTGGTCCTCCGAATGCAATGCCTAGCCTCCATAATAGGCCATTTTGGGTGGCCTAAGGTTATAGCATTATATGAACATAGCACCACTTCCTCTCCTGATCTTGACCTCATCACTCACTTCTCCGATGCCCTCGGCCTAGTAGGCTCCATGATCAACCACCGTGTTGGTTTCCCACGTGGCATTTCTGACCAGTTCGTCGAAGAAGAGTTGAAGAAGTTAAGAAGCAAAGATATTAAGGTGTTCGTTGTCTTGCAGGCTTCATTTGAATTCTCTAAGGTTTTGTTTGAGAAGGCTAAAGCATTGAAAATGATGGGAAAAGGTTATGTATGGATTGTTTCGGATGATATTGGTAACATGCTTGATTCATTTGATTTATCCATGATATTTAACATGCAAGGTGTGATTGGACTGAAATCGAGTTATATTGACAATAGTGACACTTTCAAGAAATTCAAGAATAGGTTTAGAAGAAAATATAGAGTGGAATATCCTCATGAAGATGAATTTTCTAATCCTAGTATATATGCCCTTTTAGCCTATGATGCAACATGGGCTATTGGGAAATTTATGAATAGTAGTAGAGTAGGTAATACCACATTTAATAAGATTGAGTTCGAAGGTCTAAGTGGGAAAATCCGGTTCAAGAATGGTATTTTATTGAACAACTCGATTTTCAGGATATTTAACGTTAATGGTAAAAGCTATAGTGAGTTGTCAGCATGGTCTCCGAAATTAGGTTTTTCGAGGAATGTTGAGAATGGTACTGAAGGTGGTTTTGATTTAACCGGAGATATGGATTCAATACATTGGCCCGGTGGGGGAATCTCTACTCCAACGGGGACATGGCGGGTGCCGGGTGGGGACTATTATGATCGGCCGCTGAGAGTGGGAATTCCGGCAAATGGGGCATGCAAGACATTTGTAAATGTTACGTACGATGAGAGGTTGAACCGAACATTAATTAGAGGATTTTCAATTGATGTTTTTGAAGCTGCCGTGAGGACATTAAGCTATAACTTGCCGTATGAGTTCGTTCCTTATTATGGTGACTATGATCAAATGGTGGCTGAACTCTCCCCAAAGGTACTTATTCACATCGACATCTGCATCAATATGTCTCAATGTTTTCAATAAATCTCCTGCCTAAGCACACAGATCTAATTTTGTCGTTTTTTTGGTAATGGAGTTATTATAACTACATTCACATATCAGGTAAATAGAACATTGGATGCGGCGGTGGGGGACACAGAAATAGTCGCGGATCGTTATGCAAAGGTCGATTTTACTCTCCCATATGTTGATTCAGGATTAGTGATGGTAACCACAATGAAACGAGACTTTCAAGAGGATAATACAATAGTACTAAAACCGTTTCATATAACTTTGTGGATTGTTATGATTTCGATGAGTGGATCGATAGGTATCATCATCTGGTTAGCAGAACATGCAACTGGAAATGAGGAATTTCAGGGCTCAATCTCTGAAAATATTCCCTCTATGCTCTGGTTTTCGGTTATCATCCTCGCTTTCGCTCACAGTAAGTCTAACACTATACTTAATTTAGTGTTGTTGATAATAGCGTTTCTAAGGTAATCGTTATGTAGGTGACTTCGTGAGAATAGTACTTATGAAGCGCTATCTAAACTATTTAATTAATACGTTACAGGAGAATCAATCAAAAACAATTTATCGCGAGTTTTGCTAGCAGTATGGCTCTTTGTTGTTGTAGTTGTGGCAGCATGTTTCACAGCTGCCCTGACAACGATGATGGCGGTTCCAAAGCTGCAACCATCGGTAGTCGACATCAATTATCTCCAGAAAACGAATGCAGTCGTTGGGTGCAATGAGAATTCGTTCATCCATGGCTATCTCATTCATGTGTTGCAATTCAAGGCTGAGAATATTAGGCAGATTAATTCGATAAATGACTATCCGAAGGCTTTTGCAAATGGAGATATTGCAGCAGCCTTCTTTGTTGTTCCGCATGCTAATGTCTTCCTTGCTGATCACTGCGGAGGCTACACGAAAGCCGGCCGTGTCTACAAACTCGGTGGTTTTGGCTTTGTAAGAATCTTTTCAACCATTCTTCTTATATAACTAGGTAGAATCATAACCGTATCCCACATTGACATATCGGATTTTGTTAATTTAGTTTACATTTTGAATAAGATAGAGGGGGCAAGGGGAGAAATTTGGTATCATAGAACAAGTCAATCATGTTTTTTGATTTGTAGCACTCGTACGACTTTCTTTTATACCTAAGTGGCATTCTATGAAACTACAAAAATACCCCTACCCCCCCCCCCCCCTAGCGACTACTCATTGATCCCTTCCCCCAATGCCCTCTACCCTCACCCCCTAATGACTTGCACGGGTAGGGAGAAGTGGTGGTCAAAGGGGGTAGGGGCGGTTGTTGGGTTTGGGGGGAGGGGGGGGTTGAGAGGGGGAAATTGGAGAGTTGGGGAAGAGTCGCAGAAGAAAAATATAGTGGAAGGGTAATTTTGTCTTTTCACATAAGCAAAAATAATATTAAGGTGGTGTTACAAACTAAAAACAGGGTTGACTTTATGCTACTTTACCGAATTTCTCGAGACAAGGGTACCATGGACTAAATAAATTTAGAAAAAATACACATACCATCTGCAATTATAGTCAAGTTGGTAGAGTAATTGACTTTGTGATTGACGTTAATTGTTGCATGCCCATGTTCCGCCTCAGGCCTTTCCGAAGGGTTCTCCACTGGTGAATGACATATCTGAGGCAATTCTGAAGCTGGCACAGAATGGGAAAATAAACCAGTTGCTTGATATCATTCTTACATCTGATTGTTTGAATCAGTCTGATATTGATGGGATAACTGCTAGACCATTCTTTTACCTATTTCTCATTACTGGTTTTTTGGCAATGTTTCTACTACTAATCACAATTGCAAGATTGATACAAACACATTACTGGAGGAACAGAAGAATCTTCCCGTGGGCGTCGTTGGTCTTGATCGAATGCGTTTCAAGATTCGGCTTGAAGTTCTTTCGAGAGCCATTGATCGTTAGAAGATCGAACTTACCGAGACAACAATTGGAACATCAAAATGTAGTTATGAGTGATGTGAAAAAGGCAATTTGACCATGATCATTCAATGGAACGTTGGATAAATATTGTTCTCAATCATATATGAAGTGTTGATAGATGATGTACATAGATTTGATGACTTAACAATTCACAGCTATCTCACAACATCTTCGTTTTTTATCGAGATAGTTCCAGGAGATAGTATGATATCGAGCAATAGCGAAGCTAGACACGTTCATGCCTGTTTCAGTCGATGAGTAAAATATCTAAATTCATCCTGATATCGAGCCTAACATTTAGCGACAGGTGGCTTGAAAATCTTTAATAACCACATGATGGACATCCATACTTTTAGTTTGTTATCTCGATTGTTAAGTCATAATGGGTCTTTTACCAAATCAAAGACTCTTAGTTACGTGACACATCTTTATTTTTAAATGCCCATTTTATAGCTAAAATTTCTCTGTTTCTTGCTTAGTTCGACAAGTGGCCATGGACCAGTTATTTTTGAAGTATTTAGGGTACTAAGTTTAGTAAGACAAGAAAGATTATAAACTAGTTAATTGCCTCAATAATTGAGGTACAATTCTGTCAAAGAATACTAGACAAGATCCTGGTCATCTTCTTATTTTTATAATAACGTAAGCTTCTACTTTAGTAATTGTTGTGTTTGATTTGAACAAACTACTTGCTAATTTGATCTATTTCAATATAGTAATTTGTTACTATATTTGCCTATTCATCACTCTTTTCGATTTTTCTATTCAAAACATGTTCATAGATCCCCAAGTACTACTCGTTTGAGTGGGCACACGGTAAACTTCGGATGAGAAATTTGGTAGAATAACACCTTTCGACCATAAAAATCAATATAGAACATCCATTATAAAATCTTTATCTAAATAAAAAATATCACCTTACCCTTATGAAAAGACAAAAATACCCTCCCATATCCACCTTCTTCTTCCCCACCCCCACCTCGACCCTTTCGCCGTCGTTGAAATCCCCCATCCCCGTCGACCACCCCTTTTTCTGCCCCTTGGGCCATCGTAGCCACTCGAGTGACTCGACCACCCTTTCTCCCCTTCCGCTCATTAGAACATGACAACCAGGTTGGATGGCGAGGAGGGGTTGGTGCTGGAGTAAGGGTGACATGGTGCAATAGAGTGGGGTTGAGGAAGAAGAAGATGAAGGAAGGGGGTATGTTAGTCCTTTTACAAGGGTAAAGTGCTATTAGGCCAAGACATCATGATGGTTGATGGGTGCTCAAAATTAATTTTTATGGCCCAAAGGTGCAATTTCCCCAAATTTCTCGACCACTAACGTAATAGCGAGAAAATCAAATCACTATTTAAACCACCCTACACAAGTCAGTGTGATAGACTTAACACTTATCGAACATTCATTGTATTTCCTCCGTCCCTAAATGATTGGTACATTTTGATTTTTGTGGTCAAACTTTAAAACATTTGATCAAGAATTCTCGTTAAATGATCAAAAAATAATATAAACATGTGGGATATTTACGTTTTAAATCATGTTTTGTTGAACATGAAAGTCAAAATATACCGATCATTTAGGAATGAAAAAGTATTAAACGTGGACGGTCAGGGTTCTCCCATGTATCAAGCACTCATTGGGTAGATATCATACCAACCCTTACTATCCAATGAAACAAGAGTCTCATGTTGTATCTCACCATGTGGGCCCCACACCTTTCTATAATAATTTCTTACATCAATTATGATATATTACACACTTTGTCCCTTTACCATAATAAAACAGATTAAACTGCTAACTCCCAATGAAGTAAGAACACCAACAGTTGAACAAACAAGACGCAACCAATCATTTGTTTTATTACTATTTTGGTTTTATAAAGGTTCTTCATTTTTCCCATTCTTATAAGCTAACAAATTTCAACACTTTCATACTTTCATTCACATTTATCCATTTTAGTTGACCACTTGTGAGTTTTATTTATTACTTATTGTACATGCTTTATTAGCAACTCCATCACATGCTCCTTGCTTGAAGAAGAAGAGATCCTTTTTCTTTTGAATTTTTATTGTATGTAATGTTTTTTGTTATCATTGAAATGCATTTACATTGAGCTTGCATGATTATGATAATTGTTGGTGCTTTTTATTTTAGACATTTAACATTAGCGTTAATTTGTCTAATGCGTTAGAAGATATTCCCGCATAAGCAGGATAAAGAGGTCGGATAGTAGGTAGTCTTACCCTGTGATTTAAAGGAGTCTGTTTACGAATTGACCAAGTAATGCTTTTCACTTTAGACATGCTATCATATTAGCGGACATAAAATAGTTTATCTTGTTTTATTTTCCAAGTATAACATACTTATAAGTTCTTCAGATTATTTAGTTTGCTTGAATTGATATTTGTACTCATGTAAATATTTATGTGTAGGATCACAAGAAAGTTGGTGAAGATAGGTGGAGAGGGAGAGATTGACTTGGAGTAACTGGGATTTCGATTTGTGATTGTAGCTATACAGAGAGCCTAGACTGAAATAGAGGTTTGGGGTTGAGATTAACTGAAATGGGTAGTAATTTCGATTTTAAGAATTTCGAAAATGATACTGGTGGGGAAGAGAGATCTTTAGTGGATTACCCTTTGGCGCGGCAGCAATCTGTTTATACGTTGACATTTGATGAATTGCAGAATACTATGGGAGGGTCATTGGGGAAGGATTTTGGATCAATGAATATGGATGAGTTGTTGAAGAGTATATGGAGTGCTGAGGAAACACAGACATTGGGGGTCGGCCTTAATGGTGGCGTACAAGGGGGAGACGAGTCTGGTGGGTGTTTGCAGAGGCAAGGGTCATTAACGTTGCCTAGGACGTTGAGTCACATGACAGTGGACGAGGTATGGAAGGATATGTCGAGAGAGTTTGCGATTACCAAGGATGGAAGCGGGGTTGGAGGACCAAGTATGACCCGAAGGCAACAAACTTTAGGGGAGTTAACATTGGAGGAGTTCTTGGTTAGAGCTGGTGTTGTTAGGGAAGGTACTCAGTTACATCAAAACGATAGTTCGGGTCTTATTGGTGATCTATCACATGTTGAGAATAATTCTGGGTTGAGTTTTGCATTCCACCAAGCTGCTGGGAATACAGAATTGATGGGGTGTACACTTGCTGAGAATAGTAGTCCAATCGCTATGATGTCTCCGAATTTGCCCTTGAACGTCAATGGTGTTAGATCAACCAAGCAACAGCTAGTATCTGCACATAATCAGCAACAAGGCCAGCACCAGCACCAGCATCAACAAAAGCAACAACCTATCTTCCCTAAACAGCCCACTTTCGCTTTTGGTGCACAAATGGCTATACCAAGTAGTGGAGGGTTGGATTCACCGAGGGTTGCTATCGGATCTCCAACAGTCTCATCAGATGGGATAGGGAAGAGCAATGGAGATTTGTCTTCAGTATCACCAATTCCTTACATTTTTCATAGTGGTCTCCGAGGTAGAAAATCCAGTACGTTGGAGAGGACCGTGGAAAGAAGGCAGAGGAGAATGATAAAGAATCGGGAATCTGCAGCTAGATCACGAGCTCGCAAGCAGGTATCCACATATGTTAACTAAATAATGCCTGCTATATCACTAATATGGTTGATATCTTAACTTACAATATGATTTTTGAAGTATCTTAACCACAAAAATCAAAGTTTTTTAATCAACACATGAAATTATTGATTCTGTTCTGAGGGTTTCTTTGAGCTGGGACTTAGATTCTGTTTTGCGGTTTTTGTTTGAGCAAGAACTTAAGTTCTACTCTTCGAATTGGAGGAGCTAAGGCAGCATCAACAGTTGAGTATGGCGCGGCAAAACTCAATGTTCCGCTACAGGCTCTAGTTCTCACTTTCAGAGAACGAGAAAAGAAGAAGAAGGTTTGTCTTAGATTCCGGGATTCTATATATTGAATTATTGTCCATGGCTATTCAGGCTTACACCTCGGAGTTGGAAGCAGAAGTCGCAAAATTAAAAGAACAAAACGAAGAACTGATGAAGAAGAGGGTAAATTTTCGATCAATTTTTCTCTGAATGACGTCTTAATTACTACGCGTATATATCTGGCTTCTCAATCAGAGGGTACCGTTATTTTGTTTTGCAGGCAGAACTGTTGGAAATGCAGAAGAAACAGGTATACGATTCTTGCTTCTTAGTGTACTTGTTCTTAATTGAACTTTTGTGCTTATGAGTACTCATCCCCCATATTTTTGAAGAACTCGAGAAAGATGATAGAATCGCGTAAATCTTTTGAAGTGTCCAGAACATGTAACACTTACAGCTTTACTAATGCAGGTCTTGGAGATGATGAGCAATCAACCAGCACCCAAACGACGAAGTTTAAAACGTACACTGACAGGTCCTTGGTAAAACGTTTGCTGGAGAGGTTCTGCAGTTTGAATAGTGTTGAACACAGGGTAGGGAAAGTTACATGTCTGTTGTAGATGAGAATAATCAGATTTCCACTGTTCTTTTTTACATTAATTTTCCATGGATCCGCGGATTGGTGATGTGCAAGACAGTTTAATCAGAGGCATAGTAGCAGGGGCGGGTCTCCTTCAGTCGAACAATCACCTTTTTGTATACCAGGATACGTGTGTGACATTTGTTGTTGAATGAAAAAGTAGAATTATGTTGAGCTCATTGGCTGAAAGAGGTATGCAGTGGTATAATCATGTTATTCTGCATCAGATATATCACATTCATATACTATTCTCCGAAGGTGATAATGAATTGACCATAAGGTCCATAATCAAAACTATGTGTCAATCTTTTATTGTATATTGCAGAAAAGACTATCTAAACTTATGAAAGTTTTAGTCTACTCATGATAGGAAGGCTAAATTTGACATAGACCCCTCGACTATTATGTACGATCTTATTAAGTAGTCACATGTACCTTTCAACCTTTCAAGTAAGCATGTGGTGTCTACTTAAAAAGATCGCAATACTCCAAAGGCTTATATGAAACTAATCGATCTAATATAAGAATCTCGTGCTTACTTTTTAATATTTAATGTTAAAAAAGTGAGGTTCGAGCTCAAAGTACACTCAATCAAACTTCGAGTCGAGTTTTAATGTTATTTTTCTTTAATTTGTACGGGTGGCCAATTAAGACACAACATGTTAAATTGCTCATCTGTTCAGCTGTTCTGAGAAAAAGTATTCAGGCCCAAGAAAATGTGTGCTAATATTTTGGGCTTTTGGAAAACTAATGATCCACTGAGACTAAGTAGTGAGTCAGCTCGATGCCATCGATGGCCACTATATCAGTATGTATGTCTATCGTTTAATTTGTTGGCTAACGGAAACGATCGTGTATATAATTTCTCCCCCCTTGGACAAATTACAAGTACCAAGGATAGATATCGGGGGGGATAGTTTCCTCTTTAATATGATGACGAGTGAACATAAAAGGTTCGTATCAATTAATATTATTAAATTTGAAAAAAAATGGTTTGTGATTCGATGTTGTATTGCCAAATATCAAGCTAAATGGTAAAATTCATGGTTCGACAAACCATACCAAGGGTTCTATTTAGTTGGCTCACATATTAATATAAAACTTATACACATTTATACTCTGGAGTCCAAATTTGTAAATCATAAGCTAATTTAAATTCTAACAATCACTTCCACTCCACAACTCTTCATCTCCTAATAATCATCATCAGTCATTAATCATCTCCCCTTCATTCGCCCAAATGCCCCGTCGCAACGAACTTTTTGCGAACTGAATCGAAATGGTTTCCAACAAAAATTGGATCGAACAGGGAGCGAACCTGTGAACTCGAACCATGAAACCTTAAGTTCGCACATTTCAGACGGAGTTGAACCTAATAATAAGGTTCAAATATGTGAACACAAAGCTCAAATGTAACTGTTTTTGATATAGTTCGATGTGTTTTTAACTCTACTTACTAATGTGATTTGTTGATTATTACGTCAGGACGAGATCTATCTAGTATGCATTCATCGAGCAACAATTGATTACCAATCCGCCTTTACAAACTAACCAATTTGATTAAATTTTTCTCTGGTTGTAGTTAGTCAACTAGGGTTGGATCGATCTTAAAAATTTCTACTCGATTCATAAATATGTATACTCAACTTTGTGATTTTATGAAGGCTTATTTTCATTTTGGACCCTGAACTATGATGAAAATTTCAAATTGGACCTTAACACTATCCTAAGCCTCATATTGGACCCTATACTATAATTTGTCTCATTTTACCCCCTAAAACGCCAAATATGATGTAATTTCGTTTTAAAATAAGGGCAAAATCGAAATATCACATATATTAAACTTTTGGGCACAATTCATAAATAACAAAATTTATTAAATTAAAAGTAAATCCCAGGTTTATTTTCATTTTGGATCCTGAACTATCACGTAAATTTCAAATTGGACCCTAATACTATCATTAGTTATTTGTAAAAACGTCCCAAAAGTTTGATATATGTGATAATCCGAATTTGCCATTCTTTTAAAACGAAATTCAATCTAAAATTGACATTTGAGGGGGCAAAAAAATGAGACAAAACGTAGTATATGGGGCAATTTGAGGCTTATGATAGTATCATGGTCCAATTTGAAAATTACGTGATAGTTCAGGGTCCAAAATGAAAATAAGCCTTTTATGAAATATGTTGGCATCAATCAATAACGATCTATGCCCCAGTCGATATAATTCAGCATAAAGAATGCATTAGTACAACATTTTTAATAAGTTTCATTGATTATTAATACTATTATTATAATCTCTTAGTTACTTAGGTGTCCAAAAACATTAGACTTTATAATTTGTACATGTACATTTCTGATTTATAGCCCAAACTCAATGCCCTACAACCATGGGATGACACATATATGATCACTTTGTATTATTGGTAGGCGTTTATAGATTATAGAAGAAAATTTTAGTTTATGAACTTTATATAATTGATTAAATCATACTCCGTACTATGTAATATAAATAGCGAGCTATCGGAAACATAGAATTATAACAATATACTATACGAACCACAAGAAATTACGCATAATAATTATACAATCCGAATGTATTAATATACATTGTTAGGAGTTTATGAGATTCCACCTTAAAATCAATTGACAATAGAAGGAGTAACCCAAAATCTGATATATTGATCCGGGAGAACACCGACTTTCGATGTGGGATGTGCATCTTAACACTCCCGAGAGGATACCGACTTCCGATGTGGGATGTGCATCTTAACACACATCATTACAATCCGAATGTATTAATACACATTATATTTGTTTTGAAAAGAATCAAGGGGAATGGAGGATAATTTTCTTTTATTGTGTTATGAAAACCTAATTTATTTTTAAAGGGGAAACTATTCTCAGTGTTTAAGCATTATTCTCCCTGATCGTCCTTTAAATTCTCTCTCCCACAAATAGAAGGAGAATGAAGAATAATAATATATTTAATTATATTTTTTCCTTTTTTCATTGATGCCCCTAGCTCACATGAAATTTGGTATCCAAATAATAATAAAATTTATTATCCTAATTCCCTCTAATTCTCTTTACCCATGATAATTTTAAAGAATTCTTCTCCGGATTCTTTTCCATCCAAACTCACCTCTAGTCTCTTTCTTTGTTGTTGAGTTTTTTAATATCTTATTTTACAGGGTGGTGGTGGTGGATAAAAAGATAATGGTGGAGTAGTGTTATTCAAGCTCAAAATATGATATACATACAGTGCACTGGAAGTAGAGGGGTCCAATTCAATCCTTGATAAATAACTTAATAAATAAGAAATGGATTCAAAGTATTAGGATGTATGTGGGGACATTTATATATAGACGTCCCACATGGGATTTCTATTATTATAAGGTTTATTTATTTGACCACCTCCTAGTAATTGAATAATTCATTTAATTATTTTGTTGGTACTTATTATTTTCTTGCTACCATCTCACTTTGGATATGTTATAATAATGTTCCTAGATTTGATTGGAACAAATATGGGGGTTGGATGAGGGGAATAAATGAATTATAGTCCAAGGCATGAATCTTGAGACAACCTTGCAATAATCCCTTATCGGGAGGCAACCTACCAACGTTACTATTGTGCCTTCTCCTCGAGTGACTATGAGATCCATTCTTGCCCCACAATATATTACTGGCTCTCTCATACTTTTATCGTAGAGATCTAGTCGCACCTTAACTTGAGTTATCATGCAAAGTTAAATTACGAAATGTATTTTAAAAGGTTAGAGATTTTATTATTTGCCTATTTATCACTCCGTACAATATGAAATATTTTGCCCCTTGAAATAAAGACTCGAACCTAACTACGTCATGTGAAAACACTAATCTGCAACTTTTGGCCACTTTCGAAAACTAAACTGCAATGGTGCCACTAACTAAAATGCAACTTGGTGACATTATCGAAGACTATTTATACAATTCACTCAAATAAAGATCAACAATTTAAATTTTGGTGATGAGATTATACTCTTACTACTATTGTGCCTTCAATTCTAATACTTGTGTTTAGCACAAGATTTGGTGATGAGATTATACTTTCTATGGATTTGATAAATTAATAAATTATGTTTATGATGACATAATCAGCACCTTCTGAAAGACATGTAATGGAAGTAACATACCATTTTCATTGCATTAGAAACTTCATCAAATGTAATATTTGTTATCATCTAAAAAACATTATGTTTTAACAAATTTTTAATTTCTCTATCTATCTCGGGTAGTGTTTCGAAATATAGCGCAACGTCTAACAAAAGCATGTCTATATATAATATTATAATTAAAGGAAAATAAATACAGCTAAATCTATTAAAAATAGTTATCTACACTATATTTAACTGGAGAAGGGGGAGTTATTTTTTTAGTGAAGCCCCATCTTCTCTAATTTATTAATTGTAGGAGAAGTTATAAATAAAAATTAGTTCAAAATGACTTTTATATAGATTAGTTTAAACATAAATTTGATTAAATATTTTTACATGACAAATTATTAACAATTCTTTTTTATAATTATCAATTTTAATTTTTTTATTTAATGATTATTGTAATGATGCACAAGCATCGATTGTGCCCAAAATACTAGTAAGATTTTAAAAATTAAAAATAGGTGATGTAAGGGTTCAAATTTAGTTAACACCGAACTAGTTGACACTTAACATATCACAATAGTTGGTTCCGCATGAAAAAAAATAAAAAATATAAAATTTTGAGCCTTTTTTTTTTTTTGGTAAATTAGCGATGAGCCCACTTTTATGTATGTGAATATAGTATTATTCCGGTTCTTAATTATGAACTGCCCCTGATTTAATCAAAGTTCAATTTGGAAATACACGGCAACAACCACTACGTTTTGGTTGAGTTCCCATGCAATAATAGTATATAAATAATATTATCATATAATGTGACATATTTCAGGTTTTCACATGTACATACCATAATGGTAATATAGTGCTGCGCATGCTGTGTCTTTTAGATATAAACAATAATAAATAAAAATAGTTAATAATTTTTTTGTTGTATACCTTCCAATCATGCTTTTATTTATATTTATTATTGTATATAAATTTACCGTAAATATCGTGATAATTAGAACATAAACATCACAATCGGTAACTAGATATAATCGCTTAATACATAATATAAAATTTTAAAATTATATAATCACATACAATAAAACACATAAAATAATAAAGTAAGAGATTAAGCTAATAAGTTGAAGTTGATGTACTTGAAAAACACAATAAAACAAGTTTTATTTTCATATTACAGACACAAATTAAATCAGCAACAATACACTTTAGTTTAATTAATTTTCTGTAATAGGACTTGTAACCGCTACTCATAGAGTGCGCCTGTAAATCACGTCAGCCAGGTCAACCACACTAAACAAGTCCCGGAAGATAGGCTCGACCAACAGATCACATGTGCTAGGGGAAGTGAACTACTACTCATGACCATTATTACATAATTAGAAGTTATAATAACTTAAAATTATCATATTTTTTCTCATTGTCAACTACACATCTGCAAAATGATGAACATTTTGGACACCTTGATGAGGATAATAAGTTCTAGTAGTTTTAGTATTAGGAGGAGGCAAAAAAGTCCCACAACTCATCATCCCCACAAGAGGCCTATTAGCCTCCACTTGTTCAAGTGACTTCACTTGATTTTTCAAGAACTTCATGTAATGTATAGCTTCATCCAACATAGAAGCAGTGTCCATTTTTGTTCCACCTGGAACAAGTCTCTGGAGTATCCTCATCCTCTCACTTATCCTCTCCCTCCGGTGGCGAGCCGCCACGCTTTGAGGGTCCTTTGAGATCCTCACGTTCTTCCTCTTCGGTGGCTTCACTGATTTCGGGTCAATGTGGATTGGTTGCATTGCTGCTATCCTGAATATCATCTCCCTCATCGTTGCCACCGACGTGTTTCCTTTACCTGCAGTGACGAAACCAGAATTTTTATGTTAACATAAAAAATTTAGGAGGATCGAACATAATAATCTTTCGGAAGTATTTCCTTTACCTATAGTGGAGAGACCAGCATTTTTATGTAAAATATAAAAATTTAAGAGGGTTTCTTCCCAAAAAAAATTACGACTACTAGTCTACTACTAGAGATGTTCTGTCGTTGCTATGATAATCAGAAAATTTTGATTTTTTTTTATAAATTTGTAATATATTTTTCGAAAAATTTCGTCATTAATATGACTAGTTTGTCTAAAATTATAATTTTTGTATTCTGATCGAATAGAAAAATTTGATCCTAAAAAGAAAAGAACAAAAAAATTTAATCCTAGTTCCTCCTATATACGACTGCCTTCCCTAGTTCCACCACTAATTACCTGGTGAATTTGATGATGGCAAGAAGTTGATAGATGGTGTATTATTTTGATGGGAGTTGGAGAAGGATATAGTTGGGGAGGCAACTTGTGAAGAATGATCAAGAATTTGAGGCAAAGTTGCAAAATTCATTGGCATTTCTTGAGCTTTATCCATGTGCATGAGCATCATTGCAAGTTGATCTTGTTGGATTGAGTTACACAAGTCAATATCCATGGCTAATTAACTTGTTTTTTTTTTTTTTCTTGTTTTGTTTTATTTATTTATTTGTTGATTAAGAGGAAAAAAAAAGGAAGAAATTAGCTTTATGGGGAATGATAAAAGGAAGTGATATGGTGATGTAAGTTATATCAGAATTGTGCAGAAGTGTAGTGATTATGTTGGTGTGAAGAGCAAATGAAGGAGGGGGTAGGAATCAATATAAAAAAGAGTTTTGGTAACAGAATATCAAGCAGCTAGCTAGCTAGTAAAGGGTATATATACATACTAAAGTGTCCATTTTATCATCATGCATGGCACATAAAAAAAAATGTTATCTTATACACTGACAGAGATAATTGTGCATGATGTTTTTTGAGACATTTTAAAACAATTTCGAATCAGATATCATTAGATTATGGAGTCATCGGTAATACTGGATACTGTCAGACTTCTTAATAGAAGGATGCACCTCTAGTGTCTCTATCAATTATTTTTCCCACGGTGAATTCTGGGTATCCAAGTGCGCAACGGACAACAACTTAAAGAATATATAAATAGTAAATCCACCCCAAGATGAGTGCTTTCCTATTTCGACTTTCCAGAATGTTCGATAATACCTCTTTCATGTATTGCAGGGCAGAGGTGCATAAAGACTGTTTGTATGACGATTTTTCATTAAACCATCAATTACATACTAACAATAACTAAAGAGGGAAAATCTCATTTATGCTAATGGATAAAATGTACTAAAACAAAAAAATTGTTTATGAGACATTAGAACATAACGATGCATGAGAAAAAATGGCAATTTATATGATAACTAAATATGCAATTGTCACCATATAAAAATATTAATTTTAACCCAATCCGACAAATACCTTTCTCAACTCACACATGAATGATTGTTTTTTCCCCAATTTTCTTCAAAAAATAGGTTATGTAAAATGGGAAATTGGAACACAGAACATGATTTGATGATCAACCAGTCCAGAAACTTAAAATGATTCTCCAGTAGGCTGTACCTAGCTGGAAGCAGATACCAATTAAATCGCATTTGTTTCTCTGGCTCGCATCTCGAGGAGGATCGGCTCCTAATTACTATCAAGAACTCATGTTATTGGACCTCTCATACCAATAAGTTCCTGCCAAACTTTAAAAAAATCCGATCAATTTTGTTTGCAAATTATTTTTTCATACGATATAAATCATATAATGATAATCACATGCCCCAATGCTTTCCAAGAGACTTCCATGCAACCTTACATTTGTGGTACCGTACCCCAAACGTTCTTTCCAAATATGGAAGATCGGGTCAAGGTCGAGTGTCGTTTTATTTTGTAGGTTTGGTATAGGTCGCGAGTCCAAATCTCATTGCTAAAGAGTTCAATGGAAAACAAACAAGAACACAACTTAAGAAACATGTCTCTTCCTTTTTTCAATTACTTGAAATATCACAACAGTAGTTACATTCTTCAAAGAGACCACGACCACATGATAATAATGAGTACACATAGATGGTCTAGTTAATGAGGGACTGAAAGATAAAACATTATGTATAATTCACTTAACTCACATTACATAAGAACCTCCATGCCTATATATTTGGAGGATTGACACATAGGACATGCACTAAGCTTACTTTCACACTCTTTACACAGACAGAGATGCTTACAAGGGAGTAAAAGCATGCTCGCTTGGTTCACTCGACAAACCTTACAAATCATCGATTCCTTCGTTTCGTTGCTATTTTTAGAGAGTAGTTGGAAATCTAGGGGGCGACCGTTGCAGCAAGAAGCTGTGTCGTCAACCTCACTATCACCACACCCTTCTTTACTGTCTCTAGTTTGAGCATAGACCTGCTGTAGACTGAGCTTCAGTGTGCTGATCAAGTTTTCGTTGTACTTGGCTTGGTGTTGCCAAGCATTTGCTTCAGAAGCTAATTGTACCATCCGCGATTCGAGCTCCATGTTTTTCTTATTTATGGTTTCCACCTCTGCCTCTTTCTCGCGAAGTTTCTGAATAACTTTATCTTCAATAGATGACATAAGTTGGAGTTGATTTGCCTGAAGTTTCTCCAACACAGCCTGCCTCATTCGATCACCCTTTAAAGGAAGACACAGAGTAATTTGTTACATCAATCAATAACAAAGCATTCTACAGCTACCAACTGTAAGTGGTGAAGATATTTGACGTAATTAGGAGTTGCATGTGAGCTACAAGTAGAAAACTTCAATGATAGAACATGCGAGTTCCAGAGAGAAAAAAACATAAGATGTATTGGGAGTGGGATCCTAGATCCCATACATGCATCAATTAACGGCGAAAGACCTGGATGCCTACTAAAAATGCTTCGTAGAATGAAGGAAGAACATGTTATGCACTTAACCAGCAAAAATGTTATGCACATCTAAAATGAGATAAGTTATGAGGTATCAACTCAGTCATGAATTAAAATACTTTTTAAGGTAGCTAGTGCCTGTATAGGCCATAATTAGAAGACCTGTGCTTTCATATATCTATCCATTTCAACGTCTTGCCTCCTGAGCTCGCGTTCAATATCATCACCAGCAAGCCCAAGGAATGATGAGTCACCTGAAGAAGCCAAACGTCCATTATCTAGTGACAGCCCTAGGCCCGTCGACACTGATCGAGCCTGCAAGAAATCAATAGAAGATATCTGAGAATTATTGGTATTGTTGTTGTTAGTCTCCAGAAAGTCTTGCTCTTTTGGCCACTTCCTCTTGGATTCCTGATCATAATTCCATTGCAAATCTAGCCCTCCTCCTCCTTCCTCTAGCGTTGATGGGCCTGGTGCTAGACCCACCACATTAACTGCATCATAATACCAAGAGGCATTAGCAAGCTTCACATTTTTTGTTTCAAAAAATATACTTCTACCATCCGTGCGTGTCAAAAAGAACAAACAATTACATTAGAGGGGAAAAATAATGCTCTCCAAACAAAACAAAATGCAAGGTTAGAGCTTGATGAGAAAAAAATGGGACCGACACTTCTTTTGAATATTGAAGGCAAATTGCCTAATTAGTAGATGTGAATACATCAAATTGAGAGCTAAAGGAGTTACTGCATGCTTCGAGCCTCAAGTCATTGACATAATCGTTCCCACTAGATCAGAACACCTAATTACACAGATGGCTTATATGGCACGGAAGATGGACCATTTCTGACTCAAATGACAAGTTTATAAGGTTATAATCATCTAAACGGCTAAAAGACAAAGCAACATGTGACAGCTCAAAGTTTAGTTTCCTAGTTTTGGCTCATTAATGCGAACCATATTCACCGGCTAACCTCAATGAAAAAGATAACAGTAAATTCCAGATTTCCTTTTCTATAAACAATAATATAGAGAAGATAATTCATTTATTTCTGGAATCTATAAAGTAACGTTCTTTACTTTGCAGTATGCCCTTAACTGCTCTTCAGCACTCAGTAAGCAACTTGTCATACATAAAACGACGAATTCAACATAAAAATGAAAAAGAGAACTAAGAGGAGGTAATCTATAATAGAAGCTAAATCAAGCGGGAGGTAATGCTAAACTATATCCTTCTTGTCTACAAATAACAGCAACTTCTTAAAATCTATTGGCATTATTCTATGTTCAAATAATGATTTATATACAGTTCAGAGTCAATATCAGCTTCATGGTGCCATTTGAGCTATTTTTCGCAACCTGAAAAGCTATCCATAACAAAAGGTTTCAGCATTTATGCCAAATCTACTCTAGTAAATAATGATCGCCGAATAAACATGTATAACTAACAGAGAAATGCACACAGAACCATCAAGATTGGTTTTTTAACTAACAAGATTTACGCTCGCTCATCACTAAGTAAACTTTCGAAAAACTTAAGGGTTATATCTCTACGCCATAATCGATAAACTACAAAAAACAATGACAACATAACGGATAAAAAAGACGGTGGATTGAGAGAATGTACAGGGAGGAATGTAAGGAGGATGATTAGACTGATCTGCAAGATTTTGAGCATTGAAATAATTCATCTGAGGTGAAATCTGATTATCAATGTTACCATATAATTCCCTGCAATAACAAATAATACCAATTTAAAGAATACCATAAAGAAACAAACTTTAATGCAAATTTATGAACATAATATTTGCAATTCATCAAGAATACCAATATAAAAAACAATTTTCATACAAATTTGTGAAAAAAATATTATATTTCATCAAGAATATCATATAGGAAGTATAATCAAACTGAGCCGCTAAAGGGGGTCGATTATATTAAGACGACAGTCTCCAAAATATCATGAAGGAACAACAATATTAGCAATTTATCAAGAATACCATAAAACACAATCTTTATGCAAATTTGTATCCAAATTCTTTCAATTAATTAATAAATGATTTTGAAACGTGTTATGATTGCTTTACCAGAATTGTTTGGATTGTTCAGGAGGTTGTTGAAGATGCTGTTGAAAGTTGAGCTGTGAAAAAGCCATAGCTGGAGAGAGAGAGAGAGAGAGAGAGAGAGGGGGCTTTATGTAATTAGATGGTTCTGGTCTTTGGGAGAAGAAAGATTCTTTTGGAATTTTGCTAAATGGTCCTTCATGTATTGAGTTTTGAATTTTGGGACTGGTCCGTAACCAAGCCCAAGATACCAAAAGTAGATAGGTTCGAGATTCGAGTTCGAGTTCGAGTTCGAGTGCAGTGTGATGTGCGAAGTTAGTAAACATGGCTGGATTCGGTTTAGTTTGATACCGAAAAAAAAATTGTGTTCGATTAGAAAATGACTGTTCAAGACTAGAAAATCATGGGATGATGTTATGGTAAATTAATTAGTATAAACAAAGAAATTGAGTTTTTCAGTTTTCATTAGGCAGGAGCCAAGTTTAGATCTTACATTTTAGAATTTTCTTATGAAATAAGAAATAAAATGTAGAACAACGACAATCAACAAAAAGCCTTCTCAATTCTTAAAGTTCAATCAATTTGATTAACACAACACAATAGCTTCTCTAGATATAGCTTGAAATAAAAATTTGAAAAGAAAAACATATATTTTATCCTAGAGCTAGGTTTAATTTTTATGAAGAAAATAAAATATTAGGTAGACCCATCTCGAGTCAAATTTTATGAATTAAATGGAACTTTTAGGTTCTTTTACAGGTCTACGGTGTACCTATACTCATTATTCGTTACATTCTAGTCTTCCATCCAAGACCGAAGGTAAATTCTTGTATACTTTTATTGATCGAGTAAAATATATGGTATTTTACATTATTAGTATACTTTTTCCATATGAAATACATACATAAGTGTTGTATCAGCGATCAAGAGAAACTGTAGGTGAAACCACAATTGGACTTCTAACAGTGTGATTCCCAGAATCCTCAACCCAAGTAAGCCAACCATATGTAACACCAAAATTGTCATCACTCCTATAACTTATGCTCAATGTGTAGTTTTGCCTCTCATATTTTCTCTCAAATGTCAAAGCATTTGGTGACACTGTCACAAAAGAGCCATTGGGAGACATCACATTCGCCTTGTAACTTGTCGCGCCATCTCCAACGTTTGTGACAGTCCTATGAAATGTTTGATTCAACAATGTCCCCCCTCCATCATTGCTATCATACACTGAGATAAACGACGGGTAGTTTAGATCGGTTGACGAGTTTCTGCAGGTGTAGTTTCCTGATCTTGTGATGGTCTGGATTTCTGTTTGGGTGAAGTTCATGGAGCACATATGGTCAACATAGTCTTGAGGGGTAGCATCATAGATGAGCCCTGGATCAACGGCGCGATTAGGATCAACATGGCCTGATCCTATGGCTAAAGGGTTAGCAACTTCATAGTTGAAGGCCATGTCCTTGATGGGGCTCTGTGTGTTATCTAATTGATAGGCCGTAGTCATCATAGCTGATCGAATTGCTGTAGGGCTCCAATCAGGGTGAGCACTTTTTAACAGGGCTGCAATTCCAGAAGCGTGTGGACAAGACATTGATGTACCTGAAATAGCATTGTAATCATTTGACACTACTATATTCGGGCGAATAAAGGCAGTGGATCCACCAGGAGCATAAGCTGATATTATTAACACCCCTGGTGCCAGAATGTCAGGCTTCAAGATCCCTGGATTGCTACGTGCGGGACCTCTTGAGGACGATGAGGAAACAGCAGGCGCGGGTTTTGTCCCAAGAAATGTCTGCTGGAACTTGATGCTAGCGTCTGGGAAACCGCTTGATTCAGCATAGCTTAGTAAAGTAGGTGCATCCTTGTTGCTAATCACAACTCCAGGATGAGGGAAATAATTTGACCGAAAAATTGAAGGGTCGTCAGAAATGAATATTCCTGCTTCCAATTCAGACCTTGCAACGTTACCAATCTGTTCACGGAATGAACCAGTGTCCTCAGTGTTCTCAGTGTCCTCACATATGATGATACTATTCGAAAAACCCGATAGTGATTCAGTTGAATTGCATGCTGATATACTTTTATTGTAAAGGAGTGGGCGATTTATGATGGCATTTACAGGGTACATGGTCCACCCGATGATTTCCACACCATTTCCCAATACTAAAGTCCCGGCAAACCATCGGTCTATTGTTCCGGCTGCTACTGTCAACCCCCACGGGAAGCCATTTGTCACGTCGCCAAAATCTGGACCACGATTTCCTGCAGATGCAGAGAAAAACACTCCCTTCTCCATCGCACCAAAGGCAGCTATAGCCATCAAATCTTCATATAGTGGGCTAAAACCGAAATTCAAAGAAACTGAGATAACATCGACACCATCAGCTACAGCTTTGTCTATACCTGCCAGAACATCTGCAGCTTGACTTCCCAGATTCCAGCCGCTGACTTTATACACAGCTAACTTAGCACGCGGGGCAGCTCCTCTAGCAATCCCGCGACCATATCCGAAAAACGAAACATCTTCTACATAGTTTCCTACAGCAATGCCAGCTACATGAGTTCCATGACCCGTAGTATCCCTTGCTGAATTCATACTAACATTCTCGTTCGGATTAGCAGCCACAACCGCCCTATTGAAGTACTGAGCTCCAATGAGTTTGGCATTACATAATGAAGTATTGAATTCTTGACCTTCTTGGCATATCCCCTTCCACTTTGCAGGATTTGTTGTAGACATCCCGTCACCTCTGAAGCTAGGACTCTCGGGCCATATTCCGGTATCAAGAACACCAATAATAGTATCTTTTCCGAATTCAGACAATGGCCATAGTCCTGAAACAGGACTAAGGTTAAGAAAATCAGTACTATGTGTGGTGTCCATAGTGACTTCTCTATCACTATGAGCTGAAACAAAACCTGGAGTACTTTTCAAATTTTCGAGTTCATCTTTCGATAACATTGCACTGAAACCATGGAAGGCATGATCATAAGAATATATCAGTTCAAGCGGCCGATGATGGCCGCCTGATGATACAATTCGATCTGCAATTTTAACCGAATCAACGATCCCCGAGTACCAATGATGATGGGAAGCAAAAACATTAGGCATGAAAGATTTATCCATATGGATTATATAAACAGATCTATCTACTGAAGAACAATAAACATGAGGAGATAAAATTATCAAAGCAAACAAGAAAACAAAAGCCACAGTAGTTAGAGCCATTAATATTTTCCGAAAAAAAACTATGGATCAGTTTGTAATACTTATATGAAGTTGATGTAAGAAGCTAACTGCATTTGAATTTGCTTCCCCATTGTCTTAATTGTTGACTATGACAATTGTGGTAGTGGACAAGTAGTGGATAAGTATTTACTTGTCAAAAAGGCATATCTTGATTTGGGAAAAGTATGCTTTAGCATCAATATCATTATACTACTCCCTCCGGTTTTTTATGTGTCGTTCTAGACATTTTTACATAAATTAAGAAAAATTAAAAGTTGTTAAAAAGTACATTGAAAATGTAAAATGTTAATTAATTGTCACTATATTATTGGTTAGTTGATAATTTCAATGAAAAAAATAATTAAAAAATACATCCGAATTGTAAGAAGCACATTGAAATTGTAAAATATCGTATAACAAAAAACAAAATCAAAAGCCTAAAACGTCATACATAAAAAAACGGAGGCACTATTACATAAACATAGAATCATGGAAAATCGTGATACTTGTATTAACTATCTTGTCATTTTCTTTCAACATATTAGCAATTAGTTGATCATTAAGCCATGATTACATTTAATAATGCAAAAAATTCAGTGAATGGACCTACCACATCTAAGAGCCATATTAATACCCACAGGATTGGTCAAATGTTGAGGAATACCAACCCCCCCCCCCCCTCCCCCCCACCCACCCACACACACACACACTACTTTTTGATATAATTTTGTAATTTCCCCCAGTGTCTACATGTGATCGAAAAAAATGCTCGTGGCTCAACGATAGACGTTGAACCAACAAAATAGAACAGACGTTTATTTAATTAAATGAGGTCGGTTATATGAATAACACTGCCATTCAGCTAGATGACATAAACATTGTCCATATTACAACAGGGTTCATATTGAGCTTACAAATATTCATAGGAGTTTGGACAATACCATAGTTAAATTGGTAAAATGTAAAGAGTTCAGAAATTGTCCCATATGGGCACCACCCATTTTGGCAGACTTGTTTCATGTCAATAACAAGGGCACACATCACTTACTACAAAGGACAGATGAGTAATTGTTCATGTGACTAAAATCTAATGACCCCAAACCAAAGATACTATTCTTTTCACTTTTGAGTATTTGTCTACATGTAATAATAATTGCATAAGCTAATTGGACAATGTCTGCTAGAAAAATATGCTAAAAACAGCGTAATATATTTCGTCGGTGGCACAAATCTTAACTGTATCTAAAGTCTTACTTTATCTAACCATGGCCCCCAGATGAAATAAAACACTTCTTCATACAGAATAGCAGAAAAGCAGAAGCTGGAGAGCATTAGATGCACTAACATGTCCAATGCCTCAAGCGGCTATCGTGATCCCACCTGAGCGTGTAAGGAAGGGAGCGGGAGATTGACTAGTACACAAATCTAGAAGTGCAGTTCTTACAAGATTGAGGACTTGACTTGGAATTACCTGTTTATCTCACCAAATAAGTCGTTCGAACAAAATATGGATGAAGCATAATTTTTATAGGTTCTGCAAGTAATCAAAACTAGTCTTAGTTTCCTACATACATATATACAAAAGTTGCATTTTTACTTTCCTAGTGGAATAAAATCTGCTAATCGATACAAATAATGAACGTTAAAACAAGAAGAAGATTTAGACACTCAAATTGATTATTTTTCCAAGAAATGAATCTCTGCCCGACATCTACAAAACACATAAATAGAAAGATATTTACACAAGCCATAACTGGAAGAAACAATAGAGTGATGAATGAAACCAGGTTACTCGAATCTCGCTGCCTCATGGAGATGAAACTACTACTGCTCATCATCAGGTTCATGCTTCCTCAATAAAGCCTGGTTTGACTGCACACCACTTTCATACCCACTGCTATCACCTGATTCGGTCATGTGCATTTCCATTACTCTTTCTTTTGCATTGCGAGGGGATCGAATATGTTCCGCTCCTGTTCTTCGATTCTGAAAGAGGGTGGGACACTGATAGATGAGAAAGTTGTGCATATGCAATCACCACATACATTATTATCAAGATGATGTGTTGGTGGGGTACAACTTAAACTAAACTTTTCGCAATTAACACAGTTTATGTGACAACTTTTACTTACTGATCATAGAGTGTAGCTATAAACATACAAAAAAGTCCTGGGTATTGAAACAAA
Source organism: Echium plantagineum (assembly GCA_003412495.2). Taxonomy (NCBI): domain Eukaryota; kingdom Viridiplantae; phylum Streptophyta; class Magnoliopsida; order Boraginales; family Boraginaceae; genus Echium; species Echium plantagineum. Next base: position 31,471,418 of record CM016567.1, read on the forward strand.
ACTTAATGCTTTCAGTTTTGTGTGATGTGAACTTACATCGCGAAAAGGGAATTCATCGGCCTCTAGCATGTGGATCACATGCCCCATCTTAGGCCTCTTCTGAGAATTTGGGTCCACACAACGTAAAGCAACCAAAAGGGCTCTCTTCAATGCTCTTGAAGAAGGCTTCTCAGGCATTTTGGGATCCAAGACTCCCTCTGCATTCCGACTTGAAACCATGTTTTTAAGCCAGTCAACCAAGTTTACCTGACAATAGAGTTCAAAAATGAATAACATTGTTAGCAGATTTATAATGATTCTACCGTAAATTTTTATCAGAATCTTAAATACAAACCTCCGCTGGAGGCCGGCTATAATCAACTGGGTTTCTTCCTGTGATGGTCTCCATAATAAGAATACCAAAGCTATACACATCGCTCCTCTCATTTAGCATACCCGTACTAGCATATTCTGGTGCAACATAGCTACAAACAGAACAATTAAAAAGATTCCTAATATAATGTATGAACAAAAAAACAGTTCTGATTTAGAAATATAGACTAACCCAAATGTTCCCATAACCCGAGTTGTAACGTAACTTTTCTCTGAACCCAAAAGTTTGGCTAAGCCAAAGTCAGATACCTTTGCCTTCCACTGTCTATCAAGCAAAATGTTGCTCGATTTTATATCGCGGTGAACAACCTTTGGTTCTAGCCCTTCATGTAGGTATGTCAACCTAAAAGCACAGAAGTTTAGCTAAAAAAAAGATTTTAAGGAAAAAACATTTAATTCTTAAAGTCTAAAGATACCCTTTTGCCGTCCCAAGTATGATGTTCATCCGTATTTCCCATGTAAGAGGGCTACATGGCCCTACATCTCCATGAAGCCATTGTTCCAAGTTCCCATTATCAACATACTCATACACAAGCATCCTGAAAACCCAATTGGCACATACTAAGATATTCATGTAAAACACAAAACAAGAACATATATAGAAGGATTTGTTAGTATTTATTAATTCAACATTTGAATTTGGAAATAAAAAATATGGACATAACAACTCGTGAAGGAAAGAGTACCTATGAGCTCCTTCAGCACAGTAACCAAGCAGCCTAACCAAATTCTTATGTCGAACACGCCCAATTGCCTCCACTTCAACCTTAAATTCCCTCTCTGCTTGTCCCCTGCAGCAAAAGTTCTTAAGAACCATAACCTTACATAGCTTGACAAAGGTGAAAAGAACATTTAGTGAAATTACAAAAGAACTTCAGTCACCAATGCCTTCATAAATGTCTTCCAAACGGTCACAATCTCTCAAACAACCAATTAACCCCAACTTCAGTTTTACAAAGTTTATACACATGAAGTGTTTAGCAGCAACTTGTTCTTTGTTCCTATCTAATTTTTCATGCTCAAATTTCACATGCATGCATAATGTGATTCTAACAAACATAATTCCAACCAAGATTTGCACACCAACACACATATTACATATATCAAACATGAGTTTATAATTTCAAACAAAAAGTAATAAGCAATTTACCTATTATTGAGCAAGTTCTTGACAGCAACTCTACTTTGATCTTCAAAAAGACCACTGTAAACAATCCCATACCCTCCTTCACCTATCACATTCTCATCAGCAAAACAATTAGTAGCCTCCTCCAACTCCCTCAATGTATACCAATGCCCCCATCCCAAATGAGACACCTCAGGCACACATATCCCACCCCCCTGCTCCCCGCTCCCATTACTCGAACCGGCCCGGTCTGGATAAGTTATCCTCTGCCCCTTCCCAATTTCCACATGAATCCTCTTCCCCTCCATCAAACCAACATGTTCCAACTCATGTTCCTGCACTTGGGTAGCTACAAGATTGGATTTTTCTTGTTCTTGATGGTTTTGGGTAGCTAAAACATTGGACTTTTCGGGTTCTTGATTGGTTTGAGTAGGGTCAATTTTGATTTCTAGAATTTCTTTGGACACATCAGGGATTATGGGTTGTTGGGTAGTCTTAAGGGTCAATGATGATACTACCTTCTTGCTTTTACTTCGTTTTGAGGCGAACCATAGTGAAATTATGAAGAGAAACAGCACAAATGCAACTCCAACACAAATTCCAATTACAACCCACAAACGTAAGCCAAAAACTGTGGTGTGCTTTGAAAGAGTGTCATGAAATGCTGAATTATTATTTTCAGACATCTCAAAAATTTTGACAAAGATTTGAGAGAGTTAAGGTTATAGATAGGTAAGTGTGTAGACTAGACTAAGTTGAAGCTGTGATGATGGAGGGAGGGGTGGGGGTGGGGTGGGGGGGGGGGGGGGTAGGGGCCAGGGGGAGGTTCCACAGGTTTGGACCGTTTTATTGTCCTAATGTCTCTCTACCAGACATTAAGCCATTAAGGTGTATAGTATATTGTGTTGCATGATAAATAGTCAAATATGGTGTTTATGTAATTGTTTAAGAATGACCACCATTTCTTATCTTACTTCTAGGTCCATTATGAAATGATTATTCAATAAACGTTATTATGTATTACTGTCCTTTATCAGTTGAGCTATAAATTGAGTTATGTGTAAGGACAAATGCTCACAAATCTCGATTCACTATATTACGAGAAGGTTAAGAAAAATATTCATATATTTAATAGTTTTGTTGGAAACCACAACATGTAACGATTCTACAATACTCTTGTTAACATGCTAACCTAGTATGCACATGATTATGTTACATCTAATTCATAATAAAACAATTTTAAACTTGAGTCAATCACACATGCATGAACAGTTGATTTTATGGGATAATCCAAGGATTATTGACATAATGAGAGAAATATGTGCTGGATTATTTGGTTAAACTATTGTCGGTTGAAATGGTTGGTGGTGTGATGGGACATATATTTGTTTTTAGTGGCTTATTTGTTTATTGATAATAAGAATAGGATCTTTTGGAGACCACCATTAATTAAGTTGGGAAGTCCAACTTTTTTGTCAAAGTTTGATTAAAATATCTAATAAAATAGTAACTAGGTGCACTAATGTGTTTGTCTACTCGATAGTAGCTTTTGATTTTCTTGAACAATTATCTTTATAGATATAGTCCACACATTTTTCTTAATGTTGATGAGAAATAACTACTTAATCGATGCAACATAGGAACATGTCACTTGCTAAGTACTTGAGCATTTATTTATTGATCTAAGCTTCACTATATGTTTAAGACTTTCAGAGTTGCCAATTCAGCCAAGGTTGTGGCCTTATAACCAAGAATTATAGTATTAGATAAAAGTCCAATTATCAATAAACGTTAGAAAATAGTTTTTTTTTGTAAATTAGACAGTGAGGATTATAAAGAGTCACTTTAAAATTTAGAGGGTATTATAAATAACGAATAAAAAAATTAACTAAAATAATTGTTATAATAGATAGTACAAGGATTGTAAAAAAGAAAATATTTCTAGCAAGAGTTAACTCAAAATCTACTAGTAAAAGCTCATGTCAGATATTAATAGATTATAAGTCATTGATTTAAAAAATCAATATTTTTCAAAATTTCATATAAATTTTTTTCTTAGAATCATTGAGAAATAATTCATTGTCGTCACTCGTCAATAACATTATTACTTGTGCCCTCTCCCCCTCCACAACCTTCCCAAACATTTATGGAAAATATAGATGGACCTGGACTATAGAGCAACGTAACACTATAGTAGTATCTTTTTTCCCCATTGTTGGGTTGCACCTCCCACTAGATGAAATTGATCAAACCCTTGAACAAAGAATAACTCATTTGTTCACTCCAGTTGTTCTACAAATAGGACATAAGTTTTTGTGCATCAGCCATTTTTTGATGCATTTAAGGTGACAATAATGCTCGCACTCTAGTATGCCGATATTTTCACCATTTTTATACTCCTCCTGCAAACGATAACACAGTTTGATATCAAGTGAAAAGTCAATACACGAACGAAAGCGCAAGGTCGGTCCATACATTTTTGGGATCTACTACAAAAATTGAAAACGGGACCCCGACGGAAGGCCTAAGGTGGATCCATACATTTTCGGGACCTAGTGCGAAAATTGAAAACGGAATCCTTATTATTTTTTCCTTTTATAAATTAGCGATGAGATATGATACAATAGTATTACGATAACGAACTCCCAACTTATTAACTAAGAGACCACTATAGTAGGTTCCGACTAATAGACAATTCAAAAAAAATATCAGACAAATTGTCTCCAACAAGAGTTGAAGCCAAGAGGCCAAGACTTTGTAGGTGAAAATTTGGATTAGATGTGATCAAACTATTAACCCATCGGCCGGGCCCTCAATAATTAGATAATATATTTTGAATTTTCGATAACTCATTTTTTAACAATACATTATACATAAAAATATATTTATGAAAATCTCGGGGTCTCTCTAAAGTGGGGCCTAGTGCCCCCGCCTGGGGTAAGGGCCGGCATCGGGGAGGAGAGCCGGATCTTGGGACAGGATAGTCGTCTCGAGTTAATTAATATATCAAGTCGAATTTTATATTCGAGTAATATAGTTCGTTTAATAGGATAGAGGATCCGAAGCCGGTCGAATGTAACAAATAATGTCATATGTTAGCAGGAAGAAGAGAACTAGAAATACCTGACATATGCAACATTTACATGGCTCTGTTCCTTCAACTTTATCAGTCTTATTGCACATATACTTCCGCTGCTTCAATCGACTTGTAATCGTTTTCATGCTCAACCCAGTTCGTACGTTTCCTATTCGCTCTTCGAGTCCAAGTAACTCCTGTGAACAATGACGAAATCATGATTTTTATATAGGCGATCGATTGAACTTATATCTCACAAATATAAAAAAGAAATATTTAAGGAAATATCCGGGCAGCAAAAAGATAACTTTGAGCAAATAAATACTATGAATACTAAACTGATATTCTAAAAAAAAGATTAGTGGGCTAGGCATTTTGTACATCGCCCTCTCCAATGCTTAGTAACTCATGTCAACAATGACGAAATCAGAATTTTTATGTAGAATAATCATATCAATCTATATCAAACAAATATATAAAAAGTTAAAAGAAATTTACGAGAATTAACGAACAATATAGCTTTTAAAAAATAAAAAAGAATGATCATAGAACGGATGACATTAATGTACCGAAATTAGAACTATTTTCATAACATGGTTCAACTTCTTTAAAGAGGCTCTCGCCTAAGTCAGTAAAGAGGCAAATTATATACAATCTGGGATCATATCGATTAAAATTATAAAACAGAAAAATAAAGTGCAACTTGCTAGCAATAACCTCATATGTCATGTTATTTATATTAAATCGCATATCTCTATAACGATCACTAATATTACCCATCCTGAAGAAGAATTGACTGATCAAGGATGACAACACCCTACAAAAAACAGTATACAACAATGAATTAAATATTATTTATTCGTTTATTTAATTTTAAATCGAGAATATCAAAGAAAACAACCATTAGAAGTAATAAAAGAATATCACGACATATAATATAATAATAACCTGATAAGCGCCAACGTCAGATGAGGTTATCATCAATTATATTGTTCAGACTACAATCTGGGATATTTAAATAATAATAGTGTAGTTTGAAAAGAAAACAGTGTTGTTAGAGGAATTAGGAGTCCTATTTGGACTAGGTTACTCTTCTAATTCAATTATAGTATTATTTTTAATCCGATTTTTCGAAGCTCAATTGTATTTAGAGTTAATCGAATAACCGATGTAATGTAATATGTATAACTCGTATAATACATATTATTGCATAAAGTTTTGATAATACATCATAACTCATTTTTAATAAAATCAAATATTACATACTTAAATATTAGTATCATTTATATATATGGACCAAAATGTAACGATGATCGATTTTAATTTTAGTGGAGCAATCTAGCCAACTGCCGGCGTTGTTGAGTAAGAGCATTCACATCAGCACCCCTAAAAGCTAAAATAAGGGGTGAAAAAATTAAAAATGACAAAATTGTTGCTTTTTCAGCTTCCCTAAAATAAGTTAAACCCCTAAAAAGTTATTCACACACCTCATTAACTCCTCAAACTTATACCTCCCCTATATGGAAGTTATTTTTCTTTTTTCCTCTCATTTTATCTTTTTTTATTTATTAAAAAATAAATGTAAGATAATTAAATTTTTTTATCATATATAAATTTAAATTAAAAATATCTTTCAATTAACATCCATATGTAATATCTTATTTTATGATTTGAAAAATATTTTTATCCTAAATATCAATACAATATGCTTAAATATTTATTTTTATAGTTTGGAGTGAATAATAAGGAAGCTGCTAAAGTATATATGTGAAAATTAACTCCTAAATATAATACTACCTCCATCCCTAAATGATTGTCACATTTGACTTTTGATGGTCAATAAAACACGATTTAAAACATAAATATCTCTTATTCTACATGTGAAAAGATTGTAATAAGTTGATATTTCAAAAATATATATTGAGACGAATCTAACGAGGTCCACAAGACTATATTATTTCTTATCGTTTAATGAGAATTCATGATCAAATTTTATTGTAATTGACCACAAAAGTCAAAATGTGACAATCTTTTAGGGACGGAGGGAGTAAAAGTGATGGTTAAGAGTGTATTTTAGGGATATTTTGGGGTAGCTGATGTGAATGGAGTGATGTAGCTACCTGTCAGTGTTATGGACACATAATAAAACCAACTAACTATTTTTTATTTTTTATTTAAACCAACGACTTACTTGCAACATTAATTACTTTTTATTTAATGATGGTTGATTTTGGCCATTTGGGTAAATGATTTCAATGCGTATTAATTACTCCTATTTCAATTATTTGGATTTGTAGTATTTGTTACTCCTATTTAAAGATTTGTTGAGTGGATGACAAAATACAGATTTGGGTCAAAATTTAGATTGCACAAAATAGGCATTTGCCTTCAGGTCACACCATTAGGCCAATTCATATTCTGCCAAGCCCACTGGTTCGTCCCACTTCACTAAGTTGTCCATCTCAATTCTCATCATATCTTACATATATAATATGGGAATTGATCAATTAGTTATTAAAAAATATGAAGTTCTATGTTATCAATTTTTCATAAAATTAAGAAAATAAATTATTTTTTGAATTATATATATAATTTCATATAATCTACTTATATATTTAGCTAAATGTAGTTGGAATAAGAGAATTAGAAGTTATTTTTTGAAGCTCCATTTAATATAATTATTTTCTTTTATAGATATTTTATACAATAACTACTCACTAATATGCATAAAAATATTGACCATCATGTTATGAAAATGTCTTTGCAAATATCTTATGCTATTTTGCACATCAAAATTAAATTGAATTACGATAAAAAATAGTATAACCTAGAAATGTTATATTTATCAATTAATCAAAAATTATATATTATAAATATTGATAAATTAATTACACACAGGCTGAACTGTGTACAAACATCTAATGTTAGTGATATTGGGTTATTTATTGGACCGTAATTGGGTTGCCCAACTTTGTATTTGGGCCCAATTAACTAGAAACTGGTCAAAAACTCAAAATCACCCTATAATGTGCACAACTTGTACCAATTGAGTGGATGATATTCTGTTGTAGCTAATTGGGTTGTCTGGTGTTATTGTTGTACCCTCAAATTCCCAATTCCAAATTGGATTTTTGTGCTATTAGTGTTCTACATTACCAATTGGGTGGGTTGTGTACCCAGTTGGATCTGAGTTGTCATACGCATACGGAAATAGTAACTCATTGGAGCTACCTGCACCTGGCCTATTTTGCCCCTCACTAACAAAGTGTTCATTTATAAGCTTATGGGCGAGCTAGGCACACGTCCGTAAGCTTTTGCCCCTTCCCAATTCCATGTACATTATTTTTGTATTGAAGTGTTTGATATTCGAGTAATTTCTTTTATTCAACCGCCCAGGAGGTAATGCATGGATGCCAGGGTAACAGTAGGCTAGACGATTTGCAGACAGCAAAGACACGTGGTTCCTCACCGGAAAAAGGTTCAAAATGTCCTCCAAAGACGCTCCTCCAGCTTTTTCGGGTTCCTCACCGCAAAAGAGCCTCAAAATGTCCGTCAAATGCCGCTCCTCAAGCTTCCTTTCCGGCAAAGGCCGCTCCTCAAGCTTATTGGAGTTCCTCTATGGTAAAGGCCTCAAAATATCTGGAAAAGGCCGCTCCTCAAGCTTATTGGAGTTCCTCTACGACAAAGGACTCAAAATTTTCGGCAAAAGCCTCTCCTCAAAATATATCTGTAGATAGAGTAAAAGTCGTCCATAATAAATTTTATAATTTTATAATGTTGTATTTTGTTTAATTAGTTATATTAATTTTTGTTTTACCTTAGGCCCCCTTAACTTTTTATCCTGGTTTCGCCCATGTATATATGCTAATGTAGAGTTTTTTTAGACAATTAGTGAATTGTTCGGTCATCTGATTAGTTAAACTGAAATTAAAATTCTTCTGATATGTAATTCGAACGGATTGTAAATCGAAATTCGTTTTGATTTAAATTCTTATCAGTTCGATTTGATCTAAAAATCAAACTGTATTACCTCAAATTCAATCCATTCGACTCGTTAACATCCAATTCGGACAAGACTCATGAGAATGAAGATAAAAACAAACAAAAACAATAGATGATGAGAAGAGACCATTAGTACTTCCCAATCTTGACTTTCAAGCCTCAATGAAGCAATGATATACTTTCATATCAACAACACATAGTCAACCTTACAAAAGATAAAACGGAATATATACTATCATTTATCCTAAAACAATTTAAAAATTGAATATAAGTGGAGAAATGCAACATATTACATCAATACCAAATTAATCTAAGCATTAGTATGAATCTTACAAGCAATGCAACATTATTATGAACATCCTTATCAAATCATCACTAATATGTGGTCCTCATCAACTACACGCCTAAAAAAATAATAGCTAGTGGCATACTTACTCGACCGACTTCATTATTTGATGATTAAATAAGATTGGTCTATGCTTCAATATGGTTGTATCCATCATGTAAATACATGTATATTTCACATCATTATTGCAAACCATTAAATGAATGGTCCTTAGATCCAAACCCAATTTAGAAGCAATGTGATTTTAGTTTCCAATTATAGATCAATTTCAAGATTTAATAACTACAAGAATCAGGAATATCAATTATGGCCATTTTTTCGTAAGCCACATCATATATGATCTCAAATTATGCTTAAGAAATTGAAATTCTTAAGACAAATACTTACTAAATTAAAATTATATATTGCTTCATACTCACTCCGTTCTTTTTTAACTTATTGTTTGGGTTCAAATTTTTGTGTTTTTTTAAGATAGTGTTCACTATTTTCAATGTACTTTTTCATTATACTTACTATTTTATCCTTAATAAAGTAGTACTTCCTCCGTCCCTAAAAGATTGTCACATTTTTTACTTTTGTTGGTCAAATATAACAAAATTTGATCATGAATTCCCATTAAACGATAAGAAATAAGATAGTCTTGTGGGACCTTGTTAGACTCGTCTCAACATATAATTTTGAAATATCAACTTTTTATAAAAAAATTTCACATGTAAAATAATAGATATTTACGTTTTACATCGTGTTTTGTTGACCACCAAAAGTCAAAATGTGACAATCATTTAGGGACGGAGGGAGTATGTTTTATTGATTTCTCAACTTTCAAAACATTAGCTAATAGCTTTATGGGGGAATCAATACAATTAAATAGGGGTAGAAGAGTAATACTTTTATGTCTTTAATAAAGTAGATTATTGACAAACAATAGGTTAAAAAAAAAAACAAAGAGAGTATATAACTAACTCGTGTCTTAAAAATATATATCCACCCATTTATTATAAGATCAATATGATATTATTGTATATGATATTTGAACGATACTTTATATCATTGGAAATGTATTTTAGTTTAAAAAATTGGCGAAATCAAAATTTTATATAATCATCACGCAATTCGATAAAGAATCCTCAAAAGAATAAAAATCATTTAAAATATTTTAGTTTAGAATTTGAATACAATATTTAATAAGATTTTTCTTTTTAATCCCTATTTCGAGATCAATGCATAATAAAAAAAATATATTAATATCAATAACTTCATTAAAATTACTGTGGAATTTGCTCTTTACTCACTTTACTATCCGAGCGGAATCGAACTTCGACGGAGTTTTCAAATGAACAGCTCTATTCGATGTAGAGATATACATGTAAAATATTATTCATTATTTATTAATTTTTAATGCAGAAACTATTAAAATGACAACTAAAAAGACGAGAAAGAATATAATCATATCACCAATATCCATCATTCACAACCCACTAGGAAAACAATTGTGTAATAAAAGGTTCCACAATGTTCCTCATGACACAAAAATGTGGGAAACTACTTTCATTGCTAGCCGTTGATATGTTCACATACAATGCTATTTTGCCATTTTATTTCATTTCATTAGGATTCCTTATTGTGATGTGTAGCTCACATAAAAATCACAAAATAATATTTTCAACATAATTCTTATCTTATCTACTCCTACACTACTATAAGTTTTGACATCTTTTGATGATATTGTAGGCCATAGCTTGTTGCCTCCCTTTGATTCCTTTTCATCCCAATTGCATCATTCAATAAAACAGTACTTTCAAGCTCACAAATATTTTTTTCATTAATAAAACTATACTAGACTATTAGATTTCTTCAATCTACTACACAATCACATTAATTACTTGCTCATAATCAATCACATCTCTCTTAATTACTTGGACAAACTACTACTTAAAACAAAATTAAAGAAAAAAATATAATAATTACAATTCATTAATCCCTTTGGATTATTAATGCTAATAATTTCTCCATAATTGCCTCCAACCTAATCTCACACAACCCTTCTCTCTATGCCTTTGCATGTTCAAGAAAAAATTAGAAACAAAAAAGCAAAATATTTAACCACTAGACAATATATCTTGATTGACCCGGATCATCCCGGAATCGAATTACTTATCTCTCGGTCTATTAGTGAACCATCTATCCGAATTATTCTTCACAGCTTTCGGGTGAAGGATACTCATTTAAATCCGGCTTGACACAAACTCGACTCGAACCCGAGACCTTGTGATCATCAGTGCGGTTATCGTGACTATGAGTATGATGAGTCTGCAGAGCACTTTGAATAGCATCAACTCTAGCTCCAACTTCAGTTGCTTTCTTTCTTATAGCATCAGCTGATAAATCCCTCAATTTATCAGCATCATCTTCCACTACACAATCCGGGAAATTCAGCCTGGCTGAGGGGCCTCTGAGATAGAAAACGGCCGTGTCGTAAGCACGCGCCGCCGCTTCAGGGGAGGAGTATGAGCCTAACCATATCCTTGAACGTTTGTTGGGTTCCCTTACCTCAGCTACCCACTTCCCCCACTTCCTCATCCTGATTCCTCTGTATGGTTTTTCTTGTTGCCTAACTTTCTTCCTTTTTTCTCCACATGATGTTGTTGGTGATGCTGAACAACACCCTCCACTTTCCATGATGATCAAGAAAACGATGATTTTTTCTAACAGGCTCGACTGTGTACAAATAGCTAGTATGTATATAAAAAAGGAAGAAAGTGGACAAGAAAAGGACACTTGTGTGAAGAGGAAAGTGTTGGTATTTATGTGGAGGGGGGATTTTGTGGATACCAACGGAAGAAGGGGTACCTAGCCATGGAGATGGGGAGAGAAAGAGGGGGGGAGAGGTGGTGGGCGGTGATTGTTATTTTGAGAAGTGAAGAGGCAGAGAAGCATAAAAAGGATATGTTTTTGGCTGCTAATATGGCGTCTGGGCACGGCCGTCATGTATAGTCGGTCGGGTTTGGATCGTATGTTATATTTTGCGTACTTATATTATAATTTGGTAAATTATTATTATTTTTTTTTATAAGATGATATATTTATTTTAAACGTCCTGTTTAGCTAGTTCACCGTCCAATAGAAAAGGTAAATTCGGGATGTATATATCTTTAGCGATCTAATACTTTATCTCAAAAGTGTCTAGATTCTGGATAATCACCTACAAGCAGGTCCCCTTTGAACAAATGCAGAATTACCCATTCACTTGTCGTGGATCGGACACACACACTTGTGAAAAATCACGTTCTTATAGTAAAATTCATGACCATTCGAGCTATACTCTGTGAGCATTTTGATAAAATTATTATATGTATTATGTCTATATATCCATTGATAATATATTTTGTAGCTAAAATGTTAGATCTGAAAAAAATGTAATATGAGTTATCATTTATATTCGTCTCTTCATATAATGTGAAAACAGGATAATTACATATTATAATTCTCTCATATAATAGGAGAAGAGGCGAATTATACATTATTATTGATGCCCCATCATAAAAAGGATATACTATTTGCAATCTAAAAAGAGTGATCTTTTAAATATTTCATGTTTATCCAAAAAGAGTAATTTTTTACATAATCAATGTAAAATATTTAATTTCTTCCTTTAATTCGTTGCATTAATCGTAGCTAAGTATTAATGATGGTTGATTCACGGATGTTTATGTAATTAAATGAGAGTACAAATGTCATTGCAATAATGTTTTGATGTCTTCTTATTTTGTGTGAAATTTCTAAAAGACTACATTTTTTTAATTAAAAGTAGTATAATTATTTAAATCTTATAAATATTTTGTACAATAATTACCAACTAATATCATCCAATATATTTACCAACAATTTGTAAAAAAATGGATTTGTAAGGATATTATATAATTTTACACATTAAATTTAAACTTAGTTAAAATGAAATGAATAATATTAAATGCATAAAATTACTTATATTTATTCAGTAATTCTTATCTTATACTACATGTTTTTTTGTGATTCACAAAAAGTATTTTATCATCATAAATTCTTCCAAAAATTATATAAAAAATTTATATTATAAATATAATAAACGAATCACACAACCTATAAACCACTAAGTGAATTTGCTAATACTAATATCTACGAAACCACATAAGTGCTCCTTATTATACATAGATTAAGTCAACTAAACATCAACACTTCCCAAAGATAATGTTCCCTCTTTTCTTTTTTAGTTGACACTTTACTCTTAATTTTTTGTTTTTACATTAGTTGGGTTTTTTAGCGCAAATAATTATAATTTTACATTTTCAATATATTTTTAATTATTATTTTCTTATAAAATTATTAACTTCAACTGATTATCATTTTCTATTTTTATTTTTTTATATACTTTTTTCTTTTTAATTTATATCTAAATTATAAAAAAAGACAATTAAAAAAGAACGAATGAATTATATAAATCATATAATTAGTTTGATTGTTCTTTGAAAATGGATAGAGAGACGGCCGACACGGCCTTCGGCACGACTCTTTGGTTAGCAAAAAAGTACATTGTACTATCGCTTCATTCACTTCATCACTAACTATTTATGTGGAAGGATGAAGCTTATCTTTCAGTTTATGGAGACATCGCATGTGGACCTTTTGTTGGATCGATGACTTCATTTTATATGTTTTTTACTCAAATCTTCATCAAGACTTCATATTTTTCTCATTCATCAAGTAATTGTTTATTGATGGGAGATTTGGTTTTAATGTCAAGATTCAAAAGTGTAAGTTATGATAAAGTGTTATCGATTATTTAAATATCTGGCGACATATAATTCAAATTTTTATTAAGAGATTTCAGATTCAGTTTTTGTTGAAGGTATTTTTCTACTTTTTTTGAAGCTTTCAACCACTAATTATGTATGATTTTCATGCACCTCCTTTATAGGTTTTAGTCGTCAACTTCATGGTTAGTTATGACTCGGGTTTTTATCAAGAGTATATGTTTTATGTAGCAGTCATGGTACGTATCAAGTTGTATTGCAGCTCACACCTCATTATAAAATTAATTTTAAATCTTTTATGCAATATTCTATATTTATTTTGTATTTTCGTTGATACTCTAGAGCTTTTATAGCCATAAGGACTTGTCTGTATCTTTAAATATTTGTTTCGTTTTATATCTATTAAAAAAAATAGCCAAAGTTTGTTAAGCCCAGTAGGCTCATTTCCCACCCAATAGGGCCTTCGGTAAATATCCACTAAGAGTCCGATAGATATTAGCTGTATTTGGTTCGGTTGAAGTATATATGGACCGGGTAATATAGTCCAAAAACTGGGTAAGCGTAACTGGGCAAGCCATTTCTTAATTATGCAGCCCAAAACGCCAAACTCTAAGTCACAATTTATTATTTCACAAAAATATATACGGAGTATCGATATGCAATTGAGAATTGAGACATAACTAAATTACAAGAAATCTTATGTACCATTCTTTGTGTCGTTTTTAATACAAACAAATCAATAAATACATGATAAGTCATTATTGCGATAATGTTATTTTAACATCTTATATTATATCACTTTGACATGTGTTCGTGTGACATAATTTAAGACATGTTGTCACACATATATCATAACAATTTAGTATTTGTAGAGGATTGGATCCCAACCAAGACAATGCATACGAAAGACAAAATAGAAAGTTGACAACCATTTTGCATAAATGCTCAAGAGGGCCTAAGTGCCATGATTGTCTCTTGTCTTAGTACTCATTTTAGTAATGCCATATATATAAAACCTTAGTCGTCCACTATTAAAAAACACTTCGAGTGCACTGATTAAAAGTAAATCTAACATATAGTTTGATTATTATGCCCCTAATAAGGACTCTTTTTAGGCAAACAAGTGAGTTTAGGTTAGGAAAGTGATCATTTGTGTTTAGGTTAGAATAATACTCCCTCCGTCCCTAAATGATTGTCACATTTGACTTTTGGTGGTCAATAAAACACGATTTAAAATACAAATATCTCTTATTCTAAATGCAAAAAAATTATAATAAGTTGATATTTCAAAAATATATATTGAGACGAATCTAACGAGGTCCCACAAGACTATATTATTTCTTTTCGTTTAGTGAGAATTCGTGATCAAATTTTGTTATAATTGACCACAAAAGTCAAAATGTGACAATCTTTTAGGGACGGAGGTAGTATATGTTAATGGAAAATGGAGGGGGAGGGGAAACATATGCATGTGATGCAAAGATAATCATCCACATGCATGCTCAATGAGAAACACACAAGTAAAGGAATAATCATAATAAGTCGAGAAGAAGGATTTGATGGGGTGGGGGTTTAGGAATAAATTAAAGTATGTTACAGCTACACAAATTGTGATCAATGTGAACCTTGGTGGCCAAAGCAATCAATAATATAATGGATGGTTTTAATTGATATAATTACATGTGATCGTACCTTATTCGATGACGTGGTTTCTAGATTATTACATTAATTTAATATTTATTTAGTGTTTATTTTTAAAAAAAGCGGAAATAGGTTTTCGCTACAAAATTATGTATTTATGTGTAATTTTATTTTTATATTTTATCATCATACAACTTGTTTATGTTATATCATAGAAAAATAAATTATTATATAATAATAGTGCAATGTAAAGACTAGACCCATCCCTAAGAACATTTCAGTAGCAACACCTTGTGTTCGTTAAGGTTACAGACGCGTCTTTCCTACATCCCGACTAAGGTCTCACAACCCCTTATGCATTCAACCACTTCATCTGAATAGGTTATACAAAAGGGTGGGTTGGACTTAAAAAAAAATGATAGCCACACAAAAGAACCTCAAACCACTTTAAAAATAGTCCAATTGTGAACCATATAATCTAAATTGTTTTTGGATATACAAATTTAAGTGGTAATAATTGGAATGATCTTAATAAACGGGATACTTTTGCATTTTGGTTCTCCCAAATAGCATTAAGTCATTAATGTACAAACGGCCTATGTAAGTGTGTAATTAGTAAGGAAATGATCCCTAAATTAATGATTTCATCCCTGCAAATACACCTCGATGTGCCTTTGTCGACGACATATATTAGTATTTTGAATTAATTTAGTCACTTTGTCCCAGTTTCATTATGGTTAACAACTTCTCAAAGGTTTTATTTTTGTCCTAAAATATATTCATGTCGAAAATCAACAATGCTAATGGACCAGGGATCAAAATGCACCATTATATACACTTTCAGGGATCATATCCGCAACAGTACCACTTTCAGGGACCAAACTGCACCAAACCCCACTTACTGGAACCAGCTAATGTACACCCACAAGTAATCCAGGTTCTGTTTTGACATTATTCGGATAAGCTTAGGTGTAACTTAAACTAGACTTTAAGGACTACAAAATGGTACTTAGACATTCAGCTGATTAATTAAGTAGTTGATCATACTTAAAGAACAATATAATTATATATATGTTACTCCATATTTCTAATGGATAAAATTTCTTTAAATAATGTCTGGTCAGAAGTGAGCTGGTGATGATGACCACCGCCAAGCAAATAAGTATATTAAACTTGAATTTTAATTTTAGTATTATCAAACACTTAAAAAATATCGATATACAATAATAGTGTATGTCAACATTAATAATCAAGTATATATCCTTCAGTCTTGACTTCACTTTAAAGTTTAATATCAAGAGATATGTTTGTGGTGGAATGCGTAATATATATATATGCACATACCTATATAGATGAAGATATATTTTTTTTATCATGGTTTATTTGAATCAACATATACAGAATTTTAGAAAATTATGTGTGTCAACTATACTAACTATTTGTAAATGTCTATGTCATTGATAATTATTGTTATGTATATTGAAAAACAAAATGATGTGATATTTGTGCATAATTTTTGTGTTAACATTGTTGGTTTCATTATTTGGTTAAAACAAAGGTACTTTGCACGGATTTAGAGGTAAATAAAAGTTAAATTAGAAAAATTATAAGAATAAAATGTCTTTAGACAGAAATAGCTTTTCAAAAACTAAAAAAGTGATCAGAATGAAAAATTCTTTAAATATTAATGATCATATTTACCGATCTGAAACATAAGTGATCTCACTAGTTTATTTTCAAGCATGAGTAATATCAAAAACCATTTACCTTTAAAACAAATTAGTGCGCGGACTAAATCTACAACTAATACAAAACTAAGAGGTAGTGCCAAATACCTCCTTTGTGTACTCTAACGATATAAAAAATGGTTAGTATAATAATTTCATATATTTAAAGGTGGTGTAAAGTAGGAGCCTTGAGCTCGATGAGTGTGTAATTAATTAGATAGTTCGTATGAAGTTCGACTGAGTTATGAAAAAGAAAAGGAAGGGTAGCATGTGACGTTGGAGACAACCAAGCTGGCTATGTCTAACTACCTCTGCTCTCTCATAATGCTTCGTTACTTATACCCCATGTTTCCTTTAATTGAATATGGAATTAATTTTTGAAATAATTTCTCCTTAAATTACAATAGTTTGAGATTAGTTGAGGTGTTAGTTTAGATACTAAAGTGTTAATAATTGATAATATACTCCCTCCGTCCCTAAATGATTGTCACATTTGACTTTTGATGGTCAATAAGGCACGATTTAGAACATAAATATCTCTTATTTTACATGTGAAAAAATGATAATAAGTTGATATTTCAAAAATATATATTGAGACGAATCTAACGAGGTCTCACAAGACTATATTATTTCTTATCGTTTAATGAGAATTCATGATCAAATTTTCTTGTAATTGACCCCAAAAGTCAAAATGTGACAATCTTTTAGGGACGGAGGGAGTATTATTTAGGGGATAATTGTGTAACTTTACATAATAAAACATAACTATATATTACGTACGTCAATTTAGGGACCTAAATACAACCTTTGTAGCATTTACGACAATAATATTATTGTGTACCAAAATATAAGTTAATGTCAATAATGGGATTTAAACAATCCATTCCTTTCACGGGTTCCCCTTCTAAAAAATTAACCATATCCATCAGCAACATCTAATTCACATGTTAATTCAATCATATTTGTACTTTAAAACCAGTTATTAATGACCACCAATGATTAAACATATAGTTTATCTAATTTTCGTTTATACAAGACAAAAACTATCTCCGTTAAAGGAAAAAAAAACCATGAATCCCAGTACGTGCACTCTTAATTATTGGATTCGTAGAATTATACTATCAATTATGGTCTTAATAAACTTTACAATTGATCTGGCAAATAACACTTGCAAGTATTAGCAGTATTACCGTATATTTAACAAGTGTGTTAGATTAAGAAGAAACAGCCTTAAGGCAATAATGCAATTTCATATGAAAAGAAGGCAAAAAGTGTATATATATGGACAGTGATGGACAAAATCCAAAAGATGGAAGACATGCAACTACTACTTGTAGTGGAACCTGATGACGTTTTGGTGGAAATTCAGAAAGAACCGTTGGTGGGGGCCGGCTCACAAAGGGCAAAATTGGCAACCATCAAAGCAAGTTTTTTTGTGTGTGTTCATTTTCCAAGTTCTTTTTGACAAAAATAAATAGGTTGTCATACATAGTTAAAATTGACATATATATTACTTGTTTTAAAAAGTCAGTTTTACGATAAAAAATAGAGCACTTGTAAAAATCTTAATCGAATATAATAGAAATATGTCACATAAAATATAATTAGTAATACATCTTTTGTATTGAAGTGTGTTAGTATTCTTGTGGGTTTACACATTCACTTATAGTTTTATATTACGTATGATCTTATAATTGGTATCTTATCTTATACTAAAACTTTTATTGAAATTTTTTATTAATTTTATGTGAAAACTGTACCCTTATATTTTTTATAAACCTTTTAACCATTTTTTTTTTTGCGAAATCATCAAACAGTACAATCAATTAAAATAATAACAAAAGAACGAAGCAAAATACTTATATTTGTTTAATAACACATTACCCTTTTCAACTTAGTCACTAATGCACTAATATCTACTAATCACCCAATATAATATCTTTTATTACTACAAAATCGATCAATATGATTATATTATTACCTCCATTTTAGAGAATCTTATAGTCTATTTTCTAATAACAGATATAATAAAGTTTAATATATTAACGAGCGCACAAAATCTTAAATTAAAATTATAATTGTAATAGTAAAGTATAGAAAAAATAATATATTTATAAATTATAATACAATATATTTGAAATGTTAAAAATTAAAAACTAAAAAGTAAAAAACACATCAAAATTAAAAATTAGACGATGTAAATAACAATAGTTCTATTCCCTCAACTACCCTTCCTATAAGTCACTTTCCCCCCACTTCTTCTCTTTCATTTCCCACAAGGCCACCTTTCTTTCACTTCTCTTTAGTTGTTGTTGCATCACTTTCTTGTCCTAAACTTCATCTTCAATTCTTACAATACCCACATTTGTCCAATTCTTACCTTAACTGTTTTCTTCTACTTGGTCAACTCTGTTTCTTCAATTCAATGGTCTCAATGGAAGCTACCAACGCTTCCTCTGGGGATGATTGTTGTGTGAAAGTGGCACTTCATATTAGGCCTCTTGTAGGGGATGAGAAGCTTCAAGGGTGTAAAGATTGTGTTACTGTTGTCTCAGGGAAGCCTCAGGTATTCAAGAATTCAATAATGTCAAGATGGTTTTGCTAGCTTTGATTATATAACTGGAAATTCAAGATTTTGCCTTTTTTATATGATATTTTCAATATTAATATGCCCAAATGCTTTAAAGATACCCTCGCTTAAGCGAGATAATTGGGGTTGGATAGTACGCAGTCTTACCTGTTATGATAGAGAGAGAGTATTTCCTAATTGAACCAAGAGTGGGTGTAAATACAATGTACAACTTCACAATAGATTCGAGTGTAGATAGGGTAATGAGCCATTTTGATTTATTATATGCAATAGCCGTCGAACATCAAATCTTCGATTCCATAGGACATGGAAATGTTGGTTGCTAAAAAATGAGCCATTTTAATTTATTCCGAATTGTAATGATGGTAGCTTGAAATTTCAGTCTTGGTTGTTTTGATAGCTTCAGGTACTGTCACTTTCAAGAATGTGAAGATGGTTTTGCTAGCTCTTATTAATTCACTGAAAAATTAAGATTTTGCTTTGTAGTAAGGATGGTTGGTAAAAATTCAATCTTGGATGAGTTTTTTTAGTGGAATTGATGGCTTTTTGGAGATTCAAGACTTATAATGAAATTGCTAAATCAAAGATGTTAACTTTATGAATGAGTGCATACATTAATGTGAGAGTAGTGATCTTTTCATCGAATTCTTAATATGGTATAAGTTAAATTAGAGTATTTGAGTATCAAATTATGTATTACATTTTAATATATAATACTGAATGATTCTCGCCTTTCCTCCATTTTGATATTTTGCAAATTCAGGAAACACTTAGTTGATCAATTGAAGTATTCAGGTTAATACTATTGCACTTCAATGTTCTTGATTATGGTTGATTATTGTCTAGGTACAAATTGGCACACGTTGTTTTACGTTTGACCATGTCTACGGAAGCAGCGGCTATCCCGCATCTAGCATGTTTGAAGAGTGTGTCGCTCCTTTAGTGGAAGGGTTATTCCAAGGGTATAATGCCACTGTTCTTGCTTATGGTCAGGTAATGAGTTTTTTATGTTCTAAGGGCGGATGAACCTTATAGTTTCCATGTTTTTTTTTCTGACGTGATAATATTGCAGACAGGATCAGGAAAGACCTACACGATGGGGACAGGTTTCCATGATGGTTACCAAAGCGGAGTAATCCCCCAAGTCATGGATTCCTTATTCAGTAAAATTGAGACTTTGAAGCATCAAACCGAGTTTCAGTTGCACGTCTCCTTTATTGAGGTTTTACTTGCCTCTCATTGCATACTACTATTCTTTTGGATTTTTTTGCCATCATGCTTACTCTCATTTCTATTTCATAGTAAGAAGCAGAACATAAAAAATAATAACATGGAAATTAAACTTTGTTTAAAACCATACACAAGAAGTGTCTTCAATAATTGATTGTTTGTACACGATCGTGTTTCATATATACTTGTCTCATCTGAACGAATAACCAAGTTAATTGCAATTCAGAGTTGTTCAGTATAATTCATTGGTCACTCTTCATAAATCATGATGGGATCCTAAATTTGAATCTAGCAAATATTTGTTAATCTGGCCTGATGGTAGTGTGCAGTTCCATGTCAGAAACTTTTCCTTATCTACTTTATAATAGAATGACAATAAAAGATTATTATGTCTGCTTCATTTCTTAACTTCGTTTGTTTATATTTTAAAGTCATTTAGTTGTTTGCTCATAAAGTGACCTTAGATCTTTAAATGATGCACAATAATGCTAACATAAACTTCTTGCATGTAGATACATAAAGAAGAAGTAAGAGATTTGTTGGACTCCAGTGCGGTCAATAGGTCAGAGCCAACCAACGGGCAGGCCAATAAAGTAACTGTCCCTGGGAAACCTCCTATACAAATACGCGAGACCTCAAGTGGTGTTATTACCTTGGCAGGAAGTACAGAATGTAGTGTAAAAACATTAAAAGAAATGGCTGATTGCCTAGTGCAAGGCTCACTGAACCGAGCAACTGGAAGTACGAACATGAATAATCAGTCAAGGTTGTTTTGCTGCCTTCTATGTTCTGTTACATCTTCATATATCAGTTTCAACAAGTTGTGTTAGAGATTTTTTAGTAACTTAATAAGGTTACTCATGATATATGACTACTCATCTATTTTCAATTGTTGTCTGTTTACAGTCGCTCTCATGCCATCTTCACTATAACAATGGAGCAAATGCGGAAGCTCGATCCTCTGGTTTCTACTGATGGGAATGTTCATGATAGCATGAATGAAGAGTACCTGTGTGCGAAGTTGCATTTAGTAGATCTAGCCGGATCAGAAAGGGCGAAAAGGACAGGGTCTGATGGTCTTCGCTTTAAGGAAGGTGGGGAAAGTTGTATATATATATAATTCAGTTGCATTTCTGTTCATATGGTGCTGTATAATAAGTTTGGACATTTTAACAGGAGTTCACATCAATAAGGGACTTCTCGCACTTGGTAATGTTATAAGTGCATTAGGTGATGAGAAGAGAAGGAAAGAAGGACTTCATGTTCCATATCGAGATAGTAAACTTACTCGACTATTACAGGTTTAGCTCTAGTTCTATGCTTCTATTAAGATATGAGCTAGCTTCTACTAACAAGATAGTTATTCAAGTATGTCTGTACATTCATTGTATGTCCCTTACATATCTATAAATTGCATGCTAAACTTAAGGCATTGGCAGGATTCTCTTGGTGGAAATAGCAGAACTTTCATGATAGGTACCTTTTACCTGTCTGCCTGTTTCATTATCAACATCAATCAAGTCTCAAACTTCTTAATAGTTGCATTTTACTATTTTCTTCTTGCCTTTTCCACACTCCTTTATAGGATCGAATCTATCACTCACTTCCTGTAAATCTATTTTCTAGCTTGCATAAGTCCTGCAGATATTAATGCTGAAGAGACCCTCAACACATTAAAATATGCAAATCGTGCTAGAAATATTCAGAATAAACCTGTTGTAAGTCTTCTGAGCTACCCTCTTCTTATCCGTGTTTTCTTTCTGTTTGATCTCTAACCTATGTAGACCATATATATTTTTCTAAAATCATTATGATTGAAGTGATTTCTATATTTTATTTCATATTAACTGCGATATAATACCCTATTAGATCCTTGACTGCCAGTGGATCTTTTAGTTTTTATAGAATATCATTATGTCTTCCTTAAACATGTTACTAAGAAGATTCGGACGATTGTTTACCAGATTAACAGAGATCCAATATCTAATGAAATGCTGAAGATGCGCCAACAACTAGATTATTTGCAGGCAACACTTTGTGCCCGAGGGGTAGGAGCTTCTTCGGATGAGATACAGGTGCAGAAAAAATCTCCTTTTTATCATCATGAAGCCTTTTGGCTCATTTAAGTATTATGTGTCGTCATTTTACTAATATAATCTTATGAACTATTGTAGATCCTCAAAGATAGGATTGCTTGTCTCGAGGCAACCAATGATGAACTTTGTCGGGAACTCCATGGATATCGTAGTAGATGCAGTGTTAATGATAAATTTGAAACAGACACTAAAGTATGTGATGTATTTTCCATATGTGTACTGAATATTTTGTTTATATCTCGTCATAAATATTGTAAACATTCATGACTCATTAGACTGGCTGCATTGCAATCTAAATTTTCAGAATGTCAGCAATCTCTCTTTGAAAGGTGAAGGGCTCAAAAGGGGTCTGCAGAGTTTGGATTCCAGTGACTATCAAATGACTGAAAATGGTACGTTTTACACCTCTGCATCGCAAGCCCTTGACACTGGACCTCAAATTATTCAGATAGTGAAATCCCGAATCATTTTCTCTACACCTCAGTTTCCAATCTCCTAAAACTAGACTTATACGTTGGTTGGTGAATACCACTTTCTAAAACACAACTGAAAAGATTCACTTATAGTCCATACATTCACGTAAAATATTATAACTTGCAAATAATATCATACTTCTATTGACATACACATACATTTGCACCTTCACAATTTGTTAACTGAAATGACCAAATTCTCAGTGGATTGCATGGACATGGATGAGGAAGTGGCAAAAGAATGGGAACACAACCTTCTCCAAGATTCTATGGACAAACAGTTGCACGAATTAAACAGGCGTCTGGAGAAAAAAGAGGTATTATAAGTTCTTGTACTGAATACTATGATACTTATATGAAACTGTTGTCTTTCACAAGACGCCTGTTTGAATATTTGATTACTATTTTTCTGCATATATGAGCTAGGACGTTGAACTAATTAAAGCATGTTTTGCATTATGTTTATGTGATATACATGGAGATGAATAGATTTTATCTCATTTAATGTTGAGAGTGTCTTGTACTCTAGTGAAAAATGACCCTTATGCTAATTTAATCCACATCAAGATTATTTTCCTTTCTACTTATTTTTTCTGATTGTATTCTTTGTTGTATTCTCCCACTATATGATACTCCTTATAATTATATTAAATATGAACAGTCAGAGATGAAGCTTTTTGGGGTTGATCCTATGGCTCTCAAGCAGCATTTTGGCAAAAAAATTATAGAACTTGAGGAGGAAAAGCGAGCAGTGCAGGTCAATTAACCTCATGAATTTCATAGCAAATGTGCTTTCCGAAAGACGCGGGTCTGATGCTATCTTGTCTATGGTCTCTTCAACAGAAAGAAAGGGATAGATTGTTGGCTGAAATTGAAAACCTGGCTGCTAATTCAGATGGGCAAGCTCAAAAAGTTCGAGATATCCATACTCAGAAACTAAAAAATTTGGAGGCCCAGGTACTCTTAATAATATGCCATATACATTTTAAAGTTAATTCCTACAAAATTTTGAGTTTTGACATGACATTTTTGCTTTTAATTTAATACTTTAGATTCAAGAACTCAAAAAGAAACAAGAGAACCAGGTACAGCTTCTTAAGCAAAAACAGAAGAGTGACGAAGCAGCTAAGAGGTTGCAAGAAGAAATACAACATATCAAGGCTCAAAAGGTTATCCACAAATATCATTCTTTTTATGATATAATCATCGATTAAACTTGTTGTGTACCTCACTAACTTTCCAAGTACCAGGTTCAACTGCAACAAAAAATTAAACAAGAGGCTGAACAATTTCGCCAGTGGAAAGCATTCAGAGAGAAGGAACTGCTGCAGGTATCGAAGAACACTCTATCAATTGATGAACAATATATTTTTCTATCCATTTAATACAACCAACTGATAGAAAGATTATGAAAATGCAGTTAAAGAAAGAGGGCAGAAGAAGTGAGTACGAGAGGCATAAATTACAAGCTTTGAATCAGCAGCAGAAATTGGTAAGCTATGAGGTTATTTTTTAATTTTAAAGAAGGAAAACCAAGTTATACTGCTCCGCACTGTATATATCATTCGAAAATATACAAGAATTTCACACACCTACTTCTTAATGTGCAACTGAGTATGCATGTAATGTCTTTCATCATATGGTGATATCATCATATTCTGATGCCGAATGAAAAATCAAAACATTTTTCTTCCCCCTCCCCATTTCCAAGTCTTCTCCTAAGAACACGTTTATAAATTCTAAATTAATTATAGTATACTACATTATTTATTGGTCGATATCTATCTTGTCCGTGGAGTGTAAAAATTCTTAAAAATTGGAAGTCATATTTATAAGGATAAATTTATTTCAGGTTCTCCAAAGAAAATCGGAGGAAGCTGCAATGGCTACCAAAAGGCTAAAAGAGTTACTAGAAGGACGTAAATCATCAGCTCGTGATAACTCAGGTATACATATTTATTGACTTGTTACCATCTGTTATCTCCTAAATGACAGGTCGTATGTTTAACTTGACTCTCTGATCATGAATGGATATTGTGGTGTCTGTGGCTAGCCTCTCAATATGACTTTAGTATATAGTGCTCAAGGGAGCTCGATACATAAAAAAATTGATTATTTGTGTGTTTCTGTTTGTTTTTTGTTTCAGTCACCAGAAATGGAAATGGAACTAATGGACAGGTACTGATGCAGATTTTTCTTTTCGGAGGATATTAGGATTTAAGTTATTAATGTAGTGGTGTTTGCAGAATAATGAAAAGTCCTTGCAATGTTGGCTTGATCATGAGTTAGAAGTGGTGGTGAATGTTCATGCAGTTCGTTATGAGTATGAGAAGCAAAGTCAAGTGTATGTATAAATTTATCATTCTGATAACAATGAATAGTACAGATTCTAATAAAAAAAATTGTCTAATGTACTAATTCCTCTCAGGCGAGCTGCTTTGGCCGAAGAGCTTTCCATCTTGAGACAAGTTCACGAATTTGCTATAAAAGGAGTCAGCCCTGCTCGAGGGAAAAAAGGTTACTCTAAGTGAGTATTTCCACATATATAGTGTTCTTTTAGTAAACTATCTGAGTCATAACTAGCACTGCTATAAAATTGATACACAAATGGTATACGTACTTCTAGAAAATTGAAAACAAGATGTCTGTTTCAAGGGTTGTTTCTTTTTATTCTTATGGGCAGTGCAACTTCTATGTCACCAAATGCAAGAATGGATAGAATTGCTTCTCTTGAGAACATGTTGAGTGTTTCTTCAAACTCATTAGTTTCAATGGCTTCACAACTATCAGAAGCAGAAGAACGGGAGCGTGCCTTCGTAAATCGTGGGCAATGGAACCAGCTACGTTCGATGGGGGATGCCAAAAGCTTACTTCAGTACATGTTTAATTCCCTGGGAGATGCAAGGTATCTTTCGTAGGTGTATAAATCTTTTGGAACTGTTATTTTGCTGAGAATTCGAGTTAATATTCTTTCTTTTAAAGTTATCTGATGCTTTCGTCGCTAGTGACTTCAATGCTGATACTCTGATCATATACCCCGTCCGTAGGAGCCTGATAAAATTAAATGTGTTTTGACATGTGGAAGGATCTGCATGCAGTTGAATCTAGATGTCCCTTTATGATAAAGAAACAGAAAGCTAATTTTTACAACAAATTTGTTGTTTCATTTTCCATCTCTTCTCTTCTCTGACTTTAATTTGTTTGTCATGGTTCATGACTCAATTGATGCTATTCATTCCCAAATAGATGCCAGTTGCGAGATAATGAGATTGAAATGAAGGAAATGAAATATCAATTCAAGGAACTTGTTGGTTTACTAAGACAAAGCGAACTTAGAAGAAAGGAAGTCGAGGAGGAGCTCAAAGGGCGAGAACAAGCTGTTGCAGTATCCCTAGTTACAACACCACCGGTAGAATTTCAGATCCCTTCTCCTTTTAGTCACTTATTATTCTAAGTTAAATTATTGTGTTCTGTTCTCTCCAGTCTCCATGACTCTCAAAATTTGTGTAGTTTTCGAGTAAGCACTGCATTGGCAGCTGATCTAAAAATTAAAACCAACGTGTATATTAATTCCTTTCACTTATTGCAACTTTCTTTTTGTCTTGATATGAATTCATGATGGCTTAATTTTGTGAAGTCATGGGTTAGCTTCGTCATCTTCAGTCAATGCAACTTCCATGAAAATCATTGGATATACGTGATGTAACATTTTTAAATTATACTGTCAGGGGATATCACTCCTCAAGTTTTTCTTGTGTACCTTGAATCTATTCCTTAAAATCTCTCCTTTCCTGTGTTAATCAGAATGATAAGTGCTTCTATAATTTGTTAATGAACAGGAAAATTACAGCAAACATTCAGCCGATGACTTAAACGGACCCATGTCTCCAACTCCTCTGCTTGCTCAAAAGCAGCTAAAATTCACACCAGGCGTTGTCAATGCATCAGTAAGAGAGTCGGCAACCTTCATAAGTGAAAGAAAAAAGGTCAGTACTGGTCCTTAATGTACATGCTATTTCGGTGCAACGAACTTCCATATATGACCAACACCTTGTGATTCCAGATGGTATCGATCGGGCAGTTCCCTACAAAGAAATTCGTACTTGTGGGGCAAGGTGGGAAACTTTGGAGATGGAAGAGAAGTCACCATCAGTGGCTATTACAGTTCAAATCGAAGTGGCAAAAACCTTGGAAGCTTTCAGAATGGATCAGACACAGTGATGAAACAATGATCAGGGCAAGACCTCGTCTCCGAGCTCTGCCTGATGCTAAGTACGGAAATCATCGTTAGATTGCACTTTTGGATGTAAATTCTTGCTCAATCTATATTTGGACCCCGACACACTGCTCAACAAATAACTTCAAGTACAGGTATTTATTAAAATTCACCTTTTAGGAGCTCTCAATCTATCTGATTAATTAGATATTGGAGGCATACAATCTATTCAGTTGCTTGGAATATTATGATCTGACAAGAAACATCATTTTTTGGTCCGTTTCTATTTTGCAAACCTTGGAAAAACAAAAATTATTGTGAGTAAGTAACATTGGACGTCGAGTAGTTCAAACAGATAAGAAGTTAGTAGTTTTCTATGCATTTCTTGTCAACCTTGGCAGTGGGTAACTTTTACTTCTAAATCACAGGACGTAGTTGCAAGTGGATGTTGGAGAATCTTCCATACTGTGGTGGTGTTGAAAGTTGCCCGTCTCTGGATGATCTATGTGTTCAATCTCAGAGGCAGTGGTTGCTCGTCTGCTACATCTGTGTTATTTACATGTCAAGACTTCCCTCGGCATTCACTACTATATCTAGTAGTTTTTCTTGAAAATGGCGTGCATATAGTTGACGGATGATAGAAATCGGTCAAGTGTATATCGGTCTCTTAATAGTTTGTTCGAGGATTACCATATTGTTTGTGCAGTGTATAATGTGTGTAGATGCAATATTAATGCTACTGTCTTTCAATACCAGAAATTATTTGTTTGTAAATAAATGTCCTCAAACTTCTGTTCTCATGTGTAAAAGAAATTGAGAAGTGATCATTTGTAATAAACAAATATTAATATGTGCAGAACACAGGAACAGTTTGGTCATCTATTACCCGAATTGTTACAGGCTTCAAAATCATAGTCTATTTTATTCACTCTGTCAGTTTAATCACGTGCATCGCACGTAACAGATTACTAGTTTAATGAAACTCGTGGACTCGATAAGATGCAGATTGAGTGCCAAACATCAAAGTCGTTACATATCACAAACTTTTCACATCCTCCCGTCTCCCGAGTCTCGTTGAACATATTTCCCATTCCTCTCATACCTTCATACGAACCTTTTCTAAGTTAAATATTAGAATGTTTGTGATTGAGGTTGTGGTTGGACGTGGCCACACTTTTAAGTACGATGGATCCCCTTTCTCAGAGGTATCCGATACCTCCTAAAGCTCATGTGCGGATCTCAAGAGAATCCCCCAAGAAAACTATATCAAGTAGGCGAACTCAAGTTCCACTTAGCCAGAACAAACAATTAATCTAAAGTTTTTCCATCTTTATCTTTCTGATCCGTTGGTCTAGAAAAAGCTGAACCATTACATCGCATAAATTTCAATAATATATTTTCTAATTATGTTCGAAACCAATAATATAATTGTACATGCAATTTAGTCATTTAGATCAAGTGATCAACAATTGATATTATAAATTTTGATCAGGTTGTCTATAGGAAATGGATGGATTCGAAAATAGATTACTTTTTTTTTCCTTTCGAAAATAGCTTACTTAGATTGCTTAGGAATACTTTTTTTTTTTGACTTTTTGCATGAATTATAAGTAATACTTTCCTAGGTAGACGTCCTAAGAGCATACAAGCATATTCTTGTCAATAACACGCTTGCATGTTAAAAAAAGCAAATAAGATGTAACTATTAAGTAATGATTTATAAATTAAAAAGGAATTAAAGTAACTTGCATGTGAAATTAAAGAATAATAATTGCATGTGAAATTAAAGAAGTAGCTTGGATGTTAAGATGTAAATACAATTATTGAATGATGTTTATAAATTTAAATAAAAAAAGGAAGTAGCGACTTTTGTATAACGTCTATGTCTTGGTATTATTTTCGTCATGAAATGTTCCATTATTAACTACTCCTATTCAAAAAGCAACCGACAAAAGCCCCCAACAGTTAGATGGTGGTCACAATCACAACAATTTCAAATTCTTGATAAGAGGGTCACAGTAGATTTGATCGATAATTGAGACTTTGGTAGTGATATACTGATATTTATGTCGTTTTTATTTGAATGACCTAATCAAAGAAATTACATATCTGTTCGTTTTTATTCGAATAGCCTAAAACGAAGAATGTAGATAATTGAAGCCGTCAGGGCTTAACTCAACTGATAAAAAACTAGAGTGCTATGTACTGGCGGTCAAATAATATATATTTCATCCCGACTTTGAAATAAACTGGCATGTTTAATAATTTGAAGCAACAATGCATCTTTAATGTCATTCATATTTCATACAAGTCTTCAGAAATAATTGATTTCTGGTTGAGTTAATCTTTGCCAACTATCATGTTTGCATTTATCAGTGACTTCAAATCTGGCAGCACTGAACTAACCATATATGTGCCTCAACTACCTACTGCAAGATGAATCAATGGTAATTAGCACAATAAACTATTGCTTCAACATGGCCATCCCCCCCCCCCCCATCTTATTACTACATTAGGTATATAGATGGTGTGCATGCTGGTTGTGTCTCGCTTTAGATGGAGTTCCTCGCGTGGTTGCAGGGCCGATCATGATATTCTCGGACCTAATGCCAAAATTGAAAATGAGGTATAATTCCATGGACCAGTAACTCATATGGACTAAGACATAATAATACATTATCAGAAAATTTTGGAACCTCTTGATGGAAGGGGTGCCTAGTGCGGTTGAGTCCCCCCATCTTGGCCGAGGGTTGGGCCTACATGGTTCTCCGGCTCTGCATCGTCGACAGTTACAGCTTCTTTAATCTCCTGGATCATTTTGAGCACTTGCCACATTGTTGGTCTTTGTTCAGGAGAGGGAACATTGCAAGACAATGCTACTTCAAGTAGCATCTCGAACCTATTATCTTCGCCATCATCCTCATCTCGGGTGGACCTCACCCAATCAACCATCTCGTCAGGGACTAAATAAGGATGCTGGGATGGGAGCTTCCCCGTTAGGATCTCGATCAAGAGAACGCCAAATGAGTAAACATCAGATTTCGAATCAGCTTGCTTGTTCTTGCGCGTTTCTGGTGCTCTGTAAGCAATGTTATCAGGGTCTTCATCATCGGTGGTGCTATTAGCAACGGCCGCTAGGCAATAGTCGGTGATGCAAGCTTCGAAATCGGGTCCGAGGAGGACATTTGTGGACTTGAGGTTGCCATGGGCAAGCCTCCATGCTTGGTGGATATATGAAAGGCCTTGAGCTATATCCTCTGCTATCTTCAAACATGATGTCCAGTGAAGTGGCTTCGATCTTGCTGACTTGGCACCTGTACACGTGGAAATACGGACACTCACGATCACAATTAAATTTATATGCTGTACATCAAAAAACATGAATTATGAATTGCAAAAAAAAAACAAATGTAGTAACAAAACAACGATTTTAGAATGTCAAAAGTCGCGCTTAAGTGCTTAAGAACGTAAGTCGGACTCGAATATCGAATACGTTGACTGGTACCACACTTTGATGATAATGAGATGGGCATATTTAGGTACTATAACTTACAATTATTTCCTCAGAAACCCACATCATGAGGGTACAATTATATATTGTTTTCAAATATGTTCATCAGCTGATATGTAACTCATTGTTTGTCCTAGTATAGTTGTCATGAAGAGATAAAAGTACTAGTACACCTCAAAATGTGTCCCTTCTATTGCCATCAAATTGGCAATAATACAAGGGGAAAGAATAGTCCAATGGCATTGATTTCACATGTACTAGCTAACTAGTTGAGCTATGATATTTTGTACTCCAAATGAAATTTAAAATTTCAAACTCATTTTGAGTTCAAAACTGCCAATGACATAACGAGTAAATTGTTGATATGGTCCCAGAAAGTGAGTCAAAGTTGTCATTTGATTCTTGAAAGTTCAAAATTTGCAAATTAGTCTCCGAAATTGGATAAAAGTTGCAACGTAGCCACTTAGTCCAAAAATTGAAAATTTGGACTAAGTCGCAACTTTTGTCAAATTTCGAAGACTAATTTGCAACTTATGAAATTTTTACCAAATTACAACCTTGAACTAATCTCTTGGACCATATCGACAATTTCCTCTAACTGAAAATAAAAAACATTTAGAGATGAACAGTTAAAGATATTGATGTCAATTACTCATTAATCTACCTACGTTTCTAAAGCGTCTTCACTTCACTCTTGGATCAATTTCGAAAGAGTCACCTGTTATCACGGAGATAATATAACGGGATAAGGCTGCGTACGACCTGACCCTTTACTCCGCTTAAGCGTGAGTCTGTTCGGAGATATTGAAACATGAAACAAGAACTCACCATGGATTAGGGAAAACAGACTTCCATTAGGCTGATAATCATAAACCAGAAGCCTCTCTTGTTTAGCTTGAAAAAAGGCTCTAAGAGGAACCAAATTAGGATGCCTTAAACCACCTACTGATTCCATGTGCCTCTCAAACACATCTCTATCTACTCCACCAAATCGACCACCGTCCAATCTCTTGACACCCATGATCAAACGGTCGTCAAGAACTGCCTTGTATGTGGACCCCATTGTCCCCTTCCCTAGAAGCTCTGCAGAGGCTCTCATCAGCTGCTCCAGTGTATAATCATGAGGCTCACTTGCACAGAATACCAACAACCCACTCTTCCCATTCAAACTACTATGCATATCTTCTTGAACTCTTTTCACTTTCTCCTCCAGTTCTTGACTTTCCTATCGAAAAGAATCGCGTACAAATGTAAATTATATTAAATTAAACTGGTAATAACATAAACAAGCTAATTGTAGGGTCTCGTACACTGAGATCAAGTTACAGTTTACTCTCGAATTAGTCCAAAACTGGCACAATGTAGTAGTACAGTCTCGAAGTGATAAATGTTGTACATTCGTTAATCTTGTAAGAATATAACTAATAATTTATTATAGTTATAATAATGTCTATGGATACATTTCGATACCTTTTCTATAATCATGACTGCTTCAGAGTTGACTCCTCCTGAAGCAACTGTTGACTCTAAATTCAGAATTTCTGAATGGTATCTAGAGGACCCTTTCTTGTGTTTCTTCACAAACTTCATTGCTAATGTCAAGATTATCAGTAATGCAAAAACAACAAACAAGCTTAGTGATATAGCAACAATCAGAATTTTTCTCCTGTGCATGTTTCTTTGAGCATTGTTCAATTCAACCCCATTTTGCAGCCCTGCGTTCTGAACAAGCGGCGCCGGTTTACTCTCCGGCGGGAGGGTGGTATGGGGCGTTGGACCGAAAAAGGGCTGTATGGGGTTGCATTCTTTGTGAATAATCTCACCGCAAAGCCCTGGATTGGTCAAAAAAGCTTGTTTCTTGAACCTGGAAAAAGTTGAAGTTATTGGAATAGGACCAGATATGTTGTTGTGTGAGACATTGAAGATTTGGAGGCTTGAAATGTTGAGTGGCGGTAATGAGCCGTTGAATCGGTTGAAGTCTAGCCGGAGGTAGCTCAACCGGTCCAGGTTGTTCAAGGAATCAGGTATTGGACCAATCAAGCTATTATACGAGAGGTCGAGTGTTTTGAGCCGGTGGAGGGTGGAGATGGAGGGGGGGAGAGTAGAGGAGAAGTAGTTGTGGTCAAGAAACAGGACTTTGAGATTGGTTAGATTGGAAAAATCTGGAAGTGGTCCAGTTAGTGAAGTGTTCTTGAGGCTTAATACTCTGAGTTGATCAAGATTGGTTAATGTATTTGATGCAAATGTACCACCTAGTTTCAAATTTTCGATCACCAAATGCACCACTTTGGAATTTGAGCATTGCAAGAATCTCCATTTGCAGAAATCAGGAGTTTTTCTGAACGAGAAATCAAGAACGTTGTTGTGTATGTCGGCTTTCGACTCGAATGCTAGCAGAGATGAAGCATCAGGTGGGAGACTAGCAGTTGCAGAGTGGTGATGGAAGTATGTTGAGAGCAATGTGAGTATAGAAAGATGGAGGAAATGTATCCTCATCTTGAAGATGCAAGAAATAGTGCCCAGAAGAGTTTGTTTTTGTATTGGAAATTTTGGGGGTTATTACATTATGAGATGAGGGTAGATTTAAATTATGAAGGGAATGGGTAAAAAAGGGAGGAAAAAGAGCAGGAGATGACAAGGAGTTGGGAGAAGTGGTGTCGGGGTCAGGATCACGTGAAGACATAAAAGTGGGGGAGGGGAGGGGGGATTTCAATGCATAATACTACTCATGATTTTGTAAGCCGTTACTCGTAAAATACGTACTGGA
This sequence comes from Echium plantagineum, assembly GCA_003412495.2. Classification (NCBI taxonomy): domain Eukaryota; kingdom Viridiplantae; phylum Streptophyta; class Magnoliopsida; order Boraginales; family Boraginaceae; genus Echium; species Echium plantagineum. Next base: position 31,505,381 of record CM016567.1, read on the forward strand.
TATACTTCGGGCAGATGCACCAACGTGTAAAATATTCTAGTCATGTAAATTAGAGTAGGCAAACCTTGTGTGATAAACTTGGTTAAGAAAGTGTTGGTAAGAAATCGATGATGAAAGCCTCGTTAATTTTAGGAGAGATATTTAAAATTATTTTGATATTTCGTTACTAACTTATTTTAAGAAATGTATCAGTTAAATTAATTTAACTATCTAAATTCTATGGTTGGTTCAATTTAAAATATTGATGAAATATATTGTGTCATCAATTTTTTTGTAAGCAAATATTAACTCAAAAAAATATTAATTCGTACAAGCATTGATTCTGTATCGGAGTTAGTTTGTAAGAAATGTGGTAATGTAGGAAGAGAGTATATTGTGGTATGGCCTTGGGGGTTGTGTTCACTTACTTTGTTGATGGGTCTTCCTCTACTTTCAAGATTTGGAAGTGGCTTGAGGTTGAGGGTCCTATTGGTAAAGATTCCAATAGTATATGATGAATCCTGTGTGGTAAAGATTTGTTCTATGTGGTGTTGTAAATGAATCTAATCTTAAAGGTTATTTTATGAAGAAGACATATTATTAAGTTCGATAATTACTCGATTATTTTCGGATATCAAGTTTATATGTTATGCTTGAACTTGTGTTATTGTAATCGAACAGATAATCGAATTGATCTTTTCATCAAGTATCGAGCGGATAAGATAAACCAGACCAAGTAATATAGGCTTTGTTTTTCTTAGGCCTTCTTGCGATTGGATAATAAGCAGTTCTGTTGTTGAGCAAGCATCAAATTATAGCCTTGGAGGGAGAAGGACTATGGTCTATGGACATTGCTTAAGCCCGTAGGCTTTTTATCTTTTGTGCAATATAAAAGCGTGCATTGATTTGCTTATGTGTTTCATCCAATTTAGTGATACATAAAATAATTTTGTAATTTGTTATATCAAATTGAAGATGTATTAATCTTGTCAAAAAAAAGAAGATGTATTAATTCGCCACTAAGGCATAATTCAACTGGTAAAGAACTAGAGTACAAAGCAGCGTCGCCTCTTCATGCAACCCAGGTTCGATTATGGCAGTGAGCTGTCAGGGCCTTTAATTTGAGGGTCTCAAATATTTTTTTAAAGATGTATTAATCCAACTTCAAATAACATACCCCTTTTGCCACAATCATCTCTTGAATGTTTTTAAGGCATAATGAGGTGGGTACGAGGAAAACGATAATGAAGATGACATTAATTTGTAAGTAATAAATTTTACTATTTTTGAAAAATGCCTTAAGAAGTTAATAAGTGTATTATTTCAAGTTTTTCATTTTATTACAATAATATTACATTATTTCAGGAGCCAATATTATGATTTAAGAGGCAAATTGAAAGAAAGTGTAGTATATGAGGCAATTTGAGGCTTAACAAAATATTAGGGGATAATTTGAAACTTTCGCTATAGTGCATGGGGCAATACGAAAAATAAGGCTATAATATATGATTTGTATTTAAGTGATGATTATAATATTCTCATGTAATACTCCATCCATTATTTTTTATTTGTTTCTAGCAATTTACATATAAATTAATAAAAATAAAAATGTAGTAAGAAAATTTATTAAAAATGTAAAATGGCAATCAATTGAAATTATATAATTGGGTGGTTGATAATTTCATAAGAAAAAGTAATTAAAAACTGCATTGAAAATGTAAATGTACAATTAATTATGCTAGAAAGACAAGTATTTAGAAATAAAAAATTAAGACTAGAAAAATAAATAAATAAAAAACGGAAAGAGAACTATTTTTTTCTTGATTGAGCTTAAATTTTATGTCCAAAGAAATATAAGATCTTTCCAAAATCATTTTTTCGAAATGATGTAGTGAAATATATGTAATGATATTAGTATATAATTACTATACAAAATATTCATAAAAAGTATATGATTATATTAAACTTTTTCTTATAATTAAGGAGAAAATTGACCTTCAAAAAAACTTTTCATCCTCGTCCTTGATTACAACTCAATAATTATATACTTTCTCTTAAACTTTTGAACACTTCAAATTGTTAAAAAAACTATTTTAGCATTTTAAATAGGCTTCTTTTCATGGTGCATCCTCCAAATTATATCTTTTTAATTTTCTCCTTGTACTTTTATCTTTTTAAGTTGTCCTTGAGTACTCTTTTTTGCTTAAAGTGAAGATTGTATAAAAAAATTGAAGGGTAATTTAGGCAATTCTACTATTCCATCCCATATCAAGAAAATATTTCAGATGACAAATAACAATTTCATTTTAAAGAATCTGTTGAGTACCTAAATAGAGCAGCCTTACAAGATGAATATGGGGTGGCTAGGGAAGATAATAAGAAGGAACTGTGGTTAACTTAGATTGATGTATGGTTAACTTGGATGGTTGGGGTGAATAGACGAATTGTCTAAATTACTCTTCAAATTTTTCATCTAATCTCCATTTTTAAACGAAAAAGAACACTCATGGAGCAACTTGAAAAGATAAATGTTTTGGAGGATAAGTTGAAAAGATAAAATAGTTTAGAGGGTAAAATAAAAAGATAAAAATAGTTCAGGAACAAAATGAGAAGAAGCCTTTTTTTAAATAACTTGATAAAGTCAAAGTTCAATATCTACATATATTACACCGAATTTATGAACTGTCCTTAGATCAAAGACCAATGAAAACCATATCACAATCATTACATCTTCTTCAACAAATCCTATAAATCCTACAAATGTCCTAGAACACAAAGCTCCACCTAGTTTATCACACCCCTTATGTCCATTTGCAACTCTAATGTCAACCTTAAATTAAGTATCTTTCTTACCAAAATCCCAATAAGATTGTCCAATTTCATTGCCAAATAGTGGAAATTATCAAATTGATGGTATTATTAGATTATCACTTTAATTAATTGCTAGATTGTCGAAATTATCGAACTTTATAGCCTTAATTGACGTATAATAATCTGATTTGGATTTCAAGAACATATAGCTTGAACCCTTTTTGGCGAATTCAAGAATGAATCAAGATTCTACTCAATCACCCCTCAAATCCACCTTAGATGAAGAAGAAGATGAAGAAGAAAAATCCCATCTTTTGGTATCAACATCACCTTCAACATTTTCGATATCTGCAAAACAGGTCGATTTACATGATTCAGAAGTTGCATATGAGCCACAAGAGAAGATTTCGTTAGTTGATTTAGAATCGAAATTGGCATCATCAACAAGTGTTTATGATGATAATGATATAACAAAGATCCCACCTTTTTCATGGAAAAAGTTGTGGTTATTCACCGGACCAGGTTTCTTAATGAGTATAGCTTTTCTTGATCCGGGAAATTTGGAAGCTGATTTGCAAGCTGGAGCAATTGCAGGGAATTCTTTATTGTGGTTGTTGATGTGGGCAACTTTGATGGGGTTGTTGATTCAGTTGTTGGCTGCTAGGATTGGGGTGGCGACGGGGCGGCATTTGGCCGAGCTTTGTAGAGAGGAGTACCCTTATTGGGCAGGGCTTTTGTTGTGGTTGATGGCGGAGGTGGCACTCATTGGTGCTGATATTCAGGAGGTGATTGGGAGTGCTATTGCTATTCAGATTTTGAGTAAAGGGGTTTTGCCACTTTGGGCTGGAGTTGTCATTACTGCCTCTGATTGGTATAGTTCTAAAATGTATTATATAACTGTACATTTTTGAAATAGTTACGACTTATGCTATATGTTGTTTTATTTGATCTGGATCATTATTACTGTTGTTAATCTATTGTATCAGTATCTACAGTAAGAATTTGGATTTTGCAGTTTTGGGGTGAAGTTGTCATCATGACTGCCTCTGATTGGTATTTTTAGGTGAAGAATATAGTTCGGGAGTGATCCCACTACCTCATGTCCTCTATGTACCTCCTTACTCTGTATCTTCCGCAAAACAAAAACTAAAATTGTACACTCTGTGGATAGGTATTAAACTATTGATTGATCATGATTGTTCCTCGGGACGTTGATTTGGCATATGTTGTTGTGTTAATGTAATCTAGCAGTATATGTAGTGAGAATTTGGGTTTTGCAATTTTGGGATGGTTTTCATTATTGCCTCTGGCGGGGGACAGATCTTGTCTATTCTTCACTGAAGTATATAGTTAGGAAATGATCCTCCACCTCGTGTGTTTTAATACCTCCTTAATTCAGTGTGCACTGCCTAAAAAATTGTACATTTTGTGATTAGCTATTGACTGATCATGATTGTGGTTTTATGGGTGAAACATTGTTCCTCCAGATGTTAACTTTAATTTGCATATATTACTGAATAATTACTGAACAACGGTTAATATACTCAACAATGAACAATTCTCATAATTTAGTTTTCCAAATTTCATTATATTTTTGTCAAGGGAAGTTATCATTTAATATTTGGCATCTCTAGATTTGAACACTATGCGTGTTCCTTCGTTGAACTGATTTTGGTGTCTCCATTTCTCTCTTCAGTTTTATATTTTTGCTTCTAGAGAATTATGGAGTGAGGAAATTGGAAGCTGTTTTTGCAGTTCTTATTTCAACAATGGCACTATCATTTGCCTGGATGTTTGCTGATGCGAAGCCTAGTGGCAAGGAACTTCTAGTTGGTAATGTTCATAATTTCTTTGTAAGCATTACTTCAGATTCCTTCTCAGTTATTCCTGAGGATTGATTAATACTTACTTTTAGGTCTGTTGGTACCCAAGCTTAGCTCAAGAACAATCCGTCAGGCTGTTGGAGTAGTTGGGGGTGTGATTATGCCTCACAATGTCTTTCTGCATTCTGCTTTGGTGCAGTCGAGAGAAATTGATCCCAAGAAGAAAGGTCAAGTACAAGAGGCCATCAACTATTATTCAATTGAATCCTCCATTGCTCTCGTAGTCTCATTCATGATCAATTTATTTGTTACAACTGTATTTGCGAAAGGATTTTATGGTAGTGAATTCGCAGATACCATAGGCCTTGTAAATGCAGGCCAGTATCTACAAGAAAAGTATGGTGGTGGAATGCTTCCTATTCTGTATATATGGGGTATTGGTTTGTTGGCAGCTGGCCAGAGTAGCACCATAACTGGAACTTATGCCGGGCAATTTATCATGGGTGGTTTCCTTAATCTTCGGCTGAAGAAATGGCTGAGGGCATTAATCACTCGGAGTTGCGCTATTCTGCCCACCATTGTTGTAGCTCTAATATTTAATAGATCGGAATCATCGCTTGATGTGTTAAATGAATGGCTCAACGTGCTACAGTCAATGCAAATCCCTTTTGCACTTATACCACTGCTTACTTTGGTGTCCAAGGAGGAGGTAATGGGAGTGTTCAAAATTGGGCCTATTATGCAGGTGAGTATAAAGCTACTCCCCTATTTGCTCACCTTTTTTTTTTGATAAATGTGCATTTGGTGTGGTCTTCTCATGGATTATATCTTCTTCAAAAGCATCAAACTGTTGCCATTCTACATTTTACAATTTTGTAAGTTAAGTTTTTAGGCATTTAAGTTTTAAGGTTGAGATTGTCCTATTGGCATATGTAAAGTTAGGCATTCAAGGGGGATGGGAAGGGAAGGGAATAGGAAGGTAGCATTCCTAAAATTGGTTAGGAAACGAGAACGGGAAAGGAGCACGGACTATGCTCCTCTCTCAGTCTCTTAGGCTCATAAGCTCTTGTTATAATATAGAATTGTGAAGCTACTACAAATATTATCTTGTGTTCCAATCGTCTTATCCCTGAAATAAAGTTTGAAGTAGTAAAAGGGTCCTAGTTTAGGGAGATAGTCGACATCTTGTAAAGGGTACATGCATGTTCTGGCTAAAGATAAGAGTTGGTTGAAAGTTTTGACATAAACATTCTTCTTAGTGGTAGAGGTGTTTCAGGTTCAGGTCATGATGCAAGAGGCTTACATGGTACCATGCATATTTATTTGCACGATTGTATTGACTCATGTCTTTGTATGCTCTGAGTATTCTTCTCATGGTCACCACCTTCTATATTCTGCAGAAAGCCTCGTGGACTGTGGCTGGGCTGGTGATTGTGATCAATGGGTACCTTCTTTTGGAGTTCTTCGTTTCTGAAGTTGATGGTGTACTATTTGGTCTTCTCGTGTGTACCATAACTCTTGCATACATAGCTTTTATTTTGTATCTGATATCACACGGTGGCGGCCCACTAACGGCTTGGGTTGACTCAGTGATCTCGAAGGGTTATTCTCTTATTGGAAAATGATGCGACAAAACTTCTATGCTTATTACATGCACTATTGAATGCTATGCGAAAACTAGCTTGCTCATTGAGGTAATGGAAGAATACGTTTCTCACTCGATTAAGGTGCTCTACGCTACCACGCCTCTACCGCAGCTGTGCAAAATTCAGGTAATGTACTTAGGTTTAGACCATACTTCTTCATGTAACTTGAGTAGTTTTGACACAAAAATTAATAGAGCTATATGAGTAGATATTTTTTGTAATTGAGAGATGTACCAAATGACTAGCTGAATTTTGAAAGGAGTTTAAGTTGCTTTTATTTGTTTTTTATGCTTTAATAGATCGATATTTTGCTTTCACGGTGTCGTTTTAGTTGGAAATGTTAGATTCCGACGATGGATTATCGGTTATTATGTTGATCTGAGTGACCCATTTTCTTTTGTTCTAAGTAATCAACTATGGAGTATTTTCTACAACGAGTTGAAAACTTGCAGCCGAATTCGCTGAGTGCATACAGGGTAGGCTTCAGTTGGACGTGATTAAACATTATAACGAGTATAAGATTTTCACAATTGTTGATGAATCGTTACTCTCTTAATCTCTTCTAAGCACCATTATTGTAGGAACACAATTATATCATTTGGCCAACAAAAAGAATACCCTCCCAAAAAAGAAATAAGTTGGAAAGAAAGTGAGTAAAATTGTATATGATGCATAACCTAGAAAGGAAATGAATCCATTTATTGGCAACACAAGAATCAATTTTCTTTTAATGTGAATAATAGTGAAAAACTACAACTTTACAAGCAACTCATTTGCACTTTGTTGGTATCCATGCAAATATTCATGTATGTGAAGAAAAGTGAAAGGGAAAGGGGGTAGAATATGTAACGGTTTCAAGATTGAAATTGGTGGAATAGAGAGACATTTATGGAAGCCAAGTGGTACCATTACCAAACATTCTCACCCTACTTCTATACGAGGGACCGCAGTTGATACTCGTCGAGTGTGCACTGAGTAGATCTCGGGTTGATTTAATCGTCCTCAGCCTACGACAGTCAGGTTAGTCACGTAGGCAACTCTCAACCAAGAAAGTATCGATGGAGAAAATTAACTCATAATCTTATAATCACAAGATCACCTATTTTACCAACCTGATCAACTTGGGTGCATTCTCATCCTACTAACATTATTAGTGAATGACCTTTCATCCTCCTCCCATAATTTACATTCCCCACTTTTGTGGTTTTGTCCTTACTTTAATTTGACTAAGCTCATTCAATTACAATTTTAACGTGTATCTATATATGTTATTGATTGCTTCATTATAAGAATGATTATTATTGTTAGAAGTATTGTCGAAGCTCGATCTTCAAGAAACGTAACTCGATAAACGAATATTTAATCGAGCCGTGCCTCGAGTGCAACAAATAATCGAACGGCAACAAAATTTCTTTTTAACTCAGACTCGACTTGACTCGACTAATGAGCACTGCAAGATGACAGATGAGACGACCAATGACCTACTTGTCCACACATGAGACCTTTCCTTATTTTGCATGAAACTTCCTCTTTCACTCTCACTGTCGTACATCTCTCCCCCTCAAACTCAAAACTAGTTACTCCTACCTTATTTATCACACTTCACTAAATTTTCACTGGTCCATCAAATTATTTTAAGCACATTATTAAATCCTCACTAATTAATTATTAATCCACCATTTAAAAAAAACTCTCTAACTTCTCCTAATTGCCCTCTCTAAAAAACCACAAATAAACCAAAATCATACCACATAAATAATTTATTCAATTCACTTTTTTTCGTGTTAATTTTTTTTAGGCTTAATTTTATTTTGGACCCTGAACTATCACGTAAGTTTCAAATTGGACCCTGATACTATCTTAAGACTCATTTTGGACCCTATACTACGCTTTGTCTCATTTTGGACCTTAAAATGCCAAATAAAATTGAAATAGGGGCATATTTTAAAATAAATTTATATGTGGGGATCTTTTATAATACTTTAATTACAAAACAACACCTCCTTCTTCCTCACACCCCACCCCTACCCCTACCCTCACCCCCTACCCCATCTCACCCGTAACCCCCTTACCCCCTACCCCTCCCCCCACCCCTGTAACTCATTTTTATTATTTTCATTCATTCCTAAATTATTAATTCACCTCTCCCAGTTTTCATTTATGCACCAAAAAATCATTTATCATCGTCGATTCGAATTTGGTAAGGTGTAACATCTCAAAAACTCCATTAATTTCATCATGAGGAGGTTAGCACTGATTTGGACAAGGGTAGGAGTTAACCATAGGTTATGTTTTGCTAATGATGAGAGGGTTACGGGGGTGGGGGGGGGGGGGTAAGGGGGTGTGGATAGGGGTAGGGGTAGGGGTGGGGTATGAGGAAGAATGAGGGGTTGTTTTGTAATTAAAGTATTATAAAAGATCCCCACATATAAATTTATTTTAAAATGTGCCTCTATTCCAATTTTATTTGACATTTAAGGTCCAAAATGAGACAAAGCGTAGTATAGGGTCCAAAATGAGTCTTAAAATAATATCAGGGTCCAATTTGAAACTTACGTGATAGTTCAGAGTCCAAAATAAAAATAAGCCTTTTTTTATCATCAATTATGTTTGAATAGTATTAAAACACTCTAGTAGTATAGAAGACGATTACATATATCAATATATCATATTGTTAGCGTGTGCATATTTCTAAGACGCCAATTTACCGAATGGTAAAACATCCGTTGAATTTTTTACCTTCGAAAAAAACGTGTTCGACAAAGTTATCGAACGCGAGTCGTGGTAATCGAATTCACCATTTTCTTATGTCTTTTTATAGCTTAACAAAAAGGTTACTGATTCGTAAATATTTAAGAGGAAAAAAATGAAAAGGTCAATTAATATAATTTGACTTATATAGAATATTCTCCATAAACACATAGTACTATCTAACTACTCTTTTGTCAATCTTTTTCATCACAACTCCATAAATACCAACAACAAATAACCAAGAAAACAAAACCCTCTTCAACTCTCACTCTTCCTCAACAAGCTACAACCTTTGATCACCTTCTTACAACCTTTGATGGAGCAAAGAGGCATGGAAAACCCCTTTTTATTGCAGTTTCATCACCCACAAAACCATCAAGAAATGGGAAATCAAAGAACCTTTGATGATCAACAACTTTCTTTGGCTTTTTCAGGTCTCAACCTTTCTTGTCCACCACCGTTTGAGTTGCCAGCTGGATATTTGATGGAAAATTATGGGTGCCCATCAACAGAAAATGTGATGAATATGAACAACAATGTGCATTTGATGAGGGCTCAAAATGGTGGTTTTTGCTTTAATGGAAGTTTTGTGGGTCCCACTAGTGGGGCCCGTGGAGATTTTCTTGTGGGCCCAGTGCCAGGTGTCGATATTCTTGGTAGTGGTAATGGTGGTGGTGGTGGTGGTGGTGGAGTTCATCAAAGATTGGATTTTTATGATGGTGGTAGAGTTGATTTTGGAGGATCAAGACATGGAGTTTCTAAAAGTTTAAACTTTTATGATGTTGGTAAAAGGGGTAATGTATATTGTCAAAGTGGACAAACTTATGGGACCAATGTTTATGATCCTTTTTTTCAAAGCAAGAATATGATGCAAGGGAGTGAAAATGCTAGGTATCCTCCACAATTGAATTTCGATATTGTTGGTCAAGGGGGTAATGTATATTGTCAAGGTGGACAAAATTATGGGACAAATATATATGATCCTTTGTTACAAAGCAAGAATTTAGCTTCAGCAAATGAAAATGTTGGTTATCCTAGGATGTCTCAAAATGTTTGTCTTCATGAGGGACTAATGGATAATTTGGTGCCAAGAAATTTTAACTACATTGATAAGTCATTATATGAACGGATGCATCCATCTGATTCTGATGCCTTTTCTATAAAGACTTTTAAGGGGATGATAGTGTTGTTTGCTCAAGATCAAAGCTTGAGTAAGGTTTTGCAGGAAAAAATTGAGGGGCAAACTTTTGAAGATAACGAGTTTGTTGTGGAAGAGGTAATTGATTGTATATGTGATTTGATGAAAAATCAGTTTGGGGGATATTTTATTCAGAGGCTTTTTGGGGTGTGCAATGAGGACCAGAGGACTAGGATTATTGTGGCTGCTACTAGGATCTCTTCTGAGCTTGTTAATGTTTGTCTCTGCTCACATGGGTATGGATTATGGTGAAATAATATTTTATTATACATCAAGATGCCCCAATTTCTCTAAAGTGGCTCCCGTCTAAGCGGGATAAGAGGGGTCTGATAGTATGCAACTTTACCCCTGTGATAACATACAAGTTGTTTCCAAATTGACCTGAAGAGTGCAATGAGCCATCTTAACATATTTACATTAAAGAGCCGCAGAATATGAAATGTTCAGCTTCATAGACCATGATTATAACATTTTACTATAATCTCTCATATATTTGTTTGAATTTTCAAATATATTATGCTGGTGTTTGTTTATTTTATGTTGCAGGGCTAAAACAGTGCAGACATTGATGGAAAATCTCAATACTCCGCAACAGATATCCTTAGTTATATCTGCTCTATGCCCTGGTGCTGTTGTACTGTGTAGTGATCACCATGGGCAGCATGTTATAAGATATTGCCTAACAAATTTCTCATATGAGTTCAACAAGGTAGCTGTTTGATTATTTCATAACTCGTCTGTTATTGTTTAAAAAGTTTCATAGTCTCTCAACACTTAAGGTGCTTTATTTTATAAAGGAGAAAAAGTGCTTTACTGTTTCGATAAGAGTTTCTTTTTGTGAGCTTTATGTTCAAGAAGCTCCTTTGTGTGACTTGTCCAATTTTACTATGTAGTGGTTGGTTGGTTGTGTTCCAGAATTACTAATAATTTATTGGGAATAAAGAACTAAAAGGACAAAATGAAGTGAATTTACTATGTTAGACGCATACTTTCGTATGTAGAAGCTCGGCTACGAATGAATTTCCCTTTTGAAAGCACTTCCATATTCTTGAGGGTTTTTTAGTGTTCTTTATACCCCCACCCCGCTCAGGCCGGAGTCTTTCAGAAGCATTGAGACATGTTGACATTGATGTTAATGTGATTGAAGTGAAAAAAAAAACCTAACTATGCTGGCTTAATGATCTTCCTTTTATATCCAGTTTTTACGAATTTGCTTGAACTTTTTTTTCTTCATCACTTCTATCTATTGTTTTAATCCTTACTATTCTACCATGCCATAAATGAAGTGATGCAGTGCTTGGAAGAGAGATTTGATATCTTACTTCCCTCTTTGGTTCCTTTCCACCTCTTACCAATGTCCGAAGTTTTTCCATGGTATCATTCTAGGAAGGAGAAATCATCTACTTCCTACATGCCCTTAGCTTAACTTCGAAACTTGTTAACAATTTAATTTGATGAATGAAACCAATTGTATGATAGTTTATGGTGAATTTTAAAAATACTGAAAAATGCTGTATTAGATTAACGAGGGCACCTACAAGTACCGCAACAGCAGGAGGAGTATTTTATTATTAATCTGTCGCACGTGGTAATCAAATGTCTTGAAATGCCGAAAGGAGTATCTATAGTTGCAAAGCTTATAAGGTTAATACACTACCAAACATCTCTCTCCATCTTCCACCCCCCCTCTCCCACTCATGTGATATTCCTATGTCCACCACTTTCTAGGAGCTAAATGACCTTTTTGTAGTTTAAGATATTTCTGTCAACGAATTTTCATGAAAGTGATATTCTACGTGTAACTAGTAATGAATAGTCCGGCAAGTTCAGCTATGTGCTATACATGCTATGTTATTCACTCATCTAATACTTAATTCCTTATGGTAGCTGCTTCTCGAAAAGATAGTACAGCATTGCTTTCAGATCGCCACAAACAAATCTGGTTGCTGTATGCTGCAGTCATGTATCGAATACTCTCATGGAGAACCTCGAGAACGCTTAATTAATGAAATTATTGCAAATGCAGTTCTCTTAGCTCAAGATCCATATGGGTTAGATTCTAAACCTTGATGTTTGTTATACTTCATTGTTATTTTTTGTGACAAGCTTAACATGCACTTATAAAACTTCAATTCATCCCACCAGCAACTATGTGGTGCAACATTTAGTGGGACTGAGGATACCAGAAATCACAGTAGATGTTATACAACATCTCCGAGGGAAGTTTACATCTCTATCCTGCAATAAATTTGCCAGTAATGTGGTAGAGAAGTTCCTGCTTGAAGCTGGTGAAGAATATGCTACGACTATAATTGAAGACTTGCTAGAAAATCCACAAGCTGCTTCGCTGCTTCTCATCAATCCTTATGGAAACTTCGTCATTCAGACAGCATTGACGGTTTCAAAGGTACTTAATCAATGATGCTATCACATTTTTAGTAACCCTTTGTTCTAATTTAAGTCTCACCAATTCTATCGTAATATAATGAAATACGTGAGGTTTCATCCTTAAATATAAGGAAACTATGGTGTCTTAATATATCAATGTGGAATTTTTCCTAATCCTTAAATATCATGCATATCATAATGTTCCTCAACATCTAAGAGGCAAAGCTTGTTCCTTACGTGTGTGACATCCAACTTCATTGAATATAATGAAACTATGGATTCACCGATACGAGTTTTCCTGCATTTTACACTTGAAGGATAAGTTTTTCGTCGTAAGAAACAATGTAAATTGACTTCATAATGTCCCATACTAATCCCACCTTGTAATTGCCTATTCTCTAGTTGTTTCTAACTTATTATCACCTCCAAAATCAAAATTCAGGGGGAGGTCTTCAAGAAACTTTTGGATCTAATCCTTGAAAATGCGCCATCCATTAGAAACAACACTTATGCGGCGAAGATATTTGCTTGGTTTGATAAGAAAAATATCTCACTTGGTGAATACATAACCACCTGAAGAGTCCCCACTGTCCTAAACCCCTCTTGTGTAGATCAACAACTCCAGCCTCGTGGACTTCGACTTATGTTTATACTTGTTAGAGTCTCACTGCCAACTTGTTCCGTTGCAGCTGTAGACTTGCATTTGCAACAGGATTTAGTCTTGGGATGGTATTCATGTATTCTTAAACTGTATGCTGTAGTCTTACCATATTTCTGTTGTACTATTATAGAATAGTATTTGTATAACTTCATTGTGTTGTTGTGCTATGAACTTAGTGTCCTAGGTTGATATATATTCTTAATCAACAAGAGGTTGTATTATGTGTTTTACTATATGTTGATATTGTCATGAGACCTAAACCAGGTTTATGATAAATTGTGATTTGTTCTTAATGAAAAAGAGGCTATATTATGTGTTTTACTATATGTTTATTTTTACATGATACTAGACCAGATTTATGATAAATTTTGATTTTCTGCTAGCTCGATGTGTCTATCTTGTCTTTGTGCTTGATGACATGTATAGTGTGGGCACTCTAAGGTAATGTAAATATTTATTATTTTGACATTATAATCATCTATATTAAACAAACATGTTCTCACATTTACAAAAGTAATAAATATCTTGGAAATCATCATCAACTATAAATTGATGTGGTAATAAATAGATTGTCTTTTGGATATGCATATACTTATGACGAGAATACTAAATGATTGGGCTAAAAATTCACGTTTGAGTCTTGATAACCACAATATATTATAGTTACCTGACATCGACTCATTTAGTACATAAATTTTAAAATATCTATTCTTTAGTGCTCTAATTTTGAAGCTATCGTAATTTAATTTCTCGCAATCTATCTAAGCTAGATATTATTGGCAACATGTTCTTGGATCACACTCCCGATTAGCTTACACCACACTTGTCAACTCACACTTTCTAACTCTCACTTATTACTCAAAATGAAACCCGATTTCATAACCAAACACCCATTAGCATTCATCGGATCTTACCTCACTCTCCTTACCAGACAACAACCTAGGACTCTCCAAATGTACACGTCATCATCGTCCCCACCGCCTCCTCCCGACAAGAGGAAGAATGGGTTCGTGGGATGGTATTTGAGGATGTTGGATTTCCGACCAATCCTCACTAAAGCTGTCTCGTCTTCCCTCATTTATGCTGCAGCTGATATTACTGCCCAGGTACAAAATTTGTCCCAAAATGATTGTCCAGTTTGCAAATTTGTGGGTGGGTTTTGGAAGTTTGAACTGTATTCATGTAATGTATTTTCTTTGCTTGTATGATATTTGGTGACTCATGATTGGTTTTTTTTAATATGTATACTAAAATGTCCCAAAAGATTGTCCAGTTTTGAATTTGGTGGGTGATGCTACATTTATCCCGAAAAGATAGTCCATTTTCGAATTTTTGGCAGTTGGGTTTCTTTTTTAAGAAGTATACTACTTTGTCCCAAAAAGATTGACCAGTTTTAAGTATTAGTGGGTGGGTTTTTGAATTTCGAACTCGATTGAATTAACCATGTTGTATGATTGTGGTGAAATTTGCATCAAAATGTATTATTTTTACTGTGCTTTGGTGTTGATGCTCGTCCTTACCTTTAATACAAAAAGATCGATCATTTTTATTTTATTTAAGAGTAGTTTAGTATTGAGATGATAAATTTGATGCAAATTGAAGTTATTTGGGTCGATTAGGACCCTTCAACCTTTGTTAATTTCGACAATTGAAATGAAGCTAGACGACTTCTTTTATAGTTGAGTTTAGTAATTTTAGATGATAGTTGGTGATCATTGTATAAAAAGATAGTATTTTTGGTATTAAGATGATAAGTTGTAAGTGTTGAATAAGACTACCAACAACTACAAAGTTCGTTAATTTCGATGTTGAAATTAACTGTACAATGTTTTTATTATGGAGGGAGTAATTTTTCTTTATCATAATTGAGATTTACTTTGCTCGTGTAGCCAATGTACTAACTTAACTGTATGATATACTTTTGCCTGATTTCTTTTTCTTTGAGCTGCAATGGCTGAAGGGAGGAATTAGTTAATTGCAATCAAGAATTCATATTTTTGTAAGCTCAATAGTGAAATAACCTGTCAGGTTTTATTCATGTAGGAGAATGTCACGCTTAGAGCGGCTAAACTTGACCACACCTTAGCATTTGTATTTATACCGCATTCAAGGTTAAATATATTGGACATTATACTGAATTGAGATGATATGAGGTGGTCAAATACTCCACACTAGAATATTTATTTATATGACCTTCGTGTGCTTGTTAAGTAAAAGGTACTATTGGTCTTAGATGTGGTTAAGAGCATGTGAGGAGCACATTTGTGTACTTGATTCTCCTGAGAATATGTGTGAGTAAACTTTAAGTCATTTATTTGGAGAATATGTATGTGTAAGCCATATGAAATTTGTTTGTTTTTATGTTTAAATGAATCTGTAATAGATAGACCTGGCGAGCGTATAAAGCGTAGATTGCATAAGTACATCGTGTTTGTTTATAATTTAATTCGTAATGATTGACAGACATAGTAATCATCATACTGAATTTTTAAAGTGCGAAACTAGAGTTGACGCATGCCACCAGTTGCTTTTCCAATTTATTGATTTGATCCTCTATATCTTTCACATAGATTTTGGCTATACTTTCGTTTCAATAGTTTTTGAAATATTTATTTGTATTCTCACATCAATTTTGGTTCCATTTATGTTTCCACTTACATAATGCTTCTACATAATCCAGATTATTACAATGCCTCCTTTCGGTTCTATTGACTTCGTGAGAATCACAAGGATAGCTAGCTTTGGATTTTTAATTTTAGGTCCATCACAACATTTTTGGTTCAGCTTCATTACGAATGTCATGCCCAAAAGGGATGTGGTTTCCACCTTGAAGAAAATCGTCATGGGACAGCTCATATTTGGACCTATCATAAACTCTATTTTCTTTACTTTCAATGCAGGTTTACAAGGTATACCAAGACTACATTTGTATCAAATCATTATCCTTTTTTCGAAGTTGGTACTTTTTATCATTGGCATGTCGCCTATTATGTCCGTTCTTTATTCTTTATACCAAAATTTTACCAAAATATTTATTTCTCCAGTCTATTTTAAAATGTCTATATATAGAATCCTTAGATTGCTGGTACTTGCCATAAGATTGCCCATCAAAGTATCAAAAAGATTGCTTTTACCTTGTTTTAGATTATGTTATGCTTAATTATGTATTCTATGCCACACATCATTACATCTTGTGCATACCTTACAAAAGTCTCTGATCTAAATTCGTTATAATATGCTTTACTACAATCAATCCACATCACCTCGTTCTTCTTTGTCCACTTAGGTGAAAATGGTCACCAGATAATTGCCAGATTGAAGCGAGATCTTCTCCCAACATTGTTGAGTAATCTTATTTACTGGCCGGTTTGTGACTTTCTTACATACAAGATCATTCCAGTGCGATTAATGGTACCTTCCAACTCCTCCTGTTTTAAGAATATAAAAGATTTCTATCCACTGTTCTTATGGAAAATTACTGATAAAGTGAATGAACTCATCCGTTGATTATTTTCAACCCATTGATTTATAAACCTCCTGACTATGTCATTTTTCTGAGTTTTCTTGTTTCGTGATTCCTCCCTTTGCAGCCGTTGATTAGTAGTTCGTTTGCGTATTTCTGGAGCATATATCTGACTTACATGGCAGGCTTAGGGAAAGCTGGTTAGTAGTTTGGATGAAGATACTCAATGGATAGTTTGTCTTGGAGATCCCATGTATATTCTTTCATCTCCATTCCCTCTTCGGAAAACATTCTCTAGATTGTTTACTTGTAATATTCACATAATTTTTTTGTGTGCCATATAATTTGATTCCCACCCTAATATTTTCTTTGATATATTCTTCCTTTAATCGCGGTCGAGACGGTTGGATGTCCGAATAAGAGAGTTCTCTCTCTCTCTCTCTCTCTCTCTCTCTCTCTCTCTCTCTCTCTCTCTCTCTCTCTCTCTCTCTCTCTCTCTCTCTCTACTAAAATATAAATAAAAAGCCAGGTCATGAGTAATAATAAAATAAGCATCGTATGAACATTAACACCTTATAGTTGAATTGGTAGAGGTGTCATATTATATACACTAAAACAGTAGAATTATGGTGTGTAATTACGATTTTGTCGCCCCCTATTTGAAAGGTAGTGAAAGAGAAAATTCAGTTGGGGGGCAAAATCATAATTTTTCACACTGTTTTGCTGTGTGTTTAGTCTTATGATCTGATCTTTCAAATCTTCCACAGATCTTATAAGAAAAGTCTTTCCACAAATCTAGATTGATCCTCCTGAATTCTTGAAGCATCACATTTATATAGCAATAGAACAATCTTAGTTTATCAATTTGATGCCTATTCTTGCTCTTACTTCGCTTTTCGAGTGCTTAGAAAACACACATCGTATGATATTACTAGGAGAAATCAACAAACAGCAACTGAAAGAAACTATTACTAGTCTGCTTAACACTCTCACACGTTTAGGCCCAAAATTCGACAACGATGAAAGAGTGAATATTGAGAAAGAGAATATCAGAATTTTTGCTTCAAAATTAGAATACAGGTATATGGAGTCATTGATAGCTGATGATCTTGGTTTGGTAACAATTGCAACAAAAACTAGGCAATTTGTTTGGTATTTCAAACACCAGATTGCAATCTTGAAATATGAGATGTCAGAAGATGATCATTTTCCATCTTCTACTGCAAATTCAGTATTATCATCAGAAGTAGCTGCTGATAATAAGGACAACTTGTTATCAGTGGGACTTGAACAATCTCTAAAGCAACTTCTGGTCGAACTAACTGGATCAACGCGCAAACTAGAATTGGTGGGAGTTGTAGGGATGGCAGGCATAGGCAAGACGACTCTTGCAAAAATGATCTTCCAAACTCCGTGTGTTATTCAGCATTTTGATATTCGGGCGTGGGTAAAATGCTCTCAATCTCACAGTAAAAGTGATATGTTGCTCCAAGTTCTGAAATGCATCAACCAGCAGAGGAATGATGACGTTCTTGATCAAACTGAAACTGATTTAGAGGAGACTGTGTACAAGATTTTAAAAAGGCAGAGGTATTTGATTGTCGTGGATGATTTGTGGAGCGCTCAGGCATGGAATGAAACGAGGAGGCTATTTTCAGATGATTTTATGGGAAGCCGCATATTATTCACCAGTCGGCAAAACAATGTGATGGAAGATCTTAACTGCAAAAATATTCATCAAATGAGTCTACTAGGTGATCAAACTAGTTGGGATTTATTGCAAAAAAGAGTGTTTAGTCATGACACTTGTCCACCAGATTTGATAGACATTGGTAAACAAATTGCTAAGAAATGCGAAGGACTTCCCTTAGCTATTGTTGTGATTGCGGGGATTCTCCTGAAGACCAGTAAGAAGGTGGAAAGCTGGAAACGTATTGCAGAGTCCGTCAGTTCTCTTGCACTGAGTAGTGCAAACCCTTGCGGGGAGATGATTGCATTGAGTTATAAACACTTGCCTGCTCACCTAAAATCATGCTTCCTTTACATGGGAGCTTTTCCAGGAGCGGGGTCGGAGATTGAGACTAAAGTGTTAGCAAGGTTATGGATTGCTGAAGGATTTGTTACTCCAAGGTATTCAGACAATTTGGAACAAGTTGCAGATGGATACTTGAAAGATCTTATTGATAGAAGCCTTGTTTTGACTGCCTCGAAGAGGTTCAATGGAAATGTTAAAACTTGCCGCCTACATGATCTTTTGCTAGAATTTTGCATAAAGCAAGCTCGGGAAGAGAAGTTTTTGGATGTAATAAAAGATTATGAGGAAGAAGAAGATTTGGGAGGAGAAGAAGAAGATTCGGGAGGAAAAGAAAGAATAAAAGGTTATGAAAAAAATCATAGGCCATGCCGATATAGTTTCCATTGCAACACTTTCAAGGACATCCCTCCCAAATCACAAGCTCGTACTGCTCTCTTCACAGTAAGTTCGTGCGAAGTTCCTGATATATTGCTTTATGATTTGAACTTCAAATTGCTAGTTGTTCTAAATATGATACCCCTGCATTTTGATAGTTTTCCTGAGGAACAACTTTGTAGATTTCTTCTTCTTGAGTACCTTGCACTTACAGTCTCATTTGAGCTTCCCAGTGTGGTGTTTAGACTTTTGAAACTGCAGACCTTGATTGTCAATGACTCCAGAATTAAGAGCGATGCAACTGTAGCACCAAAATTACCCCTCGAGTTCTGGGAATCTACAAACCTAAGGCATGTGCAGCTTCAAGTTGCTAATTATTTGCCCCCTCCTCCTATTGATAAACTATCCGTCAAGTTCCTAATAAATGTAACCATATCGCGATCGGCTAGTCATTCTCCCACTATTGATGATGTGTTATCGCTGAACCAACCATCTCTTCGGACCCTATCAAAAGTAACTCTATTTAGTTGGCATACTCGAGAAAGTTTAGCTGGCATTTTCAATGTAACAAAACTAGGGGTTTGTGAGACCATGGAGGATTTTCGCGCTGAATGTTTATGGAACAGATTCTTTCAAAATTTGGATCTCCTATGCCACCTAGAGACGTTGAAACTGTTCTGTTTGCAGGTGAACAATTTCAATCCGAGGGTACTTCCTATCCCAGGTCGAAATGCTTTCCCAGTAAGTCTCAGGAAATTGACTCTGAGTCGCAGCCACCTGCCATGGGAGAAAATGAACATTATGAGTGAATTACCCTATCTCGAGGTGCTGAAGCTGAGAAATTATGCATTTCAAGGAACAGATTGGGAGACAAAAGGAGGGGGGTTTCAGTGTCTCACCTATCTATTGATCGAGAATACAGATCTTACGCATTGGAGCTTGGAATGTGACGATTGCTTTCCAAGACTCCAACGACTAGTCTTGAAATTTTGCTCATTGTTGGAAGAAATACCAGAACAGATTGGAGACATACCTACCTTGTCATTTATGGAACTACGCTTCTGTAGCAATTCTGCAGAGCAGTCAGCGAAAAATATTCAGGAGCAACAAAAAGAAGAATGTTGTCATAGCATCGAAGTTCACATTCAAAAAAAAGTTGGTCAGTAATTTATTGTGTACGAGAATTCTGTTTGATCCGAACATTTAACAGTATGCTTATACCCGATGCATAAGTCTAACTATTTTTTTATGATTATTACGTTTACAGTGACAAGCCGAAGATTTTGATCCGAAGAATATTATGAATGAACCGGAAGCTATTAGAGCAACGATTGTTGGAGACAGACTTCGGCTGCATTTCATTGTGTACCTCTGTTGGTTCTTAAGTTTTATTGTGCAATGCTTCTAGTGATATATAAGTAGTCGTACCGAGTTTGGAATATTGAGTGAATGTATTGTTTAAATCTTGATGAATTAGTAATGTTGATGGTTTTGAGTGCAGCTGTAATAATGGATATGGTTATATGCATCAGTAATATGCATAAATATTGATGATGCAGCTAACAATAGGAACGGCTAGCTGCAGCTTATAAGTAAGGGTACCGTTTATAGAACCTCAAGTTCAAGCTTATTCTACAATACATGAGATGTTGGGATTACTTTACTGAAATCGAGAATCGTCTATATGAGGGTGCAGTCACGTCTTCATCATCTGACAGCTACCTAGTCGATTCTTGTTCTCCAGAGGAAATGCAATATAAGAACTACTCCAATGTGTGAACCTATTGCCTGCATAAGGAGCGTGACTCGACTGGGGCCTTTAAGATATGAAGTTACTTGATAGGAGTGAAACTTAACATATATAGAAAGTTGAAGAATTCAATTTAGTGACTACTATTACAATAACAAGTTATAGATTTAATGTGGAAATATGTCTAAATACCAAGTTATAGGCACCAAGCTCGATGAACAAAATGCTTAATTGCAGTCAGCATCCTATGAGCCGAGAAACTGAGACATGGTTGCAGCAAGTTCTCTTGCCGGAACATGGTTGGATAACAAGGGAAAGGCTGGTGAGACACAAAAATATCCGTTATCGGAAGCCACAGACAGAAATATAGAATAGAGGAAGGGAGAGGTGACTCCGTAAGGTTAAAAAAGAGGGGCATTCGGAGAATCGAACTCCGGACCTCTCGCACCCAAAGCGAGAATCATACCACTAGACCAAATGCCCTCTATATGTTAGACAATACTTTGTTTGTTAATTTATCCTATGGATTATTGGCAGAAGAGTACTAACATAAATAACTTAATTGTAATCCTGTTAGGTAGACTTGCATACTTTCCGGGCTTATCTGTTATACACAGACAACAATAGTGATTTTATGTAGCAGAAAATTACTATTCTGCCCCTCTATTTAAAAGTGTAATAGATGAGGAAGTTAAATGGGGGACAAAATAGTAATTTCCAGCAATAGTAATTTTCAGGCATAGGACAACCATCGTTCTTCCTAATTTTTTTGAAAAGTAAACACAATCTTGACTTCACTACTTATCGAGTTATTGGCAAGAACCTCTATGAAGTGCCATATGTTGGCTATGGAGTGACTGCAGTTATGAGAACACATAAGTTAATGCATTGGCCGAAAAAAGGGTCTTATATAATTTGTTGACACGCACACCAAACAAATTAATTTTGCTTCTCTACTTTATAAATTATTGTAATACTCCCTCCGTCCCTAAATGATTGGTATATTTTGATTTTTGTAGTCAAACTTTAAAAAATTTGACCAATAATTCTCATCAAACGATAAGAAAGAATATAGTGTGGGAGCTTGTTAGATTCGTCTCAATATATATTTTTTAAATATCAACTTTTTATATTCTTCAGCATATAGAAGATATTTACCTTTTAAATTGTGTTTTGTTGACTATGAAAGTCAAAATATACTAATCATTTAGAAATGGTGGGAGTAATATAATAAGTTGTCAAAAAAAAGCTTTCTAGGCGTGTGACACACTAGCACACATCATGATTTTGGTAAATCTTTAGGAATGCATGCCTATAATAATAGGAGTAATATTACCTAGATCATAGCCAATATAATGATGATATACTCCTCCCCTTGCTCCTAATTAAGTGATTAACAATCATGGCTAAATTTCGATTTTATGTATACTCGTACAAAATTAGTATTCAATATAATATTCATAGCACATACACAATTATTGTACCCACAATAAATTTAATTTGACTACGTCATTTATTACTGCTTTAATTTATCCCTAAATGAGTAAATGACCGTCCGATAGTTTACTTTTTCAAACACTGAAATGGAATAAATTTGAGATCTTAATTCATTATTTGCACTTCTGATTTGAACAAACTGATAATTTAATTAGAATAGTTAAACAATATTATAGTTTGATATTTTTTCACCAAAAATAAACAACATTGACCTTAAAATTAAAAAAAAAATAACAGCTTATCATCAAATTCAAAACTAATTTGTCTTTTGGGGATGGAGGATCGATATAACTTTTAGCATTTTAATGATACACAAACAAACGATATTTAAATTAGGTAGGCTTCAATATGAAATTAATATTAATATTTAATATCATACTTTAAAAATTATGGTTATGACAGAAGAAGTAATTTATAACATTTTTAGTGATACTCAAACAAATAATATTATTGGAATTAAGTACTCTTTAATGTGAAATTAATATTAATATTCAATTCGTCCTTAAACACTATTATTATATTTATCTCGTCATTAATATACACCTCGGACGTACCTCCCCACCTCATTAAATAATATTCTCCCTAATCCAAAATATTTAACGTTTAACTTTTTGAAATTAAGCTCTGACCATCATTAGCTAGTTCGAAATATATAAAATTTATACTTTCATAATATTAAACTTTTAGTTTTTTAGTAATATAATTATAGAATAACTGAAAGTCAAATAGTTACCGGTCTCGATATATTAAAAAAACAATTATTTTGGATTGGAGGAATATTCGTCTATATGTACATATATATATCGACCAAGACAAGTTACAAATCATATGTCATCACTACCTCGAAAGACCATTTCAAATAATAAATTCGATCTCATCAACAAACAATAGCCAAATGGCATCAGCTACAATTTCATCATCTAATTGTTCATCAAGCTTCTTCAACATGAAATGCAATCATAGTAACCATCATGGTGGCTGTGGGAAGGTTGATGGTGGTGGGGTGGCTATGTGGATCATCAATGGATTCACAAGTGCATTTTTTGCCTCTCTTGAATCATGTTCTTGCATCCGGATAAACACGGTGGACGACGGCGACGAGGGCACGGATCTGCCACTAGTGTCCAACGACGGGAATAGCCGCCATGATAGCGGTGGTGGTAGGAGGCGGAGGAGGAGGAGGATGGGGAAGCACCAAAGTGGATCCTTGCTTGATCTTTAATGAATTATGTTATTTATTGAGTATTGGTAAGTTGGAAATTATGTTTTAAGTTAAAAAGGGGGTATGCTAAAGTTTGTATTGAAATGATATATTATCAAGTGATAAGAGTGGAAATAGATTTTTATTATTACTTATATAATTAATATGTCAACAACATTTTCTTATGATGAAATCATATGATATAGTAGATCTTCAAATTTATACATTCGTGTACTGTTTCATGTTATGTGTATAGAATTTGCTTTCAAGCTCAAAATATTTCTATGTTCAATCAAATAAATAATTCTCATAAATAGCTATACATTTGTTACCATTTCTATCTTAAATTAGATGACAATTTCATCCAAAATACATACCCTCTTACAATTGTTCTGGCATAGCAATAATTAATATTAGACAAATGAAGAAATTTAAAAAGTGTCGAGGAGGTAATTAATTAATACAAATGTATTCGATTATGAAGGAATAATTAAAAAAGTGACGCTTTGGTGATTAAATTTAATAATTAATATCAGATAAATGAAGAAAAATATAGATATTTATACTCGAACATTAAAATCTTTGAAAAAAATTGTGTAAAATTCTACCTTTTAATTGGTTGGAGAATTTTACTTGTTAATTATTAATTGTCATGTGACAAGAAGCACGACAAAACAAAAAACAAGTTGGATGGACAAATGTTCAATCATATTTCATCTCGTTCTCCCACATGATCTTAAAGGGAATATCTTGAGGTGCCCTCCCTAACAAGATATATACTAATATATCTTTGCGTTGTTTATTGATTTGGCTTTTTTGTTTTGTAAATTGGTGTTGAAGCGAGTTTCAAATTCAGGATTATATTTTTTAATCAGTAACAAGAAAAAATTTCCCTTAGGCTATTCGATTAACTTTACTAATTTGGCACATTGTGCAATTTTTTAATGATATGCATATATAAAATAGCACTCATTAAATTTTCCTTTATAACTTTTGATATCTACAATAAATTCATTTAAATCCTATCAATAAATTTTCGTAATGACAATTTCATTTCAAAAACCGCATATGACAAGTAATTCTTTATTATTTTGGATCTTTTTTTAAACAACGAATAAATGTTTTATTAAAATTGTGAAAGCCTAGAAAGACACATACCTAATTAAGATGTGATATGATTGTATTACGATGTCTAGAGACCCGATCTAATAGATCATTGTATCAAGTAATTGAATCACACTCTCTTTTACCATATAAAATGGTTGCATGCACAGTAGCACCAACCATGAGAAATCCACCAATCCATATGTAATTGTGATCAATGAGATTATGTACCGTAATCAGTAGTTAGATATGGATAAGGCGACATGAAATAAATATGGCGTGCTACAAGCTTACAACAATAGTTAAAGAGCTTTTTACGAGCTTCTAAAATATCTTTGATACCACGACCAAATGTCCCATTGCCTCTGAGGCGGGCATGGGGTTGTTGCAATAATTGCATGTTCGTTTGATCTCCGACGACCCAAAGGTAGGTTTAAATCAGTCGTCGGTGGTGGTCCCGTTTGTATTCATGTTTTACCCAACAATGTGATGCCTATGGGCTATGGTATGATTGATAGAACAGATCATGTTTTGGTACCTCATACTTTATTATCATGCACATGAAACTCATCAAGATGAAAAAGAGATGTGTGCATAATTACGTAATTACCCAGTAATCCCCAAGTTGGAATGATCTGATTGAGGGTGAATAATGAAGGGACATAAAGAAAATGTAGATAGCTCATTTTATCCTTTCTCTTCGAATTGTATATTCATGTAGTATTCATGCTAATTGCAATGAGCTGTGAACAACCCATTACAACTTGCCTTATCCTACGCCTGTGATAATAATGTACTAACACATGTTAGAAGTAGTCTTGTAAATGAATCGAATCGAGGGCTAAACATTGTTAATTCCATATCGGTTCGATAAAAGTTCATATATATGGTCTTACACTCTTATGTGGTGTTAAAGACGAAAAAGTGAGTCAGTTGAATTTAAAGTTTTAAGGTCGAGTTTGAAATCTTTTGCAGCAAAGCTCGTTTTTTAAACCATTTTGGTTTGCTCGAGTAAGATGTGATGGACTGGTGGTAAACAATTTCAAACAATCCAAACCGTCGGTTTAGATTTTGCCTGGTTGAAAACGACCATACGAGCTCGTTCAAGTCGATCTTTTCGAACCAAAAGCGAACCTTCAATGTGAGTTCGCTTGGGCTAATTGAAAATGAATGTAGGAGTTCGCTTGAATCACTCTTTTCGACTAAAACCGAACCTTCAGTTCGAGTTCAACCTAATCGAAAATGGACATGCGAGTTCACTTGAATCGCTCCTTTCGAACCAATACCGAACATTCATTTCGAGTGAAGCCTAATCGAAAATGAACATACGAGTTCTCTTGAATCGATCTTTTCAAACCAAACCGAACCTTTAATTCGAGTTCCGTCTAATTGAAAATGAATGTTTAAGTTTCTTTCGAACTAGATCCAACTGACCTTTTCGCATGATGAATCAAGCTTTTTATGTCTTAGACATGCTTGAGTTGCTAGACATACCCAAATATTGTATATAAATATAGGAGTAAATTAGGGGCTACATAGAAAAAAAAAAGGAAAAAAAAAAATTAGGGGCTACATAGTTATTTCATCCCTTCTATTTTGCTACATTGTAATTTTTTTGACAGGCGTCCAAAAGGAACCCAACCCAGCCAGCCCAAACATATTGGGTAGGTTTTGGGCTTATGTTTTTGGAACCCACTCAATCCGACCCGATAACTCGAAGACCAGCGACATAGAGTTGAACGGGTTTAGGATCGGGTTTCTAACCCGTCCCATGCACCCCATATTTCAGTGCCAATTGGGGCACTTCCGTTATTTAATCATTTCGAAACCCCCAAACGGCTAAACCTTTTTGAAATTGCATCTTCCCTCCCCCTCGAATTCAAAAACACACTCAAATCAACAAAATCCCAAACTTCATTTCATCTCAATCAATATTCAAAATGGAGAAAATCTGCGTTGCAGTAAGAGTAAGACCAGCTAAATCCGAAGAAATCAGTACAAATTCAACTGGATATAATTGGAAAGTCGAACAAAATACTCGAATTTCGCTACACAAATCGCTTGGCTCCCCCATTTCTGGAGTCTCTTACGCTTTCGGTACATTTACTTTCCCGTTTGCTTATTATTTTGTTGATCGGTGCGAATATGTGTGAAAAATTACTAATTATGTCCCAAAATATTGTCCAGTTTGGTTTTCAATTATCAGCATTGACTAAGTATGCGTATATGTATATTGTTGATTGTAAGTGTAATTGAGAAGAACAAATGTGAATTTGATTGAATGTGGAAAAATACTAGTTTCGTCCCAAAAAGATTGCCCAGGTTGACTTTCAGTGGTCATGTCCCAAAACGTTTGTCCAGTTTGATTTTAATCGCCGGAATTAATTCTGATTTTAAATGGCTAAAATTAATTTTGTTTTGTGTTTTATGATAATATTCATATTTGAGTCAATCGTCAAATTTAGAAACTGGAGAATATATTTGCTATGGAGGGTTTACATCATTTGGTGAATATTATGATTATGTAAAGGACTAAAGGTCAAATGCTTATGAACTTTTTGTGTGTGCAGATCATGTGTTTGATCAAGATTGCTCAAATTCTATGGTTTATGACCTGATAACTAAGGATATTATCAATGCTGCTGTTGACGGTTTCAACGGTATTGTTTTCCACTTTTCTCATTTGTAAATTGTGATTTTAGTAGAACAGTTCATTAGGATTACGTATACCAAATCATAATGAAACTAAAATTCTTAAGCTGCAACTAGATAACAGGCTCGATTGGTTAGCTCAGTGGTCACCTCATTTGTGATTAGTCATTCTTTGCGTAGATGGTGCAGTTACGTGGAAGGGACATTCCTTTTTTATGAATGCCATACTTTTGGTTTTCATGACCTGACGATTGCCCCTATTTTGTAAATAAAGTCATCGTTGTATTCACTTGTTCTTGTTGCAGCATTTGCTATGTTCTTTTTGACACTGAAGCTTTTTTAACTCTGAGACGAGTGCAGGGACTGCATTTGCATATGGTCAAACAAGTAGTGGTAAAACATTTACCATGAATGGTTCAGAAAATGATCCTGGAATCATCCATCGGGCAGTGAATGACATATTCACAAAAATCCATACGGTAGTAAACTAGTAATCCAATTGTTATGGCTTACATTTGATTGATAAACAATAGTATTTTAAATTCTCTTTCCTTTTTTCTTCATGTTCTCAGGTTACTGATCGGGAGTTTCTCGTCCGAGTATCGTACATGGAAATATATAATGAAGAGATTAATGACCTGTTTGCCATTGAGAACCAGAAATTGCAAATTCATGAGAGTTTGGAGGTGAGCTGGATTTTGCCTTTTGGCTACTCCTGCCGTTGTTTTGACATATCAGTATAGTTCTGGCCAACGAAAATTTGGCATTTCTAGAACCAATTTATACAGTACCACTTTCTAAAAGTTGATATTGTATGGCATCCATGTCTCTGGTATAGTTAATTCTAGTCAAATTATTTGTAAGGCAGAAAGACGATACTGTTCTACTTCCATGTTGCCATAGAAATGAATCCCGTACATTGATGTGATATAAAAAAACATTAAGTAGTTTCTATAGGATGTCCTCTTACGCTGAAAACAGACTCTGATCTTCGTACACGTCTTTCACTTTCCAGCGTGGTGTATTTGTTTCTGGACTGAAGGAAGACATTGTGAACAATGCCGATCAAGTGCTTAAGCTTATTCAACTTGGTGAAGGTAAGCTTATTGATAATAATGCATTTGAGACTTATAGTTATTAAATCAGGGGAGTATGTAATCGTTTTCCTGAAGTGGGTGTATCTTTTGGAAGCCCCTTTCTTTATGTCTCAAATAATTAACTGAAGGGCGTCCATTTCTTGTAGCAAATAGGCATTTTGGTGAGACTAACATGAACATCAAGAGCAGTAGATCTCACACTATCTTCAGAATGGTACTCTCTAACTTATCATATAAATGATTATAATAGTTCATGATGGAAGTTCCTCGTGAAACTCATTGCATTTATGTTGTAAAAATATATAATGTTCTTTCATTTTTTGGGGAACAGGTAATTGAAAGTAAAACAAAGGACCCTGATTGCCGAGCAAGTGTAGATGATGCCATTCGAGTTTCTGTCTTGGTTGGTTAACTAACATTTTCTTCATGACACATCAATTATACAATGTTGTAAATGTGTCTTATATCCTTTAACGCCTGATATTCTGGATTAGTGACTTAAACTTCATGTTATGTGGTCTATTGATATTGAACAATCTGATGGCATTACTCTGTCTATCCCATTTTATGTTTCTTTTTAGTTCCTTATAATATCTCAATCATTCATTATTTTCCTAATATTGACGAGCAGAATTTAGTAGATTTAGCTGGTTCAGAAAGAATAGCAAAAACTGGAGCCGAGGGAGTTCGGTTGAAGGAAGGAAAACACATAAATAGGAGCTTAATGGCCCTTGGAAATGTGATCAACAAACTGAGTGAAGGCACCAAGCAAAAGTACTCAACATTATCTGCCTTTCTGAAACGAGATATGGTTTGAAACACCACGTAATGATGTGAGAATAATTTGTAAAACACATTTCCAATTTTCAGGGGACATATTCCTTACCGTGACAGTAAACTCACCCGAATACTTCAACCTGCACTTGGTGGAAATGCTAAAACTTCGATTATCTGCACCGTGGCTCCAGAAGAGGTAGCTGGGATAGAATGTCATTTATTAACCGAACTAAACCTTCGATTGTCTTGCATGATTTTGAGTGGTGAACTTATTTATTAACCGAATGTCTGAATTTCTAGGCTCATGTTGAAGAGACCAAAGGAACACTGCAGTTTGCCAGCAGGGCCAAACGCATCACCAATTGTGTTCAAGTTAATGAGGTGTGTGCTTTCTCAAGATAAGATGAGTTACTTTATTCATAATATATGCAATGTTAGATGTATAATACAACCTACTCTTGAATATGACGTAACAGTATTGAAACATTGCAAACAATTCTTTTAACCTAGCCTAACCTTTATTTGGTGGACTTCTGTAGATACTGTCAGATGCAGCTTTACTGAAGCGACAGAGACTAGAAATAGAGGAGCTACGCCAGAAACTTCAGGTAGTTAGCATTTTTATGAAGAACAGTTGTCTGGGATGTAGTTACAACGACTAATATTCTTATTTCAGGGGTCCCGTGCTGAGGTGTTGGAGCAAGAGGTCTTGAATCTACGTAATGAAATGTTGAAGGTTTTATTCTTTCTCAAATATGTTGTTAGGTTATATTTTAATTCTGCAGTGTGGTTGCTAATTTTGCATCTTTTTCAGTATGAACTAGAGCGTGAGAAGCTCGCTACGGAATTAGAGGTTGAGAGAAGGTCACATAAAGATCGTGATCAATGTATTAGGGAACAGCAGATGAAGATTGATAACCTTAGCAGCCTAGTAAATTTATCGGAGTCAGATAGAAGCTCTTCTCTGGTATTCAGCTTTATAGTATGCTCTTTAAAGTTGTTTCCCCTTTCCATATGGACATCCATAAGGCTTATCAAAACTCTTTCCTTGTGAAGAACTCTAGGCAGCGCCTCCAAGAAAGTAACGGTAATAGTGCCATGTTCCAAGAAGATGTTCTTAGTACCCCTTGTTTTAAGGCAAACCCCAATGGTTTTGTTGCCAAGCGGAAAGAGTACTCTCGGCAGCCAGACTTTAGCCCTCTTCCAGACGCCTTCAGTGATTTCGCAGATGAAGATTTGTGGATGAAAATGAATAGAGGCTACATAGCTGATCTTGATTCACTTCAGATAGCTTCAGCAAGAAAATTGCAATCATTTTCACCTATTAATTCCACGAATGTAAGTTTTAGTTTTTTTTTTGTATATGTTGTTATTGCATTTCCATAGTGTCTTTTGTTTTTGGTTTTCTAGAGCTTGCCTAATGAGAACTTCTATATGTGAATACAAATACAAATTGTTGGTGAACATTTCAGCTTTATAAATACTTCAGGCTAAACTTCCGCCATCCATGCTTTTTAAATATCACTTCATATAAGATGTAATCATTTCTTTTAGGAAGGCAGTACATATTCTTACCCAAACGAGTGATTTCTTATACACACAACTAAATAGGGCCAAGGTGTTCCTTTTTTTGTAATCCATGAATATACATAAATGACCAAGATTTTTTAGTTCTTTATGTTGGTTATATTTATATGCAAATTTGTAGCTTTTAGTGCTTCATTTGATGAGTTCGACTTTCTAATTTTCTTTATTAGGATACGTCAATGGATGATTTCAAGAAAGAGTTGCAGGAAATACGAAGTCAGTTGGAAGTTGTCACAGAAGAAAGAGATCGTTTGAAGGTAAGCATTTGGAAAATTAAAACATGTATTGCTGAAACGGAAACTATGCTATCGTCTTATTTTTTAATATATACTATTGAAGCTGTTGCGACTTCGTAAATTTCTCAGAGATAACATGTATTATTTGCATTATGGTAAAGGTTGATAACATGTTGCCAACTTGCAAAATTGTCTTATTCAGGCTACTTTCATCTATACTAAGTTAACAGAATATCATAAGTTTTTCGGAGAAATATGAAGGAAGTCTCCAATTAAATCGGGTAAAAGGAGGGATTAAACTTGTCAGTTGTCAATAGTAGTTTTTAGGCACCTTTCTAGGAGTATTAGAATTGAGCTTTTCTGACTGAGAAGGCTCTTCATGAATTCTTGAGAATCTTTTTTGTTGACAAGATTCTATTTAGTTCTTGATGGATGTGTGAATGGATATTTTTCTTTATTTATGCATTGTGATTTATTTCTGAAATAAATGAGCTCTGGAGTAATGTCAAATAGGTATCACATTTTGAAGCTCTCAATGTGGTCTTTTATACATCAAATTAACTTTCTCAGGGAAATCTTGAGGAAGAAATGTCATTGAACAATCAGTTAACGCAAAAAATCGATGAGCTCCAGCAAGAGGCTTTGTTAATCCGGGACGTCCCTAAAAAATTATGTCAGGCTGTGAGCACTTGTAAAGAATTGTACAGGGATATTTTACAGGTCTTGCTGCTATATTTTGCTTAACTATTACATAATAAAAAATATGTTTAGTCTATCAGTTTCTTGGACCTTGCACTAATATTTTATTTCCTGAATAGACATTCATTGGAGATGATAAATCTGGAGAGGCAAAGTTACTTTCTAGCTCATGTGAGATTGGTGCATGTCTCTTTTCAGTATTGGAATCACATTTGTCAATCGATGATGATGACCGTAGACCCATGAGCGCAATAGCTGAAGATATCTGTAAAAGACTGAATAGTACAGTTCCTAACTCGGTAATTTTGGATGCACCTCTCTTAGAGGAAGAAATAGGGAAAGATCTACCAGCCAACTGCAAAAATAAGGTAGCTGCTTTGCCAAGTGCTCCAAGTTGTTGCTTGCTGATACTTGTTTATATCATTATTTGTGCTATGATTAGGTACTATTTCTC
This sequence comes from Echium plantagineum, assembly GCA_003412495.2. Taxonomy (NCBI): domain Eukaryota; kingdom Viridiplantae; phylum Streptophyta; class Magnoliopsida; order Boraginales; family Boraginaceae; genus Echium; species Echium plantagineum. The sequence continues at coordinate 31,537,565 of CM016567.1, forward strand.
ATTTCTTAAGTCGAAGGCACTTTAATATACATTGCTATATTGAGTTATCTATACACACGGTTATGTAATACTCCCTCTATTCCACTTTAATTGACGTTTTGGAAATGCCTTTCAAACTTTGACTATAAATTACTTTTTATTCATTTGTCCGAAAAATATAAAATTGATATCATTGTATACGTTTTTCAGAATATTTCCATAATATTATCTTATTGTAATTTTCTATAATGTATATGTAAAGTAATTGATATCGTGAAGTCAATTAAAGTGGAATGGAGGGAGTACTTTTTATCGTTATAATAAAAGTTCACAAATATAATTATTCTATAACATTCATATAGCTGGAAATTTACTCTTCTCGACATCATGATGGGCCTTAAAATTTGACGAACAAAAATTTTGTCAACTTAAGATCTAGAATTGGAAAATAATGAACAAGTTCTGCTAAAATTTGTGATATTAATATTCAGCTGCAAATTATTGTCAATGTTGCATATTAAGGGATGCCATCAAAAGCAATTTGAGAGCAATTGTGAAACCATCTAAGATTTTGTGAACTAATAAATGTTCAAACTTCGAATGTGTTCAAGGTATGCACTTTGGTAGAAGATGTTGCTTGTTGGAAAAAGAAGGTAGAAATTGAAGTCCAATTGATCAAGGAGAATTACCAGAAGTGGGAGGAAGAATTGAATGCTAAAAAGCATCTGCTTGAGATGTCTAACGATAGATGTGAAAGCCTAGAAAGAGAATTCAATACTGTGAAAGGAGAAAGAGATATCTTGCGCCAAAGGGCATTCGATTCATGTCAAAGCCTTGCAATTGTTACCGAGGACAGGGAGAAAGCCTTGCAGGATTTGAATACCGAAAAGCAGAGGAGGATTAGGCTTGAAGCCGAGATTGAACAGTTCTGCATTGCTTTTGCAAGTCGACAAAGATCTGTCATGGATATCCAAAGCAGTGTCAAATCTATAATAGAGAACATGAAATTGCAGAGTCCAGTTTCAATACCCAAATCTCTTGGATAATGAATACTCAAACCGCCCCTCTGTCATTCAAATTGCTACCCGGCTAGCGGCCCTCCCTTGTTTGATTAGTGTTTTCGTGTCCTTATGTGTACTTGAGCTTGTATTGTGTAATTTATCAACCTCAGTTTTTAAGGCTACTGCACTAAAATATAAGTTGATGTTGGCTACTTGGCTTCATTAAACTATCAAGTGGAGTCTGCTACCACTATATTTCTCTCTTTAGTCAATTTTATTGAAAATGCAACTACCTCCATCTCACTTAAAAAACCACAATTTTTTTGCCTAAATTAATCTTACAAAAAACCACCCTATCTATACCCTTTGGGGTCGATTAATTATGTCCACCATGAGGTTGTATGTTCGAATGGATGTAATAAAACGCGTTTACGCTTCACAAAATAAAGTATTGAGAATATTTTTTCGGGTTAATGGCCGGGAACATTATCTGATTTGGCCAACTTGAATTTATTATAGCTTTTGTTTTTGAATAGAAATTTTTGTCTCCTATTAAAGTGGGATGGTAGGGTGTAGGTTTTGAATACATGTAACAAAAAAACATCAATTGAAATGAATTCGAAAAATACTAACGTACGAAAGTGTTCTCCATGATATTCGTGACCATAGAAATCCTATCATAATATCAAATTTAAAGTTCTCGTGAAGACTAAGATATGATAGTACAACATCATACAAATTCATAAATCTTTTATGTCCGAGAATTTAAGACAATGCAATAAAATGTTATGGAAGAGGAGTCTTCAAATTGTCCCAAATAAAATAAAAAAATCGAGTGAGCTAAGGAACATGGAGTGGACCACTTTTAGCTCAAAATAATTCACCATCTTCTTAACAAATGGCTATGATTCAATTTTATTCAAATGGTCCTCTTCGAAAGCGATTGACGCTTCTACCTAAAGATCATGTTTGATTCTCATAATCATTCACCTACTAGGAGTATAAGCCTCGACCGATCTAGCTTATTATGTGAAGCGGGTGTTTAAAATCGACATATATTTTGAAGTGAGTATTCAAAATACTTAATTATATTATTATATAAATATAAATGTCAATTTCTTTACAAACTTAATATACCAATATAATTACTTTTTCATTTTAAAATATATGTGTTCGACTGACCCGCGAAACGTACGTGCATCTGCCCGAGTATGTATTCATAGTGAAACATCGATGCCTCGGGGCATAGCTCGCCTCTTATATGAATAATAAGGTCGTTGATTTGAATGAATATCGACAATATTATCCCTTCAAAATTTGAAAATTTTATTGCTCAACAATACAACAAATACGAAATATTTTTGGGAAGAGAGGAAACATCTGTTTTCAAAATTTTATTCAATAATCAACCACCCTCAATTGACTAGACCACTATTTATAATATAAATAAAAAAACCCTAATATAAGTGGGCTATTCAAACATCCCTAATATTAGTGGGCTCGTCTAATAGTTATAATATAATAATTTAAATAGTAATAGTAATAATTTTAATAAAATATAAAATAATTTTTTTTATATATAAATTAGCGATAATGTGAGTTTCGAACCCATGCCCTTTTGGTCACTAGCAAGAGCTTTTTCTTCTAGGCTATTCGATTAACTCCTAATCTTCATCACAAAATAGTTTAACGGAAAGATAGACTCGTAATCTTCATCACAACCTCTGACATCATATCCAGTGTATGGAACGATCACGGCCCTTAGTTTGAGAGTCTCAAACTTTTTATAGTGAAGTATCGATAAAATTTCAGCCAGATATCGAGGCTGAACACATTACACAATCGTCTTTCTTTCTGGACTTGGGACCGGCAATGTTGTTATATTACACGAAATAATTGGCGAAGGATCCCTCATCCTTTATTCGAACTTGGGACTGACAATGCTACACAAAGTAATACTTGCCAAAAGGTTCTATAGATTGGGTCGAGATTATCGTTTGGTCATCAATAGTTTAACAATTGTAAATTGGTCTGCGAAATTGGACAAAAGTTGCAATTTAGTCTAAAAATTGATGGAGTTATCAAAATTTAACGAAATCTTTCCACAAATAACATTAAATTTAATACCTCCGTCAATTTTTACACTAAGTCGTAATATTTGTTCAAAAACTTTCAAGAATTAAATGACAACCTTGATCCACACCGTCGGATTTTACATCATGGCCAGATAAAATATCATAACCTTAAATTCCCTTTGTTTTGAGAATGTCTTATTTGCTTTATATGTGTAAAGTCACAATCCCAAATCCTGAAATGCTTATATCATTACCAGACTATAGAAGTACAGAAAAAGGAAAATAGTGTAGATCATATAAATATATATCTTAATGGTGGTAGTCTTCTATTTTCTAAATGAGTTATTGCATGATATTTTCCAGGACTAGATGTTATTACACAAACTGTTGTGCGAAACATTTAATAGTGTGAAATGAATTTGAATGTATGTAGTATATTTCAAAGTTCACAAGTTGAATTAAATTTATGACAACCTACCTAACAAGATGGTGATAGATACAGACCACCTAACAAGCTCCCAAGTGAACAAATGGTTCAAAATTCAAGTCCCACAAGTGGAACTGTGTAGTAAGAACTTTTTTTCTTCTCGTACGTTAGCTATGAGGTGAGTTTCGAACTGTGTAATAAGAACTTGAATAGGAAATCTCAAGCTTGTGAAATTTTTGAATAGTCAAAGATTTAGCAAACTATTATTACAGTAACTAAACAAATACTGAAGGATATGGTTAATCACTCTTACGTTTTTTGGATTATCGTTATAACAAAATGCTAAAATTCGTCTGACATTACATAATGTCTTCTTCGGTGTCGAAGATGCTTAAAGACCTGGCATGGTTGAATTAAGGAGCGCAGATCCGAGGAATATATTGCATAGACTACCCCCTTCAAGGGCCTTGCTGCTCTCTGGTCTCGGACTGCTTCCTGCACTGCTATTAGAAACAGAACCAAATGCAGCCTTCTGTAACACGCCTGTGGGCGAGGATGCCATCTGGGGGCTGCTATCCCAGCCATCGGTCATGAGGTTAAGAGCAGAAGTATCTTTGTTTTCTTCAGTGCCATTGCTAGTGTTGTGCAATACTTCGCCAAGAGGTCCACCGACTGGAGTTTGCCAAGAAACTGGAGTCCAGTTTGCGTTTTGGGGTTTCTGTTCGTATCCCTCACCTAATCCTATTCTAGTTGCCTCGAGTTCTGAAAACAGCCTGAGAGGAAAAGTTCCTAATTTTCCATTGTTGTTCGGAGATGATGTGGTAGACATGTAATCTGTGGTCACGGGGATGGAAATAGAAAGTTGAGTCCTGTCTGGGTGAACATCCATATTGGACCATGAAATAGAGGAGCCCTCCGTCCTCGTCTTCGGCCAGTCATTCATGAATGGATGAAGCTGATGCTGTAATTTGTCATCACCATTCTTGAGATCAGCAGAAGCGTTATAGCTTCTGGAATTTATTAGCGAGGAGCTCTTGTTCAGAGGGTTCAATAAGGAAGCAGAGCAGACGAGTCCAAACTCTGCCCGTTGAGTTTCTTCACTTGGATTCTGCTGTTTAGGAGGGAGGGAATGATCCATGAGGCTTCTTGGGGATCGAGTAGAGAAGCTTGTTGTATCCTGATACCTCTCGCCTTTATTTGCATTGTTCAGTAAATTCCTGTTCAGCATGAAAATACGATAGAAAATCCCACGATGAGATAAGAAATTCAACCATTATTCAATATTTATGTAATACCATCTGGAATGAACTGTTACAAAACAGATACAGCTCAATGAAAGAAACCATACATCGAAAACAATTGTTTATGCCTCCTAGAGTTTACCTGTCAAAGTGAGGAGATGCAGAATTAGGATTAGTTCCACCTAACTGCAAGCTATTAGTTTGGTGGGAGGCAAGGCCCAAACCGTTGGATGCCCCACCCCTAGGCACCGCTGCAGTTGATGAGGGAGTAGCTGATGGCAACTTGGTTGTAGCATTATTTGTTCCAGGGACGGAATGGCCAGGTTGGCCTTCCACAGGCTTTCTTGAACGATGGCGGCCTCTGTTGATATGCCGCTCACAGTACTTCTGATCTGTAACTGCATCTCTTGAGCACCTCCATTTCTTCCCATCCGTCCTTCGACACCTTCCTGGCTCAGGGTCAGAGTTGTTGGCGAATCCCAGATGGAAGGCGCCCCATCCCACTGAGGATGAATATAATTGAATCACAACTAGCTAAAAGTAATAATTTGACTACTCTTAAATTAAATGTACTAACAAATATTCATGGATTTTCTTGCCAACTATGAAGGCAATGCCCCTAATCAACAAAGCGGGATAAGAGGGTCAATTCGACGTACCACATTCCCTAATGCCTCTTAAGAGGCTCATACCAAAGCGGGATAAGAGGGTCGGATATAAGCAACCTTACCCCCCTGACAACACGAAGGCTGTTTCCGCAACAAGTGCACAGTTATACTCAAATTACATAAATAGCTTAAATCTGTAAAAAAAAGTAGGCTTACATGCATTGGGTCTGAGGCCTAGAATGTTTGAGAAACCAACAGAATCAAGAGCCTTCCTGATAGGGTTGAGTAAAGAAGAAGGAATGGGAACATTTGAAGTTATGTACTTATAAATCAAAGCCTGATGTTCCAATTCCATCCACTGGGAGGGAGTGAAGGGCCCTCTTATCCCAGAAACCATCCCATAAGTGTTCCCACCATTCAAGCCTCCATTCCCATAGCCTAAAAGAAAAATATCAAAATATATAATTTATAATTCATTTCAAGATCTTCATAAAAAGGATCAACATTAACAATGCCCCAAAGCCTCTAAAGAGACACCGCCTAAGCGGTATAAGGCGTCAGATGGTACGCAGCCTTATCGAATTGACCCAAGAGTTTGCAACATTTATGAGGCTAACAAAATAGGGAAGTTTTGGTCATTCTGAATAGAACTTAGAAGATAAGGCATCAGACAGAAAGAGAAATTTAGTTTAAAACCAATCAGCAGAAAAAGTTGGCATATTGCTGCTCCAAATGTTAACAGCTTTGAAGTTATGAATTATCCTTTTTGACACTCAATATCACTGTTCTCAGACATTGTCATAGCCCATCTTCTCAAATCAAGAACTTTGCAACAGTCACAAATCACAGACAAAATAATTTACCAAAAAAAAACACAGACAAAACAAGACACATTTCTTCACTTTTGACAAGCCATACCCAAAAATATCCAAAACACTGATAAAAATGTGATCTTTAAAATTCTATTTCAAGAATTCATTACTCAAATTCAAATTCATGCAAATTGAAAGGTACCCTTTACTCACTTTGACCAGAAACACAATTCTTTTTACTCCATTTAAAAATTGTGTGAAAAAAGAAATGAGCTTTGACAACTACCTGGTACTCTGCTACTATAAGCATTTGATGCATAGTAAGGAGTTGTCTGGGAGTTAGGAGTAGAGAAGCTAAGCATTTGTTGATGCCCATCAAAGCATTTCTGCTGAAACATCATAGTTTTGCAGACATCATCACCAGTTTTTGCCATTTTCAGTCCTCTCCACTCTTCTTGATTATCATCACTTGATCTTTGTTGCTTGAGAAAACCAGATCCAAACAACTTCTGTTTGTCAACTTCTGCACCAGCATTTGCAGAATCAGTTGTGGAACATATTGTTAGGCCTCCAATGTCTGAAGAACACACTAGGCCACCCCCACCCCCACCCTCCAACCCAACTACTCCAAATTCCATTCAAGAATACAACTTCTAGGCCTACAAAGATACTAAACAGTATTAATAATGAAATGGTTCATGCTAGTTGCTAGTTTAGCTGAAAAAAGGACCATGTTAAATGATGCACGAGTTTGACGTAGTGGTTAGACACCGACTTATAAGAAACTAAGATGGATATTTGGATGTCGATGGTTCAAATCTCGAACAATACTTATAACATATTGACCATGTTAAAGGTGACTAGTTTTGCACTGTGTGAACAAGTGGTGAATGATAAATTATAGAGTTAGAGTATGGTTGGTTGTGAAAAGGGAAGTAGACTTTAGGCTAACAATAATAAACATATTGTATAGAGATAGGAAAGCATATAGTAATAGAAGGAGTTGATGTTTGTTAAAAGGAAAATAATTGGAGAGATGAGTGTAGGATTGAGAGAAGGAGCTAGTTGTGTCAAAGTACTAAAATAAATGAAGAATAGTACTCTATTGTTTGGACATTGGAAACAATTTTGTTTTTGTGTGGGACTTCATCATTTACATCATCTTATGTAGAGGACTATAGATATTTGCTCTTCTCATTTCTTGTTCAAGAATTGAAAAACATTTGAGTTAATCGAATAGTCTAGTGAAAAATATTCTTGCGAGTGATCAGAATGTTCTGGATTCGAAACTTACTTCATCGCTAATTTAAAAAATAAAAAAATAATTGAAAAATATTTACTTAGCATTAGGGCAATGTGTTGATTAGAATGTTTTTGGGGTAAATAAGAGTTAAATTGAAAGAGTGACTCAAAGAAGACAATTTTAAACATTAGTTATCATATTTGATTAGTTTAAAATATGAGTTGTGTATTATTTGTGTATTGAAAACAACTTTGTTTGTTGATTAGTGGTCTTCATCATTTATTTACATCAACTTATGTAGACGACTAAAGATATTTGATTTCTCATTTCTTGTTGGAGAATGAAAATGTTTACTTTAACGTTAGGATAACGTGTTAATTGAATTAAATTTGGGAGAATAAGTATTAAATTGAGAGTTTATAAATATATTGGATAGAAATATCTTTTTGAAAATTAACGGAGTGACTCAAATAAGAAAAAATTTAAATATTAATAATTATATTTGATCGGTTTGAAATATGAATGGTGTATTATTTGGAACTCAAAACAGCTTTGTTATTGTGTGGGACTTCATCATTAACATCATCTTATGTACATATTTGCTCTTCTGATTTCTTGTTGAAGAATTGAAATATTCACTCAATGTTATGACAATTGTCATGTTTATATGACTTCTCAATTAATTACTAATTTATATAGTAGAAGATATTTTGATACAATCTTCACCAGATACAACGCCATTCAAAAAAATTGTCGATAATTCAATCTTTAATCAAATATAACATCCATAGAGTCGTCGACGATTCAAAAGTAATGCAAATATTCATTTAAGTATGTAAATACTTTTGAGAAATTTATACTATATATAATGTTTAAAATTATTTATAACAAATATTTCAACTTGTTTTTAAAATATATTCTCAGTTGTCACTTTCTTATTTTTAAAGTTTATTTTTTATATACATATTTTAACAACATCCCTGTTATTGACTTTAAACTCAAAAAAAATATTACATATCGTATTATGTATTTTGAAAAGAATAAATGCATATCTAATGAAAATATTTAATTAGTATTTCATTTTATTTTTTGGGAGTCCAACTATCATAGTAAAATTGAAAAAATAACATTTTAATTATAATTAGTTTTTTTAACTCTTATTTTAACTTTTAAGAGAGTTGATATTGAGTGTTCTTATAAAGCCACATGGCACTCTTTTTTTATTTTATTTATTTTAGATGATAGTTACCTTTTTGAATTACTTTATTTTTAACTTTTTTAAAATATATATATCAATTAAATTCATTAAAAAAGTTAAAACACAAACAAAGAAATTTGCTACCACGTACTCTAAATAAAGTAGTTAGTAGAACCATATATATCAACACGTTCAAACATTACTTATCAAGTGGTTGAAAAGCAGAAGTTCTTTATTTCTTCTTAAATTGTTAGTACGATCACGAATTAAACAAAAAGATCATCTATAAATAATATAGCCTAAAATATTAATGGTAAAAAATTTTAAACTACAAGAATCAAAATGGTAAGGGTGGTCATAGTGATGAAATAGACGAGCTTGTTCGATCTACTTACTAACATTTTTCTGATTACGAACTTAACAATTTAAAAACGAAAATCTACTACTTAAATCATGATGAAGGTAATACCTAAATTAGTTACATCTTCAACATTAAAGCATCCCAAAATTGTTCTTTACTTCATTTTCCTACAAGTCACTTTTTTTTTATATGTTTTATACTTTACAAATTGGAATCCAATTCTTTTTTGAATGGGTGCGAGTGTGGGACTTCGTATCTCATGTCTCCCAACCTCCAACTCAATAAAGCTTACCAAAAAGAGAGAAATTTATTTTGAGAATAGTTCATTTGATAAAGCATTCATTACTTCTCATAGTGAAGTTTCATAGTACATAATAACAATAATAACAATATAATAAAAATTCAATAAATTATGGACCATCCTATTATAATTATTCTTTCTTGCTCAAATATGAAGACTAAATCTCATCCTCACAATTCTAACTATTATGATTGTTTTCATTATTTCTTCACTACTATCCAATTCACACGATGATGATGACTTCGTTACTATTTTCCTAAAAGTAGTAAATTAAATTATGATAAGTACAATACCTCCTTGCCATATTTATATGTGGTAGAAATATTGTTGCTATCAATAATTGTTATAAGTAATCTTCAATAAGTTCTAAATGGGTGTGAATCAACTTGTGATAATATAATCAAGCTCAAAACACACTTAAATATATTTTCCGTCCAATTAATGAATTTAAAAAAAAATCATAACTCCGTCACTAAATAAATAGCTCAAAATGTATCAATAATAAATACTCAAGTTGGATGGTTAAATCAAGTAGGGGACTAGAAGGATGGCTACAATAAATCACTTATACGATGTTACAAAAATAGTCACTGGCATGTCGATTTTTCTTCCGAAATTAGACAGTGTAACTTCCTATTTTTCTTTTTCTTTTTTAAAAGGGGAGTACCTTTAATTTTATTAGTACGAATTATACATTACAATCATGATACATCAATACAAATCGTAAACTCGTAAATTCAAGGAAAGAAGTGACTAACATCAAACTAGTGAGAGAATAACCCATCTCTCTAACCAATGTTCTTGCTAGCAAAAAAGCTCGAACCCGAGACCTCCGCTAGAGGTGTCAGCATGCTTGTCAATGGGACAAAATGTATTGACTAACTTCCTATTTAATTACATAAATGTTGGGATAAATTGGAGGAAGGTGAGTTTGGTAGTGATAATAAATATGAGCATCAGCTGATTCATTGTGATAACGAACAATCTCCAATCATCAATTAGGCTCATGAATGCATTGTGACATTTAAATAAAGTACAAATGTTTTTCTTCTTTCAGAAAATTAAGAATAATCAATTGAGAGTTTAACACATACACCTAGAAATTGAAAATGTACTTTAAAACAACTTCCAATAATTATCTAAGGGTATCTCAAAAGGAATTAATTATGCATGACAAAATAAGTTTAATACATAATTACGATGATCATGAAGGTTTAGAGAGTGTATTAGTAGAATTTGGTTTTAGGATATTAAGGAATTTTTTTAGTATTGGATTAATTTTAGCCGTTGATTTAATGTACTTATTTTAATCAATTTTTTATTCAATGGCTACAATCACATAAGGGCAAATTTATGCGTTATATCCATTGCTTTTTTGTAGATTTTTCGCTCTTGCATGATTTGTGGTTTTTTTTATATACCCCGGTTTTAAACGATGGTAATTTAGTTTCGTAGGCATGAATGATATGTTTGTGGATGAAAATTTCAATAAAATTTGCTGTTCACATACGCTTGTTCGCAAATACTGTTTTGGTTATTGTTTATATGCATGAAAAATAATTGAGATTTGACTTTTTTTAAATTGAACTTTTATCATCAAACTAATTACTTATTCTAAAATATGGATCTCATGAGTCATGTATATAGTTGAAGATCATCTCGTATAGTACTTTCATAATATTATTTTATTAATTTTATAATTACAGAATAATTGAAGGTCAAACATATATGTTAGAAAAACAATTATTTTGAATTGGAGATAAATAGTTATTAACGAGTTAAGTACCATATTAATCAAAGAATTAATTGGTCAACATCCCCACATCTCATTCTTGACCGATGAGTTGCTCAATGAAAAAATTAATCAAACATTTTCTTTTCAGTTTATAACAATTAAAAAAAATTCATTTCGAAAACTGAGAACCCTTAATTAAATTATTAAAATTAAGTTTTTCTAGTAGGTATGCTAGTGGTTGATGATGAACACTTGCTTTAAGACCTAAAAAAGGTAGTTGATTAGTGTTTGGTCAAAGTATTAGGAGGATGTATGCATGTAACGTGATAATTTCCCAATCTAGAGGAGTCATCTTAGAATATATAATATATTATTAGTTAGTTTAATAAAGTGATTATAGGTTATTAGCCATCTTGAATATAAATATTAACTAGTGTCTAATTTAGAGCAACAAACATACAATTAAATTAGTGTGTTGAATTCCCAAAGCACATGACTACCATAGACAAAATCACAATCAAAGAGCATCTTTAATATTCTTTTGGGTGCTATTTTGTGATCTTGTCTCTCCTACTTGTACTTAACAATGTCTTTCAATATATTCTTTAACTTAATAATATGTAATCTATATAACCTACACGCATGCGTATTTCTAGGTGATTAACTCTTTTTTGGTGGTTTTGTGTTCTTCATCTTAACCGTCTACTTTCTTCCTTTTTAATTGTCGTTCTAATTATTTCACATTAATTATAAACAATGATATTTTATTTATATGTTAATAATTAATGAATTGATTAACAACTATATTCGTATATAAATATTATACTTATTGCACTTTAAATACATTAAATAAAGACTTAAGAGGGAAAACAAATCAAATACTCTTTGTATTTTTTTGTATGCCAATTTTAGATATTTCAGTTGAAAATGTAAAACCTCAACTAAAAGAAGAAATAAAAATTCAAAACATCTACTAAAAAATGGTAGAAATATTTTTTTAACTATGACTAAATCATTTTTACAAGAACCCATATAAAAACTTTAATTCATTTAATCCATGTTTTTTTGTAGTGATACCATCATCTCAATTTAATGAAAAATTTTGAATTTATTAAATTGTTTTACATACATGAATACACTTTCAATTCATCTTTATCTATTGTTAACTATATAGTTTAGGTATTTTGATATATTATTAGCCTAGTTTGAATTATTATGACTATTAATCATTTATGAGATTTTAGTGTAAAACTAATTAGTCATAAAGGTTGTAGGCTAAGATCTTATATATTGAATCAATAAGACACCGACTTTCAATATGGAATGTGCATATTGTTAAAGAGTCTATGAGTATCCACTCTATTGGAATAGAGGGAGTCTATGAGTAATGGAATAGCCTAGTGGAAAAGGCTCTCGCTAATGACCAGAAGGTCCTAGGTTCGAATCTCACCTCATCGCTAATTTACAAAAAAGAAAAATCTTATATATTGACTCGGGAGAATATCGACTTCCGATGTGCGATGTGTATCTTAACACAAACAATATTTGTTAAAGTATTGCAAGAATTATTTTAGTTTTATGTCTCGTTAGTCGTCTCGTCTCTCTTATAAAGATGCATATATTTCAATTTACAATTTGTCTGACGAAAGAGTCTTCCATATGAAAAAGATTAAATTTATTTATAACAAAAAGACCTCAATCTACCCTTAGGTCTTCCTTTAAGTTGATGTATGAGTTGTGACTATCATAAATTCATATTTCCTTATGGGTATATATGTTCGTGTTACGAAATTAATTTTTAGCTAAAAAATGTGACACAAAATAGCCATAATTTGACGAGGAGTTGATGTAGAAGAAATTACTATGGGAATCTGAAATGGGATAATAGATGAGAATGGAAGAAGGTGAGATTGAGAGAGATATGGATGGTACAGAGCTTGATGTAGACAAGTCATATATTGCCACGTGTGGCCCACTACACCCCCCCGATGGTCCTTAAAGACAAAAGAAGCAATTCACGTCACGGTTCACGCACTCCAAACACCAACTTGGCTTTTGCCGTTTTAACGTTGGACTATGTTTTGTTTTTCAAATCCAAAATTCTCAATATTAGGGTCTTTATATAATACTTCAATTAAGACTCAACTACTGTAAAAGATAATTAATGCAAAAGTACATATATAAATGATACCTTCATTTAAGGTGCCCCGTTTGGTTAGTCTATCGTCCAACAGAGGAGGTGAATTCGGAATGTGCCTTTATCAGCTCGATACTCTACCTCAAGAGTGTCCAGAGTAGGCTGGGTTACCACCCACAAGCAGATCCTCACTTGAACAAATGCAGAGTTATTCATGCATCTGCTGTGGATCGAACCCACACACTTGTAGAAAAACATCCTCTTATAGTGAAACCCCTTACCATTTGAGCTATGCCCCGTAGGCATAAAAGTACATATATGCATCCATGTAGGGTGGGTAAAATAACTCAACCCGTTCAATTCAAAATTATTTGAGTTAGTCAATTGGATTTAGGTGTAGTGACTGAAATTTCGAAAAAATTAAATTAAATTTGGACTTAACCTATTGAAATTAGAGGAAATCCGACCCACTCAGAATAATATATATTAATTTAAATTTATTAAATTGTACTCCAAATTGATTGTGAAAATAATTGTTTTTACCTTAAAAATGCATTCATAATATTGAAAAATATGAAGAAAAAAAAATCTCAAGATTAGTTTTATGACTTTATTAATTATATACTCCATCCATTATTTTGTAATAGGCTTCACTGACACAATTATTGTGAACAATTATTTTATAATATACATTATACTGCCAAAATGTGTTTAATAATATAAATTTTATATTTTTTAAAAGAATCAGTAAAAAGTAATTTGTGGTCAAATTTCGACACATGAACTCCCAAAACGTGTGCTAAAAAGAAATGGAGGCAGAATTATCTAAGTTAGAAATATACTACTCCAACATATTTTTTACTTTTTGAGGATATATTAGTAAACTCTTCTCATTCCTTAATAAAGTATTTTTTCTCCAAATGATCAAGTAAATAGGAACGGAGGGAGTATCAATCTAGCTTGCCTTATTTTTCTTCTTCTTTATAAGTAGACCGTAACCATGATATTATCCTAATATTTTATTTTAATGTTGCAATGTTGGTGTTGGTGTTAAATTGTTAGATTGTGAATATTATTAGGATTAATGGCAGGGATGATCACCTATGTTTGCCATATGTTACCAGTCGATCACCTATGATTTAAAATGTTTCAGTCGATCACCTATGATTTAAAGAGTATCTCAGTTGGTCACTCCGTTAAAATTTCCGTCTAAATCCGTTAAATATTGGTAATGTGAGTTGCATGTGACATTTGTGGGGGTATTTTAGGAAATTCACACTAACTTTCGGGTGTGAAATTACGAATATGCCCCCCGAAATTTATGTGAAATTAATGTATTTCAAACAATCTAGCGTATGAAATTACAAAAATGCCCCCAAAATTTATGTGAACTTCCGAAAATGCCCCCAAAAACGTCACATGCAACTCACATGACAAATATTTAACGGCAGTTAACGGATTGGGTGATCGACTGGAACATTTTAAATCATAGGTGATCGACTGGGACATTTTAAATCATAGGTGCTCGACTGGTAACATATGACAAACATAAGTGATCATCCCTGCCATTAACCCATATTATTATTATGTATATATTTTTTTTGATACTTACTTTGTAGGATTTGAATTTGAACTCTGTCATCAATATTAGAATTTAAGCACTTTGTGGAATTTGAATTTTAAATCTGTTATTGATATATAGAATTTAAAACACTTTTTTATGATCTTATTGTTCTTCAAAATCAAACACTGTTATAATCGTTTTGATTATTTGAAGTTATAAGATATATTATTTTAAATTTTTAACCGCAAAAATTAGTGATGCACGAGTCAATCAAACGCTCAACCCAAAAATCTAGAGACCCGAAGAAACGGGTCAAACAATTTTTGGGTCAGATTTAGTCTCATTTTTAAAACGCACAATATTTGGGGTTGAATTTGAATTTAGGCGATACCCGCCCAACCCAACCTATAATCACCGCTACACCCATGTACTAATATATATACAAAGGTATAATTTCAATCACCTAAACGCTCCAATCACTGATCATAAAGTTGTTTAGTTACAATTGTGATTATGAATACATAATATTTTACAAATAGACGTCACATTGAATGTAATAAAAACAAAAACAAAAATTTGTGGTTCATAGTCGAATTCTGTCAGTGAAACCTTAAGTGCGAACCTAAGAAATTAAATCAATAAATCATAACTTTCATTTACATTTCCTTCATGGTATTGTAATTTAATACTGTACTAATTTTTTAAAGTATCACACAAGTCTAGGTTATTATAAACCTTCGATTAGATGGAAACCCGTTCCAGTCTAATTCAAGTAGTAGTTGTTGTGTTTTTCACGAGTATTTACATATGTTTTGATAATTAATGATGACGTGAGTTTCAAATTCAACACTTTCAATTACTAACAAAATCATTTTTTACTAGACTATTCGATTAACTAATGATTAAATGGGGTAGGAGAGAACGGGACGTGTATAGAGAAAATACGTTTCCTCTTTGCCGACAGCTAGAAAGGGGTCCCAAACGTACCTTTTTTAGTTAGCCTTACTTTGCCCAATTCTAACGTCAACTTTGGTACCATTTGTAACATGTCCTGTATCCTATGTAATTATTCTTATCATTTCTTTTATCAATATAAAGTAATTATTATCAAAAAATTATTTCAGATTTTTTCGTGAAGTGCCAATTTGTATGTCTTAATAAATTTAACTCGAATTTTTTTTCTGAAAAGTAATTTGATGGCATGAGTGATAATATATGAAGAATCAAAGCAAAGTCCTTCAGTTTTTACAAGTGCTTTTTGAGCATTTAATTATTTATGGTTCGTACAAAACAAATGGCTACTAGATCTAGACCAAATCCAAAGTAGGCATCCTATTACTTCCTTCATTAATTAGTAGTTGTAGTTGGACTATTAGCCGCAATTATTGCTACGAAAAGAATTTAGAATATTTTAAATCATATGATTCGGTTTATAAGAAATCAAATAATCAAATTATAATAAAAACGCATTAAATTTTTATTTTATTTTGAATGAACTTCTTTGTGAATATAAACCATTGATCATCTCAAAGGCACGAACTTCTGACTCAGGGGCTAAGGATGAAGTTTATTCATCACTAGACTGTATATACATTGAAACTGACATCAAATAGTCTAGTGAAAAAAATTCTTGTTAATGACAAGAAGGTCCTGGGTTCGAAATTCATCTCATCGCTAATTTACAAAAAAAAAAATACATTTCTGAAACTGACATCTAAACTTTAAATTTAACCTTTCACAATATAATGAATAAAAAATGTTATACATACAAATGCCTTGAGCCCTTGTAAAACTGAAAATATTTAGATTCGTTTCTTTCTCATTAGTTAGCTGATAAGACATAGTATAATCATATGAGATCTTGTTAGATTCGTTTCAATATATATTTTTCGTAACATAACCTTTTATATCTTCTACATTAGAACTAGAAAATATTTACGTTTTAAATCATGTGTGAGTGGTCGTGAAAAGTTGAAAGAACCTTAAAAAAATGGATGCATGGAGTATATGACAAGGAGTACAATATTACTACTAGCATAGGTT
Source organism: Echium plantagineum (assembly GCA_003412495.2). Lineage (NCBI taxonomy): Eukaryota > Viridiplantae > Streptophyta > Magnoliopsida > Boraginales > Boraginaceae > Echium > Echium plantagineum. Next base: position 31,554,290 of record CM016567.1, read on the forward strand.
GTTATTTTATGATTAGGTGCATTGAGTTTGGTGTCACAAGGTACCTTGGTAATAGTCTTGGTCCCTAAGAGTTGAAGCTTTCCAAGGAGTAGTATTGTATTAGAGTGACGCCCCCTAAATCCTAATCTCATTGGAATTTGTTTTGGCTTCGGACATTGTAATAAGGACAATAAAAGGTGTTATTATGTTTGATGAGTAGTTCAATAATAATGGTATCATTTGACCATTATGGACATTCCTATATTCTCACTTGAATGTTGCAACCGTGAGTTTTATTCTGCATCACCAAACCATGTTATATCAATTAATTTCGTTACATCAACTTGCTCCAAGTCGTGTCAATCACTGTTTTTTAGTAGTACATAATACTTCAATTCATATCCTCGGGAACTGCGAAGGGTAGGGATGGGAGTTGAGAAAGCGAACTAAATTAAGTTTTATCTCAATAAGTGGATTCGACTATATGAATACAACGTCTCCGATCAGAGTTAAGAGAAAGGAAGAAATGTCGATACATGATTAACTTCGCCTCCTTTATGGACCATCGCAACCAAAATTCCTCTAGTAATTATATTGTTATAGCTCATAGGCAAAACCTTGTATCATGATATGTGGAATACCATTAACTGACCTCCATGTATTATCTCTAGTAATTATATTGTTATAGTTCATAGGCAAAACCTTGTATCATGATATGTGGAATACCATTAACTGACCTCCATGTATTATCGAATACGAGCTTCATCCACCTGTGTTATCACGATGTATAGGTACCCTGTGTCTTGACAAATATAAGCACCCCGCTAAGTGTTGCCGATGAACTATAATGGTATTCCACATAAAGGTTCTGCAACACTTGGGGCAGATGCACAAGAGATTGTAGTTGAGCATTTAGGGAGCTGAAATTACATTTGCATGCAGCTTTCCACCATTGTGTAAGAACGTTGTTCTCTCTGCAATGGAATTTTATGATGCCAATTAAGCTACCATCTGCCTTACTTGTTCTTTCTTTCCATCTTTATAGCTTCGAATGAAGTCATAACTTCCTTAAACTTGGCCTCTGCAGCCTCTGCAGATGGAAAAACATTATACGAGTGTCCTCTACAGTTGGAGACTGAATTGCTAAACTCCAACTTCTTCGTTTTTCATTTAATTCGATTGGAATGCACTGAGAGTCATAATGATAAGTAGGTACCATGGTTATCTTTATTCTTATCAGGGTGAAACTTCATTGCCTTTTCCCTGAAAGCTGACTGCGTTTGGAGGGAAAATTAATGGAAAATTACTTAATATCCTAGCTCCCCACCAAATACCAAGAGACGTAATAGAAAAAAGAGCGTAGTCAAGGTACAAGTGTGCAACCTTGAATTAATACAGTAGTAGATCATGAGAAGCATACCTTTATCTCGTAATCTGTATATGGTTTTGTTCTGTTCCTGTTGCGAGAGATGACAAATATGTCAATTCTTGATGAATCTTTCCGAACACAATGCTTTACTTAACATACCCAAAATGAGCAGAAAGATATTCGTTTAAAGATGATCATAAACAATTCATCATCATGAAACCAATATTAACAAGTCATAGGGGGCAAAAAGCAATTACAGTGTTTTTTCACAGTTTAGAGATATTTATTTACTGTTTACCAAGGGAGTGACTGAAACAGAAATGTCGCTCAGACATCTTTGCATTGGGCATCCAATTAAAGACCCTTTGTTCAATAGATTTAACTGAATAAAATTGAGAATACAACATACTTCCTCATCTCTTGAGGTCAGTGATGGCACATGGAGTTCGAGTCTGTGTCAGAAACATGTCTAGTTACTGCATTTTAATCTGGTTTAACTTCTCGCTAACTTCCTTCTTCCCCCTCCCCAAACTTAGCTTCTTGAATGAAATACAAAGAAACACAAAACCCACACAAACCAACAATGGAAACACATACACTATAAATGTGAAATGATATTCTTTTATGTTACCTGTCAAGACCCAGGACAGAATAATGATGAGATAATGAATAGCTTCCCGTGGATTGAGGAGTTTCCCTGTATGAATTTGCTCCTCCATAAGAGCCACTTCTATCAAATGGATCATCGTGCCAGTACCAGTCCTCTTGTTGGAAATCTGGATGATTAGCTCCCGACCCTTGTCCTGACCATCTTTCATAGCTCCTCTTGTATTTATTCCTCTCCCTATTAAAGGCATCGCGCATGCGGCGCATGCGCTCCTAAAGAGATAAAAAAAAGATCTTATAAACAAGTTCCTTGTGGTAACTGCTAGAACTAAGGGGCTTTTCTTGTGTATCATTACTTACAATAAAAGGGAAAAAAGCACCCGGAACATTCCTAACCACATTACATAAGAAACAACAGTTCTCTCAACATTGGAAGTGGAAAACCTAATAACGTCTGCAATCCATTTTGTTGATTACATGATAGTTCGAATAAAATCAACTATCTGAACTTTCCCCTAGAGAATGGGAGAGGCATTATATTGTAAACAGAGTTGAATAATTTCCTCTATCCTTCCACATTCTAAACTTTCTTTGGTACACAAAAAATAGAGAATTCTACGGGTGATATGAGGGAAGTAACCCTTTTCTTGTTATCTAATGCCATATGGTGTTTTGGGTTGCATCATGACTACTAAACAGGAATAGAGACACTACCGAGGAAAGTGAGATAAGAAATTACACTAATCACCAGAAAACCAAGAAACACACAATATTTGCTCACAAATAGACTCATTCATTGAAACATCTGATGAGAAGTTTCCAGAACATACAATTCTCTCCCTTTCTTCTTCATACTCTTCCTGCGTATAATTGTATCTCCTTCGTGCTTGTTCCTGAAAACCAGTTCGAGAAGAACCCCCAGCTTTACCCTTCCATGACGACTGCCTGGATAACTTTTGCAGCAAAACAACATCCTTTATTAGCTAAGATAAAGTAAAAAGGAAGAAAGTAGTAACAGTGATGAAAGGAAAACATGACTACTTTTTCCAAAGGCCATTGAAGAGCAATATCGCGAATAGTAATTATTAATGGCAAGCTATAGCAAGACAGTTCACCCTTTCACTATTCTCTTTTAGTTGCATCATTGAAAATTTGAAACAAATAGCTAAAACTACCAACAATCCTCTTCCAGATTGATTCAGTGGGCTATCTCCATTGTAAACATGTAGTGAACATAAGAGAAAATAACACCATAAAATAAAAAAACACTCTTGACTATTGATCATTGTTATGATGTGCTGCCCCGATTCTTTCTAGATTGCCTTGTTGTTTATCGTTTATGAAAAAAAAGTTAGTAATGAACTGATTATAAGTAAATATATTTTCAATAGCACGTTCCAGGACTTCATACAACGAATATAAACAGAAGCTGAACTGCAGTTATTGAGGTGCACAGCACAGATACACAACATCAGTAGAACATGCCATAAACATACATGTCAAAGACGTGGACGTTTGCTTGTTTGTGTTCTTAATCTTCTTCTGCATAGATTAGTTAAACTGGAGATATAAATTGGAGAACTAATATCTATTCCCAAATGAAACTTTAATAAGGCTGCAACCAAGCAAAATACATAGTAGGATGCACATTTTAGAGAAATATATTCCTAGTAAGCAAGATTTTAGCAAATACCTGAGAATAGATAAAACCAGCAGCATTGCGTAATTGGATCACCTGCCAAAATCAATTCAACATTAACATGACGAACTGCAAACACTCTGTCGAGAGATGACAGATAGCTCGGTGAATAAAGACTACTCCATCTTATCAAATTGTTTGAACAGACTAGGCTCCTCAACAACATCCATTACTGTAAATTTAAAGGGCTATACCAATATCCAATACGAATATCATTAAACCATGATCCAAACAACTCATAAAAGACGCACAATTAACCAGTAATCATCAAGCCATCAAATGGGGTATTATAGGAAACCAAAGCTCAAACATTAGCTATAAAATACTAAACCAAGAAAGAAAAATACCATTAAACAAACAACAATAACACATAATACCAGTAATTGCTACACATAGAGCATCCTACAAATCCATAAAGTTGGCAACTTTAACATAAAAATGCCAAAAACACAAAACAATTAGTGCCCAACAACAAAAATGAATCTTTTTAATAACAATCAATAATAAAATACCCACAAAAAAAGGTTGAATATTTTTCACAATTAAAAAATTGCCCAATATAAAAAATTGAATCTTTTTTTGGTTCAATTCAAGGTGATCACTTACAGCACCCATGGTAGCAGTAGCTCCAATAACTCCAAAAATAAGAATTCCCCAAATTCTCATCTCATCTTTTTTCTTATTATTATTATTCTTATCTGGTTGCTGAAACTGGCCATCATTCGAGCTGTTACTCATATTGATGGCTTAATTGAATATTTTCAAATAAATTTTAATCATCAAAATTGAGTGAAATTGATAATAGTTCGTGTTTTATTACAGCGAGATAACGAATTGAAATCAAATGTTGGATTTTTTTATATGGATGTAATAATGACAAGTTTAGTAGCAATGAATAAATGATTACTGGGCCAGAATTTCGCGCCTCCTTGGCGGCAACACCGGCCTCTCGAATATGCACACTGATGGTTGAAATTTCATTTTTGTTAAATTTTTAAAACTCAAGATTTTAGTTGATGTACTCGAATAGCCTAGTGGAAAAGACTCTCGCTAGTGACCAAAACGTCCTAGGGTTGAATCTCACTCGATCGCTAATTTACAAACAAAAAAAAGATTTTAGTTGATGTACTCACATTTTTTTTAATCTTAAAATAGTTGTCATTTGAACATTGAAAATTTTATTTTTACATTCATAATAATTTTTTGGACTTTTTTCTTTTGAAATTAGCAACCAACCATTATTATAGTTCCAAATTATTGTATTTCTACATTTTTAATGTATTTTTTTGATAATTTTTAATTTTTTTAATCTACGTAAAAATAACAATAACGACAATTAAAAGGGGAGGAGGGAGTATATGGTTAAATATATTTGTATACACATAGATATCATACAAAAATGTATAAAATCAACTAAAATAAAAATTACATTAAATATTTTGAAATCAATGCTACATAAAAGGCTTAAATCGAGTGGTCAAAATATGAGACCAAATAAGAAGAAGTACATGTAATATGAGAACAAATGGGAACTATGTGTACATTGTCAGGGAGTCATACATGCAATGCTAAAATATCGTTCCTAAAAATTGTTAAATAAAATTTTGACCCCAAAATTTTCAAAACTATACTTTCACTACAAAATATAATTTTGTTCCAAAAGTCTTTAAAAATTCTATTTGGCCCCAAAAGTTTTAAAAAATGATATATTAGGTCATAAAGTCTTAAACCTTATAATTTGGCCCCAAACCCGCCTATTATTAATGAAAACATTAAATTAAGGACTAAATGAGAACCATGTGTATATTATCAGGGATTATCTCTACAATACTACCACTTAATGGGATGAAAGTGTAATTTGACTCCACTGACTGAACCATTATTGCAATTAACTCTCTCAAGAGGCTCAAATCTACGTAAGGCAAGAGAGTGGTCGGATTTTCTTTGTTATCTACTAGTCCCTTCATTTTATAATGTATGACGTTTTCGTTTTTGCGTGTCCGATATTGATCATCAATTACTTATTATTATTCTTTAGTTCGAAAAATATAAAATTAATATCGAATAAATTTATATTGAAGAGTATATTCATAAAACTAACTTTTGATAATTTTTATATTGTACTTAATTAGTTATTGCTAATCAAAATTAGACACGAAAAAAAAAATTTGTGTTTTTGAAATGGAGGTAGTACCTACTTTACTATAAATAAGATATGTAAATAATATAATTAAACAACTGTTTAAATTATTTCATTATATAAAGATCATAAATTGACAAAAATTTAATTTTTTACACCATTGGAGTATAACATGAACAGAAATGTGTTAAGCTTATAACTTATTATATTAAAGATCAGAGAGATCGACAACATCTTGATTTGTTTCATTATAATATTATCCTGTTAATTTAGGTATGTGACAATATAATATAATATGATCATATTCGAACCGTTGCCACAAACAATCGAGTACGGGTTCTCAATAAAGTCTTAAGCGTCTAACTTGTTGCCACATTAATTTGCACGGTAAATTACAATAAATTTTCGATAAGATCTTAATAAAATTCTAGAATTTTTTTTTGATTTATTGGCAAAAAATAAAATTAGATTCATTTTATAATATGAATTCTCTTGATTTAGACATTGAAATTCTTGGATAGTCATATAAATTCTAGTAATTACATCAATTTTTTTATCCTAATTTCTTTTCAAAAATTTATTTTAACTTTCAAGGTTATCAAAATGTGTTTAACGCTCAAACAGCTCAAGTTTCATCAGGTAATGGGATATATATGCACGGTTAGACACGTTATGGAGTAATATTATCTATATATCAAGTCCAACTCAAATAAAAGTTGACAAATGATGGAGCATGTTTCTTTGGATAGAGTAATGAATGGGTACAATGTTGCCCAAATTGATGACAAACATTATTTGTAATAAATTTTGGTAAGATAGGTACTGTCGTTACTCGTAGAATGTATTAAGTAAATGTCGTGCTGATTTAATAGTCCACAAACCATGTTAGTCAAGTAAATCACAAAAAGGCGAGCCATGTGTGACAAGCTCAACAGCGGACCTATTTAGGTCCCCCGCTGTTCACTCGAAAATTAGCATTTAAAATTATTTTTAAGTGTTTTGAACAAGCACTTTGAAAATTATGACAATTTCGCACATACATTTTCACACACCTAGATTCGTCCGGACATGCTCGACCAATAAAAGGGTAGGTAGGAAAAATAAACTTCCAACAATTATTTTACGATCATAGCTCACAAGCTGAACTACTCCACCAACTTGATCACTCTAGGTATTGATTTGTAACATTATTTGAATAAATAATTAAGATTTCACCGAATGTACATGTGGGGTTAATCTTACAAGAGTCGGTGCTTCTTGAGTGTTGAATGACATGAAAACGACGAGATTGCTTGGCTTGTTGCAAAACAACATACCTTTTTGTTTATAAAGCATTTGTTAGGGTTCTTCAACTTCATATCAACACCATTTTTCTCCCAAAAATGATTTGATTAATGCATATTGATTGAGATGTGACATTATTATTTGTTTAATTGGTTTTTCAAATGTGAATTTGGTCCATGTACATTATACTTGCACCTAGCCCCGGCCTCATATAGTCTTAGAAATTAATTACACCAAACCATCGTGTTTATTCTTTTAATCCATTAAAAATATATATGCATTAAAGTTTTCATTTAAAACAAAATCAGTCTATATCATTATTATAAAGATTCAAATCTGATGACGGATAATACCTCATTGCAAGGTGATCTTTGCTGGTTCTACGTACCCCATGCTACTCGGGTTAAGTTAGTGATGCTTTCGACTACTGGACTTTCATCATCTAGCGATGGTGTAACATTCGGGTTGCTTCATTTAGTGAATGACTTTTGCTTTCTTTCCCTCTTTTTCGTGACTCATAAAATTTTCGTTAACTTAATCATAGGTAAATTTCATAAATATTCTAATCCACCACTACATTAAACCTCCAATATTATCTACTTTCTACTATTGTGCCTTTCATAGGGTTCCAATCATAAAACACTTGGACAAAGTATGGAGGGTTATAATTGAAAATGGAAATAGATGCAAAAATCCAAAACAAAGGAGTACAATTCACAACTTCACATTCGAATTGGTCGGCTAGGCGTAAAGGGCGGAACACATTGGAAAACTTTATATCAATATTGTCCCACATATATCCATCATTACCAATTTGGATGCTCAATAATAATCTTCAATTCTATCGATGCCTATTAGGTTAGTGATATTTGATTTGAGTTTCTATCAGAAGGTTTTGGATTTAATTCTCGTTGAAAGGATATAGTTTTTATGTTATCTCTACTATATTTGTAGTCAATCTTTTAACGAGTACTTTTTAATTATCAATTTCTCTATTTATTATTTGTAATACTTTTGAATCGATATATTCGATAGTCGTAATTCCATCGCTAATAATAATAATAATCTTCAATTCTCTATTTTCATAGCTAGTAAAATCATGTTTTTCATTATGGAAAATCATTTAATTCGTAACAATATGATTTGCACTCATCCATCTCTCGTCTACTTGTCATCCACGTCAGATTCTACCATGAGAAGATTACAAATAAATATGGTGTCTAATTCAATATAAAAAATGATGAGATGATTGAATAATGAGACTCGATATATCAACTTCGTTAATCATAAGTTTATATCAATGTTTTTAAAAAAAGGAGGAGCCACTAACAAGCTATTGTGTAAATGCTCTTGGACAGTGCTTTTGTAAGTGCTATTTTAGTCATGCACTTATAAGTATTGTGGACATATAATTAACGTGCTTGAACATCATCCATAAACAAAATATTATTTTTTCACATTTTGACTTTTCGTTCGAGGTCAACAAAACACAATTCAAAATATAAATATATCTTATTCTACATGTGAAAAAATTATAAAAAGTTGATATTTCAATAATATATATTGAGACGAATCTAATAAGATCCACAAGACTATATTGTTTCTTATCGTTTAATGAGAATTCATGGCTAAATTTTGTAATGTCTGACTAATAAAAATTAAAATGTAACAATCTTTTAAGGACATAGAGAGTACTGAGCTACTGAGGAACAACGGACTTAAGGAAGCCAACTCTCGTTCTTTGGACCAACCTATGACCGAAAAAAAAGGAGTTAAATATGTACGTTACAATCACCAAATTTTGAACTTTTATAAATTTGTTTTGTGTGAAAAGAAACAAAATGAAACTTAAATTGAATAACTTTTTTTAGATACGGGTGTAACAATATTTTTTATTTTGTTATTGCCCATCACAAAAATTCGTTTTATACATGCAGCCTAATTATATTACTCCCTTTATTATATTTGACTTTTTCATGATCATTGAACGACTTAATTAAAATGATTACATATTTAGTTACGTTATACATACATAAGAATTAAAAAATGTTGATACTTTTAAAAAATTTACATTAAAATGGATCTAACAAAATTTCACATGATTATATTATTTATCATCAGCTGATGAGAATTTATAATAAAATATTTTATAGTTTAACTCTCATAATAAAAAATGATCAAAGAATATGATATGGACCCATGGACGAAGTACAAATTTTTTAAGGATGGAGTTTCCCAAATCCAATAAGGCAACGCCACGACTGGAGAAATTTGGCAAATTAATACTAATTGGAGGTCTTTTTTAACTTAGAGCACACGCCTTTTTTTTGTAAATTACTAGCACCCTCGGTTATAAAAATACTATTTTGCCTTTAAATTTAAAACAAACTACATATATACTTTTTTCTTCCTTCTCTTCTCATTAACACTTCATCTTTCTCCCATCATCTCTTCTTCTTTTTCTTCTTTTCACCAACCATAACCACCACCTTCACAAACTCATCACCACCAACAACCTCAATTTCGAAACCACCACCATTTTTATTATCTTCCTCCCGATATCTTCTTTTTCACAAACCCAACACCACCAGCAACCTCACACCCACAAATTTCGAAACCCCACCCCCTATCACAATTTCGGAACCTCACAAGGGTTTGGGGGGATGGACGCGACTTCACACGGGGTTTCGGGGGACGGGTCGACTTCATAAGGGCCTGGGGGAGGGGGCGATTTCACAGCAGGTTTGGGAGGGGGGCGATTTCACAGGGCTTGGGAGGGGGGAGGCGCGATTTTTTGTGGGTAGGGTGGTTATGGGTGAGGGTGGTTGGTGATGTTGTTGGTGAGGTAGGTGGAGGTGGTGGAAATGATGTGATAGTTGGTGGGTTTGTGAAGAAGAAGAAGAAATGGAGAAGAAGATGATGGTGGGTTTGTAAAGAAGAAGGAAGAAAATGTTTTGAATTTGGGGTTGTTGGTGGTGAGTTTGTAAAGGTGGTGATGGTGGTGATGGTTATTGGTAAAGAAAAGGTTTTGGTGGTGGTGGAATGGTAAAGAAGAAGATGTTAGTTTATGAAGTAAGGGCAAAATAGAATTTTTATAAAGAATGATACTAGTATTTTACAAAAAAAAAAGATGGGTGTTCTAAGTTAAAGAACACCTCCAAATAATGCTAATCTTTGTCAAATTTCTCCCGCGACTAGGATATAGCTAGTATGTATAAATTTGGCTTAATTTTAAAAGAGGAAGCATACAAGTTTTGTAGATATATGGCATATAAGATGTGTATGTCACAAATAGAATAACGCAATAGTGAAATAATATTAATAAAGTGCATGGAGAGGATAACTGGATAAGAGATAAGAATTGGTCGAAGTTTTAATTTAATTAATTATATTATACAACACATTGCTACTATACTATATAATTTTCTATGCACATGATCATTATTCAAGCATCGAGGATGGGAGGCACATGTAAGTATGCATGCTAGAGCCGACCTTCTGTAATTTTGGCTACTTCTCTCAAACTAAGATTTAAGTGTTTGAAGAAAAAATTGCGGTGAATGCATGCATACTTAGTTTGTATAATGTATATTTATCCTAAGTTAATCATATGACCATAATTAAGAAGTTCAAATATGAATATGCAATGTTATACACATCCCAAGTTATCATTATGATAAATTTGGGTTTTTTATAACGACAATCTGCTCGTAGAGTTTATATTGGGTAAATTTCGTACTGAAATAATTGTCACTAAACTACAACAAGCTATGACAATAACCCACATTACGAAACCTCTATGTCATATAGGCTCGATCAAGAAAGTGTTGATAGGGAAAATTGAGCTCACCCACTCCACCAACCTGGTCACCCTTACGGGAATAAATTTGAGTAATTACTTATCTCATATTTTTAAAAATTATATTTTGACCCCCAAACTGTCACAAAAAATCAAATTCTAACTACACAGTTAGCTTTAGGATTAAAAGGACTAATATTATAACAATGTCATTTAATGAAATGAAAATATAATTTGACTTCACTTGCTGAAATCACTGATATAATTATCTCTCGTTCATTTATATATAGTAACCAACTGTATATTTGGGTTATTGACACAGTTTTCAATTATAAAATATAATCAAATAAATACATATATACACAATATTAATATGTATATAGTATATCATTTCTATGGTTTATTATATTAATTCATTTGCATTTTAACCAACCACTACGAAAAATATAATTGTTAGGCCCGGGACTTTCTTTTATTAACATGTTCATTGAGGATGTTATTCGAAACGTGCGTTCATCTTTACAAATCCTAGTATATACTGTCTAGTTTTTTACAAGTCCTTTTCCTTTTGTTTTATAACGAGAATCTGCAATCGTTATTATATATAAAATACATATAAAATAAATATTAAATTAATACAACAATTTATAAATTATGTCAGTTAGATAATTACACTATATATTTGAGAGTCTTTAATCTTATAGATGATGTATGATAAAGTTAGAACTTTCCATACTTCCCACTATTATTAAAGTCAATTACGTCGCCTAATCATAGAAGAAAACTTGTTAATGAAGTTGTGGATAAGTTATATATTGTTGAGGATAATTTGTTGGTTAAATTAATGCCGCTTTACACTTTTATTTGCCATATAGACCACTATATATATGTCACATACTTATCTTCATAGACTATACACAAATTTGTATTACTTCATCAAGTTTTATACTAGTAATAGTATTGGATATATCAAAGTTATCATGACCCACAACTTGTTATTTATTCATTTTCTACTTCATTACCTAATTAACTGGCGGTTACAATTATAATGTATGGACATAAGTGAATTGCCGGTGCTATTAAGCAACTTGTTAAATAAATAACAACCTAACTACTTAGAACCTAGGTTTTCTATATATCATAAATTTATATTCGGAGTTCTTAAATTTAATTTAATTGGCAGTTTATTCTGAGTCTTACATAGTCTACGAAAACTCGATTATAATCTAATCGGATATATATTTATTAGAAGATCCTTTTTTAATTGGATTTCAAGTAAACAATATTATGATTCGATATTGTTTTGTTCGAGTCGGTTTTCGCCAATCGACTCGGTTCTATTTTATAATAATTGATCAAGTCCATTCGACAACAAGTAACTGTGGACGCATAATGATGGGGATGGTTATCACATAAACATCACTAACGAAAAGATTATACAGGACACTTTATGTGTACCAAATATCTAATGTGATATATGGGGTCATGGTCATCTAATAATATGCAACTTAATAGTCTATTATGAATAAATTAGTGGGGTTTGGGAGGTTAGTTGTCTACATATCATTGGCTAATTGCAAAGTTTTGCATGTCAAATTGTCAATGGACCATATCACCATGTGATATAAATACATATAATCTCATTTTAAGTATTTCAAGACAATAAAGAATATATGCATATTATATACATAAGGTTCATAATTTTTATTTTCTTTCAACTTCAAACTAAAGATGAAACATTAATACATTTTTCAAACCCTCTTCTTTGCAATGTTCAACTTTTGTTTTGAGAATTTCTAATATATGTCAATGAATCAACAATACATATTATATAACTAATAGTCTTACCTCCTTTGGTTTATTTTAACTAATATTGATATTTTTTTAGATATACTCGTTCTTTTACTTAATTCAATTCATTTTAATTGACGTTATTTTTTTAGTTAACACTCTCCCCTAAAGCAACATTAGATTTGGTCAACCATGAGTCCCTCATCACAAGACAAAGAAATATGGCAACTTTTCATGAGTATCATCATGGGTTCTACATTCCCAAATCATCTTTATTTAATCCAAATGTAATCACTTTGAACTCCAATAACCATTTCCCACTTCTCCTAAACTGAAAACAATGGTGTCTCAAGATACAACAACAAGAGCTCCTAAACTCAGTTTAAGCTTAGGCTTCAATTCTGACAAGCCAGAAAACATCATGCAATTTGGTTGTCAGAAACAGAGCAGTATAAAACAATCTCCTAAATCCCAAAAAGATTGTCCATCTCTTACATTAAGTTTGCCATCAGACAATGATCATACCCATCAAGAAACATTCACAAAACATGAATTTGCTCTGAGTAATCATCAAGAAAATTTTATGGGTAGTGGAGTTTTGATTTTTTCTAACAACTCTGGATGTGTTGTGAAAAGGGAAAGAGAGACTGATGAACATCTTACAAATGATGATGATCATCATAAAAAGGGTACAAGAAAGAAGCTTCGGTTGACAAAAGAGCAATCTGCCATTTTAGAAGGCAGTTTCAGAGTTCATAGCACTCTCAGTCAGGTAACTAATATTACATGTTTTATCAACTTTAATGTGCCTTACGATCATGATGCCCGCAATGATGGTTAAGTTGACAGAGTGACTAAATTTATGATCGCAAACTCATAAATTTAATTATTTTATGCATATTTTTTGGTCGAGCCTTTCAGATAAGGCTTGTCTAGTGTTGTTAACCTGATTATCCCGCTAAGGCACTATCATAAAATTAATTGGCGTTAGATGGATTAATAAATTAATGAACTTTCTCTTTATTTCCTTATGAACATTCACATGTAAAACTCATAAATTGTTAGGAGCCAGTTATCAACAATTATTTCCGACTCTTATTTAATATTCTCTTCGTTTATCTTTTGTTGACGTTTTAATATTTTGTTTTTTTAAGTTGATGTTTATATTTTCAAAATATTTGATGAGTCTTTACTCTTAAGTCCCTAATTAATATTTCATTCGTTTTAAAATAGTTGACATTCTAGCTATTTACACATAGATTAAGAAAAATTAAAAGTTGTCAAAAAGTACATTGAAAAGTAGAATTACAATTATTTGGAACTATATCATTGGTTGATTGCTAATTTCAAGAGAAAAAATAGTTAAAAAGTTTATTGAGAATATAAAAGTACAATTTTCAATGTTAAAACGACAACTATTTTGGAACTGAGGGAGTATATTAGGGTTATAAATATAATATTAATACATGAATGTAATTGTTGATTAAATTATTAATGAGACACATGTGTGTAAAATGAGCTAAAATTAACAATTAAAAACCGTAAGGAATAGTAATATGTAGTGTCATAGTGATCAAGTGTTGACATATAAGTGGTTGATGTATTAGTGTCTAAAAGTACGATTGTCATATATATACAACTTATTATTATGTTGAAAATTTTGAATTAACACTATATTGATGTGCTCACTCCTTGATGAAGAATCAAAAAGTAGAATTGGCAGAAATGTTAATGTTGCGGCCGAGACAAGTTGAGGTGTGGTTCCAAAATAGGAGAGCAAGGTAACTCCATATCTCATTTTCACTTCAAATGAAAGTCATATCACGATTCACGAATTAGTTTTTATAAAACGTCAATTAAAATGAATCGGACGAGGTACGGAAATTGACATTTAGCATGCAGGACAAAGCTGAAACAAACTGAAGTAGACTGTGAATTGCTGAAGAAATGTTGTGAAACATTGACAATTGAGAACCAAAAGCTATACAAAGAGCTTCAAGAGTTGAAGGGAGCAGATCCATTGCAACCTCAACATCAACATCAAGCAATGTACATGCAACTCTTCCCTCCGGCCACCGCCACTGCCACATTGTCGTTGTGCTCCTCCTGTGAGAAAACTGCGGCGACATATCTAAAAGCTCCCATGACCGCGATCTCTTTGGCAGTTTCGGAGAGGCCTCCCGACGCTGCAATAGCTCCACCACCCCACCGGGGGCTTGCTTAGCACCAACTATAGTTTAACTGGTAGCTAATTGTATTTATTATTAGATTTATTATCAATCTTATTGTAATGATCATAGTGTATTGTCAATTATCATTAAATATGTTGTATTTTGTAATAACTAAAGCTAGTAAATCAGTTTAAATTGTCGTCAAATTTAGAAACAGTGTAATCCTAACTCAAGAATGAAGACCAATGGTCCTGATCTACACCTATAACCTAGTAGATACAATCAAATCCTAATTCAAATCCGAGTAATAAGTTCTTGGCTCAAATGATTAAGTGTTCAATTTTAGTCTCCTAAGCAAACCGAATTGTACTCAACTTCATCAGGGCCGATTTTGTACAAACAGTGTTTCTAAAGTTCTGTTTGAGTTCGAACGAACGAGAAAATGAAAGTTTGATTTGGTTCGAAAAATTCAAAGGTTCGAAAGAACGAAAATTGTTAGAATATTTATGATAAAATAGTAACATATTTGGAAAAAGTATAAATGTACGTAACCTCATGCTAAATTGAACTGAAGGGATGTAACGCAGCTTGTTAGAGTGAGCACGTGGCTACGAACCACAGTGACGGGTCCGAATCCCTACTCGCCCACAACCGACCCAGAGGGAAAGGTATTTCCTTTTGGGATAGGAAAATCGTGATTGATATAACGAACCAAAAACTACGAAACTCAGAATGTGGGCCTTTTGTCGAAATAGACTAATTTTTTCATAGATATTTATGATCAATCATTTTCTTTTTTACTTTTAAATGGGAGAAGGCATAACAGTATTTCATTGCTAAAATATAAATTGCTTAAAATAACAAGACATTTATGCTAACTTTAAGTTTCCACTCGGTTTAGAATAGAGTTTCAATTATATCAAACTGAACTCTAATCGAAACCGAATCAAGAGAATTTAAAGTTATCATATATCGGTTTGGTTTGAGCGATTTGATCTACATTAGCAATTTAGCAGTTTGATTGAACTCTCGCTAGTTTTGAGCCCAATGAGGCCCAATATACTATACGTAATTCACAACTACTCAAGCGAAGGATAAGGCTATCCAAATTCACAAACAAAACATCTCTCACTCACTCCCCATTACCAAAAACCAAAATCAAGAAAATGTCAGTCTCAGCCATCTTCGGCACAAGACTAGTGTCGCCACCTCCAATCGCCACCATCCCCACCACCAAACTACCCCCACCATCCACCTTCACCGGTGCCTCTTTCGGCGGACTGTTGGTGGAGTGTTCATCAAGGCCGCAGAAGAAAGCGACAGCTCATCACAAGAAAACAAGGCCACGGAAGACTTCGAAATGGGACATTAAAAGGGGACCCACTGTGTATGCTCCTCTGCCGCCTCTTCCACCGGAGTGGACTTTGGTTGCTGACGAGAATTCCGGCGGTGATGCTTCTCTGGTCAAACAAGACATGAGTTAGTCAAACTGGTTATGTCAAATGTAATGTTGTAATCATTGTTTTGTAATATGATGTTTTCTTGTACTTGGAACTTTTATTGGGTTTTTGTTATAAAATGGATTTTGATAATTGGATTGTTACATATATGTTTAGTGAAAAATGCCCTGAATTAGTTTAGTTAAATATGTTAGAATTAAGTAATAGCTTAAATGCATAATTAATTTCAACATAAACATGACCCAATGACGAAGAGTCTAATCTAGGAATATGTCTCGAGGTCGTTTATGAGTTGATCCAATAGTGAAATGAAAACGAATATTTACTACTTCGCAACAGAAAATAAGCCTAAGTAATTTAGTAAGTCATATTAATTTATCTAATTAAATTCTGAGTGTAATAGAATGCTAAATCTTTAGCTCCACACAACAGGCTTTTAGGGATTATAATTTGCCTCTTTGTTGTTGTTATTATTTTGAGGGGCGTTGTATCACTAGTTCAATTGATCTAATATTAGTAGTTCGATCTTGATTATTCTACATAATTTTAAAGTTCGATCTTCACTTTTATTCGTCTCAACCAAAAAAGTTGAAAATAACAATATAAGATGGCCGTTTCGAAATTGGATATGCGATGTAACAATGTAACTTGCCTTTGAACTCAAAGTTCTCACTTCTCATAGCATCTTTGTTGGATCTTAGGGAAAGAAAATGCCCAATGACTTGTGATAATTCATATTCATGGTGTAAGGATCCCCCCTATCGTTATTGTACCACAATTATGTCTATGTGTTGGTTAATGATGGATTATGTTTTTGTGAAGATCACGAATAGTTTTAATCTAAGCATGCAATGAAGGGTGAAAATAATATAGGAGTATATAGTGTAGTATACACAAATGAATTTATAGCTTAGGTGATAAACTAGATCACATTTCTTAGACTACATCAAATCGAAACTCGAATCGGAACTTTCGACTTAAATGAAACGATCATAACACTCAACCATTTAAAACACTTTGATACCATCTGTTCGATAGTACAAAAAACTATCATACTACTGGTTCAATCAAATAAGAGAAACTAAGAAGGACGAATTAATATTTGTTCATATGGTCGAAATAATAATATTATACACACGCCAGAATAGTAACACTTTAAAAAGTGAAATGACAACTATGTCCCTCCTGTTAAGAAATACAATTAGTAAGGAAGTTCAGTTAAGGGGCAAAATAATAATTTCATATCTACAAACTCCCTCCAACTAACTCAACCGAAACCAATATAGCAATAAGCCGATAACGCTGTCGTTTTCGCGAAACCTAACCTTAATTCCCTCCCCCCCCCACCCCCTGTGTCTTCAGGTAGCTACGTGGCAGAACCTCCAAGTTCACAGGCTCTACTGATTGATAGGTACGAGGTTTTAGCTAAAATTTGCTTCTTTATATCGTTTTGTTTATTTTTCTTGATTTTTTGTGTTGGAATTTTGACTTGCCTTATTCTCAATTTGCTGGAATAAATTCAGAAAAAACATACCCATTTGGCTCTTTTTTTATAGAATTAAGAATGACTTAGTGGATGATATATGAACATAGTTATACATGAAAATATTTTTGAGTAAAGTTGAACTCTTGAGATTTTTTTATTATATTGAAGGTGCAATCTTTTTGGTGTTCCATAGCATTTAGAATGACATACAGAATTATATCCTGTGGAATTTTTCTGTGTGCAATATTATATCAAGAAAATAGTTAATGAATATTGGCATTCTCAATGCCTTTGACAGGATCCTGCCTAATCGGGATAAGGGGATAGTTTTCAGTTTTACCGTTGTAGTAACAAGGAGGTTGTTTCCGAATTGATCCAACGTGAAGTGCAAGGATCGTGTTCTCCTTAACAATGTTGTACTTGATAAACTATATTTTGAAGTTACTTTTACTCTTGAGATTTTATTTGTCTTCTTAAGGTGCCGGCTTTAAGTGATGTGAAAGCTTTGTAGTTTAGGGTGTAATTGTTGTGTTGACATGGCTGATTCTTGAAGAACTTTGTTGTTCGTTTTTACTTGTTATTATGTATCCTCTTTGTTTCACCAGTTCACCTCAAGAAGAAGCTTAGCTTAAAGATCCCGCTTCTTTGAATTCGTTAAACTAATTATATTCTGTTATTGTCTTCTCTGTTAAATTAATAGAAAATGGCTATATATATTTTATTTTAATATTTGGCAGGGAAAAGTTTGCCACGGCAGAAGTCATGTCGGAACAACTGACACCTTCTAAGAGACCATATGAAGAGAATGGTGCAGAAGAAAATGGTAATGGGAAGTGTCCGAAATTTGAAGGTTCGAGTTCAAAAGATTCACCTTTGGAAAAGTTTCCTGCAGGCCATGTGATCCGAGTTCTATGCCCTGTTTCTAGAATGGGTAGTGTTATTGGTGATGATGGTGAAACGATCTCTCAGATCCGAGAAGATTGTGGTGTAAATGTACAAGTTGAGGGAAATGTACCCGGGTGTGATGACACAGTGATTATAATTTCGGGATCAGATAAAGATGTAGAAATGCTTTCTAAGCATGGTAAAGCTGATGGCGAGGAGGCTGATAAGAGTGAAAAAGGTGATAACATGGATTATAATGATAACAAAGAGGAAAATAAACAGTCTGTGCTCGTTGAAAATTCACAAGCAGTCAATAGTGACTCGTCTATTCACAAAGCAGTGATGATTTTATTTGAAAAAATAGTCGGAGGACTAGATATGAATGGAGCGGAGGAGGAAATGGATAACAAGTCTTCCTCTCATGTAATGAGGCTACTTGTACACTCTAATCAAGTGAGCACTTTGTTGGGGAAACATGGAAGCATCATTAAGCAAATGTCTTCTGAGAGTGGTGCAGATATAAAGATACTCCCTAGGGATAAGCTGCCTCTTTGTGCCTCGTCTACTGATGACCTGGTTAAGGTGAGTGGGTTAATTTGTAATCATCAATACACAAATGTTCCCCTGTAGTGGAGTTGAAACACAATCCAATATTGCTCAAGTCATATACCTTAAACTAAATCACACTTGTATTCGCTGCATTTAGGTTTAGTTGTCTTTTGTCACCAAGTAACTTGATACTTTATACTGACCTCATAGAAGTTTAGATATATCTACTTTATAGTGGAAGGCAAATTTATTTATGATGTTGATTTATTCTGCATCTCATTTTTTTATGTTCAGATGTCGGGTGAGCTGGATATGGTGAGAAAAGCTCTCCAATCTGTTTGTAAACAGCTGCTCAAGTGTTCTTTCAAACAAGACACTCTGTCTGATATGAAACCATTGCGTGACTTCAGCCACGCATCCTCTCGTCAGGATAACTTTTTGCAAACGGATCATTCTTCCCATGGACAGGGGGCTCCTTACTCTGCCGGAGAATATCGTGGGTTACATGCCAGAATAAACTCTCCTGATACCTTATCTTGTCGCTTATTATGTCCTAGCGAGAAGGTTCGAGGTTTGGTCGGGAAAGGGGGTAGCATTATCAATGCCCTTCAGCATGAGACTGGATGTGAGATCAAAATTTTGGAAGGTGTTGCTGCTTCGGATGATCGTGTAATTGTCATATCTGGGCCAGCGGTATGATTCCAGGACTAGATGAAATGTTTTGGCACAATTTAAATAGCTTTCTCCTGGTCTTTTGCCTCTAGTATCTATGCTTTATACGATTTCCTAATTTCTGTGCAGCATCCAGTGGATAGAGCTGCTTTACTCAATGCAGTTCTTCGTGTGCATGCTAGAATATCCCGGGCAGGACATGAAAGCAACGAGAGAAGTGTAACTGCAAAAGTACTTGTTTCCTCTGATCAGATTGGATGCCTACTTGGAAAGGGAGGTGCCATTATATCTGACATGAGGAAGTCATCAGGTGCTAATATTCGTGTATTAAGAAAAGAACACATCTCAAAGAATGCTGCAGAAAATGATGAAGTTGTTCGGGTAAGCTTAGTTGGCAAAAACTAAGGGAATGTTGGATTAAGCAATTAGTACTTACATAGTTTTTGGTGTATTATCACTTAAGGGATATGAATAGAGAAGGGTCATACGGTTATTGTCGAGCATGATGATTTCTCTTCAGTTCTAAAAACTATTGTAATAAACAGGTTCAATATGTACATTGTCCGAAAAAGAGAGATAAATTTGACTTTGTGAACTCTCTAGCAATCATCATTGTTTCTGATTCATGTTTCCAGATTAGCGGAGAAACAGAAACTGTTCATGAGGCCCTCCTGCAGATAACTCTAAGGTTGCTAGATCGTTTCTTCCGAGATGCATTTCCTTCAAATCACATGTTCCTGGATAAGTGGACTCCATTTGGAGTAGGGAGGGGGTTTTCTCCTCCAAGCAAGTATCACAATATGGGCCCTCCCCTCCACCAGGTTGGTGGACTACACCCACATGGTGGTGGTCATCCACTTGATGGGGGCCCTCCTTTTGCTCATGATTTTCGTGCACCTGGAATTCCAGAAAGAATGCCATCCTCTGCACCATGGGGTCCTCAGGTAACAATATCTGATCTTTTTAGTAACAGGTTTTAGTTCCCTGATTTATTTTATTTCATTACCCTAACCTGAATGTCAAACTCATCTCAAGCATTTTGCAGAAGAGGTCATGTTACTGTGTTCTAATTTAACGGTTGTTTACATGTATGTGCTCTTCAAACTTTGGTCTTTTTATAGGGGATGATTGATGGTGGTGGCCCAATGGGCTTCCCAGATTATCCAGGAGCTCCCGCCAGAAGAGGAGGATTTTCTGGGTATCTGTCTGTATAGTGTACTCTCTGTCGGATATAAAAGACTTCACTGTAAACGAAGTGCATCTTATTACAGGGGAAATCATCCTTTAATCATAACAAACACCACAATGGAAGTCGTTGTTCCTCATTCTGTTGTTCCTGCAATCTATGGTGAGGACGGTGGATGCCTAAGACAAATATGTGAGGTACATTACCCAAAATCATGTTAGTCGTCCTTTTTTAACTTGGAGTTTATCTGACATCTTGTACAAACTTGGATGTCGGATAGATCATTTTTTTGTTTTGCTAGTGCTAGTTAACAATTCCAATGTTACATTCCACATCTCTGAATAACCCATGTCGTTCTTCGTCCAGTATATGGTTCAACTACTTTGAAACCTTTTGTTTTCATTATGCTAACTGCATGTGTTTGAGAGAAAGATACATGTGCAAGCCACGCTAGCTCAATTGGTTGCAGTTTGCTCAAGTTAACATGCTACACATTCATCTTGTGTGCATGAGGTTCCTGCATTCAGGAGCAATAAAAAATATTCTTCTACTGTCGAAGTTGTTATCCTGTTGACCATTCATTCTACACACTTAAACTAAATGGAAGCATTGGTTTATATACAATATGTTGAGTTAAAGTAATGGCTTATTGTTACTCAATACTGATGTTTCTAATACTCTTTCAGATTTCGGATGCGAGAATTACCATAACTGATACTAAACCTGGAACAACTGAAACTGTAGTTACCATTTCTGGCACCCCTGAACAGACTAATGCAGCACAAAGTCTTATTCAAGCATTTGTAATCGGCGAGACTGAAGCGCCGTGATGCTGAAGTCATTTTGAGGTAGTATTTCTATCTCACTTGTAAATTCAAGTTACAATTCAATATCAAATGGGATACACTAGTGTAATCAGATACGGTGAAAAGTTTCATGATCAATAAATTTTCTCCATAAGTTTTTTTCAACCCATCTTTGGTTGGGAATTGCATTCTTGAGTGGCCTAGCGGGACTTGATGCTGAATACAATCCTTTCAATTGCAGTTGCAGAGCTATTAGTAGGAATTGAGTGGAGGAACTCTCAAACTTAGCGTATTAATAGTATTAATCTTATTGCCCAGCAGTAGTGACTATAGGGTAATTTTGAGTAAAAAAGGAGAATAATAAGACATTTCTATGTATATGATTATGTGCCTTTAAATCAGAATTTATCATGCTGTTTGGTATATGCTCATATTTCTAACTACGTTGTATCGTTGTCAAATTGACATGTGATACTCTAGAAAAATATTCTCCGGGCCAGGGAGTGTCGTAGGAAAGTGTACATCCCGGTGGGTTGAATTCGTTTAGCTAACTAGGTTAAATGACTAGGGAAACACGACCTAAACTTAAGAGGCTCAAGGAAATCCTTAAGCATGGTTCTCAAGTGAATCTTAACCATCCATTAAAGTACTAGTTCTAGTTAAACTTGTCATTCTTGACAAAACAAGATACAAGATATTTTAAAAATAATAACTAACTAGGTTAAATGAGTCATTTTCTTTTTTAACACGGTACTTCACGAAATCCTTATTAAAATTGGACTCGGGAAACACGAGATGAACATGTAAAAACGCAAAACATGGAACTGGAGTGTCGAGAAACATATAAGTTCGGTCACATGAAGGTCGGGTTATAATAATAGGCTAATGATATTTATATAGAATAGCTTATAATAAGCTAATGATATTTATATAGATAACATAAGTTGATGATGCTTACTTAAGAAGCCAGATCATGAGTTTACATGCCACAAGTTCACCATCTGATTTAATTGTCACTTTTACTACACAAACATCATAAAAGTCACCCCTACTATATCAATCCCTTAAGACAGACAAGTAAAACGACCCTTTAGGTTGCATGAAATGGTTTCACTTTGGTGATATTTTTGGCAATTCCTTGTACGGAACCAGCAGCTGCAACAAGTGATACAACCAAGCAAGAGAAACTCAAGATTTTAAGCCACATCCATTTGGCAGAAAACTTGGGTAATCCCCTCTGTGCGATGTGCATCTCTATCGGGAAGTAGACTGTTAAAGGGTAGAACACTGCAGCTCCAAGCAGCCCCAAGACGTCGTTGAAGAAAGGGATCATCATGGCGATCAAGGTTGCCAGCACAACGAAGATTGTCCTCCACACTAATCGGAATATGTTGATGTTGAAACCACCACCGATGTTTAATTCTTGGCTTATGAATTTGCTTTCGGACCATCTGTTGCTGCTGTAGTTCTCTACGAACCCGAAGAGGGGCTGGCAGTACACCTGAGACAACCATGAAATCAGTATATGTCAAGCATGTAAGATAAGGATCCATGACCCCTCACCATGTCCCATTCTCCATCTAATGGGTCGTTACTTCATAACTATTTATAATTTTTCCAAAGTAATGTGAACAATAGGAGGCGTGAAAATGTAGCGGTTAGATGATTTCATTACGAAGAATAGATTGTTACACTTTGTCCTTGGCAGCGTACCTGATAAGCGCCAACAAGGTGAACTGCAATGCAAATGTTGGCGAAGGCGACAAGCCAATAGGGTTCGTAGAAACCAAAGCCAGTAAGGAAGTTGCCTGGAGCTTTGTTCCCAAATGCTGCATATCCGAGGAGTCCACAAAGAGCATAGAACACTGTTGTCACCATGACACCGTACATGGCTGCCTTTTTCATCACCCTGTTCTCTGGTGGTGGTGGTGATCTTATTGTGTTCTGTAAATATACACGAATCATTATACTTCTACATGTGCTAAACTATTTGAGATCAAACTAGTGGCGGCGATTGTGTTGTGTTATGCAAATACGCGATCACTTAAAATTTTGTACATGCGCAAATACGCGTTCACTTAAAATTTTATACATGCCCAAAAATATTTGAGATCAAAATTTAAGAAGCAATAACGCCTATAACACATTTGATTACTTGTTTACCTGTATCTCAACCAAAACCAAAGAGAAGGCATAAGAAAATGCTATATTCCCAATGGCTTGAAATGTTTGCCAAACTTTATCTGATCCAGTTACATCCACTCCCACTTCAACTCCTGTTAAGGTTGACTTCGGTTGATGTTTTCCATCTAAAAAACACCAAAATTTGTAAATTGTCAAAGAATAGTATAAATAAATGAGTTAATTGTCGATTTGTTCCCATACAGTGGAGTATAGTTGTACTTTAGTCACAGATAATTATAATGATATAGAACAATCCATAAAAGAAACACAAGTACTGAAATATAGTTTTCCGAAAGTGACAAATTTTGGAATATGATTCCCCAAAGTGACAAATCTTGCAGTATGATCCCCAATAAATAGAGACTAGCGTGCAATGATGATTACGTTCAGGGTCTATATACTAACACTTACTATTTTTGGGACTAATCACGTATTTGAATGAAATATAAGAAGAACTTAGAGTGAATTGCACAATTAGTCCCCGATAGTGTCACCAAATTGCAGTTTAGTCCCCAATAGTGGCACTATGTAGTTTAGCCTCCGAAAGTGGTCAAAAGGTTGTAGATTAATCCCCACACTAACTATTTTGTTACCTTTTAACACCAACACGCTAGGAGAGGTTAAACTTGAGACAAAAAAAGATTTTTTTTTAAAGACATAAACTCGTTTTTTGTGTTAAAAATTAATGAAATTTTGCATTTCAACTTTGTAATGAATTTTCATGAGACATCAAAAACTAAACGGAATAATTAACGTGGGGACTAAACTGCAACTTTTTGATCACTTTGGAGGACTAAACTGCAACAGTGTCACTATTGGAGACTAAATCACAACTTAATGACACTATCGTGACTATTTATGCGATTCGGTGGAAAAACTTACCAGTGATAATTCTAGCTATGGAAAGACCAAGGCCAATAGTAGAGTAGGCAAAAGACATTGCTGCAGCAAGAATTGAGAGCCAAGAGAGCTTATGGAAATTTGGAATTTGGCTTAGAATAAGCTGGACAACACCAAACCCAATCATATATGGATAATTTTCCACTTTGCACTTTGTTTTATCATGTCCTTGCTTGTGAAAGCAAATTGCCCTCTCTACAGCACTACAACATATATGTCAACATATTAGTTTTATTTGAGTGATAACTTTGCCAAAAAAACTCAGTTTAAACCTAATAGGTGGTTGAATGGAAATTATTATATCTAGAGTTTGATTTTTTTAGATGATTATATGAGCATTCTATCATGTTCCATTAACATACTAAAGAGGTAAATGTAACAACGACCCACAACAAATTATGTTTCTGAAATCGCACGTTGTTTTCTAACAGTATTTTTTTCGTAGTATCAATTATGATGTAAACATTGATGAGTAATTATTTAAGATTTTTTATAATGAAAATAAATTATTCCTATCTAGTTGTCATTGTAGAACAAAATATTTATGCCAACAAATCAGTTGTTATCCTATAATTTAAATGTCATAATTTTAACCCATTAATTGTGTGGTACTAATAATTGTTCAAAAGGAATGGAAAGAATATCATATTAGGAAGATTATATTTTTCAATTAAGTATATATAACTAAATGACAAATAATGCATTAATTACGATCCAATTAATTACTCACACCATACTAATTGATGCAGTAATTGTGTATCCGATTGCTGTTCCAACTATGCTCATATATTGTGCTAGTCCACACAGCTGTACCTTCATACCACCTAAAAGTAATAAATACCCCAAATAAATAAATAAATCAAGCGTTACATTAATTTACATTAATAAATAAAAAATTCCAGTATTGTTACACATAAGATTATATTCATCAAAACATTACCTTTGTAACTAGAAGACATATTTAGAAAGTCAAAAGTCATACTCAATTCGAAAAATATATTAATTAAATTCATTAAATTTTACAGTATCAATTATAGAGCGACAATTATGGAATTACCTAAATGGGCACGGACGACGTGCATATAAGTAGGGTTTCTCTTCCCGGTTTCGGGTCCTGGTGACCGGTTACAGTCGATGAGGAGGGTGGCCATGTAGTAGGTGATGAAGGAGAAAGCGAGGAGGACCGCCGGACCAGCCACCCAACCTAGCTGAGCCATCGCCCATGCAAGCGAAAGCACTCCGGACCCAATCACGGCCGTTATGATATGTGAGGTTGCAGTTAACA
Organism: Echium plantagineum; assembly: GCA_003412495.2. Taxonomy (NCBI): domain Eukaryota; kingdom Viridiplantae; phylum Streptophyta; class Magnoliopsida; order Boraginales; family Boraginaceae; genus Echium; species Echium plantagineum. The sequence continues at coordinate 31,580,541 of CM016567.1, forward strand.
CGTTTCCTAATCATAATTAATGCATGGTCTTGATTATTCACGTAATTCCAAAAACATAATTTCAGGAAAATATTAAATGCATCATAACAACAAATTTAAAGTGAGTAGGTGAATTTATGAAATTCATCATCTCATTAATTAATATGAAGAAAATGAAAACATATATATAGAAAAAAATCTATAGTATATTTAATTTTTTAATTAATTAAGAGTTCAAATTGAATAAAATCCAATTTTTGGTTACCACTAATTGAATGTGATGCTTTAATCAGTAAATAATTCAGAACAAACTAGGTCAGTAAAAAAATTAATGCATGATATTGAGTTATACAAAAAATAATGGCTTTAGTGCTTTACTAGATAAAAACCAAATGCAATTGCAAAGTACAATTCATAAAAATAAAATGAAGTACCATTGGGTTTACTTGTTTTTGCTAGTAATAAAAAAAAATTAATGCCGTTAATTAATTGACTCATAACTTTGATATTATATATTACGACTAAAATTAAAATGTTGACGATAATAAAGTACAAGAAAATACTACATTTTGATATATTTTTCACAAAAATACTTACTATAAAGTATTCTAAGCTAAAGTTTTAAAAATCGAACACATAAAAATTACAAAATAGACGATGATTTAGTGGTGTAGAGTGTACAATTTGTTTGTTAACAAATTAAATATGTGTCTAAGTGATGAAGATGGCAAGCACGCGAAAAATAAGTTCCACCAGTGACTGAAGTTGGCAAAAAACACTCATGAATATGAAACAGCCACATATATACTAATTCATCGAAAAAAAATGTGAAATTTTTAGCATAAATGATGTCATGAAATGAAATAGTCTAGTAAGAAAACGTTCGTAACCAGAAGTTCATGGTTTTAAAACACACCTTGCTTATCGCTAATTATCGGAAAAAGAAAATGTTGTAGTGAAATGGAAATATATATTCACCTGTCCGTGTTTCTCCATCTTCATCCAACCCATTACGTTCTGGATCTCCCATTTCAGGGGTTTTGTGTGTTGGTTTTATGAAGGAATTAAAGAAATGTTTTATAGTAAAGTAAAGAAAAAATGAAAGATATAGTTTTAGAGTAGTAGGTGTAATATGTATATATAGATAGGACTATAGGTGCGATTAATGAGGGTCGGTTGACATACTGAAAAGGATCCTGATTAGGGTATGTTTGACAAAATTTTATTAGGTTTCTAATATAGAAGAAATGGTTATTAAATTGGAGACTTGTTTGGTAAAGATTATCCTGAAAAGAAATGAGTGACTTAACTATTTTAGGTACGTGTTTTATGGAAATAAATCATGTTGGCGACATAAGTCTAGGATAAATGTTACATATTCCCTCCATCCCAAATTGTATGACATGTTTTGACACGACTTATAACGTAAATATTTTAAATTTTACACGTGCAAAAACTATAAAAGTGTGATATTTCAAAAATATACATTGAAAAGAACTTAACAACATCTCATATATAACTATATTATTCCTTATCGGCTAATAGAAATTTACGGTCAAAATTTTCACTGCTTGACTCCCAAAATAGAAAGCGGACAAACAAATTGGGATGGAGGGAGTACGATATCTTATATGTGATGATACTCCCTCCGTCATTTTTTAACATGTTGTTTAGCAATAACATACTTTTTTAAGGTTATAAAATGTGTTAGTACTATTTTGTCCTTTTGCAGGAAAACTTAAAAGCCAACTTGATCAAAAAGCACATTGAAAACTTAAACACCATGTTAAAAAAAATATAAGAACTTTAGTCTAAACACCAAGTTAAAAAAAGTGAGAGGGCATTTTATATATATAATTGTGAATTAGATTAGTGAGAAAAATGATACATTGAACACCAGAAGCATAATAAGGTGAGAGATTGAAGAGTTCTTTCAAATTATGGCTAATTCATTTGATATGATTGTACGTACATGTATCATTGCACAATAATTAAGTGAATAGAATTGTATGAAGTTGAGACTTGAGAGATTTGACTTTAGGATTATAAATCTTAGATAATAATAAGTTTCGATATTAATTCAAAATATTACGTTAATAATATTGTGTCACAATATTACACATTGTAATAGATAGAACAATAATGCGAACAAGCACGACGTACAATTTTTCCAAGTAGTTATCTTTATGTATCAAATCATATGTTGGAATAACAAATATTAAAGTTGTGAGTATAATAACAATTTACATTATTAACACATTTATCAATTACTAAAATTGCCACTCATCATCATTATCCATAAATTCGTAATATATATTTGCTGTCTTTCAGTCTCATTTTCCAAACGTAATCATTTTTCAAATATCTAAATAGGGACTTTTTATTTATTTCACCATTTAATATAGCGCCATGAGAGGAAAAAATATAGCCTATCGTTTAAGAATTATATTGAAGAGCATTGAATAACAGCATATAATAATTAGCATAAAGAGTGTTTTTTACTAAATTAGTGATGAGTATTAGAATTTTGGGATATATATTACTACGCTATTAAATCATATTCAGGTTTTTAGCTAGCCTAATGGTACCGGCATGGATTTGAGCGAATTGGACAAATAGTCCTCGATAGTGTCACCAAATTGTTGTTTAGTCCCCAATAGTGGCACAGTTATAGTTTAGTCCCATAATTAGACAAAAAGTTGCAAATTCGTCCCCACATTAATTATTCCGTTAATTTTTAGTACCAACACGTGATGAGAGGCCGAATTTAGGACAAAATATGATTTTTCAAAGACTAAAACTCATGTTTTTTTGTGTATAATTGAACTTCATCATCATAGAGCTGAAATGCAAACATTCATTAATTTTAAACACCAAAAATGAGTTTAAGTCTTTAAAAATATAATTTTTTGCACCAAATTTAACCTCTCATCGAGTGTTGATGTTAAAAATTAACTAAATAGTTAAAGGGAGGACTAATCCATAACTTTTTGGCCATTTTCGTGGATCAAATTGCAACTTGCAACTTGCTGACATTATTGGGGACTATTTCAATAATCCGCTCGCATGGACTTCAAGAAGTCTCGATTCTATTTTTGCAGATTATATTTAAATATACTTTATCTACTTTCGGGATTGCTGTTGCAACGTTAGATTCGTTTGAGAAAGAAAAAAGGGGGTGGGAGGAAGGCGCTTAGCCGCTACTAAACCATGAGTAATTAGAATAAAAAGTATTAAGGTTGATTAATCGAATGACGATGTTATATTGTTCTTTATATAGATGATCTATAACATTTCCAACCCCTTTGGATGCATCAGTAATTGGAATGGATGTGTAACTGTACATGTGTTATATGTTATGCCTATGACGATCTTAATTTGCTCATTTTTATCCTCTCTTTTTTTGATAATTTTTATCCTTTCAATAATTTTTATCCTTTCAATACAATATATAATCTTTATTTATCAATAACTTCATGCATATCATTAATTCATTTGAAAAGTTATCTATTATATTGAATATTCATAAATTAATAAACAAAAGTGTTAATTATATTGAATTGAGAAAAGTACTCGCGTACAACTAGTAATCAATTTATACACATGGTTTTTGGATGGTGTAAATGTTAAAACCATTTTTTTCTAGTCGGTCGGCCTTATTGGTACATGGATTATCTTAATTAATCAACGTGAGATTGAGTTTTCAATATCTTCTATATGTACACGTAACTTAATTCACAAGTTTACAGTTTACACATGACCTTAAACAGGACGACGACTCTGATAAAACATTCATGATACTTTGGGAATGTTTAGAAGCCTTGAAGATGGATGATTTCAACTTGGCTCTTCTTCAATAGTGTGGGGTTTATTTGAAGGTAGAATAATGGTAGTAATTGAAGGAGGTAATTAGTAGTGATTTTGCAGTGTGTGGTGGATACTGAGTATTCAGACCATCGATATATGAAATGTCATTAATTTGTTGCCTTTATTATCGTTGAAAACCAATTCAAATTTAATAGACCAAGGTCAAATTACCTTTTCTTGTGAATCGAGTAGGTAAATTAAATATGTAGCTACTCAGATCCAAATAAAATAAGCCTTTAAACATTTGATATATGGATGAATGGAGTATATGGAGTAGTATATATAGTGATTTCGTATTTTCTTTTAAGGCTTCTTTCACTTTTCACGATCAGCGAGATACGTTTTAGAATGTAAGCATTTTTAACTCTATACTCATAAAAATTATAAAAAATTTACATTTTAAAAATATATTAAAACGAATCAGACAAGATTTTATACGACTATATTATTTTTTATACGTTAATGATTATGCTCAAAATTTTTAAAATCCGACTCCAAAAATAAAAAGTAATTGGTATTAAAAAAGGACGTAAGAGTATATACTCGTTCATCGTATTTATAATATACAGTTAAATTTTTAATAAGTATAGATTAGTTGTGCACATTGAAGGCATGGAAAAAGAATGTTGGAAAATGAAATCACTATTATAAATATATTCATGGATACATTGCGTCTGAGGTTGTGTATGATAAAGGAAAATGAATCTAAAAGTGATAATACAGTATGTCACTATAACTCTATAAGGTAAAACTTGATCCTAAAATGGATAATATACCACTAGGCTAAATGGCTAATAGAGTAATAGTCATTTATAACAAAGAATTAGAATGTTACTAATAACAATTTGAGCCAAAAAACAAAATAAGAAAAACATATGTAGTGAGGGATCACAAAGACAAGAGGAAGTACTAGTTGTAATCGTAATTTATTCATTTTCTATTTAATAAATTACATCCCGTCATAAAATAGAATGTTGCCAAATTATACTACTCGATCATATTTTCTTTCCTATGATCACTTTTATAAAAAGAAAAAAATTCAATATTGATTTTTATTTTGATTATGACGGGTGATAAAATTCATAATCTGAAGGGGATTAAAAAAATCATTAAATTTGAACAAAAGGAATTGTTATTAGAATTTGAAAAGGAGGTACTATTAAAAACAAATACAAATGAACAAAGGATACTATTAAAAGACCGGAGTCAACATATGGATCTAGCCCACCTAGTTCGGCCCAAATCACCAGGCAGGAAGTTTGTTAAACTTTTTTGAAAGGGTAAACTAATAATGTGTTTTTTTCAACAGGAATCAGGATTGCTTGAAATTTGGATCCTGGTTGAGAAATTTATGAAGTACTAAATTGTGACTTGTGAGTTGTGACATATTCTTCAAATCTGGTTGAGAAATTGGACAACTTAACGGGACAAGCCTGATTTGTTCTTTACTTATGGATTCGCACACACATACACTCATGATTCGAAGTTTCTTTTTCGAACATAGTTTTGAAATTGTAAAATTAAGAAATATTTTGGAAATATTATAAAAACATCTAAGAAAAGATGTAAAAAAAATTAAAAAATCAAGATAAGTTATACTCCCTCCGTCCCTAAATGATTGTCACATTTTGAATTTTCATGGTCAACAAAACAAGAATTGAAACGTAAATATCTCTTATTTTACATGCGAAAAAATTATAAAAATTTGATATTTCAAAATTATATATTGAGACAAATCTAACAAGATCCTACAATACTATATTATTTCTTATCGTTTGATGAGAATGTATGATCAAAGTTTGTAATGTTTGACCACTAAAAGTCAAAATGTGACAATCTTTTAGGGAGGGAGTATATGTTAAAAGAAATTCGAATAAGCATAAATATTATAAGTATATGAACTATACTAAAAATAAAATGAAATATTTTGAAATCAATGCTATATAAAAGCTTGAAATAAGATGTTAACATATTATTAAAATTTTATGTAGAGTTTACATCATTTAATAGTTTTCGTAAAAATATCTAAAATTTAAATCTAAAAAATGAAAAGACAATTGTAATTATCTAACGCGTTAAAAGTTTGAGCTATAAGTTATATATATGTATGTGTTCTAAAAAGTTATGAATTAATTAAATATTAAATCAATATATAAGCTTTTTTTAAAAAATTATTTAGTTCATATATTTCTAAGAAAAAATTGAAAGCTTAAAGTTTTTTCTACGAAAAATAATGATTTCGAAATTATAGAACATTTCATTTCTATAATTTCAAAAGTAGAAATTTTTCGGATATTTCGTATGAAATGTATAACACAAATGTTTAAAATTATTCGCATATTTTGTTTCAACATTTGTTGGTGCATCTCTGCAGCAACAGCAAATCAAATAACATTTAAGTCAGTGATACTGAATGGGCTTATGTGACGTAATTACAACACCATTGTAATGAATTCTATAGGTTTTTAAACTTGTAATTATTCAAAGTTGGTTTAATCAGTTTGTACAACTTATCTTGCATCTCCTATTTGGCTAAGTCTACAATCAGCAATTCTTGTCTCAATAGCCACTTCATATGTGTTTTGAACATTTGTTGGTGCATCTCTGCAGCAACAACAAATCAAATCACATGTAATCTTATATATCTTGTCAGTGATACTGAATGAGATTATGTGACGTAATTACAATACCGTTGTAATGTATTGTATGGGTTTTTGAACCTGTGAATTATTCAAAGTTGGTTTAATGATTTTTATAAACCTATCTTGCATGACTTCCAAATATGCAATAAGAAATTCTTGTGTCTCAACATCTATTTTATATAGTCCCTAACATATGTTTTTGTTCCTTGATTTGTTGTAGAGACTAATTGATTAGTTGTGAGGTTATGATACTATGTTCATAATTGTATATTTTTTATTGCTATTGTTTTTATTTATACCAATTGTCTGTATTTAGAGAGCATTACTTGGTATTTTGTAGTGTTAATAAATAAAAAGGCAGTCACGTAATTGATTAGAAAAAGTAAGAATGGTGTCTAACTTGAGTGCATCGTCTTTATAATTGAGTAAGAAATTAACTACAAATCGTATCAATATCACAAAGCCTTTGACTATCATTATACACTTGTACTCTAAATCTGTTATTTTCTTTAAACCCTCTTGCATTTTTTCCACTTCGGTATCGTAGTGAGCTTTTGTCTTTCTTACTAATTGAGCTTCCAATTTAATAAATATATCTATCATATTTATATACAAACATAAATTTGTTCTTAGTTTATTTTAAAGCACAATGTTAACGTAAATAATATAATGTTACACATTTACACATAAACAATGTGAATTATTGATAATGACTTAGTCTTGCACATTTACATTATAACAAACTCGTAGACCCCATATAAAATCCATCTTGAATATGATAAATATTAAAATTAATTATTTATAAACCTAAAAACATGATAAATACAACAAACTCAACTAAACCTCTCCGGGGTACAATATGTAATTCCGTGGTGGTTAATGCACCATTACTAAAGTTGGTAGCCAAGAGTTGTATGTTTGATAAATCTGGAAATCTGAAATCGGAAGTATGACGTTTGATTGTAAGTGACTGAATGCTGAATTGCTGAAAGTAAATTGTAATTGAATTTGAATACTGAATTTATTTATCTATTTGATAACAGTTTTAAGAAAAAGACTGAATTTGAATTATATTGGCAATTTTATCCCAACCTTAATTAATTAACAAATTAATTACACATCTCACTTTCAACTTCCAAATTTTACATAAAAATATTATTATTAACTTATAAATAATTATAAAATGATAAATATGATTAAATAAATATTTTAAATTTAATAAACATATAAATATTAAATTAAATTACTCAAAGTCGATGAAACATTACTTTTTCTTAAATTACTTTAAAACTGAAATATGTTGCAATTCTCCACACATAAACAACTGTATCATAACTTCAAATGATAATGAAATATAACAACACAAAAAATATCATTTCAAGTTAATTTTTTAATACATATTGTTAATTTAGTCATTTAAATAATTACTTATAATACATAAATATCTAGTACTATATTAATCTCTTAGTATACCAACAAAAATTTAAGAGACTACTAAAGCTAAAACACAAACAAGCATCTTTGAATACATCAACATTAGAAACATTGCATTTACAATGGCATAACACATTACATAATTACAATGCATATGACTTTATAAGAAATAATATACTGACAAATTATGTTGAAAAAGAATATAATGTTGTAACCTTTGCATCTATGTATATTATATAAGTAAAAGAAGCATGCATACACTTCATTGTAGAAAAAGGGCTGCTCCAACCAAGGCTATCCAGAGTGTTAAAGCTACCCAAAATGTTTGACTATTCTCTATACCAACTGGTGGCTTCCATTTGAGGAAATCCCCGAGCCAATCTCGCCCGGACGGTACCTGATTAGTGGTGGAACCACTTATTTGATCGACGTCCTTGTATTTGTCACTCCACGTGCCTGCATAACTGTAAACAATATGGATGTAGTGTAAGTGATTTATAACTTTTTCTGAAGCCACAGATATACGCACGAGTTAGGAGAGTCAACAGTGTTCATTAAGTTTTATTGATGTCAATGAAATGCATCAGTTCAATAGTGATGCATCAATTTCCTTGGTTAACTTCACTAACAAGTACCAAGAAATTGATTATGTAGCTTCCTCTATTTAAGTATATGTGCTTGAATTCGCATGGCTTGATACTAGAGGTCCCCATCCAACTCTTCATCAAGTAAAGGCGAAGCTATACAACAAGAGAAATCTACAACAATTAAATAATGAAGATATTTGGAGGGGCGATTTCCAGCAGGGGAGAAGGTGGGGTGGGGGGGGGGGATTTGCAGCAGGGCGCGGGGGTAGGGTGCAAATTTTGAGGAAGGGGCGATTTCCAGCGTATGGCAAATCGTATCACATAAAGGCTCTGTTCTGGCAGTAGGATATACCCAAGAAGCTAAGCAACAAACTAAAAATGTTTTCTTTAGCCTTGGAAGTTCTAAGAATTTGATATATTTCTTGCTGATGTTTGTGATGTTTAATGGATTATATTATGGAAACCAAATCATTTAACAAAAAACCAAGATTACCTGTCATAGCTCGATCCTATCAGTGGTATGGTAACCATCTCGTCTTGGGATATTTTGAGCTTTGGTGCTTGCAATATGTATCTAAGTTCTGCAGCTTGGCGTTGAATACCGACACTAGGATGCTTCTGTTCTAATTGCCTATATAGTGCTATACAGTCTGCATGGCGGTTATTAGCTTCATATGCCATAGCCAGCCATATTTGTATCTAGAAACGGAAATGATAATCTTAATTTTAGCATGTTAGCAGAATATTCCAAATTAGAATATATCGTAGTCAGTTAAATCACGACTGACCTCTCCTCCAAACAAAGTTGGGCGTGGAATAATTGTTAGCGCGCCTTCAAGGAACTCAATAGCACGACTGTACATGCCCTTTCCATAAGCTCTCTGACCCAACTCAAACATCAACTCAGCTGTTTTTCTCCTCTCTGCTTGTTCTTGTGCTACCTACATTTCCCACCTGAGTTGTTATATGCACACCAAAACAATGAAAGGAGGAGGGAGAAATTACTGAATTATCCCCAACAGAGAAACCACTAGTTAGTTATAAAACTAACGAGAACAAACTCGTTGACAGGCAAACAAACGGGATTAAAACCTGTTGAGAAAGAAACACGTGGTGCACTGTTTTTTATCATTTGTCAAAACTAAAGATTTCGTTACACCTTTCGTCTCAAAACATTGAAATTGAAGACTAAGATTCTTCATTATTCATGCCATTTGGGATTCTTCAAACAAACATCAATCCTTCATTAGACAAGTAGATTGCCTTATTAACGAGTGTGGAACTCGTTTCTATTCTTACTAACGAGCTGCTTACACGTTAATGGAAAAGGATAAAATTGCAATTTCATCATGTGAAATTGCTGTTCTGGTGTGTATAGTGTTGCCCATTTCCCACATATACACTTCAGCTAATCACGGATGTCAACGTAAAGCTAAATACAATCCAACTAATCCTTGTCTGGAATTATGACACTCACACAATGACACAATTCTTTTTCATGAACACCAAAGTACTCACCTAAAAGAACCAATCTTTCAAAAACAATTGCATTTTTTAGTTCTATCGGAACTCAAGAGTCAATTGGGGATTTTCTGGAGAAGTACGAGTCCTTGCGACTTTATAGAGTAGTGTACATAGAACACGACACTACCTACACTTCTTATCCTTACGTTGAAGATAGTTGTTTGCACGTCACACTCAATTCAGAAAGAAACACTTTGCTGTCATAAGGCAGGCTGCATACTATCCGAACCCCCTTATGCGGGAGACTCTTTTATCACAACCTAGTACAATATTCTATTAATCAAATTTTCCGCCTTCTAATCAGTGGAAACAATATCTTAATCAAATTCAATTATTAAAAACTAACTGAAAACCATATCTAAACAATTTCATCACAACGATCCATATTCGCTATATAATAAAAGTGCAAACCATATAATACTCTATAACCCGAGGTCTACCAAGTACGCACTGATGGCCACGGGTCGGCCATTAGGGAATTGCAAAACATGTATACATGCCAAAAAATTAATTAAATATGTGAAGATTAATCTTGATTTGTTTATTACCTTTTCAAGCTCTTTTCGTACACGCAACTTCTTCTCTTCTTCAGATTCCTCCCTCCCCTCATCATCACCATCACCATTATCTCTACTCAAAAGCTCATCAGCTTTCTTCTCAAGCTCCCTCATCTCCTGTATCTCCTTAACTCTCCTCCTCATATCCATTTCCCAGCTCAACCCATCATTAAACTCATCCAACCCATCATCTTCAACCCCATTTCCATTCTCATCATCACTTGAATTCTCATAATCCAGAGCATTCAAATTACCATTCTTGGAATTTGCTCTGACATGCACATTTCTTGTGATCACTAGTCTTTCTTTAGGTAAAACGACGTCGGGGAGGAGTACGCGTGGCTTGGAGGAACGTGTGGTTGGAACGTGGATGGGGTCGAGTAAGAAGGCGGCGGAGGTGGTGGTGGTGGTGGTGGTGTTGGAGAGGATGAAAGTCATGGTGGAAGAAGTAAGAAGAGGAGGAGATGAATTGAATGGTGGTTTTTCTTTTTTGTGTGCTGGAAATATGTGGAGGGAATGGAAGTTAGATTTTTTGGATGGTTATATGATTAGGATGGGGTCCTCATCACTTCATTTTACTATTTTACCCTCTCAAAGAGGAGGATTTTGTAAATTGCAAGGCTAAAACAGGAAAGAAAAGCACTTTACAATTCAGAAAACTGTGAAACGTCTTACAAAAGGGAAACGGATAATCTTGAGTATACTCTAACAACAATATAATAAAAATGGGAGAGATTATTGTTGTGTTGCAATATGTTTACGTGGAGTATACGAATTTGCTTTTTCTTTTTTCTTGATTATTATTACTTCTAGGACTAACTAATCTAATGTAATGTAAGTAGGGAGTATATACTAATAATTCTAGGGGGTGAAACTTAGGCGAGTCGTCTAACATCGTAGGTGTGTCATGTGTGCGCGACAATAAGTTATGAGAAAACGGAGCTGCATTACCACATCATGTATTTCTAAAAGTTGTCATTCGTTTATCGTAAAATGTTGGCGTGTCTAACAATTGGCTACCAAACTTGCAACTCTAAATTGTTGCTACATTTTTTTGGTATGGTATAATGCCTAGATAGCAAAATGCATCTTCAAAGTGATTAATATGTAACCTTTTGTACGGATAATATATTTTAAATATATATGCTATGGTTTTTCTCAATTTAGACTGAGCTCTTACAATTTAAATATTGGCCTGATGGTTGCCGGGCCTAAGAGGCTAGTCAATATAAATAAGGACAAATTATTAATCATGATTGATTAGACGAAAGCACCATGCTAAATTTGTGGTATTAATTCAGCCTTTCGATCGAGAAGAATACCCCCTCTTGCTCATGAATAATTGATTTGGAGAGGGATAAATTAAACATTCGATTTTCGAAAGGCTAGTCATTATGATTTAATCAAATAACATAGTGGGAAAAATGTTCTTATTAATGAAGAGAGACGATGTTGGATTTGAAATTTATTTATTCGTTTATTAAAAAAAAGTCTAGTCATTATAGTGAGTTGCACAAAAACAAAAATTCTCCAAGGAGTACTTATTTCAGATTTAACATCAACTGCAAAGTCCAGATATTATTACCAAATTGAAAATGCAAAACATAACAAGTCTCTCACTAAACTGGACAAATATTTTGAAACAAATGAATCATCAAATTTACAAACAATAAAACATAAGATAGCACAAACTGCAAAACAACAGCTTTTATAACCAAAACAGACTATAACAAAAGTGAAATTAACTCATCATTCACATTTTTTAAAAACAAAATGGTGATACTATGAATACAATCATACTATAAATAACGAATACATAAATTCTTTGCTAACGTTTGCTTGAATCAGATTATTGAATCATAGACAAATAAACATTCACATATTAAAACCTTCAAGAGCTTGTGAAAAAAGCTTAATATTACCATAATCATTAATCACAATGCAACATCACAATCACAATTCCATTGCTTGTGTATTAAACAATATATATAAAAATAATAAGGCCCCCAAAATTTTAACCTCATCCTCCAAGTACCCTTTTGATTCTTGACATTCTTAGAAAACGAAAGAAAGTGAGAAAAACATTTTACTCAAAGCAATAAAACATTGGGACTTTTTGTTAATAGTATATGCCTGGCTCCATCCTGTGTGCCCCTTAACCACCAGCTGCTGCATTGAACTATCTGTCAAATCCCAAAAACAGCCTTTGATTCAGAGAGTTATCAGATGGTACCTCTGCCTTTGGGAGGGCAATTCGGTCATTACATGCTGAAAATGGCCATGATATATTAGCAAGATAAGCCATTTGCATGTCCGAGGACCAAACAAAATGGCCCGCACAGACATAATCTAGTGGTAAAGTCAACGACATATTCGACCCGTAGAATCAAGAAAAATGTGCTTTGAGTGATGGTATGTGTATTAGTGTAGGCAAGGCAGAAAGAACATATAAATAAAAGAAAGAACATATAATGTCTTGAGGGAGAGATGAAAACTAAAAGACAAATGTTCTTGTTGCCACAACTTTGTCTGATGAGAAAAGGAAAGGGGGGGAGGGGGGGGGGGGGGTAAATTTGGAATAGAGGAATTTTTGTTTGGACTTGGGAGTGGAAAATGTCAAAGGAGTCTTGGGATTATGTAGACCATTTTTCTTGGAATCTATTTCTTGAAGTAATGTCTTTATTCAATGTAGTCGTCCATTTTAACTAGGAGAGGATTAAAAATCACGTGTATATTGAAGATCGAATTAATGCTTCAATTTAAACAATTGGTTATAAGCCAGTACTCATTCAAGCATATAGTGGAGGGGTGTTATCGAGCCGGAATTTGGCTCGGATCGGATCATAGTTCGAGATTATAACCTGAACTGGCTCATAATTGAAAAAAGTATACGATGACTCGGTCCGGGACCAGATTGAAAGGACTCCAAATTGACCAAATTCATAGTTCGAGATTAGAACCTGAATTGGCTCATAATTGTTCGTATCGTTAATGAACTATAGTCATTCTCATATTTGAAATTTGCATTTAATCCTCACCGTCTTAAACCTAAACCTCGTGAAATCCATAAATGATATTCAACCTAAATTTCTTCTCGTGTTTTATATATATAAACAAGGAGCATATCCAACAATCAACATGATAGCATAATTTAACGATTATTGTGTCAATACGAAGTCTTCTTAGTACATCCTCAACGAATAAAGGATACATACTCCGGTTAGAAGAGGACCATAGTCACATGTGACATTTGTTCTTTTCATTTGTACCACCCTTCGTGCAGGACTGCAATGTGGATTATTAATAATGTTGACTACCAAGGATTGTTGATAAAGAGTCGAATAATATGTTAAGTTTCATGTACCGGCTTCACTTGAATGGCGTTGGTTGTTGCCTATTGACAATTTGACATAAACGCCCAATAAAACAGATGGCTCGTTTGGTTATGGATGATACCATATAAGTTGGAGTCTATAATTGGTGTCTGTTATACATATCAAAACAATAGGTACTTAGGTGTATAATGACAATTATATCTCCCAACCTGAAGTTGTAGGTTTGAAACTGCAAGTAGGGGTAAAATAGTCATTTCGTTAAAAAAACGCCATTCTCATGATGTGTATAGAGAAACACTTCTACATAGAACAACTAAGGCAAGGTGCAGCTGTGCTCTGAAGTTTTTCCTTTTTGAAAAATAGAATTTCATCATTCATTTCGTAGAAAATCAGTTATTTGATCGCTTAAATTTGGATTTATTTATATTTGTATAATACAAAATACTTCACCTTCTATATAAAATTCTTGATTTCACCATCCTTAAAATTCATATCTTATTTAAATATACTGTATTGGACAATGTTAAATTCTTGATAAACCAATATATTTTTCAAGTTTTACATTCATGTAAGTTTATAATAAGATGCCCTCGGAACATAACTACACCAATAAACAAATTAAAGTAAGTGGTATTGACTCTTCGTGTAACAAAGTTTGCGGTTTTTCGATTTTCATAATGAATAAAATTTGGGTTAAACTGCTTAAAATTTAAAAGTAAACCTTTAATTCTGATAAGATCTTTTTAAGGAGTATTTCTTTTTGCAAGCCCATAATGTTCCTAACTTACTGATAACCCAATAATTAAATAATTTGGTTAGCTAGTTATCTATCCTATATATAATTCACCAAAGGGTGAATTAGTTATTACAAATGAAGCCCCATGATCTCCATATTTGTAGGAATAAAGCATCTCAATATATTTGTAGGAAACATACATTAATATAATTGTATTATTTAAATTTTATGAATATTTTGTACATAACTACCCATCAATATTATCAAATAAATGTATTTTTCATTTTTCTAAAAATGACTTGCAAAAAAATCTTTTAATATTTATTCATTTTTTTAAACAAATTTACACAGGCTGGACTATGTACAAACGGCTAGTCTTTGGTAATGTGACAACGACTAGGAGGCAAGCATCACCGACAGCAATATAAATGGCATAATGTTTGATTAAAGTGTAATTAGGACAATGGTTCAAAAAGTCAAACACTAACCAACACTGATCAAAAGTTAGGCCAAAAGGGCAAGTCTATGAAATCATAAATGTTTTTGTTACTATGCCGAATTTATGTTTTGTCCAGGCTCTGTCTTGTACTCTGCTACTCTTATAACTACTGCAGGTTTCTCAACAGTAGTAGCCTACACTAGGCTTCCTTAGGGGGTGCAACCTCTAACAAACATTAAATGAGTAAAGTAAATGGTAAGAAAATGTTTTCGATGGAAATGTGTATCGAACTCATGATCGTGTAGTCACGAACGTGCGGCACGCCTAGTCTAGTAACTTATACTTATTTGCTGGCAAGGTTGAGTGCAAAGTAAAGGGAATAGCAAATCCATTTAGCATATCTGCATATGTAGTATTCGATCAAGAAAGTATTTGAGATGAAAACTGTGAATCGAACTGGTGACATTGTAGTTACGGGCATGCGACACACCTAATTTAGCAACTTATACTATATGTCGACAACGTTGAATGCAAAGTGAAGTAAATAGTAAAATCATTTAGCATATGCAATATCTGATCGAGAAAGTGTTTGCGATAAAAACTGTGAATCGAACTCGTGACCGTACGATCATAAGCGAACGACACGCCTAGTTTAGCAGCTTATACGTATTTGTCGACAAGGTTGAGTGCAAAGTTAAGTAAATAGTAAAAACATTTAGCATATGTGATGTCCAATCAATAAAATGTTTTATATAAAAACTGTGAATCAAACTCGTAACCATACAATCACAAAGTGCGACCGACCTAATCTAGCAACTTATACCTATTTGCCAGGACGGTTGAGTGGAAAGTGAGATCAAGATTATTTTGAGTGGGTACACGAGAGAAACGTAAGGAGGAAATTATGATGAACTCATAATTGATTTGAAAGTTGATGTATAGGATTTCACGATTGCTTCACCTTTCATGTCCATCCAAATGGCTGACGATGTGACGTTAACAATGCGTCACTTTGTATGTAAATAACGTCATTGATTTGATTGGTGAACAACACTCAAAATACTTTCCTTCCATCACTCGATTTCTTCAATCTCTAGAAGAAGAATAGTTGAATTATTTATTGGATAAAAGGAAGGAGTATATATATTCAGTAGATAATTTGCTAAAATGCATTACAAAATTAAAATTTATTAATATCATGATAAATGTATTATTTATGTCATGAAATAATTTGAAAATAAATAACAAAACACTATTTAGATGAATTAGTTTGAAAATGAAATAAAGAGTACTACCCTAACTAATCTCGTTTTACGTTAAAGAATTAAAAGATGATAGAGTTATTTATAAGTAGATTATATTTATAGTATTTTAATTAATCAAAATAGATATTATTGAAAGATTGTTGCTTTTAAAAAACCCTCCAAACCATAAACATAATACATTATAAATATGAAGAAGTAGATCATTTGAATAATTTCTTATAAATTTTATTTTTAAAAAGAATAAAAAATTAGTGATATGATGAATTTTAAATCAAAAAATTTAATAAGATTTTTTTTTTTTTCGTAAATTAGCGATGAGGTGAGTTTCGAAACTAGGACCTTCTGGTCACTAGCAAGAGCCTTTTTCACTAGGCTATTCGATTGACTCAAAGAATTTTTTTTTTTAAACACAAATATAAAACACCAAATTTCGAAAATGAAAAAGGCCTAAAGCCCAAAAACTTAAAAGCCCGATACCTATACTTTCAAGTTTCACCTCCTCACTCTTCACTCTTCTGTATCACAAAGCTAATACAACCACCACCCCACCCCCCACCCCCCACCCCCACCCCTAGCCATCCCGCCACAAAACACTACCTGAGGTAAAACCATTGATTCATTCCATTTTGGTAGTTTTTTAGTCAGCTTCACTGATTAATTATTTCTTTAATTTCTTGTTTGTTTAATGAATTTGGTAAGCTTAATTTTATATGTGATCAATAGTTTTTTTGGTTTTGTTGGATTATTTACTTGGGTTTTCTTGATTGTTTAGTACATTGTTGGAGAATCATGGTGCAACAAAAGGGGTTGTTTGTTTCATGGTATGTTTGGTTTTAATTTGTCTATTTTATGATCGTTTTTTACGCTCTTGAATGTTAATAGATGGATTAAGGATGAATGATATTACCAACATCAAGATTTAGTTAGAAGGTTGATTAGTCACTTAAAGATTTGATATTGACTCTAAAATATTAGGATAAATATTCGTATCTTTGAGATTTAAGTACTTAGTGTGTAGTATCTAGTGGTATGTCTCTTTTGATGAGAACTCGAAGTTATGTGGATGAATTATTGCTTCAACATCGAGTTGATTATTTGTTTGGAAAGGCCTTGCGGTTGAACTTAGATGCAGGGAGTGTGAATTGATTGCGGATCCAGGATAGACTTTCCAATGGTAGGTAAACAATTATAAGACAACACTACCGCTTGTTAAAAAATCAGAAGTTAGGGATATTTTTGATGCACACCATGTTAGTTGTAGGTCCGTCTATGAGTGTGATGCTACTGGAATTGTAAAAGAACATTGATTGATAGTGTTTTAGTGCGTCGACGTTTTCCTAGTTTTCGTTATATGTTGGGTTATGCTCTTGATTAAAATGTGATTCTTTTCTTTCACAGTGATGTTCCAATGGCACAGTTTATCATCAACTTGAATGCAACATTGCCTCATAGTCAGAAGTTCATCATACATGTTCTTGATAGCACCCATCTATTTATTAAACCCGATATGGCTGGAACTATACGAACTGCTATTTCAGAATTTCGGGATCAGAATACTTACGAGAAGCCCTCGGCTGCTTAATTTTTTCTTTGGTGAACAAGTCAACAAGCATGAGCACAATTATGGACGGGTACTATTCTGGTTTCATTCATTACTTCAATTTCATGATTCTTTCCGTCCTTTTATTAAGTTTTAGTATTAGCCGCTGAAGTATGTATATTGTGTTTAGATTCTACTAAGCAAGGGAAGGGTCATATACAAACTATCTTGAATGTAAGGGCTGGTTTACAATTGGCTAACAATATTTTCCTCTGCATTTTAGAATTCTTACAAATAGAACTTAATCTAAAAATGCATAACACCCACTAGAATTGTGAGACCTTTTTTCTGCAGTTCTATATTCCCTTTAAATTCGTGTGAGAAATAGGTTCACATTGGTTGTAAGTTGTTATCTAATTGAAATGATGGTACATACATTGGTAGTCAGGTTTTAGGTGTTTTTATCAAGATCCTACTACATCCATTTAGATAATGATATCTATATCTTGTTAGAATTTGATATACTCCATTAATTCTAACGTCGTGGGCTGCATGGAGTTTGTCTGATAACTTCAACTTCTATATAACTATCACCTAACTGGAAAACACCCCTCATAGGGTTATTAGAAGAGTAAGCTTTCTTGGACTACTACACCTGTCGACTTCAGTTAGAAGTTGGCTTAAATCACCCTTCCTTCTTACTTATACCTTTTAAGTACAGGCAATAGCGCTCTTGATTGTCGTACTGTGTTGTTCAGGTAAATTTGTTTGAGTTATATGTCGTAATCGTTGTAAATAATCACTCGATTTCAGGGAGGAGAAATTATATCAAGGATTCCTTCACTTGCAAAGGCCTCCAGTTGCTGATGGTTGATACCGAATGTGCATACTGGCGCTCAAGTTTTCCTTAACACTTTCCTATTAGGTGATGTAGTATAACAAATGAAGTTGTAACTTGTAAGTTTCAATTACACTGTGACATTCATATCAAATGTATGGGGCAAATGTTTTGCATCCAATTGTACACTACCAAAAGACATCTTACATGTTCTATCAACACACTCGAGCTTTTACTTTTTGCTCGGAGGTGAAGTGTATGTTTATAATTATGGTGCTCGTCATTGCCCGTTCTACAATCCTCGGCGCCGGCCATCGTCATCCCCCCTCTCCCAAAAAATATCTGGGATGCATTTCCTGTAACACCAGACAAAATTCGTTTGTTCAGATTTTCAATCTTGTGTTGTTTAGACCATGATGAGTGTTGGTAGATGACCTTAAACTAGTACGTCTTATGTTTGACAGCTCATTGATATTTGTCGAATTATAGACGTCATTGATTGCCATAAATGACCAAGTAATGTACTCGTTATGAGTACTCCTTTTGTGGTCGAGGTATCTTAAAAGATCCTTTGTTTGATCATCCTAGAGTTCAAAGCTGATTGGTTATATTATACACACCAGAATAGTAAGTTTTTGGAGTGAAATGACTATTATATCTTCTTATTTATAAGTGCAATGAGCGAGAGAGATAGTTAAGTTGGGGGTAAAATAATTCTTTCATACCAAAGAAAAATAGTACTGTACTAGTTTGGTGTGTATAGCTGATCTCTTAGTTCTATTCCTTTTTACACTACCATTTTCGGGTGCACCTTTTTTTTTACTCACATAAATGCTCGACTTTATCAAAATTCTCAATTTTCACCCTGAAAATTATAAAGAATGTAAATACTCCCTCATTCCTAATTTCTAACAACCACTTTTTATTTGGAGTTCAAACTTTAAAAATTTTGACTGAATTTTATTAGTCGATAAGAAATAATATAGTTATGTGTAATGTTGTTAGATTTATTTCGATGTACATTTTTGAAATATTAAGTCCTTACATTTTTTTCATATAAAATAAGAGATCTTTACTTTTTAAACCGTGCCTTAGTGACCATGAAAAGTCACAAGTAAATAAAAAATTGGAATGAAAGAAGTATAAACGTTTATTTGTTTTCATGTTATAGTGCTGCTGGAACAAGATATCCATAATTAATACAGTCATTAAGTAACACAAGACAAAGTTCGCATAAGTTCTCGTGGTATAGCTCTACTAGCAAAGAATTTAAGTGCAAAATACTAGTCATTTCGTCTCTTCACTCAACTTACGTTCGACTCTTGTAAGTAACGAACTTTGTGTTGATGAAGTGGTTAAAAGGCAAGCTATAGTCTTCTGATCAAATGAGGCACATCTCGCGATTACTTTTTCGGTGTACTCCAAGATAAGGGTGCATAAAGACCGTTTAATGTGATGGTCTCACATTTTATGAAGCAAACACTACAGGCTAAAGTATATCACAAGTGTGAGAATGGTTGTTACCGTTTACCTCTTTATCTATATATAACCAACTGATTTTAGTATAAACATCATAAACTCTTAAGACGATGTCCGTAATCAATTAATTATATAGATCCATAAATTCGTAATAGTCACGACCTCGAAAAGAACAACTTCAATTATTCATCTCAACTATCTCCTCGATCTTGTTCTAATAGGTTGTGTTTATTGTTTTGTCATGAGCGTCGACATTCGGTATATAGAACTATACAAGTTTGAGTGAACGACATTCATACCATTATTGTTTCATATGGTACTAACTAGTAGAGTAGGTGTCAACAAGTGAAATTTAATCTCTATTATTACAAGAAAAAATACTGTAACCAAATAAAAGGATTTTGGACATTGTAGATGTTCCGAGTATGCTTGATTGTTGAATGTTGATATTCGTCAAATGCGAACTGAATATATTTCGAGTTAACGTTATAGCTGCAAATCACTTAATTAAGTCAAAAAATACAATACAATATATTTATAGAACTGGGACCAACAGTACGCTAATGTGGTCCTGGTATATATATGCATCCATCCATTTAATAATTTAATATAATTTGGTGTTGCTCCTATTATATGTTTCGCTTTCACTATTAACTTCTCCTTTTTTTTGCAATTATTATTGGAAGAATTATTATTCATTGGTAAAGTAGTGTTTGGTTCTGCCGCCTAATTAAAGAAGTGTAAAAGTTGCAATCTGATATTGACAAGTTTGCTAATCAATGATTTACAAAAAATTGGTCCATGTGAATAGAAGCAAAAACATAAATAGTTTGCTACTATTTGAATTACTAGTAAGTAGTAAGGAAGACAACAAAATATGCAAACACAATCTCTTATGAGTAACTTTGCTTTCAAGTACTCTAAGCAACTAAGCAAGTCACCAAACTAAACCAAACCTAAATTGAAGTCAAATGATTACAATGAATGTTTTTTTTGGGTAAAATAATTGATGTAGTACTTTACGAGCTGAAACGTTTTTCTTGAAAATATAACCTCGCATTTTCACACAAAGTTTTATTCCCTGATCAGGTGAAGCACATCTCGCAATTGAAGGACAAAAGTATATAAAAAATCGTTAATATGACGGTTTGACACTTTTATAATTTAGTTTAGAGAAAGTAATTCATGCATATAAAATCCACATGTGACATTCCACACACATGCCTCACAATTCCAATCCATATTTTCTTTCGATTTCAATCTTTTTAGAGAGATCTCTTAAAGAAAGTCGCTCAAGTATACATGATTTTTCGTTATTTTAGAAAAAGTCTCTTTACTAAATATTCCCTCCGTTTCTTTTTATTTGATTGTTTGAGCATTTTTTCTATGTTTCTTTTTATTTGATTGTTTACAATTTCAATGCACTTTTTACAATCCCAATGCACCTTTTTACAATTTCAATGCACCTTTTTACAATTCCAATACACATTTTTACAATCCCAATGTAATTTTTCACAATCTCTTAATAAAGTACTTTTTCCCCAAACAATCAAATAAAAAGAAACGGAGGGAGTATTAGAGATGCACATGGTTAAGTTTAAGTATTTTTTTTCTCTACTTTTAAATTTACTTGGTATTGACAATTTTAAGAGACAAAATCAAATCCAATCATTTCAAATGAACCATATGGTTTGATTTGAGCATTTTAGTGTGAGCCATTTCAAACACCTAAATTATTACATAGTTTTACATTATATAACAATGTAATGAAAAAAATATTCAAAAGTTCGATGTGGAACAATCTAATTTAAAAAATGAAAAATGAGACGGGCATTCCCCACTTTATATATGTACTTATTGTGCAAGCATGTAAAGTTAAACTTTTTAATTATTTATTGATATTTAATTATGGTTTTCAATTTTAATTATTTTATTGTAAGGAGCATTTATTTAATGTACTTTTTTTCTTGCTTAGTTATGATGGTTATGTAGCTGTTTATTTAAATGAAAATTCAAAATTGAATAAAAAAAATTTATGTTACCATATCGGCTCGATTTAAATTTAATTGGTTTGGACGATTTGGCAGTGTCACTGCACAACCCTACTTACTATGAAATTCTCCATGCGTCCCTAAAAGATCGGTACATTTTGACTTTTGTTGTCAATTTTTAAATAGTTTGATCAAGAATTCCCATTAAATAATAAGAAATAATATATATATATGTAGGATCTCCTTAAATTCGTCTCAATATATATTTTTGAAATATCAACTTCTTATAATTTTTTCGCATGTAAAATAAGAGATATTTACGTTTTAAATTATGTTTTGTTGACCATGAAAGTCAAAATGTATATAATTCCACGGGATTCACTCTAATACTACAGTACACTGTAGGGAAAATAGGACAATGATATAGAAACGGACAATATATTTGGCAAGCATCTTGACAGCAAACCCCTGTATTTAACCTCTTGTAGTAGGAGCCTACTAATGCTAGTCGACCTTTGCAAGTGGCACGTAACGGAAGTCGACATTGAAAAAGAAAGAAAACTTGTAGGGTTCAGATATTTTAGGACATACAATTAATAATGTTGTACTTTACTCCAAATTCAATTCAGTATATATAATAATACTGTCTTATTGCTAATGATGCTTCATTAAATAATTAAAACGTCTATATAACAATGGTTAACCTAAAAATAGACGATTGTGAATGCAACATGTGTTGGACCAAAACGTCCAAAGTCTCCCTTACCTGACCCACCAACCACTACCAATTCTACTATGTGCTTATATAAGGGTTGGATTTCAATTCGTGAAGAGCGAATTTTGCTATGTTAAAGTGATTAAAATGTAAGTTATAATACCTTCATAAATTGCGGCGCACATCTGAATTTATTTTTTTGTATACTTCAAAATAGAGGTGCATGATGACCGTGAGAATAATGATTACATCTTTTTCCTTTTTATGTAAACGTATAACTAGAATTCTCAAATCATCATGTCAGATAAAGTTGTTTCACATTTTAATCAATAATATATCAAATGCAAAACCAAATACTAAACAATTGAAAACTAATACTCCCTCCATCCCTAAAAGATTGTCACATTTTGATTTTTGGTAGTCAAACATTACAAAATTTGATAACGAATTTCTATTAAAATATAAGAAATAATATAGTCTTGTGGGATCTTGTTAGATTCGTCTCAATATATATTTTTGAAATATTAACTTTTTATAATTTTTTCACATCTAGAATAATATATATTTATGTTTTAAATTGTGCTTTGTTGACCACCAAAAGTCAAAATGTGACAATCTTTTAGGGACGGAGGGAGTATATAATTATACTTTTTCTTCATGTATCCTATATATTATAGAAATTTAATGGTGTTTAGATATACCGACTTAATTAATGTGATTGGGCTCCTATATATGTATAGTTTTAAGTTATGATTTTGAATTTAAATATGTTAAAGAGAAGGAAAACTTTGTGTTATCCTATATGTATTAGTATATATTTAATTTGTGTGTTGTGAAATTTGATATTTTAAAGTTTGATTAGTTAATATATAGGGGAGGAGAAAAGCTAGGTATGAATGGTTTAGAGTTGCCCTTTACGTCTACTAAAGGATCGTATAATCAAAGCTGGCAATAAAGATTAGTGATGGTGAATTGATTACCACACATTCGCTTTATCCAAATCACTACTAATTAATTCTCTAAATATAGTAAACAAAATATTCAGTAGGGTTCATCCAATCACACCATTGCAAATGGACAACTAGAGCCCGTTAGTAACCTAGTTTTACTACTGATTATGTATTCATTTTGATATTGTAAACTAAAAGCTCGGAGTTTGGATGACCTATTACATTTTTATTATTTGATTACTTTTAAGCATATTTTTTTAACAAATAATTTTTATAACATTAGTTACTATCGTTTTCAATTAAAAAGACTTATTGTTTTTGTTTGTTATGACAAAAATTTGTAATTTTTACTCAATTCGTTCTCTTTTACTTGTCTTTTTAGTCATTTGCACATAGAATAAGAAAAAATAAAAGATAGCCAAAAAGTACATTAATAATGTAAAATGACAATCAATTGAAATTATATAATTGATTGGTTGATAAATTCATAATAACAAGTAATTAAAAAGTACATTAAATATGTAAATTTGTAATTAATTATTCTAGAAAGACAAGTATTTAAAAACAAAAAATTGAAGCTAGCAAGACAAGTAAAAAAGAACGGAGGGAGCATTTTTAAATGATAAAAGCTACGAATAGCCAGATATTTGTCTCTAGAAAAGTATAAATAAGAATTATTTTGAATAAGATATAGTAGTATATATCTACAACAACATAATTAGATAATAAATAATATTTGAAAATTAAAATAAAGAACAAATAATAAAAATATGACATAAAGTATCACACAAAGATATAGCATAAGAAAAGCTCCAACCCTAAATTTCATGATTTTGAGTAATACTATAGTCATGATGATTAGCTGCATTCTAGTTGTTACTAACTTCTCAATACTTAAATACGGTAATATTTATAACATTCAAGTTTTCCCTCTCTATGGTATTAAAATAGAAATATGTGAAATATTATATCCATCAAAATTTGTGCATATCCAATTGTTTATAGTTGAGTGCATATTACTAAAACTTTTGAGTGCATATTACTAAAACTTCAATTATTGGATTTTTGTATAGGTATAATTTTATCTTTATATTAGTGAATTTCTAAAACATTTTAATACCATTATCCGTTGAGTTCAAAATTTGTGGAGATTAGCAAATGGTGTAGCCTATGTAGTCGGTCGCCATATTTTGTGGTGGCCATTAAGCAAAAATGAATTTAGTGATTTTGGTATATCTCATATTTTTTGGATGCCAAATTGCTACAATTCATCATGTTGCTGGCTTGATGGTTACGGACCATGCGTCACATCTTATTATTAGTGCAAGGCTCGAAACCTATTAGAATTGAGATGAAAAATGAGTTTCTATCAATTATTATATTTCGTTCAACGGTTGTTATTAATATTTATATAATATATAAAATCGGAGCACTAAAGTTTGTTTGATGAAATCTAGAACACTAAGCTATTTATGTGATATTATGTTTATCTATCACACGTTTAATGTTATTAATCGACTTCAAAAATAATAATTTATCATGTTATACACTCATTTATCTATATGATGTGAATTCCTTCATCATGTAATTTAATTTAGATTAAATGTTAAGGAAGCATTGATTGTATATAGGAGTCATCGGAATTGCCTTCTTTTTCATCCTAAGAGTAGTAAAATAGTTTTAGTGGGAATATTTTTTTGCTAGTGACAAGAATATTTGCGTTTAAATTCACGAGATAGTTAATTATCAAAAGTAAAAAAATTTAAAATTAAAATGATCGTTTATAACGATCGGAAAATATTATAAATAATAAATATATTTTCTACGAAAGTTAAACCCGAGACATTCTAATAGAAAATCGGACCAGATACCACTATCGGTAAAGGGAAAAAAATCATACTTGAGTAAGTGTTATTCCTCCTTCCAGAAGGGAATCATCCTCTTTCCTCCACCCCCCCCCCCCCACCCCCCCCCCCCCTCCCTTTCTTCTTCTTTCTTTTCCCTCCATAGCTGTCTCTCCACTCCCTCCCTTTATTCCTCCTTTCCACTGTGTCCCAAAAACATTGTCCAGTTTCCAAATTAGCTCTCCACTTCCCCAAACAATTGTCCAATTTCCATCTAATTGTCCACTTTCCAAAAAGAAACTGCCCAATTTCCATTTAATTGTCCAGTCCCAAAACATTGTACAGTTTCAAAACCACCACCACCATCATCACACATGCCTGCACCAAAACCCAAACCCCGCCACCCACCTCCTCTCCACCACCGTGTCAGCACCGGCCGTCCCGCCCCACCCCCTCTCCGCAAGCTCTTCCGCGTTGCCTCCGTAGCCTGCGGAATTCAGTTCGGGTGGGCCCTCCAGCTCTCCCTCCTCACCCCCTACGTCCAGGAGCTCGGTATCCCGCACGCATGGGCCAGCATCATCTGGCTTTGCGGGCCTTTGTCGGGCTTCTTCGTGCAGCCGCTAGCTGGCCACATGAGTGACAAGTGCACCAGTCGGTTTGGCAGGCGCCGCCCTTTTATTGTGGGCGGCGCAGGGGCGATTATGATTGCCGTGTTGGTGATCGGGTTCGCGGCGGATATTGGGGGGCTGCTGGGAGATAAGGTGGAGGATTCGATTAAGTTGAGGTCGATTATTGTGTTTGTGATTGGGTTTTGGTTGCTTGATGTTGCGAATAATATGACTCAGGGGCCTTGTCGGGCTTTGCTTGGTGACCTTACTGGTAATCATTTGTCCCAAAGTGATTGTCCAGTTTTGAATTTTGATGATTCGGTTTTTGTGTATGTTAGAAGTATAATAAAACTTTAATCATTAACTATTTTTTAGTTATGTTATGAATAATTATAAGAACATAATATTTGTTAAATATTTTTAACAACAAACTTAATGATGTAAAAATTTAACTCTGACAATAATGAATAAAAGTCAATTGATGGTCAAAATTATTAATTAAAATGAATTGGAGGGATTATTTGGTAAAAATGTGTTAACTTATATTTTTACTTGCTATAATACTCCATCTAGTTGAAATAATTGAGGTTTTCGGCTTTGATTGTTGCACACAACTTTGATTTGAATTAAGTCATCATGTTGATTGGAAAGAATGTTAAAAATTCTAACTTTTAATGTCTTTTTCACCAAATATTATACAACTTATACAAAAAAATCACTTCAAAGTTTAAGAAGTCAACTACCAAAATTCAATTGACAATTTTGGTAGCCACGACATATATAGCGATGATTTTACTTAAAATTATGATGTGAATAGTATAATATGTTAAATATACTATCTTTTGATATATCGTTCACCAACTGTTATACAATACAACACATATGAAAATGTTTAAGTTCATAATTTAACAACTCGCCATAAAAGTTCAAAACTAGAGATGTTTTCTTTTATGGAGGAAGTATTTCTCCTATCCAAGATAATAGTGGCTTGTCTTGAATGCGTAACTAATTTGTATGGGTAGTATATGTTAATCTGTTGTTTCTTTAGACATAGATGTTTGATATGCATTGGTTATATGTTTTGTGGTACCACTGGTATGGAGAGTAATTTGATGAAGTAATGTCTATGAGTTGGATTACAGTATTACACTATAATCTGGTAGCGATTTTTCTAATATCGATCTTTAAATGACTTGATTGACTGCTACATGCTTGCTCATAGTATCTATCTGATCAAGGATCATTTCAGTTTTTTGTGTATGGCCAAGTTTACGTAGTTATACTGGCGTTGTACGTGTGTACAAGTGAATCAGATTTCTTCCATATATGAACCGGAACAATTTTACTGATAAAGCTAGTTTCTATTACCGATGTGATTGCGCTGAACAGAAGGATTAACATTTTCCCTTTTGTTTTGCATTTTATCAGGAAAGGACCAGAGGAGGACTCGAGTAGCAAATGCTTATTTCTCCTTATTTATGGCCATTGGTAACATACTAGGCTATGCAACTGGAGCTTACAGTAATTGGTATAAGGTTTTGCCATTCACTTTGACCTCTGCATGCAATATCAGCTGCGCTAATCTCAAGGCAGCCTTCATCATCGACATTGTTTTTATTGCAATCACTACATACATTAGTATTTCAGCAGCTCATGAGGTGCCTCTAGATCCTAATCGCACTGGTGAAGATGGGGGGAACCATGAGTCGGAAGCTTTTTTCTTTGAATTGTTTGGAACCTTTAAGCTTCTCCCAGCTACCGTTTGGGTAATCATGCTAGTTACTGCTCTAAATTGGATTGGCTGGTTTCCATTTCTTCTCTTTGATACTGATTGGATGGGTCGAGAGATTTATGGTGGTGATCCTAATGGAGGGCAAAGTTATAATGCTGGAGTCAGAATGGGTGCTTTTGGTTTAATGCTGAACTCCGTGCTTCTTGGGCTAACTTCTGTGTTCATGGAGAAGCTTTGCAGGAGGTTTGGAGCTGGTTTCACATGGGGGCTTTCTAACATTCTCTTATCTCTCTGCTTTCTTGCTATGCTAATTATTGCTGCTGTAAGAGCTCATATGGATCTTGGGGACAGTCCACCCCCAGATGGCATTATAATTGCAGCACTCGCTGTTTTTGCAGTTCTTGGCATCCCGTTAGCGGTGAGTTGCTTCATGTTCTTATAGAATAGTGGCGAGTAACATTATTCATGCTGTGAAGTAGATGCTTAGGAATATTGTGCTCAGCCTAAAAGAAAATCAACAAGTGGAAAGTACCATTGATTCAGCTCATACAATGGTTCTCTTACTACCGAAGAAAGTCTCTTTGGCTAATTTTCTCTTACAAAACACCGTTTCTCTTTAACCTTTCTGCTTGTGTTGGTTACTAAAATTATCAATTATAGTTAGTGCTAAAACAAAGAATTGACTGAAGTGCAATCTTTTAAATGAATTATGTCTGGTTAATCACCGTTTCAAGTAACAGTTAAGAAGGATAGTGTTTATATTATTAATGTACATAATTGGTTCTTACAAAAGCAACTCAGAGTTATCTAATTTCTTAGATTATCTTCACACATTGTCTACAAATTTTAGCTATTGAGAACTGTGTTCTTCTACGAAAAATCATGTTCTGGCTTCGAGAGTGCCAATTGCACTCGTTCAACAAGACTAGTGGTACATGACCAGAGGACACAGTATAAAGTCCTTGTTAACTGCTATTAATGCAAATCATTGTATATATGCATATAAACCGATTGATGAATCTGTGCTGATGGGCTTATGCCAATGAAAAACTGTTTGCAGATAACCTACAGTGTTCCATATGCTTTATTGTCATCACGAATTGAGGCTTTAGGACTGGGCCAAGGTGAGTATGACATAACTCTTTCTGTTCTGCATCTATATACAAACCATTCTGAATGCATGAAATGTTTTTTGATCTTGCAGGGCTATCTATGGGTGTTCTAAATCTTGCAATTGTGCTCCCTCAGGTATATTTCCTTCTTTTTTTTAACAGAATGTTTAAACAAAACTCTTTCATGGCTTCTAAACAAGTTGAAAAGTGAATGCGTGTGAGACTGTGAGTGCATAGTCTGATCAACATAATTCGAATGAACAGACGAGGTTAAAAAAGTGGCTCATAATAGTGTATCTACTGCTTCATTTATGAATTAGCCAGTTGGATGACACCATCTTGAAAATTGATAACAGGTTGTAGTTTCTCTTGGAAGTGGACCATGGGACGCACTTTTTGGTGGTGGTAACTCGCCAGCTTTGGCTGTTGCAGCTCTTTCAGCTTTTGCCAGTGGACTCATAGCCATCTTGGCAATCCCTCGGACAAGAGTTGATAAAATGATAATGCACCAATGAGGTATTCTTTTTCTGCCGCGAATAGACTCTCATATCGTTATTAGGTTTTACATAAAAAAAGTGAAGTCTTTCACCGAAACACCTCTAGTTCTTATCAATTTAAAATATTAAGCAAAGTTAAAACATAAGCAATTCAATGATACTTCTTCCAACGTTTGTTTTCTGGAGTGTAAATCAACTGGGAATGATAAAAGTATCCCATTGGCGTTATCATGCTAATTTGCTTTAGCCATCATCTTCACCAGAGGTGTATGCTTTACTTGACTGGAACATGTCAAATGAAGAAATGCTAATGTCTTCAGGAAAAATAGTTGGATTATTCTCCTCTGTTTTTTAGTTATTCATCTTTATTACTCTGTAGAACATAGATATACAAGTAGTTGAGTGCAAAAACTCCTTCAAGAAATCATAAAGACAATTACGGATGAAATGATCAGCAGTTGAGGTACAGTAATTATTAATAGAAGGAGAGAGACTTGTTTCCTAAAACACCTGTTTAAGTAGTTCAAGGTGCTGTACGCATGATAAGCACAGGAATGCCTACCTGTATACTAATATATATATTCCCAATTCCTGAGACAATGTGGCCAACTTTCTAGCATTGTCGACATTTAGTTGCTCATCTGCCTGAAGTTTTTGCTGTAACTTAAGAAGCTTGTTACCATCAGAAGTCCACTTTCTGTTTGCAATGTACTGGAGTCTTGCCACTTACTTAACTGCTCGATGAGTTAATTACATCCGACTACTGGATAATGAAACTCTTCCTTCTGCAGATTGTATTTACTGCCCTGGAAATGAGATGTGGTGCTGGTAAATAGGTGCATTGCTTTACAGAAACTATTGTTGGTGTTGCTAGAAGAACTGTCCATCCTTCAATATGAAGTTCCAACGAACCAAGGCTCGTGAGCGAGGCACTTTGTTGTATCAAATTGTTATTTATATTTATCAATGCGGGGAGAGGTCGCATCAACATTTGTAAATAGTTTGTGCTTGGAATTTGTTTCAGTAAAGCATTTTTGTGACATTGTAGATTGAGCTTCAATTGTATTGGATACCCAGAAATTTTCTTGCTACCCTCTTCAAGAAATAAAAGCATCAATAGTGTAAAATAAAATTCCTTTTTCTTTGTTTCGTTCATATGTTCAATTATTGCGTTGTTAAGACTTTGTTAGAATGAAGGGCTAGTTGTTGCGTTGTAAGACGATGACTTTACCCCCTATCAAGAAATGGACAACGAAATTGTCGATAGTTCAATAATTTGGTGTCATTTAAATCTAACTCAAATTTCTACTAAGAAGTCTTGATTTGACTCCCATTGAAGACAATTGTCTTACATTTCATTTTAACTATATACTTCCTCTGTCCCAAAATAGTTGGCGTTCTAGCTATTTGCACATAAATTAAGAAAAATTAAAAAGTAGTCAAAAAGTATATTGATGTAAGAATACAATTATTTGAGACTTTATCATTGGTTGGTTTCTAATTTCAAAGAAAAAGTAGTCAAAAAGTTCATTGATAATGTAAAAGTACAATTTTCAATGTTAGAACGAAACTATTTTATGACAAAAAAATAGTGCTAGAACGTCAACTAAAAATGGACGGAGGGAGTATTAGTTAGTAAGTTATATATTCATCATGCGTAATTTTATTGTTCTCAAACTATAATCAGTAATTTTGAAAAAAAATTGGAATGGTCAAATTCGATGGTATAATTTTGTCAAATTTTTTAACACGAATAATCAAAATAGAAAATCATTTTATCATTTCATTTAATTGATTTTTTAATTTTTCCATATCATTTAACCGATTAACGAGCCGGTTTTGGCCCAAACCGGATCGGACCGTCAATAAACTGGTTTCACTCGCAAATAGGTTCGTTAATAAACCGGTTCGAAAATAAAGTCGTATTGGTTCGTTAATCGAATCACTTGGCAAAAATTGGGCTCGTTAATCGGTTCAAATATAAGAATCATTCGCTCGGATCGCCAATCGTTTTGATCGTAATATATTTTCCACTCACAAATCTATTTTTTAGGATATGTTTGGTATATTTTTTTAGATAAAATCGAATATTATAAACAGTTTTAAGGAGTTGGTGAACGATTAACGAGTAATTTGCAACGAATTACGAACGGATCATAACAACAATTCATAACAGGTTCCAATTAAAACTATATTTTAATAAAATTAATTTTGTTAACAGTTTTAATGAACGATTAACAAGCGAGTGTAAACGGTTTACGACTTGTAAAAAACGAATCATAATGGGTACGTAATCTAAATCAAGCAAGCAAACGAGTCTGTTTTAACAAACCGGTTCGCTAACCTAGACGTAAGGTAACATCTCGAGTATGCACCATCTCCTTAATTTTCAAACGGAAAATTAAACGAATCTTTACCTCCCCCATTCATGCCAAATGGGGATAGATAGCTTATTGTTGGCATATAATCGACTTTTCTCTTAAAATATTTTCTCGAATTTCATTCATCTAACATGATCACTAAAAACGAGAACGCCAAATTGAAGGGGCTACGACAATCAGAGTATATGTTCATGCACATTTTATGCAGAGATTTTTCTATCAACATACAATTTATATTACCTATAAGAAGATTGATATTTAGGCCCCATATTCTACAATTAACAAAATTTAGTAAGTTTGGAATGAGGAAAATTTATGATACATCGGCAAACAACTGAATGAGCATTGCCTCGTGGAGCATCAGCTTTCTGAAGTGTCCATATCATGTACTGCAGAACCGAAAACTGGTCGTACTGGAGCTGTGCATCCACCAGTGTGGCGGCGCGAATGTGCCACCAAGAGAACTTTGGCCGTGTGGTATTGTTGCACCATTATGCAGAGCAGTCGCAAGATGTTGCTCTCACTGACATGGTTAACTTGCAAGGCCTAAAACTTCCAGTGTTGATCTGTCGCCAAGATAGGTAACCATTAACTTTCACAATTTATCTTAGTGATGCTTAATATATTATTACTATTGATTCAGGATATTATGAATGCAGAATTGGAAGTGGACAAAGTTCAGTTGCTAAAACGTGCATCTCCACAATAAAAAATATGTCAACAAGTTCCACAATATATTGTCTTACGGGGTAATTACTTCCACTACTCCTAAAAACAGCATGAAAGCAAGACAAGCTATCGAATTGAGAACAGCAAGTTCACCTAGTGGATAGAAGGCTCCAAAGACTTGTCCAGGGTTCAATTTTCATGTAAGGCGGGCGGGGGGGGGGGGGGGGGGGGGGGTGAATTCTTTTAGGAAAAAGAGAAAAACAAGGCACGTTATGAAATCTCATGTAAAGAGAAAACCTTAGTTTTCATGAAAATAAAGCAGCGAGATCGAAACACATGATGGAAAATCTTCTAGCACAGCATATAGGTATATAGAGTAAGCCAGAATACCTCGATAGATCAGTTTTTACACTAGTTTGACTGGCAAAAGAAGCCAACGAACTCCGGAGATTCGGATATTTATTCAGAAAACTTTCAAGCTGTGGTGGTGGAAGCTGCAAGCAAGGACAAAAGATTTTGCTTAGACGCAATATCAATGAAAATTGTGTATGAGTGGCCATGTTAACAGAGTACCTGTAACAAGACAGGGAAAGAGTGTGGCTGAGTCTGTGATATACACTTCATGACGCCAACCCACAATTTTGGCATTCTCCATACCTTCAGCAATGGCATTAATCATTTAAGAAGGGGAACAAGAGAATTTTGTCAGAAAAAAGATTGCTGAGATCAAAGTACCTGTCTGTTGATGAGTTTAGACAAGATTTCCATGATAAAGTCGACCTGCAAAGACATGATGAATTACATTAATTATCAACAGTTTCTTGAGGCCCGTTGTGAAACTAAGGCAAGGAGAAAGAATGTAATTAGATCTCCCACACCAAGAACTTGGGGGTATACTCTTCACATAACACATCAGGAAGAATATGCTTTATTTCATTGTTCACTCTCAATCAACATCTGGAGACTTTTAAGTATTTTTTGAGCATTAAACGTCCATCTTGTGGCATGCTCATTAAAAGTCAGAGATCCTAATGTGCTCCAAGGAAAATAGAACACAGAGACGCCAATTCACCAAAGCTCACATACCATCACTAATTCAGTATTTATGACCTTTATCGATAGTCTCCGAGAGGATTTCAAGTGATGAAATACAATATAGAACCCTCATAAACAAATTGATCGATATTTAATACATAATCTCATATATGGTTCAGAAGATGAAGGCAGTTAACTGCATTACCAGAGAAGGAAAAGCATCAATCGCCTGAATGACTGTCCTCATGAAGAGAAGTGGAAGAGGAGTCTGATCAACCTATCAAAGAATCACTAAAATTAATAGAACGCCTTTTGAGTTCTATATGAGACACTATGACAATAAAAAACTTACCATCTGGTTTAAAGCTTTTGCCAAAACCTGTTGGGTAAAAACTGTTCGCTGCTCAAAACAAGCTGAGCAAACCTCTGTTATCTGAAAACCAATGACAACAAGGCACAATAGGTGTCATCCAATGAGTCGATTGTGTGTATTCTTTAACAAGAGCTACCAGAGGGACATAGGTGCTCATGCCACAAAATGTGGGATGCAAAGATACAGGAAAGAAGAAACTTAAAGTTTTCAACTACAAGTACACATGAAACTGTTACAAACAGTTTAGCTAATTTCAATTGTTCATAACATCAAATAAACAGGTGGCTAGCCATATATTCACATTCCACGCTGGCCCCTTAAAGAATAGCTGCATACCTTTTTAAGTGGAAGGCCATCTCTTTCAGGCTTAATATCATGGATTGCAACCAACACTTCTGCTGGTGTCAATGCTGGACCACTGTGAGCCGTACCCTAGAAAATCATTTCAACTAAGTTACTCTTAACATCTTACAGACCCATAAGCCAATCATAGAATCTCAACCAATAGTCTTAACTACTTCCAGAAGAGAAGTATCTCCAAATATCAAATACCTACAAGTGACCGTGGCTGGCAATGGATGATACAAAGAATAACATTAAAGGAACGAAATTCTCATAAGTTACAGTAGTTATCCAAGTTGTAATTTTAATGTATATAAAATACAAGCTTATTATTACCTGTAAAATGCGATCCAATGCTGTCTGGAACTTATCTAGTGGGAGATCTACTAGCCGAGGGAAAATTGGTAAAACCTGATTCAATAATACAATCACCATTCTAATAGAAAACTAGTAATGCAAGGATAACAAAAAGGAAAAAAAGAGTGACAAAAGCATGTAACGAAGAACAAGAATAGTTCCAAATGTACCTCAAGTTTGGAAAACGAAGACAACACTGGAATAAGAATTGACGCATCCTGCAAAAAGGAAGGTCAGGACCTTGAACAGCAGATATAATTATTGAAAATTTAACCAAATGAATGGAAAACCTTTAGTTTTGTTTCGTAAAGATGCTTGACGGTGGGTATGAGGTCAGATGATAATGTTGCATCCTCAGATAAAATATAAAGCACCTTTCAGTAAGTTTGATAACAGTGTCAGTCAGATTAAGAAACACTCGGAATTCATTACATAATAATCTGTGGAAGATAATTAATAGGAGAACAGCTAATAAGGAATACCTGTGTCAATAGACTTTCACATCCACTTGGTGGATCAGATATTATGCGAAGCAGGTCAGAATATGAAGACCCTAGAGCTCGTATCAGTATGGGAATATGGCGAATCACAGCCTGAATATCAGCCAACCAAGTTGATTAACAAGTGATCATCACCTCACTACTAAATTGAAACCATGTCTTACAGTAATGTGGGCATCAAGTTCTTCAATATTCAAAGTGAAAAACTAACATCATTGTCCTTAAGTAATTCATTAACAGTTCTTTATGATATGAAAAGAGAACTGAGAATAACCTGCTTCACTAGCTTTGGTGCACGCCCAAAAGACTCGAATACAAGTTGAAGAAGACTGGGTCTCTGCTAGAATGGAGTATTAGCATCAGGTGAAAATTTAATGGCGGAAAAGACTGGAGAATGGGGATTGGGAGGGGTGGGGGGGTGAAAAAAAGTGCGAACTTCTATAAAATATTCCTGGCCGATGGCAGTATCATAATACCTTTGTGCACAATGCAAAATATAATGATATAAGACTCTGAGCTTGACCAAATGTCACAGATGAATCACTTTGAATATCCAGTTGTGCACTTTTAACATACTCATCGTCAGAAACAGCCGGCTCTGATAATTGAGAACCACTAATTGATGTATCTTGACTACCAACCTGATAAGAGGTAACAAAACACAATTAGTGAACCAACTGAGGACTTTCACATATAATAGGTATAATTCGAGCTGAACAATGTCATACAGCTTTGCTGTGAATGCAATTCAGCAAAATATGACAAATACTCCCCCGATTTCTTTTGCATCCGAATTTCCTTATGATTTGGTTGCTGCTTTATGTTTTTCTATTCTGAAGTGTTACGGTTAAGTGCATGCTAATCAGCACATTTTTAGTGCTAATATGAACAGGAAAACTATATATGAACTGTTAACTTGATAGGACACATAGATTGGGTTAACATATGTAGAACACAATATAGACAACCACATAAGGAATCAGTCTGCAGTAAAAGGAAGTTAATAGTTTGTCCGTCAGTCCAATTTTGAATTAGTGGGGACATAAGAAAACACAATGCAGTGAATTAGTTTTCGTTAAAATTGGAATGTAGTGAGAGAAGAATGCGCTGAAGTTACATTGAATGATGTAGGTGCTGCAGTACCCACACTGCCCCCTCTCAGTTACGAATACAAATATTGTTTATCAAAACCAATTTACCAAGCAAATAATAGGAAACCTATATAATACTATTGACTTAGTTGAACTTTTTGGGTATAGTAAGCTCCAAATGTCTTCTTAAACTAACAAATAAGTGTAAAAATAGGTCCACAAGTGTTTACAATATTAACAGCCCTCCATTCCCAAGCAAACATTTCAACCATATCATGCACTAAACTAAAAACCATTTAGTTTGCCACGCGCCACCAACTAATGCATGGCATTATATATGTATCTCGATAGAGAGTGAACATAGATACACAAACCTCTCTTTCTGTTCTATGCTCAATGATTCCACATTGCAAACGTTCCTTCTCAAAGCCAGACAGATCAATTGCTTGTAAGAACTTACTCCTTGCAAATTCTTCAATCCTTCCTGAAATATAGCTCAGCACATAGAGTTTATTTGCTACCTGTAGAATGTACGTTGAATCAAAATGTCTTAGTAAATTGTTCGTACGTTGGACTGTGTTCATTCTAAGCCATAAATTAAAAGAAGAAAAGTGTCATAATTTATAACAAAGATCATCTACTGTAAATATGATGGTAATAACATCTTCCAGGAGGCAAGAAAAGTTCAATTCCTACCATAAATTAGGGAGCGGTGATATATAAAAAGAGGAGAAAACCAGCACATCTTTTCTTTGTTAACATATAAAATTTTTGGGAAGTCAAACAAGATTACAAAAAATCAAAGTTTAATCACTGAGAAAACTTTTACACCTAGAGGTATATACAAGACACTAAGGTGGGTCATTAAATAACATAGTGATCTAAATAATAAATTACCAGGCGAATTGCTTTCGTACGAATATCATCTTTTGGATGAGCAGCACACTGCAAAGAAAAAGTTACATAAGGGCAATAGAAAAGCTATAACAGAACAATAAAACAGAACAATAAAACTGAAGCATAAACGATAAAGTTTTTAACTGTTTTTCATGGACTATACCACCTGATACCAAATGTGGAGGGCTTATGATGAATCAGTGAAACGAAATGATAAAGAATTGATCAGAGTCAAGGGACAGCATCTATCTTGAATAATTCGTTAGTGATAATAAGTTGAATAAGACAAGTGAAAACATAGATCAAATGCTAAAGTACAGCAACACAAAAATGATAAAAGTTCAAGCTCTTACTAATAAAATGTTAGTCATATACACATGGGACATCACAACAAGACACTGACAGAACTCATGAAGAGTAAACTACAGAATTGTGCAACATCACTTTCAACCCAATGGTTTTGACTCTTCCTGACGAGTTTTTTTCCAATCTCATATAGGAAGTTGCTAACACAAGTAACGGGCACATCAACTTTTCCAACAAACATGTGTTTCATGTCAAACAATTCAAAACAAAATAATTGTTTGCAGAAAGCAAAGATGTATCGCTACCATACAAATCATTCACAAGGAGAGAATCATAGAATATTGGGTTTGGCAGTACTTCCTTCGCTAAATAGCTATATAGGCTGCACGTTAAGCATAGCAGTACGGAAATGCTAAGAGAACAGTTGTGTAACAATGTTAACTCCCATATGCTCGAAACATCTCACATGCATCCCAGGTGAAAGGCAAGATAATTCTCTCATATTCTATATCTTGCTAAGGTTTTTCTTTATATGCTCCTGTTTCAGTACAATTGTTTTGACTTGTTTCGTGTGAATACATTTCAGGAAAATAGGGACATTTTTCATTAGGATACTCCCAATTAAGAATATGTAATATGCTTTTATGTGTGTAAACATGCAGTTCTATAGATCACAGAAGTATTAAGCTCCACCATGGTTACCTAATTCATTTGCGTACTAACCACAGATAAGTGTATACATACTTAATACATTCATATCATTTGTAAGGACCAAGGCAATTAAGATTTACTCATCAACTGATAGGATCAAGATTAAATAAAAATAGATCCACGATTCTTAAGCAAACCTTCAAAGCAATATCCAAGAGCCCTTCACGGTTTTGTGGGCGTGCTAGAATTAGACTCCAAACAGCACCAAGACCCTGAGTAACACGATCACCATCATGGCCATCTTTTACAGAGTGAATCTTCGAGCATAAATTCTCTAGCAGTCTCATCACTGAATCGGGCAAGGAAGGAACTTCACTTAGAAGGCGACTAAGTGACTTGTCTGTTGCAGGCAATGCATCCAATAAAGATTTCACCTACATTGGATGAGTATAGTTGAATACATGTGAATTGACAGAAGGGAAACTAATTAAAATATAATCCTACCACTCCAATGAGAAATTTGTCATAGACAGAGGCAGAAGATGGGGAGTTCTCAACGAGATCAGACTCCATGAGGGTGTGCAGATGGAACAGAACACCCATAACAAGCTCATGGCCCTGAAACATGCGAACATTCTCATTAAATGAATACAATATTGACAAACCTAGCAATAATAGTTTATAATAAGATATATGAGAACACTTCTCTTCGGTAACACTAGAAATATTTGCAAGGTTGGGGGATTCACTGTAGAGCTTAGGCACTCACTTGTAAGGGTAGAAGGTTCAAACCTCACAGCAAGGTTTTTACAAAATTAAAATAATTTGAAAAAAAAAGTTTCGGATTACCTTTCCACATATCAAGATTAGTTTCAACTCTTAGTTTCAACTCTTAAATATACAAAGACAAGAATATATATGTAGACTCTAGAGGTTAAAATCCCAAAAAATATAAATGGGAGGGAGAGAAATAGCTTGTTATTGACAATCATGACACTTTCATAGGATGAACATACCTTCTGCTTGTAATCTGAAATGATATGCTTTTGTATCAGTGTAACTAAGTCAGCATCGTCGGCAATCTGATAAAGAAAAAGAAATATGGCATCAACACTTGTCTTCCATGATATTTATCATTCCAACATGTATCAAGACATTCAATTACACATCTACAAATCAACATATACTAGGCAATAACCCTTAACACACTACTATCGCAATTGATAGGCCAGAGATCTTCTAGTTACTTCAACAATAGGAAGAATTACCAGCTGAACAGGAAACTCACTCTGTCAAAAACTAGCAGTTTACAATCTACTATTTTAGATTGTAACAGAGGAATGTTAAAAACTAGCAGTTTACACTCTGTCAAGCTCTATATTGGACTGTTTTTGCACACTTTTGTTAATATTTTAACTCCATTCGTTTGAATTTCAATAAGCCACTACCTAATTCATTCTTCAGAAAATTTAAGTATATTTGTGCCATTTTCATTTCACCCTTTCAATCCACTTTAAAGTTTGAATTTCAGTTATGAAGTGTGCCTTCTGTTTCAAACAAATGGTTCATTCTTGCCATTTTCTTTTATCAATTTCTCAATGAGAAGGAACTAGATGCTGAAATTGACTTGAAAGGAAGTAGATACCATTTCAAGTCAATACCTGCTTTTATTAATCTTGGAAACTGTGCAAATTCAGATAGAATCTGAGAGAGCATTACTAATTACTAGATAATCCAGAATCATCACTGCATAACTGACTAGTAGTAACAACACGGTAGTTTCATCAGAATAGCAAGGTTTAAAACAATCTTTTGTTGTGATATGACGAAAGTGAACTATTTGTATGCCTCAAACTCATATGATGAAAAGGAATCCATTTCTCATGGCTCAAACGTATATAACATATCAAGAAAAATGGTTCGACTCTGCAATCAACCACATTGAAGTGAAAACAAATGTCAGTTGACATCCCAAAGCCAATAAAATAAAACAATCTCCATTCTGCATAAATAACACAAGAGTTAACGAAGACAATCAGGATGAGACTGATAAAGACCTGAATTGCCAACCGAGCAAGTAACACCATGCGAGTATGCTTGCATGCTGTCCCTCGGAGATTCTTCTCCTGATCAATTATACGCTCCACAGCCTTCTTCTCTATATTTTTTTGATTCTGCTCTGTCAATTCAACATATGTCGGAAGCATAGGCAAATCTTGACATGCATCTTCAAAAGTATCTATATTGGATATCTCAGGAGAAAGTTGTTCTGTTTCCTCTAAGGATGGCGAGTAAAGTTCTTCGACAACAATGGCATGTGTCATTTCTTCCACTGTACCTTCTTCAACTTGGATAGCAGAGGAAACTACACCTTCTGACGATTCCTCAGTTTCCATGGGAATTATATTCTTTTCATTTTCTTCAATCTTAATTTCTTCTTCAGGGACAGGAAGTTCAGATTTGGGTGCTTCCGTGCCATCAGAACTCTTGGTTTCAAATTCTTTTTTAGGAACTTGCATACCCACCTTGATTTCAGGAGTGGCCGCTGATGGAACTGAATGAATAGGAGGGACATCGTCATCAGGTCCCAATGGAACAGCCTGCACAGTGCTGGCATTCAACTCTGTAATAGAATTTGGTGGATATTCAAACGCCGATCCCAAGTTATCATTGTTAACACCAAAAGGGGTTGCAGATCGCCTGGGATCAAGACGGCGTGGATCCTGGAAACTCAGATACATCAATATTTTGAATCAAAAGCATGATATAAATGTACTTACTTAAAGAATGTAAGGATAGAAGAGCATGAACATCCAATAAACTGCACAATAAAATAGAACAATAGAGATTCACAAAAGAGCATATGCATACCCTTCTTGGATCACGTTTTGAGTCAAATGTAGGGTCAACAGAAGTTGGCATATCAGACGAGGATGAGATTTGAGTGGAGGTGACTGGTATCTGCACAGGAATCGGGGAGCTAACAGATCTCACAGCCCGGGCAGCGCCACTTGAATCATTGGATTGGTTTGATGATAAGTTTCTAACTATATTCAGAGGCAGAGGTTTCATTGGCAAGTGTTTCATATTAGTTATGACAATGTCTGCAAGCATGTCAGGCTCAATTTTGGACATCAGAATCTCGAGAGACTTAACACCTTCTTCACCTAATGCTACTAAATTTCCAATTATAAGAATCGTTTCCTCAACGGAAGCCAACTCATTGTCCAACAAAGAAATCTTAGGTGACACCCCATTCACACGAGTCGGCCCAGAATCATCAAAAGATGTAGCAACATGGTTAACATTATAACGAGTTCTTTTGGAAGCAATATCATTACTAGTACTGAGATCTTCACTGTCTGAAGGTAACGATCTTTTCTTCATCACATTTCTAGAGGCAGGATATTCAAAAATCTGCTCATCCTGAAAGTAAACACAATCTAGATCATGTTAGACGCCACAGATTAATAATCCTGCCTGATAACATGCTCAGCTGAAAGTAGACACAATCTACATCAGTTTCTTGGATAGTACCTTGTTTGAATGGAAATCCCGTGATCCTCGTTCATAATTTCTCATTATTTTTTCAACCTGCCTGATAACATGCTCAGCTGCTTCTCCAGCATTCATTGCTCTCAAAACCTTCAGCAACTTCTCCCTTGACTGAAAAGGAACACGTACCGGAGGGTAAGGAGATTCATAAGAAACATCAGAACAACATAGGGCCACCATTTTCTAATGCTTCTTTAATTTTTTTTAACATGGTCTTGTTTTATGAACTCTTCATAGGTGATAAAGAAGCTTGTTTACATCTTTCTGAACGTAGCTCAATGTAAAACAGTTTATACCTAAATATGGCAATCAATCCACCCAAATGGATGAAGCTGATATAAATAAGAGACGAAAACAGGATTACCATATATTGGAAAGGGGCACCATAAGACACATGCCTCGCATGGAAAAATCAAGAAAACACAACTACCAAATTGAACTATATTATAGTAGAAGAGGAACGCCTCACCAACTTGACCCTCTAGGGTCAAATACAAGTTTAAAATATAGTTTAAAACTGGATTTAGTGACACTGAGGCAACATAATAAGGCTTCCAATCTGCTTTTATCGAAAGGAAAATAGTAAGTGTAAAAGGCATCAGAGAATATAGTAGATGGATTCAGAGGCATACACAAGTTGGCCTTGCCATGGAAAGAGATACCAGTAAATTAAGAATCAGGTGGGAACGCCAATAAACTTCTGAAACAGTATTTCACAGAATGACAAGTACAACTTACCTCCATAATCATTGGATGGGTACATTTCAAAAAACCCAATAAT
Source organism: Echium plantagineum (assembly GCA_003412495.2). Classification (NCBI taxonomy): domain Eukaryota; kingdom Viridiplantae; phylum Streptophyta; class Magnoliopsida; order Boraginales; family Boraginaceae; genus Echium; species Echium plantagineum. The sequence goes on from CM016567.1 coordinate 31,623,150, forward strand.
GCAGTTCGAACGGAGTACTGGATGCTCACTGTATGACCTCCTTTTGAAACCTCAAAATTTGAATTGAACTCAAATAATGCAGAGAGAACATTGCTATACCGAAGAGGGCGCTTTCTAGCTATTGTTGCCAGACTGCAAAACGTATATGTAGTAATTAGACTCTGTAGAAGTCAAGCCAATACTTCATCCTAATTAATCTTGCCAAAAATTAAGAGTCCAAACATATATCCTAAAAACGAGAGTCAAGCAGAGAGGTTGAATTAAGGAGGCATCAGCAAAACCATGCACCATTAACCTAAAAGAAGATCCAAAGCTATAAAACGCTCAACAAACAGAACATGTAAAATACTTTAGAACCTACTTTTTTTGCCCACAGGTAAAGCGAAATACCTGGCAGCATACACACAATACAGAGTCTAATTGTCTAACACTTGAGAAACAAAAAATGCTTAACAATCATATGCCTTTAACAGAACAAGCTAAATGAAGATATTAAACTCAAATATCGCAGTAAGGGAGAGCTTGACATGTTCTAACTTCTACAAATATATGCTTCCAATATCATGAAAAAATACAACCCTTCAAACACCACAGATAAAAATCACAATCCAGTTGCAAAGGAAACGAGTTACATCGTAGACTACACATATTGACAAATGTAGCCGCACTTCTGAAACTGCGCAAACTAATGAGCAGATTGGCGACACCACCACGATTTCGAACTATTAGGACCCAATTCTTTCTTTATTCTAGAGAGTAAATCAATCTAAGGTTACCATAAGCTATTAAAGCACACACTACACTCTAAAGCATTCTAAATTTCATCATCATCAAAATGATTAACTTGACTGAAATTTTCAGATCCACAGTTAGATTCTAACTTTTCTGTCTTTCGGTTTCAATTTTACCGAGGAACGCAAAAAAGAGTACTGTTTGCATAATATCATAATATGAGCAACCAAAAGGAAGGTTTCCCTAATTCTTCTCCTCCATGCTACTCATTGACCTCCAGAAAATTTAGCAATATTTCTGACCATACATGCATAACAAGATTCCAACTCCAAATCTTTCCAGATTCCTGTGTGCATGTGTTTGTTTAGTATTGAAATATTTTCTGTAACACGTGGATTGCTCCTTATATCAGTGAAAGTGATCCTTATGTAGATTCACGACCGAGATAATTGGTCATTGTAATTATTTAATTGGAAAGTGGCTTGTTCCCATCTGGCCAAGCCACTTCCAGTTAAATCATTACAATTACCAATTATCTTGATCCTTAATGGACACAAGGATCATTGACACTGATAAAAGCAGCAATCCATATGTGTTACAGAAAAAACTACTATTACCATGTTAAGCAAATAAACTAACTTAAGTCAAAAGGAGCCTTCAAAATATCACATCTTGAAACCCCTGGAAAACTCTCCCTATCTTCAGATTTATACTCCCAGAAGCACATAACAGATTACGGCACTGCATCACAAAAACATGAGCTCCCTAAACCACGAAATGAAGTAGAGGTCCTGATAGATTCGTCATTTGCAACTTGACTGCCATATGTGTCAATAGATAAGTTATCGACCTGCTTAGTTCTCAAGGAATTTTGAGAGAAGCTCTTCTTTGATGTTAACTTTGTGTTGACCAATTCATAGGTGTAGCAACAAGCCATATTTAGATTTTAAACATAAAACTAAGAGCAATTCAATGCATGATATTACAACAAAAAGGAAGATTCAGGACTAATTATGACTTATAGAACATGTTAAAAAGATAATGGATTTGTTTAATGTGCAGTGCATGTTAATAAAAATATGGAAAAATAGTACAAAAATGTATTAGCTGTCTGGCAAAACTACCACAGTATGCATACAGAATGACCCCTAAAACGCAGTCTGTGACATGTTCCAAATATATACAAAGGTTTATCTTGCATCTACATCTATTATTAAAAAAAAATTAGATGAACTTTAAATCCATTGCTTAGTGAATCTTATCCCTCGCCAATGTTGTGGCATGAGCTAACTCCTACTGTTTTCCATATCACCGAGGCAGTAGTCCCAAGCAAAATGCCATTTAACTCCGTGTTAAAAAAGCTGGACAGCGTGCTGAATAGATGCACAATAAATAACAGTTGCAGTTGCACTACAACCATTTTCCAAGCTTCAGCAGCCCCTCAAAATTTTCAAAAATAATAGAGTTGATTAGGATGAGCAATTCTCTGTCATCACATACTATTTTAAATCCATCTAAGGAAACCAAGACTCTATTTTGCAGCTATTTCCAGAAGATGACTGTCTTCGTAAATAAGAAGAGAAGCAATATGTTGGATATGTCACAGCATAGCGTAGCATAACATGAAATCTATGTTGAACATGGTAAAAAATTACCAACACATCATAAAGGATAACACAGCATTGCCCCTGATTCATTCATCACATATATACACAAAAAATCGAACACCACCATTCTTGTATCAAGGGCAAGAGAAGTTGTATCTCTAGTTGGCTGAGCATTTAAGCAACACTAACAGTCCCAATAACGCTCCTAACATTCCAGAAGTGTTTCATCCAGGCTAAGTTACTTCCAGAAATATGACTCTGACCAAGTCAGAGATAACAGCAGAAAGAATCAACCAGATGAATTATATAAAACAAGACATAATTTCAAACAACTGCTCATTTCCACCTCAAGAATGGCATTTCACGTTAATGCCTGTTATTATATTAAAATTTCCTTGGGGCAATGTACAGGGGTGATTCCAGAAACCTCTAATTGAGATTAAGAAAAAAAGTCATAAAATTAAGCAAGGGAAAGAGGAAAAGCAGAGCAAACAACAGGAATCAAATTTTTGAATTACAGGATATTATTCACAAACAAGGCACTACTCACCCACGTGTAAGGTAACTTAAATGTTTATTTATGCACATTAAAGCGCTTGTAGATCAATTTGCCACTTAGTTTCCGCACACAACAGCAATAGTTGAACATGACAAATTGAGACTTCCAACATACCATTTAAAATGACCATAAGAAATCATTTGAACAGCTTGACTATATAAAATATGTAGATTTGAACCAATCATTAAGCAACTGACTCCATTAAATAAACTGAACAGATTGTCAGAGCACAAAATACCACTAATTATAGAAATCACAATTTAGCAGGAAAAGCACAATGCAGCAAGCAGAACCAAATTAGATGTAAACTCCTCATCGTGGATCCACTCTCATCTTATCACGTTGATAGAATTACTCTCATTTTCCCACGAGCATATATGCATGTTACATATTAGAGAAGTTTTTTGCTTTACAACATTTTATATCAATGAAATCAGAAGTTTATCTTCCACAATTAGAAACCTATTCTTAGACCCTCTTGGGAGCACGGAAATCAAACTCAAACATCTTGTTTGTAATTCCCAATGGTGTTTTGATCAAAGAACGCTTTTTCTTCAGAAATTTAATGAGAGGCCAGACATGAAAACAAAAACACACCTATTTATAATAGATATTGTCAACAATGCGGGGACACTACTAGCTGACCGCAACAAATCCATCAGCAAATTGAATGTCCTATTAGCATCTACAGAGAGGACAGCTGGATCTAGAACAGGATGATGACCAACCAACCACGAAATGTTGAAAGATCGTCTGTGTCTTCCAAGAGCTATAAACAAGAGTAGCAACGTGATTGGTGAACAAGAACGGGTTGCATGCGAAATATGAGAAAAATTAACACCTGATGACTACATGAAGTCTGAGAACTCAAGAAACAAAAAGATGATACCTTCTGCCATAACTTTGTCAGAATCGCTACCATCATCTGTAAAGAGCAATATATAAATTTCCAGGAACTTCACAGCTAGCAACTTTGGACCAATGGGGCCATCCTAAAACAGATACATTTTAGCATTTTAGCTATATGCAATTCTCATTATACAGTGGCCAAAAAGGCTTTAAGGTATATATCTTGATTGCTTTCTGCAGCAAACAACATGATAATATCATAATTTAATATAAAAAGGCGCTTAAACCCTCCATATATGTTTGTCAAGTTTAGCTGAAACACATAATCCCTAACAGCTATAGCAACTTGATCAATTTGTCAATATGCATTATAAGGGGGGGGGGGGGGGGGGGGGGGTTGCATATTGCATAGATCTCGATTATACTTCCTCCTCCCAGTCTTACATGCACAATATTTGAACATAACCAAGTCTTTCCCATAACGTCATCAAATTACTAATTGTTATTTTAGAGAGATGCAACATGTCATAAACATGACGTTTCTATAGAAGCAGTGAGAAGGACGAACTGTAATACTAGCATTCACATGCAGTGAGAAGGACCACAATCCCAAGGACATGAAGAAGTAGGTGAGTAGACACAAGTCTGCTGCCAATTACCAAGTGCCAGGTATTATATGCCAAATACAAATTTCTTATACAAGTGCTTATGCCAGATTATTTCAAACTTCAGCACTGACTGCAAAGTCTTATGATGTAAATGCCAACACCTCCAGATAGCCCAAGAGTGGAGGCAAAAAATTATTTTTATCTAAGAATGTAGTGAATGACCTTTGAAAGGATGGTTTTAACTTATCTACATTGGAGACTGAAGCATTCTGATACATAACAACAAAAAATGAATGTACTTTTGAAAATACCTCAAAGAGTTGACTATGAACAGAATCTTTGAACTTGGCCATCCACAACCACAAGTCATCAAGCCACCTCTCGACTGTGTGATGTTGGTGAAACTATAAATATTTTAAAGTTCAATATTCAAATACATATTTATGAGGACAAGATATTGAAAATTGGTGTAGATAACTCCAAGGTAAACAATATACCAACATCAAATAAGCCAGGTTTCATAGAAAAAAGAAATATATGTTACCCGTTGAACTTAGTGTTTGTTCATAGTTTTCTTTAAGAACGTTGATATAGGACAGTCTTATACAAGTACATTAAAAGTCAGAGTCGGAACCTGCAGTGATAACTCTTGCAGCACATTACAATAGATGTTTGTCCCAGTAACAATGGCTTGCTTAGCAACAAGAGGGTTATGATCTTTCAATAGTATCAACAAGATGGACATTAAAATCGAAGAATGCTTCAATCCCTTCACCCCAATATCTTCAAGTACTCTGAAAACCAATTGGCGTAAAGAGTCACAAACTTCAAAAGTACCATGAGTACTCTAAAAGCAGGCAATGGACACCCTTTTAAATATACAATTAATGCACTGCCCCTAGATTATGGGAAATAGTAGCATACAGACTAAACTTGGCCATAGAAAATCTATTATACAACAAAATCAAATATAGCTATTTTTACCTAGTTTACCCAAAGTTGATTCAAATTAAAGACACAATTTTTCCTATTAAAACAATAAAAAATCAAACTGGACAAAAATATTGGTAATAATACTCACTCGAGGAGGAATTTGCGAACGAGGGTTTCGGGAGACGATTGGAGGTCAAGCAAGTAGGGGAAGAGGTCAGCAACTAACGAAGGGTCAGCTGATAATATGATATCCTTGAGCTGCTTCAACGCCGACAGCTTCACCGCCAAATCTCCGTGGTTGTTCGCGGCGGCGAGCAGCGGCAACGCCTGCTCCCGCAAAATTCCGGCCATTGAGAAACAATTTGCAGAAAATATGCAAAGTGTTAAGGACAATTATGGAAATTTGACACAAATTGTAGAAAATTGAAAAATATGGGATTTGGGAATAAATTAGTTGAAGTTTGGAAATTGTGAAAACAATTGAACAAGAATGGGCTTTGGGAATAAATTAGTTGAAGTTTGGAAATTGTGAACAAAATTGAACAAGAAAGTATTGAATTTGGCAATAAATTGTACAAATTCGGGAAATTTTGGTTACAATTGGAAAATGGAAAATGCAAGTTGGTGAATTTGGGTGGCTAGGGTTTTCTACGGTGGCGGCCGGGGATTGAGTACGGTGGTGATTCGTTGTGGTCTTGTGGGTGTGGAGTGGTGTAGGGCTAAAAGAACGGTTAATATATGGTAATATGGATGACAATATTAACCCGACCCCATTCTATTTACCCAATTGTTTTGTGCGAGTTTATATCTTTTACTAATTTTTTGATAAGTTTGTCATAGATATTTGATCCAATTTTTTGTATTAATATGAAAGACATGCCTCAATATGATTCGTTATAAAGTCAAATCGACAAACTAGTACTCCACTGTTTGACTTGCTCATTTATATATATTGGGTTAAACTCGAATCCGTTAGCATTGTTATAGGTTGAGTATTTTTTCAAACGAGTTGGTGTTTTGTTAATGTGATATATTGTTAATCAAAGAATTTAATATAATACATATGAGACTTTAGATAATTTTAAATATATTATTGGCACAACTTGTTATTTTGTTGTTTATGCTATTTTTTTTTATGAAAGATCATCTTTGAGGGGTGAGCATTAACACAAGCAAAGACCTACAGAAGGATTTGCGTGTATCCCCCACCCCCCAAAAAAGATTTCTTTGTTATTTATGCTATGTATATAATATATATGGACACCTAACTCCACTGTATGAGATTTGATTTGTTTTGATTTATACTACAATATTAGCGAGAAACTAATCAAGTTCAAAAGTAATGCTTGCCCTACTCTTTTTTTTTTATAATTAGCGATGTAATGTCTGACCTAAAATAAAGTAGATATAGTCGAGCTTTCTAGTAGAAATTATCGAGCCCTGGACATGATTCCGGTATGAGATTTGATTTGTGAATTTGGGATGACAATCGACACATACATAAAACATTTTAATTTCTCAACCTAGTTAATCTTGAAAGTAATTCATCCTAACCACATATGTGAAGATTTTCAGTTCTCGTCATTCTTTAACCTTAGAAAAAGATATACATTCTCCGAAAAAATCGCATCTTTTTTTGGTATTTTTTTCACTACATAATACATATAAATTTTTAATAATAAATCAAATATCATAATAAATTAAAATTTTGGACCAGCTGATACAATCTGCTGGGTGAGATCACTATCAGTTCCTATGCTATAAGTGGTGAACACTTCAAAATTCTTCTTGAAAAGGCCTGCCAACTTCAACAAGGTTTCATTGTAGGCATCCTTATCAGTCCACTGCAATACAAAGAAAAACCGCGAAGATCAATTCCCGAGTGTTCGTTTAATAACTCGATACAAGTTGTGAAACTTTTTATCAAGTTTTCGTCTAATTTCATATCTCAAACATATATAATAGAAAAAGAAACTTACAGTGTTCGCGGGGCGAAGGATTTCAGAAGGCACCCCTGGAACTTGAGAGGGAACTTCTAGTCCAAATATCTCAGTCTTCTCATACTTAGCTTCCAAAAGAGCTCCAGAATGAATGGCATCAATAATCTTCCTTGTATAAGCTAGCTTAATTCGCGAACCTTTTCCATAACTACAAATTAAACACATACATAATCTAAATTTATTTCGATTACAAGGTTAAAAAAATACATATATGTACGATGTCCAAATGATGTACCTTCCACCGGACCAACCAGTATTTACAAGCCATCCAGTTGCTCCGTGCTTCTGCATTTTCTTAGACAACATGGCAGCATATTTGGTAGGATGCAGCATTATAAATGCAGCACCAAAGCATGCTGAGAAGGTTGCCGTTGGTTCCTTTATACCGTCCTCTGTTCCTGCCACCACGGCAGTGTAACCACTGATGAAATGGTACATGGTCTGCGCCAAGTTTAATCTGCTCACCGGAGGGAGCACACCAAATGCATCACACGAAAGAAGAATGATATTCTTTGGATGAGGACCAACACATGGTATCTTCGCATTTGGGATGTACTCTATAGGATATGCAGCTCTCGTGTTTTCTGAATCACAGATCAAAATGCATTCGTCGTGAAGAGGGGAGAAGCTTCTCATTTACAACTATCAGATGATCAAATGAATTGAATCGAACTTCAACACTTGATTTAACCATGTTGTACCTGTAACTGATCTGTCCATATAATCCACTTCTCGAGTGTGCTCTTCAAAAACAATATTTTCAAGAACTGGAAGAGCAAATCAGAAGGCAAACTTATTTTCCGAAATGAATGGCTATTTAGTTTCTACCAATTGAAAAACAAGGCATAAAATACATCAAAAGATAGCAGAAAATATATACTCCGTATATACCAGTTCCGAACTTGATAGCATGCCAAATATCAGGTTCCTTCTCTTTCGCAAGATCAATGCACTTAGCATAGCATCCACCCTCGATGTTAGACACCCCATTATCGCTCCAGCAATGCTCATCATCTCCAATCAGATACCTATTATGATCGGTTGAAAGCGTTGTCTTTCCAGTCCCTAAATAAACATATCAAAATATGATTCAACATCTTCAAACATGTTCAAACTTACTATACAGACCAAGAAACTACAAGAACCGTTACTTAGATTCACCCTTAAGAACCTGATTCAGACTCGAGCGAATAATAGGAAGTAATGACAACATAGAAATATACCCGAAAGTCCAAAAAACAGTGCAACATCTCCATCTTTCCCCATGTTGCAACCAGAGTGCAAGGAAAGGATCCCGCGTTTAGGCATGAGATAGTGCATGAGACCAAAGAGTCCCTTCTTCATTTCACCAGCGTATTGAGTCCCCAATATCACCATTTCCTTCCTAGCAAGATTGAGGTCAATGCTAGTCGACGATGTCATGTAATGAGTGTAACGATTACAAGGGAACTTCCCGGCATTGTATATCGTGAAATCAGGAGTACCAAAGTTCTCGACCTCTTCTGGTGTTGGTCGGATACACCTAATAAAATATAAATCATTTATACAAATAATACAATCAATTTCTTAATCACTGCTAAAAGCTAATTTGTCTGAATTTAAAGTGGTAATTCTTACATGTTGTGCATGAATAACGAATGATATGCCCTAGCAGAAACAATTCGAACTTTAATACCATGTTCAGGATCCCAATTCAAGAATTGATCGTTCACAAAAACCTGCAAATAGTATCCATGAATATCACATAAGCCACATTCTTCATATATACATTTTATTGTGTATTCATCATGTACTAAAAAACTACTCGTCTTCCCTAAAATATTGTCGCTTTTGATTTTCAATGATTCAAACGTAGCATCTCTAAGCGACACGATACTCGAAATAGTGTTTTATTATACCTTATCCAGTGAACACAAGTAATCCACGGCCCTTTCTCTGTTAACCAAGAAAGTATGCTCATCCATTTCAATGTTAGGCGAGCCTCTGCATGAAAACACATAAAGAATTAAGTTTAACTTTATTTTAATCATTTATTAAGTTTTCGTTAAGAATGCATAAGTTTCATCTTAAAATCAATTAATATTAAAAAAGTAAATAGAGCTTATAGTACATCGTCGTATACTTTAACATTTTCAATGTCTCGTGTTAGAACTTACTTTCCCCACCAAAGCTCTTCGGCAGTGGCTTCATCCTTGACAACCCTCTTGTCCTTGGGCGACCGCCCTGTTTTCGCTCCAGAAAGTGTTGCCAACGCGCCACTTGAGGTTATGTATGATCCATTCTCATACTTTATTGCTTGCTCATAAAGCTCTATTAAATAAATAACAATCACAAATTAATCTCATTTTAAATATAGAATATACTTACTTTCCCTCGATTCACCTACATTCACCACTTCACCCCTCTAACGATCACTATTAATTAATTAAAAGATTCGGAAACTGTGTTACCTGCAGGGGAGAGATTGTAGAGGATATGGGTGAACTTGAGAGCGCTGTCACTAGTGATCGTCGGAGTAATGGTGGCAGAAGGCACCACTGCAGCCCGTTGCTCGCTTCTCGGCGTCTCAGCCTTCTGTGCTGGATCTCCTTTCACCACCTTTGGTCCAGTCTCCCTCGTAAGAGATGCCAATGACGAACTACACCATAGTCATATCAACATGCATGCAATATTTCTTTCATTTTAAATTAAACTACATTGCATTTTATAACAGGAAATTCGCAACCGCTAAATTCCAGTCTTTTGTTTTTATGAAGTCTAGAACTTTGATTTCAAGAATCATATAAAACTTACACACATAAAGTGATAATGCCAATTGCCAAAGACTATGTTTTGCACTTCATTTAATTAACACACTAATTCTATACTAAAAAATCAATAAAAATCCCTCAATCCAAAAAGATTAATATTTTGTGTAACCATATATTTCCAACATATTTTACTAGAAACATAATTATAGTCGATGTACATATGAAACTCTCTATTTATGTTATAATTGGTAGACGTATGATGTCTCGATAACTGATGGTAACACTTATTTTTTCATTTATTAATAAATTCAACTAGCGCCCATCCAATTTTATATGGCGAGGGTTTCATTCTTATTAAAAAAAGTTATGTGTATCAATTAAAGTCATTACGGCCAAATGTTACGAAACAATTACCTAATAGATTGAATGCTGCCGTTGAGTGGCGTCCCTGGTTGTGATTTCTTCTTCTGAAGGGAGTGCAATTCATCAATATTTTGAGCTTTCATTGGCTTTGAACTATCATCATGGCATACCACATCATCACTATTATTATTATTATTATTATTATTATTATTATTATTATTGTTCTTATTGTCACCTTCTACTACTTCTTCTATCTTTTGTGTCTCAACATTTGGAAGTCCCATTTTATTAATTCCTTTCTTTAAAACCACCATTAGTGTTTTTCATGAGAAGCTCAATTATATATATGCTGCATTTTGTGCTATATTGTTGACGGTTCCCATTGCTCTCGATCCTATAATGAAGCAAGCTTCATTTGAATAAAATAAATTGCTAGATAAAATAGGCAACAATAATTCCATAATGATAACACGAGCTAATTATAAAGTTGGTCCCAGATAGCGATGTCAAGTTGTACTTTAGTTTCCAAATAACTATAATAGGTAGCAAATAATGTTGCAGTATGGTCCACAAAAAAATCGGGACAAATGTGTAATCATTGCCACTTTCGACAACTATAATACAACACTTTATGCCACTTTTGAGGACTAATGCAAATAGGCAACTCATGATAACATGCATTACACAAACACACACATAGATATATGGAGTATATGTATATATTAGCATATAGATAGATCCATAATAATTGGATAAAACAAACGATTTGGTGGTAACACGTACATATACTAATGAAGCCAAAGTTTATTTTGCAAATTTGTACTAATTGACATATAAGCAATTACCAATTTGAACGTGGTATTTAAACATATTAATGATTCGTAGATATTCTGAGTTTGAATATATAATGACTAATTAAAACAAGAAATTATTTAAGATTTACTAAACCAAGTATTATTAATTAACTTAATATTAGTGTAGTCTATGTACCACTCCCCTAATTCATATATATTATTGGACTTTTTTTTATCTTTCGAAGTGAGATTTTTGTAGTTAATATTATAATAATATAATTCCCAATTATTTTTCCCTATAATTAAATTCGAACTTTATAGATCAAGGAATGCTAGAGTGATTGCGAGATCATTCAATTATCTATTCGAGCTGTCATTTTACTAAAGGAAAATGTATATGATCATATTGAGTACAATTGATGAATAATTGCGGAATAGTTATTACCACGTTGTGTTCCAAAGGGCCACACCGAAAAAGAGAGTGCAAAATACAGTAATGTATATATGCAAATCTTGTTTTTTGTCTCATTGGTAAAATTGTGGCTAAAAAGACCAAAGAAATCCGACATGAAATCTCCATCACTATTGATGCCTCATTTGCTTGCTTGCCTTATCTTCCCCTTTTCTACTCCCTCATTATTAATCATTTATTATTATGATAATATTTGATCTTGTCTTATTAAATGGTCAATTAAGGCCGCATTTATAGCTAATCTAATTAGACTAATCTTAAATATGCAATTCTAACTTGGCGTTCATACATTATTAGAAGTCTAAAGTTGACATCTACATTAATTATTAGAACAAAATGTAAAATGAAAGACCTAGCATGCAACATATAGTTAATTAAGACTTTCGAGCGATAATAGAAAATTTTAGTCATTCTTTATACGAGGTATAAGGTATTTGATTCGAGTTTTTCTGTCAATTAAAATATTTTTAATTGTAACATTCTCCATCTAAAGATCATATCATGCAATCAACTTTTTAAATATTGAATTTTGTTGGTGCCCGATCGAATGTGGATAAAATATGTATAATCAGCCAATAAGAACACAAGGAATCAAGGATATCCATACCCCCAGGCCCCACCTCTTTTCTAACAACAATCAATTTGAACTAGATACCCCATACATGATGGGTTGATAGATCTTAAAAAAGAATTGCCAAAAGCTTAAATTTTTGTGATTTAATTTTTCAATTCCTAAAACTCAGCTATTGTTAAATTTATTATATAAACTTTTGTGAATACTTATTAAAATATGACATTTTTAACATTCGAATTAAATTTATTTATGTTAATTAAAATGATAAAATTTATTAAATTTGATAATTGAAATTAAATACTCCCTCCGTCCCTAAAAGATTGTCACATTTTGACTTTTGTGGTCAATTACAATAAAATTTGATCATGAATTCTCGTTAAACGATAAGAAATAATATAGTCTTGTGAGAACTCATTAGATTCGTCTCAATATATATTTTTGAAATATCAACTTATTATAATTTTTTCACATGTAGAATAAGAGATATTTATATTTTAAATCGTGTTTTATTGACCACCAAAAGTCAAATATGACAATCATTTAGGGATGGAGGGAGTATAAAATTGAATGATACTCTCTTCAATTCAAAATAATCGTCTTTCTCACATATCGAGGTAAATGTTTCACCTTTAATTGTTCTTTAATTATATTATTACAAAATTTACAAAATTAATATTATAAAAGTACTTCAAAAGATTATCCTATTTATTAAACTTTTATATGTTTTAGAAATAAATAAATATTAGTAATTGATGATCAAAGTTTAATTTCAAAAAAATCAAACGTCAATGATTTTGTTTTGGAAAGATTATATTACAAATGCAAAAAGTGTCAAATCGTACCAGTAACGACATCACACACCTATGTCCTGTGGTATACGAACAAATTAAATAGTGTAATGTGTATCAACTGATCGATGAACGAGATACCTTATTTTAATCACTTCAATACAATGTTCGTGGTTTGAACAATATTTTACGAATGCATATACTATTAATAGTTGGAAGAAACCAAAATCACCAATCAAAAGCATCTTCCATAGTTCGATCCTTTGATCAGCCACCCCCCCCCCCCCCCCTCAAACGCACATACACACTCACCTGACTGTCCCCCGCCACACGCCCCCCTCCCCAATGGCTGTGTCTACCGCCTTCGCTGGAGCCAAGCTAGAGTGTTTGCTTTTCAACACCTCCTCATCGGCTTCGGCTTCAGCTCGAGCCATTAGACAAGCCACAGTTCCCCAAAAAGGCTCGTCTTTTGGAGGTTTCAGCTTCAAATGTGAAGCTTCAACTGATGTTTATGCAAATGTGGCTTCGGCTTCGGCTTCGAGCCTTTCGGCTCTTGAGCAGCTCAAGACCTCTGCTGCTGATAGTAATATACTGACTCTTCTGCAATTCTTTTTAATTAACATGCTTGCTCTTTTTATTCGCGTCAAGTTTGAATAAAAATCATTTCTATTTATGTAATGAAAAATTACAAGGATATCAAATTCGTATTTATAAATGTAGGGACTGAAAATTAATTTATGATCAAATGTTATGTTGGTAGAGGAAAATGAATAGTTAAAGTTTGATGAGAAAAAACGATTACGTCAATTAAACTGAACTGGACTTAGTATATTATTTGTCCAAATTTGGTTGTTGGAGTTCTGATATGTGGCTTGGAATGGTTTTTGGGACTTTGTTGATTTGGAATTGTTGGGTTTCAGGCAAATTTGTAAAGACTTATTTTTGTTTTATAATTTGTGGAGAAGGATTATGAAAATTTTGTTTTTTTGGTATTTGTTGTGAATGATTTTCAATTGTTTTTGGGATATTGGTGATTTAAATTTGTTAGGTTTAATTGATATGTGTGAAGACTTGATTTTGCTCTATGATTTGTGGTACAGAATTGTAAAGATACAATCTTTACAATGGATTTCGTGAATTTTGAGCATGAATGTGTAGGAATTTTGAGAGATGAGGTTTCTTTCATCCTTGCGTGTGTGTGTTATCATTTGTATGAATGTGTAGGAGAGTATTTGCTTATCATATGAACAATATGAGCTATAAATAGGACGCAAAAGTTATATGATATATCTAGGAGGGGTGTAGAGAATAGACAATATATTTAAGTAAAAGGATGCGGGGTATCAAATGACAGCATCAGTCACACAATCTGATATCTATAATCGTATATGCAATGATATTGAATGTTTGTCGATTGGACAAGCCCTAATAAATCTCATGAAACGTTACGCATATGCACTTCCTGAATCTATCCTTTTATGTTTCATGTTATCCAGGGTATACAAAGGAAAGAAGCAGTATTGTGGTGATAGGGCTGAGCATCCACACTGCACCAGTTGAAATGCGGGAAAAACTTGCCATTCCTGAAGCAGAATGGGCGACAGCTATTGGGGACCTTTGTGGGCTAAACCATATTGAAGAAGCAGCTGTTCTGAGTACCTGTAACAGAATGGAGATATATGTGGTAGCTCTTTCCCAGCATCGAGGTGTTAAAGAAGTTACTGAATGGATGTCAAAGGTAACTTCTTTTTCAGTCAATCTTTCGTATCTGCCGTCTTACATGCATTTCTCATAGTTCTTAGTCAGACCATAAGAAACAAGTAGATATAAGGAATGTAAGGGTCGATTATGTTTGCACTGATTTCATTTGTAGGAGGATACTGGAGTACCCTATGGGGGGCTTGAGGCTACTTGTTATAAGATGACTACACTTGGCATTCTAATTTTTTCAATGTTCAATCAGATCTTTAAGTCAAACTTGACTATGAGGGATCATTTTCTTTCAATTTTGTATTAATAGAACTTCAAGTATCGTACCAGGGGTGTTCATTTAGTCGACTGTACTTCCAATTTCCATTAATGAGAGAGCTCTCAGCTATATGCTTATGTGATAACCCACTTACTTTTATGTGACAGAAAAGTGGAATTCCTGCTTCAGAGATTTGTAAGCACCGTTTTTTGCTGTACAACAATGATGCCACCCAGCACCTCTTTGAAGTCTCAGCTGGTTTAGACTCCTTGGTATTAGGAGAAGGACAAATTCTTGCTCAGGTAAAACAAGTGGTCAAAGTGGGGCAGGGAGTTGTAGGTTTTGGAAGAAACATCAGTGGGCTCTTCAAGCATGCTATTACTGTTGGCAAGAGAGTCAGAACCGAAACAAACATTGCAGCAGGAGCAGTATCTGTCAGTTCAGCAGCTGTGGAGTTGGCTCTTATGAAGCTTCCCGAATCCTCACATGCTACTGCTAGGATGTTGGTAATTGGAGCTGGAAAAATGGGAAAGCTTGTTATTAAACATTTGGTTGCAAAAGGATGCACAAAGATGGTGGTTGTAAACAGGACTGAAGAGAGAGTTGCTGCTATTCGTGAGGAGATTAAGGATGTCGAGATACTATATAGACCACTCACTGAAATGATTAATTGCACTGCTGAAGCAGATGTTGTTTTTACAAGTACAGCATCAGAAACTCCACTACTCCTGAAAGAACATGTGATTGATCTACCAGCTGTTGACCAGAGTGTGGGGGGCAAGAGGCTCTTCATCGACATATCAGTTCCTAGAAATGTTGGTGCATGCGTTAATGAGCTTGAGACTTCACGTGTCTATAACGTGGATGATCTTAAGGAGGTTGTGGCTGCTAATAAAGAAGACAGACTTCGGAAAGCATTGGAAGCTCTAGAAATTATAACCGAAGAGTCCAAACAATTTGAAGCATGGAGAGATTCACTAGAGACAGTCCCAACGATCAAGAAACTAAGGGCTTATGCTGAGACAATAAGAGCGGCAGAGCTGGAGAAATGCTTATCTAAGATGGGTGATGACATATCGAAGAAAACAAGGAGAGCAGTTGATGATCTCAGCAGAGGTATCGTTAACAAGCTGCTTCATGGTCCAATGCAACACTTACGATGTGATGGGAGTGACAGTCGCACATTGAGTGAGACACTCGAGAACATGCATGCTCTAAACCGAATGTTCAGCCTCGAGACAGAGATATCCGTTCTAGAGCAGAAGATTCGAGCAAAGGTAGAGCAAAACCAGAAGTAACACACCTCAGGTGGTCTATCTGCTACATCGCGACTAATTCCCCAGATTCGTGTACTTTGAGGGCTGTTGTAAATTTTCCCTGGGCTGGACAAACGAAAATTTAGACCAGGGAATATATTTTTAGTTCACAAGTACTTAACACCTCTAGAATTCATAGCCCCCATGTTTTTACATTTTCGTATTTGTATATTACAACAATAAATCATGAGGTGAGCTTTTTATGTATCGGCTTGCACGTTTAACGTTTTTGTGAACTGAGATTCTAATAGCTTTAGCTAATTTAAATTGATTAAATGTTGATTCTTATGTACATTGCTTGAGATTACTGATGCCAGGTATTACCCTTAATTCTAAAAGAATATTCAGTTCATTGGACATTTTCAATTTAATCAAGATACATTCTTTTGTAAAAAGTTATAGTCTTGTGTAGATTTTTCGATTTTTTGATAGATAGAATGATACATGAAAACTTGAAAAGCATGTTAGAATGCAAGGATGAATCCCTTCCATTATATCTGTGGCAAAATACATAAGAGTTTTGATCTAGGACATGAGTGATTGAAGTCCTACTATCAAAGGTTGAGAACTTAAAACCATCCGAAGTAAAGATAGATAAAATTGTTCTCCAACAAAGGCAAAGACTGTCTATCTGATTAGACCAACATGGATGTTCGAAAAGAATGGATAGTTTTCGGTCAAATCATCATATAATTGATAAGGGATCAACACAAGAACAGTCATAATTTAGGGGCCTCAAGCAATTTGAAACAAAAATCAGGGATCAAACACTTTTTATATGAGAAATCTGCTGCGTGCTCTTATATACTACTAGTACTTTGTCTCTATAATATAAAACCGTGTTCTATGAGCATGAAGATGAGTAGCATGTATCAAAATATTTGGGTGCATTACTAATCCGAGCTTAATTATTTCACCAACTCGAATGAAATTATCTCAACAAACACAATGTAAGAAGACGTGAACATAAGAAATAGTTTTGATTGCCTATGAGGACTTGACTTTAGGAACTACTCTTTTTGGTTGCAGACTTGGTTACACTCACGGGTACTAATGTTTCAGTGTACTCAAACGCCCAATGGTCTAGGTAACTCATATCACCGAGTTTCATCTTATTCGTTTCGAGCATTTTAATTTTTTTTGTTTTCTTCTTCAGTTTGAGCAGTTTCATCTTCTTCTTCGTTTTCTTCTTCGTTTTCAACAAACAAATATGATACGACACTACTTTATAATTAATAAAATCTTCCAATATCAAATAATGAAAATTCCTCCAAAATGCCAATACTCTGTAATCCCCTGAAATAGGATCCATTTTGGCGAATTTGGTCCAGGAACCTCGTTCGGTCAAATCCTTTCTCGTCCATATCACTAAACTCGAGTAACTGGAGCCTGTTGATATATCATGGTGCAATGCAGTCAATGCAATGGCGTCACGAAAGGCTAGGAGTTTGAGTCTTACAGATGAAACCTCAAGCTCAGGAGCATGTAATGGAAACGGAGTCGTTGTAAACACCTCTTGGGAGAAATCAAAGGAGAGAATGTTGTTACCGAGTGCCAACCAACAACAAGATTGATTAAAAGCAACACCCTCACATGTGGTGGTGGGAATCAAGTACTCATCAGGATACTCATATATGATCGAATAATTCTTCCACACGTAGTAGATTTGCACACAGATCCTATGAAGGTTATTCAATCTTCTCCAGAATGTGATAACCTTGAACTCTTTCAACATGGGATCATATCCAAATCCAAGCCCCTCGAACTGACCTGGATCCCGCCTAATAAATGAATGATGCATCAAAATCTTGATTTTTCTTGTCGACGGATTCAGTAATATCAAGTGCACGCCATGATAGAATTCCACGAAAACACACACGAGACCGTTACAGGGGCCGATAACGTGGGCGTTCCAAATATACTTGGGCATCTGAGTAATAGTTGTCGGAGAGAGATGAAGAATTTGAGCGTAATTAGATATAATGGTGTTGTAATTACGTTCATGACGAAGTGAAGAATGAAGCAGTAATTCGTTTTCATCAAACTCGTAGCTAAGATTGGTGAAAAGCAAACAACTTATGTTTGTTGGATTATGAATCTTGGAGTGTTTTGTGATGAATTGTTGGTTGTTGATGATTGAATTCCATCTTCTGCAAACGCTCTGGAAGCGAAGAAGTGATTTGACTGGAAGATGAGATAGTATTTCGGTGATCCCATCAACATTCAAATAATCCATGGTGATCCTTGTTGATTTCTTATGCAACAAAAAGCTCTGTTTAATCACACGTTCTTATAAGAGATGTCTCTCTCTTATATATAGGTGGAGGGTTAGATAAGGAATCTTTATCTCTATAAATATAAAATCGTGTATTATGACTACTCCAATAATATAGACGTGTATTTATAGGTAATATACCTCTTTTTGTTAAATCCAACTTGCCTTTTGTATTTATGGTAATGACACCGACACACCATTAAACGCTACTTGCCAATCTTATTTACTCCAATAATATAGACGTGTATTTATAGGTAATATACCTCTTTTTGTTAAATCCAACTTGCCTTTTGTATTTATGGTAATGACACCGACACACCATTAAACGCTACTTGCCAATCTTATTTATAGTAACACACCGATATAAGGAATCTTTATCTCTATAAATATAAAATCGTGTTCTATGACTACTCCAATAATATAGACGTGTATTTATAGGTAATATACCTCTTTTTGTTAAATCCAACTTGCCTTTTGTATTTATGGTAATGACACCGACACACCATTAAACGCTACTTGCCAATCTTATTTATAGTAACACACCGATAAGCAGGGCTGGCCCTTACCCATTGTGGGGGAGCGCGACCGCACTAGGCCCCGTTTTAGAGGGCCCCGAATTTTATAGAAAAATTATACATATATATTATTATTAAAAGTGATGAACTAATATCGATATAAAAACATTATATTAAAATTTCTACAGATTTCTTACGAAACATACAAAAAGTTTCCATATTTGAAATTATGGAAACGAAATGTTTGTATTTCGAAATGTACTTTTTTCGTAGAATAAGTTCAAGTTTTCGATTTTTCTTAGACATATATGAACTAAAGCTATTTGTTTAAAAAGAGTTTATATAATGATTAAAATAATAATTGATATACTTTTGCCAATATACATATATAACATATAGCTCACACTTTTAATATTTAGATAATTACAATTGTCTATTTTCTTTTAGATCTAACTTTTAGATATTCTTACAAATAATATTAAATGATGTAAATATTTTCATAAAATTTTAATCATTTATTAACATATATAGCATTGATTTGAAAATATTTCATTTTATTTTTAGTGTAGTTCATGCTTATACATATAATATTTATGCTTATTCAAAAAAAAAATTGACATATACGTATAATTTATTTTTATTTTTTTACATTTTTACATCGTTTCTTAAATGTTTCCATGATGTAATAACATGGCTTAGTTCTATGATTTAAAATATAATAATAAATTATATAACTTTAATAACTCGTTTTGTTTTATTTAAAACTCGTTAGTAGTTTGCTCGTTCGGTCAATTTGAGTCCTAATCGAGCCAAGCCCGTATAAGGGCCTTGTGATCACTATTTATTATTATTACTCATATGTTTTTACGTAAGTTTATTGAGTCATCCATAGGGCCTTGTGATCACTATTTATTATTATTACTCATATGTTTTTACGTAAGTTTATTGAGTCATCCATCGAGTGATGACTCTGTTACCGAGTTGATATCGAGTCTAACCTCAGGGGGCCCACCGGGGTGGGTCATTACACATAATGTTTCCGAAACGTTGCTTAATTTTATAATTTCGAAACTATATTTGAAAAAGAAACTTTGAACTGTGGACAGAACTACTGTTTACTTACCTTACTAGTACTCTTTGAGTCTTTCGGTCTTTCCTATGGAGTATATATTAGTTGTATAAGTAGAAGTACAAAGCGAAAATCCTTTTTAAAAAGTATTGTTATAGGTAGTGATCAATTAAATCAAAATTTGAGGAAAAATATGTAGTCTCAAGTGATGGAAATATAGTGTCAACAGAACTTGATAATAATAAAAATATTATGCCAAATGAACTCAATAATGAAAATTTAGCTTACAATAGTGAATCTTTTTCACATTTTGATTTTTGCGACCCTAAAACTTGGGAAAATCTTGATAATGAAACAGAAGATATTTTGGTTGATAAGATACCGTTTTTGTAATAATTTTGCATCAAATAATGTTCAAAGATATTGTTTTGTGTAATTTCTAATTTTTCATTTCAATGAATAAAAATGAGTCATCGAAAAAAAAAATTATCCAAGGCCCTAACTTTCAGTTTTCGCACTAGGCCTCAAAAATTTATGGAACGGCCCTGCCGATAAGACTTATTTTTGTAATCTTTTTAAATTTGACACATGGATGGCCCACATGGATCATAAATTTGACAACCTTGACATTCGTTTTTTCACGATTTTATAAAGTTCTCAACATTTAACTTTATAAAAAAAAAAGAGTAAAACAGTGAACAACATTTAAAACTAACCCAACATCACGATACAATAACATACGGGGCCGGCCCTGACCGCCCAGGGCCCCGAGATATTAGGGGCTCCAAATGGTTAAAACTCATGCATATATAACACAAGTATATATTAGTACAAAACCCACAGCTAGCGTAGTGATTAGGTGAACTGTCAAACACATGAAGGGTTGCGGTTCGAATCTCTGGTAGTAGTTCTTTGTTACGCTGTGTGAATTGGGACAACTAATATGTAATAAGGATGTATTTAGTAATTATTTTACTTCTTTATATGTTCTGGTTTTGATTTTATTTTATTTTCTAAATTCACAATCTTTAGCCTTTTAATTATAATAATTATTTTGGACAAATTAATTAAATTACAATATTTCTCATACTCAATTTATTCAAGAGTTAAAGTAATTACTTTTGAAGATATCAATTTACATTATTTTGTTTTTATACTTTTGAAAACCCAATGATATTTTTTCTTTTTTTTAATATTTTACAAGTTACTTTGTTTTAAATCAGTTATTTAGTTATATATTTTATACTTTTATTATCTTTATCTATTTATTTATTTCATAAAATTTTATCACTTTTAAAAATAGATAAGCAATGCCCCATGCACCCCTGTCCTGGTGTAAATGAAGGAGGTGAATCGCTGGATACGCCTCAATTTAAGGAACCTCGGAGATTTTTTTTCATAATAGGGGCCCCTCTTTCAGTTTTCGCCCAGGGCCCCGAAAATGTCAGGACCGGGCCTGATAACATACTTCATAATCTAACCCAAACTGTAGTTTGGAATGGTGTTTCAATAAAGTTATCGTGATTCATTAGTAATGTCTTTAAAAGTACCTTATATAGTATAGGCTATCGAAATAACCGACTCGACAAGCCGCTCAAAGCGTAGCGAGCCGGACCCTAAGTCCATCATCATGTTACACTCGATGTCCGAAACAACCGCGGGCGGATATAAGTTTATCGAAGAGGTAGTTCGAAATATAAACTAAATTTTAATTATATCTATACAATATATAAAGTGGGAAACCATTTATTTATTGGTGAAGCCTAAATAGGTAATGAGCAATGCCACATGTCTTTTGCAGTTGCATAATTCACGTTCCAATTAAGCAAACGGTTAAAAGTAAAATGAAACATTGTTGGGCAATGTAGTCCACGTTCTCTTTAGTCAATGAATTTCGGGCATGCCATTAATAATATAACAATTACTCTTCATCTTTTTAGTTGTCGTTTTAACTTAAATATTTTGTTTGTAAATAATTATCATTTTACCATAATAAATTGTAACTTAAAATTTCAATGTAATCGTTGCAATATTAATAAGTGAAAAAAGTTACTACCAATTAAAAAATACAAAAAAAAAATCTGAGAACATCATGTGACTTTTTTAGGCATTATGGTATTATATATAGTATAGATATATTCCCTAATTATATACAACACTTAAAAAATAAAAAATTCTATTATAAAAAGTATAATATCGTTCGCACAGACTGGACTGTGCACAAATTGCTAGTTTAATTAGCAAATCAAGAATTTTAATGAAAAATATTACATTTAAAAATCATTTTTGAAACAAAGGAAGTGAAATGGATTCATGAATAGTAAAAACTTGAGAGTTGTAATTAAAAAAAAAGGCTTACAAATTCTAATAAATTCGAAGCTGCCGAGATATGAACCATTGGTGTCGTGGTGGTTTAGATAAAAGATAGACGACGAGAGAGAGAGAGAGAGAGGAATGGCCGGTGGGTTTAGTTTCAAGGGCCTTAAGAGCTAATCTTACAAAAACTGTTTGAAAGAGACAACTGAGTCTCTTCAAATGATCAACAACCCAGCTAAAAAACTCGCAGGTGTAGCCTCGAAAAGCCACCCAAAAACCTTCCAGGTCCCTAATCGCACCCCCTACAGCGGCATTTCCACCTTGTCTCTCCCACGCCCCATCGCAGTTGCTGCTCCAGAGCCTCGTCGTCAGTCTGCTGCAGCCCCCCTGTGTTGCTGGAGTTCATGTTAGCCTCGGCGTAATCCAAAGCAAGAGCAATGCCATCATGAATAGCTTGCTCCCAACTGTAAGTTGAGTCCCCAAACACCAAGTTGTTTAACTTCCACAGCTGCCAAATGACAAAAGCAATCTGCTGCAAATCCTTACACGCAAAAAAAGAGCCCACCAGCAGTCTAGAAATTGAGCCCCCTCAGTATTACTTCATTTTATGAATTAAGAAATATAAAGAGAAAAAGTTCAGATCTTCAACAAAAACAATCAATTTCAATAGTAACCAATTCCATTCGAATTGAAGTTCATGTAGACCAGCTCTCAAGTCTTTCCATTGTACAGTTGTAATGAAAAACTAAAAAAAAATTCAGTTGGTTCAAATGAACTACCTTTAACAACTTGAAGCAAACAACTATATAATTACGAGGCTTGTCAAAGTGCTTCACTGATCGAATAACTCAATACTCGATCTCAAACTTATTTCGTTAGCGACCATACCATACAATCAAACAAAACTGTTGGTAAGTGGTAACAACTTGTATAATACCTCTATTATGCTTGTGCTCTATCTCTAATGAGCACAAGTAATAGTGTTTAGTTTGGCAAATATGTAAGCATGCAAAAGCTAAAAAGAGCATTTAGCGACAATGCAATATTTAAGGAAGCTACAAAGATAGTAACGATGCTTTGCCCAAAGCTTTCCACTGACTTAGTTAATGCCAAAACACATCTAGTATACCAATTCCCTCACTCAACATCTTATATCATTTCTTGCATATTGGTGAATGTAATAGAAACGCCAAAACAAAATGTATCACTTTCTTCACTCAACATCTTAATTCATTTGTTGCATATGGGTTAATTCGATAGCCTGCAGCAAATCCTCAGCACTGACATTACGACCTTTTGAGCGAGCAAAGGTCAAAAGTGTCAGCAAAACTTTGATTGTAATTTGCTTCTCAAACAGAAGGCAATTTTGGTCTACCATTCTGCTCCTTTCCCCAGTGAAAAAACCTTCATTCTTCAATATCTGCCATTTCATTTCGGACTTTTAGTATAATATACAAACAATACCTAATACAGGATTGAAGTTTTATCTCTATTTACCTCCACACCATCGGAAATTCGTACTAATGGCAACTCCATACGGTATGCAAAAGCCTCACTCACTTCGGAAATCTTCCACATCTTGCTATGAATTGTTCCCAACACAAAAAGTATACGCCCCTAAAGATAATTGCTTGAATCAGATAGTGTTTACCAAAAGTAAATAAAGAAACAGGCTCAAACAAAACCAATTTTACCTCATGAGTCTTCCCTTTTAGTTCCTTCATCAACGCATTTGCAATTATCGTTGAATATCCATTTGTCATAGAATTGATATGCAAAAGCCTATTCAAATAATACAAATATGAACATCTCGTAATAAACCCATGATAAATTGTTTAAAGGAATTAGATAGGTACCCTTCAATTCCGTCTACGATAACAATACTCTTCTGAAATTTGCGTGCATTTGTGAATACCTGAATAAGATATCATATAAAGCAATAATTAGATTTGGAATAAAAATATTAACAGATTTGGAAGTACGTCTAAATTAAATTGATGGTAACTATTGAGTAATTGTTTCTGAATGGAACTCTGAATTTGAAGAAGTAAAGAAAATACCTTTTGGATTATTTGACAGACTACAAACTCTGAAACTCCAACCATGTCATCGGATGAAATCTGATAATATCAAAACAACAAGCAATTAATATATTAACAAAACCTTACTGCAATAGAAATCAATTCTACTAATAAAATTACAAAATTTACCCGTTCCACAGCTCTTCCATCTTGATACCATATTTTAGCTACTTGATGTGCTACACTGCTTTTTCCGCTATTAATACAATTTTAACATTATTAGCAAGTTCAGTTGATGGCATATAGAGAACGTTAGAAGTAAAGATTGACATTATTTACCTCCCTCCAGGGCCAATCAGTAGGCATGTTTGTACATCAGAGGTGAGATTTGCACTTAAAAAATATTCCATGAATTTGAACACTTTGTCAAACCGAGGAAATCTGATAAAATCCCTACAACAAATAAATAGAATATGTTTTATATGTTAAACATTAGATATATGAAAAAATTATTATTAAAACTTACTTGTTCTGAAGTTCATCTGCAAGTCTTGTTTCAATTTTGGGGTAGATTGCATTGATCGCACTAGTAAAGTGATCAGTCGTCAATTCTACTGTATCGGTCTGTGATGATATCGAGTGAAGATTTAAGGCATTTGATAATGCCAACTGGACAAAAGAAGCTATGTCCGCGCCACTCCACTCGACAGTCCGTTTGGCTATATGTCGGAAATAGAGAATTAGAATTATTTACAGAGTTAAATTACAAATTGACTATGTGACAACATTACCAGTTTCTCGAAGAAAATCCTCATCAACCTTAAGCATGTTCTTGGCAACAAGTTCTTTTGTATGAACTTTGAGGATTTGGTACCTTGATTCTTCATTTGGAAGGCCAACACTCAGTTGTATTTCCAAGCGACCAGACCTACCATAAGCTCAAGTCATTAATCATATTTGGAAAAACAAATACTCCAATTGTAAATAAAGAACAGAGTATCGCATTTACACCTGAGGAGTGCTGGATCTAAGAGGTCCAGCCTGTTAGTGGTTCCAACCACAAAGATATTGCTCGTCTCCTCAAATCCATCAATCTGTCCAATTTGGAATTTAGTAAAGGACTTAGGAGTATATATACAACACGACAACATAAAAGGTAAATAAACATTGATATAATTTTTTATTACCAATGTCAGAAGTTGATTGACTGTCCTATCACTTTCTTGTGATGCGTTCGAGTCTCCACCTCTTCGCTGTAAACAAATTAAAACTACTAACATTTTGTTGAACACCAAACTGTCTGTGTTTGCTTGTCATAATTTGTGATCGAATCTATAATAAAAAAAAGATTGAAATACCCGAGCAATAGAATCTATTTCATCGAATACGATGATATGTAAGGAGCTTCTGTGACCTGAAATAAATTGGAACAATGTTTGTATAAAGGAAAGTTGTAATGTCAAGTAAAAAGCTTAAAACGACAATTATTGCTGTTACCGGTCCGGTTCGGACCGGTTTTCAGCCAATCGGGACAGGACCGATATGTTCAAAAACGAAACAAAATTTCAGTTTGTTTCTACTGAAAAACCAAACAAAAAACAATTTTTTTTCAAGATAAAATTTGAGCAAACAATTTCCCCTAATGTCATTCAACTTATACATTGATACAAGTATACAACATTGATTCTATATTTATATTTTTAAATCAAAAAATAAAATAAAATCACAATTGTTCTCACCATCAAGTTTTTGTTATTATAAAGATAAAAAAAATTAAAAAGTCAAAGAAATTACAAGGAATAGATGCCGGGGGGAGAATGCCAAAAATGGATGGTGGTCAGACAAAGTAATAGCGGCTGGTTGGTACAAAGAAATTACAAGAATTTTAAGGTAGGGGTGTGTGGGGTGTCTATGTTGATTCAAAGAAGGGTAGAAGGGGTGGGGGCGTGTTTTGGTTTTAATTTGGGGGAGGGGTGTTTTAATATTCCCTTATCCATTACCCTAACGGTCCATAACCGGTTCTCGGTCCGGTCCGGTTTCACATTTTGGATCCAGGATCCAACATTAGATCCGGACAGTACCGATTGTTTATCGGATGAATTTTCAGAGCGTATAAACCGGACCGGTTCCCCGGTTTATCCGGTCTATCAACAGCACTAACGACAATTAAGGTGTGATTTGGAGGGAGTACCGAGTCTAGCAAACTCTTCATGTGCTTCCTTGAATATCGCCCTTAGATTTTCTGCACTGTTGCCTATATACTTATTCATTATCTCCGGCCCACTTACCACCTGAAAACCAAATATACAAACTTCAATTCACAATCTGTTCTATTATGTTATCAACACAAACAAGATAACACTAGTTTCTCATAAAATCCACCACAAACATATTCAACATTTCTTATATTAACAAAAGGAAATTACATTCAAACAAAAGAAACAATAACAATTTTATAAACGGAAAACTATTTCATACCTTAAGTTCGGCATCGAAAAGAGTTGCCATAACCCTTGCCAACAAGGTTTTTCCAGTCCCAGGTGGCCCATGGATCACCATGCCTTTGATGTGTCTACATGAAGATATATAATTAGTATAAATAAATAAACAATAATTTATATTAACATTATTATTGAACTTACTTTTTCACATGACTAGAAGGTGATAGTCTCGACATGAATCCCCTACGAAGTACCTCCTGAAATTGGTTTGCCATTCCACCAATGCCAAACGACTTCAGCCTTTCTTCCATATCATCAAGATTCATCTAACAAAACAAACACACCAAAACATCAATCAAATATTTAAGCAATTAAACTTGTAAATTAAAAATTAACCCCACACCTTCATCTTCTTCATCAAACCCCCACGCCCCTCATCTTTTTCTCCCTCCCCCCCCTCATCATCAACACACCAAAACTTATAATACATTGAATATTTGCAATCAATAATTTTGCAATCAATAATTTCAGAGCTGATGACATTAGCAATCTGCCTATGCTCATAACAGACTAGTGTATAGAGGATATCAACACCGACCTATCTAAACTCTACCATATCTAAAAAGGTTCTTAATGTTTGACTCAAAGTCTCGGACCATATTCAACCATATTCTTCCTATAGATCAGGGGTTCTCAATGCATCAAGCTAAGATACTGCTATAAAATCGAAGCTGTAACAAAGTGAAATCTTGGGCTGGATATTTACAATTGAGAAGGAAAAAAATAGATGCAAGATGTTATACAACCAACTTCAACTGATAATCTGAAATCAAATTCATGCTTTAAGAAAGGATCATCAACGTCGTAAGCATTTCACATACATTTACTTATCTCAATCTAAAGGCAACCCATTATATCTCTGAATCATAACTTATCTGTGAGGAAATGGGTAGGAATTGGCTGATGTTTATGGATGTAAGGGAATGGAGAGGTAGTGATTAACTTTAGTGGCGAAGCAGGGGATGGGGTTCATTTCAGTTACTGGGTTCAAGGGATGGGGTTATGGGGTTAACTTTTAATTTAATATTTTAGTTATTTGTAAAAACGTCCTAAAAGTTCAATATATGTGATAATCTGAATTTGCTCTCTTTTAAAACGAAATTCAATTTAAAATTGGCATTTGAGGGACAAAATGAGACAAAACGTAGTATAGGGGCAATTTAAAATTGGCATTTAAGGGACAAAATGAGACAAAACGTAGTATAGGGGGCAATTTGACGCTTATGATAGTATCAGGGTCCAATTTAAAACTTACGTAATAGTACATGGTGCAAAATGAAAATAAGCCTAGATAATACCTCGAGGGTTGATAAAGTCAAGGTCGTATCATCACCAAGCCGCCCAACTTGTGCTTCCACACCATTTACTCGAAGCTCTTTAACAACTAAACTTAGAGTCCTCCCTTTGATAGCAATTGTAACCTCCTGACCTCTTATGAATATGTCACCTCTGAAATTCTTAAAATGACTCTTGCAAAACCGAATGAGTTGGTCATCCACTCGAGTGAAAACAATAGGACATAGCTTTATGGAAGACATATCCATATTTTCAGGCACTATGTACCTAAATTTATAAACAATATAAATGTTATCAAATGAATTAAAACAAAATAAACATCGTAAATTAATTACAACTGCAGATTACCGTTCGATAGTCACTTTATCCCCTTCTCCTAGACCAAGGGTATGCTGATGTGCTTCACTAAGGGCAACTGCTCCAGGATCTACATCTTTATTTATCGTTTCAAACTAGTTAAAGAATCCGAAAATAGTAGCTACTTTCGTTACAATCTAAAATAAATCTACACTTAGCAATATGAATGAGAATCCAGAAATTACATATATCAAGACTGCAGTAAGAAAGAAAGAGTATGCAGCATAATAAATCAAAACTTGGAATCATATCTGATGCATTTTGTTTTACTGGGAACATATCTAGATTCCTCAAAACTACACCGGTCTCTCTCCATAAGTAAGAACGATCATTTGACTATGTATATCATCAGCATAATGGAATTGACTGAAACAAAATCAATAAAATCGTTCTGGTAGTTAATAGGTCGTTAAATAGCTAGTATTTACGCATTTCACAGCATCGAAAGATTATACTATATTGACAACATTCACACAGTAGACAGAACAACAAGAAGTGAGGAATTAGCACTGAAGAAAGTATGACAAGCAACCTCACCCATATTGACCACATTCACACAGTAAACAGAACGAGTAACAACAGACTTGAAGAAGATCGATCAGTAAAGGCGGCTACTTGACCTTATTTATAACGAGATTTCCCCAAATGAACAAGTAGACAAATAAGATTTAACTTAACAGACAGGTTTCGCTCTGATCCACCATCTTTTGATATGTCAAAGTTGAATTCTTTAACCTCCAACGAAGCCTTTGGGGTCTCAACATAGTTGCAACAAAAATTAGTTACATGTCTTATTCAATAAAAATCAGAAGTTTATAACATAGATATATAGATACCCACAAAACTTTTTCAAGAATCAATAAAATATTCATAAATTGCTATCCTACAAATCCTCTCAAATAATCTAAAACAACATACCTATGCATACGGCATACCCAAATCAAATTTAGTTAGCATCTATTATAACACATTCAAAAATGATGTTTTCTTTGAATAATACTAAAAACTGTTAGAATTCCTATCTGTCTTCAAAACTTCTCAAAAAACCAACAAGTTTATGTAATTTACAACAACCCATATTAGTGTTTACTAAAAGAAAGAATACAGGCTTTGAAGGTAGAACGAGTTAGGAACAATCCAATTCCGGCAACAACTTGAATAAAAAATTTCAATGCAGTCACCAAAAGAGATTAAAATCCGCTTCCTGTTCAGACAGGGGTTTATAGAAAAGTTCAATGACCAATTTCAATGTAGCAAACTAAATTATTTGTTAGAAGAACTTATGATTTATCAAGTTGCAGAAAAGTTCATGTATTAAAATTGACAAAGATGCAAATTTTTAGCAAAAAAGCCAATTGAAACATATAAACAATGTATGACAAATTAAAATAAATTATAAATTTTGGCTGAAGAAGTTCTCATTGATTTTGGATGATGAGCTTGAGGAAGGCAAAGAAAATGAGAAGGGAGCGGCAAAAACAAGAAGAGGAAGAAGAAGATGAAGAAGAAGTTGATTTCCGACCATGAGGTTGGGGAAGACGAAAGAAAATCAGAAAAAGTGACTGCCAACAAGAATTAGGGCTAAAAAAACAAAGGACACGCGGCAAGAGGAAGCCAAAAAAAAACAACGGAAACAAAAAAACTGAAATATCTATTAAAAAAATATCAACTTTTCTCAATCATACTCCTATATCATAAAATAGAATCATAGATTCACACATAAAAATGTCAACTTTTCCCAAACATATACTATCATAAACTAGAATCATAGATTCACACATAAAAATGTCAACTTTTCTCAATCATACTCCTATATCATAAAATAGAATCATAGATTCACACATAAAAATATCAACTTTTCGCAAACATATATCATGAAATAGAATCATAGATTCACATAGAAAAATGTCAAGCTTTCAACTTTTAAAAATACTAAAAACTACTCGTAAAAACCAAAATCGAAACACATTATGTGGGCATTTTTTAGTTATTCAAACAACTATGTGGTCTCATATATATATAGCTACATCTACTTTACACAAATAACAATGTTTAACCATTATATTTCAACAAAAAAAAGGGCCATATTACTAAAAAACGTCCTAAGAAAGCTGAAATAGTAACAAAAGGATATTTGAGCTTTATCATAATCAAACCATTGAGTTTTACCATGCATGAAGAAGAAGTAGTCCTCATTTTCATCTTATTAAATAGTGTTTTATCACTTAAATAACCAATATTGGTTGTTTGCTTGTTGATTACTAGACTAGTAACAGTATATTTTGGTGTGTTTTGATTATCGGCCATTGTTGTTAGCTTTGAAACTTGAAAGGTTTGAGAAATTTTTGTGTTATGATTTATGAAACTTTGGCTTATTATGAACAATGTGGATGGGGATATAGTACGTACAGAGAGGTGGAATAAAGCATAGTACTATAGTAGAGTGTCGTTTCTAATTTTTTGATGGAAACAACAAAATTGTAAGTCAAGAAACGATTTTCTCCTCGCTCATGTTTTTTCAAGCCATGATTTGCTAGTTACCAGGGGCGGATCTACAACATTTGAAGTAGTGGTTCGAAATATATATAATATTTTTTTTATCAATTTATTAGAATATTGACAACTAAATCTCATACATTTTGATGTCGAAACTTACAAAATTGAAACTCAAATATGAGTTAACTTATGTTAAGAGTCTATGGGGTTCCACTCTAAAATCAATTGGCAATAGAGGGAGTAGCCCAAGATCTTATATATTAATCCGGGAGGACATCGACTTTCGATGTTGGATGTGTATCTTAACACTCCCCCTCACGTGTAACCCAATCATCGGCGGAACTTTCATCGCCGGTATTAACTGCCGGAAACAACATCGGCGGGTTACACGTGCCTGGCTCTGATACCATGTTAAGAGTCTATGAGGTTTCACTCTAAAATTAATTGGCAATAGAGGGAGTAGCCCAAGATCTTATATATTAACCCGGGGGGACATCGACTTTCGATGTGGAATGTGTATCTTAACAACTTATTATTTGAAATAATAAAGCTAAGGTTTGTTGGAACGAAAAAATATATATTATAAATTTAAGTGAATAATGTGTTTTGACATTCATAATAGTGATATAGAGCTTAGAAAAAAAAATTAAGATTGTTCATAAATCATAAAACTGTGAGCTAACTAAAGTTTTATGTAAAAATTATAAAGAACATTTTTTGAAAAGAATCGAACATGTAAGAGAAAAGTCAAAACTTGAGGGTGATTGACAATAAATTCTATCCTTTTTGGTGAGGAAATGGTATTGGAAAGTTGGAATTGGGAAGGATGAGTTATATATAGCAGCTTTAAAAAGAAATGAAGTGATGGGAATCGAACCTTGACCATTTAACTATAAAAACAGCTACTTACCAACTCATCTAGCATGATTCTTGGTGGTTCATTTGAACCACCTTGAACATAATGAGATCCGCCACTGCTAGTTACTATGAGAAATAAAAAGTTCGATTTTATTGAATAATTTTGCCAAAGAAAAAACTATCGACTCGAACATTTTTGCTAAAAAGAAAGTTCAATTTTGATAGCATTTTGGAAAATTAAAATAACTCGTGAATGATAGATTCATCAACTTTGTATTACTAGTATTTAACTTTTTAATTCAAAATAATGCAGCTGACTAAAAATTTACTCAATTATTTTAATATGTATTATTTAGAAAATTAAAAAGATGAGGGCTAGGGAAGCTACTACATATCTATCTCTTATAATTATTTAGAAAATTAAAAAGAAGTGTCATTAAATTATTTTAGGCACGCACCCAATTATATTTGTAATTATTGGTAGATTTTATAATATAACGAATTTATTTTTTTATAATCTTATCAACTTATTATATTATGAATTCTCTTTTAATAATACATTGTTTAACATTAAATACCTTCCATGATTTAAAATACTATATTAATATGCATGTAATACTGCGATTCATATGTTGTTGAATATAAATTACTTAGATGATTTAAGTAGAATTATTATATATATTTTGCATTATTAAACAACATTTAAGATATAATTAAAAATAATTTATGACAATATGAGTAATATATTATATGGGTTTTTTCCACTTTATGTATGAATATGTTGTTTCATTGGGATGATTGCAATAATACCAAGTTTTCCATTAAAGAATATACCTTTTATTAAATGATTTTCCCCATTTCATTGGTAAGGATTTGTAGGAGGGTATTTTATCAAACTATATATAATGTGAGAAGGGAGAATTAGAGGTTATTTTGAAGCCCTTTGAAGTATCATATTTTCTTATATATAAGAGATAACATAATTAATATAATTAATTATTTTTAATAAATATATTTACAATAACTATCCATAAATATACTTTAGTTTCACCTTTTAAAATTTGTTTTGCAAAATTATGGTTATTTCGTACATTAAATGAAAACTTAGTTAAGCATAGAATGTTACATTTTTATTTATCTATTAATGAAAGATCATATATCATAAATATAATGAACGAATTCGCACGTATAAGACCTCATACAAACATCTAATGATTAATTGGTTGTATGAATTTGTGATTCTCTATGTTATCATTATTGAGAAAATGCTAAAGTTGCCAACTCCACCCTCCCTTGGTTTTGATTCTTTCTAAGATTTCATAAAAACATATTCTTTACTTTTCTCCGTATTCTTTTTTTAAGATTTCATAAACACATATTCTTTACCTTTTTCGTACTCCCATTTCTTTAAGAAAACCATCATTTTCAGTTTTTATGAATATGCTATAGTAGATGCTAAATAAATTTGATTTGGATATAAATAAATTTGTTGTTTCAATAAGGGGGATTTGTACTTTGTAGGACAGTATAATTTTATGATTTTGTGTAATGCCCAAATCATTAAAATAATAACTAGATACGAAGTAATACTATTATTCTTTTTTAATATGTCTCGATTGCATATATACTCAACATTCTCTTTAACTTAAAACTTGGCTTGCATGCCCTTGTACCACGGTCAATATGAACAATAGTTTGATAGCTAATGAATAACAAGGCAGATATTGCAAATTTACATGCATAATTTTTTAGGTCAAATAATTAAATCGTTTTTATTGCAAGTGTCTAATATCTCTAACATATAGTATTAGATATAATTGATTAAATTATCGTTTTTATGTTAGAATTTGTTAGAATTCTACTATAAGAGGTGAAGTGTAATTACTACATTTATCATTTTTTGATTGATTTTAATTTGTTTTGATATCCTGTTGAAAGTTTAATAATTATTTACCAAGTATAGTTATAGTGTAACTTTCAATGCATAATATACAATATCACAACACAAAAAACACCAAAGAAAAAGTAATAAATCCTCTCGGGTCAAGTTGCATGAAAAAATTGCCTAAGGGATGAACGAAATATACCAATATTCAAATTAATATTTACTCCGTCCCTAAAAAATTGTCACATTTTGATTTTTGTTAATCAAACATTATAAACTTGATCATGAATTTTCATTAAGTGATAAGAAATAATATAGTCTTGTGGGACCTTGTTAGATTCGTCTCAATATATTTTTGAAATATCGACTTTTTATAATTTTTTCACATATAAAATAATAAATACTAATTATGTTTTAAACCGTGTTTTGTTGACCAACGAAACTCAAAATGGGACTATCTTTTATAAAGGAGGGATTGACTTGTGAAATGTGTCTTTGTCTTTTAGTCGCCACCCTCAAAAAATTAATTGAGCCGACATGATTATATGAACATGTACCTTGTACAATGAGACGTGGACGTAATCGAATGAATCAACGAAAACCACACCAAATTCAAAGAAGTCGAGCAATTTAAAATTGAACTACTTTCTTGATTTGCCACCTCTCTAATAATCACAATTTGTTTATCATTTTCCCAAATCTGCATCTTATTGTGCTTTTAATAATCATAAAAATATCTATTTTACTATTTCCATATACTCCATTCGCCTAAAGAACTCAATCTTTTTGTATTCCTATTCATCTTCTTCATTTCAGTGTTCATCTTCACTTTCTGGTAATTCTGAAAAAACCCATGTTTTGAAGGTTCATATGTAATACTTTTTGTTACCTTTGTTAAATCTTTTTCTTTAAAAGATAAAGGTTAAAACACGTGTGATAATCTTAATGGATTAACGTAAGTGTAATGATCTTAGGGATTACGATAATGTAAGAGAGGATCCGGACTTTTTTCATTAATGTGTATTGATATGCTGTTTCATTCCTCACCTTTTTTGTATTAGTATTCATCTTCTTCATTTCAGTGTTCATCTTCTCTGTTTGGTAATTCTGGAAAAAAACATGTCTTTTTCAGTTTATGCCAATGTGTATGAATATGCTGTTTCATTGGGAAAATTGCAACAATACCAACTTTTTATTTATTGTAAATATGTAATTTTTGACACCTTTTATTGAATGTTGTACTTCATACCACCATTCTATTCTCCCTGTTTCATTGGTGAGGGTTTGCAGGAGAGTAATTTATGAATATTTAATTGGTTGTGTGAATCTATGATTCTATTTTATGATGATTAAGAAAAGCTGAAGTTTTTTTTTTTAATATTTCATATAAACATATTCTTTAAAGAAAACATCATTTTCAGTTTTTATGTATGTGTTATAGTAGATGCTAACTAAATTTGATTTGGGTATGCATAGATATGTTGTTTCAGATCATTTGAGAGGATTTGTGGGAGAGTACTTTATGAATTTTTTATTGATTCTTTTAAGTTTTGTCAGTATCTATATATCTATGTTATAAACTTATGATGATTGGGACATGACAAATTGCTAAAGTTTTCCAACTTTTTCTTTTCCTTTTTGTTCAGATTTGATTCAAAGTTTTGAAATTGCTTATGTTAGTTGCTTTGTGGTTTTTAATTGGGAATAATTGAAGTGGCGCTTATGAAATTTTTGTGTGCAGATATGGGAGTTTCTACAGGTTTATATCCATCTCACCGCTGTAAAACTATACATTTGGTCAGTATATTGATTGATCTGATAATCCCCTGCAGCTGTATGAAGCAATTAGTTAACGATTATTGTGTTTATTTCCCTCATATGCGGAATCTTCGCTAAGCTCTATTTGATATGTGAATGTGCTTATAGGTGAGGCATGCTCAAGGAATTCACAATGTCGAGGGAGAGAAAGACCATGATGCCTACAAATCTCCTCATCTTTTTGATGCACATCTCACCCCTCTTGGTTGGGAGCAGGTAAATGAACTGTATCCATTTTAGATACTGTAACGAAAAGACATTATCGTCTATCGACTAAATTGACATAGCTCTATCAAGATTGTATATGGTGAAAAAATTAAGTTAGTACTTCAGGAGAGAGGAACCTTCTCCGAGTAATTTCACTTTAATGGAACAAGTAATATAAATTTGGTGAAGATATATTGATGCCCTCTGCATTTAAGTCCACTTCCCTGAGATCAACAACCTGAAGTAGTATTTGTTGAAAGAATTTATTCATGATACTCGGTACTGAAAACAGGTAGATAATCTCCACAAGCATGTTCATTCTTCTGGAATTGCAGAAAGGGTTGAATTGGTTATTACATCTCCTTTGTTAAGGTATGAATTTCTGCAGTGCTGGTCCTTGATACAAATATCAGACTCGACCTTTTGTCACTCTTGGATGTTTACACAGTGAAAGTTGGATTGCAGGACTATGCAAACAGCAGTTGGAGTGTTTGGTGGAGATGGCTTCACAGATGGGATAAGTGTACCTCCACTTATGGTTGAAAATGCTGGCAATAGTAATCGTCCAGCAATTTCAAGTCTTAATTGTCCTCCTTTCACAGCAGTTGAACTTTGCCGAGAACATCTGGTATTTAAACATAATAAGTAACGCAGAAGCTAAATATACATTCAATATTTATGTCAACAACTAAACAGTGTTCGTTTATGCTAATCCGCTAACGCCCCTTTTAACTTCATAAATCTTTCTTAAAATTCATTTGGTCATTCTTCATACTCATCTGGTAACGCAACATTCACCAATTTAGGCTTCTCCCTTGGAAGTTGCTCAGACAAGTACATTACAAACATATATAAGTATATTGCATTATTTTTTCTCCATAAATGAGAGAAGATACGTGGCAAGACCAACGGTAGCTTGAATCTGATATTCATGCCTATTGTATATTTTAGGGAGTGCACTGGTGCGACAAGAGGAGAAGCATCAGTGAGTACAAACCTCTTTTCCCCGCAATTGATTTTTCTCTGGTAAGTAATTAAGAATGTTGGTCTTGGTTTTTGTTTACCAATATCTTACTTTCTGTTTTAATTTTATTTCATTAGAGATGCTGGTTTGATATGCTGAAGTTGATGGTTGGGTCTTTTCTTTTTAAAATTAATTGAAAGCCTTTATTTTAGATAGAAAACGAGGATGATGTTTTGTGGGAGGAAGACGTGAGAGAGGCAAATGAACATGTTGCTGCTAGAGGACTGGAATTTTTGACAATATATTTAAGTAAAAGGATGCGGGGTATCAAATGACAGCATCAGTCACACAATCTGATATCTATAATCGTATATGCAATGATATTGAATGTTTGTCGATTGGACAAGCCCTAATAAATCTCATGAAACGTTACGCGTATGCACTTCCTGAATCTATCCTTTTATGTTTCATGTTATCCAGGGTATACAAAGGAAAGAAGCAGTATTGTGGTGATAGGGCTGAGCATCCACACTGCACCAGTTGAAATGCGGGAAAAACTTGCCATTCCTGAAGCAGAATGGGCGACAGCTATTGGGGACCTTTGTGGGCTAAACCATATTGAAGAAGCAGCTGTTCTGAGTACCTGTAACAGAATGGAGATATATGTGGTAGCTCTTTCCCAGCATCGAGGTGTTAAAGAAGTTACTGAATGGATGTCAAAGGTAACTTCTTTTTCAGTCAATCTTTCGTATCTGCCGTCTTACATGCATTTCTCATAGTTCTTAGTCAGACCATAAGAAACAAGTAGATATAAGGAATGTAAGGGTCGATTATGTTTGCACTGATTTCATTTGTAGGAGGATACTGGAGTACCCTATGGGGGGCTTGAGGCTACTTGTTATAAGATGACTACACTTGGCATTCTAATTTTTTCAATGTTCAATCAGATCTTTAAGTCAAACTTGACTATGAGGGATCATTTTCTTTCAATTTTGTATTAATAGAACTTCAAGTATCGTACCAGGGGTGTTCATTTAGTCGACTGTACTTCCAATTTCCATTAATGAGAGAGCTCTCAGCTATATGCTTATGTGATAACCCACTTACTTTTATGTGACAGAAAAGTGGAATTCCTGCTTCAGAGATTTGTAAGCACCGTTTTTTGCTGTACAACAATGATGCCACCCAGCACCTCTTTGAAGTCTCAGCTGGTTTAGACTCCTTGGTATTAGGAGAAGGACAAATTCTTGCTCAGGTAAAACAAGTGGTCAAAGTGGGGCAGGGAGTTGTAGGTTTTGGAAGAAACATCAGTGGGCTCTTCAAGCATGCTATTACTGTTGGCAAGAGAGTCAGAACCGAAACAAACATTGCAGCAGGAGCAGTATCTGTCAGTTCAGCAGCTGTGGAGTTGGCTCTTATGAAGCTTCCCGAATCCTCACATGCTACTGCTAGGATGTTGGTAATTGGAGCTGGAAAAATGGGAAAGCTTGTTATTAAACATTTGGTTGCAAAAGGATGCACAAAGATGGTGGTTGTAAACAGGACTGAAGAGAGAGTTGCTGCTATTCGTGAGGAGATTAAGGATGTCGAGATACTATATAGACCACTCACTGAAATGATTAATTGCACTGCTGAAGCAGATGTTGTTTTTACAAGTACAGCATCAGAAACTCCACTACTCCTGAAAGAACATGTGATTGATCTACCAGCTGTTGACCAGAGTGTGGGGGGCAAGAGGCTCTTCATCGACATATCAGTTCCTAGAAATGTTGGTGCATGCGTTAATGAGCTTGAGACTTCACGTGTCTATAACGTGGATGATCTTAAGGAGGTTGTGGCTGCTAATAAAGAAGACAGACTTCGGAAAGCATTGGAAGCTCTAGAAATTATAACCGAAGAGTCCAAACAATTTGAAGCATGGAGAGATTCACTAGAGACAGTCCCAACGATCAAGAAACTAAGGGCTTATGCTGAGACAATAAGAGCGGCAGAGCTGGAGAAATGCTTATCTAAGATGGGTGATGACATATCGAAGAAAACAAGGAGAGCAGTTGATGATCTCAGCAGAGGTATCGTTAACAAGCTGCTTCATGGTCCAATGCAACACTTACGATGTGATGGGAGTGACAGTCGCACATTGAGTGAGACACTCGAGAACATGCATGCTCTAAACCGAATGTTCAGCCTCGAGACAGAGATATCCGTTCTAGAGCAGAAGATTCGAGCAAAGGTAGAGCAAAACCAGAAGTAACACACCTCAGGTGGTCTATCTGCTACATCGCGACTAATTCCCCAGATTCGTGTACTTTGAGGGCTGTTGTAAATTTTCCCTGGGCTGGACAAACGAAAATTTAGACCAGGGAATATATTTTTAGTTCACAAGTACTTAACACCTCTAGAATTCATAGCCCCCATGTTTTTACATTTTCGTATTTGTATATTACAACAATAAATCATGAGGTGAGCTTTTTATGTATCGGCTTGCACGTTTAACGTTTTTGTGAACTGAGATTCTAATAGCTTTAGCTAATTTAAATTGATTAAATGTTGATTCTTATGTACATTGCTTGAGATTACTGATGCCAGGTATTACCCTTAATTCTAAAAGAATATTCAGTTCATTGGACATTTTCAATTTAATCAAGATACATTCTTTTGTAAAAAGTTATAGTCTTGTGTAGATTTTTCGATTTTTTGATAGATAGAATGATACATGAAAACTTGAAAAGCATGTTAGAATGCAAGGATGAATCCCTTCCATTATATCTGTGGCAAAATACATAAGAGTTTTGATCTAGGACATGAGTGATTGAAGTCCTACTATCAAAGGTTGAGAACTTAAAACCATCCGAAGTAAAGATAGATAAAATTGTTCTCCAACAAAGGCAAAGACTGTCTATCTGATTAGACCAACATGGATGTTCGAAAAGAATGGATAGTTTTCGGTCAAATCATCATATAATTGATAAGGGATCAACACAAGAACAGTCATAATTTAGGGGCCTCAAGCAATTTGAAACAAAAATCAGGGATCAAACACTTTTTATATGAGAAATCTGCTGCGTGCTCTTATATACTACTAGTACTTTGTCTCTATAATATAAAACCGTGTTCTATGAGCATGAAGATGAGTAGCATGTATCAAAATATTTGGGTGCATTACTAATCCGAGCTTAATTATTTCACCAACTCGAATGAAATTATCTCAACAAACACAATGTAAGAAGACGTGAACATAAGAAATAGTTTTGATTGCCTATGAGGACTTGACTTTAGGAACTACTCTTTTTGGTTGCAGACTTGGTTACACTCACGGGTACTAATGTTTCAGTGTACTCAAACGCCCAATGGTCTAGGTAACTCATATCACCGAGTTTCATCTTATTCGTTTCGAGCATTTTAATTTTTTTTGTTTTCTTCTTCAGTTTGAGCAGTTTCATCTTCTTCTTCGTTTTCTTCTTCGTTTTCAACAAACAAATATGATACGACACTACTTTATAATTAATAAAATCTTCCAATATCAAATAATGAAAATTCCTCCAAAATGCCAATACTCTGTAATCCCCTGAAATAGGATCCATTTTGGCGAATTTGGTCCAGGAACCTCGTTCGGTCAAATCCTTTCTCGTCCATATCACTAAACTCGAGTAACTGGAGCCTGTTGATATATCATGGTGCAATGCAGTCAATGCAATGGCGTCACGAAAGGCTAGGAGTTTGAGTCTTACAGATGAAACCTCAAGCTCAGGAGCATGTAATGGAAACGGAGTCGTTGTAAACACCTCTTGGGAGAAATCAAAGGAGAGAATGTTGTTACCGAGTGCCAACCAACAACAAGATTGATTAAAAGCAACACCCTCACATGTGGTGGTGGGAATCAAGTACTCATCAGGATACTCATATATGATCGAATAATTCTTCCACACGTAGTAGATTTGCACACAGATCCTATGAAGGTTATTCAATCTTCTCCAGAATGTGATAACCTTGAACTCTTTCAACATGGGATCATATCCAAATCCAAGCCCCTCGAACTGACCTGGATCCCGCCTAATAAATGAATGATGCATCAAAATCTTGATTTTTCTTGTCGACGGATTCAGTAATATCAAGTGCACGCCATGATAGAATTCCACGAAAACACACACGAGACCGTTACAGGGGCCGATAACGTGGGCGTTCCAAATATACTTGGGCATCTGAGTAATAGTTGTCGGAGAGAGATGAAGAATTTGAGCGTAATTAGATATAATGGTGTTGTAATTACGTTCATGACGAAGTGAAGAATGAAGCAGTAATTCGTTTTCATCAAACTCGTAGCTAAGATTGGTGAAAAGCAAACAACTTATGTTTGTTGGATTATGAATCTTGGAGTGTTTTGTGATGAATTGTTGGTTGTTGATGATTGAATTCCATCTTCTGCAAACGCTCTGGAAGCGAAGAAGTGATTTGACTGGAAGATGAGATAGTATTTCGGTGATCCCAT
Organism: Echium plantagineum; assembly: GCA_003412495.2. NCBI lineage: Eukaryota > Viridiplantae > Streptophyta > Magnoliopsida > Boraginales > Boraginaceae > Echium > Echium plantagineum. Next base: position 31,664,528 of record CM016567.1, read on the forward strand.
CAACATTCAAATAATCCATGGTGATCCTTGTTGATTTCTTATGCAACAAAAAGCTCTGTTTAATCACACGTTCTTATAAGAGATGTCTCTCTCTTATATATAGGTGGAGGGTTAGATAATGAATCTTTATCTCTATAAATATAAAATCGTGTATTATGACTACTCCAATAATATAGACGTGTATTTATAGGTAATATACCTCTTTTTGTTAAATCCAACTTGCCTTTTGTATTTATGGTAATGACACCGACACACCATTAAACGCTACTTGCCAATCTTATTTACTCCAATAATATAGACGTGTATTTATAGGTAATATACCTCTTTTTGTTAAATCCAACTTGCCTTTTGTATTTATGGTAATGACACCGACACACCATTAAACGCTACTTGCCAATCTTATTTATAGTAACACACCGATATAAGGAATCTTTATCTCTATAAATATAAAATCGTGTTCTATGACTACTCCAATAATATAGACGTGTATTTATAGGTAATATACCTCTTTTTGTTAAATCCAACTTGCCTTTTGTATTTATGGTAATGACACCGACACACCATTAAACGCTACTTGCCAATCTTATTTATAGTAACACACCGATAAGCAGGGCTGGCCCTTACCCATTGTGGGGGAGCGCGACCGCACTAGGCCCCGTTTTAGAGGGCCCCGAATTTTATAGAAAAATTATACATATATATTATTATTAAAAGTGATGAACTAATATCGATATAAAAACATTATATTAAAATTTCTACAGATTTCTTACGAAACATACAAAAAGTTTCCATATTTGAAATTATGGAAACGAAATGTTTGTATTTCGAAATGTACTTTTTTCGTAGAATAAGTTCAAGTTTTCGATTTTTCTTAGACATATATGAACTAAAGCTATTTGTTTAAAAAGAGTTTATATAATGATTAAAATAATAATTGATATACTTTTGCCAATATACATATATAACATATAGCTCACACTTTTAATATTTAGATAATTACAATTGTCTATTTTCTTTTAGATCTAACTTTTAGATATTCTTACAAATAATATTAAATGATGTAAATATTTTCATAAAATTTTAATCATTTATTAACATATATAGCATTGATTTGAAAATATTTCATTTTATTTTTAGTGTAGTTCATGCTTATACATATAATATTTATGCTTATTCAAAAAAAAAATTGACATATACGTATAATTTATTTTTATTTTTTTACATTTTTACATCGTTTCTTAAATGTTTCCATGATGTAATAACATGGCTTAGTTCTATGATTTAAAATATAATAATAAATTATATAACTTTAATAACTCGTTTTGTTTTATTTAAAACTCGTTAGTAGTTTGCTCGTTCGGTCAATTTGAGTCCTAATCGAGCCAAGCCCGTATAAGGGCCTTGTGATCACTATTTATTATTATTACTCATATGTTTTTACGTAAGTTTATTGAGTCATCCATAGGGCCTTGTGATCACTATTTATTATTATTACTCATATGTTTTTACGTAAGTTTATTGAGTCATCCATCGAGTGATGACTCTGTTACCGAGTTGATATCGAGTCTAACCTCAGGGGGCCCACCGGGGTGGGTCATTACAGATAATGTTTCCGAAACGTTGCTTAATTTTATAATTTCGAAACTATATTTGAAAAAGAAACTTTGAACTGTGGACAGAACTACTGTTTACTTACCTTACTAGTACTCTTTGAGTCTTTCGGTCTTTCCTATGGAGTATATATTAGTTGTATAAGTAGAAGTACAAAGCGAAAATCCTTTTTAAAAAGTATTGTTATAGGTAGTGATCAATTAAATCAAAATTTGAGGAAAAATATGTAGTCTCAAGTGATGGAAATATAGTGTCAACAGAACTTGATAATAATAAAAATATTATGCCAAATGAACTCAATAATGAAAATTTAGCTTACAATAGTGAATCTTTTTCACATTTTGATTTTTGCGACCCTAAAACTTGGGAAAATCTTGATAATGAAACAGAAGATATTTTGGTTGATAAGATACCGTTTTTGTAATAATTTTGCATCAAATAATGTTCAAAGATATTGTTTTGTGTAATTTCTAATTTTTCATTTCAATGAATAAAAATGAGTCATCGAAAAAAAAAATTATCCAAGGCCCTAACTTTCAGTTTTCGCACTAGGCCTCAAAAATTTATGGAACGGCCCTGCCGATAAGACTTATTTTTGTAATCTTTTTAAATTTGACACATGGATGGCCCACATGGATCATAAATTTGACAACCTTGACATTCATTTTTTCACGATTTTATAAAGTTCTCAACATTTAACTTTATAAAAAAAAAAGAGTAAAACAGTGAACAACATTTAAAACTAACCCAACATCACGATACAATAACATACGGGGCCGGCCCTGACCGCCCAGGGCCCCGAGATATTAGGGGCTCCAAATGGTTAAAACTCATGCATATATAACACAAGTATATATTAGTACAAAACCCACAGCTAGCGTAGTGATTAGGTGAACTGTCAAACACATGAAGGGTTGCGGTTCGAATCTCTGGTAGTAGTTCTTTGTTACGCTGTGTGAATTGGGACAACTAATATGTAATAAGGATGTATTTAGTAATTATTTTACTTCTTTATATGTTCTGGTTTTGATTTTATTTTATTTTCTAAATTCACAATCTTTAGCCTTTTAATTATAATAATTATTTTGGACAAATTAATTAAATTACAATATTTCTCATACTCAATTTATTCAAGAGTTAAAGTAATTACTTTTGAAGATATCAATTTACATTATTTTGTTTTTATACTTTTGAAAACCCAATGATATTTTTTCTTTTTTTAATATTTTACAAGTTACTTTGTTTTAAATCAGTTATTTAGTTATATATTTTATACTTTTATTATCTTTATCTATTTATTTATTTCATAAAATTTTATCACTTTTAAAAATAGATAAGCAATGCCCCATGCACCCCTGTCCTGGTGTAAATGAAGGAGGTGAATCGCTGGATACGCCTCAATTTAAGGAACCTCGGAGATTTTTTTTCATAATAGGGGCCCCTCTTTCAGTTTTCGCCCAGGGCCCCGAAAATGTCAGGACCGGGCCTGATAACATACTTCATAATCTAACCCAAACTGTAGTTTGGAATGGTGTTTCAATAAAGTTATCGTGATTCATTAGTAATGTCTTTAAAAGTACCTTATATAGTATAGGCTATCGAAATAACCGACTCGACAAGCCGCTCAAAGCGTAGCGAGCCGGACCCTAAGTCCATCATCATGTTACACTCGATGTCCGAAACAACCGCGGGCGGATATAAGTTTATCGAAGAGGTAGTTCGAAATATAAACTAAATTTTAATTATATCTATACAATATATAAAGTGGGAAACCATTTATTTATTGGTGAAGCCTAAATAGGTAATGAGCAATGCCACATGTCTTTTGCAGTTGCATAATTCACGTTCCAATTAAGCAAACGGTTAAAAGTAAAATGAAACATTGTTGGGCAATGTAGTCCACGTTCTCTTTAGTCAATGAATTTCGGGCATGCCATTAATAATATAACAATTACTCTTCATCTTTTTAGTTGTCGTTTTAACTTAAATATTTTGTTTGTAAATAATTATCATTTTACCATAATAAATTGTAACTTAAAATTTCAATGTAATCGTTGCAATATTAATAAGTGAAAAAAGTTACTACCAATTAAAAAATACAAAAAAAAAATCTGAGAACATCATGTGACTTTTTTAGGCATTATGGTATTATATATAGTATAGATATATTCCCTAATTATATACAACACTTAAAAAATAAAAAATTCTATTATAAAAAGTATAATATCGTTCGCACAGACTGGACTGTGCACAAATTGCTAGTTTAATTAGCAAATCAAGAATTTTAATGAAAAATATTACATTTAAAAATCATTTTTGAAACAAAGGAAGTGAAATGGATTCATGAATAGTAAAAACTTGAGAGTTGTAATTAAAAAAAAAGGCTTACAAATTCTAATAAATTCGAAGCTGCCGAGATATGAACCATTGGTGTCGTGGTGGTTTAGATAAAAGATAGACGACGAGAGAGAGAGAGAGAGAGAGGAATGGCCGGTGGGTTTAGTTTCAAGGGCCTTAAGAGCTAATCTTACAAAAACTGTTTGAAAGAGACAACTGAGTCTCTTCAAATGATCAACAACCCAGCTAAAAAACTCGCAGGTGTAGCCTCGAAAAGCCACCCAAAAACCTTCCAGGTCCCTAATCGCACCCCCTACAGCGGCATTTCCACCTTGTCTCTCCCACGCCCCATCGCAGTTGCTGCTCCAGAGCCTCGTCGTCAGTCTGCTGCAGCCCCCCTGTGTTGCTGGAGTTCATGTTAGCCTCGGCGTAATCCAAAGCAAGAGCAATGCCATCATGAATAGCTTGCTCCCAACTGTAAGTTGAGTCCCCAAACACCAAGTTGTTTAACTTCCACAGCTGCCAAATGACAAAAGCAATCTGCTGCAAATCCTTACACGCAAAAAAAGAGCCCACCAGCAGTCTAGAAATTGAGCCCCCTCAGTATTACTTCATTTTATGAATTAAGAAATATAAAGAGAAAAAGTTCAGATCTTCAACAAAAACAATCAATTTCAATAGTAACCAATTCCATTCGAATTGAAGTTCATGTAGACCAGCTCTCAAGTCTTTCCATTGTACAGTTGTAATGAAAAACTAAAAAAAAATTCAGTTGGTTCAAATGAACTACCTTTAACAACTTGAAGCAAACAACTATATAATTACGAGGCTTGTCAAAGTGCTTCACTGATCGAATAACTCAATACTCGATCTCAAACTTATTTCGTTAGCGACCATACCATACAATCAAACAAAACTGTTGGTAAGTGGTAACAACTTGTATAATACCTCTATTATGCTTGTGCTCTATCTCTAATGAGCACAAGTAATAGTGTTTAGTTTGGCAAATATGTAAGCATGCAAAAGCTAAAAAGAGCATTTAGCGACAATGCAATATTTAAGGAAGCTACAAAGATAGTAACGATGCTTTGCCCAAAGCTTTCCACTGACTTAGTTAATGCCAAAACACATCTAGTATACCAATTCCCTCACTCAACATCTTATATCATTTCTTGCATATTGGTGAATGTAATAGAAACGCCAAAACAAAATGTATCACTTTCTTCACTCAACATCTTAATTCATTTGTTGCATATGGGTTAATTCGATAGCCTGCAGCAAATCCTCAGCACTGACATTACGACCTTTTGAGCGAGCAAAGGTCAAAAGTGTCAGCAAAACTTTGATTGTAATTTGCTTCTCAAACAGAAGGCAATTTTGGTCTACCATTCTGCTCCTTTCCCCAGTGAAAAAACCTTCATTCTTCAATATCTGCCATTTCATTTCGGACTTTTAGTATAATATACAAACAATACCTAATACAGGATTGAAGTTTTATCTCTATTTACCTCCACACCATCGGAAATTCGTACTAATGGCAACTCCATACGGTATGCAAAAGCCTCACTCACTTCGGAAATCTTCCACATCTTGCTATGAATTGTTCCCAACACAAAAAGTATACGCCCCTAAAGATAATTGCTTGAATCAGATAGTGTTTACCAAAAGTAAATAAAGAAACAGGCTCAAACAAAACCAATTTTACCTCATGAGTCTTCCCTTTTAGTTCCTTCATCAACGCATTTGCAATTATCGTTGAATATCCATTTGTCATAGAATTGATATGCAAAAGCCTATTCAAATAATACAAATATGAACATCTCGTAATAAACCCATGATAAATTGTTTAAAGGAATTAGATAGGTACCCTTCAATTCCGTCTACGATAACAATACTCTTCTGAAATTTGCGTGCATTTGTGAATACCTGAATAAGATATCATATAAAGCAATAATTAGATTTGGAATAAAAATATTAACAGATTTGGAAGTACGTCTAAATTAAATTGATGGTAACTATTGAGTAATTGTTTCTGAATGGAACTCTGAATTTGAAGAAGTAAAGAAAATACCTTTTGGATTATTTGACAGACTACAAACTCTGAAACTCCAACCATGTCATCGGATGAAATCTGATAATATCAAAACAACAAGCAATTAATATATTAACAAAACCTTACTGCAATAGAAATCAATTCTACTAATAAAATTACAAAATTTACCCGTTCCACAGCTCTTCCATCTTGATACCATATTTTAGCTACTTGATGTGCTACACTGCTTTTTCCGCTATTAATACAATTTTAACATTATTAGCAAGTTCAGTTGATGGCATATAGAGAACGTTAGAAGTAAAGATTGACATTATTTACCTCCCTCCAGGGCCAATCAGTAGGCATGTTTGTACATCAGAGGTGAGATTTGCACTTAAAAAATATTCCATGAATTTGAACACTTTGTCAAACCGAGGAAATCTGATAAAATCCCTACAACAAATAAATAGAATATGTTTTATATGTTAAACATTAGATATATGAAAAAATTATTATTAAAACTTACTTGTTCTGAAGTTCATCTGCAAGTCTTGTTTCAATTTTGGGGTAGATTGCATTGATCGCACTAGTAAAGTGATCAGTCGTCAATTCTACTGTATCGGTCTGTGATGATATCGAGTGAAGATTTAAGGCATTTGATAATGCCAACTGGACAAAAGAAGCTATGTCCGCGCCACTCCACTCGACAGTCCGTTTGGCTATATGTCGGAAATAGAGAATTAGAATTATTTACAGAGTTAAATTACAAATTGACTATGTGACAACATTACCAGTTTCTCGAAGAAAATCCTCATCAACCTTAAGCATGTTCTTGGCAACAAGTTCTTTTGTATGAACTTTGAGGATTTGGTACCTTGATTCTTCATTTGGAAGGCCAACACTCAGTTGTATTTCCAAGCGACCAGACCTACCATAAGCTCAAGTCATTAATCATATTTGGAAAAACAAATACTCCAATTGTAAATAAAGAACAGAGTATCGCATTTACACCTGAGGAGTGCTGGATCTAAGAGGTCCAGCCTGTTAGTGGTTCCAACCACAAAGATATTGCTCGTCTCCTCAAATCCATCAATCTGTCCAATTTGGAATTTAGTAAAGGACTTAGGAGTATATATACAACACGACAACATAAAAGGTAAATAAACATTGATATAATTTTTTATTACCAATGTCAGAAGTTGATTGACTGTCCTATCACTTTCTTGTGATGCGTTCGAGTCTCCACCTCTTCGCTGTAAACAAATTAAAACTACTAACATTTTGTTGAACACCAAACTGTCTGTGTTTGCTTGTCATAATTTGTGATCGAATCTATAATAAAAAAAAGATTGAAATACCCGAGCAATAGAATCTATTTCATCGAATACGATGATATGTAAGGAGCTTCTGTGACCTGAAATAAATTGGAACAATGTTTGTATAAAGGAAAGTTGTAATGTCAAGTAAAAAGCTTAAAACGACAATTATTGCTGTTACCGGTCCGGTTCGGACCGGTTTTCAGCCAATCGGGACAGGACCGATATGTTCAAAAACGAAACAAAATTTCAGTTTGTTTTTTCCAACATCTACTGAAAAACCAAACAAAAAACAATTTTTTTTCAAGATAAAATTTGAGCAAACAATTTCCCCTAATGTCATTCAACTTATACATTGATACAAGTATACAACATTGATTCTATATTTATATTTTTAAATCAAAAAATAAAATAGAATCACAATTGTTCTCACCATCAAGTTTTTGTTATTATAAAGATAAAAAAAATTAAAAAGTCAAAGAAATTACAAGGAATAGATGCCGAGGGGAGAATGCCAAAAATGGATGGTGGTCAGACAAAGTAATAGCGGCTGGTTGGTACAAAGAAATTACAAGAATTTTAAGGTAGGGGTGTGGGGTGTCTATGTTGATTCAAAGAAGGGTAGAAAGGGTGGGGGCGTGTTTTGGTTTTAATTTGGGGGAGGGGTGTTTTAATATTCCCTTATCCATTACCCTAACGGATCCATAACCGGTTCTCGGTCCGGTCCGGTTTTCAATTTTGGATCCAGGATCCAACATTAGATCCGGACAGTACCGATTGTTTATCGGATGAATTTTCAGAGCGTATAAACCGGGCCGGTTCCCCGGTTAATCCGGTCTATCAACAGCACTAACGACAATTAAGGTGTGATTTGGAGGGAGTACCGAGTCTAGCAAACTCTTCATGTGCTTCCTTGAATATCGCCCTTAGATTTTCTGCACTGTTGCCTATATACTTATTCATTATCTCCGGCCCACTTACCACCTGAAAACCAAATATACAAACTTCAATTCACAATCTGTTCTATTATGTTATCAACACAAACAAGATAACACTAGATTCTCATAATATCCACCACAAACATATTCAACATTTCTTAAATTAACAAAAGGAAATTACATTCAAACAAAAGAAACAATAACAATTTTATAAACGGAAAACTATTTCATACCTTAAGTTCGGCATCGAAAAGAGTTGCCATAACCCTTGCCAACAAGGTTTTTCCAGTCCCAGGTGGCCCATGGATCACCATGCCTTTGATGTGTCTACATGAAGATATATAATTAGTATAAATAAATAAACAATAATTTATATTAACATTATTATTGAACTTACTTTTTCACATGACTAGAGGGTGATATTCTCGACATGAATCCCCTACGAAGTACCTCCTCGAATTGGTTTGCCATTCCACCAATGCCAAACGACTTCAGCCTTTCTTCCATATCATCAAGATTCATCTAACAAAACAAACACACCAAAACATCAATCAAATATTTAAGCAATTAAACTTGTAAATTAAAAATTAACCCCACACCTTCATCTTCTTCATCAAACCCCCACGCCCCTCATCTTTTTCTCCCTCCTCCCCCCCCCCCATCATCAACACAAAAGATCAATCAAATATTTAAGCAATATTTTGAGATCATATCACAGTTAAGTTATGATGCAGAGATATCAATCCACATCTATTACATCCTATATATTCTACAAAGCCATCTACTTATAATACATTGAATATTTGCAATCAATAATTTCAGAGCTGATGACATAAGCAATCTGCCTATGCTCATAACAGACTAGTGTATAGAGGATATCAACACCGACCTATCTAAACTCTACCATATCTAAAAAGGTTCTTAATGTTTGACTCAAAGTCTCGGACCATATTCAACCATATTCTTCCTATAGATCAAGGGTTCTCAATGCATCAAGCTAAGATACTGCTATAAAATCGAAACTGTAACAAAGTGAAATCTTGGGCTGGATATTTACAATTGAGAAGGAAAAAAATAGATGCAAGATGTTATACAACCAACTTCAACTGATAATCTGAAATCAAATTCATGCTTTAAGAAAGGATCAACAACGTCGTAAGCATTTCACATACATTTACTTATCTCAATCTAAAGGCAACCCATTATATCTCTGAATCATAACTTATCTGTGAGGAAATGGGTAGGAATTGGCTGATGTTTATGGATGTGAGGAAATGGGTAGGAAATGGGTAGTATAGGGGCAATTTGACGCTTATGATAGTATCAAGGTCCAATTTAAAACTTACGTAATAGTACATGGTGCAAAATGAAAATAAGCCTAGATAATACCTCGAGGGTTGATAAAGTCAAAGTCGTATCATTACCAAGCTGCCCAACTTGTGCTTCCACACCATTTACTCGAAGCTCTTTAACAACTAAACTTAGAGTCCTCCCTTTGATAGCAATTGTAACCTCCTGACCTCTTATGAATATGTCACCTCTGAGATTCTTAAAATGACTCTTGCAAAACCGAAGTAGTTGATCATCCACTCGAGTGAAAACAATCGGACATAGCTTTATGGAAGACATATCCATATTTTGAGGCACTATGTACCTAAATTTATAAACAATATCAATGTTATCAAATGAATTAAAACAAAATAAACATCGTAAATTAATTACAACTGCAGATTACCGTTCGATAGTCACTTTATCCCCTTCTCCTAGACCAAGGGTATGCTGATGTGCTTCACTAAGGGCAACTGCTCCAGGATCTACATCTTTATCTATCGTTTCAAACTAGTTAAAGAATCCGAAAATAGTAGCTATTTTCGTTACAATCTAAAATAAATCTACACTTAGCAATATGAATGAGAATCCAGAAATTACATATATCAAGACTGCAGTAAGAAAGAAAGAGTATGCAGCATAATAAATCAAAACTTGGAATCATATCTGATGCATTTTGTTTTACTGGGAACATATCTAGATTCCTCAAAACTACACCGGTCTCTCTCCATAAGTAAGAACAATCATTTGACTATGTATATCATCAGCATAATGGAATTGACTGAAACAAAATCAATAAAATCGTTCTGGTAGTTAATAGGTCGTTAAATAGCTAGTATTTACGCATTTCACAGCATCGAAAGATTATACTATATTGACAACATTCACACAGTAGACAGAACAACAAGAAGTGAGGAATTAGCACTGAAGAAAGTATGACAAGCAACCTCACCCATATTGACCACATTCACACACTAAACAGAACGAGTAACAACAGACTTGAAGAAGATCGATCAGTAGAGGCGGCTACTTGACCATATTTATCACGAGATTTCCCCAAATGAACAAGTAGACAAATAAGATTTAACTTAACAGACAGGTTTCGCTCTGATCCACCATCTTTTGATATGTCAAAGTTGAATTCTTTAACCTCCAACGAAGCCTTTGGGGTCTCAACATAGTTGCAACAAAAATTAGTTACATGTCTTATTCAATAAAAATCAGAAGTTTATAACATAGATATATAGATACCCACAAAACTTTTTCAAGAATCAATAAAATATTCATAAATTGCTATCCTACAAATCCTCTCAAATAATCTAAAACAACATACCTATGCATACGGCATACCCAAATCAAATTTAGTTAGCATCTATTATAACACATTCAAAAATGATGTTTTCTTTGAATAATACTAAAAACTGTTAGAATTCCTATCTGTCTTCAAAACTTCTCAAAAAACCAACAAGTTTATGTAATTTACAACAACCCATATTAGAGTTTACTACAAACAAAGAATGAATACAGGCTTTGAAGGTAGAACGAGTTAGGAACAATCCAATTCCGGCAACAACTTGAATAAAAAATTTCAATGCAGTCACCAAAAGAGATTAAAATCCGCTTCCTGTTCAGACAAAGGTGTACAGAAAAGTTGAATGAGCAATTTCAATGTAGCAACTTGATAAATCAATATATATTTTTGAAATACCAACTTTTTATAATTTTTTTATATATAAAGTAATAGATATTTACGTTTTAAATCGTTGATTATAAAAAGTCAAAATGTGATAATCTTTTATGTAACGCCCCGCCCCATAACACCGGGTCGGAACGTTATTTGATTTGATGGACTGGCCTCACAAACCACCACGGGTCTCTCCAGCACGTTTTGTCCTCACTCACGTGCTCACCGGGACACTTCCCAGTGGGTCACCCATCCTAGAATTACCCCAGGTCAAGCACGCTTAACTTTGGAGTTCTTCTGAGTTGGGCTACCGAAAAGAAGATGCATCTTGATGGTATGAGTAGTACCAATCAAATCATATCAAACATATCACATCGCCCAATCTGGGCCGGGTATTACAATCTCCCCCACTTAAACAATCAACGTCCTCGTTGATCCACATCCAAATCCACATCCGCATCCAGGACCGTACCATCCGTGTGAGACTCATCTCACAATTCCGGACGGCTCGGCTCTGATACCATTCTTATTATATATGCGACTTCTGCACTCCACATTGATACTTCTCATTCAAGTGTTTCCTAAAATCGCAGGGTCAATGAGATTTTCCTATAGCCGCTTAATGTTCGATATACACTACACTACACCACCAATGATCTTCATCCATGTACCTATGTGTTATCAGAATACCAACCACATTAACTCTCATTATACTCACGGCTAATATAGACTTCAAATCCCCTCATTCCAATTCCTACTTACTAATCTTCTTCAGAATCTTATTTATTACCTTATTACACTACCTCAAGAAGTCCAGTGCGACATTCTTGTCTATTAAAATCAACGATCCCCCGATATCAGTTCTTACATATATCCAATTCCGTCTCCCTCAACTCAAACTCAACAATCAAAAGCATATAAGGTATTTCAAATTCACCCACTTTGCTTATCCCTCTCAACCTTCAAATCACGTTCCCACTTACTTCTACTCGGTCTAGACATTACACTTCCCCACAATAATCTAAACAGATTCACACAAGTCAACGACACTCACCTGGTGGCATCTCTCCTCAGTCTACGAAAACAAGAAAGAACACAAACAACCCGACACGCATGCTGACTCTTATAGACACACCACACATAACATAGACACACTATCAGGCAAGCACATACCACATAGGACCCAACAATCATACAACCTAAGCTCTGATACCAAACTTATTGTGATACCCGGCCTGAGTGGGCGATGTGATATATTTGATATGATTTGATTGGTACTACTCATATCATCAAGATGCATCTTCTTTTCGGTAGCCCAACTCTGAAGAACTCCAAAGTTAAGCGTGCTTGACTTGGGGTAATTCTAGGATGGGTGACCCACTGGGAAGTGTCCTAGTGAGCACGTGAGTGAGGACAAAACGTGCTGGAAAGACCCGTGATGGTTTGTGAGGCCAGTCCATCAAATCAAATAACGTTCCGACCCGGTGTTCCGGGGCGGGGCGTTACAAATGGTATGGGCCTAGTATGGGCTAGGTTCATAACAAATGGTATCAGAGCCCGAGCCGTCCGAATTTGTGAGATGAGTCTCACACGGATGGTACGGTCCTGGATGTGGATGTGGATTTGGATGTGGATCAACGAGGACGTTGATTGTTTAAGTGGGGGAGATTGTGATACCCGGCCTGAGTGGGCGATGTGATATATTTGATATGATTTGATTGGTACTACTCATATCATCAAGATGCATCTTCTTTTCGGTAGCCCAACTCAGAAGAACTCCAATGTTAAACGTGTTTCACCTGGGGTAATTCTAGGATGGGTGACCCACTGGGAAGTGTCCCCGTGAGCACGTGAGTGATGACAAAACGTGCTGGAAAGACCCGTGATGGTTTGTGAGGCCAGTCCATCAAATCAAATAACGTTCCGACCCGGTTGGAGGGCGGGGCGTTACATTTTAGGGACGTAGTGAATAATTGTTAGAAGAACTTATGATTTATAAAGTTGCAGAAAAGTTCATGTATTAAAATTGACAAAGATGCAAACTTTTAGCAAAAAAGTTAATTGAAACATATAAACAATGTATGACAAATTAAAATAAATTATAAATTTTGGCTGAAGAAGTTCTCATTGATTTTGGATGATGAGCTTGGGGAAGGCAAAGAAAATGAGAAGGGAGCGGCAAAAACAAGAAGAGGAAGAAGAAGAAGTTGATTTCCGACCATGAGGTTGGGGAAGACGAAAGAAAATCAGAAAAAGTGACCGCCAACAAGAATTAGGGCTAAAAAAACAAAGGACACGCGGCAAGAGGAAGCCAAAAAAAAACAACGGAAACAAAAAAACTGAAATATCTATTAAAAAAATGTCAACTTTTCTCAATCATACTCCTATAACATAAAATAGAATCATAGATTCACACATAAAAATGTCAACTTTTTGCAAACATATACTATCATAAAATAGAATCATAGATTCACACATAAAAATGTCAACTTTTCTCAATCATACTCCTATATCATAAAATAGAATCATAGATTCACACATAAAAATGTCAACTTTTCGCAAACATATATCATGAAATAGAATCATAGATTCACATAGAAAAATGTCAAGCTTTCAACTTTTAAAAATACTAAAAACTACTCGTAAAAACCAAAATCGAAACACATTATGTGGGCATTTTTTAGTTATTCAAACAACTATGTGGTCTCATATATATATAGCTACATCTACTTTACACAAATAACAATGTTTAACCATTATATTTCAACAAAAAAAGGGCCACATTACTAAAAAACGTCCTAAGAAAGCTGAAATAGTAACAAAAGGATATTTGAGCTTTATCATAATCAAACCATTGAGTTTTACCATGCATGAAGAAGAAGTAGTCCTCATTTTCATCTTATTAAATAGTGTTTTATCACTTAAATAACCAATATTGGTTGTTTGCTTGTTGATTACTAGACTAGTAACAGTATATTTTGGTGTGTTTTGATTCTCGGCCATTGTTGTTAGCTTTGAAACTTGAAAGGTTTGAGAAATTTTTGTGTTATGATTTATGAAACTTTGGCTTATTATGAACAATGTGGATGGGGATATAGTACGTACAGAGAGGTGGAATAAAGCATAGTACTATAGTAGAGTGTCGTTTCTAATTTTTTGATGGAAACAACAAAATTGTAAGTCAAGAAACGATTTTCTCCTCGCTCATGTTTTTTCAAGCCATGATTTGCTAGTTACCAGGGGCGGATCTACAACATTTGAAGTAGTAGTTCGAAATATATATAATATTTTTTTATCAATTTATTAGAATATTGACAACTAAATCTCATACATTTTGATGTCGAAACTTACAAAATTGAAACTCAAATATGAGTTAACTTATGTTAAGAGTCTATGGGGTTCCACTCTAAAACCAATTGGCAATAAAGGGAGTAGCCCAAGATCTTATATATTAATTCGGGAGGACATCGACTTTCGATGTTGGATGTGTATCTTAACACTCCCCCTCACCTGTAACCCAATCATCGGCGGAACTTTCATCGCCGGTATTAACTGCCGGAAACAACATCGGCGGGTTACACGTGCCTGGCTCTGATACCATGTTAAGAGTCTATGGGGTTCCACTCTAAAACCAATTGGCAATAGAGGGAGTAGCCCAAGATCTTATATATTAACCCGGGAGGACATCGACTTTCGATGTGGAATGTGTATCTTAACAACTTATTATTTGAAATAATAAAGCTAAGGTTTGTTGGAACGAAAAAATATATATTATAAATTTAAGTGAATAATGTGTTTTGACATTCATATAGTGATATAGAGCTTAGAAAAAAAAATTAAGATTGTTCATAAATCATAAAACTATGAGCTAACTAAAGTTTTATGTAAAAATTATAAAGAACATTTTTTGAAAAGAATCGAACATGTAAGAGAAAAGTCAAAACTTGAGGGTGATTGACAATAAATTCTATCCTTTTTGGTGAGGAAATGGTATTGGAAAGTTGGAATTGGGAAGGATGAGTTATATATAGCAGCTTTAAAAAGAAATGAAGTGATGGGTATCGAACCTTGACCATTTAACTATAAAAACAGCTACTTACCAACTCATCTAGCATGATTCTTGGTGGTTCATTTGAACCACCTTGAACATAATGAGATCCGCCACTGCTAGTTACTATGAGAAATAAAAAGTTCGATTTTATCGAATAATTTTGCCAAAGAAAAAACTATCGACTCGAACATTTTTGCTAAAAAGAAAGTTCAGTTTTAATAGCATTTTGGAAAATTAAAATAACTCGTGAATGATAGATTCATCAACTTTGTATTACTAGTATTTAACTTTTTAATTCAAAATAATGCAGCTGACTAAAAATTTACTCAATTATTTTAATATGTATTATTTAGAAAATTAAAAAAATGAGGGCTAGGGAAGCTACTACATATCTATCTCTTATAATTATTTAGAAAATTAAAAAGAAGTGTCATTAAATTATTTTAGGCACCCAATTATATTTGTAATTATTGGTAGATTTTATTATTTTTTTACAATCTTATCAACTTATTATATTATGAATTCTCTTTTAATAATACATTGTTTAACATTAAATACCTTCCATGATTTAAAATACTATATTAATATGCATGTAATACTGCGATTCATATGTTGTTGAATATAAATTAACTTAGATGATTTAAGTAGAATTATTATATATATTTTGCATTATTAAACAACATTTAAGATATAATTAAAAATAATTTATGACAATATGAGTAATATATTATATGGTTTTTTTTCCACTTTATGTATGAATATGTTGTTTCATTGGGATGATTGCAATAATACCAAGTTTTCCATTAAAGAATATACCTTTTATTAAATGATTTTCCCCATTTCATTGGTAAGGATTTGTAGGAGGGTATTTTATCAAACTATATATAATGTGAGAAGGGAGAATTAGAGGTTATTTTGAAGCCCTTTGAAGTATCATATTTTCTTATATATAAGAGATAACATAATTAATATAATTAATTATTTTTAATAAATATATTTACAATAACTATCCATAAATATACTTTAGTTTCACCTTTTAAAATTTATTTTGCAAAATTATAGTTATTTCGTACATTAAATGAAAACTTAGTTAAGCATAGAATGTTACTTTTTTATTTATCTATTAATAAAAGATCATATATCATAAATATAATGAACGAATTCGCACATATAAGACTTTGTACAATCACTACGAACATTTAATGATTAATTGGTTGTATGAATTTGTGATTCTCTATGCTATCATTATTGAGAAAATGCTAAAGTTGCCAACTCCACCCTCCCTTGGTTTTGGTTCTTTCTTTAAGATTTCATAAAAACATATTCTTTACTTTTTCTCCGTATTCTTTTTTTAAAATTTCATAAACACATATTCTTTACCTTTTTCGTACTCCCATTTCTTTAAGAAAACCATCATTTTCAGTTTTTATGAATATGCTATAGTAGATGCTAAATAAATTTGATTTGGATATAAATAAATTTGTTGTTTCAATAAGGGGGATTTGTAGGACAGTATAATTTTATGATTTTGTATAATGCCCAAATCATTAAAATAATAACTAAATACGAAGTAATATTATTATTCTTTTTTAATATGTCTCGATTGCATATATACTCAACACTCTCTTTAACTTAAAACTTGGCTTGCATGCCCTTGTACCACGGTCAATATGAACAATAGTTTGATAGCTAATGAATAACAAGGCAGATATTGCAAATTTACATGCATAATTTTTTAGGTCAAATAATTAAATCGTTTTTATTGCAAGTGTCTAATATCTCTAACATATAGTATTAGATATAATTAGTGCTGTTAACGAACCGGGTTCGAGCGGGTAACGGGTTACCCGCCCGGGTTTTTATTTTGCCGAGTCGGGTAATTACCCGGTTATAACGAGCCGGGTAGCAAATGTATTACCCTCGTATCGCTCGATAAGGACACGAGCGGGTACCGAGCCGGGTTTTTTTAGCCGGGTGACGAGCGGGTTCCGGGTTATCCCCAAATTTTTATTTAAAAATTTTATTTTTGGGATTCTCTTCAAACATATTTAATTGTTCAATGCAAATTTGTGAATTCTTTTCAATACTAATTTTATATTGGTCATTTGAAATTCAATATGATTAAAGTATAACATATATTACATATAAATATACAATATAAAAAATAAACGAGCGGGTAATCGAGCGGACCCGGGTTTTTCGATTCGGGTATCGAGTAAAAAAAATTACTCGAGTATCGCTCGATAAGGATACGAGCGGGTAACGGACCCGAGTTTTCCGAGTCGAGTAACGAGCGAGTTACGAGTTACTCGGTCCTTTAACAGCACTAGATATAATTGATTAAATTATCGTTTTTATGTTAGAATTTGTTAGAATTCTACTATAAGAGGTGAAGTGTAATTACTACATTTATCATTTTTTGATTGATTTTAATTTGTTTTGATATCCTGTTGAAAGTTTAATAATTATTTACCAAGTATAGTTATAGTGTAACTTTCAATGCATAATATACAATATCACAACACAAAAAACACCAAAGAAAAAAGTAATAAATCCTCTCGGGTCAAGTTGCATGAAAAAATTGCCTAAGGGATGAACGAAATATACCAATATTCAAATTAATATTTACTCCGTCCCTAAAAAATTGTCACATTTTGATTTTTGTTAATCAAACATTATAAACTTGATCATGAATTTTCATTAAGTGATAAGAAATAGTATAGTCTTGTGGGACCTTGTTAGATTCGTCTCAATATATTTTTGAAATATCAACTTTTTATAATTTTTTCACATATAAAATAATAAATACTAATTATGTTTTAAACCGTGTTTTGTTGACCAACGAAACTCAAAATGGGACTATCTTTTAGAAAGGAGGGATTGACTTGTGAAATGTGTCTTTGTCTTTTAGTCGCCACCCTCAAAAAATTAATTGAGCCGACATGATTATATGAACATGTACCTTGTACAATGAGACGTGGACGTAATCGAATGAATCAACGAAAACCACACCAAATTCAAAGAAGTCGAGCAATTTAAAATTGAACTACTTTCTTGATTTGCCACCTCTCTAATAATCACAATTTGTTTATCATTTTCCCAAATCTGCATCTTATTGTGCTTTTAATAATCATAAAAATATCTATTTTACTATTTCCATATACTCCATTCGCCTAAAGAACTCAATCTTTTTGTATTCCTATTCATCTTCTTCATTTCAGTGTTCATCTTCACTTTCTGGTAATTCTGAAAAAACCCATGTTTTGAAGGTTCATATGTAATACTTTTTGTTACCTTTGTTAAAATCTTTTTCTTTAAAAGATAAAGGTTAAAACACGTGTGATAATCTTAATGGATTAACGTAAGTGTAATGATCTTAGGGATTACGATAATGTAAGAGAGGATCCGTACTTTTTTCATTAATGTGTATTGATATGCTGTTTCATTCCTCACCTTTTTTGTATTAGTATTCATCTTCTTCATTTCAGTGTTCATCTTCTCTGTTTGGTAATTCTGGAAAAAAACATGTCTTTTTCAGTTTATGCCAATGTGTATGAATATGCTGTTTCATTGGGAAAATTGCAACAATACCAACTTTTTATTTATTGTAAATATGTAATTTTTGACACCTTTTATTGAATGTTGTACTTCATACCACCATTCTATTCTTTCTGTTTCATTGGTGAGGATTTGCAGGAGAGGAATTTATGAATATTTAATTGGTTGTGTGAATCTATGATTCTATTTTATGATGATTAAGAAAAGCTGAAGTTTTTTTTTTTTTAATACTTCATATAAACATATTCTTTAAAGAAAACATCATTTTCAGTTTTTATGTATGTGTTATAGTAGATGCTAACTAAATTTGATTTGGGTATGCATAGATATGTTGTTTCAGATCATTTGAGAGGATTTGTGGGAGAGTACTTTATGAATCTTTTATTGATTCTTTTAAGTTTTGTCAGTATCTATATATCTATGTTATAAACTTATGATGATTGGGACATGACAAATTGCTAAAGTTTTCCAACTTTTTCTTTTCCTTTTTGTTCAGATTTGATTCAAAGTTTTGAAATTGCTTATGTTAGTTGCTTTGTGGTTTTTAATTGGGAATAATTGAAGTGGCGCTTATGAAATTTTTGTGTGCAGATATGGGAGTTTCTACAGGTTTATATCCATCTCACCGCTGTAAAACTATACATTTGGTCAGTATATTGATTGATCTGATAATCCCCTGCAGCTGTATGAAGCAATTAGTTAACGATTATTGTGTTTATTTCCCTCATATGCGGAATCTTCGCTAAGCTCTATTTGATATGTGAATGTGCTTATAGGTGAGGCATGCTCAAGGAATTCACAATGTCGAGGGAGAGAAAGACCATGATGCCTACAAATCTCCTCATCTTTTTGATGCACATCTCACCCCTCTTGGTTGGGAGCAGGTAAATGAACTGTATCCATTTTAGATACTGTAACGAAAAGACATTATCGTCTATCGACTAAATTGACATAGCTCTATCAAGATTGTATATTGTGAAAAAATTAAGTTAGTACTTCAGGAGAGAGGAACCTTCTCCGAGTAATTTCACTTTAATGGAACAAGTAATATAAATTTGGTGAAGATATATTGATGCCCTCTGCATTTAAGTCCACTTCCCTGAGATCAACAACCTGAAGTAGTATTTGTTGAAAGAATTTATTCATGACACTCGGTACTGAAAACAGGTAGATAATCTCCACAAGCATGTTCATTCTTCTGGAATTGCAGAAAGGGTTGAATTGGTTATTACATCTCCTTTGTTAAGGTATGAATTTCTGCAGTGCTGGTCCTTGATACAAATATCAGACTCGACCTTTTGTCACTCTTGGATGTTTACACAGTGAAAGTTGGATTGCAGGACTATGCAAACAGCAGTTGGAGTGTTTGGTGGAGATGGCTTCACAGATGGGATAAGTGTACCTCCACTTATGGTTGAAAATGCTGGCAATAGTAATCGTCCAGCAATTTCAAGTCTTAATTGTCCTCCTTTCACAGCAGTTGAACTTTGCCGAGAACATCTGGTATTTAAACATAATAAATAACGCAGAAGCTAAATATACATTCAATATTTATGTCAACAACTAAACAGTGTTCGTTTATGCTAATCCGCTAACGCCCCTTTTAACTTCATAAATCTATGTTGATGTGTATTTTGTCTTTCTTAAAATTCATTTGGTCATTCTTCGTACTCATCTGGTAACGCAACATTCACCAATTTAGGCTTCTCCCTTGGAAGTTGCTCAGACAAGTACATTACAAACATATATAAATATATTGCATTATTTTTTCTCCATAAATGAGAGAAGATATGTGGCAAGACCAACGGTAGCTTGAATCTGATATTCATGCCTATTGTATATTTTAGGGAGTGCACTGGTGCGACAAGAGGAGAAGCATCAGTGAGTACAAACCTCTTTTCCCCGCAATTGATTTTTCTCTGGTAAGTAATTAAGAATGTTGGTCTTGGTTTTTGTTTACCAATATCTTACTTTCTGTTTTAATTTTATTTCATTAGAGATGCTGGTTTGATATGCTAAAGTTGATGGTTGGGTCTTTTCTTTTTAAAATTAATTGAAAGCCTTTATTTTAGATAGAAAACGAGGATGATGTTTTGTGGGAGGAAGACGTGAGAGAGGCAAATGAACATGTTGCTGCTAGAGGACTGGAATTTTTGAACTGGTATGTGTTGATTCTATATCGGTAGACCTAAAACACTTCTTTTTCTGAAAGTTTGTACTGGAGCTATATCGTTGCATAATACTGGTCTATAGTGTATTGCCTTGGCTTACAACGTGAGACTCATTGTTGATACCATCGGTAGAACCTTATTGCTACTTGTCTTGAAGATTGAATCGCTTGGCTGCCAAAGACTTCTTTAGTCATTATCGAATCTCTTGACAGTCTCTGTAAATTGAACAGAGGAGCTCTTCATGATTGATGAGAAGAACCAGATCTTATAATTAGAGTTATCGTAGTTTTATTCAGTCTAGCTTCTACTGTGATAAACATCTGTCTTGATGCTTCATTCGTTTTTATGATTGAGTGATTGATTCTGGTGGTTTATACGAAATGAAGTAATTCATCATTCTATCGCTGCAATGGCAATTGACAAAGAAATCTAATACACGCTGATCTTGTCAGATGTTTTTTTTTAAAGAATTCTTACTTCAGACATAATTTCTGTAATCATCAACAGGTTGTGGACTCGAAAGGAGAAGGAGATTGCTGTTGTAACCCACAGCGGGTTTCTGATGCATGCTTTAAGTGCATTTGGAAGCGATTGCCATCCAACTATTAAGGGTGAAATATGCAAGAAGTAAGTTTGAATGTTTTGGATCGAACAGTAAAAGTATATAATAAGATATTCTTGTTATATTCGCTTAAATATTTGATTCGCCCATTGAGAGAAGTATATATGTAGTTTTTGGCAGCCTTTGGCACTTCATGTACTGAGCCCTGAAGCTCACATTATTAATATGCAATTGTTTTTGGCTTCTTTGTTGCAGCTTCCAGAATTGTGAACTTCGATCTATTGTCATTGTTGACAAAAGGTATGCTCTTGCACAATAGTAGTGACTAGAGCTGTCTAAGTCCTGTTTCTAATACCTCTCTTACTTTGTAGCTTAATGGGGTCTGATTCTTCGGTGACCAACTATCCCGGCAAAATTCCTAGTGGTGCAGATGTCCCGAGTGATGATGGGAAGTGATGTGCCCCTTCCTGACATCCTGTTTAATTTTCACAGCTGATTTTCGCGGTTTAGCTGCAAAACGAATTCTTTATATTGTAGCACTGGTGATGGTGACACTTATTCAAAGTCTTCATTCAGGATGAACATGAACGTATTAATGATAAATCTTTGAACACATTTAATTATGCATGCCTGATATCTTTTTGTTGGTTATGAATTTTGATACTATGCAAGTATGGGTCTATTCATGTGGACCTAGTTGTCATCCTCGTCTTGAGTTTCAGTCATTGTGTGTCTCATATTTGTGTTCACCAATGACTACAACTTTTTTATATAAACGAAAATTAGGTCGGAATGACTTAAGTATGGATGACACGATTCCATTAGAGAACCTAACTGTTCAAAAATATTTTGTAAGTGATGAATTTTCTAGGACTAATGTACAAGACATGGCATTTCATACCTTAGATATGATTTCAACTTATAATGATGAAACATAAGATTTATGTTAGACCATATAAAATGGTTTGCAAATTCGACGCTAACTTTTTCTTTTTATAATATCTTTTTTTTCTTTCATAAAATAATTTAATTTCAAGTCAAGATTTACACACCCCTAGTCGTGTTGTTTAATCTAACCTCTTTCTCTTTACTCTTTTAATATTAACCATACATAGTTCTTTATCATTATTATTTTCTATTTAGTTATTTATTAATATGATACAATATGACATAATGGCCCACTTATGATAAATTCAACAAAGTTAAAAAAATTCAACAATTCCCTTCTCCATCTCAACTCAACATTTTTATTCAACACGCCATTGTTATAAGGATTAAGTAGTTGAACTTTGTAACTCAACACCCTGCATATGGCCCTTAGGTAATACTCTTATCATTCATTTTCTAGATGACGTTTTAGACATTTTTTTTTGTTTTTTCATTGATATTTTACGATTTTAAGGCAATTTGATATATTTTTCTTCTCAAGTCCCTACTAATATAGAACACCAATACATAAATTTATTGATAATTTATTTATTAACTAGAAATATATATAAAATACTATTATTTCTTAATTAACCTGAAAAGAGCCATAACTATGACTAAACCGACAGAAGGAACTATAACCTTAAATATGACTATTCGTTTGATCATCATTATTCTTAAAAAACTTAACACTACTAAAAAATTGTTGGAAATATGAGTGGGATGAAGAACCCAGTTGTCTTGGTTGACCTTTCATGAGTCTAATGTGCAATATAATGCGCCTCACTGTTATGAATCTGTTTGTACTGTATGTTGAAATTTCACCTTCAATATTAATATCGTTAGGATATGAAGCATATTTTTCGAAAAAAAATATTTTTTAATCGGTGGAGAATGACGAATTTTTAAGAATTATTATGTAGGAGACATCAAATTTCTTATATAAAATTTCAACCTATAATGATTAAACTCATGATTCATATTAGGTCATAACTTTAGTCAACATATTAAAGTATGTAACAAGAAACTATAACCTTAGTCCTTAAATATGAACATTCGTTTGATCAAAATTATTCTTGAAAAGATTGAACCCAAACTTGCTATCGTCAGTGATGGATGAATATTAGACAAGTGGATAAGAAAAGTGTAAATTGATTTTGTAGTTTTGTCCCCCATTTCCTTTGTTTTAATCGAGTGGTCAACCCTTTGTAGGTATGGGGTTATTTGAATCCATATACAACTTGTCGAATCGTGTACTTACTGAATTAGTTTGGTGTCAAATAGTTTGTTTGCATCCGGATGGAATGTTAGTTGTGCTTGTAATTAAGTATGGAGTTCAATGATCGAATTATATAATGGTTCATCTCAAAATATTAGGTTGGTATTGATTTGCCAGTCAGTTCTCGGCGTCTACGCATATAAGACTCCTGCAACCTTTCGTCATTGTCCTCAGCTCGAGACGACAGTTCATGCCTCTGGGATTGGGCGTCGTCGACCTCCTCTGCACGGTCGCGGCTGAGGCGGTTCCTCAAATCACGGTTCGCTGCTCTGGGGGGCGCGGTTCGCGCGGACGTTCGTCCTCGAGCTTCATCGAGACGAAGGGGTCTGGATCCGCCGGCTTGTCGTGAGGGAGAATTTCTTGGAGCCATTAACCTGAAAGCGTGGCCGGGATTCGACCACAAACACTCCGACGATCAAGTCAGTCAAAGGTGTTTGAGAGAAAGTTTTTAGATTGGAAAGTTTCACTTACCTCAAATGGGAAATGAGGCAGGTATTTATAAGTTGTTCCCAGGTGTAACTTCCGTAATAATGAGGGACACATGTCATGCTCTAATTGGCGCTGACCGGAACCCTAGGAAGTTGGGCCCTTAAGCGGATCAAGTCCAGCTATTGTGGGCTTAGCTTTATTCCTTCCTCTATTAATAAAGCAGGTGCACATCAGGTATATTATTAGATTTGATGAGCGATCTCATAAATCAATATGAACGTTTTCGAGATGTTTTGCCCTCACTGATGTGCTAACTATGAAACTTCTCACTAGGACACGAATCTCATAATTACTCCGGGTTAAGTACGTTTAATATTGAAGTTCTTATGAGATGGGCTTCCGAAAAGAAGATGCATTTTGATGTCAATTAAATCATAACTAATCTATAACATCACCCATTTAGGCTGGGGTTTTTACCAACTAAGTAACGGGACCCCGATCTAATTTCATCTCAAAATGAGTTTAGTGTTATAACTGAGTTAAGTTGTATTGGTGTTTGGTAATTAGTTTATCGTCTCAAGTATCAAATAATATTTCTATTTAAACGTCATTTGTTTATTTATTGAGAAAAAACATTAAGTTATTCGATTCGTTAATATTCCTAATGATACTCGGTTCGTTACTGATTTAACAAATCATATTAAAGTAAGTTTTACCCTATGGAGTTGATATTAATAGCCACGATTGAATTGTGCTTATCCATTCAAAACTACCATCATTTTAATTGGAAGGTTGAGGCAATAGTCAAAATTGAGAGAAAAATAATTTTAGTTTGTGGAATTATTTTGACTCTACTTGATTGACTTGTAGCATGTTAGTGAAAATTATGTTAATGGAGATTTGTCATATTTTATCGAGCATCTTCCTTAAACTCCGCATAATGTTTGTGTACACTATTTTCATACATATAATAACGTTCACATAGACACATACTTCAACTTACCATTTAAACTATGTAATAACTAAGTGTTAATAATAGGTAATTTTGCCCTGGTAATAATAGAGACAGTTTTAATTAAACTAGATAAAAGGCGAAGTATAATACTTCACAATAAATAATAAGTATATAAATAGTTATTTAATTTATTCCCTTTATTTACACCAAAGGTCATTAATTGGACAAACATGGTTTCTTGTAATCTATATCTTAAAGTTGCAATCCTATCCTAGAATTTAATTCAATTTTCCCTGATATATACTTTTAATACAAACTTAATTTAACTTTCATTGATATATTTATACTTCTTCTATTTTAAAATAATAGATTTTTTGAGAATTTGTATTGAACTTTGACATCAAATTACTTTTATTCATTTATGCAAAAAATACAAGATTAATATCATCGAATTTGTTTTTAATAATATTTTCACAATATTATTTCTCTTATAATTTTCCAATAGTATAGTACAAAGTAATGGATAACTAAAATTATATCTCGGAAAATGTAAAATTTATTTTTTGAAGGGAGCAATATTAAGTAACATATCTATTCAATCCTATGAGCATTTTTAAAAACTCATTTTCATCATTCCTCCTAACGATATTCTTTACTTCATCATATCATAATTATTTTATGGACACTAAATAATACCATCACACAACAATTTATGTTTTCATTAATATATAGATCAAATATCCTATAAAATTTATAATTTTACCATCAATATCTAAAAGGTTAAAACGACAACTATAAAAAATCGAAAGAATAATTTCGAGCACTACCATAAAGAAACTATAAATAATTCCAAGTGATGAAAAAAGAGATTCTAACCTTTGTCCGTCCAGCCCAGAAAAGCAAGAACACAAAGTTCATCATTTACTCACCAAAATTCCAAATGCTGCTCTTAAAACACTTCAATTTATACAAATCAACCCAATTTTAGCTTCTTCTATTATCACTGGTAATCAAAATTAGACATTTTTCTTACAAAATTCGGGTTTTTGTTACAAAATTTGGGTTTTTGTTACAATTTGGGGTTTTTATTACAAGATTGAATTTTTCTTACAGGTTGAGTAATTTTTGAATTATTGAGAAACATGGTGGTTTTAAGGAAGGTGGGGAAATATGAGGTGGGGAGGACAATAGGAGAGGGAACATATGCAAAAGTGAAGTTTGCTCAGAACACAGAGACTGGTGAAAGTGTTGCTATGAAGGTTCTTGATCGTGCCACCATTATTAAACACAAGATGGTTGACCAGGTTTGTATAATTTCTCATTTTTTGTTTCAGAAGGAGTGAACTTTGATTTAATTGTTTGTCCATGTATCTGAGTCAAATATTTTATATTTTCCGACTCTAGACATGAGGAAAGAAAGCAAAATGGCCCATTACGCTAAATTTGTTGCTTTTTAC
The DNA here is from genome assembly GCA_003412495.2 of Echium plantagineum. Lineage (NCBI taxonomy): Eukaryota > Viridiplantae > Streptophyta > Magnoliopsida > Boraginales > Boraginaceae > Echium > Echium plantagineum. Next base: position 31,691,164 of record CM016567.1, read on the forward strand.
ATTTCACTCTTGGGTCGATACAAAAACAACCTATCCTTGTTAGAGGGTAAGACTTCATACAATCCGACCCCTTTGGCCTCGGGCCTTAGTTACCTAGCTTAGGCATGACACTTTTGGGAGGCATTGTGGTATGTGGATGTAGTACATTGGAAAGGTTGCTTCTTGATCATCTTCATTTGTAGACCTTTTTCTGGATGCTAGTACTGCTGTAAGATGTTTAGATGATGGAGTAGTTGATAACTTAATAAATCGATTTTGTTGAAGACTTTGAGATTCTTGTTTCATTAGCCAACATTTGTTAGACCAATATGCATAATTGGGTTAAAATAGGGGATTTGTGTTCAAAATTAACTGGATTAAGTTCGTTTGGCTTCTGTGGGCGAACTGCTGAAAGTTCTAGTGTTGTTTTAGAGGTGAAACGAGTTTTAGTGGTTTCCTCTTGAGCTAGAATGTTATAGATACAGAAATGCATCTTGCAGAACAAATGAATGGTGGTGAGATTGATGGCCTGTTGTTATTTTGATGCACTAAGACATTATAAGTGATGCCGAATTCTATAGGACTCAAGGAAGATTGCCTGAGTTATTTTTCTATGGAGTTGCAAACTGGAATGATAGGAAATATACTGTTAACCCTTTGTGCACCATATCCTCCTAAATATAGTCTTTGCGTCTTCTTGCTACCAATATATGTACATGGACTTTTTGTTTCTTCATATGCTGATTTTTCTGGATTTAAGATTCTGATCACAATGAACTTACTATGTCTTTCAGGGATTCAAATCTATGTTCATTAAGTTCACATACTGAATAACCTGCTGCTACACGTTCCCCTGTGCAGATTAAACGAGAAATCTCCATAATGAAGCTCGTCAGGCATCCACATGTGGTCCTTCTGCACGAGGCATGAGCTTACTCCCATGTGTATTGACCACTTAGTTTTTTGAAGTTAATTGATTAGATTGATCATGTATCAGATTTCTTTTTGTCAGCCTGTGCATATGGCTAACTTCATGTAGGTAACATTTGTAGGTAATTGCAAGCCGCACCAAAATTTACATCATATTAGAATTTATTACAGGTGGTGAACTGTTCGATAAAATCGTGAGTTTTCTTATCCTGTTGCTTGAGAAAGATTATGTTGAATATACCCACTTCAGACATCATACGATGATTACCATGCTTTAAGTGTAGGTTCACCACGGCCGGCTTAGTGAAGCTGACGCAAGGAGATATTTTCAGCAGCTTATTGATGGCGTAGACTATTGTCACAGTAAGGGAGTCTACCATAGAGATCTAAAGGTGTCTTACCCGAATGAACGCTGCCAAAGCTTTAAAATAGAGTTACTTTTTTTTTATTCTAGAAAAATGGCTAACTCCTTCCCATGTGCAGCCTGAAAATCTTTTATTAGACTCTCAAGGAAATCTAAAAATTTCTGATTTCGGACTCAGTGCTTCACCTGGACAAGTAAGCTATCATGAAATGATTTTGGTTCAATTGTTTCCATCTATTGGGATTGTTTCCATACTGTTAATGTGCTAATTGAAGTTGCATTTTGCCCATAGGGGGTTAACATTCTCAAGACGACATGCGGAACTCCTAACTACATTGCTCCAGAGGTGATTCTCTTAGTAGCAATACATTGTAAACCTTTTCCTTTGTACTGGGCTTCTATATTTTCTCAATAACACACCCTTCTTTTGTACTAGGTCCTCAGTCGCAAGGGTTATGATGGTTCCCTGGCAGATATTTGGTCGTGTGGAGTTATCCTGTATGTCCTTCTGGCTGGTTATCTCCCATTTGATGAGGTTGAGCTCACTCTTCTGTATAATAAGGTATGTGCTATCATCTGCTTAACGCTTTATTTTTCAAAGAAGTGGAATTGCTGGTCAAGTGATGTAGTCTTAGAAGTTGAATTGCTGAAGAAGCATGTAATATGAATCATTGCAGTGTTCCAGTGTAAACTAAATACATATTAATTCCAGCACACTGTAGTAAATATAACGAGTTAGCTGATAAATATTTTTTGCAGATCGAGAAAGCAGAATTTTCATGCCCTTCTTGGTTTCCGGTTGGAGCAAAGGCTCTGATTCATCGAATTCTTGACGGGAATCCTGATACAGTAAGTATATGTTGTTGCTGTTGTGAACTCAAAAATTGCCTTCCTTTCTTAGTTCTATCATGGAGTTGTTAAAAAACTTCATATATTGTATAGAGTAATTCTAACAAGATTAAACTTAGAATAATAGTGGCATCGAGGGAATATAACCGTATGACTTTGAATACACAGGAGAGGTCAATCCAGTGAGGGAGTTACTCCATAATGTATGACTAGATTATTAATTGAAGTTAACCGAATTGTCTGTTTCTTGCAGCGAATTCGTATTGAAGATATCAGAAATGATGAGTGGTTTAAGAGGGGCTATGTTCCCGTCAATATTACAGAAAATGAAGATATCAATTTGGATGATGTCTATGCTGCTTTTGATGATTCTGAGGTTGGTAAAAGCTTTTCTGTTTATCTTATAACATTGTATGTTTATATATTAGTTCAGTATGATTGTAGTGTGACTGCGTGAGCTTGTATCTCCATCAAATAGATTTGGTATTACCCGATGCATAATAAATTAGTATTTTATTCTGAAATTATTATTCTCACATTACTGTTACTCTGTTAGCTGTGAGATGCCTATATGTCAAATATAAGATGAATTTTCATCTATTGCTATTCTTTTCTTGCTTGATTTTCGTTTATTTTTTTTCCTTCTTCGAGAAGTTATGGACGATTTTTGTCTTGTAGGATGACAAAGATGATAGAGCTAGTGGAAGTGATAGTACGGGTCCATTAGTTCTTAATGCATTTGACTTGATTATTCTTTCTCAAGGATTAAATCTTTCAGCCATGTTCAACAAGGGGCAGGTAAAGATAAATAGAATACTGTGACACCTTTTGTATGTATGATTACTGAGTAGGTTCATACTCACTTTTATTCCATTGTAGGATTTGGTGAAACATCAGACGCGGTTTGTTTCTCAAAAATCAGCAAAGGTTATTTTAACTAGTATGGAGGTTGTTGCACAATCCATGGGTTTCAAGACACATACACGTAACTATAAGGTACACACAACTAGATTACAAGACATACTGTTATGCATCAGTAAGAATCATTAAGTTCCCCGCCCACCATTTAAGAAAATGGATAGAAGGAAAACAAAAGTCCAGGTCCCTTTGCTGTGTTCTTATATCTTAATGATATCAAACTGTTTCAGATGAGGGTCGAAGGTGTTTCTGCTGATAAGACGTCACATCTCTCAATGATGTTGGAGGTAAATGTGCGGCTTTATTTGATGTCACGTTGATCCCTATTCAAAACACGCTCAACTGTAATTGTGAACAGGTTCTTGAAGTTTCTCCTACATATATCATGGTAGATGTCCAGAAAGTAGCTGGAGATGCGGAAGAATACCTGAAGGTACGTTAACTGAGCCTTCTTAATAGCTGTTCAGTAATTATTAAGGAAGACATTCAATAGAAAATGTAGTATAAGGTTATGTTAGTATATTTGCAAGAAATAACAGGTGGACAGGGGAAAAAAGAAAGGGTAAGAGAATGGTTTCACATATACTAGATATAGAACAACCCTCCACTGATGGTTTCACTTCCCTTCGACTCAATTTCCATTTTCTACTTCACATGTTTACAGGACAAGATTAAGCAATAGTTAATTAAGCTGAGATGAAACTAGTACAAGTAGTTTATAACTGAAAATTGCATCGGCCTGGTATGAGATCATATTGCTTCTACATATAATGAGTGTTACCAACATTCTCCGGAGGATGTTTGTCATTGATTCCTCGCTCTTCTAGTTTCGAAAACATTGTCAGCTATTCTTTTTGTTGCTGCAGTTCTACAAGAACTTCTGTAGCAATCTTGAAGACATCATTTGGAAGCCACCTCAAGAATCGTCGAAGCCGAGAGCTACCAAGACAAGGAGTAAACGGTTTTAGAACCATATGGTGTGCCGAAATACATATTAGAGAAATATGGTTATGAGTATATTGAATTAAAGTAAGGATGCTAATTTGATAACTATCATATTCGAACTCAGCTTGTTTGTAAATTAAATCCTCAAAAGAACTCATCTTTTTGTTTGTTCAATATATTGTTTGATGAGGTGAAATATTCTTTTGCATTGTGATGGGTACATTTGCACAGTGAATTGCAATCTAGCGTTAAAACGTTTTACCTATATTGTGAAGCGAGCATTTCGAGTCATCACGAAATAAGTAAGAACCCTATAAACCCTCTAAAGGAAAACGATATAATTACCTTAATATTTCTATAAATTGTTACAATGCTGAAAAATTTCATAGAACCAAAATCTGATACTTGATTGGCGTCCCTAACCAAATTCGAAAAGATAAAAATAATAATTCATCATGTTGGTTCCTAACCAAAATTTTCAAAATTAAAGTTGGTTAAAACCTACTTGATGAGCTCAAGCTACTATAAGAAAGAGTGAATTATTTTTAGTAATTTTTTTTGCATCCAGAAGAGATGCTAAATAATACTCTTCCGTTTCATAATATTTGATGGTTTAGAAAAAATTTATTTTTTCATAATAGTAGATTATTTATGGAATTCAATATACGTTTGTACTCATGCTTTCTTTTTTTACCCTTGCTTCAAAGGTTACTTTTTATTTTGAGAATATTTTTTAGGGTATAACAGTAAATTTTAATAACCCTTTTATAATGTACTTTTTGATTAAACAATCAAGTATTATGAAACAGAGGGAATATAGATTTTGATTTTATTGACAATAAATTTGGATCAAACAATGTATGAAGAATATCATTTTGTGTAATTTCATAATGTTATATTTCATTTATTTTTAATAAAAATGAGCTATTAAATAAATCTCATCGTCTATAAAAAGTTCATTTTCTACATTCATAATGAATCTAGAATATATTTGGATCGATCCTGCACGACTAGAATAACTCGAAAAGATAATTACTCCCTCCGTCTTTAAATGATTGGTACATTTTGACTTTTCATGGTCAACAAAACAATATTTCAAACATAAATATCTCTTATTCTACATATGAAAAAATTATAAAAAGTTGATATTTCAAAAATATATATTGAGACGAATCTAACAAGATCCCATATGATTACATTATTTCATATTGTTTAATGAGAATTGTATGTGAAATTAAAATATATCAATCATTTAGTGACGGAAGGAGTAAAACGTTATTGTTACAAGTTTTTTTTTTCTTTAACCCCAACGAGAGATTTACGTGTTACTTATTAAAAATAAACGCTATTGTTACAAGTTACAACGAAAGGGTGCAGTACGAGTGTACGACAACTATATAAATCAGCTCATCAATCTTTCATACTCCTCTTAGATATTTTTGTCTCTCTCCTCAAACCATTTTCATTTCAATTCTCTCCAAATTTCACTTCATGTCTTCATCCACACATTAGGTATGTGATTTCACTTTCCTCATTTTGTTTAACTGCAATTTCTACTAATATTTATAATTCAATCAATTTTAACATGATCATTTTGTTATGTACTCTCATATTGATGCATGAGTTTCTTGAAATAAGTAGGAAGAATTCTGCATCTAAATGTGTATAATCATATTAAATGAAGCGTTTTTGCTGCGAGATAATTCAATTTTTTCAATTTTGGTGATGTGGTTTTGGTTGTATCAGCTTGTAATATTAACTATTGAGCTTAATGAGTGAAAAAAGTTGAATTTTTTATGCTTCATGGGAATTTGTTCTAATCTTGAGTGATGGTTTGTGCAACCTGTTCATCATTTTTATGTTTTCTGTGTTAATCATTTATGGGTTTGTTTCTCGGGAAATTCGCATGGCGGAAGATCCTGAATTTGAGACTTTCTACACCAAAAATATACTCTTAAACGAGGGTATTCGTGCTTCGTAGGGGGCAATATACTCTTAAACGAAGGTAGTCGTGCTTCGTAGGGGGCGATTCTACTTAAATGCGATATAAATCTTTAAACCATTCCCTTGGAGAAGAGAAATCTCATTGAACTGATTGGTCCTCATTGCTCAAGGTATTGATTATATGCTTTCGAAAGAGGATACTCTATCTCCTTTCGGTGCGCCCCTTGTCATACCTCCCTGCATGCTTACATCATAACGACCCATCATAGTGTGCAATATTGTAAATCATGAGATGTATAATAAGGTTTCATGGATATGCTTCGAGGATATTTTTCTGACATGTTTCGATTATCTTGTGTAATATTAGGCTCTATCTTCCCTTAGAAGTTCTGTTTTTTATGCTTCAGAGAAACTTTGGGCTAATGTCGAATAATAGATAGTTTTACTTGTTCACCAATGTCATGCCTTGCCATGATAATCGTTTTATGCGTTTTGTTAAGTAATTGATTCTAAAGGTATTGATTATATGTTTACAGATGTATTAGCTTATGTTAGGCTTTAACTTCACAAGAGGGGAAAGTTTCATTTTTTATGCTTCAAGGGATTTCTGACATGGTCTTGAACCTTAATATATGTAGGAAGTTTCGTTTTCTATAAACTCCTTCATTCAAGCCAATATGTATATACATTTGCTAGCTATAAAAAATAATGCACGAGATCATAGTATATAAGTTCGAGGTCATCGTTCAATTATCAAGAAGGATAAGAAACTTTGCATATACAATTTCTATAACTTCTTTATTGCTTGTGTTGTCGCCTCCCCTTAGTATCCTCATTACCCTACATGCTCACACAATGTTTCCAACTTTATCGATTTGAAGTATGATTTTTGAACGACTTTCTGAATGTGAACCCATTCATTAATAAGTGAACTATGTCTTTTTAAGTTGTAGCATTTCATCAACACGAGATTGCCCCACGTCTAAAATCTGCAACTTTGTTTGCTAGCACAGGTGCAATCTGCTGCATTTTAAGTTTCCATCATGTTTTAGGCTGAGATCTGACCTATACAATATTCAAATCAATTTATTAGAATCTCATGTGCTTAAGAATTTACCCCAAACTCGTAGCTCCTACTCCTGTCTCGTCCGTTTCTTGTTGTGGCTGACGAAGCTGGAGATGTACTGGTCCACATGGGTCATCTCCAATGCTTATTCCATTTTCCAGAGAGCCATTACTTTTTGCTCCATCCTTAGTTCCGTAAATCTGGAGATAATTCATTTATGCAAGGAACGTGATGAAACAACTGAGCTTCTTGTGATTGAATTAAAAGTTGTTAATCAGGTTTGATCTGTTTCCTGCCCAGTACCTTCTTATTCAATTCCTGATTCTCTTTTGTAAGAAGATCTACTTTCTTATACAGTTCTGCATTTTCTTGATGAATGAGATTTCCCTACACAAGAGACAGCATATTAGCTACTTCAAGAATTCCCTTGTTTCTGAGAATATGTTTGAAACTCTCTGAATTTCACCTTTTGGTTTAGATTGTGTATCTCATCGAAGAGCAACTGGTCCTACAGGAAGGAGACACCATATTCTCTTTAACCAACAAAGATATTCAATTTATAGAATTTGTGCTGTCCAAGTGGCGAGATATTTAAACCTTTCTCATATGGATGCCTCGCAAACTTATCTCCAGTTGATTTTCCAAGTTTTGAAGTTCCTTGACACTCAAACCGGAAAGCTCTTCGCCCATCATTTTCCTGAAATATTTGAAGTCTTTTGATAATCCTTTCTCACATTGATAGTATGCATTTGTAATGTCGTTAGATCTTTCTGCGTTCCTTTAATTGATCTTTGTTACAATAGAAATGTGTTCCTTCAGAGTCTTATCATGTCATTTTCTGGAAGAGAAACCCATTCTATATCATTTTCTACAATATTTCAATAAGTTAACTCGCTCTTTGGTAACAACTGCTACTTCTAGGAAATGTCAGTTTCCTGGAATCATATGTAATCATATGCATCTTTGTGACGGTTTTGTTCTAATACATCACTTGTTCTAAGAATTTCAGATGCTGTCATGGTATGCCTAATTATTTGCCACTGTGTGTTTTTTCAATCATATGAACCTATTTTAACATGATAATTGTCTGTACTCATGCTTTATATGTTTCACCTCAAATTCCGACACAAGCTGTTTCCTCTGCCCGCTGAAACTTTGTTACTTAAAATAGGAGAATGGAGTTATATACAGAACTGGATTCTATCAGGAGACTACCACTGCTAAGTTGGAAGTAGCTGGAAAGGTACAATAGAGAAGCTTTTAAATTTGAACCAAGTGAAAATAGAGGCAGTGCACGTAAGAAAGGAAGGTAATGCTCCACATTCGCTTGATGTTCACATTGCTTTACTCCTGGTTTGTTAAGTGCAATTATTCTTTTTTCTTAAATTTCTTCCACTTATTACGCCCCACTATCTCCATGGAATGTCTCTGTTTACACTTTATTGTCACCTATATTGGAGGCTCTCTCAGTTGACCATCTGCCACTATTTATGTTCTATTTCATGGTCTTCATGACATACCCTAGCTTAAAATTTGCCACCTCGTTACTATATATTATTGAAATCCACCCTTAAGATTGTGGCTATTGTGGTTGGGCAACTCATGTACTTTGTAAATGTTTGAAAAATCTCAAATAGTCTCCATATATTATAATTTTGGTAAATCACTAATCATGTTGTGCTTAGGACTGAGGACACTTCACTATAATGTCCCAAGTGAACTGGTGTATACATATTCATTATAAACGTTTGTGAACCAAAGTAGGCTTGCATGCAAAAACATTTGCTTGAAACTAAAGTGTCATTAAACACGTAGAGGTTATAAGCACATGTAAGTTAGTAACCTTCAAACTGAAGTCCATTCGACTGTTATTTGCTAAGTTTTTTGTGTTACACATGCTAGTAGTTCAAGCATTCAGATTTCTGCCACGAATAAGTTAGTTCACATTGGACGAGTTAACAAAATATCCATAAGTTTTTGCTTGTGTTGTGTCTCCTTGTAGTTAAGGTAGAGAAATTAGCACTATACCGAGGATCTTACCTGTGGCTCTCTTGTAAATTTTGAAGTTGTTGCCTCAAAATTGCTACTTCCCTTTGCCATATCTGATAAAGGTAACAAGAGATTACCGTTCATGATTTTTCTGAGAACGAAGGACATCAAAGCATCCACCAACAAGTTTTTCGCATAGATAGTTTCACTTTCATTCATTTTAAGAAATGAATCTTTTATCTTGGTATTTCAATATAATACTGTTAACGACATCTATAAATTTACATTCATGTGATTTTGACTACAAGTATGGAGAAGTAATATTGTTCATAGTTCTTCAAAGTCTTTACAGTAGCAATTTAGCTTCACTACCTCACAAGGTGTGTTTGTATATTTGTTGTCTTATCCCCTTTGATGTTCAATAACATTTCTTAAGTTCTATTCGAATATTATGCATTCGCGTTACTACTTAAGTGCGTATAAGTTTCCAGGTTTTGTAACACAGATTCTTAAGTTATTTTTCTAACCTTGGCCTCAGAAGCTGGATTTGCTAACTGCTGATGCTCCTCTTTTGCTTTGTTGTATCGCTCAATTATTGACTTCATGCTGCAAGTGTGATAAACATTCGCATCAGACGATCCTCTCGGTAACATTTTGTGGTATCCTACGGACATGACATATTTTTTCGAATCTATCTTTACAAGAGAACAATCAATGTCTAGCTTAAGGAGCTTGTAATAAATTAACATATAATAGGAAATAATTATTGTGCATTTTACTGTAAATTATATGAATTATTTGTTTTAGAAGAACTATTTACCAAGGAGAACTAATAGTGTATCAACTATAATCTAGTTTGATAACTACTTCCTGCATTTAGTGACGAGCCATAAATACAAATATTCAACAAACCTTACAAATATATGTTCAATTATCACAAGCAACATTATTATCTTAATTCATTTATTCTTTACAATAGACTTCTTTTTGTAAGTTAGCAATTAGAGTATGATATCATATTACAAATAATGAATATAGAAATTTCTAACTAACAGATAAATTAAAGTAAATATGAAACAAATAGTCTCCAACAAAGTTACATTCGAGACCTCTTGTTAGAAGCTTGGTCGTATATGACACGAAGCTGTTGAGCCATTGACATTTACTTACCATAGGCTGAATAACCAAATTTGGAGCATTTCACTCTAAACTAATAATATTTACGTTAAGTAAAAAACACACTCAGATCTCCAACTTTCCTGGGACAAAAATCAATATCAGTATATATACTACTACAAAAAATTTGCAGAAAATTCTAAATTCAACTTATAAATTTATCAAGAAAATGACTAAATGAGAATATTAGATCTTGAAGAACCTGGAGCTTGCAAAATCATATAGCTTTCCAGTGCTAGAAAAAATAATTACTCCAACTTCAGCATCACATAAAATCCCTAATTCTTTAGCTTTCTTCAATAATCCATTCCTCCTCTTTGAGAAAGTAACTTGTCTACTTGTTGAATTATCAATCCTCCTTATTGCAATTTTTCCTCTCCCCATCTCTAGTATCTTGCTAAAAAAAATTAATTTCAACTTTATTTATTATCAATATGTATGATAATAATAATAACTTTGTTATTAAAATGAAATTAATGTGTGTTTAAGTAACAAATTATCATGTTCCTATTGTTTCTTGAAGATTGAAATGTTTCAAGTTTTTCAACATAAAAGGATAAAAAAGAGTATAAAGGAAATAACTTACTATTTTTGATAATAAGGTGACAAAAGAGAATGCTTCAAACTTGGGATTTTTGGTCTCTTTATGACTCTTATTAGAAACTATATAAAGGAAGGGGGTTTTCTTATTTTTGTGTTTAGTGACTTATGTGTCAGACATGATCACCGTCCTTTATGTTTTTAAATAAATTATTACATTTTTTTAATTTATACAATTTTTTCTGGCATAGTCTCATTTGGTATCGAGATATAATAATAGTTGTGATGGAATTATTTAATGAATAATGAAAAAAATTTATAAAACATATGAAAATGCATGAAATGAAGAAAAAGAGTTCCATTTTAATTATATGAAGGAATATTGTAAGATTATGAAATGTTTGTGGGTAGATATGCTAACAATCGAATAGATCACTGACACGTGTACAAAAAGACCTTAAACAGTCCAAACCGAATTTGGCAACTTGGCTTTTGGAGGGTTTGAGCTGATGGACAATTTTATCCTTATGGTTATCCGATAATTAAGTATGCAATGCACTTTAATTAAGCTAATCTCTCGATAATGTTGTCATTGACCGAGTAAAAGAAGCACATGAATTTATTAGTAATTCATTGTTGTGCTATTAAAGTTAATTAAGCAGTTTTCATTTCTATAAAACTAGCGTTAAAAGTATGAATACAGTAAATAACGAAATAAAAATAATATAAAATGTCGTCAATGAATCCAAAACTTTTTTTCCCTTTTTTTTAATTTTGATAAGATATTATCATGTTATTAAGTCGTCGATAAAATTAATTAGGTGTTTTGGATTAACAAATTTAAAACTCATGAACTTCAGTCAAAATTATCTATAAGCCACGTTTTATGAGAGCGTGATTTGTATGAGTATATGAGTAGAAAATACTTACAATTGACATACTTCATGTGTTGGAAATAAATATATTATATACCATACAACATTAAATTATATCACATTAAATTAATCTATGATATATATAATACTTTTCTTCCCATAAACTTTTGATTTCAATGTCTTCCATATACATCAAATATTTTGAAGATTGGGACTTCAACAGTATATCGTCCTAATTTCTAATGATTATCGACTAATATCTTCTTAATGGAGGTTATGGATTCGAGTTATGGTGAGGATCTAAATAGTTATGAATGTCTCTGTCTCAAATGTAGATTTCCCCTCTCCGATAGTGTAGGTTTACTTTCAATATGTTATCATTTAACAAACAAAAAAGGCTAACTTCACCACATTTAAAGAAATCTTCCTTATTAAATATGTTTAGACATATATGTAATTTACATATAAAATCTTAAAATTTTATTCATTTACAATCAATTAATTTTAAAATACAAAATTATACATACTCTAAGCTTATCGACTATATGGGCTCGACCGGAGTAGACCCTCTATAATAGCAACTGCATCTCACTTTTTTAATCATCAATCGAGCACCCGACCCCATGCCATACATGAGATAAGACATTATGCTACATGGTCATTCACAACTTGTTGCATATTATTGCCAAATTGATTATAGATATTTCATCTTTGTTTGTAAGTGCATGAGGTGGGAGTTCGATTATAGTCGGTGATTTCGATTCCGTACATCATGACAATTAATAACGGATCTATTCTTGTTCGAAACAGTTCACTCGAACATTTACTTAAAAAATATGGGTATAAAAAGAATTGATATAAAAGTTTCTCTGAAGTTACTCGTAAGTTAATGATCATTTGCTTAGAATGAGAGTCGGACCGGTGGAAAGCCAGTTAATAATTTACTCAATTGTTATTGATTTATGAAATAAAGAAATGTATTGACCTTTATTTAGGATAAGTTCAATTCAAATATTTTTTCATAAAATTTACTCTAAATGTTAAAATTTATTTGTGAGATAAAATATGTATTTACATTTTAATGAGAGGTCTAGCGAAAATGGTACATGATTAATGCTTGAATTTAAAAAGTTGAAGTTTTATTTAATCACATGTCAAAACCAAAGGTCCGCTTGTTAGCTTATTAAGCCCAACTGAAACTTAACCAAGCTCAAGCTAGCTCATTAAAACAATACTTAATCCAAACACTTAACTTAATCAATTCGAGTAAAAATTGACTTACATTACGTAATAAAAAACAATGAAATCAAATATCAATTGATAATATGAAACGAGAAACATTAATTATAATAGAAATTAAGGTCGTCAGATAACAGAACATCAATTTAATTCATACATGAATAATAACAAATCAACCTTAAGAAAACCATATCATCAAAACCTAAGTTGTTATACACACACGAAAATAGTGTTTTTTAAGAAATTAAATACTATCTTGCCCCATCTGTAAGTTATTGTTTAAGGAAGTTTCAATAAGAGGCAACATGAAAATGTAATTTCTAAATTTGTTTCGATGTTCGGGTGAGTCGAGCTCGACTCACCCGAACATAACATACGGTACAATCTTCCAATGCGAAAACCGAAAGGCATAAATATCGCATTAATGAGCTTTAGCAGCACCCCATGTATACCGGATCATCATTTCTCCCACTCCTCCTCCATTCTTCTCAATTCCATACTATTTTATTCCACTTCATTATAAACATAAATTTCTAAATAAATTCAACATCTCATTCACCATTTTTTCTTCTTGTTTGATGATAAATTGATAATCATATTGACTTTCAACTTTTGTGAAAAAAAATGATGATATGTATGTTGTAGACATCACATTTTACACAATTGTGTAACAAAATGTTGTCCCATTTGAAGTTCCCTTTCAATTGGTTGTACTATTTTATCATCACATATGTTACATTCAAGTAAGTAATCAATTACCTTTTTTGTTTTTGCATGAATGTAATTGTGTTTGTATGCATATAAATGATATAAAGATGGCATTTTTATATTTAGACAGGATCGATAGTGGCTCCCCACTTAGCCTCATGCCTCGAACCTCGAGCTTTTGGTTATAGTTGAAACGTCTTATTATGTTCATATAATCGAGTTTTTTTGTTAGAGTTGAAACGTCTTATTATGTTTATATAATCGAGTTTTTGGTTAGAGCCGAAACGTCTTATTATGTTTATATAATCGAGTTTTTGGTTAGAGTTAAAACGTCTTATTATGTTTATATAATCGAGTTTTTGGTTAGAGCCGAAACGTCTTATTATGTTTATATAATCGAGTTTTTGGTTAGAGTTAAAACGTCTTATTATGTTTATATAATCGAGTTTTTGGTTAGAGCTGAAACGTCTTATTATGTTTATATACTTTGCTGTTGCATGAATGTTCTGTAGTTATTGACTTATTGTTAAATTGTTATGTGTAATTGACTATATTAATAATGATATGAAAATGTCATTTTTATTTTTAAAGAGGGTGGTTAATGGTTTCGCACATAGCCTCTTGCCTCGAACCTCGAGTTTTTTTGTTAGAGTTGAAGCGTCTTACTATGATTCTATACTTCGTTGTTGCATGAATGTTGTGACATTTATTTTTAAGGAGGATGGATAGTGGTTCCCACTTAACTAGTTGCCTAAATCACGAGTTTTTGGTTAGAGGTGAATCGTCTTATCATGCTATATATGGAAATGACATAATTTTCGATTGATCCATAGTGGTTCCCACTTAGCATGATTCCTCGAACCTCGAGTTTTTGGTTAAAGGTGAAGCCAGTTAGCACAATATATGATGTATGCACTTTGTATGTGCATATTGGTTATGATTTATATTTCTAGTCTTTGAATTTGTTTAGTTTTAAGTTTAAGTTTTGTTTTAGGAGTCAAGTTATGGTGTGATTGTATTTTGTTTCTGGTTGGTAGAATGTTTGTCTTTTTATATAAAATTTGAGTTTGTGTCATCACAATGATGTTTGTATGGTTTGTTCAGTCGCCATCCAGAATAAAGATAATATCTTGGAGACGTCGTAATCATAGAGCCAACCTATTTAGTGGGAAATTTGTTTTGTAGTGGCAAAATAAACACCAGACTGATTCCTAAAAATCGAATTTGAGCATCAACATTGATATATTGTTTAACAATACAAGCAAATACAATTGACAAATGAAATCTATATGACTATACCTAAACTAATCGTTCTCTATTTCAGTGAAAGAATGGATCAATTTTTTGCAGAAATTAGATTTTAGCAACTAAAAAAAAAAAATGTGGTAAGTAGGGATTTTTGAGGAATTTCAGTGAATGATTTATTAAAATGTAAGTTTGTTGTTATACCCCCAATCAATACTCAATACAAATAAAGTTAAATGTGATCAAGTTAAATTTGATTTAAGGTAAAAGTTCCGGTAACAAATGCCTGAATCGAATAAATTTCCCACTTAGGGGGGTAAGACTTGATTTGGTTTAGATGGAATCACATTGCACCACCATTAAATAAAGGGGAAGGTGGCAGTAGATGAGAGCTAACTCAAATTGAAGGTTAAAAAGTATATAAAGTTATTGTTACATTTACTAGCTTAGTTGTCCTCATGTTTTTGTTAGACTAATGACTTTATGAGCTTAGTGGGAATGACTCAATATAGAGCTGATAGATGTCGTATTCATATAGCACACCCATTTAGGGTGATAAGACTTTATGTGGTTTGGTTTAGTAATGAGTTACTATATTAGCATTTGATTATGTGCCTTTTTTGTTTTGTATCTAAATTCTGTAGCCATTTTGGAATTTATGCACTCCTTAAATAATTGAAGTTTCATACTAGTATAATCTTTCTCGTTGAGTACATTAAAAGCAGAAGAGATACCTATATTTATAAGTAAGATTCAAGTTCCACTATCACATTGTTAAAGATATTGAATGTCATTAGTATTGACAAGAATTTAGGTTCATTTGTACCTCATGAGTTTGTTACTTTTCAACAGATGTGTGTCGAGACTAATAACCTGTGTTTTAAGCCAAATTTTGGGAATATCACTTGGATTCCGAGTTGGCGGCTGGAATTGCTTAAGAGATGTAAATGTGAAGTTAAAAAAGGTAAGTATTTTAGAAATTTATATTTAGTTTTTGTTTTCAAAATTAATACTATTTTGTGGCTTGTGTCGTAAGATTCTATATTTCTATTCAATGTTATTATATAAATTTGATGGCTTCACTCTCTTCTCACTAATGATCTTCTTATCTTATCTTCATTTGAGATAATACATTGATAGGTCATTGTTTTCCTTGCTGCATTATGATAATGTACAGGGTAGTATTGAATCTGTGTATGTTGGTCAAATCAGACTGAGTGTACGTCGGCCATTGGTCAAATGTGAGGATGGTTTCATGTCCAAGGACCCAAAGTTGCAGATATTGATATGTGGTTTGCAAATTGTGACGCGGGAGTCTAAGAAGAAAAGTACACAGAAAGCAAAAAGTAGGAAAACAAAATCTAGCGGTGGAAAAAAGTGGAAAAAAGTCATAAATGTGGTTAGGTTTTTCTCAGTTTGTTTTACGGACTTGGTTGTCAAGGTAAGCAGTCTCTTACATTTCTATTAATTGCAATCTCACTGTTTTACAGAGCTCTATATGATTCTTTTGCGCAATTCCTTTGAAAGAGCATTTTTTGGTTTGGGTAGATTTCTATTGAATAAGACATGTAACTGATTATTTGCTGCAAATATGTTAAGGTATCATTTTGTAGCTGTTAGCATCTTTCATGTGTCAGTATTCATTTCCATAAAGTTCCAATTTACATCTAATGAGTAGTATGGTTTTGGGTGTTCATGTGTATTAATTTTCTTTGATATCTTATACGATGAGGTGTATTTTGTTTTCTGTGAACCACTTCAGACCCCAAAGGCTTCTTTGGAGCTTAAAGAATTCAACTTTGACATATCAAAAGATGGTGGATCAGAGCCAAACCTGTTTGTTACGTTAAATCTTATTTCTCTACTTGTTCATTTGGGGAAATCTCGTGATAAATATGGTCAAGTAGCCGCCTCTACTGATCGATCTTCTTCAAATCAGTCGTTACCTGTGTTGGAGCGAATGACTGCTCCTGTAATATTTGAAGAGTTCTGTCTACTGTGTGAATGTGGTGAATATGGGTGAGGTTGCTTGTCATACTTTCTTCAGCTCTAATTCCTCACTTCTTGTTCTTTTATGTTACATCTAAATTAAATACTTAACCCAATATAGTATAACCTTTCCATGCTGTGTAATGCGTAAATATTATTTAGCTACCTATTAACTACCAGAAGGATTTAATTAATTTTGTTTCAGTCAATTCCATTATGCTGATATACATAGTCATGAACTCATGAGGGATCTACTATAAACTTGAACATTGTTGTATAGTTTGTCAAATGATTGTTCTTACTTATGCAGAGAGACTGGTGTAGTTGTGAGGAATCTAGATATCACGAATGGTAATATTTCCATAAACGTTGATGAGAGTCTGTTCCCAGTAAAACAAAATGCATCTGACACCATTCAGCGAACTGATGCACCTGACAAGGCTGGAAATGAATCTGGTACTAATAAAAAGACTGGAAAAAAAGACATGCTATCAACCATTACCGAGTTTGAATCATTGATTCCAGAAAAGGTTGGTGAATAATACATTTTGACTTTGATTGCTAAAAGTGCATTCTAAATTGTTGTATGCTTTTGTTTATCTAACTGTCAGATTGGTGAGTATTCTGTACCTAGATGTGCATATATGATGGCAAGTAGAAATGGACCAATTAATTTTGTATTCTTTGTTAAAAAGAAGTGGTTGTATGCATGATAAGTGTGGAGGCTTGATATTATTTTTATTAAACGTGTCCATTTTTCCTTACTGGGTTGATGTGTGAGTACCCAGTACTAATACTAATCATGCGTCCGGAGTTAGAATTCAGGATTCGATCTTTTTTGATCAATTATATGTCAGAGAATTTATATAGATTGCTCTCCTGAGTCTAAATTGTATCCCCGTTGAATTTTTATATGGCAGTGTATTGAACTATTGATGTATATACACATGTTATATGCATGTTTGTAGTTTAGCTTCATGTTACCAAAAGTGGACATGAAGTTTGTCCATCGAGAACATGGACTACTGGTTGCCAATAATATAATGGGCATTCAAGTGAAGAGTACAAAGTCCAGATGTACTAAAGATGCAGAAGAAAGTACGAAGTTTGATCTTCACTTGCAAATCAGAGAGATTCATGTATGAGCTAACTCTTTTATGGGGAATGTTAAATGGGCCATATATTGTATCTTTTCTTTCTTTGTTCTTATGTGTTTTCTTCTTTAATGTTCCTGTGTTGTAGCTTCTTAGAGAAGCAGGCATATCAGTTGTGGAAGTCATGAAACTTACTGTTCTTTCTTCAGCTTACATTCCTCTTCAGGTATGGAATAACTATTACAAGGGGCATTGTTATGTTGCTTTAAAGTTGTGATACATCTTAGCATTCTTACAAGTGTTGCATGTTCAAGTAATAGATACAATTCAAAGTAATTTATCCCTTGTGTGCCTCCTCTCTCTGTATGCAATCAGTTTGATCTAATAATTAATCACATGTTAATATCTCCTTTTTAGGTTATACGAAAGAGTCAATGTTTTAATAAGCTCATATTCCATCTATTTTGCATCTTCATTATTGCTGTTATAATTAGCATACAGTAAGCAGATTTAACACTTCTCCCACATGCAGTGGCCTTAACGATAATTAGTTGCTGGATAACATGTAATTTAAGGTTCATGCACACATGCATGGTCAAGTATCTATTTTTCCTTTTTGTGTGTTGATCTTTTGATCCCTATTTTTGTCTCTTTGATTAATTTACATGTTTGGATACTTACTTTACAGCGTGAGACTCCTGTCAGATCTGACATCAATATCACGCTGGGGGGGACTCAGTGCAACTTGATTGTTAGTAGGTTTATCCCACTACTGAAACTGCAGTCGTTAAAGAAAAAGAAAGTTCCAAAACCCGAGGGTAGTATTGTAGAAAAGTCACAAACCTTAGAACACAAAAAGCTGATGTGGGCATTCACAGTGGCTGTCCCAGAGGTGACTTTGGTTCTCTTTGACTTGAGTAGCTCTCCGGTATGCCACGTAAGTTTCTCTTAGTCGTTATCACCATACCTTTCCATTACCAAGTTTCTTATACTGGCATCAGCATTATAAATGCCACAAGACATAGGAGACAAACAACAAGATTGTTCATGTTTTGGGACCATAGGAAGTTCTACGTAGTTCATACAGATGACATTTTTGGAAACGAGCAGGAAGATCCTTATAAAGGTGAACCGAACAGGAAACAGGATGCTTTGCCTATGATGCATTTTACTCATAGTGTCCTATTTGCCTTCATTACATAATATTGTGCCTTTTTATATACCATACTCACATATACATCCTTTGGCAGTGTTGTTTACAATCATGTAATGTCGTTGCCAACAATATATCCACTACGGGGTCTACTGCACACGTGGAGCTTGGTGAATTTAATTTGCACATGTCTGATGAATATCAAGAGGGCTTAAAAGAAAACTTATCTCGTGTAGAAACAAAAAATGCACCATTAGTTCATATAGCGAATATAGGACTTGATATGGGTCAGAAAGATATGGATTCATCAGCTGATAATCCTAGACTAAAAAAGACTCTTTTGGTTGATGTATCTGGTACAAACATCTCGTTGACTTTGAAACGGCTTGAGACTTTAATAGCTACTGCATTTTCCTATAAGTCTTTGTTGAAGCAATTTTCTCCTGCTAAGAAACCACCACAAGATCGTGGAGTCAAATCATCCAGGACTCCAAGCAAAGGGCTCGAGCTTATAAAATTTAATCTTGAAAGATGTTCCTTAAATTTCTGTGGAGAAGTTGGATTGGAAAGCACAGATGTTGCTGACCCGAAGCGTGTAAATTATGGATCACAGGGTGGCCGATTCATGGTTACTGTCTCTGCTGACGGTACACCTCGTACTGCAAGTATAATGTCAACTTTAGCTGATGAAACTAAAAGCGTAAATTATTCTGTATCTCTAGATATCTTTCATCTTAGCTTTTGTGTGAATAAGGAAAAAAAGTCGAAACAGATGGTTCTCCAAAGAGCCACATGTATCTATCAGGAACTGCTACAAGAATCCAACACTGGTACAAAAGTAACCCTTATTGATATACAAAACACAAAATTTGTAACCAGATCTGGTAGCATCAAAGAGAGTTCTGACTGTTCTCTCTTTAGTGCAACTGATATATCAGCTAGGTGGGAGCCTGATGTACATATTACTTTGGCTGAACTTGGCTTGCATCTGAAGTCACTAGTGCACAGGCATAAACTTCAGGCAGCAAATAGAGAAGAGGGCTTGTCTACTGTTAGAGATGATGAGCAGAAAAAGGAGATGCCTCCTAGATCAGGATCAGCTGAGAAGCAAAAGAAGAGGGAATCTGTTATTGCGGTGGATGTGGAAATGCTGCGGATATCTGCTGAGGCTGGAGATGGGGTTGAAACTACAGTTCAGATCCAGTCTATTTTCTCTGAGAATGCTCGAATAGGTGTCCTTCTTGAAGGAATTTTTCTTGATATTAATGGAGCAAGAATTTTGAAGAGCAGTAGGATGCAGATTTCTCGCGTGCCTAATGCTGCCAGTTCAGCAGCTGCGAAATCTGAGAAATCAGTGTGGGATATTGTGATCCGAGCACTTGATATTCACATGTGTATTCCTTACAGGTGGCAATTGCGTGCCATTGATGATGCTTTTGAGGAAATGATGAGGGCTTTGAAACTCATTGTGGCTGCTAAAGCTCAGATTATATGCCCAATTAAGAAAGAAAGTGCAAAACCAAAGAAGCGCAGTTCTTCTGAAATGGGATGTGTCAGGTTCTGCGTCCGTAAATTAGCTGTTGAAATTGAAGAAGAACCCCTACAAGGATGGCTAGATGAACACTACCATCTGATGAAAAATGAGGCTTCCGAGTTAGCAGTTAGGTTAAACTTTCTTGATGAACTTATTTTAAAAGGTACTCAAGCTTCATCAGTCACTGGGGAAAATGACTCAACTCCCGAGACTAAAATATGTTATAATGGAGTTGAGGTCGATCTTCAAGATTCTTTGGCTATTAAAAATCTCCGAGATGACATACACAAACAATATTTTCGTTCATACTACAAGGCATGCCAAGCTCTCCAGCCATGTCAGGGATCAGGGGCTTGTAAAGAAGGGTTTCAATCTGGATTCAAGCCTAGCACAAACCGGACTTCCCTTATGTCCCTTTCTGGTACAGCGTTGGATGTAACCTTGACAAAAATTGAGGGTGGTGATGCTGGGAAGATTGAACTTGTACAGAAGCTTGACCCAGTGAGCCGTGCTCATAACATTCCATTTGCTCGTTTATATGGCGGTAAATTGAAACTCACCACTGGATCCCTTGTTCTTCAGTTGAGGAATTATACATATCCCCTACTTGCGGCAACTTCAGGTAGATGTGAAGGTCGCTTGGTGCTTGCTCAGCAGGTCTGCGTGACATTCTCAACTATTTACTGTATACTCATTGTAATGCGCTACCTAAATTAGCTAAAACAATCAGTTTATGTGCTAGTTAACTCGATACAAGAAATATCAAAAGATTCCTAACACTGTGTTAGTAGGGTACTGAGTCGCCTGCTCATAGAATGTTCTAGGTTGTCATACTGGACCAACATATGTGCGATAAAGTCCCATTGTTTTGTTTTCATTAATTT
The DNA here is from genome assembly GCA_003412495.2 of Echium plantagineum. Lineage (NCBI taxonomy): Eukaryota > Viridiplantae > Streptophyta > Magnoliopsida > Boraginales > Boraginaceae > Echium > Echium plantagineum. Next base: position 31,712,585 of record CM016567.1, read on the forward strand.
CTTGCCTTTGTTTTATTTGGTAAAAAAAAGATCTATTGATTTGATTTGTAAAAGCTGGTCATACTTAACAAACACATGTTGGATAAAGAGGGGTTTTCTTGCTTTATTTTTGTCATTATCTTACCTTCGTATTTGCCTTGCTGATGTCTGTTAAACAGGCAACCTGTTTCCAGGCTCAAATATTTCAAAATGTCTATGTCGGGAAGTGGAGAAAGGTGCGATTGCTTCGTTCTGCAAGTGGCACAACCCCACCAATGAAAACATTTTTGGATTTGCCCTTGAAATTTGAAAAAGGAGAAATTGCCTATGGAGTTGGGTTCGAACCTTTATTTACTGATATCAGTTATGCCTTCACTGTGGCTCTGCGTAGAGCCAATTTGAGCATTAGGAATCCAAACCCAGATCCTCCACCAGTGAAAAAGGAAAAGAGCTTACCTTGGTGGGATGAGATGAGAAACTATATCCATGGTAGCAGTACTTTATATTTTTCTGAGACTAGATGGAATGTTCTTGCTACTACCGACCCATATGAGAAGTTGAATAAGGTTAAGATTCTTTCTGGTCCACTTGAAATTCGACAGTCAGATGGCCGTATTTATTCTGTGGTCCAGGATTTCAAAATCTTCTTAAGCAGTTTGGACACCTTGCTAAAACATTCTGATTTCAAGTCTGTTCCTGAATGTTTTGTGCCTTTCTTGGAAACCCCTCAGTTTATTGTTGAAGTGACAATGGATTGGGAATGTGATTCTGGAAGTCCTATGAATCATTACTTGTTTGCTCTTCCCAATGAAGGTAAAGCTCGTGAGAGAATTTTTGATCCCTTTCGGTCTACTTCTCTGTCGTTGCGGTTTAATTTGTCTCTTTCGTCACTTTCCTTCAGTGATGACCGATCACTAACGTCATCATTGAGTGATCAGGCTTCTGATTCTACATATAAGCCGGAGAATGCTTTGGTTAGTTCCCCAAAGATTAATGTTGGTCCTCATGATCTTGCATGGGTAAAAAGATTTTGGGACATGGTGTACCTTCCTCCTAATAAAATTCGGACCTTTTCTAGGTGGCCACGATATGGAGTCCCCAGAGTACCTAGATCAGGAAACCTTGCAATGGACAAAGTGATGACGGAATTCATGTTACGGGTTGATTCTACTCCAACTTGTATAAGGAGTATGCCTTTAAATGATGATGATCCAGCTAAGGGTCTAACTCTTACAATGAATAAGCTGACATATGAAATGTATCTTAGTCGGGGTATACAAAAATTTACCTTTGAGTGTAAACGTGATCTTCTTGAAATTGCATATCTAGGCTTTGATGTGCACATGCTAAAAGTCTTCCTAGATAGAGATAATTGTGATAGCATTGAAAAGTTACTGCAGATGGACAGAAAGACTCCACAGTCTACTCCAGTTGATGGAGAGAAAACCACCTCTATTGTGAAAAGTGAGAGACATCGTGATGATGGATTCATGTTGTCATTTGAATTATTCACAATAAAAAAACAAACCCCTAAAGCTAATCCAGAAAGCTTGTTAGCATGGCAAGAAGCTGCCAAGGGAGAGTCTGAGTTGACGTCTCCAAGGCATGTGTCTGAAAACGGTAGAGAAAATGATGAGCCGACAAGTGATAATGATGATGTGTGTAATGATGCTGTAGCTGATAATTGTCAGCGTGTTTCTGTTTATGGTCTTAAGATTCTATGGAATATTGAAAATAGAGATGTACTTTGTTCATGGGGAGGTGGACTTGCTAAAGCATTTCAACCTCCAAAACCTTCACCTTCTCGGCAGCTTGCCCAGAGAAAGTTGCTTGAAGAGAGAAAGTTGCTTGAAGAGAGTAAGTTGCTTGAAGAGAGCAAGTTGCTTGAAGATAGCAAGTTGCTTGAAGAGAGCAAGATGGTTGAAGAGAGCAAGATGGTTGATATACCAGAAACCCCAAAAGATGATGACAAGAAATCCGTAGTTGAAAGCAATAATATAGAACCCATGTTGGCACATTCTGTTGATTCTTCTACATCAGATATGTCTCCTCCAAGTTCAGCTAGAGCAAAAGCTTCCCCTCCCATGCCTATAGGTAAGTCCGGGGTAGTTGCATGATCAACAACTCGATATACTCTATGTTGTTAATCAAGTTGTTATGTTCTACTAAAGAAAGACATAATTGTTGTACCTCACTCTATTTATGTTTTACTTAGAAGTTAACTTATAGTTCATTTATGTGCTTTATCCAGCTAGCGGTGACAAAATTGATGACAATGAGGAGGGAACTCGGCATTTTATGGTTAATGTGATTGAGCCTCAATTTAATCTTCATTCAGAGGAAGCAAAAGTAAGTTCTTTGATAACGTGGAAAGAGCCAAAGAAGAATACCATTTATGTGTCTAGTATCTCTTATCTTGAACTCACCAACCCCATTTTACTTCTTTAATAATCAGGGCAGATTTCTCCTTGCTGCCGCTAGTGGTCGTGTCTTAGCCCGTTCCTTCCATGCAGTACTTCAAGTTGGAAAGGATATGATTGAACAGACTCTTGGTAACACAGATGCCCAAATTCTTGAGCTCCATCCTGAGATGGCTTGGAGTCGCAGGGAGTTATCTGTGATGTTGGAGCACGTGCAAGCTCATGTTGCCCCTACTGATGTTGATCCAGGTGCTGGAATACAGTGGTTGCCTAAAATTAATAGAAGATCACCTAAGGCCAAGCGGACTGGGGCTTTACTCGAGCAAGTGTTCATGCCTTGTGATATGTACTTCCGCTACTCAAGGCACAAAGCTGGAACATCAGATATGAAGGTCTCTTTCTAAATTCAACATAATATTACCTATAGACTCCGATGTGGGACACATGCATAATAAGGTTTTGCATGTTGAACATTATATGCATATCATTGGGAATTTTATCTGATGAATGCTTGTTTTCACTCGATAATCTTATATTTAGGTGAAACCATTGAAAGAACTGACATTCAATTCAGAGAACATAACAGCAAGAATGACGTCTCGCCAGTTTCAGGTTATGCTTGATGTACTGACCAACTTACTATTTGCCAGGCTTCCTAAGTAAGTTGTCCTTTAACTTACTAACACTCCCCTACATCCTTAAAATATAGGCCATTTGGTTATTGATGTTTAAAAGTAACAAATATTAAAGCATTACTTGACACGCATAACATTAATCTGAATTTTCATTACCATGTAAACAGTCTAGTACATTGATAATAATACCGATTCATATATGTTCACCAAATATATACAACATGTAAAAAAATAGTTAAAAAATTATAAGTTCAACCTTCTAAATTAAAATGTGATAATCTTCTAAGGATGGATGGACTATATGACAAAATAAGTGCTCATCTAAATTGTATTGAAAAATTAGGGTGTGAGAATTTTTTTTGTAAGTGTCATGAATATTTATGTTGGTTATAGTGTTATCAAAATTCGAGGGGAGCTGGAGCTCCCTTTGCAACTGCTATCTCTGTTTATGACCTAGGGCCCGGAATTATATTCAACACTGCCACATTGGGTCGTAGTTGAAGCTCTTTTCCCTCCTATTTTGGGTTTGTGATTCAGGAACCGAAAAAGTGGCCTCACCTTTGCAAGTGAAGATGACGACGACGATGAAGAGGAGATTGATGAAGTTGTACCTGATGGGATTGAAGAGGTAGAACTAGCAAGAATTGACCTTGAGCACAGAGAACGAGAAAAGAAACTAATTCTACTTGATATAAGCAATTTATCTCTTACAACTGATGCATCTGTGGACAAAAATCTAGACAAAGATGGTGATCTCTGGATGATAACTGGTGGAAGGTCCTTGCTGGTGAGCGATTGGCCCTCGAATTTTGTAATATATTTTTGTTAATGATATGTGAACATGGGCCTTTTAGTTTTTTTTTTTGTTTTTTTTATTTTTTATACATGGGCCTTTTAGTTGCCTGATGACAAAATAAAAGGTTGATATGACCTCTGCAGTTAAATAAACTGAAGAAGGAGCTTGCTAATGCTAAAGTTTCTAGGAAAGCTTCTTCTTCTTGCCTGAGGGAAGCTCTGCAGAAAGCTGCTCAGGTAAGATTAGCAGAAAAAGAGAAGAATAAAGGCCCTTCTTTTGCTATGCGCATCTCATTGCAAATTGATAAAGTAGCTTGGGCAATGCTTTTGGATGGTAAATCTTTTGCTGAGGCAGAGATAAGTGACATGGTGAGTGTCTATAGTCAAATGGTCAGTTAAAACTACTCACTGTTCGCAATCATAGAATTTAGCGATTTCATATAAAGTCCTTGATTGTATTCAGTGTGGTATTTTGGTAACATTGTTCCTAAGTGAAAACTAATCACTGTTAGCAATTTCGATGCAGACTTATGATTTTGATCGGGACTATAAAGATATTGGTGTAGCTCGGTTAACAACAAAGTGCTTCGTTTTGCGAAATTGCCTTCCAAATGCGAAGTCTGATATGCTTTTATCAGCTTGGAATCCTCCTTCTGAATGGGGAAAGTAAGTTGTTTATGAATTATGTACACTTGACTTGCGATTGATTGTGAAGATACACTTGTAGATATCATAGTAACCTCATTTTCAAAATGATTCTTTTTTTAATGAGACCGTCGCTGGAGTTTACATCTTATATAAAGAGAAAGATATCAAATATTGGATGTTCTTTTTGTATAGTATACGGATAATTCAATCCTTTAGGACCATGATTGGGAATTTTTTTATCGTCTTCTTTATGAGGAAGAGGTGAAATTTGATGAACTTGATTTCGGGGCTACTATTAGAAATCTCAGTGAAGAGTATAAATCTTAAAAACAGCATACAAAAAAAGGACATAGGTTGAGAGGAAAGAAAGGAGAGAGTGGGAAAAATTTTATTTAATATTGCTAGACAAGAATGTACATACAAGAGTATTTGGACCTAGCTAGAATGTTATTGTTAAAATAGTTAAACAATGGTGAAAGTTTAGAGTAGTGGTTAAAGAGTATAGTTACGGGAAGAGATAAAAGAGAGTTTGAGGAAAATTGTGATTGTCACTCTTAGAAAATAAAAGCAATGCAACCTACATATTAGTAGGTTGAGTAAGTGACTAGATGATTAACTTACCATTCTCACACTTCTACTTAAACTACTAACATTACAATAACATTTTGTATTTATAACGATTATCAAACCACCTTGAATCACTATATACATATATGCTAGTATCTAACACTCTCTTCAAGCTGTAAAATACATGTCTATGCTAGTAGCTTGTCACATAGAATCTTAAACGACTTTCTCTAAAGGTATTGGTAAAAGTATCAGCCAACTGGAGCTCAAATCTAACATGAGATGTTTCAATAGTATTCTCTTAAGCTTTCCGCGAAAATTTTTTGACAGTCAACTTTTATGTTTTTAGTATGCTCGGAAAATATTGGACTATGATCTACAATCCTTGAGTCGAGAAAATAGTCAAACCGAGATACTTCATATCAGTGAATTCTTCTTACATACTTCAAAAGACAGAAATATAAATGTTCGATTACTTCGTTAGTATTTGGATATCTTGTTTATAAATCAACCATTCATTTGTGTGCAGAAAAGTGATGCTTCGTGTAGATTCCAGACAGGGAGCTCCAAAGGATGGAAATTCTCCGTTTGAACTTCTTGCGGTAATAATGTTAAAGGAATTTCATTTGAACTAAAATCTGGTCATATTTTTTAGATTGGCTATTTTAAACTTAACTGTTGACAATCACACTCCACTTTTAGGTGGTAAATTACTTAAATATACCTTCAGTAACCCTTGGTGGTAACATATGATGCAAGAAAGAAAGTAGTGACCAGGACATTTTATAAGGGTTATAACTTATAACAAATTAGATGACTTATAGTACAAAAAAAAGAGGGGAGGGAGACTTGTTGTATGATCAAAAGATCCAGAACTGATTGTGCAAGCATAGAATAATTCCTTAAGTAACTAGAACGACTATATGTACGTGCATCAGAAGTATACAGAGTACTGGTTTATTTAGCATTGGATTTTGGATCTTTAAAGTGTGATTGACTTCCTTCTTTCTGAAGGGTGCAACTTGGTTTTAATTTATAGTGGGTCATCATGGAACTTATTTCATGCTTACCTTCCCAATTTGTATAACAATTGACTTTAGTGTTCTTTTCTAACAAATTACAAGTATGCCATGGCTTATAGTAGTTATACCATTATTAGGGCTTCTCTCCATCTGGACTTCGATTAATCGAGCATAGGGTAACAATAATGGTGGAATGCTCAATGTTTTTGTTATTGGTACAATTTTAGTGTTGGTATTTAGTGTTTGTAGTTTGTACTAGAAAGAGATACTCCTTAAATTTACAATACCTTATATGTTAATCTGCTAAGGAGGATTTTTTATACTTTCTGTTATTACGTAGGTGGAAATCTATCCCCTGAAGATTTATTTGACTGAGACCATGTACCAGATGATATGGGGATATTTTTTCCCAGAACAAGAACAGGACTCCCAAAGGCGACAGGTTAGCCTCTTCGATGTGTTCTAGCTAATTCCTTAACGTTCATGATTCATGGAAAAGATTATCACGCATAATGCTGCTACATTGTAGGAAGTATGGAAAGTGTCGACTATTGCTGGTTCTAAACGCTTAAAGAAAGGCTTAGCAATGAAAGACCCATTTGCATTACGCATGCCATCAACAAAAGAAAATTCTGGGTTGAATGTACCAAGTAGCTCCACGTCAAATGATGTAACTCAAGTGAGTCCCTAAAGCTCTGTTAGTTTATTAGTTGCTTTCTTTTAGTAAGATAAACATTGTACAAACTCTTGTATAAGGTTTCGTATTGTCGTCATTGCCAAAATTATTTGGCACGGGAGAATTCCCATTTAAGCTTTGATGTGGATGACTAAGTAAAATGTTTGAAATCTTTTGATCTATAAGTCGATGAAGTAAGGTTTTCCTCTCAAGTCTTTTTTATCTTTCTATCCAGTTTTAGTGTTTGACTACTACTTTCCCTTATTAAGTCTTAGTATAATTAGAATACGAAGAAGATGATCTAGATATCTGATTTACATGGGAAAGTCATTTTTGGTTTTCTTTTCTTTTGAAGTAGCATTTTTGTTTAGTATGTTTATATTGTCTTATACTTATTTTATGTAGGCATCTAAAGTGTCTAAAAATAAAGCAAGTGTTGGTTCTGGGTCTAAGGGTGAGCTCAGGAGAACTTCCTCCTTTGATAAAACGTGGGAAGAAAGTGTAGCTGAATCTGTGGCAAATGAACTAGTAATGCAGCTTCACTCCTCAAGTATTTCTAGTCCAAAGAGTAAATCTCTTACTGGCCCAGAGTCCAAAGAGTCTAAACTTGTTAAGCCACCTGCTCCCGGTGACGAGAAAAAAATGATGAAGCCACCCGAGGATAAGAAAACTACGACTAAACGGCTGAGGGTTTTCCAGAATATAAAGATTAGTCAGGTTAGTTCATTCTCATAAATTCATAGGTTTCTGATCAGAAGAAAATGATTATCATTCATATTTGATGGATTCTGTGGCAGGTTGAGTTATCAATCACTTATGAAGGACTTCCAATGTCTTTTAACGATTTGAGGTTGCTGATGGATACTTTTCAACGTGTTGATTATGTTGCAACTTGGGGAAGGTTATTTGCACGAGTCAAGAAACACATAATTTGGAGTGTTCTTAAGTCTGTCACTGGGATGCAGGTAGAACATCCTTGAAATTTACCTATGATATGTGGACCTTTACATTATTATATTTTTCATGTTCATACAGCTTGAGTAATCCATATTAAGTACGGTAACTGCAATCCACCATTCACCTGAATCACTAGCCATTTTTGTATCTCTGTCAATAAAACTATTACTTCATAATCTTATCTTGCTACCTTTTTGCTCCTTCTAATAATGTCGCTGGAGTTTTCCTTGTAGATACAAACGCAAGAGATGAAAATTTGGGTTGTAGAGCTTATCTAACTTCAAAAAAGGGGGTAGTCCAAGATGAGAGTCATTCAGTATTAGATAAATAGGAATACGGTTGACTATGTTGCTGTTTATGTCCTCTGATAAACAGAACTTTTTATTGTTTTTTTCTCACAGGGCAAGAAGTTTAAGGCCAAGTCACTTAGTCAAAGTGGTATTCCAGATCCTGGCCCTACTATAAGTGATAATGGTGAGGGAGTAACAGGAGAGGTTGATCAGCTTCAGCCATCTTGGCCTAAGCGTCCTGCACATGGTGCGGGTGATGGGTTTGTCACGTCAGTGAAGGGGCTGTTTAGTTCTCATCGGCGCAAGGCAAAGGCTTTTGTTCTTCGGACAATGAGGGGAGAAGGAGAGGACGACATGCATCAAGGTGATTGGAGCGAAAGTGAGGCTGAACTTTCTCCCTTTGCAAGACAACTCAGCACTAAAAAAGCCAAACGTTTGATAAGACGACACACAAAGAAGTTTCACACGCAGGCTAAAATAGGTTTGTTAAGTCTTGCATTTCTATCAATTATCGACTTCAGAATAATCAATATCATAATTCCCCCTTATATTACACACTAAATGTCATTGATCGACCACATTTATGATTTAGGGACGTTATTACTCTCTCTGATATGGCAGGATATCCGACCTTCTGTTCAACATAAGAATTTGTTCTTTTAAGATACTGACATTTCTTTTCCCAACAGGAGCGTCCTCTCAAGAAACAGATTTTCTACCTTCATCGCCAATGGAAATGTCAGATGATAGTGATTCATCAAGTGATTCCTCTTCCTATGAAGATTTCATTGCAGCGCATGAAATGAGTATCCAGGAGCAGGATTCTCCCTAAATATCTGGGGGGGGCTATTATGGGTGTACTTTTCTTGCATCTGATAAAGCCACTCTAAGTTATGGAACATACAATGACACAGTCAAGATTCTACAAGCTGAAAGATCGAAGACTGCTTTTATCACTATACGTTCAGAAAGTTAACATTTCACCATGCTTGCCTCAAGCTGAATGACACCATGGCTCTTAAAAGAGCGAAAACATGTTCGAGTCTGGGTGATCAGATAGAACTGATGTATGTTCAAGTATACACATAGTAAAAAATGTATATGACAACCTAAAAAATGCTAATTAAGTACAATCAAAATGGGGAAAAAAATACAGTAGACGTTTATAGATACTTGAGTACAGTAGCTGCACTCACTAATAGCAGAAGTGCTGGTGAAAACACCTGAAATGGCGTGGCAGCTGATAAGGTCGGCCGGGTTCCTGGAGGAGTCAAGGGGGGTGTTAAGTCGGTGTCTGGTGGTGTAAATCCTGGAAAACCTGCATTTGGAGTCAATCCTGGCGGTGTAAGTTCTCCATCCGGTGTAAACCCCGGTGGTGTTAGGCCTCCTTCTGGTGTTAACCCTGGGGGTGATAGTGTAAATGGAATTGTTTAGCATGGAAATTTTGGAAACAAATATAGCTATTGCAAGTTCATGTGTAATAAGTGATGATTGTATGAAAGTGCAATTTTTTTTCTTCTAAATCTACTGAATGTGAGATGTATACCTCCTGGAGTAAGAGGAGAATCACTTGCATCTGGAGCTGTGGAACAGAAAATATATAGTAAAACAAGTCATTCTAAATATTTCTAATCATATACTAAAACATTTTGTGAGTAACTTCTCTTGGTCATCCTTTTAAAATTGTACATCAGTAGGGCTAACGATATTTATTTTGCTCGAGGCTAGAGAACGTCGAGTAAGGTAAGAAACTCACCCTTACACTCGATAGGGACACCGGACATGTTACAAGCCTTAGGGAGGGCCATCGCAAGGTCTCGATTAATCGGTGATTTGAAAGGGACTCCACCAGTTGCAATTAGGCAGAGGCAACCAGTTCCATTCCCCATCAAGTACTTAAGTGATGTGCAACAATCTTGAGTTGGTGAACTTCCTCGAAGTTTTGAAGCAAAATCTATGCATGGACCAAAGCTTTGTAGCATTGCACCTGTGCATAGTGTTGTGATCTGACCATGAACTAATATTGGTATGGCCAAGACCATTAATGTGGTACATAAAATTGTGACAAAGAGATGGTCCATTTTGATTATTTATTTTTTTTCAAGATTTTTAAATTTTAAGGGAGAAAGGAGCTTTGCAAAATAGAATTGGTTTAATGTTATAATTTTCAAGATTGGTCATAAAATGAATTTATATATATAGATTAGTCAGAAAAGTGATGAAATAAAACCACATTAGTCATGTATTGGTGGGTTTTAACGTTGAACTACCTTAATAAATGTTGCCAAGCAAGGTTTGATTAGGTGACCATGCATGATTGTTAGAAAAAACTCATATTAACATGTACAAATGACTTCAGGATATTGGTGGACATGTTTAGGTTTCCGTCAGTTCAGTAGAACAGTTACTTTTTAAAACAATTAAAAAAGTGGATAGATATAAACAAAAATATCAATATAAAAATTAAAATTTGTGTTTAAATTTCAATACAATTATGCGTTTTAAACATTTGCTCTAAATTTTATATCGATTTTGAACCGTCAAGTCAAAATATCTAGATCCGCGCCTGCTTGAGATGTTTGATAAGCAAGAAAGATATTGCTCCAAATCAGATGTTGATTTGATGATATTCAATAATTAATAACAATCTGCACTTTCGAAAAGATCAGTGATTTTTACACTCCATTTCTTGATTATTGCACTCCACTTCTTCATAATTTTTCATCAACTTTTGTACTAAAAGTGGAGTGTCATTATCACTTGATGGAGTGTAAAAATCATTAGCCTTCTAAAAACATCCAAATCTTTCCATGGTGTTGGTAGTTTAACAAGATTTCTTGTGGACAACTCATGGTTGCTACTTTCTTGCACGTATTATTCATTTATTTTATTTTATTTTATTATGTAACAAAGGATCTAATGTCACTAACCAGTTTGAAGCTTGATATTACAAGCTCGGACCATTCGATTCAAGCTCAAAGTCTAGCCTACAACTCGAGTCACCTCCCTATCGGTAGCTAGGTTTAATTTACTCGTCTTTCGCTTATAAGTTTTTTATTAAAAAGAATTACAATATTAGGTCAATCACATATTATGAGATTATAATTATTCGACTCAATGTTATTATTTGATTCAGCGGATACTATATATCATCGATAACTAATAATGTATTTATTATAGTAATTATATCAAATTAAGTACATTAAAGAATTGAAAAATGACAAGATACATGTAAATCGATAGAATCTCTACAAATCTAAACAAGACAACTATCATAGATAACTAAGTAATGTTTTATTATAGTAAATCATATCAAATTAAACAAAGTACCCCTAATACAATAACGTCAAATACAATACTAACAATATATCTAATAGCATTTCAGTATAGAGCCTACATATTTCCACGACATCAACTTCACAACGCCAACATACATTCCATACCTTAGGCTTTTTCAATGTTAAAAAGATACCGAAAGCTCGATCAGACGATCACATTAACAAATGCATGCCGTGTATATTCGAGTATCCGAAATAGAACTATTCTAGTTTCTTATCACTTCTTAGAAGACTAAACATTACCATGTCTCTGCATTCCCCCTTCAAAACAACATACTTCCTCAACACACCTTCCTTTAAAAAACCAGCCTTCTGAAGCACCCTCTGAGAAGCCTTATTGCCAACATCCACCAAAGCCTGCAGCCTCTCCAGCTGCTTCCACTCATCAAATATTGAACAAACCACCATCTCCACCGCTCTACAAACAATCCCTTTTCCCCAATACTTGTGAGCCAAAACATACCCAACTTCACCTCTGCATTCATCATATCCATGACCTGGTGTGACCGATATCGCTCCGATTGCTCGGTTTTCGATGCAGATCACTCTGTGCCATGGATGAGGAATAGCATTGTTCTTGATGTAATCTAGGCCTTGTTCTTTGGAAGTGTATGTCTCCCAAACACAGTATCTACTCACCCTTTCATCTGTAGCCCACAACATGAAATCATCTAAGTCTGAGACTTCCATAGGCCTCATGCTGATTTCTTGAAACTCATCATTTTCCATTTCTTGATCCTTTGGTTATTCAACAAGTGCCTGCTAAAGCGCGGTTGTTTTGTATCGATTGAGCAAAAACAAGTTGTAATTATATAGCAGTATTTCAAAACATATCTTGAAGACGTATAAAAATATTATTATTTAAGTAGTATTATATTAATAATATATTTATTATGTTGGTCATTATGATAATATTTATAAGTGAGTATGTAACAAGTTGGTAGGACTATTTTTTTTTTTTATATTTAGTTTCTTGATATGATGGCAAAGAAATGGAGGAAGTGGAATTAAAACAATGCAATTAGCACCTTCGTCTACGTTTCGATTAAATTTCTTGGTAATTGAAGCTTCTTGTTGTTGAATAATATATGGGACAATTATTTTGGGACTTATGCCATTTTTGTGGTCAAAGTTGTTTGTCATTTTCGTAGATATTATGAAGCAACTTAGAAAAAGAGGTTATATCATGAGTCCTCGACTATTTGTAGAGATGTTAACGATTAGATTCGAGCCGGTTTTTGTTCAAATCATTTTGGATCGTTAATTAAATTAATATTTGCAAATCAGTGTCGAAATATTTTATGAGCGTGTAGTCATGTACAAAAAAAATAGAATTAATTGGTTGTTCATATTGCGAGAAATGATTCATGCATGTTTGTTAATTACAAGGAGCAACAAGATCTAGTTGGAGTATATCTATGAATTTATCGTGTATAGACTTTAATTAAGGGCATTGTAACAGTCGAGTGAAGCTGAAACCTAAAAGGTCGAATGAAACAATATATAAACAAGTAAATAAGTTATAAATTCCAATCCTTTAATTCTTATACTACCTATTTATCAGTACGTTTTGTTTGTATGATGCAAGAATCAATGAAAATAACTATTATACCCTACATAATATTTATAATTATTCTAAAAAATCAAAAGCAACTATTAGGGTGAAAAAAAAATGAAAAATATTAGTTGAACGTATGAAAAATTATTTTTTTTTAGAAATCAAACGTTTTGAAACGAATAAGTATTACATTACAATTTACAAAACCCAAAATAAATGGAAAATGACAAAATAATCCCTAATCTCTAATAGTCTCTGAAATCAATTTTATCATTCAACAACCACCTCTCCCCTCCCCCATTCACCGCCACCCATCACCACCATCATCCGCCGTCAAACTCGCCGGAAACATCCATCAAGGCCGAACAAAAGTACCAACATGTCCGTCTCCATGGAGATCCCCTCCACTCACCGTCGTGACATTTCCGATTCCGAACCTTTCATCGACTCTAGAACTCGTAAGTCTACATTTCGAAAAGATTGTTCAATTTTGACTTATGATGGCTGACTTTTCAATGGTATGTGGACAATGTTCTTTATTAGAGCATATTACATGTCAATTTACGTTAGTTTTATTGAATAAAAGTACCTACTCTAGCATATGTGTAAAAAAGATGTCCATTTTTTTCATTTTTGATGTTGAATTTCTTAATTTTGAACCAATGTGATTTCCTTCATGTACTATGTAGTAAACGATTTTATATTATTGCGTTCCCGGACTCGGACTCTTCTGTATGGAATATATCAAAATTGTTCATAACATTGAGAAGTAGTAGATAGTGTTTTCACTTCACTCTTGGGTCTGATTTTGAAACACCCTATGGTGTAAGGTCGCATACTATCTAACCCCGCTTAGGCATGAGCCTTTTCGTTTGCATTGGTGTATGTTGTTGCATTGTTAAGATGGTGTATGGCATTTGGTGAATGAATATCTCGAAAGATTGTATTTTTAGAGTGTGGGATCTGGTGCTGTCAAGTTTACATTAATGTGATTTGAAGAAATGTACTCCCTCCATCCTGAAAAAGAGTGTACAGTTCTTGATTTTGATGGTTGAACTCAATATTTTTGTATATGTTATATGCTAGTTAGTGGATGAATATAGCAAAAGATCGTATACTTTATCATTATTTAGATAGTGCCTATTTTCTTAGATTTGTTATCTTAGATGGAATTTAGAGCGTGGGGTCTGTAGTCTGTCAATTTTACTTACGTGTGACTTGGGTTTCTAATTTTTGAACTCAAGTATGTTGTGCTATTTGGCGAAGAATAAAGAGATTGTATTTTTAATGTACTTTAATATTAACATATTGATCATTTCAATTGAAATCGAAGGTATGTTTGTCGGTTAAAGCCACAATGTTTGTTTATTTGAATATTGAAAAGCGAACTAGACTATGTTTTCAGGATGGAGGTAGTATCTATTACTCAAAATTTTATGTAGATTGGTTTCCTTTGAAGTTGGTAAATTAATATAAGATGGATATAGTACTGTCAATGGAAAGATGCATGTCTATTGATGTTGAGATAAGCTAATTGGTTCCTATGATTTCCATGAGCTCCTTATTTCTTATCATTATTAGTCTCGTGTAGTGTAGGAATATGGGAGGAAGGGGACTTATTTGATTCAAAAGTAAAGTTGTGAAAGATGGACCAAATATTATTTTTATGGATTTGCCTAGTTTGAATGGGAGTTCCAATCCTGTTAATCTGTACTTACTGCATTTGGTGTCATTCTTATGGTTGCAGGTAGGAACAGTTTGCAAATTGCCGCAATGGAAGAAGGTCCGAACTCACCTAGTAAAAGTCCTTCTCGTAGAAATAGGTATTCTATTAGTTCTATTAGTTGCTTCGGGGTTGAGCTAACCCCCGATAACATAGCCGTTGCAATGGTATATTTTGTCCAAGGTGTTTTGGGCCTAGCTAGGCTTGCTGTCAGTTTTTACTTGAAAGATGATCTGCATTTGGACCCTGCCGAGGTATACCATCTTTCAAGGATTTATGTTCTTAAATATAGTCACTACTCAGTACGTCACTACGGTCGAAGTATCCTGTGAAAGCTTGAAGCTTGCGTATCTGAAATCGAGATTTTGACTGATATGATTCGTGTTCTAACTAGACAGCTGTGATATCTGGTTTCTCATCATTACCATGGCTCGTCAAACCACTGTATGGTTTTATCAGGTGATCTTTTTTCTTGTAAAGCATACTTTCTTTTCTTACGCGACAATGTGACTCCAAGAATTTTGTAATAATTGTCTTGGCAATTGCAGTGACTCGTTCCCACTATTTGGGTACCGAAGAAGATCATATTTAGTTCTCTCAGGGCTTCTCGGGGCTCTCTCTTGGAGCTTGATGGCGACCATGGTGGACAGCAAGTACAGTGCTGCTTTTTGCATACTTCTTGGGTCCCTTTCTGTTGCGTTCTCTGATGTTGTAAGTAACTATATTAACTTTTCTTTGTTGTGCAAAGTAAAAATATGTTAATTCTTTTTCGTTCCGCCCTTTCTAACATGTGTTCAGTAATAATGTAGACCAAATGCGTGTGGGCATATTGTGTTGCTGTTCACCAATACAAGTAGCTCCATCATCTTTGTCATATGGACTTTAGGTGCAAAGCCAAAAGACATGCACATGTCACTACCAGCATAGAACTGACTAGAAATACAATTAAGAGGAAGTTAGCATGTGCTTCTTGTAGAAGAGTTTGCTCCTTCTGACATCTTCTACTAATTCCCCTTTATAATTACACACTTGGCTGGAAACAGCCTTGCCAAACAGCCACTAGATCATGTCCTGGATTTTACTGAATGGTACTGTTGTTAATGAGAACACAGTTGGACACTCTAGAATAAGGTCTAGAAGCTTGTTTGGTTTTTGTCAGTTGGTGAGTGCAACTTTTTGTTTGTACTCCGAGTCCCGAAGCATGTACGACTTTTTAAGAGCTTGGAAGATTTGTAGAAGTATATGAGATTATTATTATTATTGTATTACATACGTGATTCTTCTTCTGTTGGGCAGTTTCAATTGTTGTTAATATCTAGTTGCCAATTTTAGAATCCTAAAAGTTGTGTAGGTTGTAGATTCCATGGTTGTGGAGAGGGCTCGAGGCGAGTCTCAAAGCATGTCTGGTTCTCTTCAGTCCCTATGTTGGGGTTCTTCAGCTTTTGGAAGCATTGTGAGTTCCTACTT
The DNA here is from genome assembly GCA_003412495.2 of Echium plantagineum. Classification (NCBI taxonomy): domain Eukaryota; kingdom Viridiplantae; phylum Streptophyta; class Magnoliopsida; order Boraginales; family Boraginaceae; genus Echium; species Echium plantagineum. The sequence continues at coordinate 31,728,660 of CM016567.1, forward strand.
TAGTGGCTCCCTTGTGGATTCTTATGGCGTGAGGTATGTTAACCCTGGACTTGAGAGATATAATCGTTGATGTAATTTGGTCTTTCAATTCCTCATGGCACTCTTCTACATCAGATTTGTTTTCGGGATGACAGCTTTGCTTCCCTTGATAACATCTGCTGTCGCTGTTCTTGTTAAAGAACAACCCACTATCGGATCGGCGTGGGGTGAGAATCATCCATTGGGAAGTCCTGGGTTCTTAGAAAGCTCAAAAGATAATCTTATTCAGATATGGGGTACTCTAAAGCAGCCCAACGTATTTCTTCCCACGTTATTCATCTTCCTGTGGCAGGCAACACCTCATTCGGACCCTGCTATGTTTTATTTCACGTAAGAGACTTAAATCTCTGTTTTTTTCTCTAGCCATAATGATAAGCGCTGCGCATACAACATACTTATATTCCTTTTTTCCAGCACAAACAAACTTCATTTTTCCCCAGAATTTCTGGGGCGTGTTAAACTTGTTACATCAGTTGCATCTCTTATCGGAGTTGGCCTTTACAATGGTTTTCTAAAAACAATCCCTTTGCGAAAGACGTTTTTAGCGACAACAATATTTGGTACAGCACTGGGGTTGACACAGGTAAGTTAACTTAAAACTATTAATTGAACATTTATCTCTGGGGGGGCTATGTTTCTTAATACCTATTTTATTCTTCCTTGTATGTGACCATGTAGATTTTTCTTGTAACTGGGTTAAACCGACAACTTGGTATAAGTGATCAGTGGTTCGCGATTGGAGATTCATTGATTTTGACAGTTCTAGGTCAGGTAATTCAGTCTTCAAGATCAGCTGCATTGTCATTATACACATTAGCATGTCCTTTATATGCGGACCCCTATATAACAGTTTGGTTTCATTTTTGTCAGGCTTCTTTCATGCCCGTACTTGTTTTAGCTGCTAGACTGTGTCCGGAAGGCATGGAGGCAACCCTTTTCGCAACCCTCATGTCAATATCCAATGGAGGAAGTGTACTAGGCGGCCTTATGGGTGCTGGCTTAACTCACATTTTCGGTGTTACTAAAGATAGGTTCGATAACTTAGTTCTTCTCATAGTTGTTTGCAATCTCTCCTCCTTGTTGCCTTTACCATTACTTGGTCTCCTACCTTTAGATAACACCAATGCCCTTGCTAAAGACACTACTGATATAGAGAGTAAGTCTGGTGGAACATTGAACCCCTGAATTTAGAGGATGGGGACTTCTTTTACTGGTTGGTTCAGCAGACTCGGGTTAAGAAGATATGAAAGCGTGTTTATCTCTATGAGAACGGTGTATACCTGAGGTGTGGAGTGGGATAGAAGCGATGTCATAATTATAGCCATAGGGGCTGGCTTTTGCTTCTGGAGTAACAATGATGGAAGAATATAATCATACAAATTGTAAACTTAAATATAGAATTCAATGAATGATGTAAAAAATCAATTTCTGAGTCCATGGTTCTGGTTCATCCCAAAGGGCATTTGGCATAGTTCAATGAGAAAATAATCAAACAACCAGTAACTTCCTAAAATATACGAGCAATCCGTATACAATTAATGTTAGGAATAATATTTTGTTAAATATTCAATCAACGTCGATCATCTAATATTTTGTTTAGTATTCATTCATCAAGAAATTTTGTTTAGTAACTAAATAATATTTTTGTAATATACCTTAATTATAAAGATTGTGGGATTGGCAATATTATAAGAAAATTTTGTAAGTAAGAAATTTCTCAACGTTGGTCATATAACATTTTTGTAATACCCTATAGTCAGGGGCGGAGCCAAGGGATGGTCCTTGTTGCAGTCAGGGGCGGACCTAGAGGGGGTAGGGGGGTCACCGGCCCTCCTAGGTTTTTCGATTTCGTTATATATCATATATTTTTTTTGAATTTTTTTGATATCTAAAATAAAATGTAAACTAAGTAAAAGTCTAGCGTAGTTGGTTAGGTGCTTCCTTTAAAGGGTGGAGGTAATGGGTTCAAGCCTTCCAAGACACATTTATTAACACAATTTTGAACTTTTATTGATTTTTAACACTTTTTCTTTTTTAATTATTTTCAATTTTGCCCCCTCCTTGAAATTTGTTTAAAGTTGACCCCCTTTATTTTCATCCTGGTTTCGCCCCTGGCTGCGGTGGTAAAGCACTATAAGTTTCAACTTTTTGTCCCGTGTTCAATGAATTCTATATTTAACTCTATGATCATTGAGATTTTGAATTGAAAATTTTGTGATTTTATTCCTAAATTGTAGTAGTATGTTGTCTGCTTCTTTATATTTATGAAGTTTAGATGGTTTGCTCATCATGTGTGTTGTTTTCGTGTACAAATAACTCATTAATATGTTGTTTGCTTCTTTCAATTATTTGTTTAGATGGTTTTCGGCATATTGGTTAAGACAATTTCATCGTAATTGAACTTTTAGGCTTGATTGATGTTTACCTCAGAGCCTCAATTTCATGGATCTTGAAGTTGTAGAACTTGATTTTAATAGAATTATTATTTATTAATTAACACTTAAAAGTATTAATTAAATCTAGATTGAGTTAACATATGTATTTACAAGCTAAAAAAGCCCATGACAAACAAATTAGGTCATTCGGCCCGTCTTTCGGACGGGCTTGCCTCCGCCCTTTTATTATATATACGCAATGACTTTCAATTTAGTCATTCACTCAGTTTATTTTGTCTCTATTCACTTCACAATCAGATTTTTTCAGTTATATTCTTGTTAATAATTTGTTGTTTCTTAATATATCTTTGATATGTCTTTTCTATATTTATTATCTGATTGTATCCCTTTTGACTATCAAAACTATCAAATTTATATTTGTTTAGACTTAGAATTACTTACGATAATTAGGTTTTAAGCCCCGTTGCTAAAGAGGGCAATTTTCAACTGGTATTAATAAATTGATAATGTCATGCAATTGCCAATACTTATCATATACTCCCTCCATCCCAAATTATATGTCCCATTTTGACTTTCACAGTCTACGAGACAACTTCAAACGTAAATATCTCTAATTTTATAAGCGTGAAAATTACAAAAAGTTGATATTTCAAAAATATACATTAAAACGAATTTAACAAGACCCAATATGACTATATTATCTCTTATCGACTAACGAGAATTCATTGTCAAAATTTTCGAAGTTTGACTCCCAAAATAGTAAGTGGACAAACAATTTGGGATGGAGGGAGTAGTAAGAATGTAAGATGTTATATAAATTAAATAGATTACAAATATACTTCCTCCGCTTGAAAATATAGGATTTTTTTGTGTTTTCTTATGTTTTCCGAAGTTTTACGATATTTCCATTCTGTTTTTACCTTTTTACGAAATATATATATATATTTTTTTATCACCCAAAAGTTATGTTCGAAACGAAAATTTGAACCTTGATATAATATCCAACTCGATGACTCTCTTAATTTCCTTCCTTAATAGTATCCGTTTGTGTTTCAAAATTCAAACTCCTCTCTTCACTCTTTTTCTTCAGACAAAACAACAAAACAACCTCAAATTCCACAAAAAGATGCTGGGAAAGAAAACCCCAACTTCATCAAGAACACCACAAACAATGAGATCACCAAGATCAGTAAGCCCAGAATCCTCCAGGAGATCATCATCAGGTTCAATCTCATTTCTGGAAACAGACAGTTGCTATTTCCCAGGTTGTAAGAAAGATGCAAATTGTAAGTGTGAGATTTGCATAGCTAGCATGAACGCGACTCTTGATCTCATGCCCCAAAGTACTCAGAGAAGCTCTCTTACAATGGTCTATGCTACACAAGAATCCAAAATCCCATCAAAAAAAGTTACATCTTTCAGCCAATTAACCCCAACAAAACCCATTTATTTCAACCAATTAAGCCCTTTAACCCCAACATCTAGTGGTAATAGCACGTGTTCCGATGAATCTTTGATGGGCTCTCAAGAGAATAGGGGGTTGTTTAGGAGGGTTTTGATGGTTTTGGGCATTTTTCTGGTGTTGGAATTTGGGTTTTCTTGGATGGTTTCTGAGGTTTTTCAGCCTAAATTGTCTGATGATGTTGTGAGAAGTTGGGGTGAGAAAGCTTGGGGTTTAAACGATTTTGATCAAAGGTTGGATTTTTTTAAGAATGAATTGAAGAGAGTGGTGAATGCAAATATGACAGATTGTGCTTCTCATGGTTCTAATTGGGTGCTTAATCAGGTAAAGGAAATGTTCTTTGGAGGTTTATTTTGCTTCTGAATTTTCATTTTATGCACAATGCTTTATACTCGGTTAGGATCGAGGTGAGGGTAGTTGAGGTGAATTAAGTTGAATGTTTTAAAATGTTGTCCTAATACTATCTATTTGTCAAGTTGAATGGAGGTGAACTGAGGTCATTATTACAACCCGTTTTCCTCCATGAATTATTAACCTCCACTAATTAGGTGAACATAAAAATAGAACTTCAAACGGAGCTAACTTAAAATTTAGCCTACGGTCACCTAGGTTCACCCTAGTGTAAACAACGTTTACATGCGTTTTTAGGGTTCTTTTGATGTTTAAGCTGTTTTATTGGACATTGATGACATTTAGTTTTGACTGGATTTTTAGGATGGTCTGCTTTTGAATTCGAAATGTGTGTTGTATAAGTCAATATCAGAGGAGGTTAGCGTTTGGGGATGGCCTTTGCAAACTGCTGGACTGTTGACTACTGAATTTTCTTCAAGATCCTTCACAATCTTATCTGGAAGACTCACAGAGGTATTACTATTAATTTCATGTTGAAATTTAAGCCTTATAATAATAGGTACAATGTGATATGAGTTTGATAATTAGCTAATATGCAATTGTATGTTTCATGTCTCTTGTTGCACTTCGTGAATCATTAGATATATATAGCAGTATAACCATCCATGAATTGGAGAGTTAGTCGTTCCATTTCAGAAGTTATGATCGCTCTGGATTCAGTATTGCAGTTACATGGTTATGTGCTCTATATATCAACCTTTAGTAAAGTAAGAATTTAAATTAGTTAAAATGTCATGACATTATTAATTTGATGAAGTTGTGTGTTTAGACTTTAGTTCAGAGGGCACAAAACTATGATACACTCTAGATCTATAGATGAGCAAAATTAGAATTGTAATTTTGGTTCATTCGATTCAAAACCAAGATCGTACTTTATATTACTTGAAGAAAGATACCGCAAACATTAAACTCAAAAATATCTGGTGATTACTAAAATGTTTGGGAAGAATGCCTAAAACTATGTATCTGTAATGCATATTGTTATTGGAACTAGAATGTATATTTAGAAGCACGGAAAACAGGATTTTTGGTGTGTATTTTCGTAGATGATTTAGTTTATAAGATCGTCCTTTACTTTGCAAGAAGACATTGCAATTCACTTACAAAGTTCTTCCATCAATTTTGTTGTTTTCCGGCAGTGGACAAATGGAGGGATTAGTTATAAAATTCGCACGGCTAATAGCTCGTGGAGACAACAACAATGGGCTTCCTCTGCAATTCAACTAGATGCAAAGACATGGATTCTTGAATACAAACAAAGTTGCATTATCGAAAATGCAAGACTAGTTTCCGCAGCATTGAAATTCATAAATTTCAGAGTCACAAGAGAGTTTGCGCAAATGAAGAAGCAATTCTGGCAATCTGTTTCTTTTGAGCAGGAATTCTGGCAAGCTGTTTATTTTAGAAACAATCGTACTGATCTTAGAACCCCAACTTGAGAGAATGAGTTTGAAAAGTTCTCAGTATTTGGCAACAGTCATCCAAAGGCATGTTTGTCTCATCTCTGTTGAGAAGATGAAGATTTCGAAAGATTTGGGAGTAAATTAGTAACAGATATAGATTAGCAACATGATATTTTACCTATTGATGTCTAACTTTTTTTTTTAAGTGCTGTTGGATCCTTTAAATCAATATTGCTCATTACAGCCTCTCATGTGAAATATTAGCTTCTTGTACTTACTCTTGGACAAGTTCGAAAACAATCTCTCTATTCTCGTAAGAGTTAGGTTGCGTTTCATTCAACCCTCATATCTCGCTTAGAAGGGAGCTTCTTTAGAGACATAATGTTGGTTCACTTACAACCAGTATCGTTAACCTATATTAGCATCTTACTCGTGTCTTTAAGGGCACATGTAAAAATACCAAATTCAGATATATCTGCTTATTTTTCTTGTTTTTTCATAAAAAAAGAGGCTGGCTTTTTGTGGGCCAATACAAACAAAAACAACCCATACCAATTACCAATTCCTTTCAAAACCTTATCCTCCAAATCCCAAACACCACTCATTTCTTGATTCCACCATTATCAAAATCCACTCAAACAACCATGTCAACTCTCCACCTAACAACCCCTCCATCCCTCCTCCTCCCCAAATCAACAAAACCAACCACCCATCCACCACCACATCTCCACTACCCCCACCAAAGAACCACCTCAACCCGTCGTTTAACCGCTATAACCCGAGCGTACAGAGTGGTAGTCGAACACGAAGGAAAAACAACCGAGCTAGAAGTCGAAGCTGACGAGTCGATCCTGTCGAAGGCATTGGACAGTGGGTTATCAGTTCCACATGACTGCAAGCTGGGGGTTTGCATGACATGTCCAGCAAGACTTCTGAGTGGGACAGTTGATCAAAGTGATGGTATGCTTAGTGATGATGTTGTTGAACGTGGCTATGCATTACTATGTGCTGCTTATCCAAGGTCTGATTGTCATATTCAGGTTATACCTGAGGAAGAACTTCTCTCTTTACAATTGGCTACTGCAAATGATTAAATGCCATTTTTGAAATTGAGAAATATGTTTGAATATTTTGGTCAATGGACAAGTATTTTCTGCAGTCGCTTCTCGCAACTTTACTATTGTCGTTAGTCATTATCCATGTAATAACAAAGAGGTTGTTCTCGAATCAACATAATATCCAAGTACAAATATAAGTGCAAGACTCGAGCTCGGATGAGCTCTCCCTCAAATTTATATTTGTACATGACATATTATGAGAAGTTCTCTAATGCTATAAAGTTGAATATCAACGTTTCTTTCGTAATGGGGAATCCGCAGCCTACCTCGGGTAGAAGTCCCGATGGTTCTCGATATATTCGAACATGCCTGTTCTAATTGTTCTTAACGCCCCAATATGTATGACACACTGTAAAATATTTTAAAGAATGATACATCTAATGAGTCAAAAACAATTTTGTAACATGAAATAAGGCAAAAAAAGAGGTGATGTCGTGATGTTCACAAGTCACAACCCAACATAATCTAGTACTCTCATGAAGCATGATGCAATAAAGTGACCCAAAGTTGTAATTTTAAATCATATAAGTACACCAAACATGCTACTCTTCACATGATATAGCAATAAATTTTTGGTAAAAGTTGGTCAACAATTATGAAAACCTGCTCTAATGCTAAAAGTGTGAAGCCGCCATACTAACGACCCCCACACACTCTTGCCCTGAAATACACGAAGGAGATAAACCTGCTCTAATGATGTGTTTATGTTAACAGTAACAATGAAGAGTGAAATAAACTCCACACATATTCAAAGTCACATGAACAAGGCTCCGAAAGTAACCAGTCAATACAAAAAGAAAGCACATTTGCCTTATAAAAGAAGAAAGATTCAAAGGTGCCAACATTTCAAGTACATGAGAGCCATTCAATAAGGCCACTTGCCTTAAGGAATTTTGTACCAGCCAATTGTGGAACACACGAGGGGTAGTGAAATAGTGATAGTGAACACACCCCTCAGTAGTCATATCTCATCCTATAGATAAGCACATGCTTACCATCATAAATAGTGCGTTCTTCATCAACAACATGCCACAATGCCTTTGAAGAGGATCCTGCCTAAGCGGGGTAAAGGGCTCGGATAGTACGCAAACCTCACCTTGTTGCTGATAACATTGGGATTAGATTACTATCTCAAAACGTTCTTTAGTGGTCGTTTCCCTTCAATACATGCGATTTACAATAGCAGCAGGAAGCTATAAACAAAAAAATCCTCCTGACGCACATCAAGAAATATAAAATTTGTAATAAACTTACTAGAGAATGCTTCCCCTAATGTTACACATGTTCAAACTAATTGTCAGTCTTAGAACTTCATAATGTATAAGTGAGTGTTCCATAAATTTTGAGGACAATCAAGGTGAAATCTTCAAAAATGCAGGAAGGTAATAATAGACTATCAACATACATGAGCAATAAGTAATTGGCTTAGACTGTTATAAGATCATATAAAGATTAACAACCTAATACTACAAGTTTGATCATTAACAGAAATACAGTATGCCTCTCAGAAGCAAGAAGCATAAATAAAGCGGAGAATTAAGGATTAACACACAACATGCTACTGTTAAAAAACATTAGCAATAGATTACAAACCATTCAGGTGATCCGTCGCGTCATAACATCAGTTGTCACTGCCACTAGAGCAAGTCATTTTTCAATAGTAGGCTTGTTGGTAAACTGGTGCAATGCCACTGCAATAGCCTCCATAGACGGGATAGTTCACTGGAGTTGAATATGATCCAAGGTATGGTGGAGAGGCAGCTTCAGGGGAGTAGGTATATGATGGACTCCTGCTTCCGGGACCATAGATGGCTGGTGATGGAGGATATGGTGATACAGAAGCTGGGTATTGAGAGTGTGAAGGAGACATGACATACGTGGGCGGTGTTGGGAAAGATGACACATATGCATTAGTAGATCGCCCAGCCTTTGCTGGAGGCATTGGGCCGCCATTATTGGCTCTCGTACGTTTGTTGGCAGGGGCTTCAGCCTGCTTCCTTTTATCAGTCTTGGTCTTCTCCAACAGTTCAAGGCGCTTTTTAAGATTTTCTGGTGGAAATTCAGCTTCAAGCTTATACTCTTCGATACACTTGATGACAGCACGAAGAGCCGATTGTTCTTTCTTTGCAGCCAAGAGCTAAGAGATCAACAAATGAACAGTATCATAATAGAGAAAACACCATTACATAAATTTGCTTCGAGCATCAAATAATATCAATAAGGCTACACATTAAGCATATACACAACAATTGACAAGAAGAAGATCAAGATCACCATCCACAGACTTGGGTTTCATGAAAAACAGCTGACAAAAGGGAGAGTGGAATGATAACAGGACAAAATTTAGAATTATACCGCAGCACGGCCAGAATTGTTTGGATCTTCAGAAATCGAACTAGCAGCATTTTGAGCATCTTTCAGGAAAGCTTTAAGAAGTGGAACTGGGGGGAACTCATCAAATAGACCAACTTCATAAGTAAAGTGTACTGCATCAACTTGCTGTCCCCTACTAATCAGTTCTTCTATCATACCTGCACACAGCAATAGAGCATGGAAATCAACAAAAGTAAGATCCATCAAGGAAGGGAGATTTGCAATATACGCAGTAATTAGTAAATGTTGCAAGTCCATACGATCATATGAAATTACGAATGACATATGTAACCGTCATATATTAACATTAACATGCACCAATGACTCTTAACAGACTCCCGACTAAGCAGTCTAGGGGACGGATAGTATGCAACCTTTACCCTGTGATAACAGGGAGGCTGTTATCTGCTACTTCACAGCTGGTAATAACCTAATTTCCCCAAAGCAATAAATTTTACCAGGCATGTCATCACCAAGGCCAAGAGACACAGCAAGTTTAGGCATCTGTTTCCTCCAAGCAGACCCAACAACAAGCTTCCTATACAAACCAACATCCTCTTTCTCAACAATCCCGAAAGTCACCAAATGCTGCAAGAAAGTATGAACATCAGGTGTTTTCACATTCTCAACCCCGCCCCTCTCATCAAAACTCTTCTTCCACGTCTCTGCTATCTCCTTCGCCTTCTCCCTCATCTGTGGCGTAACGAACAATCTCTCCCTCCCCAGAACAGGATCAGCAATCACAGGAACCAAACTCTCAAGTAACAACACACAAGCCCAACCCAAATCATTCCCTCTTTCTCTCTTATCCACTGGAAAAACATCAGAAATCGCCTCAATCACAATCCTAGGAGGATCCAGACACTCCTCCAAAGCCTTAGGCATCTCCAAACGAAGCAATTCAATCATTTTCTTCCTCAAACTAACGAAGTTCCACAACCCTTTAGAATCCATCTCCAAACAAAACGATCGAAGCTCAATCAAAAACCCATCAAAACTATCCCCTCCCCCCATATTTTCACCACAAACTTCACCCCCATCTTCATCATTTCTCGGTTTCTTGTTTGAAATCATCAAAAATGACTTCTTTTTTATTGTATCAACTGAATTATCAATGTTTTCGCTCTCAACTTCACCCAAATCCTCATTATTTCCTTTGTAATTTCCCAATTTCCTCTTTGAAATCATCAAGAAAGACTTGTTTTTAATCACATCAACTCTTTTTAAAGCAATATCAACTGAATTATTGATGGTGGTCTCTCTCTTTTCCAGTAAATCAAGATGGGTTTTGGTTAAATTATCAAAAGATTGAAGCTTTTGTTGAAGATGATCAGACTTTTCCTTGAGGTTTTGTTCAAGAGATGTGAAGTGGTCCGAGAGCTCCTTCCAGAGGAGTGTGCAGCTTGTCATCAACGAGGTTTGCCGTTGGAAGTCATCGAAGCTCGGCGGCGACGGAGATGGTGGCAAAGGCGGCGGAAGAGGAGGTGGGGTGGCGGAGGGGGGGTGGAGAGAAGACATAGGTAGAGTGTGATGGAAAAAACCTAATAGGAAAGTGACGATGAGGCAAAGAGGGCTATAAATAGAACACAGCTTCTGTCCTACTTACGGCATCATTTTCTGACAGTAGACGAATATTTGATATTTGTACGACAATTTGACACGTGTTCTTGTGTTAAAATTTTACGTAAAAATTATTACATGTAATTTCACACATTTTATATGTGGTTAACTAAATTACGTTATTTCGTTTGAATTTAAAATGCAAAAAGTGAACACATAAACATAGAAATCGAAACAGTAAAATTGGTAGTATATAGAAATAATTTTCACCCTAGTGGTCATATGTTAATGTAAAAGGGATCCTTACTTTGGCAAAGCATCTCATATCAATAGACAAACTTTTTTTTTTATCGACGATCATAACTGTTCATAAGATTCTAATTCGAAACTCATCTCATCATTAATTTAAACAAAGAAAAACATCTCATATTAATAATATATTCCAAAATACTACATGTCCTAGCAAGATCATTATATGCATTAAATCCTTTCAATCTTCCAAATATTGCTAGAGTTTCACAACGGGTTTATATATTACTTGATAGGATATATTAGTCGATTATTGATAAAGAAAACGATCATGATACTTAAAATATACCAATTTATTTAGTCGACGTTTATTAAGAGACAAGCTGAAAATCAAAGTAATCCAATTAGTAACAGACATGTTAATTGAAATAGAAGAGAACTGGCTTATGATCTAAACGCATTAGATGTGGTATGATATTGTCACCAACCATAGTGTATAAGGATATATTAGAAGAAGGGCATCATCATAAATTATAGATTTTCAAATCGAAATAGATAGAAAAAAGATCACCATTTCTTAAATTCTTAAACCCAATTTAATTCCGTGAACTCTTTCATTTATATATTTTTTTTGTCACGAACGTTCATAAAATTATTTGACCTCCCCACCGCCACGGCTTGATTATCTTGCTTTTATGCATTTCGCAGACTTCAACTTCCCTCCATTCATAAATAATAATGAGGTTTGATGAAAATAAAAATTCTTAAAATGATCCTTATTTGATCAAATAGAAGTAAAATATTAGAGGATGATACCAATTGAGAGATGAATTCAAATTTGTATAAATACGGGTATATTTTTATCACAAAAGAAAATGAATGGGTTACTAACAACATTATAATAGATTGAGGGCATGTGTGAAATTATGTGATAGTTTGGATGTACTATTTACTGTCTTGGATATTTGTAAATTGGAAGAATTTGTATTACACCTGCCTTTTTGTCGGAAGACACCAATTATATAACCTCAAGCCTTTTGTTTTGGCTTACAATCCTTCAATTATAACTCTGTAAAATGCATGCTGACATGCTAGTATATCATACGTGGTCAGAGGCGGATTTAGTTGTTCTAAAATGAATATTTAAAATTGACATATATTTTGAAATGAATATTCGAAGCAATTAGATACATTATTATATAAAATTAAATATCAATTTTATCATAAATTTATTTTCATACTGATATAATTAACATTTTATTTTAAGAAGTGCTTATTCGACTGCACTTGAGTACTTGTGTACGTAGTACTATATGGAGTGACATACTATAGTCGAATAATAAGGATGTTTCAATATCTTTATTTACGGCTGATTTCACGGGTCCATATCCCTGTCATCTCATTTGTAGGGTTGTCGATCATGCACATCCCCTAATTTACCGCCTACGAATCAAAAAAGCAACAACACAGATAGAGGAAGAGGCATGTTTGGGTGGTTAGCTATAATATAGTGTTAAAGAGGGGCGGCTTTCTCATAAACCAAGAAAGTAAACGGATAGGTGCTGCTGAAAAGCTGGAGAAAGTCATCAATGTCCAACTTACGAAACCGATGACTATTAGCTTAGTGGTATTTGACCCGAACTTCTACTATGAAATCTCGAATATAATCCTAAACCATCCCTCGATGCATATATATGTCACATCTTCTCTACAATGTTGTAGCCATTTGTATGCGTTATTTATAATACTATTTAATAGTCATATACGATAGTTAATCCTTATCGGTAATTTACAAAAAAAAAAAAGGTATGACTTGTGAAGGTGAAGTTGAAGGTTGGGTGACCCCAACTCACTCACCACCACATGGCTACAGTACTTAAAATTAATCACATTCTCACTGCCCTCAACAGAGCATCACTACGTGTAGTAGAGACTATACGAGGATGAAAGTGACGCTTTCTTTCTACTATTCCATGGATGCCAAGACAAATAATTCTTTCAATTGACGTTTTCATTTTTCGATACAATTCAACAGCGAATAAGTGAGAAGTGCCGACACCATTCGAAAAGGTCAAATAGTTTGAGCTAGAGTTGGTACAGTAACAAAATTGGGAGGAAATTCTCCATCTCACCAGCAAATACTAAAGAAATGAAGGGAAGTTTATACTAAAGCAGAAAATACCAAAGATTTATATATATACCTAAACATATTACATATCCAATCAACCAAAATGGATTCACTGGAACGATCAGCATGCATACAACATTGATCGACCTGCCTAATGTCAGCTCTATCCAAGCCATTAACTTCCTATCCAACTAAAGTACGTAAGTTCTGATGCCATCTCAGGATATCGAGTTTAAGAAGGCAAGCACGAGCGTTAAGTTCGTTTCTTTGAGAAATCGTATATTAGCACGCCATTCTAGTCTGCCTCATGTAGGGTAGACCTAAGAAATGACTAGTGAATGCATATCTGGAAAATCTTTCGATGACCTGTAATTTCCACAACAAAGGCATGTATAATTTCGGTTATACATCTCAAGACCAGCCCACGAAGTTGCAGAAAAGAGAATTAGTGAAACCCCTGTCTGATACTGTATAACAGGGATGCGTGTAAAAGTGCAATAGCGAAGCATAAATATTATTCAAAATTCATTAGCAATTCATGTACTATTATGAAAGCAATTCACTCTCTCCAATAAAGTGGAATAATGTTCCACACTAATAATTGGGGAAAAAATAGTCTATGCATTATACCCCTTATTACCATTTTCATACTTCCAATGACAATATATAGTATAAATATAGCTAAGGAAGTATCTATAGACAAGTGTCTCTTTGAGGGACAAAATGAATATTATTATATTAAGAAGCCAGGTCCTACACAAACACATTGGAAGGTGATATGCTAAGATAACCAGTCAAATAATGAGTGCCCCCCTGCAAAGCACAGCAGCCATTAAGTAACACTATCCACAGAGTCCATTGTGCACTTAAAGGAATGGGCGAGCGTGACAATAAAATTAGCAGCGTTGTTTCTAATATACAAATCACAAATCAACCAGTCATGTGCTGGTTGAACTAACATAAATTACTACATTAATAACTTAAGATTAGCAACTGTACAATTATGACAAATGCTCAACTAAGTGAGCGAAATAATAATAGGAAGTCGTGAGTTGAAATTGTGAAGTTTAAAGCACCCTTCAAGGAACATATACTTAAATATATAACACTGAAAAGTAACAAACTCTTTCAGAGTACCCATCCTGAAGATTAATCACATACGAAGATGCAAAACAACAATGCATCTAATAAAACTAATGCACCTCAATCACAAGGAAAACCAGAATCCATCAATATTTAGATGACGCTGGCTTAAAGATGAATAAACAATATGTAAGGTGCAAAGATGGTCTGACATTTCCAGTATGCACAACTAGCAACACAGAAATTAGATTAATACGGACACTTATCTTGGCAAAAATTATGAGGATAATTGGATAAAGATAAGTACACCCACAATTTCCATGTCCTTCGGAGTCACAGAGTTTGTATTCTGGCTCTTAAAATATAACGGAAGCAACCAAATGGCTCATTACAGTACCTACAACTCTTATCTTTCATGAAGTAGTAGATAGCTTTTGCAATTCATCTTGGTCAACTAGGAAACAGACTCATCCTTATCACAAAGGTAAGGACGTAAGGCTACGTACACTCCAACTCCCACCATCGACCCCGCTTAGAAGGGAGGCTGTTTCAAGGCAGTGGAGCATGTTATAATTGTTGTACTACACTCGCAGAAAAAATATATTGATATGTATAAAAGTGAGAGAACCTCCAGCCTAGGGTGTATTTATTAAATAGGAAATGATTAAATAGTAATCAGATTGCTAACAGATAAGGCCTAACAAAAATTTCGGAAATCTAGAAACCCAGAATATGAATAGCAAGCTATTTGCAATAGTTAGCAAATTGATTATACGCACACACAATTTTATAGGCGTAAACAACTAATGTACAATTTGCAGAATACATGACTTTTAGAAAGGGACAGTATATCACAGAGGTGCAGCCCAACACTCATTAGACGTAACCCAACAAGCCAGGAGTCCAGCTCACCAGAGTCGACTCTAGAAGAGCAGAGGAAGCTGCTTAGTCTTACTCAGCTTATTTACACCTCTAAACACAACTACTGGAAAATTACCGAGATAATATATCTAAATTCGAAGATTACTTTTCCCCTTTGAATGTGAGTACTAAAGCTACAGAATGGCCACAACCCTGCCTAGCACCAACAGTTCAATACAAGAGATTATATGACATCATGTATGCCCATGCTTTTTACTATACAGAATAAATCCACAATAGTAGAAAGTATTATATACGTATCTATATAACTCACATACTACGAAAGATATAAAGAATATTTGAACGAATCAACATCTCTCGAAACCTAACAGGAAGCCTACTTTAAACCCAAATGACTATTCATGTCCAAATATATGAAAAAGCGTCAGCGGGCAGTGCGCTCTGTGGTCAGATGGACAACTCGAGAAGGATCACTAATTTATTCTCTAACGGCACCATAAGAGCCAGCTCTTATAGCTTGGTTAAAGACAATTAGACTCAACATCCTCCATTATGTAAGTTCTAATACCCCTCCACAGCCGAATCCACAGAGTGAAGAGAAACCAAATCAAATAGCTTGGTTTTACTCATAACAATCTTACTGGGAGAATTCACCATAATGCATACAGTTAACCACACAAACAAGTTTTCCATGAAAGGAAAATTATTATCCAGTATGGCGCTGAAACTGAATTTAGTATTCATTAAGGTACCTCCTTAATATATTGCAACTACCACTCTTGGGGATACATGAATCATGTATCTACCAACATATCCCAAGGAAACAATAGCAGGGAAGGAACCAGAAGAGCCTTCTATCTCCAGAAAGGCCTCTACTTTGCGCCTACTATTGCATAAAGACCTCAATGTTAAGCCTACTATAGCATAAAGACCTCAACTTTGGCCCTACTATTGCATAGTATCTTGACATTGTGCCTAATATTGCATACAGACCTCAACCTTGAGACTACTATTGCATATATACCTCAACTTTGGACTACTATTGCATAAAGACAACAGCATTACACCTACTATTGCAGAAAGACCTCAATGTTGAGACTACCATCGCACAAAGACCTCACCTTTACGCCTACTGTCGCACAAGACCTCCTCACTGAGCCTACTATTGCATAAGGACTTCAATTTTGAGGCTGCTATTGCATAAAGATCTCATTTTGTGCCTATTATTGCATAGAGACCTCAACTTTGAATGAACCATTGCATAAAGACAACAATTTTGAGCCTACTAATGCATAAAATTTGGCTTCACAATCAACACTACCATATCTTGCAAGAACGAATACTGAACATTACCAAAACAAAAACTACTCGTACCCAATTCACACTCACTACTTTCATATCTTACACTAAATGAATACTAAACATCACTAGAAGTTAAACTAACCATAACTAAATTCGATAAATTGAAAAAAAAAGTGAAGTAACAAACACCAATTATATAATCTGGACACACAATCAAACCTTTGACAAGCAAGGCAACTAAGATGCCCTTTTCTTCCAGTATCAAGATACTTCTTTTTCTGATTCCATTTCTCAAAGACCACCTTCATAAAATGCAAAAATGCCTTCTTTAAGGCACCTTGATCAACCTCACTATGCTTACTCCTTCCCCCATTCCCCTCCCCCCCGAACTTCATCCTCTTCACACCCCTCACTTCATCACCATCACCTCTATAATCACCACCACCACCATTACTCGGGCCTCCACTTGGCCCTCTAAACACACTACTCGGGCCAATACCGGGACCTCCATTCCCAATCCCATACTGCAAAAGCTGCTGCCTTTGCCTCTCCTCATCCACATACCTCCTCTTCATCGATACCTCATTCCCCGGAACATGATCCGACCCAATTATCAACCGATGACCCGTCCCGTCCCTGGCCCAACTTTCGGCCGCTCTGCCACCATGGATGTTGACCCGAAAATCAGGGCTCATAGCGAATTGGCTCTCGGGTATCGGAAAAGGGGGGAAATCATTGTACTCCGGCGGCAAGGCGAAGTAGGAGCGGACCGAGCCGTCGGAGAGGACGACGGAGCGGCGGTGGAGCATGTGGAAGCCATATGAAGGAGGAGGAGGCGGGTCCGGGAAGGGGAAAGGAGGGAGGTTTGAATGTGCCGGGTCGGGTTTGGGCTTGGTCGGCTTATGAGAAGGGCCCGTATGAGGCTTGGAAGAGGAGGTGGCGGAGTGGTGTTTGTTGGCGGCGGGAGAAGGTTTCTTATGGTTACCTCCGCCCATAATTTACAAATTTCTTAAATGGACTTCGATTATTTGAACTATATGGCAATTACAATCCAATTAAATAACTTAATGAAAAAAGTTTTTGCTAGTGATAAACTCACCTCATCTTTAATTTATAAAAAGAAAATATATATATATATATATATATATAATTTATCTACCTATATGTAATATAGGAAGCAAATATTGGAAGTTGTAAAATCGAAACAGATATTTTTCAATTTGAAGCTCCATGTTCTCTTCAGAAATTACTTTAAAAAAAATAAGTTTATATGTATTACTACCTCCGTCCCTAAAAGATTGTTATATTTTGACTTTTATTGGTCAAACATAACAAAATTTAATCATGAATTCTCATTAAACGATAAGAAATAATATAGCCTTGTGAGACCTTGTTAGGTTCGTCTCAATATGAAATTTTAAAATATCAACTTGTTATAATTTTTCGCATGTAGAATAATAGATATTTACGTTTTAAATCGTATTTTGTTGACCACTAAAAATCAAAATGTGACAATCATTTAGGGATAGAGGGAATATTATTTTTAATATCTTCAATACGCATGCAAATACAAACTACAAATTAATCAATTACACATACATGTTTTAATTTTAACCATCACGTTAAAATTGTAAATAATCCTTTTCTAAAAAATATCATACATGCTGCACAATAGTAGCAATAGTATATTAATACTATACAAAACCTTAAATGTAAACGAGAATGAAATCGCACAAGCTAGACAGTGTAAAAAACGACTTACGGTACCAAGCTTTTTTTTTGTACTTGCCATACTAAGTGGCAAATTAGCCACTTGACACACCAATTAATATTTATATATAAATAGTGTCAATTAACAAGTCCTGCATTTACTCATCCATTTTATTTTGACAATAAAAAATTTCTAAACTTAAGGTGTCTTATTTATGAAATTATAAAATTTCCCAGATTCATTTTCTAATCAAACACAAAAGATGCGTTTTAATTACCAATTAAATATCATAAATTAAGAAATTTCACTTTAGCAAAATAAAAATCTTCCATATTAGATTTTCGTTAAACCAACACGGATCTTTGACAAATGAAAAATACATATAGAAAATATTATTATAAAGTCAAAAAACATAAAAGAGTATATTATTATAGAGTTAAGAAAGCATGTAAAATAAATTATTAACCACAAAATGTAGCAGGACTGACAAATCACTTATATGCACGATAACTAATATTTTGGCAAGTTTCAATTAGCCCAGAAAACTCATCTATCTGCCAACTTGACGTTAACAATAAAGTACATGAATATGACAAATTGACATTAACCATAAAAGTGCATTGATGTGTCAAATTAACATATTAAATTAACTCTAAGGATAGATTTATGTGACAAATTTAAATTGTGGCAAATAATTAAAAATCAAAACTGTTAAATTTGATAAAAATGTTATATGTTAAATAAAATATAATTTCAGCAAAACATGAAAAAAAAAATATAATTCGATAATGACGCATGATCGTTTAAAGAAATCAAATCTGAATAGAATAAAATATTGACTTGTCAACTTAATTAAAAGAATAAATTTTGTCATACTCAAGCTATAGGTAAATAGATATCGAAAAAAACTTGACATAAGAACAATTGAATCTTTAATTGTGATTAAAAAAAGTAAAAAATTCATGATGGTTAGAATATATGTTATTTACGCGCCCATTAAAGTTGATATAATATAGAGATAAACAAGCCTCCAAATAATTTCTTAAGGAAGATATCGAAATTAACAAATGGGGAAGTAAGTATGGTACAAGGCAAAAAAAAAGAAAGAGAGCATAAGCTCATAGCATGAAAATGTGTAAAAATGTAGAAAACAAACAATATTGTCAATACTTTAAACGCATGAAATAAAAATAGATATAAAATATAGGAAAAAATATAGATGTGAAATTAAATAAATGTGCAAAAAAGTAGGAATTGATAATAGTAAACTAATTTTAAATGCATGAAATAAGGGAAGTGATTGAGTTTTGAAGTGATTTTCTAATATGAAGCAAACTGACGAAAACGCCCATAGAGCTTAATGATCATTGGATGAGAATTTAAATGAAAAAATGTTGATCTAATGGTTAACAAGAATTTAGTATGAGTTACAAAATTTTAAGTTTGGTACCATAAGACTAGGCTCACTTGCTATTATATTTATGGTAACTTCCCATTTTTATCTACACTATTTTTAATTGGGGAAGAGGGAATTAGTTATGTTTTTTTTAGTAAAGCCCCATGATTTTTTTAGACCAATAAGCAAGTGACACATGTTTAAATTGCATACTAACTCCCATTTAGTTTCTCTATTTTAAAAATTTGCAAAGCTCTATTATTATTTTACACATTAAATTATTTAAGCATAATTAAGATGAATAAAATAGTTACCTATATATGATTGTATATTTATTCAATGATTTTTATCATGCACATATTTTGAATTTCACAAGAAATATTTTACCATCATATATGCATGTAAAAATTAATGTAAATATGTATATTTTAAATACGATAAACGAACTCGCACAGGTTGAACTGTGCAGAATCATCTAGTTTATGGTAACTACAATGACTTACCAAAATATATTAGTATTTTAATATCGTATTAGTTGGGGCTCTGGCTGAGGTCGCTTTCCCTGTTATGGCCAATCTGAACCTAGTAGTCGGATAGGGAAGGAACTATCTATTGAACCCTCTCGTCGGGGTAGTGGAGGTCCTGATTAGAGGGCGACGTTAGGTAAAGATAAGCCGGGATCAGCCTCTGGTAGCCCTGCACAGGAGGAGGGGAACCTATGTGGGTTGAACCTTCTAGCTTCTGTTATGAAGGCGATGCAACGGGTTAGAGCTGATGTTGCTGTAAAGAGAATAAGTGAACATTCTAGGCCAGATTTGAGTGGTAAAGGAGCTAAGATCAATTTTTTAGCACTTGTCTACAAGAACAATGCCCGAATGAAGGATAAAGGGGGTATGATATCTACTGCAATATGAAGATAAAAATCTGGAATGTACGGGGTGCAAACTGTGAAGACTCGAGGTCTTGATGGTTTTTCGGTTGAATTTTATACGCACTCCTGGAGTATCGTTAAAGAGGAGGTGATTGAGGATGTGAAGACTTTTTTTGCAACAAGTTTGATACCTAAATCTCTAAACAGTATCAATTTGGTTCTAATACCAAATATTGACAGACCGCGTAGTATGAAGGAATTCCGCCCTATCTCTTGTTGTAAATTGCAACATTATTTACAAATACATCACCCCTCTTAGGCGGGAGTCTGTTTAGACGCATTGGAACATGTTATCGTTGTTGTATTATAAAAGTTAACTATACTCAGCACACAAAAGAGATCAATATGTAAAAAAGTGAGACAACATCCAACAACGAGTTCATTCATCTAAAAACCAAGAATATGAATATTTGCATTAGTAAATCACCTTAATGTAACTACTCTATAATATATCAACTGAATTTGACTTCTTTTTCTTTCTGATTGCAGATTTGGTCACAGGTACTAATGTTTCAGTATACACAAATGCCCCACCGTCTCTGATTTTATCGATTTCGATCTTCTTCGTTTCGTGTAAATGAATACTATATGAAACTAGTTCATGATTCTCCAAATCTTCCAATATCAAATAATCATAATTCCTCCAAAATGCCAATGTTCTGTAATTCCCTGAAATAGGACCAATTTTCACGATTTTCGTCCAAGAACCATGTTCTGTCAAATCCTTTCGCGTCCATATCACAAAACTCGACCCTGTTAATGTATTTTGCTGCTTAGAAACAAATGCAAGCGCGTCACGAAAGACTAAGATTCCCAGTGTTACATAAAATTCCCCGTCTAATAATGGCAACGACGTGTTCCTAAAGACCTCTTCGGACATATCAAACGAGAGGAGGATCATTCTGCCATATAACCCACATGCCAACCAGCAACAATACTCATTCAAAGCAACCCCAACAATGTTATAGGTGGAAATAAACGATACCTCAACAGGATATTCATATGCGATCGAGTACTTCTTAGACAAGTAGCAAATTTCCACATGGATCTTCTTATTATCCAGTCCTCCTCTCCAGAATGAGATAACCTTGAAATCTTTCGACATGGGATCAAATCCAAATCCAACCCCATCGAGCTTCCATGGAGGACGCACAACTGAATAATTCATCAAATTCTTGAACTTTCTTGTCGACGGATTCCATAATATCAATTTCATGTCTACCAACATACACACAAGACCATTACATTGGCCGATGAGTATTGCACTAACGTTATAAAACCATGGCAAACTCGACCTCGGTCGAATAGTTTGATTAGCACGATGGTGAAAGTGTGGTCGATTAAACTTTTGACGATAAGAAGATCTTTCGGCGTTGTTATTACAATCATATCCAAGTGTAGAAATAGACAATGCATTGTTCGTTCCAAGGTTGTAGTGATATGTTAAGAGAAGCAAAGAATTTACCATGTTTCTTGAAATCTGATTCTTGCAGTGCTTTGTGATGAATTGTTGGTTGTTGATGATTGAATTCCATCTTCTGCAAACGCTCTGGAAACGAACAAGTGATTTAACTGGAAGATGAGATAATATTTCGATCATCAAATCCCCATGCAAATTCATGGTGCACCTTCTTGTGTAACAGACACAAAAACCGTTTGTGTGACGATTTCACTTTTTTCCCTTTCAACACAAAATCTCTATTGATTGATTTTCTCGATACAGAGGTGGTGTTTTAAAGGTACTCTATATATGTGTATACTCCTATAATATAGATGAGTGTTATATATATATATACTTCTTATGAGGCGTGCATTATTGGTATTCTATTTCTCTCATACATCTTACTTGCCTTTTGTATTTATGGTAATGACATTACTAATTTCTAGAGTTAATTGATGGAATGATACCGGTAAGTGAAGGTCTGGTGCACTTTGGGTCGTCTAAAGTGGTATTATTGAATGGTCCCTAAAAGTGTGTATATTGATGTAATTTGGTCACTATTCTGTTAGGTCTTTTTAAATTTAAGCGTGAATATCAATTTTTAGGGTAAATACAAAACTTTTTATAACTTAATAGCCTCATTTAGAGCCTAAAATGTAAATACAAAAAGTTAAATGTGAAAGTAACAATGAAATACATTAAGATTAAGAAAACAATCTAATTTAATAATTTTTTTATTTCTTTTCGATTTCCTTTTTATTTGACAATTTCTTGGATTTTCTTTCCTTTTTTATTACCTAGTATAAAGCGTTCGATTTTGATAGTTGTTTACTTGTTTTGTCTAAGAGTTTGGTTTTGGCAAAAAATTTGATTTTCGTAGTTCTTTTTGCATAATGGTTTAATTTTGATAGTTGTTTGTCAAAAAGGTTCGGTTTTAATAGTTGTTTTAGCAAAAATGTTGGATCCTTGACATTTTCGAAACAATTACCAAAATCAGAAATTTTTTGCGAAACAACCACCAAAACCAAACATTTTTGGCAAAACAATTATCAAAATCGAGTCTTTTGCCGGAAAACTATGAAAACCAAACTTTTTGCCAAAACTGAAAGTTTTAGCTAAAACAAGTACCAAAATTGAACCTTTTTTACTAGGAAAAAAAAAATCAAAATCGAACTTTTTTGACAAACAACTATCAAAATTGAACAATTTTGTAGAAAAATAACGAAAACAAAAAGTGTTGCCATAACCAAAACTTTTAGCTAAAACAACTACAAATATCGAACTCTTTTTACTAGGTAAAGAAATCGAAAAAAAATCAAAAAAATCAGAAAGAAATCGAACATGATTAAACTAGATTGATTTCTTAATTTTAATGTACTTAATTGTTACTTCTACCTTTAACTTTGTGTTATTTGCATTTTAGGCCCTAAATGGGGCTATTAAGTTATAAAAAGTTTTGTTTTTACCCAAAAATTGCTATTCACACTTAAATTTAACGGAACTAACGGAATGAAGATTAAATTGCACCAATATACACACTTTTAGGGACTATTTAATTTCCGCAACGTGCCACTTTCGGGGACCAAAATACACCAGACCTTTATTTACGGGGACTATTCCAGCAATTAACTCGATAGAAGTTTAAAGGTAATAATAACAAAGAACAGAGGGAAAACTTAGCTTTCTTTTCAAGTTATATTTAGTTGGCACGAAATTTATTTAAGAAATAATTTTTTTGATGAGCTAATAGGTTTTGGCACGAAAGTCCTAATAATGCGATATCAAGAATCCCTTTCCATTCGACATGTTTTGTCTCATGCAGAAATACCTTTTGACCTGGAAATTTTGCATCTCTTTTTGTTTCAGTTGATTTTGATGGAGAGTGAAGTTCAGTTTAAGGCACTAGCGAAATCATAAATTTTCATATAAAGAGGATTGATATGTGTTATCAAATATAAGTAAAACAATAATAAGTTTTGAGGATAAAACGAACAATATATATTTTTAAAATAAAAATTAATGTTTCTTTTATAAAATCAACTAAATAATAACCATCTTCTTACACCTAATATTTTTAACACTACAAATTGTTCTTGGTAATGACTAATGAGAATGACACTACTAATCTCCTATGATTATCAAGAAATACACAATTACTAAAAACTTATATCATCCTCTTGTTCACCTCTCTAAACTTGGAGCAATCTTTGACATCTTCCAATTAAACACAAAATTAGATTTTTAATTTTATAAAGGTTATGAGAAACTTATTTATTCGACTTTATGAAGATATATTGTATGCAAATTGTCTTCTTCTCTTGCAATCTCTCCTATGATGATAAGGATAATTTCCTCCATGCAACCGGTGGGATTTTGACCACTGAGATTTAGCAATGACTCAAAATCGTAGTTTTTAGGATTCTTTACTAGGAGATTCATGAAATTTGTTATTTTGGGTTTAATACTTATCATGAAAAAAAGTCGGAATTAATTCATATCTTCGCTCATCAGTTTTTCTCGCAGGTCCTTAGTTTTATAAATTGAGAGATTACCTGAACTTTTACAAGGACTATCGAATTAGAATAGTCTCCTTTCTTTAGAAGACTTTATTTTGTTTATTTTTACTATGAAATTTGACTTTACTTATTACTGTAATAGGTCTAATATGCTATTTTTACTTATGATTATAATTCTTGCATGTTTTTCCAAAAATATGAAAAAGACTTAATTCCTCAACTATAAACATATGTTATAGATTAACTATAAATATATGTTACTATCTATCAAGAAAATCTTTAATTCTAATAATAAATCGTGAATAATGCATGTCAACAAATTATTACTAAGATAACATGCACTTTTGTTGACATCATTTGGGGACAATTTGTTAAAGGCTTATTTTCATTTTGGACACTGAACTATGATGAAAATTTTAAATTGGACCCTAATACTATCCTAAGCCTCATATTAGATCATATACTATGGTTTGTCTCATTTTACCCCCTAAAACCCCAAATATGGTGTAATTTCATTTTAAAATAAGGGCAAAATCGAAATAGCATATATATTAAACTTTTGGGCACAATTCACAAATAACAAAACTTATTAAATTAAAAATAAATCTCATGCTTATTTTCATTTTGGACCCTGAACTATCACGTAAGTTTCAAACTGGACCTTAATACTATCATTAGTTATTTGTAAAAACGCCCCAAAAGTTTGATATATGTGATAATCCGAATTTGCCCTTCTTTTAAAATGAAATTCAATTTAAAATTGGCACTTGAGGGGGAAAAATGAGACAAAACGGAGTATAGGGGGCAATTTGAGGCTTATGATAGTATCAGGGTCTAATTTGAAACTTACGTGATAGTTCAGGGTCCAAAGTGAAAATAAGCCTTTGTTAAACTGCAAATCTACTCAAAATAACTTACTTTCACTATTACGTGGTATCATTCTTGGATCCTGCTTTTACAAAAGCTGTGATATAAATATTGGGCAACCATAAATATACTCAACCAAATTATTGCTATGATGATGGTCCATTTGTTTGAGCGCATGCGTATCTCTCTATAAATAAATTCTTTTTTTTGTTTTGTTTTTTTTGTAAATTAGTGTTAGATGTGAGTTTTAAACTCAGGACCTTTTAATTATAGCAATAGCCTTTTCCACCTAGACTATTCGATTAACTTTAAAAGTTCTTTTCTTTAGTAAGAATTGTAATGGTTGTATTTAGTTTTTTTTTGTCAAAGTGAAAACAGAACTCATAAATTGTTAGAAAAACTCAAATTAATACTCTAAGGCATACTTTGGCCCGGCATGACCGAGCAAGCCCTCGAAAGGACTCGAACTATGTAATTTCCTATTACAAGAATTAATTCGGCAACTCCAACTATATAATTAATAAGTTTTGTATGTAACTATCAGAATAACTCCAATCATATGGTGCGTATATAATTTTTCTAAAGCTCACCATAAAAGGGAATAATTATTTTTATGTTGTCGAAATGAAAATCAATCGTAAAAATAAAAGCAGTAGAAATAAGATTTACCCGACTAAAGTATAGGTTTAAACTTCAAACACAAAGTTTTGACCAGATTTGAATCCCATGGTTTAAATTTCAAAATTCTTACTGTATATGTTTGTAATTTTCCAAATTGGAATAAGTTGAAAAGAGGAATAAAGTACTAAAACACTGAAATAGTCCCAGTCCTTTGGATTGTTCATGGTTTTGCATGCCACACTTTTCATTACCACCCCACCCTACCCTACCCAGCTACCCTGCCCCTAGCCCCCCACCCCAACCAAATTTAGCAGCAATTGTCCTTTGCTGACACACAGTAGATTCCTTGTACTTTCCAGACAAACAAACAACAATAGCTTTCATGCTGTAATACCAAAAAAACATCACTTCGTATCTTATCACAACTCATCAAAAACTCCAACTTTATTACACTACTCTTTAGACTTCAACATCTAATTCATGGCTTCTTGATTTCACCTCCATTCTTTTCATTTTGGTATGTTGAGTTTTACTACCCTTCTGACTAAAGATTGCATTTTTTCATTTTGGTATGCTGAATTTTTACCATTTTGTCTAAAGATTGCATTTTTTCATTTTGATATATTGCATATATATCCTTCTGTCTAAAGATTGCGTTTTTTATTCATTTTGGTATGTTGGATTTTTACCTTCTGTGTAAATATTGCATTTTTTCATTTTGGTAAGTTCAATTTCTACCCTTCTGTCTAAAGATTGCATTTCTTTTTTTCCATTTTGGTATGTTGGATTTTTTTACCCTTCTGTGTAACTGTTGCATTTTTCATTTTGATAAGTTCAATTTTTACCCTTCTGTCTAAAGATTGCATTTTTTCATTTTGGTATATTGAATATTTACCCTTCTCTCTAAAGATTGCATTTTTTCATTATGGTATGTTGAATTTTACCCTTCTGCCTAAAGAAGGCATTTTTTATTTTATTTCTTCTAGTTATTACCTCTCTCTTGTGGTGTAATACCTCTGAAATTGTTTGGCGTAGTTATTTTAGTAGCTAAAAATGAGAGAATTTCAATCTTGTTTGTCACAAAATGGTGTGCAAGTAGCTGATGCTTCTTGTTCAAATGTGGGGGTGGTGAGTAAAGCTTCAAAAAATCTGGTTTCTTGCATCTATCAGTGTAGATTGTTTGGAAAATCTTGCTTGATTATCATTAATTGGAGCAAGAATTTGATGGGTCAGTGTCTTAGTATTGAAATAGAGGATTTATCTCATCAATGCTTGTGTAAAGTCGATATAAAGCCTTCGTTGTTCGCGAAAAGAAGAGGGTCCAAGTGTTTAGAGCTAAATTCTGCTAAGATTGAGTTGTTTTGGGATTTATCTCAAGCAAAGTTTGGATCTGGACCAGAGGCTCTTGGGGGTTATTACTTAGCAGTTGTTTGTAAAGGAAAAATGGTTTTGTTTGTTGGAGATCTTAAGAAAGAAGCACTCAGAAAGAGTAGTTCCACCCCTGCTTTGTCGAATTCCATGCTCGTTTCTAAGAAGGAACATGTTTTTGGGAAGAAATTGTATGCCACAAAGGCTCAATTCTTCGATATTGGTCTAGTTCATGATCTTGTGATCGAGTGTGACACAATTGGATGTGATAACCCAAGCCTTGTGATTCGGGTTGATGGCAAAGCGGTGATGAAAGTGAAACATCTGCAATGGAAGTTCCGTGGAAACTATACAGCTTTGGTTGATGGGTTGCCTGTGGAGATTTTCTGGGATGTTCATAATTGGTTATTTGGTGGCACAAATGTGGGAAGTGCAATCTTCATGTTTCAAACTTGTTTGTCAGCGGAGAAGTTGTGGACAAGCCAACATCAGTCATCTTATGACACCTCCTTAGTGTCATGGCCCGAGAGTTTT
The DNA here is from genome assembly GCA_003412495.2 of Echium plantagineum. Taxonomy (NCBI): domain Eukaryota; kingdom Viridiplantae; phylum Streptophyta; class Magnoliopsida; order Boraginales; family Boraginaceae; genus Echium; species Echium plantagineum. The sequence continues at coordinate 31,756,451 of CM016567.1, forward strand.
AAGGAATCGAAGACATCATCACCAGGTGTTGGTTTTTCTTTAGTATTATATGCTTGGAAGAATGAATAACTGCTAGAGTTGTTATTCAATCGTTAACAGTACGTTTATTTGATAGATAATCTTATGGAGCATTCTTACTGAAATATATATTGATTTGAGTTTGATGTTGTCTTTGAATAAACAATCCATCTGGAATGAGAATTTGTTTTTCGTTAAGAGAAGCATTAATCGCTTCTTCATCTTAGCAGCAATCTGTTTTGCAATGTTGTTTACTTGTGAATGAAAAAAACATAAAGGCATTGAAATATTATGATTGTGATTGCTTCTTGTTCATAAACATAAATTGAGCATCAAAATAATTACAAGTCATAGGTTACAATGATCATTACCAATACATCTTCTTACAAATCAAAGACTTGCTTGCCAGTGAACTTGACTTCAATTGGACTAATGTTCTTACCAATTGACCTCATGTTTTGACCAACGCCTTCACGGCCAGCGTTGACTTTTTCCGGGTAAACGCCATCTTTAGGGTGCAAATATTGCACCTCGCCATTAGGGAACACCCTGTAAAATTGATACTGAATCTTGTACTTGGACCTAAGTCTAGTACCAAGAGCTAAGCATTGTTCTTTCCTAGCCAATTTCAATAAGTTAGGACCTTGTCTCATAATTGCTGCACCTCCAGTTGGCATCTCAAAAATCTGTTCTTTAGGTGATTCCCAAGTGATAACATAGAATTCTTCCACCTGTGCCTTCCTCAATAACCCTCCAGTGCTGCCAGCGAAGATCGGTGATGGTGTGTTTGGGTCCAATTCAGGTGGTGTGAATCCCACGGGAGCCGCTGCCTCGGGCTCTTTTGTGGGTGTCTCGGTTTTCTCCTCGGCCATCGCCTTGATGGCCAAGCGGCTTGGCGTGGCTGTTTTGAGTTGCTTAGGTGTCATGAAGGAAGCAATAGATGATTGTTTCCATGGTTTGATGACAGCTTGATTGGTGGAGTTCGGGGTCGAAAGAGGCTGTCTGAAGGTGATGGAAGCTTGAGTTGCCATGGCCATGGAGAGATTGAGAGAAAATGAGTAACTAGAGTTGTGTTTTTGTGGAGTTAGAATGCATGGAAGAAATGGTGTTTTTATCCAATTGAAATCTGTGGGATTCTTGATTTGTGGTGGAGGTGTGGATATTGGATATGGTAACTAGAAGTGTGACCAATTAGAAGTTATGATTTTGATATGCATACTAGTCAAAGATCATCTGTAAATGATGTTGTAGATCAAATTATAAGGTTGTCTTGTTTATATTATAAATGAATTTAATATTCATATGAGTTGTTAGGTATAGTTATTATATATTGGTATTAATAAGTAATAAAAAAGATGAATCCCTCACCTTAAAGCCCGTCACCAAAGAGGTAAATTGTGGGATCTGCTTTGGAGGGTCAGAAGACTTGAGTTTCCGTGTTTACTACTTTAACATTAGATTAGATTGTCATTATAACACCCAACCTCTTACCAACTGACTATATCCAGGAAGGTATTCATAATAATGAGATTATTATATTCCTATTATTTTGAGATACTTGCCTATCACATTTTATTTTCCTATACTATTATTATGGTATTAATATTTAAGAAGTTGTGATTTAGATTGGGCCAACATTCAACAAGATAACAACCCTCTTCTTGTCTCATCTGGAATCTGGATGACTGTATCCATGATTTTTAGAGGGACGAGTTGATCCAGCAAGAGGCCCTCATATGTGTCCAAGAATTAGGAATCAGGATTAGCCATCAGGCCCAACACAAGGATGCCTCCTTCTTAATAACGGCGATAATTACAAACATGAAGGCTAACTAAATAACAGTTAGAATATATATTACAAATATAGTAGATATAATATAAGAAATATGCTTCTAGAGAGAATTGAACCCGAGACCTCTTATTAGTAGGAACTCAAGGGTTTCAAAGTGTAAAGAGTGACCAAACTGTGGAGTAAGTTAATTATGATGAAAATGTTATAACTTCAATTATTTCTATATTTTCATGATCATGTTTGTTATACCGAACTTGTTTATGGTTCACTTGCCTTATATGGTTGTAACTTGTAGATTATTACGCTCATCTAAAATTTATCCAAAACACACTCGATAATAAGTTGTGTTACGAATTTTCAGTTACAGAAAAAATTCACGGATTAAATTAAAATTAATGATTGTATACTCCTTGTAACATTAGGGAAAGTTGTCCAACCTTATCCGACAACATTCTGTTCGTCTTTCTTAAATTTTTATATTTTCATATTTATATAATATCGAGTTGTTAGGCTTCTTATACAAAAACCATGTCCCCCATTGATAATTACTCCCTCCGTCCCTAAAAGATTGTCACATTTTGACTTTTGTGGTCAATTACAACAAAATTTGATCACGAATTCTCACTAAACGAAAAGAAACAATATAGTCTTGTGGGACCTCGTTAGATTCGTCTCAATATATATTTTTGAAATATCAACTTATTATAATTTTTTTGCATTTAGAATAAGAGATATTTGTATTTTAAATCTTGTTTTATTGACCACCAAAAATCAAATGTGACAATCATTTAGGGACGGAGGGAGTAGTATTAAGAGCAAATGGCTTCATCGATCACTAACGTTTGTTAAAAAACACTAGTCGATCACCCTAGTATGAATTTGTATACTTTCGATCACTCATGTTAGGTATTATGTATACTTTTGGTCACTCATGCGTTTTTTTGGTACAACTCTTGATTTTTCGAAATTTTTAACATTTTGGGAAAGATATTTTAGTCATTCTCTCATAATTTTGTCATGTAAATGGAGAGTGCAATGGAAGTTAATGAAAGTTAGTTGATGTAAGTTAAAAAATTATGGGAAAATGACTAAAATACCCTTACGAAAATGTTAAAAATTTCGAAAAATTAAGAGTTGCACTAAAAAAATGTGTGAGTGACCAAAAGTACACATAATACCCAAAATGAGTGATCGAAAGTATACAAAGTCATACTAGGGTGATCGACTAGTGTTTTTTAACAAACGTGAGTGATCGATGAAGCCATTTGCTCTAGTATTAATTAGTGAAGTTTGTTTCGAAAATCCATTCTCTTTGATTGAAGTTTATAAAGGATTAATGAAGGTAAATAATCAACCTTTCTTACTATATGATCCTAAAGAGTGTACCAAGAAACGAGAAGAGCTAAAGCTAATATAGTCAATTTGAACACCTATTCAAAAAGAGAAGAAAAAGAGGTATCAAGAATCTAGAATGATGGCTAACTATAATAAGTAAACTAGACTAGAAATTATCCCACCTTATCCTCACTTAACGTTTTCACATTCGTTCTATATCACTAGATCATTTGATATCACTCGACTAATCAAATCCCGAATAATCTGAATTGCCACCAATTAAAACATTACAATAAGTAGCAAAAATAGATAAGGATAATTGAACATAAATTGAGGGGGAAGAATCACAAGATGTTGAGGTGTACATGAGGCGATAAGTATGATTGAATATTTAGGTCACATGATGTCTGCAATATAATCGGGTCGACCCAGCTAATATTCATTAATTCTCGTGTGAATCATTACTCATAAAGTATTTGTATGCTCTCTCTTATCTTCTACTCAATTTATTAGCTTTAACCAAATCCACAACTTTTGTGAAGTGAGCAATACAATTTGTGGATTATGCATGAATCTTTTTGTGTTCACATGCTTATTATCTCATCAAATATCAAATTCCTCATGTGAAAGCTGTACTAGGAAAATCAAAATTATCCTTTCAATACTATACTCCTATTTCTCAACTTTTGTTTGGTGTGCAATTTATTAAAAGAAACCTCATAATAAGACTCCCTCACGATAGAAAAAGTTGACAAAGTTGTGATGATTGGTTAAACTTATAGATTCGGGGCTAATTTTATGAATATAGTATAATAAAAATATAATAAATAAGTAATATTTAAGTGTAATTTACAATATATAAAAAGTAAAATTCAAGTTAATGAGAGTTGTGTGTGTTAATTAAGGATACACAATTTCAAATTTTTTCATCCTTCATAGTTTTGCTAGCCATCCATTTGGAATGGAAGGCGTAGTGATTAAATTTGCTTTTATGTTTTCAAATCGTAATTTTTTTTTTGTAAATTATCGATAAGAGCATGGATTACAATAGTACAACAATGATATAGAAAATTCTTAATTTTATATAATTAAAATAAAATATGAGACAGATTATCTCCAATAAGATTTTAAATCCAAAACCTCACAATAATGAACTTGAATTAAATGCCACTAAAGTATTAGACCATTGACAAATCTTACTATAATCATGAATAGAATATAAGCACACATGTTACAAGTCAATTTGAAAAAAAAAACATTACTTGCAAACAATAAAATACATTATTATCATGTATTTGTCGAATTTTCACACGTAAAATCTCCTACCAAAGATTCTCTTCATGAAAATATTATTCTACATTTCTATTCCATTAGAATATATATTAGAAAAAATATAAATCTAATTATTTAATATTATAAACTTGACCATTAAACATGAGAACAAATTTCTTTGAACAATAATTGACCGATCATTTGAACCAAGAGTATGAACAGTTAATAGTTTATTTACCCAAAAAATGAACAATTTCTAGTTGACCAAATAAATGAGTTTGATATCAACTTGCTAACATAAAACCCGTAACTCTTGGTCAAACAATGAGACAAGGAGTTTGACCGTCTTGCTAAATTTGTGGACTAGATAAGAATTGGGATGTTAAAATTTATCACATTAAACTTTATTTGAAATTCACATCGTGGTTCATGAACAAAAAAGTTAGAAAGTTTCCTATATGCTTATCTATAATTGGATAATTGAAATAAATACTCATATTTGTTTGGCATAAATAGTTCATACACATGATTCATGCGAAACATAAATTAGCATTGAATTTTATTTATCTTATAAAATATTTACCAAAATATTCAATTTGGTTATAGAATTAAATACTGTGCTACAATGATGGGTACAAAGTATTTTTATGTGTGAACAAATTGTGCACATTTATAATTTCCTAAATTGAATACATTAAAAACTATAATTATATTAGACTTTATACTATTAGCTACGTAATAATCAACATTAACAGCCTTGGATACGTGGGGTCGATGTGGACACCTTAGCTATAAAAGTTATTAAATGATTTCAATTGTCAAACTTTTAGGGAAACATGTGCTAAAAATGAAAAATATCTTTGGAAGGTTCATTAAATTTTATGTTTTTTCATAATATAATACTCCCTTGTGATTCTAATAGTTTTGACATGATAACTAAGAAATATTATTATCTTAGTTGTATAACCTCATCATTTTGTTGGATAAAGAAATTTTAGATAAATGATTATTGATTTGATTCTAAATAATGAATTGTATGTACGCACTACGAACTATTTATTGTGTTAAAAATATATAATTTCAATTTTTATTTGACGGTGCATCGCTGTCAACGACTAATATTACCTACACGGCTACACTGATACATGATGATCTCATAGATATATATTTTATATATTTGTTTATTATAATTTTCAATTATATAGTTAAACCACTATTCATTTTGAAAAATAATAATGTTAATTTAAAGAAGTTTGATAGAATTCATAATGTTAAATGATTCAAAATATTTATTTGGAGGTTTCGTGGAATATGATGAAAAGTTGCTATCTCCTTGCAAGTTTACATACATAAACCGGACATGTGGGAGAAGAGTTGACAGATCTCCACTGTGTTGCTTGTGAGTGGCCGTCACTACAAGTTCATACACTTTTTCCCTAACTCAAGAAATTCGAAGAACAGACGACTCAATAATCTGATAATATTTAATTAAAAAGTATTGAAAAATATATCTATATCGAAATAAAAACCGTGTTTTACCTACCAATTCTTTAAGCACGAAGTTTGGCTAGTTAATCAATCATGTACTCCTCTAATCAATTTTTTCTAACTTATTACAAAAAGGTATTGGGATAATGTTTTATATATCATGCACTAATGTTCAATGTATATGAAGGGATATATATACTATATAAACACATGTATGATGGTAGAAAGTTCACAATTTTTTATTTATTTCATTGGGTCAATGTATGTTTGTAATTTTAACTAAAAATTGCAGACTTAAAAGTTCAAATTAATTTTCTTCTCTCGAAAGTATGAAATACGAAATAAAGTTACCAATGGCTATCCCTTAGTAGTTATTTATAATAATATTCTTCAAATACCGCTATATTTAATAATTATAATTCTCATAACTAATTTACAAACAAAAAAATCAAATGTAATAAATAATGTTTCATTTAAGTAATGAAGTAAAAAAAAAACGCGAACCACCACATAAAATAAGATAATAATTTGCATTTTATTAATTATTTTGTAACGAGAAACTCGCAACTGCTAACCATACATATCGAAGAGACCTCCAATTAACACAATAACCTGTAAACCATATCAACCAAGTAAATAGATCGTTTGCCTCCACATTAATTCTTTGATTTCCCTCCTTGTGACACACTCTTCCATTTCCCTTTCCATCCAAAGCAAATCGTGCATAACAAAATAAACCTCCTTACTACATGGATTACCATAAATAACTAAACTCCGAGTTGTTTGGTTCATTAAACATTCCAGTTAATTAATAACATTGCGTAGATATGTAAATGTTAAATTAATAACGTTCCAATATAATTTTCCTCCTAAGTAAACCGTCCCACTTTACTTCTTATGCAACCTTCAATTTTTAAGCTCGTAGCTGGGGGGGGGGGGGGGGGGGGGGGGTATGTAAAGCAAAAAAGTTTCAATTAATATTTAAAAAATATCAATCTTTTTAAGTAAATAGTTATAATATTACAGGTGTCAATTACAACAAGTTTACGTAGTACTCTATTTATTAGTATAAAATTGAAATTCACACGATGAGTATACTAACATCAACTCTCCCCCTCATTTATTTTTTCTGTTTGCGTCTCTCATATGCAAAAACTTATTAAAGTCAAAGTCAACTTGTTGATTGTTTTTTAATTTTCAATATATTCTGTTTTCAAGTATACAAATGGTCCCAACTCCCCTGAAATTAATTAATTGCATAAATAATATATGTAGTGACCCTATGCCGACTCCCCTGAAATTAAGAGAATAAGAACAAAGAAAAAATAGGTTAATAGTGGTCGAGTCAGTAAAATATGCAGATGATTTTGTGATCGTAAATTTATGAGAACTTTTTATCAACAATTTCTTGATCAAATCTATATGGGGCTTGTCTAGAATAATTTGATGAACTAATGTTATCGTGTCCATTCAAGATATATATATCCAAGATTTTAGTAATCATTACGATTCCCTTTATATTAAAGAAAATAATAAAAATAGACTATATATATATATATAGGAAATAATAAAAATAGACTATATATATTAGATTGGAGTCAATGAAGTCGTCCACTAGGGAAGGCATTTTCTGTTTTAATTGCAAAAATTCGTGAAAAGGATGAATAATAATGAAACGTTAGTTGACTGAATAGCCGTCAGGGAGGAAGAAGAAGAAGAGCCAGCAATGTCGATTCTATGTGTACACATGCAATTTGCTATTAGTATAGTCCACCCCAGCTGGGTACACCCCTTCGTCATTCATTTCATAATTGTCAAGAAATAAGTTAAATATCAAATTTTACACGAGTGCTTGATGAATCGACATTTTTATCAAAGAATATTTAAAGACGTAATTGTTGATTTAGTCACAGTAAATAGGTGTTTGTTCTGATTTGGTCCAGAAAGTATGAAGTGGATTCGTATTTGGTTTCTAAATTAATACATCCGTCAATTTTGAACATTTATGGTCAATTTTATGCCAATTTTGGAAGATATATGCGATTTTATGCCTATTTTGGGGGGCGACGGGTATGTAATTTTAAGACTTTGCCTTATTCCACAACTATTTTTGACTTCAAAAGATCCATCTTCTGACTAAAATACTCTATTTTCCCTCCAAAACAAAGCTTTCTTTGGTACTCCCTCCAATCCAAAACAAATGTCTTTCTAGACATTTCACACAAATTAAAAAACAATCATTACATTCACACTTTTCATTTATGCCCCTATAAAGCAATCATAATAATCCAATTATCAGTTAACTATATGATGCAATCATTATTTTTTTGAGTTATTCTATGCAAATAGGGATATTAAAGGAAAAAGTGATATATTGTACATTGGTTTATGTAAAAAGATATTTTTTTGTATATTATTGAAATGTCTAGAAAGACATTTAGATTGGAGGGAGTATTACTTATATTTATACACAACATTACTATCTTCATTCATCATTTATCCTAGTATAAATTTCTTTCTCATATTTATACAAGTAGTGACGATGAGTTTACCGTTACAAAAAAGAAAGAGTTTGGTTGGGTGGTTTGTTAGCCAAATAAATAATTAATAATAATAATTTGTAATGAAAAGGTATTTTTATGATTCAAGATCATTTGTTTTGGGTATAGTTTAGTGTTAAGTGATAAGATGATTGAGGTGGAGACATCCTGATATTGTGGATTTCGCATCCATATATATGTAAAGATAATATTTTGGTGAAATAATATTGTAGGATGGAGACCGTACTGATTTCGTATTCCGTTAGTCCTCTTTTACAAGGCTGCTACTAAGTCCGCTTTCGATATAATCCGCCTTACCAAGAGGTCTTTAATCTAGATGGTATAGATTCAACTTTCTTGGATAAAAATGTCAACACCAATTAGAATAAATTTAATTATCATCAATAAATTATAACGTAATTCTTTTTAAAATGAAAAAGAAACTATTGCATCGTGTTTCTTGAATTTACAACAAATCCATGAGTTACATATTTATGATGAGATCACAGGAATTGTCGTTTGAGATTATATGATTTATTTACATGAATGTTGTCATACGTGCATGTGGAGGTTTATCCATTTATATATATCGTAGTTGTAAGTGTCGTTAGACTAAAATATGTGTGAAACTGTGAATAGATTTTTGTTTCTAAAAGATCAACACTTAATAAATGGCACCCATAGAAAAAAATGTCCACCAAAAAGATCAATCCATAGATGATGAAGTATTTTTCTTTTTTAGTGCAAGCTGTATCTGAATGCCCACCAAAATTTATCCATAAGAAAAAGTGCACTTTAAAAGTTTGTACTATTACAAACAAATACTCACACAAGATATCACAAGATATTTTAATAATGCATATTATAAAAATATATTAAAATATTTTATAATATCTTTTATAAAATCCACGTGATTAACTACCGCGACTAACGAATTTAAATTAGAGAAATGACAAATATAATTGTAGGTAGAAGCTCGGGTAAGATACCACCAGCATACTATTTAGTCATTAGAAAATCTTATGGCTCCCAGTGCATAGCTCAACTGGTAAAGAACGTGCAAAATGTAAAGCTTCCTCGTCTCTTCATGCAACTCAGGTTTGATTCCCACTGAGAGCTAACCTTGTATTTCGAAATGATTAACGAGCAAGTTCTAATTCCTTGATCAGGCGAGACACATCCCGCACCAACATCTGACATTTTACCCATAGCAGGAAGCTGTCAAGCCCTTAGTTTAAGGGTCTTAAACTTTTTTGATTAATAGATCTTATGATATTTCAATAAATACAATTATGGATTTTGTGGGAAGCCATGTGTAGGTCCCACAAGGAGTACCAAGTTGACTAATAAACACAACTCCAACTCCAAATCCAACTAATCCATTTCTCTATATAAACCAATGTATGCCAATGGTGTCTTTTCAATACTATCTCTAGTTTGGATCTCTTCATCTTTTTTCTTACAAATCAAGAACACAATTTAGGATAAACAACATTTCTTTTCTCCTTATAGATATTTAAAGTAGCTCTTAACAAATCAACCATGGCAGGAGGAGGTTTTTCCACCTCCGGAAGCGGAGGAAAGGAATTCGAAGCCAAGATTACACCTATAGTTATCATCTCTTGTATCATGGCCGCCTTTGGAGGCCTCATGTTTGGCTATGATGTTGGTGTTTCCGGTAATCATCATATTCGTTTATTCAAAAATGATGTTGTTCGTCTGTTAAATTTGTTTTTTTCTTTTCGTTTATCATCTAATATAAATTCATACGTCACTCCTACATAAGATTTCTTTTTTCCGATCCTCTTAAAACAATTTTTAAGTCAATACGTAATGATATATATGAAAAGATTCTTAATTCAACTTAACAAGAATTCTTATTACAACTTCTTAACCAATAATACATGTTTATGCAAAAAATTAATGTAGTACCTAAATGATCTAATAATTGTGACACACGTCGTTTTTACTTATTTTAAGTAGTATAATAGCGTTTCATGTCGTTTAAAGTGTTTTATATAGTCGTTATGCATGCTTAACGACAATTTAAACGATTGGCACAGGCGGGGTAACATCGATGAAGCCGTTCTTGAAGAAGTTTTTCCCAGCAGTGTATGACAAAACTCAAGATCCAAATCTGAACAGCAATTATTGCAAATATGACAATCAAGGACTACAATTGTTCACGTCGTCCTTGTACTTGGCTGGTTTGACGGCAACATTCTTCGCTTCGTATACGACAAGGAATTTGGGACGGAGGTTGACTATGTTGATTGCCGGCTGCTTCTTCATAGTTGGTGTCATCTTGAATGCTGCCGCTGAGAATCTTGCTATGCTCATTGTTGGAAGGATCTTGCTTGGTTGTGGTGTTGGTTTTGCTAATCAGGTATAATTCTAATAATAACTTCGATTTTATGTTTAACGTCGTTTGATTGATTTTTACATGCATTTTTTAAAATGGGCACGATTATCTTAAGTTTTTATGTAACTATAATGATGTCGACATACTTCTCCGCTCATATTTATAGTTTATTTGATTATGAAATAAAAAGTACTTCAAAAATGAGTTGTATTACTAATATAAATTAAGTTAAAGAGGGGTGCAGATTCATTGAAATACTATATCATTAAATATTTTTCGGTTTAAGTTCAAAATATAAAGTATTTTTATTGGATAAAAGTGAAAAAGTTCAGATATGATTGCATATTAATCCTACATGATTAAGTTGATAATGATAAGTATGTTTCAAAAAGAAAAACTAAAATCTTCATAAGATGAAAAAAAATACTTGAATAATTAAACTACCTTCAACTTATTTTAATTTAATTCAATCATCACTTCAAATCCACTTAGTCATCAGGGTCGTCATTAAATATTATGGGTTATGGACTAAAAAAATCTATTTTTAGTGAGAAACAAATCAATGCAATATATACTTTTCCTTTTTTTAAATCGAGTAGTCTAAATTAAAAGATTTTTTCAAGAAACTATTCAACTCTATCAAAATTTATGCCAACCACCCTGTTGTTGGCAGCTATGTTCAATAATTGAGACGCATGTGGTCTCATAAGTCAAAAATCCATTACTTAATAAGTATGTAATATTGTTTCAAATTTTAACTATGTAAGTGTTTGGTGTATAATACCTAGACATTTAGAAAGATGGTAAATTATCAAATCAAATTATAACTAATTATTTCATTAATATTTCAATTAATTTTTTCTCAAATAATAAAAGTTATAAATAATAGTACTATAAAAAACTACAATTCATTTAAATTGAAACAACAATACATAATTTCAAAGTTGATGACGTGACATTTGAAATGGGACTCTATGGAGTGAAGCTTCGTTAAAATAAAGTTGTGGTCGAGTATTTAAGTCCCTTGTAAAGAAAAGTCCTGTGTATGTAATACTCCTAATTCCTAATCTTCAATTTCTACAATTTCTACCCACGTTCGTTGAATAATAACAAACCAATTACGTCTCAATAAGTGTCATTAGCTTTAGGACCATTTTGGTCTATATTTTCTTTTTTATTGGATGCTAGTCAAGAACGAATCTTGTGGACTTGTTGTAAATATCTTCTTATTATTGACTAACCAAAGTTTGTGGTTGTTTTATAAACGACGAGTGTCTACGTCGTTGTTTTTTGATACTTTTCTCAGTAGTGTATTAGAATTCGTGATGCATGTATTTTAAGGCCGTTTAATGAAAAAGAAGATTTTTTTAATTGATGATTTAACCTAAAGTGAATGTAACTATTTGAACCTTAATAGTTAAATCTTTTCTTGTGCATGTTCTATGTGAATTGTATGATGTTTTGTGTGGATACCCTCAATGTTGTTTTGTGGATACCCTTTGCAAGTTTCCTTAACTTTCGGGGGGCAAAAAGTTGCATATTTTGCTAAATTATGGGCACAGCTGTGAAGTTGACTATTATCACAATTAATATTTAAAATTATCACAATTATTTTATTGTTTGTATATTCTAATTTCAACAATCACATCTTTTTCTAATCTTTCATTCCCCCGCCTTGTGTGTTGTGCACCTTTTGTCGTTATTGATCGAATGCATACTTGGTAGACATTATGTTATTGGCAGTCTCGTCTAATTTGTGCTAAGTTAATTAATTAATGAAAACTATAAATGTGAATTATTTTATGTTTATCGTTCATGTTACATTCCTCCTTTTTTATTCTAAATTAATGATGAAAATTACAACTATCGAACATATCATTTAAAGTGCATTATCAATAACGAATACAGAATTAGCTAACTAAAGCAACAGTTAAAATATGCACTACAAATACAGTAGAAATAATATAAAAATATATACTCGTAGCGAGGATTAAAGTGAGCCTACTAAAAACTCGAATTAAATACCATTAATCTGATAGCTGTCGGCATGTTACATTCCTCCATGAGTCGAGGGATTGTCTTTCGTCATAAACATAATCAATGCTTAAGTAATAATCCGGTGTTATTGATTGATTGATTACCATTACAATATTATATTTTAGTGTCGTGATAAATTGATTAAAAATCCCTAGATGAAGGCATCATATACGGGTCAATACAATCCCATGCAAAAACTAAGGAACACTTGATAATTTGTCGCTTTTCTTGTCTTTACATGCTTAATAAAACTAATTTAACTAATAAAAAACCAATTGAATATTAATTTGATGAATACTTACGTTTGTATGCATATGGTGTAGGCTGTTCCTCTGTTCCTATCAGAAATAGCACCAACGAGGATACGTGGAGGCCTTAATATTCTTTTCCAACTCAACGTTACCATCGGAATTCTCTTTGCCAATCTCGTCAATTACGGAACAAACAAGTACGTGTATCTTTTTATATTGTCATATTCTTACTTCTGTCGCTTATTCGATCAAGTTGCACTTTGGTTCCAAAAACTAGGACACCCTAGACGGTATCCGGGTAATGTAGAAGTTGAATTGTGTACTAAATTTAATTTACAACCGTTCGTAAAATAAAAGTTTAAAGTGTTTGTGTAAAATTATTTGAGGACCAAACTGCAACTCGTGCAGTACCACTAAAGGAGACTACTTGTTAATTTATCGATGGACATGCTCTATAAACATTCTTTCAGTAGTATGAATGTTGTAAATTTTAAGGGTTAAATGTTCCTCAAAGTTATTGTGTTGCTCTTGTATAAGTAGCTATATTTGAGTGATAGCTTTAATGCTGTGAAATTTGAAAAGTTTCCATTTTAAAATGAATGTTTATGTTTATTTTTTGCTGCACAGGATCAAGGGTGGTTGGGGATGGAGGCTATCCTTAGGCTTGGCGGGGATTCCAGCATTACTTCTGACCTTTGGTGCCCTTCTTGTTACCGACACTCCCAACAGTCTGATCGAACGTGGTCGTTTGGACGAAGGCAAAGCTGTACTCAAGAAAATCAGGGGCACTGATAATGTGGAACCTGAGTACTTGGAGATTGTTGAGGCTAGTCGCATCGCTCAGGAAGTCAAGCACCCTTTCAGGAACCTTCTCATGAGAAAGAACAGACCCCAGCTTATCATTGCTGTGTTCTTGCAGGTATACTTAATTTCTGATGTTTCACTTGATTCTAATTGATGAGTATTCGTGATTTTCCTCCCTCGTATAATTTGGCTGGCATGTTTTGTGAGACGTGTTCGCGTTAAATATCATACTTATAATGTAAGAGGTTATATCTTAAAATCAGTTGACAATACGAGAGTAGCTTATGACCATGTACTCGTCTCATTTGTTCTGATTTAACGAAGTTAGACGAGTCCTGCTACACTGCTAACTTCTTGTTTTTTGTTGAATTTTTTATATGCAGATCTTCCAACAATTCACTGGAATCAATGCCATTATGTTCTATGCGCCTGTTTTATTCAACACGGTAGGATTTGGAAACGATGCAGCACTATACTCTGCTGTGATCACTGGAGCAGTCAATGTGTTGTCCACTGTGGTATCAATCTACACGGTTGACAAACTAGGACGTCGCAAGCTCTTACTCGAGGCAGGGGTTCAAATGTTTATTTCCCAAGTTGTGATTGCAGTATTATTGGGGATTAAAGTCACAGATCATTCCGATGATCTCAGCAAAGGCTACGCTATATTCGTTGTACTCTTGATATGCACATTCGTGTCAGCTTTCGCGTGGTCTTGGGGGCCTCTCGGGTGGTTGATTCCTAGTGAGACATTCCCCTTGGAAACAAGATCAGCTGGACAGAGTATTACTGTTTGTGTCAACTTGCTCTTCACTTTCGTCATCGCTCAAGCTTTCCTCTCTATGCTTTGTCACTTCAAGTTTGGCATCTTCTTGTTCTTCTCTGGATGGGTTCTGATCATGTCCTTCTTTGTGCTCTTCTTGGTCCCGGAGACGAAGAACATTCCGATCGAAGAGATGACGGAGAAGGTGTGGAAGCAGCATTGGTTGTGGAAGAGGTTTATGGTTGATGATGGGAATAATGTAGAGATTGGAAATGGACACAAAAATGGGACAACAAAATAATGAGTTTAATCCTTCTTCACAGTTGTAAAATATTACTGTTGTTTTTAGAAATTTTAGCTCAATATATACTTGAGACTTTGAATAAGTTAGTAACTGAAATGCAAATGAGTCATTGTTATGTTTTTTTGAATACTGAAAAATGGGATTGATATTATTTGGGCTTTATTTTCTTTATAATTATGATTTTTTATGTATGATCAATTCAATTGGAAATTAAAATGTGAAGACAACACATTTATATATATTAAGTAATTTAATAGAAATTTAAAGTTTATTGAATGGTGTTCAGTATGAGAAAGAGAACAGTAATTGTTACTGGTAGAGTGTACATTAGGTAGATTTTGGACTAACCTAACAACCTACAAACCATGCGAATAACTAGGTAAACTGCACTAATCAAGTCGTGTGAGCTCCATTCTTGATAAATAGTGTTCTTGTATGTGAACTACATTACCACATTTGAAACGAAAGTATTAGAATATTGTGAGTGAGTGTGAGTGTCATGATAAGTTGGTGATGAGTATGTAAATGCTTCACACTATACCAAACGTTACTCTTGCCTTAGAAGTCTCAAGAATTTTAAACATTTGATCCAACTTCAATTAGGTCCCCAATCAATACTTTTGACATGGAACATCCACCAACGGTTGTTCATTTTTCCTCGTTTAGACTTTCTTTTTACATAGTGCATATACTATTTATGAATTAGGATATTCCAGTTAATAATATAATGATGTATATATTGTCGATATTATTTTTTTAACATGATTTAAGAGATTTTCCCTTAAAATCAATAATTAAAAATAAATTGTCTGGAATATATATGATCTCGTATGATTAATAATTCACCACCTTCTCACACATAAACGACATCTTCGAATAATTGAGCAAACATAATTTTGAATTAGAAGTTGAAATGGAGTTACGGAGGGTAGTATCGTTTTCAACTAACAAAATCTATTACCCTTAGACTACATACATTTTCTTTTCTTTTCAATTGTCCTTTCAATTAAAAAAATTTGATTCAAATTAACTCTCAGCCTATGACTTCAATGAAGTATTACAATATATTTTCTATTTTATTCAAAAAATTTATTAAAATGACAACTAAAAATGAATAAAGAAAGTATCAATAATCCTTAGAGTAAATGGCCTTGACTACTTAAAACAAGAGTACCACCTATATAAACTTAATGGAAGACCCATTAGTCATAAATTCATAATAAAAACCTAAAGTATTGCCTAGTATATTTTTTATATACCATGAAGTATTAATTATTTTATGGCCCACAATTTTACTAAACTATCCTATTGTCCCAAAGGTGTACCCTATAAATCCTCAAGAACAACATCAACATTTTCATCTTTCTCCTTGAGTACTCATTAGAACAAAAAGCACACACAAGAAAACCCAAAGGCAACCATAAATAAAAGAAGAAGAAGAAACTAGTTTGCATTGAAATCAAAGACATGGAGGCTTTTGGTGTAAGAACTAGAGCTCTCACTATAGCATTTTTTTCAATTCTTCTTGTTTGTTTGCATCCAAGCAATGGAGCCATACATAAGGTTGGAGATTCATCTGGATGGACAACAATTGGAAATGTTGACTATAAACAATGGGCTTCCACTAAAACTTTCCAAATTGGTGATGTTATTGGTAAGTCTTTAAATTTTATTGCATCATCATTAGTCATTACCATTTTTTTTTGTAAATTAGCGATGAAGTGAGTTTTGAACGAGGACCTTCTGGTCACTAGCAAGAGCCTTTTCCACTAGACTAATCGATTACCATCTTAATAAGCTCAATTGAATTCTTGCAAATATTTATGAATGTAAGATATTTGAGATTCATCTTTGTGATATGCACTCCTCAATCCTCAAGCTTCTAAGCTCATTGCAAAAATTCCATGAATTAATTGCGAAGTAACACTAATTCGTTGCCTTCACTCCTGAACAGTCAATTAATTTTTAAATCAGGTCTTCGAGGTATTAATTTTTTTCTCAAGGTTATTTTTTCATAATTAAAATTATACTTTGATCTCGATAATTTTGAACTAGTTAATGATAATGTCCCCAACAATACAAAAAAAGTAACATTTTGTTCACTATTATATTTTGTTATCGTGGGGACTAATGTCACAACATGACCTACTCACATGTCCACGCCTAACCCCACTTAGAATACATATTTGCACGCTTTCATGAAAATGATGATGAAAACACAAAAATGGTAACTAAAAGCCAATCACCACCTTATTACTTCATCACAAATGTTGCCCATCCTCTAATGATAATGTTTGTAAGTTGTCACATTCAAAAGTTTGTTCGTAAATGCAATGACACATACCATTAATAATACGACGCATTTATTTTAAGGATATATAATGTTTATGCATACCTCGAACATGTTATATATTTATTCGATAACTTTATCGAGTTGATTTTGTTATCAGTTTTCCAGTACAGCCCACAATTCCACAATGTGATGCAAGTTACACATGCTGAGTACAGGGCATGCAATGCCTCCTCTCCCATTTCCACTCACACTACTGGGAATGATTCAATTACTATCACCACACCAGGGCACCATTTCTTCCTCTGCGCCGTCCCTGGTCACTGCCAAGCTGGTCAGAAGGTCGACATAAACGTTGTCCACATGTCTTCCACCGATCCTTCTCCATCAGTAGCGCCTGCTGTTGTTGCTGCAGCAGAAGTACCCGCACCTTCTCCTAGCGGTGCACCTCCTCGCCATGGTCTAAATAGCCTTCCTGGGATGCTTATGATAGCTCTTGCTCTGGCTTTTGTTAGTGCTTTCACTTGATTAACATAGAAGATAATTTGAGTTCTACATTTTACAAATTGTATCTTGGTTTGTATGAAATTTGAAAAATAATTGCAATTTTTGTTTTCTTGGAGTAAATTATGCTAATGGTGTCTATATGCAATTTGTCACAAACATGATAACATGAAATACGCTAATTGCGGATGCTTAAAAGACAATACTGATATTTGTAACACTTATAAAAAAACATAACCTCAAGATATGAGACATATAATATTAGTCATTACTCGAAACAAGTGGTTAATAGCTTGACTCGATATAACATTTACTCGGTCATATAACCCATTCGTGACTCACCTAAAGCCATCTCGATAACAATACAATCACCAAGTGATGTTATCGAGTAGGATTCAATCGTGTATACACTTTCCCATGTCAACAATATCCAGTAGTTTCGTATATTATACAATTTTTTTTACTCAGGTTCGACCCGGATGCCAGTCGTGAATGTATTACTGATTTTTTGGATGAGCATCTAGTTATCTTGTCAATCTATACATGAAAATGTATAAAATTTTATAAACAGGTCGCTCTTTAAAGTGTATACGTACTTTATCGAGTCTAGTAATTACCCATTTTTATATCGAGCGGGTGCTACATTGTCCATTCCATCGACAGCCCAACTAGCAACATCTAATAATTGGATCCCAATCCAATCCATCAAACAAAGCCCTACATCCCCAAACCCCCAAATCACCACGCACTATAAAATTCCACTTTCCGAAAATCCAACACTCTCAAACCCTAACCCTACCCCTCCAACCCCCCCCCCCCCCCCCCCCCCCCCCAACCCAA
Source organism: Echium plantagineum (assembly GCA_003412495.2). Classification (NCBI taxonomy): domain Eukaryota; kingdom Viridiplantae; phylum Streptophyta; class Magnoliopsida; order Boraginales; family Boraginaceae; genus Echium; species Echium plantagineum. The sequence goes on from CM016567.1 coordinate 31,775,051, forward strand.
CTGAGCAGCCGCAACAATGGTGTCTGGTTCAGGAATCTGCTCCAAGAGAGTGGTGATTGATGCAAGGCACCACATGCTAGGTCGCCTTGCTTCAATCATAGCCAAAGAGCTTTTGAATGGACAAAGAGTTGTTGTTGTCAGATGTGAAGAGATTTGTCTCTCTGGTGGACTTGTCCGTCAGAAAATGAAGTATTTGAGGTTCTTGAGGAAGAGGATGAACACTAAGCCTTCTCATGGTCCCATTCATTTTAGGGCTCCTTCCAAGATCCTCTGGAGAACAATTCGTGGGTAAGAAAATGGAAGATTAATAATTGGTTATATTATAAAAATGATGTTTTTTAATTGTTGGTTTAATCTGATTTTAATTTTGTTTATTAAAGTTGTGATTTTTATCATAGCAATTGTTTTTTAAGAGGTGCCCATTTTGTTATTTCCAGTGTAGAAGTAGTATTGTATTGGAACAAATTGGTTAAATCATAAAATTATGATCTTAGGAGTTATTTGTAAGGTAGCAATATTGTTCTTATGAGTATTAAGTGGTATATTTTCCATTGTCGAGTAAAAAAAGTCGAAGATTTTTATTGATAGTATTCGAGAAGTATGTAATTGACTTTATTCGGTACGTGTGTTGCTTCATTTTGAAAGTATTGAATCTTATGATATGAAGATTGATTCACTGGTACACATTTTGTTATTATGATTGGTGATGTTATATTTATTTGATTTTCTTGCAAGTGTTGCACTATATTCATTAACAGTATGTCGGGATCAATTCAATCAAACTGATCAGTCAATGTATAGAGGAGTAGCTGCTAAGTGCATGTCCTTTTTCAATGGTAGTTTGAATAACAATTTGTATGATATATAATACTCCCTCCGTCCCTAAAAGATTGTCACATTTTGACTTTTGTTAGTCGAACATTACAAAATTTGATCATGAATTCTCATTAAACGATAAGAAATAATATAGTCTTGTGGGACCTTGTTAGATTCGTCTCAATGTATATTTTTGAAATATTAACTTTTTATAACTTTTTCACATGTAAAATAATAGATATTTATGTTTTAAATCGTGTTTTGTTCATTACCAAAAGTCAAAATGTGACAATCTTTTAGGGATGGAGGGAGTAAAAAAGAAATGATATTATGATCTGAGTTCATTAATTGGAAATTACTGATCATATGATGTTTGTTGACTAAGAGTTTGTACCTTGGTTTGTTTATTTGATGTATATATATGAGTGTGTTTTGAATTATTAGGATGTGTTGAAAAAAGGAGTATCTTTTTTGGTAATTTCTTGACTCTGGATTGTCATCTGGGCATGCACCTGTTAACGTAGGATCTTCCCAATTAAAGATCTAAGATCAATCTTAACTAATCATACTTGTGTTGAATTATTTATGTTTTGAGTTTGATGATTCTATCTTCAGCTATCTGGTTTTATCTAATTCTGCGTACAATGGAGGCATTAGTAGCATGTCTTAGTTGTACCTGCTTGTTAATTATTGTGACTTTTGACGTTGTGTTACATTAATTTAATTCTGAACACTGTTTCTTGTTTATCTTTTGGTAGAATGATTCCCCACAAGACCAAGCGTGGTGCAGCTGCCCTTGCTCGTTTGAAGGTTTACGAGGGAGTTCCACCTCCATATGACAAAATCAAGAGGATGGTGATTCCTGATGCTCTCAAGTGAGTCTGATGATACCAATGCTTAGATGAAAGTTACTCTGTTTCAACATCTTATTTTGCTTTAAATTTTCTCCATCTCTGTTTTTGGTCAGGGTTCTGAGGCTTCAAGCAGGACACAAATACTGCTTGTTGGGCAGGCTTTCATCAGAAGTCGGATGGAACCATTATGATACTATTAAGGTAGCCTTCACCCCCTTTTGTAACTATTGTCATTCTTCAATAATTAGATAAAGCATTTTAACATGGGTTATCTATAACTCTGCATTCCATCTTCAAATCCTACTTTTGTTGTTACATATGGTTGTTCGAATTGGCTAATGTTTTCCCTGCAGGAGCTCGAGAACAAGAGGAAGGAGAGAGCCCAGGTTGTGTACGAGAGAAGGAAGCAACTTAACAAGCTCAGAGCCAAGGCTGAGAAGATTGCTGAGGAGAAGCTTGGTTCTCAACTCGATGTCATTGCTCCAATCAAATACTGAAATCCGAATCTATGCTTCGTAATAAGCATTTTTGTTGGAGATTCGTGTCTGGAGTAGCTTCATATGTTCTCGATGCATCAAGTACTATTGAGTTATCTGCAAATTTCTTATTACCAAAGATTATCAGCTCTTTTTTGACTTGTATGGCACAACGTATTTATCCGGATACTTTGAAACAATTGCTTTTTTCAAATCTATTGTGAAGTGGCAACATTTTTGATATAAACCAAGTAACAACTAAGTATATATTGTGATAATTGTTTTAATTTAGTATATTAATTATATTAAAAAATAAATAGGTGACAAATTTTGACAGGCATCAACTGCCTAAATGCCATAATGTGTAGCTTTGATGTATAGTTGTAATCATGGGTGCGAGGAAATTCAAAGCCGGATCGAACCAATCAGTGGGAAATTCGAAACCGAATCGACTCAATCAGTGCTCAATCCGAAACTGCCTATCATAAATTCATAATACAGTTTTTTGTATCCAACGTTTATGTCATATTTTATAATCCTTGTACAACTACTATCTACTAAACACACTCTTTAGGCTATATTGTTGCTTACAATGTGATTTATGTGAATACAATTGAACTAGGCAACTGAGACCAATCACTGATAGCTCAAACTACACTCGACTGACTAGATAACTTGATATTCCTTGAGAGACGATGACTTAATTTGAGGACATCAAGCAGACAAGAATGGCAGTTCTCGTCTAAGCGCCTTAGGCTTCTTTCCACATCTCGTCCAACCTTTGCCTATAGAGAGCTAAACTCTGCAGAGGTTACATGAGGTTACGACATTAGCATCCTCGATATGTTCAAAGCCGATAAAGGAATGAAGGTACCATACCATAGTGCCCACAATTAAATGAGAAAACAAATTACTATTATGATAAGCATAGGTACAGGTGCTTAATGGATGGATGTCGATTACTCGAATGCTATGCCATTAGATTAGATGGTTTGGAGGCAAGCGGATTTCCAACGATCTTCACCACATTATCCAAAAGATGGGTGCATCCATCCCTTGATCAGGCAAGACTCAAGAGTACAAGGGCTGAAATATTTGTTTTTTTGATAAATGAATTCACTATAGTAGAAAACTATAGTGCACACTGTATTTGAGAAACTAGGGAATTGACTGATCTCAATCTAAGTGATGCATCTATAATATGCTGAATATTAATACCTTAGTATATGCATATACACCTGCTTCAGACGGGGCGACAGGACTTCCTCTACGAACGAAACGTCCCTCTTTATGTATGTAAAGCATAGGTATTCCAGTACATAGTTCCAAGCTTATAACCTGATAAATGGAAGTTCGTAGAGTTATGGATACATGTAAAGTTAGCAGAGGAAAACAAAAGAAACTGAAGTGTCGTAGATAAAATCCTGCCTCTTGAGAAGTTAGCTTATCGAGATACATGATGATAGATCTCAAAGAATTCCCGTGAGCAGCAATCACTATGTTTTTCCCAGATAAAAGTTTGGGTTCAATCTGCAGCATTGGATAAACGAAGTTAGAAGACAACAAAAAATGCAACATAAAAGCCATATGATAAACGGGGATATTCGATTACATGTTCTTTGAAGTAAGCAACAGCTCTTTCAGCACACATCTCCAAGCTCTCTCCATTTGGTGGGGGTATATCATAGCTGCGCCGCCACTCGTGAACCTTCTCTTTCCCATATCTATCTGCTGTTTCCTGCTTATTGAGACCTTGTAGCTCTCCATACCTACACGGGAGAGAAAATTCTGCATCAGAATCAAAATTCCAAAACTGGAATGAAGGAGGGACAAGATTGATAGAGCATTTACATTCTTTCATTAAGCTGCCATGCCGTTATGACAGGAATGCAATGTTTTTTAGTCTCGTCGCTGAAGATTTGGCTCCATTCTCTGGCTTGGTCACTTTCATCATGCATAACAACTGGAACCTGCAAATATGATGGCATAAGGTATAATTGGAGCAACAAACATCTGAAATTACTCCTCGAGGAGTCTTCCACGAATACTGTAACTTTTCAAGCCCAATTACTAGAGGAAGCATATTGAAGCGGCTGCAAAGCGTCTAAACTTAGCAAATAGCATTTTCCAACTTAAAAGGAGACAGATATCCAACGATCAGATATGTTCTGCAAGTACCTTCTTGCGACGGTGTTGAGTCATGGCAAGCATGGCAGTCATCTGAGCACGGATTAAAGCAGATGTATATATCATGTCGACAGGTATGTTACTGATTCTTTTACCAGCTTCAATTGCCTCATTCACACCCTTCTGTGTCAGTGGCACATCTACACAACCAGTGAACAAGTTCTTCTCGTTCCACAAAGACTCGCCATGTCTAATCAGTATTAAAGCGGCTTCCTCTGAGGGACAATTGGCAATACCAATAAATAAGGCAAAACTCATCAAGCAGAACAAGTTAATGACCAACATAGTCACAATACAAGAAGACATATGAAGTTCCATGTGGGAAACGAACTAATTATGTTGCCCATACTTGATTTCTTTGTGGTGTCATTGGTTGTGCTGTTGGATGGGATCTCTGCAATACTATCACTCAATGGGTTATAAGCAGTGTCAACAGTTGTTGACTGAGAAGTGGAAGCCTGAATGAAAGTCCTTTTTCTAGAACAATTGATTCCCAGTCGTGGTAGATCATCATCGACCTTAAGACTGTTCACCATCAACCTTAAGGAACCGCTAGAGTAGTCGTGATTATGGACCACGTTACTAATGCAGCCACGAGAATGAAAAATCCCAGCAGATTGGTGCAATGATGTGGTAGCCATCTTGAAGATTTTCGAAATGACAAAAGTACTCAATTAGCCATATGAAGTTCCCAATACATCCCAAACAAAACAAACATATCTACTAGTAAACAAAAAACATTAAGTGATAATTAAATACAACAAAGACACAAAGTCATCTTCTGGTTGATTGCAACTAATGAACAAAAGTGAGCTCATAAACTACGTTCGTAAAATCATAAGTACTACCTAAAGTCACTCAACTTCTATGTAAGCCTCTTGGCCTGGTTGTATAAGTTTACCACTAGAACAGCCTAGGATCAGAGCATATGGTTGTCGAGATAATGATTCGCCAGTGGCAGAATCTTAAATCACTAGAACTACGTGGATCAGGCGAGGTGCGCCAAGTTTATTCAAATACAACACACACGAAAAGAAGAAAGCGTTAATCTTGAACCACACTATCAATAAGTCTTACATAAATATGAACTTCATAGTCAAGGACTGCAGTTTACATACACCACCATCATCATCCTTTAAAATCAATACCAACAAAATATATAAGACAGAACTAGAAAATCACGAATTCATCGATGTATTAACCTCACGATTGCATAAATTCGAATAAAACAAGTAACAATCGAGCAAACTTCACCACAATAATACAATAATCACCTAGTAGTCACGTATGACAAATTACATTAAGAAAAAAAACTAGTCTTGTCAGCAATACATTAGTAAAACAAATGCTCCTATTTGCATTTGATCAGTAAAATCAACAACAACCCAACACAGATGCTTGTATAACCAATCAAGTACCCAACAACTATCCATCCGACCCCCTTACCCCGCTTAGCTATTGGGGAGACTTTTCGAATATATTGCGGCATGTTAATGTTAATGTAAAATAGCAAATACAGCAAAAGTTTGCAATTTAATCAATCAAGAAAACATAAAAAAATAGAACATTTTCAATAATTGATCACAAACCTCGAATCCCAGGAAAACAAATGAGGGGCAATATGTAAAAGGGACAAATAAAACAGCTCAAGGAATAAAATGAAAGGAAATAAAAAGATGTTACGTTAATTTATAGTAGTAAGATCATAGAGAGATAAAAACGAGGTGAAAAACAAGAAAACAAAAGGTTGTCTGAAGAAAAAATGGGGGAAATTCATAACTTAGTTTTTTGCATCAAAATTGTAACAACACTTGGAAGAAAACGTCGTGTTTGTCGACGACACTTGGAAGAATACGTGGTATTTAGGCGCGAGGTAAAAATAGGACAACAATTTTGGAAAGTGTCGTGTACTCTTTTTGCCCATTATTGATGTTTGTGTTTGATGTGTTATTTTTCCAGCAACGATCCGAGTCGAGACCTTCTTGTAAAAGCTCATGTTAGATATCACTAGGATAATAGTTAAGAATTTGATGTGTTCTATTAAAGTACGAAGAATTGGCAAAATTGGAATTTTTTTTGGTTTTTGATTGGACAAAATATGAACACATCTAGCAGTTTGGAATTTCGGATAGGAAACACTATACACACCTAAATAGTGTTGTTTCTTAGGACTGAAATACTATTTTATCTGTGGATCAGACTTATTCAAACGCTGCATTTACAAAAATAGAAGCAAGATAGTCATTTCATAACTAAAAACACTATTTGGGCATTACTTAGGTGTAGAGCTGTGATTGGTCCGGGAAAACCGAGATCCATCCCGTACCCTGTTCGAAATTTCAGGTCCGTTTATCCACCAGGTAAGATAACGTTCGAAAACGGGTAAAAAAAATAACCCGTACCTGATAGAGTATCCGATAACTATCATATGTTAATTTTTAGATGTTATATTATTGATTTTAATTTTTTTAAAGGATTTTTGTGTTGAATTTATTTTTTTGTCGGATATACTCGGAACCGGTCCTGACCGGTATCTACCAAATATGTTATCGAAAAGGTAACGGTCCAAAAAATATACTAATATAGTTATCGGTCCGGACCGGATAGAACCAATAACCTAGTGGTCAGTTCCCGGGAGAGTGAATACCCGAACAAGACCGGACCGGTAACAACACTAGTGTGTATAACAGTTCAGCTTTCCAATGTTGGTGGGTATAACTGCCTAACTGGCTCTTCTTGCGAGTAATGGTAGGTTGCTAGTCTTGGTAGATTTGGTAGGTAGATCTAGATGTGGTCATGTGGAGTTGTTTTTGAGGATATTCCGAAACTTGGTTCGAAGCCTGATTCGGATAATTATACGAGACTAAACTATTTAAAGTATCGAATATGTTTTATTCAGTTTCGGAACCATTTTTTGTCCGGGTATTATACGTACATGTTGAGTCAAATATAATACTCCCTCCTTCCCATTTTATTTGGGTTGGTTTGACTTTCACGGTCGTCGAGACACGATTTAAAATGTAAATATCTCGATATTTAGTCGCGCAAAAATTATAAAAGTTTGATATTTTAAAAATATACATTGAAACAAACCTAACAACATCTCACATGACTATATTATTTTTTATAGACTAATAAAAATTCATGGTCAAAATTTTCAAAGTTTGACTCCTAAAATAGAAAATGGACAAATAAATTGGGATGGAGGGAGTATACTTAATGAGCCGAGCCAACCTCGAGTTTTAATTCAACGATGTGTATGGTAAGATTGAGTGTTACTTTATCACACTTGTCATGAAACTTTTTTTTTTGATAATTAGCGATGAATTGTGATTACAATGATATTACAAACATGAATACAGAAATTGCTAACTAATAGAAAGTTAGAGTATAATATGAGATAAATATGTCTCCAACAAGGTTCGAACCCATAACCTCTTACATGAAAGGTTGGGCCGGATGCCACTAGGCTATTGAGCCATCGGCGCACACTTGTCATGAAACTTAAGTCCAACTGTCAAAACAAGCAAATTTAAGCTGATCTGTTATATGCACACCCAAATAGTGATTGTGCGATATTATTAAGGAGCATTATCACGATTTTTATAGTCCATAACATATGATTATTTTGCAACCTATTAACAGTAAAGACAATAACTAAACCTACTCTCACTTACTAGAATCCTTCTTTAGAAATTAATAAAATAAAAAGAAAGTACACAATTGGTAAGAATAAAAACGCTATCCTAAAGTATGCAGTTGGTAAGAATAAAAACGTCATCCTAACGATCCCAAATACCTCTTTTCCTCGAGTACGGGAAGAAGATTAATCGCGGAATATACCAAAATCATTAATTGGTGACCTTATAGATTCTAATGGAGGGACATTATATTCATCGTTTTGTTAAATACTCTTAATAAACAAAGTTAAAGATCGTCTTGTAACGTTTATCTACACTATAATCTATAGACATGTATAATATAATAAAAGCACTTTACACTTAAATATGTTTATTTATTTACATCGAAAAGAGCCCAAGATTCGTTTTAGTCAAAATTTTGAGAGATGGTCCTACTAAGTGAACTATTCCCACATTCCATTACTACATGAATTGATAATAAAAGAATCCTCTTAGTAGTTCATTACGTTTGCAAGTAAACAACCATGGCCAAACTTTCAAGAAACTTGCAATTTGTCATTTTATTTGTCCTGTATTATTCATTTACATTAGTTTCAATTTCGAGTTCAAGAAACATCACCCACTCAAAGTTGCATAAAAAAGACCAAAGTGGAAGGAACTTATCTATTCGTGCTGTTAATCTTGGAGGCTGGTTGGTTATTGAAGGCTGGATCAAGCCATCACTTTTTGAGGGCATCCCTAATAAAGATTTCTTGGTGAGTACATTGTATCAACTTCTTCTACAAGTTGGTAATGAGTGGAGATAATTGTCGATTTGGCCCCAGATAATGAGATGAAGTTGTACTTTGATCTCAGACTATTGATGATTAGTCTTGAAATTGGTCCAAGTATTACGATATAGTTCCAAAAAGTGTCAACCGTTGCATATTAGCCCCTATTTTTACAACTTTCATTACTTCCGGAGATTATAATACAATAGTAGTACTAAATTGCAAGTGCGTTTCATTATTTTTGAACCAAATTTGTAATTAAGTCTTAGAAAAAGTAAGTATGTGATTGGTTTCGATCATTCTGACATAATAACAATAAATTAATATCAGATTTTTTTTGGGTGAATAATACAAAATTATAAAACAATAATTAAATCATATTGCCTCTAAGGAAATAGTCAAGACTAGCTACGAGAAGCTTGAATACTTAACAAGTACTCCCTCCGTCCCTAAAAGATTGTCACATTTTGACTTTTGTTGGTCAAACATAACAAACTTTGATCATGAATTCTCATTAATCGATAAGAAATAATATAGTCTTGTAAGACCTTGTTAGATTCGTCTCAATATATATTTTTAAAATATCAACTTTTTATAATTTTTTTGCATGTAAAATAATAGATATTTATGTTTGAAATCGTGTTTTGTTGACTATCAAAAGTCAAAATGTGACAATCTTTTAGGGACGGAGGGAGTAGAATCCAAAATGTGCAAAGTCACAATTATCATGGATTTATGAACTTACCTTAATAAGTAATCTGAATTGTGTATGTATGTAATACAATTGTTTCAAATAGAATTCTATAATCCATAGAATTTTAACAGTTTGATGCACGACAGTTTTTCGATATGTTCAATTAATTGTTATTACAAGAATTTTTTTTCAGGATGGCACTCAACTACAATTTAAATCAACATCAATTGGAAAATATCTGAGTGCTGAATCAGGAGGTGGAAATATTATAGTTGCTAATAAAATCTCTGCTTCAGGATGGGAGACATTCACGGTATGCATATATATTTAGTTACTTTTATCGTAACCATTTCTTTTATATTACTGGGAGCTTAATTAATTCAAATTTAATTCAATGGTTTTTTAATGTTTATTTGTAGTTGTGGAGGGTACGAGAAACAATATTCTATTTGAGGGTGTTTAGCAAACAGTTTATGGGAATGAATTCAGATGGAGTTATTGTGGCTACTGAAAATAAGCCTTCTTTATCTCAAGAATTTCAAATCGAGAGGAATCCTAAAGACCCGACCCGTGTGAGAATCATGGCGCCGAATGGTCGATATATACAAGTCAAAACAGAGGAGCTTATCACTGCTGATTCCATGGGGGATGCTGGATGGGGCGATGATGACCCTTCTGTTTTTAAAATGAATATCACCAGTACTATGCAAGGAGATTTTCAAGTAGCTAATGGATATGGACCGGTGAAAGCACGACAAGTTATGAGGGTAAGAAGTGCAATATCTATAAATTAGAATTTCTTTTTTCGAAATTGTTACTCGCAATATGTCCCAAATTCGTGCCCTTGCAGAGACAAAATTGGCATGTCATGTGTTGCTAGCTAGCTTTGATAATCTACAAATTGCTTCCCACAGGAACATTGGAATACATATATAGTAGAAAAGGACTTCAAATTTATTTCAAGAAGTGGACTAAATGCTGTAAGAATCCCTGTTGCTTGGTGGATAGCGAGTGATCCATCACCCCCAGATCCTTACGTTAGCGGGTCCTTAGAGACCCTAGACAAGGCTTTCTCGTGGGCAAGGTACTCTGTTTCAAACACAAAACTCTGAGCTCCCACCCGACACCTACATACTGCGATTTCCCTCATTCAAATGGCACTTGTAAATTCATATATGGACTATAGTACTTATGATTGCTCACACGACCGAATACGAGATAATTTATATGATCTTTAATTGCTTGCCCTTGTATTTGTGACAATGAAATCTCATAGATGTTCATGCATGCATGCATTGTGCTAATAGATTGGTATTTTTGAAATAGAAAATATGGTCTTAAGGTGATAGTTGACCTACATGCTGCACGCCTGCACCTGGATCACAAAATCCATGGATGGAGAGAGATGGTTCTCAAGAATGGGGAAAGACTAATGAGAACATCCAACAAACGGTAGCAGTCATAGAATTCCTAACCGCTAGGTATGTTGTGCACACATCGTGTTGAATATGATTAAAACGAACCATCATTTACCTCCTTCGTGTGCTCCATGATATTAACTATTTTTCCCCTATCTTGATGGCAGATATGCAATGAATCCAAGTCTTTATGCAATTGAACTACTAAACGAACCATTCGCGCCTGGGGTATCTCTTGAAACCTTAAAGAAGTACTACAAAGCTGGGTACAATGTTGTCCGAAAACACTCTAAAACAGCTTATGTTGTGTTGTCTAATCGATTGAACATTTCAGACGAGAGTGAGTTAATTTCTTTTGCTAGTGGACTCAAAGGATCAGTACTTGATGTCCATTATTACAATCTCTTCACCAGCCACTTTGATGAGTTGACCGTTGACCAAAATATCGACATTATCAAGATAAACAGGGCAACTCAATTGAGTAAAGTCACCACATCAAATGGACCCCTTACTTTTGTTGGTAATTCCTCTTTTAACTCAAATTAATTGACTTAGTTTTCTTCGGTTCAAGACTTATAACATCAACATGTCCTAATATTTTTAAACGACCCTTGAAAACTAAATCATACACGCATAACTACTTGTATGATTAAATATCAACGACTGAATTATCGTGAACGAAAATACAATTTGATTCCACTTTTTAAGACCACATTGACAATCGATTCATATGTGCTCTATTAACACTTCGTTTTGTATGATTAATTGTTGATTATAGGGGAATGGGTGGCTGAGTGGAAAGTCAAAAATGCTACAAAGGCAGATTACGAAAGGTTCGGCAAAGCGCAATTGGAAGTATATGGTAGGGCAACATTTGGATGGGCTTATTGGACATACAAAAATGTGCAAAAACATTGGAGCTTAGAGTGGATGATTAAAAATGGTTACATCAAACTAAATTAGTTTGGAAAGAAATGGAACATTTTAGATTTTATATCTCGATTAATGTCGCTTAGTTTCTTGACAAAATAATTTGGTTAGTTGCATATTGCTATCGGTCAATCGCTTTGTAACTTTGAGAGAATATGAGAAAAGATAGTCACCGCGAAATTTAGTATGGTTCGATTCGTTTATAAGCGTACGTTTTCTTTAACAAATCATGCCAAAATATATTTTCTGTATAGGCTCAGGCTGAGCTTAGGTGTCTGCTAAGCTTAGGTGCCGGTTTACCCAAAATTAAAGTCCACTTATTCAACTCAAGCATATCTAAGGTCAGAAATCAATGATTTGGTTAAGCCAAGGACCATTATATATAACGTTTTTTATACTTCATAACGTATGATTAAAGTGCAATCGATTAAGAGGAAGTTGTTAATATAATCCAGAAAATGGGTTAAGGTTATCATTTGGTCCTCGAAAGTTTGACAACTGCAAAATAATCCTTGAAAGTGGATTATTGTTGCAATTTAGTCCAAAAATTGACAGAATCGTTAAACTTAACGGTATATGTACAAATGACTTCCACAAAAGGTCCTGTTAAATTTTATCGACTCCGTCAATTTTGGGACTAAATACAAATTTTATTTAATTTGAAAAATAATTTGCAACCGTTAAATTTGCGACCACGAATGACAACCACGATTTCGACAATTTGCTCACCCATTTAACATTGAAGACTATAATTGAACCCTATCTCATTTACTAAATGAAAGTCAACCATCGGTGATGACCTTCTAGACTCAATGTAGACGTAATACTTTTCTTCTTGTGATGTTTGAAAATGTTACTCCCTCCATCCCTTTTTATAAGAATCATTTACTTTTTTACGGTCTCCGAGACACGATTTAAAACGTAAATATTTTTAATTTTACATGTGTAAAAATTATAAAAACTTGATATTTCAAAAATATATATTGAGAGGAATCTAACAAGATCCAATATAACTATATTATTTCTGATCGGTTAATAAAAATTTACGGTCAAAATTTTCGAAGTTTGACCCAAAAAGTCAAAATGGTTCTAAAATAAAGGGATGGAGGGAGTAATAAAGTCAACGGTCGCGTTGTAACTTTATTCTACCACTACAGAGACGTGCTCGGTGCTCCCATTTTAATTAATTTTTGTGAGATGGTCCTATTAATTGAACTATTCCCATTTTCCACCACTATATAAATTGATAATAAGATTACGATCATAATACTTCATTTTTTTGTAACCAAATAGCTATGAGCAAAGTTTCAAGAAACTTGAAATTTGTCATATTATTTGTCCTGTACTATTCATGTACATTCATTTCAATATCCAGTGGAAGAAATATCAGCCACTCAAAAAATCGTAAAATAGATCAAACTGGATCAAACTTATCTGTTCGTGCTGTTAATCTTGGAGGCTGGTTGGTCACTGAAGGCTGGATCAAACCGTCTCTTTTTGATGGCATTCCGAATAAAGATTTCTTGGTGAGTACATTTTATCAACTTTTTTGTTCGTCAATTGCCGGGTACATATATTTTCAAGACACAAGGCACGAAACATGCGTGTGTTCATTATTTTTAGTTGATTAACAGTGTCTAACTTATATTATGTGCGTTCGCTAATTTTACAACGCACGTTCCATGTGTTCGCTAGCACATCTGAACATGTGCCTTTGTATAATTTATCTGGGAAATAAGCTTGACCATTTTGTACCTAGTGTAAAGAAGACGTATGATGTAGCCTGTAGGACGATCTTTTGAATGGTTCAATTTATTATTACAATGCTTAAACATTGCAAGTGGATATTTTCAATGTTCAATTATCATACTTGAAAACGATCATCAACATTGAGAATATCGAAGTATATGTAACATTTTCACGACATGATGATACTAATTTATTTCTAGAAAATAGTTTTTTTATTCACAAACAATTATTTTCAGGATGGCACTCAACTACAACTTAAATCAGCATCAGTTGGAAAATATATGTGTGCTGAATTAGGAGGAGGAGATATTATAGTTGCTAATAGAACCTCTGCTTCAGGATGGGAAACATTCACTGTATGTATACATATTCAATTACTCATATGATTCACATAATTGTTTTTTTTGTGTAGTTACTTATAAGCTCAATTGTTTCATATTTATTTGTAGTTATGGAGGGTACGAGACACAGTTTTCTATTTGAGGGTGTTTAATAAACAATTTCTGGGAATAAATTCAGATGGAGTTGTAGTAGCTACTGAAAACACACCTTCTTTATCTCAAGAATTTCAGATCGAGAGGAATCCTGATGACTCCACTCTTGTCCGAATCAGGGCACCTAATGGTCGTTATATACAGGTTGGTCTCCTCATTGCCAATGATCTCTCGGCTAGGAACTAAGGCGAGTACCGGATTATATGGTCCGAATGGTTGATGATATATGTTTTTACTATATGCAGGTCAAAACAGAGGAGCTTATTACTGCTGATGCCATGGGTAATGCTGGATGGGGTGACAATGATCCTTCTATTTTCAAAATGAATTTTGCCAAAACCTTGCATGGAGAATTTCAAGTTACTAATGGATATGGACCGGTGAAAGCAGCACAAGTTATGAGGGTAAGAGGCCGAGAGGGGCAATATCTTTAAAAATATATTTTGTCAAATTGACGTCTCATGGTTGTTACTCGCAATGATGGTGTCTCGTGTTCGAGTTCTTCCAAAGGATTTTTATAAAAAGTTGATGCCCCATGTTGCTAGATAGCTTTAGTAATCTACATGTTGTTTTCCACAGGATCATTGGAATACTTTTATTGTAGAAAAAGACTTCGAATTCATAGCAAGAAATGGACTAAATGCTGTGAGAATCCCTGTTGGTTGGTGGATAGCTCATGATCCATCACCCCCGAAGCCTTATGTTAGTGGATCATTGGAGACATTAGACAAGGCTTTCATGTGGGCAAGGTACACAACTCTAAACTCCCAAGCCGACACATACATACCGTGATTTCTCTTATTGAGACGAATTACAAAAATTGATCTACAGTACTTTTAATCCCACATAATCAAATAAGAGGTAGTTCATATGATCTTGATCTGCTTGCTAATTTATATGGTTATGCACTATGCTTCGAATATGTTTAACTGAATGCTGTTCTTGAGTGATAAATTAATGTTTTTGGAATAGGAAATATGGCATTAAAGTGATAATTGACCTACATGCTGCACCTGGATCACAAAATCCTTGGGAGCATAGCTCCTCCAGAGATCATTCGCAAGAATGGGGAACGACTGATGAGAGCATCCAACAAACTGTTTCAGTCATAGAATTCCTAACAGCTAGGTATGCTATGGACACAATTATATGAGTTAACAGAACGAGGTTTCGTTCGGCTTCCGGCTTCCTTGAAAAGGTTATATATGGTTGATGATATTAACTATTTTCCTCTATCTTGATGCCAGATATGCTATGAATCCAAGTCTTTTTGCTGTTGAATTAATAAATGAACCATTGGCTCCTGGGGTATCTCTTGAAACCATAAAGAAGTACTACAAAGCTGGGTACGATGTTGTCCGGAAACATTCTAAGACTGCTTATGTTGTGATGTGTAATCGATTGGGAATTTCAGACGAGAGTGAGCTCATCTCTTTTGCTAGTGGACTCAAAGGATCAGTGATTGATGTCCATTATTACAATCTCTTCACTAGCGAATTTGATAACTTGACCGTTGACCAACATGTCGACTTTATCGAGAAAAACAGGGCAGCTCAATTGAGTAAACTCACCACTTCAAATGGACCCCTTACTCTTGTTGGTAATTACTCTCTAACTCAAATTAATTGACGTCTATTTTCCTTCTGTTCAAAACATTTCACATAAACATGGGGAGATGGGTAGAATAGTATGCAATCGTAATTGACGTTTGTTTTCATTCACTTGTCGTTTTACAATATCAAGACACTCTTTGGTATATTTTTCATATTATGAGTTTGTCATTAAATAAGCATGAATTATCTTTTTATCTTGGAATTTGAGATAGTATTATTTATACTATCATAAATAAGGCTATATAAGTAAAAATACAAAATTCTTAATTGTTGTGCCAAAATCTAAAACAACAAGTAAATAAAAACAAAGAGACTAGTTCCATTTGGTTGGGTTAATTGTCAATTTTGTCCTAAAACCAAGTTGTGTTTTTAGTTAAGATAGTTCAACACTTGAGATTTAGTCCCACAAAGTAACTACGCGGATATAATTTGATTGTCCATTTCAGAGAAACGTGAACTTTATAAATTGTGTATGGGACCACGTGGAGACTAAGTCATGCCCACATAACTACTTATTAGGAATAAGGATTAAATACCAACATACAAACTATCGAAAACCATAATACAACTTGATCCCGTCTACGAACATGTCGTGTGCAATATTTTTTTCGATGAGAAGTGAAATTATAACTTAGTTTTCTATGTGAATCTATTGTAGGTGAATGGGTGGCTGAGTGGAATGTACAGAATGCTACAAAGGAAGATTATGAAAGGTTTGGCAAAGCGCAACTGGAGGTATATGGTAGGGCAACATTTGGATGGGCTTATTGGACTTATAGAAATGTACGACAACATTGGAGCTTAGAATGGATGATTAAAAATGGTTACATCAAACTAAATTAGTCTGGCTATAAAGAAAAGGAACGTAACATTTCAGAGTTTCTTGACAAAATAATTTGATAAACTGCATTTTGTCAATTTCTTTGTAACTTTGTAATGAGTTCCTCCAATTATCAAGTTTTATTTATCAAAATAAAGTTATGATAAATTAAAGAATGTAGGGTTTTTTTTTTAAAGTTTCATGCTCTAATGTCTATACTTCGGAATGAATGGTATTCTGGCTAATTTTTTTTTGGATAACGTTGACGAACTGGTCAGTTTGCCCCTCAATTTTAAAGTCGGTCATTTTATCCCTTGAACTACTCAAACATATGTTTTTGGAGATTCTGTCCACTTTTGACATTAAAGTTGATGTATTTTAAGATTAATGAAGGCAAAACAAGAATCTAATATATATTACACTTTTGGGGTCATTTTAAATAAACAAAATATATTGAGTCTCTTTAAAAACAAATACAATTGTTATAGGGAAAAAAATCCTCTTCATGCCCCCCCCCCCCCACCACCCTACCCATAACCGCCCACCTCACTCCCTCAACCCATCAAGCAGGCAACGACGGTCAGACCCCTCTGCTTAACACTACCAAAACGTGCTATCCCACACCACCAACTTCTGCATCTCCACCGAAAACCCTTTTAAAAGATTCAACCATGGATATTGGAGAGGGGGGACGAACCCCTCTGCTTAACAACCAAAACAAGCTTCTACCCCACCACCAACTTTTTCATCTCCACCGAAATCAAGTTTGGGTGGGGGGGGGGGTGGGTGGACAGTGGGATGGAGGGGAGGTGGGGGATGGAGGGTGGTTCTGGGGAACAATGGTGGAGGGGGTGTTGAGCAGCGACTGGGGATTGATGTATTATACACACCAAAACAGTAGTTTTTGAGTGTGAAATTGCAATTCTATCCCTTCATTTAGAAGTGTAGTATGTGAGAAAGTTAAGTTAGAGGGTAAAATAGTCATTTCATTCCAAATAAAACTCTATTCTGGTGTGTAGTGTTGCCTGACCGTGGGGTAGGTGTTTTTGTTTATTTTAAAAGAGGTCTCAATATATTTTTTAATTAAAATCGGCCCCAAATGCCTAGTATATATTGAATTACAATTTTAACCTTCATTAGAACTTAAAATCTTTCAATTATAACGTCAAAAGTGAACGAAATCTCCAAACAGATTTGTTCGAATAGCTCGGGGGCAAACTAATCAATTTTAAAACTCAAGAACAAACTGACAGGTTCATCAAAATTGAAAGAGTAAACGAATTTTATCCTAGAACTAGGTACTCCCTCCGTCCCCAAAAGATTGTCACATTTTGACTTTTGTTGGTCAAACATAACAAAATTTGATCATGAATTCTCATTAAACGATAAGAAATAATATACTCTTGTAGTACCTTGTTAGATTCGTCTCAATATATATTTTTGAAATATAAACTTTTTATAATTTTTTTGCATGTAGAGTTAAAGATATTTGCGTTATAAATCGAGTTTTGTTGACTATCAAAAGTCAAAATGTGACAATCTTTTAGGGACGGAGGGAGTACTAGTCAATTGCCTAGTGATATGTAGCAAAAAGTCTAAAGTATTGAAACTTGCAAGTGACATTTGGCTACTCAACATTTGAGCAAAGGGTAAAAATGACTTCTCTATTCAGATGCATCTAGGCTGTAGCTGCATAAGAATAATATAGTTAACACAATTTTTGAATCATCTCTTAATAAGATAACTTTCTCAATACATAATTAAGACATCTTCATTATTATTTGTTGTAATAAAAAGGAAATTCACATAGTGAAACCATTATTGGTGGTGACCCTTTATGTCTTTAACTCATCTTTTTGCACTTGCGTACCTCATAAGTTGTCTTTCAAATAATAGAAAAGCATCACCCATTTTGCCCATTTCCCTTCAATTTTCTCTAAAGATGCCTAACTTTTTACCTTTTCTTCAATTACTTAAATACTCCATCCAACCCATTATGAAGCCCATTCATCTTTTAATATTAAATGACTTTTTAAATTTTGAATTTGAAATTTTATATGTAATGTAATAGTATTTGATAATGGATAATATATCAAATGTAAGAAGTTTACTCCCTTCATCCCAAAATATAAATTTTGGAAATTTCGATCATGAATTTTCATAAGATGATATGGAAAATAAATATATAGTCATGTGGGATTTCGTTAGAATATTGAAATAACAATTTTTTGTACTTCATTCCTACTTGAGTAGAATCAAAAATATTTAAGTTTTAAGTCGTGTATTGATGACCGTGAAAATACAAATGAACGTTGTATATCAGGATGGAGGGAGAATTACTTTTTACCGTTAATATAATATTTTTGATTATTAATAATGATGAAGTTCTGTATCAATATAATTCAGGTCACAAATAAAATTATCTAATTTTACGTATTAAAAATTAAGCTACTTTATTTGGACAATTGTCATGAAATGAAAAAAGTATATTCAATAAAATTATATATATTTGGTACCATTTACGTTTTCTTGATTACAAAGTCAAATATTATATCCATTTCTTTAATCATGCGGTATGGAAGCAGTTGGTACGAAATTTAGAAGAAAAAAAATAAGAATTATTATCCACTTGCCCCACTAAAAAGAAAATTAAAGCAAGCAAAAAAGAAACCATATCTCTGCCCCCAACCCCACGTCCCCACCCCTCCTAATAGGTTTCTGAGGACACATGCAATCAACTTCATGCATAAGTGAAAATTAGATCCTAAACTGTTACTAATCCTTCTCAATTCTTTAATAAATTCCATTTTGCATTATATAGTTTATATAATACTCCCTCCGTCCCTAAAAGATTGTCACATTTTGACTTTTGTGGTCAATTACAACAAAATTTGATCACGAATTCTCACTAAACGAAAAGAAATAATATAGTCTTGTGGGACCTCGTTAGATTCGTCTCAATATATATTTTTGAAATATCAACTTATTATAATTTTTTTGCATTTAGAATAAGAGATATTTGTATTTTAAATCGTGTTTTATTGACCACCAAAAGTCAAATGTGACAATCATTTAGGGACGGAGGGAGTAGTAATTACCATCAATATTATCAAATACAATATATGTATTTATTTTATCATTATAAGTTAATATAAAAACTAATCAAATATACTTTATGCAATAATAATTTTCTTTAAATAAATTTGCATGTGCTGAATGGTACATATACATCTAGTTTTCGTAAAACGAATTGCATGAATTAGTATATTCCGCACTCATATTAATAATGAATTGGATAATGTGTCAATCAAGTGGAGATCATGTAAGGAACTTTATGTTTAATTAATTAATAAATAAGCATAAAACAAATTTATTATTATGACAACTTGTGTTTGAATATTTTACTTTCCTAACTGATCTTCATTTTTTTATATGTTAACTTTTTATAAATATTAATCCACATCGATCTTATGCTAATCTGATGTAGAAACTTTACACAAAGCTCTTCAACAGTATCTTATTTAATAATCAAAATATGCATAGTGATTACTAATTAGTGATGCTAATGTCACATAATAACAATTTGTCGATTGATGATCTCGAAAGCAATCAAATCTTCAAGTCCCATCCCATCTATCAGGTGATCTTCATTTAAAAGGTGATAATTCTTCAAGTTAACTTGAATGATAAGAAGTTGCTTCTATCTATATATATATTTCGAGTCTCAACTGATGTAAATATAGTATCAAATCTTAGTCTCGAACAACACATTCGTTTATTTGAAGGCTTACTTCAACTCGAGGGTTCGAACGAATAAAAAATTCGAAGTCTGATCCGGTTCGAGAATTTAGAATGTTCGAACGTCAAACTTTCGAAGTAAAGATTCAAATTCTAACAATAAAATATGAAAAAATGAGCCTTCAAATATCGAAATTTATAAATACTATATACATGTAAGAGCTTATCCGGGTCTTCTACTCCAATTTCGCCTAACCTAAAAATGATATTTGAGCTCGGTTCGAGAACTACATCAAGTTAAACTTTGAGAGCCAAAAACCGAACTCTACCGAATCAGAACAAGTAGTTCGAGCTTGGCTCGAGTCTAACGAAGTTGAGAATTCGAAGTTCAATTAGGCTAAAAAATTTAAAAGATTCAAGGTTCAATTCGAAAAAATTATAATCAAATTTAAGTTAATGATAAAATATCAAAAAATTGAAGAAAAAAAGTTCGAGTTACATTTTTCGAGCGGAACTGCCAAACTACATCGAATCAAAACTCAAATCTAGCCGAATTTATCAAGTCGAATAGAGTAGGTACAGAACTTTGAGGCTCTTTTACATGCCTAAAACACCGCACCGTCCTGTGAGGCGAATCAGTTCTGCTGTCTAGTTACATTATTAGCATATTTGCAAGATTAATGACTCTTTTAATTTTTTTTTCTATTAACATAAAGTTTTATGTTGCTCTTAAGCTAAGCATATGGATATATCGAATCTTAATTTAAATAATTACTACTATTATATCAAAAGGCACGTTTAATCTTAGGCTCTTAGCCTCGAGTTCGAATTCGGTGCATCAATAATTCGGTGCACCCGGTGCATCAGGTACCTATTTAAAGGTTTTACGTGGGTACTGTACCCACTTGAAACTTCATCATTGGTACTTGTACCCAAATTGTACTATAACAATGGTACAATACCACATATTTATTTTGGATTGATAAATATGTGGTATTGTACCATTGTTATAGTACAATTTGGGTACAAGTACTAATGATGAAGTTTCAAGTGGATACAGTACCCACGTGAAACCTTTAAATGGGTACCTGATGCACCTGATGCATGGAAGTATTGATGCACCCAATCTTTTCACCTTAGCCTATTAGCATGTAGGCCATTGGGTGTAAAGTTCAAAAAAAAAACACATGAAAATTTGATGTTAATTAAATCCCTAATTATATTCCAAAGTTCAAAAAAACATATTACTATATATAGTAGTTAATTATTACTATTAATTATATTCTAAAAGGCGTCCAAAATTTTTTTCAATGATTAAACTTAACCAATTTCATAATCTTAAATTATACACATACCTTTAAAATTAAACCAACATTTTCATGTTAATTAGTTATAATAAAATAAGTTAAAAATATTACAAAACTAACGTTAGAGTATAAAAAGAATAAAAAACCTTAGACAGATGTCACCAGACTATTGAGCCATCAACAATGTTATTGATTATTAGTTAAAGATATGTCAGTATGTGACTAATAAACACACTCATCTAATCTAAATTATCTCAAGTTTGGCTGACATAAAGCTTGATGAATGGAGTTATAATAGTGCAATTAGTACTTGTTTGTTAGTGTAATTCAGCCAGCGATCATTCTGTCAGACTATAATAATTAAATTTGGTGAATATTATTAACATAATGTTCTTGTAATTAAGTTTGTTAGATATCATTGACCGGTTTTAATCATACATGTTTTACCATGATAATAAAATTCTAAGTACGCTAAGCAATTGGCATATAAAAATATTAAATCATATAATTTTAAAAGTACCTCGGCCAATTAAAAGTTAACTAGCTATATGTATACTTTCAAATTATTAATTTATTAATGAAGAAAATGATATTTTTTTTAAAAAATTATTAACTTTAATAAGTATTTACCATTATTCATAATCAATTTTTAAAATATCTAAAACACATCCGTTGCATAGACTAGTAGTAAATGAAAAGATTATTAGGACGAAAACACCAACATCTTGCATGCGAATAGGTATTTAGGCAATAATTTGGTGAAATATTGCACGATTTATTTCTGATTTTGTGTGTCGTTAAACGATCGATCTCTACCGTGTAGGGTTGCTATTAAGACATATATATCTCAATTTACAACCCGTTTGACGAACCGTGAGGCCTCTAGCGGAAATTAAATTTCATCCTTACCCAATTGAAATAGCTATCGGGTCTAGTAACTTGAAAGAGTCACTTTCCCGGATATGTTAAACAATAATTATAGAAAAATAAAGATGTTCCAAGATTCTTGAAGAGAATGCAATCTAGTTTTAAATTCCATCAAAATCTAGGCAGAATCTTGCCATCTAGATATGGAATTTATTCTTGATTAAGCTCTTTAAACATACTGGATAACAGAAGAAAAATGAATATTCATTTGCTTTATTTAATTAAGTAATTAAAGTATTATATACTATAGTACAAAAAAAGTTACTAGCTAAAGCAAATGTGTCATGATCTTATGGTCTATCGTTATTAATTGATGTTTACATTGTTAATGGTGTAGTTTAATGGTGGGTTAGTTAAAGTATATATTAAAGTCAATTTATGAGCATTTTTATACCTTGTGGAGTTGTGGATGGAAATGAGTTAGTGGACATAGATAAATAAATATATACTCGATTCATTTCGTAAAGATAGTTTATTTTTAATATTTTAAAATTTTTAAGAGAAAACATTCATATTTTAGGTTTAATCGACCTTTCTACTATAATAAAATTTAAAATTAGATAAATGATTGTGATAAAATATTCTAGTTTTAATCGTCAATTCCGCTATAATGAAAGACAAATAATCTTCGTGGAACGAAGGATACAAGACTCTAACCAATATATATGGAATAAAAGATATTTTCACGACTCACGTTAATAATACCGTAAAAAGAAGCTATGAAAATATATTTGCCCGAATATGGAGTATGGAATATAATAACAATTTGTGTGTATCATTTAAAAGCAGCCACCTTTTTTTATTTTTAGTGCTTCTCTATAGCTTTTAAAAATTGCCCATTTCTTGGAGTTTCTTGATTTAGCCAACCACGTTAAGCTTTCTTTATTACAATAGTTTTGTTAAATGAAGCAGCAAATTAAGCTTCTTCATATTGAGACAACTGTACATAATCAGTAATAAGTTGACTGTTTTTCATCAAGGTTATAAGAGGTTTGAGCTTAAGGGGTGTTTCATTACAAGCCACATAAACACTTAGCTTCATTATCTTCAAGAATTAAAGTTGGTTTTGCCGCCAAAATTGGTTCATCTTCTTTCTTGTATGTGCTTCTTTTCATTTGCTTATAGTTTTCTTCCTGTTTGATTATTCTACTTTTTCATAGGTGTGTGTATGTGTTTGGTTAAGGCTCTAGAGTGTCTTTAAGAAGTGATCATCAATCAATCTTTGCATGTTTCACTTTTACTCATCTGTCAATTCGGAAACATCCTCCCGATTATCATAAGGACGAGGTTGCGTACTATTTGACTCTAAGCGGAAGCCTCTTTTGAGGCGTTGGGGGCATGTAACATGTTCATAATGATCCAAAACTAATAGTTCCTGTTTTTTTGGTTCCCCTGTAGTCTTATTTGAGTGTAATAGTAACGTTATTGATGATTAAGCACAAACTGTTCTGTAAAGGCCATGAAGGTAGGATTGCATTTGTTTTATAAAGATGATCAACAGTGGTACCAACTTACTCCCTATGACTCTACTCGAACCTGAACTTTCGATTAGAGATGAAGCGTCTTACAAAAATGTTATGAAGGTTGAACTAAATGCACTTGCTTGCCTTCCTATTAGGTAGTATGACATCCACAGCAGCTCAGTTTGCTCCTTCAAGAGGAATGGGTATATACGAACCACTCTATCAGATGAACATGTGGGAGGATGCTTTTAGAGGTGATATGAGCCCTCCTCGAGGAACAAGTATAGTGGCACAAGAAGATTTAAGGCTAGAGAACAAGGTGAATAATTGGAAAATCCTTTGCATGATTATGTATGAGCGTTAAAGCTCTTGCTATACAAGAGGTTTCGTGAAGGCTGGATCGCTTCTGGTCTTATTTTAGCACATCTGTTGTTCTTGAAAAAGGATTATGTCGCGTGGATATCATATTAATTGTACTAACGTTTAGAGTTTTTGTTTCTTGGTCCGACTGATTCATCATTTTTTCATTTATGTAGTCAGAGAGTACTTCACAGGACCCTCTTGGTCCTTCTGGAGATATTGAAGATGTAAGAAGCCTTTCAGAAAAGGTATAACATTGCAACCAGTAGTTTTTTTTATTGAGAACATTCATTGCTGTTTCACTATATATTAGACAACAGCCCCCCCCCTCCCCTACCCCATTGGAGCATGTCGATAAGACCTGTCAGCGTAGGTTATGGTGTCAACGGCTTAATTGTGTCCGTGGCAAAAATATAGTCATATAATTGAACTCTGCATAATTTTACACTACTGGTGTGTATTCTTGATCGTGTTCCCTCAAACCAGGTTCAACGACGTTTGGCTCAAAATCGTGAAGCTGCTAGAAAAAGCCGTTTGCGTAAGAAGGTATTTGCTGTACAATCTTTTTTGATATAAGATCAAATTTTGAAGTAAGAAAGTCCTTCTTCATTTTCTTTAGTTATTCCTTTATTGAGTTTGTTAAATTTATTTCTTGAAGGCATATATTCAACAACTGGAAACAAGTCGATTGAAACTGGCTCAAATGGAACTAGAACTAGAGCGAGTTAGGCAACAGGTAGGGGATGAAGGTCAAATATTTATTCCAAATCATTTATTTGGTACCACAACTTTTATAGTGTTTGCGTGATCTACATATTGCAGCGCATGTATATTGGAGGCGCATCAGGATCTATGGGATTCGGTGGATCTGGGAATCCAGGTATGACTGTTGAACAAACATTTAGTACTCCAGGATACATTAAAATTCCCATTATATATCCTTATTTGCATTTAATATTTTTCGGATCCACACAGAGAGTTTTTATGCACTGATTTATTTTTCTGTTTTTATCGTGTTCCCATCACTTTGATAAGAGAATCAGTATTTTAGGGTGCATCAGAATATTTATTATTGATTTGATGTCGTTTTGGTGCTTTCGGCTAAGTCATATTTTCTGAATGGTTAATACATTGTAGTGATAGCTGCATTTGAGATGGAATATGCTCAGTGGGTTGAGGAACATCAAAGAAAAAATTCCCAACTTAAAACTGTTCTGCAGTCTCCCATAAGTGATGTTGAGCTCCAAATGCTTGTCGAAACCTTCCTAGGACACTATTATGATCTTTTTCGGATGAAAGCTGCAGCTGCCAGGGCCGACGTTTTCTACTTATTATCAGGAATGTGGAGATCTCCAGTGGAGCGCTTTTTCCTTTGGATTGGAGGGTTCAAGCCATCTGAGATCATAAATGTAAATACTTTCATGCATTCGAGTTCTTACAATACAGTTCGATTTTCTTCCGAATTGAAACAACAACGTCTTATTATAATTCCTTTCGAATTCTGAACAGGTTATATTACCACAACTTCAGCCCTTAACGGAGCAACAACAAATAGATGTTGGTAATTTAAGACATTCCTGTCAACAAGCTGAGGATGCTCTCTCCCAGGGAATGGATAAGCTTCAACAAACTCTTTCCCACAGCATTACACTTGGTTCTATACCTATCGAAAATTATGGTTCTCGCCTAACTTCTGCTGTGGAGAAACTAGAATCAATGGAGAGCTTCATTAATCAGGTGACACGTCGCACATTAACTTGATAATTCTACATTTACCGAAATCAAGTTACACGTATAAAAGGTTATTAGATCATTTATAGCTATCGTTTAATTTGGACTTGTATATTAATAGGGGGATCATCTTCGTCAGCAAGCCCTGCACCAAATATGCCGTATCCTGACTACTCGACAAGCAGCAAGGGGGTTACTTGCATTTGGAGAGTATTTTCAACGTCTTCGGGCTCTAAGTTCTCTTTGGGCGGCTCGCCCTCGCAGGAATATTTTCAACTGCTAGGTGTAGTTTGTTAGTCTTTGTTGTCAATTACCTATGCATATAATAGGAAAACAAGGTTGAGAACTTGAGATAGCATAACCAATTATTTAAAAGTCATTCTAATAACCATCTTAAGCTATTTCATAAAGGATGATTGTTTGGAGATGCAACATAACAAGTTCATTCCTCAACAGAATTCATCTTCTTCCCTTTTTGATTCCTGCTAGACTCCCTGTATATGAGCAGAGCTTCTTCCATGACTTTAGGCTGTGTCATAAATTCAACACCCGCATCTTTAATTATTACAAATTTTGCCTCAAAATCTAATTATATGTGCATTTCCGATTTTGCCCTTACCTGGTCAATTTACTTTTTTGGCGAAAAAAATACTTCAGGGGGCGGAATGAAAAAAATAGGGGGTAAATTAAAAAGATAAATCATTCAGGGGTAAATTGAAAAGATAAATCATTCTGGGGGCAAATTGAAAGAGTCTCAATACTTCAGGAGGCCAAAAAAAAATAAGCCTAGATTAATAATAAAACTAATTGCATGAATTAGTATATTCCACACTCATATTAATAATGAATTGTGGATTATATGTCACTTAGGTGGAGATTTGTAAGGAATTTTCTGTTCCATTAATTAATTATTAAGCATAAAACAAATTTGGCTTATTCTCATCTTGCCCCTTATAGTATCGTTTTCGTTTCAGATTGCCCCCTATACTATCAATCGTTTCAGATTGCCCCCTGATCTCCTTTTTTTCAGTTTTAAAAGATAAAATGACTATGGTACCCCTGTCACTATTACAAAATAGAGAGGACAATATTAACATATTTTAATTAATTAAAATTAAACTCCAACTCCTTCTTCTTCAACACACCCCACCCCCACCCCCAACTCCCAAAAAATTAAAGACCATAATTCTTGCTTTTTTTCTTTTTGTCATTTTTTACGATCTAAATTTTGGCTTCTAGTATATCATCTATCACATGATATAGAATTCCAACTGCTCGGCCGTATTTCCGCAGCCAGTCGATCTCTTCAGCTGAAGCACCACCCAACAACCCTCCACAAACTGCGGAACATCCATCCATTTTCCCGAACTTCTTTTCTTGGACAAAACTGATGGAATTGGGCTAGGCACATTGTAATGTGTCTCTGTCCTAACATTAAAGGCCATGATGATAATTAAATCAAGTGAGACAAAATGACAATGCAAAGCATCCATTACAAAAACACCCCATATTCTTTTATGAGGCAAAGAGTAGGCAAAATCATTAATCTTTTTCCAAAAATTCGACTTCAAAATCATCAAACTTCTACTAATATTTATGCCATTGTTAATGGTTTCTTGAGTCTTGATAATTGCAGAGGAGGGAGGGGGGAGATTTATTCATTTGTATATGAATGGATAAGGTAAAGAAAGAGGTGAGCTTCTTATCATCAAAGTAGAGCCAACAGTTTGGCACTATCTGTTAGTTTGTGTCTTTGTGTTACTGGTGCCTATTATCATCAATCTTTAATTTTTTTGGAGCCTATTATCATCATTCTTTAATTTTTTTGGAGTAGGCGGGGGGAGAGGATAGGGTGTGTTGAAGAAGGAGTTGAAGTTTAATTTTAATTATTTAAAATATGTTGATATTGCTCCCTATAGACAGGGGTACCATAGTCATTTTATTTTTTAAAATTGAAAAAAATGAGTCTAAGGGGCAATCTGAAACGATTAATAGTATAGGGGGCAATCTGAAACAAAAACGATACTATAGGGGGCAAAATGCGAATAAGCCAACAAATTTATTATTATAACAACTTATATGTGAATATATCCAATTAAATATTCAGTTATTCACCACCATCTTCTATTTCATGAAATTCAGCCACAAGTTGTTGAGACATGGCAACGCTGTCCAAACACGCGCTGCCCCCATTTCCGAGTCGACCTCCAAATGACTCATTTCCAACTAAACCCAACTCTTTATCTTCACCAACTTCATCAACAAATCACATCGAACTCACCCCCTTACTACACTCTACTACGATTTCCATCACCCAGAACCTCCCATTACTTCAAGAACCAATAAGCTCCGCCGCTTACGCCTCCATAATCGAAGCTTGTGATAGTCCTATTGAATGCAAACAAGTCCATGCTCACGCAATCAAGAATGGGTTTAATGGGCACGAGTTTGTTGAGACTAAGTTGCTACAAGGGTATGGCAAATGTGGGTGTTCTTGGGATGCGGCTCAACTGTTTGATAAAATGCCTGACAGGAATTTATATACTTGGGTAGCTATTTTGAATGTGTATTTGGATGATGGGAGTTATGAGGAGGCTTTTTATATTTTTCTTGATTTGTTGGCTGAGGATGTTCTGTTGGAATTCTTTGTGTTTCCGGTGGTGTTGAAGATATGTTGTGGTCATGGAGGGGTTGAGTTAGGGAGACAGTTACATGGTGTTTTGCTAAGGCATGGATTTTCGGAAAATGTGTATGTGGGAAATGCCTTGATTGATATGTATGGTAAATGTGGGAGCTTTGATGAAGCTAGGGCAGTGTTGAGGAATATGCGAGTGAGGGATCGTGTTTCCTGGAACTCCATGGTGACTGCATGCGCAGCTAATGGTTTGGTTCACGAAGCACTGGAATTTCTTGAGAATATGTATTTAGAGGACAAGTTGAAGCCTAATGTTGTAACATGGAGTGCGATAATTGGTGGATTTGCTCAGAATGGTTTCGACGAGGAAGCCGTTGAGATGCTATGTAGAATGGTAGCAGAAGGGTTTGAACCAAATGCACGCACACTAGCTAGTGTCCTTCCTGCTTGTGCTAGACTGAGAAGTCTAGAGTTGGGAAAGGAAATTCATGGATATATAATGAGACGTAGATTCATGTCCAACCCATTTGTGGTTAATGGACTAACTGATTTATATAGAAGGTGCCGGGATATGCGAAGTGCTTTTAGTGTTTTCTCAATCTTCTCATTGAAAAATGAGGTCTCTTACAATACATTGATTGTTGGATATTGTGAGAATGGGGATGTTGAGAAGGCGAAATATATTTTTGATCAGATGGAACTGGAAGGGAAAAAGAAAGCTACAATTTCATGGAATTCAATGATTTCAGGGTATGTGGCTAACTCAATGTTTGATGAAGCTTTGTGCATGTTCTTAGATTTGGTTAGTGAAAACAACGCAAAAGTTGATTCTTATACTTTTGGGAGTGTTCTGTCTGCTTGTGCTAACATCTCTTCGTTAAGATGTGGGAAGGTTGTGCATTCCCGAGCAATTGTAGGAGGTCTTAATTCTAACTCATTTGTTGGTGGGGCTTTGGTAGATATGTATTGTAAGTGCCAAGATCTTGATGCTGCTTTAAAAGCTTTTGATGAAGTTAAAGAGAAGGACATAGCGACGTGGAATGCTCTAGTATCTGGCTATGCTCGTTGTGATCAGTTTGAAAGTATTCACAGCCTTCTTCAACATATGAAAGAAGATGTATTTGAACCTACTGCATTTACTTTTAATGGTATCATTGCAGGTTATATAGAGAATGAGCGTAATGAGATGGCCCTGAAGTTGTTCTCAGAGATGCAGGCGTCAAACTGTTTCCCCGACATTTACACAGTTGGAATGATATTAGCAGTATGTGCCAAGTTGGCTTCTGTAAAGCGAGGTAAACAAGTTCATAGTTACGCAATCAAACTTGGATATGAAGCAGATTCCTTTATTGAGGCAGCCCTTTTAGACATGTACGCAAAATGTGGAACCATAAGGGATGCGAGCCTTGTCTATAGTCAGATACATGACTTGAGTTTGGTGACCCAAAATGCAATGCTTACTGCATATGCAGTGCACGGGCAAGGAGAAGAAGGAATTGGATTTTTCCGCACTTTGTTAGCTGAAGGTTTCAGACCAGATGATGTAACTTTTTTGTCAGTTCTATCTTCCTGTGTGCATGCCGGATCAGTGGAGACAGGATGCGAGTTCTTTAATTTGATGAGGCACTATGGCGTGAGACCGACACTGAAACACTACACATGTATGGTTGATCTTCTAAGCCGAGCAGGACAGCTTAACAAAGCCTACAATGTTATCAAGAAAATGCCCATGGCCCCTGATTCTGTGATATGGGGTGCTTTGCTTGGAGGCTGTGTCAAACATAGGGCTGTCGACATTGGTGAATTAGCTGCAAAAAAGCTCATAGAACTTGAACCAGACGTCGCTGGAAATTATGTCATGCTAGCAAACTTATATGCTATTTCTGGTCGATGGACTGATCTTGGAACTACAAGACAGGCCATCAACGACAAACAAATTTATAAAAGCCCAGGATGCAGTTGGATTGAAGATAAAGATGGTATTCATAAGTTTGTAGCATCGGACAAGTCTCATGATAGAACAACAGAGATATATTCCATGTTAGATTGCTTGAGAAATGACATGAAGCTCCTACATACTATTATGGACAGAACTGTGTGAATAGCCTCTTTTAGCTCTCGAGTCTTAGGATCTATAGTTGTAGGTGCAGTTTCAAACTTCTGTGGTAGTTGAAGGGGCAAAGTGAAAATAATAATGACATTAATAATGGCATTCTCCAAAATATTTCAAAGCCATTAGTATTCAAATATTTACTAAAATTATATTTTCAAGTAAATACTGTAATGTCATTTTTAAATATTATAATATATATATTTGGGACACATCAATATATGTTAATGACAATATATCAATTAATTAAAAATATGTATTTAATTAGTACTTAAATATTAGTTATTTTTTAGGAATATGTATAAATTAATATAAGTATATATTTTATAATATTGTTTAGAATTAATTATATCTTAATACTAATTTAAAGTTAATTTATTATAGTATTACTTTGAATTTACTAAATATTACAATATAATTTTAATAATTAGTACTAATTATTTTAAAATATAGTTCAAATAAATATGTTAATATTATATTATGTGACTATTTTATATTACTTTATTCTTATTATCATATATTTAATATGTTAGGTAAAGTTATCATTTCTATAGTATAGGAAATGAAATAATCAACTGATTCGAAACCATCCATTTTCCATGTGTATTACTTTCGGACAATTACTCCATCAATTCCAAATCTATTCTTTTATCGTCATTATTTTAGTAATTGTTATTCATTTATTACAATATGTTTTCGCATCAATTTGATGACTTGACTATTGACCAAAATATTAAATAGTTCAAAAATTACCTTTAAGATATAATTATAATAAATACTTTAACATTAATTTTACTAACTCTAAATTCATTCCTTCGTACCTAACATAATCTAACTAATTCAATCAACTTTAGTTTTATTCCATTCTGACATACCAAAGCAACCTTAATACTTAGTAGGTACTAATTTCTATCCATTATCACAAATTATTAACATTTGATGAGAGGGGCAGATCCCACTTACTTCACACTAATTCATTTGAATCACACTAATCTATTATTGTTGACTAAAATATCTGATCTGTTATATACAATAGTAAAATTTCGTTATGAAATGATTATTTTGCTTTCCTATTTGCAAATGTAATAAAAAAAATACTTAAATTGGGGTAAAATAGTCATTAATACCGAAGAAAAACACTACTATTGTGTTGTGTGTATAGTGTTGCCCCTAAACTATGTACGCTCATTCTAATTGCTAAACTAAACTAATAAACTATAATAATGAGTGTTGACGTATGTTGTTTGCAAAATGCCTCATTACACTAATTAAGTCACCATTCACCAACAATGGCAACAAGAAGCTAAAATGGGACGCCCTCATCAGCTTCCTAGCCGCAAACTCATCGTGCCCAGATCGCCACCGCTCGGGTCGGCAATCGGCATCCCCTCTCTTGTCTCCCTATATTCTACTTGTTCTTCAAGTAAGATTGTGATAAAAATTTGTAATTGCTAAAAATTGTGGTAATAATTTTGTGTTTTGGTGACTGAATAATTTGGTAAATTTTATTGATATATACGTATAAGTTGTCCTAGTGACATTAGTTTCTCTTTATGATGTGGTTTGGCTACTTCTATTCTAATAACATATACTGTACTAGGATATTATTTAAAGTTATTTATTGAAATTTTGGTAATAAATATGTACACTAACTACCTACTTTGGATAAAAGTTCACCGTATGTCTATTTGGGATTTTTTTAAAAGTTTAGGTGTTCAGATGAAATTAAGCCTTCAGTTTTTTACGCAAGTGAAGGTAAAAAAGGTAAATTGTGTTAGATTTGTATATCACGAGAATTATATTAAATTTAATTAGAATGCCTAGAAAGATAATTATTTGAATTAGAGGTGGTATTTTTACGTATTGAACCTCCTTATGTTTTTAACCAGTTTTAGAAAATTTTCACAAGAAAACATCAGTTGCAAATTTATCAATATTTGTTAATGTAAATATCAATAAACAAAAAGACTTATTAATTTTTCGAACCATGTTAACATTTTAGGTAGATCCGCCCTGTTTGATGACTTTACCACATAATATTACAAAAATTTCATTATTCGCCATAGAATGAGTTGACCGTTGACAAAATATTAACATCGACAAGATTAACTGGGCAACTCAATCGACCAAAATATTTGAATTACGCTCCACAGAAAAAAAAAAATAATAACAATAATGATAAGAAATAATTATATTAAGTAATTAATAATAAAAATTTGATCAACATAATTAATAATAAAATTGACCAATTATTTAATAATAATAGTCTAAATTAATAATATTATTGACTAATTAGAAATAATAATTAGTTAAATCACTTAGTAACAATAATAATTAATAAATAATAAGAGAGCTAATTCCACTTTCCAGCATCACTATATATTGATAATACGAGAATCCTATAAATAGTTCAGTTTGTTTGAAACAAATTAGCCATGGCAAAAGCTTCAAGAAACTTGCAACTTCCCATTTTATTTGTTCTGTATTATTCATTTGCATTCATTGCAATTTCGAGTGCAAAGAGTATCACCAACTCAAAGTTACTTAAAAAGGACAAAAGTGGAAGGAACTTACCTATTCGTGCTGCTAATCTTGGAGGTTGGCTGGTCGTTGAAAGCTGGATCACGCCATCTCTTTTTGATGGCATCCCTAATAAAGATTTATTGGTGAGTACGTTTTATCAATGTTGTATTGGGTACAGACATGCATCTTCTATTTTTTAGTCAACGAAAAGTGTCCAACGTACGTATCATACTTCAACTATGTGTGTGCGTTCGTTAGCACATCTGAGCATGTGTTGCACATTTTGCCATGGAAATAGGCTTGGCCAACATTTTATCAACAAGATACCAATTTATTTGAGAAAATATATTTTCAGTTTTAACTATTAATTTTAGGATGGTACTCAACTACAACTTAAATCAACATCAATTGGAAAGTACTTGAGTGCTCAATCAGAAGGAGGAAATGTTGTAGTTGCCAAGAAAACCTCTGCTTCACAATGGGAATCATTCAGTGTATGTATATATTTGTGTATTCAACTAATCATATGATTCACTTCATTCTTTTTTTTATGTAGTTTCTAATCAAACTTTTTCATATATATTTGCAGTTATGGAGGGTACGAGAGAATGTTTTCTATTTGAGGGTGTTTAACAAACAATTTTTGGGACTGAATCCTGATGGATTTATAGTAGCTACAGAAAATACACCTTCTTCGTCTCAACAATTTTTGATTGAGAGGAATCCTAAAGACCCGACCCGTGTGAGAATCATGGCATCTAATGGTCGATATATACAGGTATGTTTCTAAAAATTTATTAGTGTATATACCTAATTCAATTATCTCTCGAGTAAGAACAAAGGCAAGTATGGATTATCTTGTCCGATGACATTTAATAATACTCACTCTCAATTGCATGATAAATATAAAAAAGGAATGATCTTTTTTATTACATGTAGGTAAACGAAGAAGAGATTATCACTGCTGATTCCCCGGGGAGTGATGGATGGGGCGATGATGACCCTTCTATTTTCAAAATGAATATCACCAAAACCTTGCGAGGAGAATTTCAAGTAACTAACGGATATGGACCAGTGAAAGCAACACAAGTTATGAGGGTAAGAGACGAAGAGTGGTGATATCTCCTATTGAGAATTTTTTGTCCTAATTGATATCTCAGCCTCTCAGGGATATATATTAGTTGTGATCATGTCCCGTATTCGAGTTCTTGCATACTACTGGATTTAAAAAAAGAAATTGATGTCTCGTGTTATATTAGCTAGCATATTCATCAATATATTTTTTCCACAGGAACATTGGGATACATTTATAGTTGAAAAGGACTTCGAATTTATGTCGAGAAATGGACTAAATGCTGTGAGAATCCCTGTTGGTTGGTGGATAGCTTATGATCCATCACCCCCTGAGCCTTATGTTAGTGGGTCTTTGGCGACCTTAGACAAGGCTTTCGTGTGGGCAAGGTACACAATTGTGAACTCCCAAGCAGACACATACATACAACAATTTCTCTCATTAATCATATACGAGATAGTTGATTGATATAGTATTGAACAACTCGCCTGTCTCTTTGTGACATTTAAATCTCATATAGATTATCATGTACATATATGCTAATAGATTGAAATTCTTGGAATAGGAAATATGGTCTTAAAGTGATACTTGACCTACACACTGCACCTAGAGCACAAAATCTTTGGGACCATAGCTCCCGGAGGGATGACTTCGGAGTGTGGGGAGAGACGGATGAGAGCATCCAACAAACTGTTGCAGTGATAGAATTCCTAACCGCTAGGTATGTTACTGAAACAACTAGAGGACTTCGTTTGTTTTTCAATTTTTGTGGCACATCTAATTTGTCAATTGAACATCGAATGTCTAATTGAACCAACTTCGGGCACTAATTTCGTATGTTGTTTTTTTTGGTAAGTATGGATAGTTGGGTATGGTATTCATATAGTCGACCTATATTTAACGAGTATGGTTTTGTTTGGGTACTAGAGAAGTGTTGTCTACAATTCCATGTTAGGCGTCCATTAAAAGGTAATATATGATTATGAAATTAACTATTTTCTATCTTGAATGGCAGATATGCAAAGCAACCAAATCTTTGCGCAGTTGAATTGTTGAACGAACCATATGATCCTGATGTACCTCTTGAAACCTTAAAGAAGTATTACAAAGCTGCCTACAACGTTGTACGAAAACATTCTAAAAAAGTTTATGTTATGTTGAATAATCGAATAAATATTCATGGACGTTGCAACGAGACAGAGCTCCTACCTTTCGCCACTGGACTCAAACGAGTAGTAATTGATGTCCATTATTACAATGCCGCCTACATCCATAATACTGTCGACGAAAATATTGACGTTATCAAGAGAATCAGGACAGCTCAATTGAGTGAAATCATCAGACCAAATGGACCTCTTATTCTTGTTGGTAATTAGTCTTCCAACTCAAATTATTTGACGTTTTTATTTTGTTTGAAACTTCTTAAACATGAATACGCCATATTTCAGCTTCTGAAATTCCCGCAAAAGCGGGATAGTAAGAAACCTTAAACATTATAATTCATTTGAAACTTGTTGTTTTAGGAGATCGTACGTGTTGGAGTTTGACTACATTATTTTTTTCATGCATCCGAGAATATAAAATTGGTATCACTGAAATCGTTTTCCAGAAATACTTCAAAAATAGTATGTTTTTGTAATTTTAGTAATGTATATCAAATTATGTGATGACTAAAGTTGCGTTTTAAAAATCGTGAGGTGAAATTGATATTTGTTTTGATATTGATACTAGGGGAATGGGTGAATGAGTGGTTACCAGAGAATGCTACAAAGGCAGATTACCAAAGGTTCGATAAAGTGCAACAAGAGGTATATAGTAAGGCAACATTTGGTTGGGCTTACTACACTTATAAAAGTAACGAGAAACATTGGAGCTTAGAGTGGATGATAAAAAATGGTTACGTAAAAATAAATTAGTTTTTTAAATGGGCGTCGACTCAAATATATTGAACATTTCAGAGTTTATATTTCAGAGGTATTGCTTTTGGTGAATCTTTTGGAGACTTTGTAATCACTTCCTGCAATAAACATCAGCTTTTATTTATATTTATTTACATATCTATATGTAGATCTCTTTATGTATTATGAAAGTTGATACTTTTTTCATGAATGTCTTTAACTATTATATATGTGAAAGATTTATATAATAGGGAGTAAATTATAAGGAGTATTACAAGTGTTATATTATGGCAAAAGGCATCGGACATCATTAACATTTACTTTTTTCCACTTTTACCACCTATGTTCACTTTCGACCCAAATACGTCACTCATGTTTGAATGCAGTGCAAGTCGACCCAAACACAGCAATAACAAATAGATGTTGGTAATTTAAGGCATTCCTGTCAACAAGCTAAGGATGCATAATCATATGTTTAAAAGTCATTATAAATCCAATGTAACCTTCTAAGGATATTTTATAAAAGCGCTCTTGCTAGTGACTAGAAGATCCTCGATTTGAAACTCAGTTCGTCGCAACCTTACAAAAGAAAAAAGTATTTCATAAGGAGTGATTGCTTGCAGATGCAACTCTCCTTTCTTGCTCGACTCCGACTCTTTCTGTATATTAGCAGAGCTTCTTCCTTGACCTTAGGGTGTGTCATGCATTCAACTCTCTTCCTCCAACAGGGATGTGTAGAAATAAAGCCTCGCGCCACGATTGATCTTCGCTCGAACTGCCCACTCTCTCAATCACAAGGGGAGCTACCTGCGCGGATCATAGCCAGCCGAAGCCATCAACAGCAGTCCGATGTAATCTGCTTCCAACTCCCTCTTCCGCATAGAGTGGTACGCAACTAAAAGAAAAGATTGTATGATGATCGCTTTTTTTTTTTTTTTTTTGTAAATTAGCGATTGTATGCTGATCGTTGGACTTATATATAAAGGAACATTGAAATAATACAAACCAACACTGTTACACATATCCACAATAAGAATAGGCATGTGAAATTTGCATATTCTTCTGCATAAATGTCGAGTCAGTATGTGTGCAACCTCAGCATCTAATTACATGGTTGCACGTTAGTCCCCGAAAGTGGCCAAAAAGTTGCAGTTTATTCCCATGTCAAGTGTTTCGTTAACATTTCCGTTAACATTTCATCTCAACCACCACTAGTCCAGAACACCACCGCTCGCGGGTTGGCATCCCCTCTCTTGTGTCCCTATATTCATTCTACTTGTTCTTCAAGTAAGATTGTGATAAAAATTAGTAATTGCTAAAATATTGAGAAAATGATTTAGTGTTTTGGTGACTTAATAGTTTGGTAAATTTTATTGATATATACATATATGTTGGTGAGTTTAATGATATATACATATATGTTGTCCTAGTGAAATTAATTTCTCTTTATAATGTGGTTTATTGGCTACTTCTATTTTAATAACATAATAGGATATTACTTAAAGTTATATTTCAATTGTTTTTTTAAAAAAATTAACTTTTAGAAAAATGCAAAAAAAATAAAAAAATTAACTTTTTTCAGTTAATAAATAGAAAAATAAATGTTTTATTTTAATTCTTAAATTTTTTTTTAAAACAAGTGAAAAAAATTAAAAATTCAACTTTTTTATATAAAAAAAAGATAACTAAATGTCTATAAATGTGAACGAAAAAAATTGCCCTCGTTAAAAACTTTCAAAATGCACCCAAAATCTTTCAAAACGGCCCTATGACCAAGTTTTCCCAAAAAAATGCAGTTGAGTGATCTAACATGGTCCATTTTAAATGAAGGTGATCGAACTGAAAATATTAGATACTTTTAGTGATCTTTGATGCCATTAACGTTTAAAATTATAGTAATAAACATGTACATTAAGTAATAGTTACATGTTTCAGAGTTTTATGCAAATAAAGGTATAAGGGGAAAAAGGTAAATTGTGTTTTGATTTGTATAAAACGAGAATTATATTGAATTTAATAAGAATGTCTAGAAATACAATTATTTTGGATTAAAGGTAGTATTTTTGAGTATTGATTCTCGTGGTGTTTCAGCGAGTTGTAGAAAATGATTACTAGAAACATCAGTTGTAAATTCATTAATACTAGCCGTTTGTACACAGTCCAGCATGTGATAATTCATTTTATTCACAATTGCATTTTTGTATAATTTATTTGTTATTATTAAAATTTGTAACATATATGATAAAATATCAAAAAAAATTGTATACAATTGGAAAATGAATTTAAAGAAATATGAATGCATCGATATTAAATATAAAAAATACTACTAGTATTAGTTAAAAATTACATGATGAGTAATTAAAATATAAATGGAGGTTATTTTTAATATCAAGAAATGCTATTTTCTAATTGGTTAGAAAATATAACGGGGCTTCAAATAAAATAACTAATTCCCCCCTTCCTACATTATATATGGTACTCCCTCCGTCCCTAAAAGATTGTCCACATTTTGACCTTTGGTGGTCAACAAAACACGATTTAAAACATAAATATTTATTATTCTACTTGCAAAAAAATTATAAAAAGTTAATATTTTAAAAATATATATTGAGACGAATCTAACAAGGTCCCACGAGACTATATTATTTCTTATCGTTTAATAGGAATTCATGATTAAATTTTGTAATGTTTGACTAGCAAAAATCAAAATGTGACAATCTTTTACGGACAGAGGGAGTATTATATATGGTATAGAAGATTATATATGGTATAGATTTATTAATGTCGGTATCCTTTAAATAAACAAAAAAATTATTGATTTTTCGAACCATCTTAAATAAACAAAAAAATTATTGATTTTTCGAACCATCTTAACATTTTGCTTGATTTTGCTTGATCCGCCCCTGTTTGATGACTTTACCAAATAAATTACAACAATTTCATTCTTCCCCATAGAATTTGATGAGTTGACCGTTGACAAAATATTAACATTGACAAGATTAACTGGGCAACTCAATTGACCAAAATATTTGAATTACGTTACAAAAAATAATAATAAAATTATAATAATAATAATTATTATTATTATAATAATAGGTATTGATTACATTAAGTATTTAATAGATACGCTAGATATATAATATAATCAAACATAATTAATATTAAAAATTGATCAACATGATTAATAATAAAATTGACCAACTATTTAATAATAGTCCCAATTAATAATATTATTGACCAACTAGAAATAATAATTAGTTAATTGATTGCTTAGTAATAACAATACTAATTAATAGACAATAAGAGAACTAATTCCAATTTCCAGCATCACTAGTTCACTACATATTGATGATACGAGAATCCTCGAAATAGTTCATTTTGTTTGAAACAAAATAGCCATGGCAAAAGCTTCAAGAAACTTGAACTTTCCCATTTTATTTCTCCTGTATTGTTCATTTACATTCATTGCAATTTCGAGTGCAAAGAGTATCACCAACTCGAAGTTACCTAAAAAGGACAAAAGTGGAAGGAACTTGTCTATTCGTGCTGCTAATCTTGGAGGTTGGCTGGTCGTTGAAAGCTGGATCACGCCATCTCTTTTTTATGGCATCCCTAATAAGGATTTATTGGTTAGTACGTTTTATCAATGTTTTATAGGGCAGAGACATGCATCCTCTATTTTTTAGTCAATGAAAAGTGTCCAACGAACGAATCATATGTTACACTATATATGTGAGTGCGTTTGTTAGCACATCCGAGCATGTGTTGTACACTTTGTCATGGAAATAGGCTTGGCCAACATTTTGTCGACAACATACCAATTTTCATTTTTAAATATTATTTTTAGGATGGTACTCAACTACAACTTAAATCAACATCAATTGGAAAGTACTTGAGTGCTGAATCAGGAGGAGGAAATATTGTAGTTGCCAATAGAACCTCTGCTTCAGAATGGGAAACATTCAGAGTATGTATATATTTGTGTATTCAACTAATCATATGATTCACTTCATTATTTTTTTTATGTATTTTCCAATCAAACTTTTTCATATATATTTGCAGTTATGGAGGGTACGAGACAATGTTTTCTATTTGAGGGTGTTTAACAAACAATT
Source organism: Echium plantagineum (assembly GCA_003412495.2). NCBI lineage: Eukaryota > Viridiplantae > Streptophyta > Magnoliopsida > Boraginales > Boraginaceae > Echium > Echium plantagineum. Next base: position 31,815,392 of record CM016567.1, read on the forward strand.
TTTAGGACTGAATTCTGATGGATTTATAGTAGCTACAGAAAATACACCTTCTTCATCTCTACAATTTTTGATTGAGAGGGATCCTAAAGACCCGACCCGTGTGAGAATCATGGCATCTAACGGTCGATATATACAGGTTATATTTCTAAAAAATACTAGTGTACATACCTATTTCAATTATCTCTTGACTGAGAACAAATTAAGGCGAGTGTCGGATTCTCTGGTCTCAATTGCATAATAAAAATAAAAAAAGGAATACTTTTCTTATTATTACATGTAGGTAAAAAAAGAAGAGCTTATTACTGCTGATTCCATGGGGAGTGATGGATGGGGCGATGATGACCCTTCTATTTTCAAAATGAATATCACCAAAACCATGCGGGGAGAATTTCAAGTAACTAACGGATATGGACCAGTGAAAGCAACACAAGTTATGAGGGTAAGAGGCGAAGAGTGGTATTATCTATAAATGAAAATTTCTTGTCATAATTGATTTCTCACGGATATTACTCATGATCATGTCCCGAATTCTAGTTCTTGCATACTTTATGATTGGATTTTAAAGAAGAAATTGACGTCTCGAGTTATATTAGCTAGCATAATCATCTCTATATTTTGTTCGACAGGATCATTGGGATACATTTATAGTAGAAAAGGACTTCGAATTTATGTCAAAAAATGGACTAAATACTGTGAGAATCCCTGTTGGTTGGTGGATAGCTCATGATCCATCACCCCCTCAGCCTTTTGTTGGTGGCTCCTTGCAATACTTAGACAAGGCTTTCGTATGGGCGAGGTATGAACCCCCAAACCGATACATACATACCGTTTAGTCTCTCACTGATTAGTTACAATCAAATTGATCTATGTTTGACGATTGATTCGTTATTTTGTATGATATATTGATAAAAATAGGAAATATGGTCTTAAATTGATAATCGACCTACACGCTGCACCTGGAGTACAAAGTTCGTGGGAGCATAGCGGCTCTAGAGATGGCTCATATGCATGGGGAGAGACTGATGAGAGCATCCAACAAACTGTTGCAATCATAGAATTTCTAGCGGCTAGGTACGTTAAACATTGCGACTTCTAATTAAACAAATATTGGTACGATTCATAGAGTCGACCACACTTAATCGAGTTAGGTTATATATGATCTATGAGATTAACTATTATCTTCTATCTTGATGGCAGATATGCAAAGCATCCAAGTCTTCTAGCAATTGAATTGTTAAACGAACCATTACATCCTGGAGTACCTCTTGAAACCTTAAAAAAGTACTATAAAGTTGCCTACAAAGTTGTAAGAAAACATTCTAAAAAAACTTATGTTATGATGAGTAATCGACTATCTCTTGGGGGACGTTCGGACGAGACAGAGCTTTTGTCTTTTGCTAGTGGACTCAAACGAGCAGTAATCGATGTCCATTATTACAATCCAGCCTACCCAGCTAATACCTTTGAGGAAAATATCGACATTGTCAAGAGAATCAGGGCAGCTCAAATAAGGGAACTCATCAAACCAAATGGACCACTTATTTTTGTTGGTAATTACTCCTCCAACTTAAATTAATTGACGTTTTTTCTTTTGTTAGAAACTTTTACCATGAATATGGCATAATATTTCTCAAGAGCCTCGCAAAAGTAGAATAGGGCACGATAGTAAGAGCATTCGCAGCAGGTGTACAAATTCAGATTCCCTATTTATTAGTTACAACACTTAATATGAAGAACAAAAGTGGTTTGGGGAAGGTGTAAATATAAGACACTCCCTATAATATTTGAGGAAACTTTTAGAGATAAGAAATCTGGTATTTGTTAAATTTTTGCTCTTTTTTTTTTCCTTTTTTTTTGCCTTTTCCTATTCTAAATATGAAATATAAAGTGTTTTAGGGCATCTATTGTGAATGCCCTAAGCAACTTTACCCTTGTAATTTGGTTTGAAACTTATAACATTAATAGTATTAATATTTTTAATTGTCGTTTTAGACGATTGTGTAAGACTTTTACTTCAAATTACTTTTTATTGATTCATCCAAAAAATATAAAATATCTTCGAATTATTTTTCAAAATATTTGACTCATATAAGTCCATTAAAAAGAAATGAAGGGAGTATTTATTTGGTTGAGCTAATTGTCAATTTGGTCCGGAAATGTGGGATGAACTTGCTTTCCGGTCATGATAGCTCAAAAGTTTAGGATTTGGCTCAAGAAACTAACTACGTGGTTGCGATTTGATTCTTAATTTCATCGGACATTAATTTATAATTTGTGTTTCGAGTTAAATTGAGAATTAAATCATACCAACATAACTACTTACATGGTTAAATTGAGAATTAATCTATTAACATTTTGTGTATAATAATTTTTTTGTATGAAAAGGTGAAATTGATCTTGTTTTGTTATTGATAATTTGATACTAGGTGAATGGGTGGCTGCGTGGTTACTGAAAAATGCTACAAAGGCAGAGTACCAAATGTTCGCCAAAGCGCAAGAAGAGGTATATGGTAAGGCAACATTTGGATGGGGTTATTGGACTTACAAAAGTAGCAACAAATATTGGAATTTAGAGTGGATGATCAAAAATGGTTACATCAAAATAAATTAGTTTGGTTAAATGGAACATTTCAAAGTTTATATCTCAGCCATGGGATACACTTCCAATGAGATACTATGAAATGATATGCAATAACATCATATTTTCCTACATCGTTCTTCTTAAATTGCCACCTTTATTTCCGATATACACTCTCGGGTTAATATATATGCGTTTGGTCTATTTCTTCTATCGCAAATTGATTTTTAGGGTAAAAGATACTGGACATCACTAAAGTTTAATTTATTTCTACATCTATCACTAATATTCACCTTCAGACCCAAATACATCACCTATGTTCATAGATAATGCAACCCGTCTATTTTTTTTTTTATCAATTTTTCGAATCGACTTTTTAATTTAGTCAAGGAACATAAATTCTTTTACTAATTATTTTGACTTATTAGATTTCCCCCCAACACTATACACCGAAATAGTGAAATAATATAGTTAAAAATGATTATTTTGTCTCCCATTTAACTTCCTCATCCATTACATTTCAAAGTAGGGGGGACAGAATAATAATTTCCAGCTACAGGAAATCACTATTCTGACGTTTATAACAAATCAGCCCTCAACAGTCTCTTTATTACATTTCCCCTCCAAATCCATCTTCTCCTCTCTCCTTCCCCCCAACTCCAAAATCCGACCACCTCCCTTCCCTCCAAACCTCTCGTCGCCACCGGTTCTCCACCAGCCGTCATTGCCAACCGAAACAACCCAGCTCCGTTTCCACCGACCCTTCGATGTGGTCCAACTTCCCATTATCTAACATGCCCACCCCCAACTCCCCCAAGCCGCCATGTTCTCCTAATTCCACAGTCATAGCTTGGTGGCCGTATGACAAGAAGTTAAAGTTGGGTTCTTCGGTCAAATGATAGCCTCTCTACCTAACCATCAAAGGCACCATGACCTTGAAGATTTGAAGAATGGAGCTTGTTCAAGTTTGATTATTCAAGAATTGTTGGTTTATTGTGAGCCTCACTTTGAAGGCTTCAAGAAGATGTAAGTTTGTTGCCCCTCCCTCATTGAATCTTGTTTTTGGGTGGTTTGATAATTGGAAAGATTTGAGCAAGGGTATTGGAGATTTGGCTTTCTTTAATTAATCGTTTTTATCAGCCCAAGGGTTGAAATCGGTTGTTTGATTTCTGTGGTTTGATGCCGGTTTTGATTCCAAAATAGTTAAAAACGGTGTAAGAATGGGAATAAAAAACGAAGAAAATAAGCTTGATTTGGTCGGAAATGGAGGTTTAGCCGGATTCCAGTCGTCTTCTCCAGCAGCTTTGTTGGAATCGGTCCAGCCAGCAAGCGGACTTGACTCAGTGTGATCAGGTGGGGGTGAGGGGTGGGGGTTTGGAAGAATTAGGGTGGAAAAATGTAATAAAGAGACGGTTTGGGGGGAAATATAATAAGTCAAAATAGTTAGTAAAAAAAAATTGTGTCTTAACTAAATTGTCTTTTCTGCTTAAAAATCGACCAGAAGTATATGGGTTGCAGTCTAAGAACATGAGATGTATTTGAGTTAATTGAATAGTCTAGTAGAAAAAGCTATTGTCAGTGACTAGAAGGTTTCGATACTCACTTCATCGCTAATTTACAAAAAGAAAAGAAAAAACATGAGATATTTTTGGGTCGAAAGTGAAGGTCAGTGGTAAATGTGGAAAATAAATAAAACTTTAGTAATGTCGAGATATTTTTGTCCTTGATTTTAATGTACACCCCATAGGCTATTACCACACATCATAATAAAACAAAATGCGTGAACATTATTTTTATTTGTTGTATAACAATAAAAGGATCAATCAAAACTATAGTTCTTTCCAACCTTATCAAAAAATATTATGTCTGCCATTTTTTTATATGAATTTTTTGATATTTTCATATAGAATAAGAAAAATCAGAATTAGTTAAAAGTACATTGAAAATGTAAAATATCAATTGATTATCACTATATTATAGAAAGACCAAGCAAACATGAACATCTCTATTTGGGGAGAATGCCCGTCGAGAAGGGCGGTTAGTTGATAATTTCAATGAGAAAAATAACCAAAAAGTACATTGAAATTGCAAAACGATGAAAAAACAAAAGGTACATCATAAGTGTAAGCGATATCAATTGATTTTCATTATATTATTGATTAGTTGAAAATTTAACATCAAAAAACATTTATGGACACCAAATTACAATATCTTCGATTCTTCTCATGAAAATTTAATGAGTTGATCATTGACTAGAATATTAACAAAATAATTAACAGGCTCAATTGACCAAAATATATGAACAATGTCACGAAACCACAATAATTATTATAATAATAATAATAATAATCATAGTAATAATATTACAATACAATTTGAAATTAATACGTACTAATTATTTTAAAATATATACATTTAAAATAAATATGTCATAAATATGTAATATATTAAAATATTTATTTATATTACTTTATTCTTTGTATCATATATTGAATATGTAAGATAAACTTATTTCATTTGTAAAGAATATAATTATCAAACAAAATAATGGAATAAATATGTCATAAATATGTAATATATTGAATTATTTTGGTTATCGACAAGAAGCTACATCAATAGGGGAAAGATAGGGAAGGAGACTGTCACTTCCAATTTGACTAGGGATGAGAACCAGAGAACGCTCTCCACTAAGACTCTCATATGATATGCAGGTTAAAACTTCCGTTTCCGATGCTGAAGGCAAGACGCCTCCCTTTTATCTCATAACGTTTCGTCTTACTTCAGCTAGATGGAATCACCATTGGATCTCGCCAATACAGCCCCTATAGTTCTCAATTTCTCATTACCCATATATCATTGTTCCCAGAGATTTACAATATATTCACAAGATAATTTGATGAGTTGACCATTGACCGTTGACCAGAATATTAACATTAACAAGATTAAGTACCGGACAAATTATATTGACCAACATATTTGAATTACATTATAAAACCATAATCGGAATAAATAATAATTATTATTATAGTTATTAATTACATTAAGTAATTGAAAGTACATAATATAACCAAATATAGTCATTAATAAAAAGAAATTAAAAATGATCAATTATTATTTAATAATAATATGGTCCCAACTAATAATATCATTGATTAATTAGAAATAATAATTAGTTACTTGATTAATTACTAATAATAATTAATAAATAATAAGAGATCTAGTTCCACTTTCCAACATCACTATATAAATCTTGATATAATAATAAGAGAATCCTCGAAATAGTTCATTTTGTTTGAAACAGAATAGCTATGGCAAAAGCTTCAAGAAACTTGCAATTTGTTATTCTATTTGTCCTGTATTATTTATGTACATTCATTGCAATTTCGAGTGCAAGAAATATCAGCCTTTCAAAGTTGCCTCAAAAACACCGAGGCAGAAAGAACTTAAATATTCGTGCTGTTAATCTTGGAGGCTGGCTGGTCGCTGAAGCATGGATCACGCCATCTCTTATTGAAGGCATCCCCGATAAGGATTTATTGGTGAGTACATTTTATCAAAGTTATAGAAGCCATAGACATGCATTCGCTATCTTTAGTCAATGAAAAGTACATGAGCGTGTCTTATACACTTTGCCTTAGACGTAGGCTTGGCCAGCATTTTGTCGATATGATACATATTTATTTTGAGAAAACATATTTCATTTTTTAACAATTATTTTCAGGATGGCTGTCAACTAACATTTAAATCAGCATCGGTTGGAAAGTACCTGAGTGCTGAATCAGGAGGAGGAACTATTGTAGTTGCGAATAGAACCTTTGCTTCAGATTGGGAATCATTCAGTGTATGGACATATATTCATTTACTCAAATGATTCACATAATCGTTCTTTTTTTGTATAGTTACTAAGCTCAATTTTTTTCATGTATATTTGTAGTTATGGAGGGTACGAGACAAAGTTTTCTATTTGAGGATGTTTAATGCAAACAAACAATTTTTGGGAGTGAATTCAGATGGAATTCTAGTAGCTACTGAACATACACCTTCAGTATCTCAACAATTTCTGATTGAGAGGAATCCTGAAGATCCGACCCGTGTGAGAATTTTAGCATCTAATGGTCGATATATACAGGTATATTTCTAAGAATATACTAATGTACCTTGTACATAAAAATATTATGTATTCGCCTAGTTCAATTATTTTTCAAGCGAGAACAAAAGCGAGTGTCAGATTATCTGGTCCTCTGACATTTAATAATCACTTTTAGTTGCATCATATATAGAAAAGGAATAAATTTCATGTTTTCGGTACATGCAGGTAAAAAATGAAGAGCTTGTTACCGCTGATTCCATGGGCGGTGCTGGATGGGGTGATGATGATCCTTCTATTTTCAAAATAAATCGCACGATAGTTTTGGATGGAGAATTTCAAGTAACTAACGGATATGGACCAGTGAAAGCAGCACGAGTTATGAGGGTAAGAGACTTAAGAGTGGCAATGTACATAAATCAAAATTTATTGTCATAATTAATATCCTACGGATATTATTCGCAATGATCATGTCTCAAATTCTAGTTGCTAAAATCAATGACTGGATTTTAAAAAAGAAATTGATGTCTAATGTACCTAGCTATCATCAATAATCTATATATTGTTTTCGACAGGAACATTGGGATACATTTATTGTGGAAAAGGACTTCGAATTCATGTCAAGAAATGGACTAAATGCTGTGAGAATCCCTGTTGGTTGGTGGATAGCTCATGGTCCATCACCCCCTGAGCCTTTTGTTGGTGGCTCCTTGGAGTATTTAGACAAGGCTTTCACATGGGCAAGGTATGAACTTCAAGAGGACGCATACATACATTGAAGTCTCTCATTAAGATGAATTATATAAATCGATCTATAGTACTTTTAATCCCACACAATCAAATACGAGTATAGTTCAATGTTCTTGATCTACTTCTGCGTTTATATGGTGATACATCATGTTTCGTATATGTTTAAAGACCGATTGTTGATTTTGTATGATATATTTTTTGGAATAGGAAACATGGTATGAAAGTGATAATTGACTTACACGCTGCACCTGGAGTACAAAGTTTGTGGTCACATAGCGCGACTAGAGATGGCTCTCAAGCGTGGGGAGAGACTGATGAGAGTATTCAACAAACTCTTGCAGTAATAGAATTCCTAACCGCGAGGTTTATATCAACAGATGAAGTTGTCTACAATTCAATATTAGGCTTCCCTTAGAAGGTTATATATATGATGTATGATATTAACTATTTCTTTCAATCTTGATGGCAGATATGCAAAGCATCCAAGTCTTCTTGCAGTTGAGTTGTTAAACGAACCATACTATCCTGTTGTACCTCTTGAAACCTTAAAAAAGTACTACAAAGCTGCCTACAACGTTATACGAAAATATTCTAAAACAGTCTATGTTATGATGAATAGTCGATTAGAATTAGACGGACATTCCAACGATACAGAGCTCCTTTCTTTTGCTAGTGGACTCAAACGAGCAGTAATTGATGTTCATTATTACAATGGCGCCTATCTTGGTAATACCGTTGACCATTATATTGAACTTCTCAAGAAAATCAGGGGAGAACAATTGAGGGAACTCATCAAACCAAATGGACCTCTTATTTTTGTTGGTAATTACTCTTCCTACTCAAATTATTTGACGACTTTTTTATTTATTTGAAACTTTTAGCATATGAACATGTTATATTCATTCTGAAGAGCCCTGCATATGTAGAATGGGGGAGAATGGGGGAGATTAGTAAGTAACGTTATCCTTTAGTTTTCGATTATTACTAAATATTAATATCGATATTAGGGGAATGGGCGTCTACATGGGGCGGCAAAGCTCCACCGAAAGATGCAACAGATGCAGACTTCAAAAGGTTCTGTGACTTGCAACTAGAGATATATGGTGAGGCAACATTTGGATGGGCTTTCTTTACATATAAAAGTCCCGCCAAACATTGGAGCTTAAAGGAAGAGATTGAAAATGGTAACATCAAACTAACATAGTTTGGTTTTATGGAACATTTCAGAGTTTACATCTCAATAATGGACATCGACTCAAGTTATTACAATTAGTTTCTGGCGAAATAGTTTGATCGATTGCATGCATATTGTTGTTGGTCAATCGCTTAGGAACTTTGTACTCAAATTCTTCTAGCAATTATGAACTTTTATATATTTTTATTCGAGTTAAAGTTAAATGTCCTTCTTTAGTTTACAAGAATACTCGCGTTAAATAGTTTATGGTAGACAATTCATTAATGGTGTATTGGATCGGGCAGGGGGAGGGGATATTTTTACATTATCATAGGGGAAATGAATTAGAGGTAATCAAGTAGAGTATATATTTTATTGTAGTTTGGTACCATAACGGTAAATATGAGAATTAGGGGGAATGAGGGAAAATATAAGTAAATCTCTAATTCTCCTCAAAATTGGAGAGAAAATTTGAGGGAATCAGAGGTAACGAGGTGGATTAGTGGTAATAAATTCTCTTAGCTAAAATAAATTTAGTTTCCAAAGAAATACACCATAAGGATAAATGTGAAATTACCAAAATAAATTTGTGATCTAATAAAAAAAATGGTAAAATCAATATGAATATATAAGTAATATTATTTTTTAATATAATCTTTCATACATATTAATAATCTATATTTTATAAATAGAAAAAACACATAAATTAATAAATTATTGTTACATATATTTTCACCAAACAGTCATAATAAAAAAATTAGGCTCAATAATATTCTATCTTATTTTATATATTTGTCTTTTCGCACTTTGGTATAACAATTAAGAAATTTGTATTTTTACTGGTATACTCTCATTCATGATAAAAGTTAAAATACTATCTCATAATTTGAAGCAAAAAGATGAGTCATGCTCATTTGATAGCAAGGTCGTAATATGAAAAATAAACAAAAAGGTGTCTTAAATTTAATTTGTTAAACGACAAGTAAATAAAAACAAGAAAAAGTTTCTATGGACAAGTAAATAAACCGGAGGGAGTAAGAAATTAGGTTAAAAATGATATATATTTATATTTTTCTTGTCCATAATTTATGTATGTACGAGTTTTTTAACAATATATAATCAAAATAATTCAATCAAGCTTAATTTCGTATCATTCTATTTCGTGGTCCGCACACCAAATTACAATATCTTCACAAGAGAATTTGATGAGTTGATCGTTGACCTGAATATTAACATTAGCAAGATTATATTAACGGGGCAACTCAATTGACCGAAATATTGGAATTGCGTTACAAAACTATTTAATAACGATAATAATTATTACTTATTACTATAAATAATAATAACAATAATATTTCTTAATTACATTAAGTAATAATAGTTACGCAACATAATCTAATCAAATATAGTCATTAATAATAACAAAAATTGGTCAATTGTTTAATAATAATAGTCCCCATTAAGAATATTATTGGTTAATTATAGAAAGTAATTAGTTAATTAATTAGGTATGCTACACAATATAATCAAATATAATTAATAAAAAAATCAATTATTTAATAATAATAGTCCCAATTATTAATAATATTATTGAATAATTAGAAATAATAATTAGTTAATTGATTACTTAGTAATAACAATAATAGTTAATAAATAATAAGAGAACTAGTTCCAGTAGTAGTTTCCAATATAACCATATATATTGATATGATAAGAGAATACTCGCAAATTGTTCATTTTGTTTGAAACAGAATAGGTATGGCAAAAGCTTCAAGAAACTTGCAATTTTCCATTTTATTTGTCCTGTATTATTTATGTACATTCATAGCAATTTCGAGTGCAAGAAATATCAGCCTTTCAAAGTTGCCTCAAAAACACCGAAGCAGAAGGAACTTAAATATTCGAGGTGTTAATCTTGGAGGCTGGCTGGTCGCTGAAGGCTGGATCACGCCATCTCTTATTAAAGGCATCCCCGACAATGATTTATTGGTGAGTACATTTTATCAACATTGTGTACGTAAGGCAAAGACGTGCATTCCCTATTTAATCAATGAAAAGAGTCCATCGTATCATATGTTATGTGTTCATTAGCACATCTGAGCGTGTCTTATATACTCTACACTTTGCCTTAGACATAGGCTTGGCCAGCATTTTGTCGACATGGTACCAATTTATTTCGAGATAACATATTTCATGTTTTAACAATTACTTTCAGGATGGCTGTGAACTAACATTTTTTTCAGCATCGGTTGGAAAATACCTGAGTGCTGAATCAGGAGGAGGAACTATTATAGTTGCGAATAGAACCTTTGCTTCAGATTGGGAATCATTCAGTGTATGGACATATATTCATTTCCTCAAATGATTACATGATTATTTTTTTTTTTTGTATAGTTACTTATAAGCTCAATTTTTTCATATATATTTATAGTTATGGAGGGTACGAGACAAAGTTTTCTATTTGAGGATGTTTACTCCGTTTTTACCTAACAAACAATTTTTGGGAGTAAACTCAGATGGAGTTCTAGTAGCTACTGAAAATGCACCCTCGGTATCTCAACAATTTCTCATTGAGAGGAATCCTAAAGACCCGACCCGTGTGAGAATTTTGGCATCTAATGGTCGATATATACAGGTTATATATTTTATTTATAAACTTATACTTATGTACCTTGTATAGGAAAAATATTATATCCTCGCCTAATTCAATTATATCTCGAGCGAGAACAAAGGCGAGCATCAGATTATCTGGTCATGTGACCTTTTAATAATCACTTTTAATTGCATCTTATATATATAACTATATAAGGAATAATTTCATGTTTTCATTACATGCAGGTCAAAAATGAAGAGCTTGTCACTGCTGATTCCATGGGGGGTGTTGGATGGGGTGATGATGATCCTTCTATTTTCAAAATAAATCGCACTTTCGTTATGGAAGGAGAATTTCAAGTAACTAATGGATATGGACCAGTGAAAGCTACACAGGTTATGAGGGTAACTAATTGATATCCCACAGATATTACTCGCAATTGTCATGCCCCGATTCTAGTTTCTGGCAAACTCAATGACTGAATTTTAAAAAAGAAATTGGTGTATCGTGTTGCTTGCTATCATGAATAATCTAGATATTGTTTTCCTTAGGAACATTGGGATACATTTATAGTAGAAAAGGACTTCGAATTCATGTCAAGAAATGGAATAAATGCTGTGAGAATCCCTGTTGGTTGGTGGATAGCTCATGATCCATCGCCCCCTCAGCCTTTTGTTGGTGGGTCCTTGCAGTACTTAGACAAGGCTTTCTTATGGGCAAGGTATGAACTTCAAGCCGACACATAAATACATTGAAGTCTTTCATTGAGACGAATTATATAAATCGATCTATAGTACTTTATCCCACACAATCAAATATGACGTACAGTTCATATGATCTTGAACTACTTTTGCGTTTATATAGTGGTACATTATCTTTCGTATATGTTTAACGACAGATTGCTGATTTTGTATGATGTATTGATATTTTGAAATAGGAAATATGGTATGAAAGTGATAATTGACCTACACGCTGCACCTGGAGCACAAAATTTGTGGGCGCATAGCGCCACCAGAGATGGCACTCAAGCGTGGGGAGAGACTGATGAGAGTATTCAACAAACTGTTGCAGTAATAGAATTCCTAACCGCTAGGTAATAAATTGACACAACTATAGTATTCATATAGTCGACCACACTTAATATAATCAGAATTGGTTATGGCCTATGGGCACCAGTGATGAAGTTGTCTACGATTCAATATTAGGCTTCCCTTAGAAGGTTATATATGATCTATGATATAAACTGTCTTCTTTTATCTTGATTGCAGATATGCAAAGCATCCAAGTCTTCTTGCAGTTGAATTGTTAAACGAACCATTCGATCCTTTTGTACCTCTTGAAACCTTAAAAAAGTACTACAAGGCTGCCTACAACGTTATACGAAAACATTCTAAAACAGTTTATGTTATGATGAATAGTCGATTAAATCAATATGGACGTTCGAACGATACAGAGCTCCTTTCTTTTGCTACTGGACTCAAACGAGTAGTACTTGATGTTCATTATTACAATAATGCCTATAAGGGTAACAACATTGACCATTATTTTAAACTTCTCAAGAAATTCAGGAGAGATCAATTGAGGGAACTCAACACACCAAATGGACCTCTTATTTTTGTTGGTAATTACTCTTCCTACTCAAATTATTTGATGGCTTTTTTATTTTATTTGAAACTTCTAACATGATCGAATTAATTCTGAAGAGCCCGCATAAGGGAAGGGTATCAGATAGTAAGCAACGTTACCCTTTAGTTTTCGATGACTAAATATTAATATTGATATTAGGCGAATGGGTGTCTTCGTGGGACAAACCGAAAGATGCAACAGATGCAGACTACAAAAGGTTCTGTGAATTGCAACTTGAGATATATGGTAAGGCAACATTTGGATGGGCTTTTTTTACATATAAAAGTCCCGACGCAAGTTGGAGCTTACAGGATGAGATTAAAAATGGTAACATCAAAATAAAATAGTTTGGCTAGATGGAACATTTCAGAGTTTACATCTCAACAATCGACATCGCCTCATATTGTTGTTGGTCGATCTCTTTGGAACTTTGTACTCAAATTCTTCTAATAATAATGAGATTGTATTTATTTTTATTCGAGTTAGGATAAATGTTTCTCGCTCCTTTACTTTCGCTTTACAAGAATACTATTATTCAATATTTTATGTTAGACAATTCGTTAAGGGTAAATGTGAACTTACCAAAATAAATTTTTTTATATAATAAAAGAACAACTACAATTGTTTTTTGTTTATTTTCTTATTACGACCTTTCCATCAATTGAGCAAGACTCATCTTTATGTCTTCAAATTTGAGATATTATTTTAATTTTATGGTAAATGAGGGTGTACTAGTAAAAATATCATTATTTGTAACAAACTATCAAACACCAATATAGCACGAGAACACCAAACACCAAAAGAAGCTACATTAAGATTCTTTTGCAATTATTTTTAACAAAATTACATTACATATATAATATTTTATATATAATATAAAACATATAAATGTTATAATTGCATTATACGTATAAAATATATAATGTTAAGAAGTTATTTGAATTTCATTATTAACTTGTACAAGGTAATATAATAAACTAATACCACCAGTTTTGGGGTAATATGTTAAGAGTTCAAATAATGGTAATTACATTACATACAAAATTCTATAAAATTAACTACTAAACCAAGTAATTCAATCAAGTTTAATTTCTTTCCATTCTACTTCATTTAAGATTTCGACATAATGAAATGAAGTTCGAAAGGAATACATATAAGAACGAATTGTTTGAGTCATTTCATTACTTTGTTTAATTTGGTTGTTTGGAATGCTATAAATTTAAATAATTACATGTCTAATATATTATAATAAGAATATAGTAATATGAGTCCATTTCATATTACAATAACATAAAATAATATTCATATATTTATATCAATTATGTATTTTAATAAATTTAATACTAATTTCAAAATTATGTTGTAATAATATATGAACTTGAAATACATATTATATAATTTCAAATTAATATTATGATATATTTAATTTTAAAGTATTATAAAATAATTTTTACTTTAAAGACGTTCTTCAAAAAAATATAAAGCAATTATTAACATTAGAATATTTATTGGATAATATTGTTTTCAACTATTTAATATATTAAATTCAATTCACATCAGTATATTTTATTGATTCAAACAACCAATGTATAATATTAATTATTATATTTAATATATATTACTAAGTTTAAGTCATGTCAGTATATTAAATATATTTTATTGACGGAATCAACAAAGGTAATAATTATAATATTACTTTGAACTATTTAATATAATATTATTTTGAACTATTTAATACTAGTTTGAACTATTTAATACTATATATATATATATATTGAATCAATACATGTATAACATTAACACATTTAAAATAAGAAATAAATTTAATGATGACTACTTGACCGTTGACCAAAATAAAAAGATTAACAGGAAAACTTAATTGACCAAAATATTTGAAGTATATTGCAAATATATTATAATAATAATAACTAACTATTATTATTATTATTATTGTTATTATTATTAGTTTATTTCCAAAATATTTGAAGTATATTGAAAATATATTATAATAAAAATAATAATAATAATAATAATAACTATTATTATTATTATTATTATTAGTTACATTAGTTAATTAATAGGTATACAACATAAGATAATCAAATATAATTAGTAATAAAAATGTATTAATTACTTAATAATATTATAGGCAAACTAATAATATTATTAATTATGTCTAAATCATTATTATTTAATTGATTAATTAGTAGTAGTAATAATAATTAGTTATTACTAATTCCACTTTCACTATATAAATCGATAATATGAGAATCCTCTAAATTGAAACTAAGCAGCTATGACGAGGGCTTCGAAAAACTTGCAATTTGCCATTTTTTTTGTACTGTATTTTACATGTGCATGCATTTCAGTTTCGAGTGCAAGAAATATCACCAACTCAAAGTTGCCTAAAAATGACCAAAGTAGAAGGAACTTGTCCATTCGTGCTGTTAATCTTGGAGGCTGGTTACTTGCCGAAGGCTGGATGACTCCATCTCTTTTTGATGGCATCCCCAATAAAGATTTGTTGGTGAGTATTCATCAATGTTATATAAGGCACACCACCTATATTCGCGTAGTCAATGAAAAGTGCTTTACGTATCATATCTTATGTGCGTGTGTTCATTAGCACATTCGAACGTGTGTCTTATACGGTTTGCATGTCTTGAAATAGGCTTGACCGAGATTTTGTGGATATGATACCAATTTATTTTGAGAAAGTATATTTTCATTTTTTTTACATTTTTTTTAGGATGGCAATCAAGTACAATTTAAATCAGCATCAGTTGGAAAGTACATGTGTGCTGAATCAGGAGGAGGAGATATGGTAGTTGCCAATAGATACCTTCCTTCAGGATGGGAAACATTCACTGTATGAATCTATAGTCAATTTTTTCAAATTTGATTCAATATTATTTGTTTTTCAATTTTGTAATATGTTTGTTTATGTTTATTTGTAGTTATGGAGGCTACGAGACACAGTATTCTATTTGAGGGCGTTTAACAAACAATTTTTGGGAGTGAATTCAGATGGAGCAATAGTAGCTACTCAAAATACACCTTCTTTGGCCAATCAATTTCTGATTGAGAGGAATCCTGATGACCCGACCCGTGTAAAAATCATGGCATATAATGGTCGATATATACAGGTTATATTTCTAAACAAGGGATGAATAACTTGATATTATAAATAAGAAGGATAAACATTTAGGAGGGCTAACTACATATATTTTTTCTGAAAGAATGTTAATACCTTTTCTAAACATTGTTAATTCTCTTGGTCGGGAACTAAGGCTATCAGATTATCTGGTCAGATAACGTCTAATCCTCACAATTGTTGCATCATAAATACATAAAGAATAGTGTTATAGGTTTTTATTACATGCAGGTAAAAACAGAATGGCTTATCATGGCTGATTCCAAGGGGGATGCTGGATGGGGTGATGATGATCCTTGTATTTTTCAATTGAGTATCGCGAGTACCTTCCAAGGGGAATATCAAGTAACTAATGGGTATGGACCAGTAAAAGCAGCACAAGTTATGAGGGTAAGGGACTTACTCGTTACGATCATGTCTCGAATTTGAATTCTTACAAATGCAATGACTAAAAAAGAAATTGATGTCCATAGATTGAATAATCTATATATTGTTTTCCATAGGAACATTGGGATACATATATAGTAGAAAAGGACTTCAAATTCATGTCAAGAAATGGACTAAATGCTGTGAGAATTCCTATCGGTTGGTGGACGGCCAGTGATTCACCACCTCCCGCGCCTTTTGTTAGTGGGTCATTACAAATCCTAGACAAGGCTTTCTTATGGGCAAGGTACACAACTATGAATTCCCACACATAATCGAGTATACGAGATAGTTTATATAGTCTTGAACAACTTGTCCGTCTCTCTGTGACAATTAAATCTCGTATGGATGTTCATGTATGGATACATTATGCGTCGATATGTTAAGTGAGTCGAATGCTAATAGATTAATATTATTGGAATAGGAAATATGGTATGAAAGTGATAATCGACCTACATGCTGCGCCTGGAGCACAAAATTATTGGATACATTGCGGCTCCAGAGATGGCTCCCAATCGTGGGGAGAGACCGATGAGAGCATCCAACAAACTGTTGCAGCCATAGAATTCCTAACCATTCGGTATGTCATCGACACAATCATACGACACTCGAAGAATGTCTATATGATCTATGATATTAACCATTTTCTTCTATCTTGGAGCAGATATGCAAAGCATCCAAATCTTTACGCAATTGAGTTATTAAACCAGCCAGTAGATCCCATTGTACCTCTTGAAACCTTGAAGAAGTACTACAAAGCTGCCTACGACGTCGTACGAAAACATACTAAAACAACTTATGTTATGCTAAGTACTCGACTAAACGAAAAGCGCATTACGAACGAGACAGAGCTCATTCCTTTTGCTAGTGAACTCGAACGAGTAATAATTGATGTTCATTATTACAATCGCCTCCCTAATACGGTTGAAGAAAATATTGAGATTATCAAGAAAGACAGGGCAAAACAATTGAGTAAACTCATCACACCAAATGGACCTCCTATTTTTGTTGGTAATTTTTCTCTTCCAACTCAAATTAATCGACGTTTTTTTCTTCTTTTGCTTGAAACTTTTAACATGAACATGCCATAATATCTCTGAAGAGTCTCGCATAAGCGGGGTGGGGTAAGATTTTAAGCAACATTATCCTTGTGATTCAGTTTTTTTTTTTTGTCATTTTAGTCATTTGCATAAGATTAAGAAAAAAATTAAAAATAGTCAAAAAAGTACATTGAAAATGTAGAAGCACAATTATTTGGAATGATATCATTGGTTGGCTGATAATATCAAGAAAAAAATAGTCAAAAAGTTCCTTGAAAATGTAAAAGTACAGTTTCCAATATTAAAATATCAAATATTTTTTAACAAAAAAATGGTGCTAGGACGTCAAGTAAAAATGAACAGTGGTAGTATTTAGTTACGAACTGATTCCCACTTTCTTGAGGCATTAATTTATAATCTATGAAGAAGAGCAATTAATTAAGTTTTCTTTTTTGTAAATTAGCGATGAGGTGAGTTTCGAACCCATAAACCTTCTCGTCTCTAGTAAAAGGCTTTTTCACTAGGCTATTCGATTGACTCATCAATTAATTAAGTTTTGTATGACTAACTATTAATAATATTGGTACTAGGGGAATGGGCAGGTGTGTGGGAAGCCCAAAATGCTACAAAGGCAGATTACCAAAGGTACGTTAAAGTGCAACAAGAGGTGTATGGTAAGGGAACAATAGGATGGGCTTACTGGAATTATAAATGTGATCAAATTAATTATTTTAGCTTAGAATGGATGATCAAAAATGGTTACATCAAAATAAATTAGTTTATTTAGATTACATGTTTCTATTGGTCAATCCTTTTGGAACTTTGTATTCAGTTCTTCCAATAATTATCAGTTTTTGTTTATTTATATCCATATAAATAAAAATATGTTTCTTCCTTTTTCACTTGACTGAAATACGATTATTAGTAAATAGTTTATGTTGACGATTTAATAACGCATAAATATGAATTTTTCAAATAATTCAGACTTTTGATCTAATAAAAGGGTCATGAGATCAATATATATACATTAATAACATTATTTTTAATGTTATTTTTTACCAAATGATATTAATAAGAAATTACGTTAAGAACATTAGACATTTGTATCTGTTTGTTCAACATTTATGCTAAAACAACAACTATAATAATGGAAGGAATACTAGTTATGCAAAATGTTTAAATTATATAATGAATCTTCCTAACAATGACTAGAAAATTACGTGAAATTATTCAAATCAAGTTTTTCTAATTCTTTAAGCACTAAATAAAATATCACATAATCATCAAAATTAGAAATTTGGACATTTTATGATTTATAATTTTTAATTAATAATTTTGTCAGAGGTTGGTGAAAATTACCTTCATCTAGGTTCTATCTATCACCTAGAGTTAGCTTAAGTGTTTTTTTAATTTTTCACTTGACCAAAATACTCATATTAAAGAGTTTATGTTAATAATTCATTAAAAGTAAATTTGAATTTTTCAAATCAATCAAACTTTTGATCTAACAAAAGATGTTTAAAAAGTTTGGTTCGACTTTTGAGAGGCCGATAACATAGATTTAGTTCGGCCAATAAAAAAATCGATAATATAGGCCTAATTCTAATTTTGGCTCAAAACCGCAAAATCGTGCACACGTCATCTACATGCCTGCCTGCTATACCTAACAGGTACCTACTCCACAGGCCTGCGATTTAACCAATTTTCAGAACGGAACTCTGAACTATCCTTCGTGACGTCTGATGGTCCACTTATTCCCTCAAGGGCAGTATAGTCATTTCCCAAACGAAAACATTCCATCTTTTGTCCTCAAGGAAACTATTTCAAGACAAGAATGAACAATAATTATGGCTAGTATTTATTTACAAGGGTAACAAATTTGATAATGACAAAAAACAAATACATATATAAGTGAAGAATAAAATAATACTCCTAATTCCTTTTTGTTCATGCAACTCATCAAAATGTGAATATTAAAATACCCAATTAGTGAATCATATACACAATTACAATCAACACAAGTTGAGATGGGCATGCACAAGACTCACAAATATTAATAGCATTTTCAAGATCATATAGAAAGGAAAACAGAAACTATTTATGTAGAAAAATGTTGACATCCTGATGGTTCCATTTGCGTCGCTAGCGGATTGGTCATCTTGGTCCGGAAAGTTCAACTGCATGCAGATTTTCTGTAGAATCTACAATCCAATCAGAACAAGCATGGGGCGCAAGCTCCACTTCCTGCCGAAGCACTTCAACCTTCTGCCACTCGTCCCACTTCTCGGCCAACCCATCGCCTTCCAACATCCTCACCACATCTGACATCTTAGGTCGTTCCATTGGATTGCCTTGTGTACAGAGTAATGCAACTTGGATAAGCTGCTCGACTTCAGCATCTACGTAGTTAGTCTGCAGATCTGGATCAACCAACATCTCCAGTTTCTTTTCTTTCAAAAGACCTTTGACCTGAACCATCCAAATGGTTTGGTTGAAAACCGATATCAATTTCACATAAAGTTGAGGCGACGTGCTCAAAGTTAAGATCAGATGAAAAAGAGAAGAAATCAAAACGCCTCTGGTAATGCTTAATGCCGAAGTTGAGGCCAAACATTTTATTAAACACTTGCCAACATAATGTAGGGATGCTGAAACCAATGAGAATTAGCTTACCCAATCAAGAAGCATGACATCGTCATCATTTGCAAGACGAGCAAGGTCAAATGCCCTTTGCCCTGTTATAAGCTCCAGAAGCATGATCCCATACCCAAAAACATCTGTTTTTTCAGAAGACTTCCCAGTTGACAGGTATTCTGGTGCTATATGACCAATTGTGCCGCGCACAGCCGTAGTGACATGAGTGTCCTTGTAATCCATAAGTTTTGCCAAACCGAAATCTCCAACAACAGCCTCAAACTCTTCATCTAACAATATATTAGCAGCTTTAACATCACGGTGAATGATCTTTGGATCACAGTGATCATGCAAATATGATAGTCCCCTGGCAGAACCCAGTGCGATGCATTTTCTTGTTGACCACTCAAGCGGTGCTTCACCAGGTGGCCTCTCTACAAAACACAATTTACGTCACTCAATATACAAAGTATGAGCATTTATCAATCTCAATTCTACAACAAGAAGCTAGAATCTAGGCCTCAAACTGGTTCCTTTGGATAGAAAGAGTT
Organism: Echium plantagineum; assembly: GCA_003412495.2. Lineage (NCBI taxonomy): Eukaryota > Viridiplantae > Streptophyta > Magnoliopsida > Boraginales > Boraginaceae > Echium > Echium plantagineum. Next base: position 31,836,005 of record CM016567.1, read on the forward strand.
GTCAGCATAATAATTTAATGCTATTCTGAAAAATCCAGCGAGGAAAAGAAGAATGACCTGAAATATGAAAGGGTTGTTACCTCTTAAGCATGATGCTACACTTCCATTAGCCATATAAGGGTATACAAGCAAACGTTCAGTTGGCGTCATACAAAACCCTCGCAGACGAAGAAGATTCCTGTGTACAGCCATGCTGATCATCTCCACCTCTGTCTGAAACTGCAGTTCCCCCCCAGGTGTGCGCTCCTCCTTCAACCGTTTTACAGCAACGAGTGACCCATCTGCTAGGCGTCCTTTATATACTTTCCCAAATCCACCTCTTCCCAGGATATTTTTGTTGCTAAAACTATCTGTCGCAACTTGCAATTCCCTGAGTGAAAATCTTTTAAGCTGTCCCAAATGTACTTCAGGGTCCTCTTCAGCTGCAAAGGTATTCAACGTATTAGTGCTGATCCGATATTATCAGTAGTCAATAGCATTATGAGCCAACTTATTTACCAGGTACATCGAAGAAATACTCTTGTGCTCTCCTTCGGCGCCAAAACGCAAAAAGAATGGCAGGAGCAGCAAAGAGTAGAGCAGCACCAGCAGCTACTCCTCCAGCAATAGTACCAGTTGCACTATTCCCACCTGAAGTGAATTTAGCATGAGTTTCACAATCATTTGAAATAAAATTTCTTCTTAGTCACTATCATCAAGTCACCTGAGATCTCTCATTTCTATGCTAGGAGAAATCGAACTCTCAATATATGTACTTTGAATCCTTTTTTAGTCCACAATAAACTTCAGAAGCCATATCCACGTGACACTATATTGATACATAGTTTAATTTTGTCTTCCAGTATAAACACCAGTAGACAAATTGAGCTGCTATAACATGAGGAAAGTATTGCAGTTTCTGTTTGTCGCTATTTTGCAAAAGTATACTTCGATTAGCAGAAGAGTGTCACTTGACATTTTTTAGCAAAGCATAATTTGAGCAATCACCTGGAGAAGTAATTGTAGCTGGGGGGATAAATGGAGGCGGGGGAGAGAAGGGAGGAGATCCGGAGCAAGGACGTCCAGTTACTGGGCCGCACAGATCCAAATTATTTGCAAAACTGTGAATTGATGGTCCAATTAATCAGAAATATACTAGGAATTCCAAATTTAGTTTATAGCTGATACCAGCCAAATCAATACCTGATTGGTGTGAATAGAGAGAAGGAACCATTATCAGGAACAGAACCTTGGAGTTTATTGTTAGATAAATCTCTGCAGAAGGAATTGATGATGAAGTATTATTATTTCATGGCACACCGTAGCGAGTGCACGCCAAAGATAGATACTTGAGTACTTACAGCACTTGTAGAGCAGAGATGTTTGTCAATGACATTGGTATATATCCTGTCAAGCTGTTGTTGTTCAATCTACTATATTTACACAAAACACAACAGAAGGCGAAGGTTAGAACTGAATTGTGACTATAAGATAAATAATCTTTTTTCTATATTTATAGAATCACCTAAAGCATAGAAATCATGCAGGGAAATAGGCATACAACTGGTTGATGGAATATTGTAAATCGTCGGTCCAGAACCCCGGCACCAGACACACCAACAGCAAACAGATAATAATAATGTAATGTAGTCAAACAAAGAAAAGGAAAAGATCCATACAGAAATCTCAGTTTGGAGAGTTTGCCAAGTCTCTCTGGTATAGGCCCGGTAAAACTGTTAAGATAGAGATCCAAGCTCACCAAGTTTGTCAGATTTCCAAGATCACTTGGAATAGGCCCGGTAATATTGTTGCTATACAGCTCCCTGTTGATCACAAACAATATCTAAGGGGAGGCAGCTCTATGGCAAGACATCGTGAACAATTTCACAGACTGGAAGTGTGACAGATTAAGAGAGTGACACAAGATATCAACTATAAACTACTCAACCTGGCTAAAATTGACTGGCATTTTTTCTTTAATTGGTAGATGAATGACACATCTTTTTGAACGACCATAGTTAGAAGTCCTGTCCTGTCAATGCCTAACTAAGAATGGCTCGTATTCTCAGGTTATGATTTCTCAACAAGGCCCAAAATATGTCTTCCTAAAATAAAATAAAAATGCCACTCAAGGAGGGTCCTTCAGAAGCCGAATTGCAGAAGAGATGCTTCACGATGATATCCACAAACAATAAGACAATTTTACGTACAAGCCCGTAAGGCACATGAACTTATTATCCTCTATTTAGAGACAAATAGGGGTGCGGTTGTTTCAGAGGAGATGAATTCTTACAAGTACTGCAAATTCTTCAGCAAGCCAAGCTGTGGAACCAATTGCCCTGACAAAGCAGCGTTCCCCAGATCACTACAGAAAGAGCAATTTAAAACACTTGTACCAATTAAGAAATCAAATTTCGTAAATCAACAGGATTATTCAAGATAGAGTTCTTACACTCTTATCACACTGTTATCATTGTTACAAGTAACATGGAACCATGTGCAAGGATTAACAAGAGTAGGGTCCCAACTCTGTAAGACATTGTTGGGATCTTGTAGGTTGGTTCTCAGGCTGTGCAAGGCATCACCTATACAATTGGTCAATCACACAGAATAAGAGAACTGTTCTGCTAAATGCAATTCAACAGGTTACATGAAAAGCAGAATTTGCAAAGGAGGAAGTGCAACACAAATTAATTCTCTTTTAAACATACATTGAACACAGTTGCTCATACAACATAACCACTAGAGTTAGGCTAGCAAGCACGGGATATTACTCCCACTCACGGTTCCCAGTTCAAGTCCTTGTAATGGCAAGTGCCAATTTTCAAATAAATAAAAAATATAACAAGCTCAAGCAACTTATATAGGACAAGCAAATATAAACAAGTGATCTGTGAAGGACATAAGAAGAGTCAATTCGAATTAGGACACTGAAATTTTCCACTTCTTGAAAGACCATTAATTTACAATCAGCAACCACTACCAACATAATCAATCAAATAATTGGAGTTTAAGTAGTCATCAACAAGGTCTACAATGAAATACAGTTCTCAACACAGGAGTGTAATTAAAGAAGCCTTTTTTCACATACAAGCACCAGCTCTAAATCCAATGAATTCACAATTCCACATATGGAGCACCTCAACAAGTCAAATTATTTTTCCTTTCTCCGTATCCATCTTTGACCATAAATTTATTTTTACTCATGATTCTAATAAATATGAATTATTACAAAATTGACGGTCAAAGTTAGACACGAAAAAACAAAAACACAATTAAAGTGAATTGAAGGTAGCAATGAAGATAGGCAAAAAAAAAACTCAAATTTATAAACCAGAAATTTTACAAGAGAAACAACATATGTACAACAAACTCAACCTTCCATGTTAGCATGAACGAGACAGGGTGGCACCACCATGAACAACCAGACCACCAGATACACCCCCACCTTCATCATAGTCACTGTATACATATTTATACCTTAAAAAGCATATAATATGTATTTCTATACAAAATTCAGTTATAGATCCACAGTAAACAACCCAAAATGCATAATTCTCAAAACCCCACAAAACCCTTTGCACTCATTTACATAAAGAGTCCAACCCAATAAGCCCAAATGCCACCTAAGCTGATCTACACACAAAAGAACAGTAAAAACCAATCTTTTGCTATTTCTGGGTTCAAGAACAGTAAAAAACCCAATCTTTTTGGTATTTCCTGGGTTAAAAGAACAACAACAAAAAAAGTAATCTTTTGGAGTAATACTTTTACTTTTTCCAGGCTTCAAGAACAGCAAAAATAAAAGTACTCTTTTTGCTATTTCCTGCTTTACTTCTCTTTAGCTGTCTTCTTTTGTATGTAGAAAGATTAGGATTAATCTAGTGCCACCAAATATTATTCATAAAAACAAAGTCTCGAGCCTAGTATATTATTAGTAAAATGAAGTCTCGTGTTCGGTCTAGTATTACAAGATATTACTCGTAATAACAAAGTTTCGGATTCGAGCCAAAATCTAAAAAAAGAAATTAAGTATATAGTGAAGAAAGAAACAATGTTGCAGTAGTGAGGGTACAAGACACATTGTGATACATTTATGGTTTTTCTGGGAACTTCTCATTACACACTGCTCTGCATTGCGGGGGGTGGGGGGTGGGGGTGGGGTGGGGGGTGAAGGGGGGGAGATATATTGGGGGAGGGGGGGGGGGGGTGATAGATGTCTGTGTAGATTGTTGAAATCTTTTTGGGCATGTGTGATCACTGTGTAATGATATTGAAGACTGACCGAACGGGGAAAGGTGTTGCCCGACTCTGCCCGCGTTTCATATTAACTCCTCCAACGGCTTCGCGGGTTTTTGTTATTATCTACTGTATAACTTGGAGGAATTATTAAGAACATTTTTGGGAGGTTTATTTTATCGGAATGATAAAAAATGTTGGGCAAATGGCGGCAGCAATCACCTATGTTTCCATAATGTTATCAGTTCATCACCTATGTTTTAAAACATACTAGTCGATCACCTATGTTTAAAAACATGTCCCAATTGATTCTTCCGTTAAATTTTTCGTTAGGTTGCTGTCTAGTTGGTCACGTGCCGAACATGTGATAAATTGAAAGGCTAATTTAGTCAATTAATGTCTAGTTTCGTTTGTTATGTTAGCCTTAAACCCCAAATCAATCCTATACTAAGCATCATAACTCAAGGCAAGAGTACAACAATGCTACATTCTTCATCATCAATTACCAACTACAATACAACATCTAAACATTTAATCTCTCATAATTCAAGGGCACAGAGCTATGTGGTTCATTTCACCATTTGACATACCAACTAAAACATCCACTATGGCTAAGCAAACAGCTAAAGTTATTCCTTTCAGAAATTTCTTCAAACACTTTGTAAGCAAAATAGTGTTCTTCAACTCCTCCATCAAATTTCTCGTCCTCCAATTTCTCAATTCTGTGTTCAAAGTATGCAAGTTATAATAATACATACCCATTCATAAATCAAATTATAAAATAATATCCCAAATTCGACAAGCCCAAAAGACCCGACCCGAATTATCTTTCTTCCTTGATGTTTTTTTCACGCATAATTGGCCGCAATACTTGCAGTAGATGTTTCGAAAATTTTCCTCCATCAATTACCAACCATTAATTAAGTGTATGAGGACTCAAATTTTTTTCCCAAGCTTCAATTGAAGGATTATGGTTCATAGCCTGACTTCAAATTGATTTGGGGCTGCTATTTTTCAAATTAATTGTGGAGTAATTTTCTTTCCCCAAATTTGATTTAAGTGAGATACCCTAAATACCCTTACTACTAAGTCATGAGAACCTCACATGTGACATTTAACGTTTGGGTTACGGAATCAGTGATCGATTAGTATGTTTTTAAACATAGGTGATCGACTAGTATGTTTTAAAACATAGGTGATGAACTGATAACATTATGGAAACATAGGTGATTGCTGGTGCCATTTGCCCAAAAATGTTTACCGATGTTTCTTTCGTTTTTTCATATTTGTCGTTTTAGTTTTTTTTATATTAATAAAAAAAATAGTACTTTTTTCACATATGTTTATTAATGAATTAATCAATATAGATAAAAAAGAGAGGGAGTAATATATGATATTTATGATTAAAATACTCCGTAATTAGAAGGTACTCAATTAGCAATTGTTAGGATTATTTCTTTTGCAGAAATCAAATCTAAGCATTTAACATGGAACATAGAAAGCGATTGGACAGGTATGAAATGGTAACATCCCTGGACACTAATGCAGGAAAATTACAAAGAAAATTAATAATAATAAGAAAAATATTTTGAATCATGAGTTTTTCTAGTTAGACATCCATCCAAAATATAGTTGATCATGATTTATTAATGATAAAAAATTAATAAAATTTGTATTCTATTACAAACAATGAATAGAAATTCCTAATTAGAGCGTTAGAGTATGATAAGAGATAAATTTGTCTTCAACAAGGTTCGAATCCATTACCTCCTACATGAAACGTTGAGTCGGATGCCACTAAGCAATTAGGCCCTTGACACATCTTATACAATTTTGAACCAAGATAAGCATGTTCATATTTCAAAAATATTTATTGAAACGAATTATAAGATTTCGCATGATTATATTACTTTTTATCAAAATAATAAGAACGGCTTCATGGTCAAAATTTTCAAAGTTTAATAAAATTTGTGTTTTAATTTACATCTTACATTTTGCGATGGAGGAAATAATTACCACTATATATATTCTTGTCCTCAAAATTAGATACGGAAGTTTGGTGTGGTTTATTCACAAAAGTGGTCATGGTCAACTCAGAGTTATACATTGGAAACTTGCAGGTTTTGGACAATCTATTGAAACATTGCATTTGGATGAACACTTTGATGTTAAACCAATTTAGTTTGGCTTTGTCTCTAGAGTTTTGTCCAAAGTAGGATAATTGCAAGAGTGCCTGAAATAGCCTGAAAAGGTGAGGTTGATGTAACATGTTATTTGGACTTTTTTTGTATAACGGTTTGTTACATATTAGTAAAAAAAAAAATTCCTTAGCCAATGTTCGATTACATACAATATTTATCATTTTCGAAATAATCGTTCGAAATTCGAAGAATATGAAAAACTTGAACAAACTCGTTGGTAGATAAAACTCACCATCAAATCAAGTGATGTTTTTATTGTTATTATTGTTACGTAGATTAGATCCAATGAAGAAAAGTTATGACTAATTTAGTAGTAGTAGTTGAGAGGGGGCAATTATTAGCCTTGTTGTAATACCTTTAGAAGCATGTGTTAGGGGAAAAAAGTAATGATTTATTTTTGGGTTTTACTATTTTCTTGAAAGAAAAGGTTGTTGACCATATACTATGGTTCAAAATCAATGATAATTTCTCGATAAGATGAAAATTTGTTGTATAATAACGTACTTTATCTTTATTTGCTTTCGTTCTCAAGTATTGGATGCGATGATTGATGACTATGGTACAAATGATAGACGCACTTGACCTATTTTATCATTGTGAATTGATATATATTACTTGTGAATTGTTATCCAAAATACTATCTAAATTAGTAATTTCGGATTTTATAATAGATTTAAATTTTCTTTTTTCATCGATGACTAATGGAACTGTTAATTCAGAAACTACTATCGCACCCATTACATACTAATAAGAACCGTTACACATCGATGATATTTCGTAAAACCAAATTGCAATAATACATTATTTATCGTGCCCATTTCTAAAATTACCTCCTTGTCATGAGGTCATCAACTTCCTTGACCTTCCGGCACTGGACAGGCGTCAGCCCCCATACAACAAACCGATACAAGAAGCCCAACTAACCCAATTAAAACATACTTCAGCACCTTTTTCTGCTCCTAGAAGCTTCATTTCTTGAGTGTTTCATGTTTTTGATACAAAAGGAATTTTCTTCCTTTTTTTTGTTGGTTAATAACTAATAATATATACAACATTTGTACAAATAATAAAGGTTTATCGTCTAAGGAAATTATGTTAGGTGGTGCATAGCTGAGTAAGCAAGAGAAGAAAATATTTTTTGCATATAAAGAAAAAAACCTCAATTAATCATCTACAACTACATCCAATTGCAACGATAAAGAAAAAGCATGTAAATCAGGAGCAAATTATTAAATTGGTCCTTGAAAGTGGGTTCATGTTGTCTTTTGGTCCCTGAAAGTACAAAAGTTGCAAATCAGTCCACAACATTGGTCAACAGTTGCAGATTGATCCAAAATTTAATGGCGTTGTTGAATGTTAACGGCACATGCGCCTCGTGAGTTACATGCGTTTTTAATAGTTAGAACGAAATAATAGAATTATCTTAAGAGTGAATTACAATTCTCATTGGGGCGTTAAAAGTTAATACCTTGATTAAATTTTGGATTAATCTATAATCGTTGGCCAATATCATAGACTGATTTACAACTTTTGAACTTGTGAGAACTAAAAGGTAACTTGAATTCACTTACGGGAACTACTTCAGCAATTTACTCTGTAAATCAGCAACAAAAAAATGATACCAAAAAGCATAAAACCGTATACATGAAATGTTAGATAAAAAGTATAGTTTTTGATTTATCTCAAGAATAATTTCAACTCTGATGATAGCATTTCCTTATTATACTACCTAAATCGCTAAAATGTTCTATAACTTTGAATTTCAATGGTCATTATTGACAAACATTGTTGCCTCAATTAACACACATTATGCTAGAAAGGCTCCAATTTTATGCTAAAAAGGTTCCAAAATGTTAGAAATTAACGTACTCATTAAAATTAGGGATTATTTCGCATTTACGGAAACCAAAGTGCAACGGACATTCATTTACTGGGACCTATTCAGCAATTAACTCAATAGAGATGTTTAACTTTTCTTATTTTCTATAACAAAATTGTAAAATAAAATTTTGGCAAATTTTTAGTACAAGTAATTGTCTAACTAGACCTTTAAGGAGAAAAAGAACTTCATATAAACATAACAGTTTGAAACCCTTTATCAGTTTATTGTTTCAAACTTTATTTTGCTCGACCAAGTAATTTACTATATTAACCCCTTTATTTTTTTTTAAGTAAGAAAATTGTTTTTTAAATAAACATATCTTCATAAGTTATTTAATCCTTCTTATTACATATAAATTATACTTTGTATTAGTCAAATATGTTTTTGTTACTATTCAATGAAAGAATAAGTTTAATCCCACGTGCTTGTAGAGATAAAGGCAATCACAATTCACAAATCAATAACCTTGTGTTGTGTGTAATTAAATTTATGGGCTGCATAGACTCCAATCTTGGACGGCCCACTAAGGTGAAAATGGATCATCTTCAAGGTCACTCCTTACATACTTACATATAATTAGAAATAATTGAACTAATAATTAAACATGTTTTTCTATTACACACTGATTCAATTAACTACAAGTTATATTGAGGTAAACATATAGTTACAAGGGACAAGCAACTAAGAAGAAGAGATTATATTACTAATGTTATATATTACATCATCTCTTTTATTTATTACTATTATACTAAAACATCATGAGTTTGTTATTAGATTATTATTGATGTGAAGTGTGAATGGCTGAGTTGATTGAGTGTGGGTGAAATGAGTTGGGGTTTGATGAGTGTGGAGACCTTCATAAGTAGTAATCACATAGCTTGAATCATGTGGGTCCCTCTCCACTCTCTTCTTCACTTTGCACCTTTCACTAGTGCACTTGTAGTAGTTCCTGCTTATAATTATATAAATTATCACAAAATTAAATTAATTAATCAAACTTTAGGGGTGAAATAAATAATAAAATATATTCAATTTGTCCTAACTATTTTCATGCTATGGCGGCGGAGAAAGCACATGTGATATTGGATTGATGAGGAGTAAAGTCGAAATACTATATGGAGAAATAGGGACATATGATTATATATCTTCCATATTCTATCTACTTATAAAATATAAGTTCATAAAATATTCATGAAGATATGGAATCTTTTCAACAAGGTTATATATGGAACTTTATGCAATTCAATGCATTTTTCGATCATCTACACATACTTTCAATAAACATAAAACGTATTTTAATAGCAGTTTTGTAAGAGAGCTGATTAATAAAGTGGAACATAACGTGATAAGCAACTTTTTGCCATAATTTTTAATAGTTAGCAATTTCATCCTAAAAGTAAAGACTCCCTACCAGTGTTATTATAGCTTGTAACCTGGAACTTATATATTATGATAAAACAATATTCCTAGCTAGTATCATATATCACCAATGAAATACTTCATCATCTCAGTGTGATGATGAGTTATCAATTATTTATACTACTTATTAATGAGATTCATCATTGAATTTTTCCAATAAAAGTGTCCTTTAGCTTGCTAACAATAATAAGAGTGGTATATACACATCTCATAAATGAGGTCAATTTAAGTTATTAATGATGAATAATCGAATGATGATATGAAGGTGTAGACTCTATATATCAAAATAAATTAAAATATTTAGTGTATGTTCCGCATGATATGAAACAAAATAATTTAATACTTTATCAACTAATCAATGATATATCTTAGCATAAATTGATGATGATGATGATACTCGATTTAATTACCTAGGGTTTGAATTGCTTTTGACCTTCTTCTTCCCATACTTTCTCCATCTATACCCATCCTCAAGGCTCTCCAGCTTAGTCTTCACTCTAAATGCAACACGCTGCTCATCATCATTCTTCTCATCGCCAATTCTTGCAATTTCTTCACTTCTAAAAATGGAAAATCAAATATTATTATGAGGATATTCTCATATATCATATTTATAAGGAGAAAAAAAAAGTCGATTTTTGTAATCATGAGGCAAAATTGCAATTTAGTAGTATCTCATAGATACATTGTTGCAACTTGATTCTCCCAAATGGCACAAGGGTAGCCTAAAAATAATAAATGTTTGTAAATTCATCTCTATTCTTTTGGGGACTGGGACTATACTGCAGTATTTATCGTTTTTGGAACTATACTGCAATACATGTATCATTTTCGAGAATTAATCTACAAATACTTAATTATCAGGGTCTAAGGTATAATTTCCTCCCAATATCTGAGATCAAATCAACAATTAGCTCTCGTCCAACCACACAAATACAAAATCTGAACAAACCCATTTATTAATAATAGAACGAATCTTAATAATGGACAAAAACTTGCATGTTGGTGTTTTCTTGTAGGCCTTCCAAGGAACTTTCAACACTCCCAGTGCTTGTTAGTTCTTGAGTAACAGGACTTTGTGAAAGACATGCATTATTAGAGAAGCTAGAATTTGAACAATAATCTTCATTATTAATAGGCTCATCAAAGCCAAAATAACTAGAAATATCAAATTCTTGATGATTATAAAGGTAGTTATCAAAATCATCAAGATAATCATATGTGTGATTAGGGTTAAGAAGATTATTAGGGTTCATTTGAGCTTCAAAATGGCTTGTTTGAGGGAAATTTGATCTAAACATGTTGGTTTTCTTTGAAAGACTAGAAGAGACTTTGAAATGAAAAGAAAACCAAACTAGCTTATAGGATGAGTGGATGACTAGTATTTTTTTTTTTTGGCGTGCTGAGTTTATGATTTATAAAGAATTACAATAATATATTTTATGTACCTCTTTTTTTTATGAGGAATTTCCTATGGACCTTCCTAACATACTCCTATGAAATTTCTTGAGAAGGCTTTTGTACACGTGGCATGACATGATGTACATGTGTTGTCATAGTATGACGTAAGGGCTGCGATTCTTGATATATAATTATAAATAATTTATATGGATACCATTTGTTTGTGGTATGGGATGTCTCATCGTATTTTATTATTTTACTTGGAGGAGAAATAATATAATACTAGTCGTTTGTACACAGTCCAGCCTGTGGGAACTTATTTTTCTTACTGAATTTCTTTTTTGTATAACTAATTAGATATTGATACAAATTTTATAACACATATATGAAAAATATATATATATATATAAAGATATATATATATAATTTCAAAATTGAATTTGAAGGAACATAAATACATCAATATTACATACAAAAATAAACTATTTTAAGTTACTTGATAAATAATTAAATGGAAATTTTTTTTAATATCAACACATGTCACTTCATGATTGGCCATATGAGAACATGAGGCTTCATTTTTTTGTAAATGTAACTTCTAATTCCCCCCTTCCCCAATTATATATAGAGTAGATAATCGCACAAATAATTGTAACAATAGTTCCAGTTAGTGGGGTCAAATTGCATTTTCGTTTCGTTAAGTGGCGATGTTATAGCAATAGTCTCTGATGGTATATATGTGGTTCTCAAATGGTCATTAAATTAACTTTTTTGTTAATGATTGACGAATTTTCATATTTTAGGGTGAAAATATAATTTTTGGAAATAGAATCTCGATCCCAAAACATAATCCCTAAAATTTCAAAAATGATACTTCTCCTCCTAAAATTGCTAAAATCCATCAATCATTAACAACATAATTAATTTAGAAATTATTTGCAAATTACATATACACTATCATGAATTATTACTACAACTCATTCTTACTAAAAAAAATATAATTTAATCTCATTTACTAGGACTATATATATTATTGCAGTTAACTCTATAATTCTATAATTCTATGTATATAGGAGCTTCTGTATACGTACATAATTAGGCTACAATCGCTATTAAGAGATGTTAATTGGTGGGGTTTGATTATTTGTTGGCTTTTTGTGGAATGGTTTTCTTTTGATTGAGAAAATATGATTTGACAAGAGCTCGAGGATTTTTTTTTGAAAGTAACATATAAGGACTTGATATTAATTTGTAAAGAATTATAAAACATTTGCAAATAATCTTGGAAAATATATATTTAAAAACGATTGTTGACTTGTTGATTAATTTTGTAACAATTTATTATTTTATAAAGTTTGTGGGCATATTTGTTGAGAGTAAATTGTCGAAGTGGTCCCAGAAAGTGGATCGTTTCCATTTGGTTCTCGAAAATTTAATAGTTGTAAAATAGTCCTCAAAATTATACAAAAGTTGCAATTCACGGAGTCGTTAAAATTTAGCCAATTCTTTAGAGCAAATGACTTCATCGATCACTCACGTTTGTTAAAAAATACTAGTCGATCACCCTAGTATGACTTTGTATACTTTCGATCACTCATGTTAGGTATTATGTATACTTTTGGTCACTCACACGTTTTTTTGGTACAACTCTTGATTTTTCGAAATTTTTAACATTTTGATAAGGATATTATAGTCATTTTCTCATAATTTTGTCATGGAAATGTAGAGTGCAATGGAAGTTATTGAAAGTTAGTTGATGTAAGTTAAAAAATTATTGAAAAATGACTAAAATACCCTTACAAAAATGTTAAAAATTTCGAAAAATTAAGAGTTGTACCAAAAAAACGTGTGAGTGACCAAAAGTACACATAATACCCAACATGAGTGATCGAAAGTATACAAAGTCATACTAGGGTGATCGACTAGTGTTTTTTAACAAACGTGAGTGATCGATGAAACCATTTGCTCAATTCTTTAATAGAATACAATTGCAAAAATACCGTTAAGTTTAACGGCTCCATTAGTTTTTGGACTAAATTGTAACTTTTGTCCAATTTCAGGGATTAAATAGTAATTCTTGAATTTTCGAGGACTCAAATGACAACCTTGCTTGACACACTTTCGGGGATCATATAAGCAATTTTCTCTATTTGTTGACGATCATTTGTGGCACATTTATTGTTTTCTTTTCTTAAAAGATATTATTGGTTAATTTGTGATTTACCACCACACTAACAAAAGTGGACTAGAATATATAAAGGAGATAAATTCTGAAAATATATGTTACTCTGATAATAATCACTGAAACACAGTTTTTTAATTGCTTATGGGAATCAAATGTACACTGCCTAAAAAAACAAGACTACTAATATACAACGCCATAATTCTTTATCATTTAGGGCTATACAGATGTGTTAATAATTTATGGGGTTTCATTTTAATTGACAATAGAGGGAGTAATTTAAGATCTGACCCGTGAGGATACCGTTTTCCGATATGGGATGTGCATCTTAACATTTCCCCTCACGTGTAACCCTATCGTTGACGGAATATTCCTCGCCGGTATTAGCTGCCGGAACAACATCGGCGGGGTTACAACTTACACGTGTCTCATTAATTAGGGGTTGCCTCGTGATATCATGTTAAGAGTCTTATGAATTTCACTCTAAAACCAATTGACAATAGAAGAAATAACCCAAAATCTTATATATTAACCCGTAAAAACACCGTCTTCTGATATGAATGTGCATCTTAAAAATGTAATAGTGAATATATGCATTTGTCATTGATGAAAATGAAATATTTGTAGTCTATAATAGAGGATAATAATTGCCATAAATTATTTGTATTCCTCCAACTCTTGACCCTATTGCCTATTGGTGCCATGTCTTTGGCCTTTAGCCATAGGACAAGTGTACGAACTTTTTGGGGTAGCTCATTTCACTTTCAGAATATTATACAATTCATATCCTACCATTTTTATATGTGTATCTTCCATACATATATTGGAGTATGATAAATTAGATTAAGAATACGTCCTGATGTATTCTTTATTTCTTAAGATTGTTACTTACAGAAGTTAGCAACGTCCGTACAGCACTCTAATTGACTAATTTGTGCTCTGTTTTATAATATACTGTAAATAATTGTTGAACATTTATGCTTTTGTTTGTTGTTCATTGAAATATGTTCTACATTGATCTCTGTATTGAGTGTTCCCATAAGAAATAATTGTACAATATTTGTTCAGTTTGAAAGATCATAATGTAATATTTATATTATTTTTAGGTAATAATGTGTAATAATACCATTATTCAAGAATAAACTATTTAAAGACTCTCGAGGTATTGCTCAGTTGGTTATAAATTTTGCTTATTTATACGACGTGAATTCAAATCTCATAAAAAAACATAATTTTGTATTTAAGTGATTAACAGGCGACTCAAACTTATTAATTAACCCTCTAAAAACCCATCCCGCAATTTATTTAGCTTGCCTATGAAAATCCAAAAGAAGGGGTCAAGGTTACATTATTTGAGATTATATTAACAAATATTTCTTCCACTATTATAATAACAATTAGAGGATTATGAGTGAGTCAACCCAAGAAGTAGTCTCCCCTCAAGTTAAGTTGACTCATGAAATGAAATGTACAGTGTTGGATGTCCAACAACACTACTACAAATTTCAGCCTCGTCCATTATAACACATCCCCACTTCATTAATAATGAGTTGAACAATATTCGAAATGTCCTTTTATTACATACGTATGTATATCCGCATCCATTCAAGAACAGAGTTGACTTTGGGTGGGGAACCCTAATATTTGAATAGCGAAAAAAGTAATTGTCAATTTGATCCAAATATATAATATATGTATATTAATATTTGATCCTGGACAGTTTAAACATTGTATTGTAGATTTACCCTTAAAATTACCATAACTTGAATAATATTGTTTGACGTTTCATAAAAATGAAGTTAATGGTTACGTTACTATTATTTATTGATCGCGATAGGAGATACTTAACATACTTTTTGTTAAAGCAAGTTGAATTTTCTTCACCTGTATTAGAGATATTTTATTGGTCAGATGAACTGTAAATCGAGAGATATACACTAATAACAATTCTGTAAAAGAGATGACCAAATGAGACTCGAAATAAAAATTTCAGTAAAATATTACCTCCACACGAATTTGAACCCGTAATAACATATAATTTGAATGCCCTTTTGTATCTCGACTAGTCATTACTACTCTAATCAAGCATTTCGTGGAAAATTAAAAGGTTTTGCCGGCCGAAAGATAGGGATAATGTTATTGCAACACTTATGTTTGAAAATATTGGATCTAATAGAAGGTTCGAAGATACACAGATGCAAGAAAAAAACAAAGGTTGACTTTTATGATTATGATGGGTGGTTGCATGTAATACTCTGTATATTTAATATATATCGAAAGATAAGAATGTAAATGAAGCTTTGAGGTTAAGTAAGAAACTTCGTTTGGCAGCATCAATTGACATCAACAATCCACCGTCTTTGCTACTCCAAATCAATTTAGCAACTAGCAACCAAGAAACTAGATGAGTTCAATTATGAAGAACACTATTCGTGTTTGATAAAAGTCAAGATTTAATTTGCTATATTATTGTAATTAGTATTTTTGTCACAATCGATGCTCGTACATCTTAATAATAATTATTAAATAAAAATACAAAATTAATAATTATACAAAATAATCGTTAATAATGTGTCATGTAAAAATATTTATTTAAATTTATATTTATTTATTTAAATTTATATTTATTTAATTACAAAAAAATAATATTTATTTAAACTAATTTATATAAAAGTAATTTTGAACAAATTTTTATTTATAATTTTTCCTACAGTTAAGAAAATTATAGATCATGAAGTTTCATTAAAAAATAATTAATTTCCTTTTCTTCAGTTAAATATAGTGTAGATAATGATTCTTCAATTACATTACTTGCATATATATTAACGTCTATAAATAAAATGTTTTTGAAATAAAATGATCACCTGTATAGTCAATATACCATTATATTACTACATGAATGCTACTCAAGATCTATGTCTTGCCTTTTATTGAATTTCGGAAAATGTTTGTGAAATTATATTTCAACTTGATTGAGAATGTTATTAGTTGATTGTCGAAACGTATGAAATACACTAGTGGACGAGTACGATATACTTTGGTCAACTCAGTCCAACAACTGAACCGGGACCCTCCAGTTAAATGGGCCCGGAGTTCTTTTTGTTTTGTAAATTAATGATAAGATATATAAATATTAAATATAACGATTGAAGAGTATTAAAAATAACGAAAACAAAAATAAATAATCAAAAGTAATATTTTGACCACAAATATAGTAGTTACTCCTTCCCAGTTTTTTATACTCCAATAACTTTTTATGATCATAGAGACACGGTTTAAAACGTAAATGTCTCTTATTTTACAAGAAGATAAATTGTAGCAAGTTGGTATTTGAAAAATATACCCTCAAACATTTGATTTCAAAATATCTCTTATTCTTAGTTAAGCATAAATTTGATGTAAATTATACTATAAGATTTTTGTAAAGGTCATTTTTTTTAAAATGAAGATAAATATATTTAATAATGTTGGTGGATACTAGATAATTATCAAAGTAATATATTCATAAAAAAACAAATGATTTAATATTAATTTATATTCCTATAATTTAGAAGATATGGGTGGGAGCACCCTCGATCGAATTTGTAATCCATCAAAATTGGTTTAAAAGTTGAAAAAAAAACCACACTATGAAGTTGGCACGAACTCGGTAAAATCAAGTCCCCTCTAACTCGACTGGACTCGACTCGAATCGAATAATCACCAAACCTCTACCAGGCAGTTCCTATCACTAAAATCTTCTCTAAACATTCGAAACAAACAAATTCGAAAAAAAACTGATAACCAAAATTTAGCGTGATGTCATTTCGTAGAAGAACATTGCTCAAAGTCATCGTCCTAGGCGATAGTGGGTAATTCCTTAATTAATTTCTCATTTTCAATTTCAATTTATTCGATTCCATACTAAAATTGATCATTATTATTTGTTAATTAATTTAGTATTTAGGATTTCGTTTATGTGTTTTTTACAGGGTTGGTAAAACATCATTAATGAATCAGTATCCTTAAACTTGGTAACACGTGATCCGTTTCACTGGATATTACTATTACACACATGCATGTACACTATGTCGTGAAAATTTAGATGCTAATTTTAATTCAAATTAAAGTTAGTTACGCGTGTCAATTAAGTTTATAATGTTCCTTTGTTTTGATCGTTGAAAATCAAAATGGAAAATGTTTTTGCGATGAAGGGGTTATCTATATAATATTGTTAGTTAACTATACCGCGAAGGATAATAGTTTTTCAAGGTTATAAGAAACGAGAGTTTTTTTACAAATATTGATTTACAAGTATTATACAAATTTTCACTAATGGGGTCGAGTGCATTGCACTGGAATGATTGCGATCATTACAATGTGTTACATGTAGTAGCTAACGGTTATATATGTTAAATACGATGTTTGTGTCTGTTTATAGCTATGAAAGTTAAATTACGAATAGTTTATAATTATTACGTTTTTCAGAAGATAAATTGATTGTTGGAGTATAATTATATAGTGAGATACTACTATCATTTGCGTCCTAAACGTGTTGGAAAGATATGTGCACAAGAAATTTACTCAACAATATAAGGCTACAATTGGAGCTGATTTTATGACAAAGGAACTTCAAATGGATGATCGTCTTGTGACATTGCAAGTGAGTACTAAATATTTTACCAAATATGTTTGTATATATTTTTAGTGAAGAGTTGCATTATTTTGTGCATTCTGTTTGCGAGTAGATATGGGATACTGCTGGCCAAGAGCGGTTCCAAAGTCTAGGAGTGGCGTTCTATAGAGGGGCTGATTGCTGTGTTCTAACATACGATGTTAACATAATGAGATCCTTCGAAAATCTTGTCAATTGGCATGAAGAATTTCTTAAACAGGTTGGTCTAAATATTTCGATGAATCTGCTAATGTTCCATTAGTGTTGTACATGTGATTTGTTGTATCAGTATGTAAAAGTGAAGGTGGAATAATAACAGAATGGCAAGAGGGCGAATGTCTATTGATGCATCGATCATCTTAAGGTCCTGGAAACTAATAATCTGGCTAATTTGGCTTCTCTGGACCTGCAAATTCCTTACATCTGATGTTTTTAGCAAAACTTACTCTTAAATTTTCCTTATTTGAGATGATTCCACATTTAATTTGCGTCCAAATGCTCCATGGCTGTGGCCCTCCCCACTGTATTTCTAGCTTTCTTAGGCTTGCTTGTGTTCCTGAAGGTCCTTATGTTCGTTTTTAGTGTATTTTGGCTTGTGTCAGTGTTTTTCGCTCTTAGGCAGGGCCTCTCCTCATACCAAATTACGTTGACTTAGTGAGTATAAACACTACAAAGAGCTGGATTAAAAATTAAGTAACATTACTTGTTAAGGATAAACGTTGTGCATTCCTTTCATTTAGTCACTGTTCTGAACATTTTCTGCCATCTACAGTATATAAACAATGTAAGTCCTTAAGCTTTCCCAATAAATTGTATACCTGTCGTGTTAGATTGGTGTTATGACTCATGGTATGTGACATGATAGTCCTTGTTCATGGTAAGGACTTGAATCGAACCCTTCATTGCAAGTATATCTTGGCGGCACTAGCCTAACCTCAGTGATTTCACCTTTCAACTTCTTCATATAGTTTGTTCCGTTGAACCCTTGCAATAGTCAATGCAGCAGAGAGGATACTAATTAGTTTGGTAATTTGCAGGCAACCCCATCTGATCCCAAGAATTTCCCGTTTATACTAATTGGCAATAAGATCGACATAGATGGTGGAAAAAGCAGAGTGGTAAGTCTGTTATGTAGTATTTATTCAGAAGGCTGAAGGTGGGAGGGAACTGACGAGCTGCTTAACTCTTCTTAATTAAATGCATTGTTCTTCAAATTGTAATCTAAATTTGCAGGTTTCTGAAACGAGGGCAATGGAGTGGTGTGCTACAAAAGGGAACATACCATACTTTGAGACATCAGCAAAAGAGGACTACAATGTTGATGCTGCCTTCCTAAGTATCGCAAAAAAATCTTTAGCCAATGAGCACGACCAGGATATGTAAGTACCATTCTACACATAAAGAGAACGCTTTCTTTTTGCAATGTCTTCTTAATATGGGCCATATATGTGTTTTCTCTCTTTGTTTGTAGTTGTTTTATGGCCATTGAAACATGTGTGACACCTAACTGATTCTGATATCACATTCTGCAGATATTTCCAAAGTATCCCTGTTGCAGTTTCACAAACCGAACAAAGAGGCGGTTGTGCCTGCTGATTTGGCTATCGCCATTAACAGAATTTCGACTTTACTGTTATTGACTTGCTGTCTTGTTATACTTTTTACGTGCCATTTAGATCACTCTCTGTTATTCGTTTAACTTATCATTTAGGTCATTTTTTGTAGAACCTGCGTTTCTCAAGTTTGAGCTGCTTCCTGTTTTCGTCTTCCTATGGTGTTATCAGGGGGATGGTCCCTTCTGTGATCTGTATACAAAGTTTCATAAGATTGTGTTTTCTGTTGTACATTATCGATCATTTAGGCCTATTGAAGATTGAAAAATTTATGCTTGTTGGATGAGACTTATCACTAACTCGAAAATTATTTGATCAAGAGTAACTATGATACTTTTGTCGAAAATTATTACAAACAGGTCATAACAATGTACATCCCGGTACTATTAATATGCAGATGAAACATTTTCAAAGAATTTGTTTCTCCAACTAGCATTCGTCTCCCAAGTCGCCTTTCGTATTAAAGTCACTCAACAAGCTAACCCCTGTGTGGCTGGTTGAATCACTTGGGAATTATCATCAAGATATCAGTAATTATAAGATTTTTCTTAAGATTCTTACAAACAGATAAGCAACTATACAAACAGCACGATTCCATTGTATTGAACGATTATAAACATATACTACACCACTTATTAGCGAAAACATTAGATAAAGGCTTGTAGCTACACTAGCTCATACACTATCAACATCTGCATTGAATGGGAGCTGTTATCCGAACATGAAATATAGCAAAAAAAATTTGTTGCAACGCGGGTCCTGTTGTGTGGTTGTATCTCTGATTTATCTTTAAGTGTCTATTAGTTGGTGCTTTCTCAGCCAGTACTGCTGAAACCTTTGCCTTGCATATTCCAAGTAATCAAACTCGATGTTGTTCACATACGCCTGAATAGAACCACAACATAATGAGTCCTACTCATTAGATTTATAAGAATATGATGTCTCTGTATAAGAGTGCAAGCCTATAAATGAGCTGAAGCGAAAACAAGCATTTGGTGCTAGTTGTCTTGTCTCCATATGAAGTATAGCTAGTAACACGAGTCAAGTTTTGCGGCTTGGCTCGTGTATTCTACACTCCTTTGAGACATGCATCAAGAGAAGGAACAAGAAAACATAGATTGAAGGCCTTACCGAGATGATTCCCCATAATCCCCAAAAGAGATGATTCGCAAGAGTATACATCTCTGCTTCATTAGCTAGCTGTTCTACTTCACTTTCAGTCGGCGTATTCCCTGCATCAGTTGATGTGGAAATGCTAATAAGACACCTTTAACAATTCATAACTACAGTGCTTTGTGAATAAATTAAGCATCAAGTCCAGTCTTTTTTCATAGCATAAATTAATAAGATGTCCTTTTTGCACGCTTCTGATCTAATCACATCAGAAATATTGATAAATTTGGCAATTGATTTAGTTCTTATAATGCATGAAATACAATTTAGTAGACTAACCTGCATAGCTTAGATATGTGCGCAAGAACTGGAAGCGCTCTTCAGGACCTATTGTAAGAATCAGAGGGAGAACAAATAAATAATAAACTCGCAAATAATGAACCAAATGGAAATTCCAAAATGTACCTGTGCGCCGATACTAACCTGGATATTTGCTGTAGTCCAAAACATGAGGCGTCTCAGTGTGATAATTGGCTGCCATTTCACAGAAGTGATTAGCAATGTCATAAGCAACGGGGTTGTAGCTGGCGTACTCATAATCCTGTTCAAGAAATCAGATAATTGGACAGGTTAACAGTCTGTACTCTGCAGTTAGTTAAACTCAATGATCATATTCACGTTGATACTCAGGGTTAAAAAATCAAACATAAAGCTGAATTGAGACATCGTATCCATATAATTTGGTTTCGTTAGACAACTAAGCACGCACTTAAATTTTCCGAGCATGGAGTTTCAAATTTATTGTCAGAATGTGTAGAAACAAACTTAAACACTAAACTAGTTATTCCACATACACTAGAATAGTATAAAGAGACAGAAAGGAGTTAAGTACTTACTATAATGGTTATGCATCTAGTCTCCTCATCGATCATTACATTACCATATTGCAGATCATTGTGGCAAAAGCCAATCTCTTGTTCCACAGGGAATTTACACTCAAGCATCTTTATTTCATTATCTAATTCATCCAAGTGAAACTCCTTCAGATGTTCATCAGAACATAACTCCTTGGCCTTAATAAGCCAGGTTCTGTAACAGATGTAGAAGCAAGCGTTAGACGATCATATTGGAGAGTATCCAGTAACATAGATGTCTATAGAGTAAATAAGCATACCTCAACCTCTCCCAAAGGCCAACATCCTTTGGACCTGGCATGTTGAGATTATGAAATTCTCTCATTTTGGAAGCAATTAGTGCGGAAATTTTAGGGTCACGAAGATCATCGGCTGATAGTGTCTGAGACAGCATAAGATGGAAAAAGGCCAATGATATCAGTAATACATCTATAAACCAGCTATACCCAGTTTCCATGTCATATAATGCTTTGAATTCACAGTTGATACGTTATTTATCATCTTCTATAAAATGTTAATAATAGGAAAAGGTTTAGAAATTAAAGCCAGATCTTTTTATGTTCCTTTTTTCTTCCGGAGTACAAAGCAAGCAGACCTTGACATGTGGTTTTGATTGTTGAACCACAGATTAACCTTTATGTGTATCAATATCTGATGACAAAGTCTAACAGAGATAATTATTCTAGGTAACACAATCTCATTCAACAGTTGAATCCTTCGATCAAGACAGCAAATATGGATAGGAAGTTGGCTATGCCAAAATTCTTCAGATTTCATAATCTTAACAGAATCAATGAAAAAAAGAACTATGGAAGAGTTTTTAGACTTACCCTGGCATGAATAAACTCTTCTACTCTACCCTCAGAGAACTGTCCAAGAAGACGAGGTCCATAACCATGCTTTGACATACACTCAAATGCCCGAATCTCCTCATCCCGACTGAAGAAGACCTCGACACCTTCACCATAAAGACGAACAAGAACAGTTCTTGCTAAATCTTGATTCTTCGTTGGCCAGCTAATCCTGAAAACCTCATTAGTCATGGCACCCTTCAACTGTTCAACTTTCAAGGCACCTGCATCGATTACATCCCCCCAGTTTGCAGCTAGAGATAGCAGAAGCTTCATTAATTCCTCAGGCAGGCTACTCTCCACACATCCATTTGTTTTAACAGCCATAACTGCATGAAAAAAACTTAAAACTCTTACATCTAGATTAATAACTATCCCTTCACTCAATTGCCTCGAGCTTTAACATAATTACTTTATTAAAAACTAATTGTCCATCACAAACAATTTTAAATATAATCAACACTATCTGAATTTCAACAATTTGATCTATTTTAAGCTATCAAACATCTTTTATTTCAACGACCTTTTCGTAAATCATTAAGTATTTCACAAAGTAACAGAAAATTGTAAGAAACAGAAAGCTAGATAACCTCTCAACCAAATGAAATCAATCAATATTCATATTCATATTCATTAAACTTCACAAATAGCAAAATTTCCATAATCCAAGAAACGAAATACAAAGCAATGATCATCTCAAATTATAATAAAGAATTGCAAAAAGGCATGATCTTATAATAAACATAAATTTTGTAAGAAACTTACCAAGAATCGAAAAGGGTCAGCAGAAAAGATTGCAAAAAGGAAAAAGATTTGATCTTTTAGCTCACACAAACAATCAGATGAAATTAATAGAGATTTTGAATGATTGAATACAAAGGGGTTGAACAAAGACTCCCTTTGTATTTATAGATGTTTGTAAACTCAGATTATTATATGAAGACGACCCCACCAAGAGAAGAATCTTCAAATTATTTACATCAATTGTATACATATATAGTAATCTATTTTAATAAATTAGTTGACTTTTACACACACAAAATTGATGGATTTTGGGGAACAATTGATTTTTTTGTGTTTTGAAAATTTACCGAGAATAATGTTATAAATATATTTTTGTAATTACAAATCCAACGGTATTAAATTTTTACATAATGAATTAAAGAATTAAAATTTACTCATAATAAAAATTGACTTTTACAAAAAATATTTTATTTACGGTGAATATGGATTCTCAATCTTATCTTCAATATGGATTGAGTATATCTTAGATTCTTAAACCAATAAAGTAGTTAATTTAATACTCCATTCTAGAAAAATTATATTTGTCATACTTATAAAATAAATGTTAGGGATTTAATTGATATTTAACATAAAATTTTGGTGTCAAAATATTATTTTAGCTTTTATTGAAATATCCCAGTGCATGTGGCAGTAAATACATTGAAACGCGTAACGAAAATAGATAGCCAATAGAAAGTTGACACGTCAGTGGTATTATAACCACCCATGTTAAATAACGGAACCTAACGAAATCAATAAATGGAATTTTTCTATGTTTGCGGCGCTTATTTTATCGGATGTATCATCGAAATTTAATTCGATCACCATATAAGAAATTTTATTTTAAGAAATACTCACCATTTTTTTTAAAGAAAAGATTCTATATGATTTAAGATTCTAATAAAAAAATCTAAAAATATTTCTGTAAAATAAGCGTCTGAATGAAATCGATATTAGATTCTTTATAATCGATTTAAGAATAGTAAAATATCTTATTTAATCTTTTGAAGTTTCATAAATATTCACCTCTAGTTAAATATAACACCAATGAGATATACTGGTATTTTTTTTTTTTATTAATTGCCCTTTAAGATATTACCATATATACGAATGGAATCTTATAAAAGTTACCATATAGAAATGATTCTTTAATAAAAGGGAAATGATTCTGTTATTCCATAATGAGTGAACTAAATTGTTGACTACAAAAATTAGATTCCAAAATGGATGGATCATACACGACTAGTAAATGGACGATCCAAATTTATATAGCATGGTAGTCAACTGACCATTCTATTGTCCCCTATAATTGAAATCTTTGACAAATTAAATCACTATCTAAACATATGATTGGAGTCAAAAGTGTCCTCAAGACCTCAACCATCCAAGTTAGAGGTTTAAACTAAATGATTGTTATTTTAGTCTTTTAAAAAAGATTAAAAAGAATGTTAGAAATGGTGAAAACTATACATACATGACACTTTAAAATCAGCTTTAACGTAAACTTAAGAAGAATATTTAATCGTATGATATTATTCTTTTAAGAAAAGGTACCAATAAGCTTTTAACTTTTACATAAGTGTAATTCATCTACATGAATATTAATACCATTGTGAAGCATGCCATGTGAAGAGTGGGCATGTAAGTTTGAATGCTCTTAACATATCAAACTTTATTCAAAATTATGTATACATGAATAAGTCTGTAAGAACTTGAATAAGTTCAACTCAAACCCATTAGGATTCAAGTTGTAAACGTATTAGATTTTTTCTTGCTAGTAACCAGAAGGTCCTGGGTTCAAAACTCACCTCATTCGCTAATTTTAAAAAAAAAACTATTATATTGTTAAAAACAAGGGTCATCACTTTAATTACAAGGTAATTAGATGTTTTGATAAGTATCTATTTTAATTGATAAAGTAATTATATAAGTAAGTGTTTAATACTGCATTCAGTAATTAATAATATTGATATAAAACGTCCTCACATTTGTGATTAATGTGCCCACGTCTCGGACCAAATGGCCCCCACTACTGTTGTAAGTTGTAACATGAGCACATTAGTCAGGGCCTTCAACCGAGCTCGGACCAAATACCAAAAAAATATATGGTGGACTCGAACTGTACCTGGGCTTACGTCCCAATAGCTCGACCCTATCGATCTTACTTCTTAACAGACTAGGGGCCGTTTGTAGCCTTGACCGGGCTCAAACAGAACTAAGGGCCCCAGGCCTTGGCCCTAACGAACGGCCCTTGTCCATTAGACATGTTTACCTCCAAGTTCCAACCAAAATGCGAAACGAACAACTATTTTAAGTTCAACAATTAACTTAATTGATCAGAAGACTTTTGTTAGTGATCAGAAGGTCCTGGGTTCGAAGCTCACCTCATCGCTAATTGATCTACGAAGCTATTACTAATTTGACGTTATTGGGCCCTCTATGTGCCTTCTGATAGTGGACCTTCAACGAAATGGGCATCCATCCAACTCGAATTTGGTTGTGTCATTGTGTGCCGTCCGAGTCCATCATCTTATCATAGAATAATTATCAATTTATCATCTAGAAAGAGTAGTAATGGTCAAAATAATCGAACTCTCAAAATTCAAAAAAGAGAATTATTAAGTTGACCAAAAATAAAAATAATGTCATCGAATGCGTCACACTTTGATCATATTTGTGAGTGGGCCAATTTACTTGTCATCATCAAGAAAATTCAAGGAATCTATATAATATACATGGTGAATATTCAATTGTAAATATTTTTAGCTTTATGTGCATATACTATAATTTCCCTTCTAGATTACATCTCTTTCTAGACAAACTAGACATTGACCGGTTGGGAAGAATTATATTTCATGAATTTCCAATAAAGAATAGTCCATGCGTATCCAAATTAAATGTCAAAAAATAGTCAAGTTGATTTGTAAGATTTTTTTTTATTTTTGTATTATTTGACAAGTAATATTTGAGATTGACACATGAATTATAATAGATACTTAATGTATTTGACCATTAATAGACTATTAAAATAAAAGTATGAGAGAAAATCTGTCTTTTAATAAGATTAGTGTTCAACACATTCTAATTAAATGTTTGAGTATGATGTCATTATACTATTGAGTCATCGACAACTTGTTTTTTAATTTTTGACTTTTAAATTTTTTGTAACCCCTAAATGAAACTAGCGTCCTAACGGCCCCTGCACCCCATGCTTTATACGCGAAGGAGATTCTTCTTTTAATTACTTCAACTTGTGGTTTTAGCTTAGTGGTTATCGATCCAGCCTCCACAATTGAAGATCCTGGCTTCGAGTCTTGGCAAGGCATCCAAATAAAAACCAATGCCTCCGCCCCCATTGTAGTATAGACTTCTCCCTCCCTGATAATACAGAATTTACTTTCAATATAGTATCATTTTATCAAAAAAAATATGATGCGCTCATTACATTCTTATTTGCTTGTTCAATCTAAATTTCCCCTTTAATAATTGTACTGCCTACTACACACAACTTCTTTTGTGTGGCCAAAACATAAAAAGGGTAGCCCACCATTCTTCCCCAATGTAATTGTCAAAACGTCATAAAAAATATCCATCTATTATATTTACTACATTATATATTCCAAAACCATATTATATATTCCAAAACTATATTATACACTCAAAACTTGATACATAAAAATAAACACTACTCCAAATTCACAAAGGCCATAATGTCAATGGCCTTAAGTTCATCATCTTGCTATGTTATATCTTTTTCTATTTCAATACTTCTAAATATAGTTTTCTTGGGTTTTCATCTAAATGATGGGACATGGAAACTCCAGCAGCAAGAGTTGCTAACTTGGAGCCAAAGTGCAGCAGCAGAAGCTGAAACTGTGGCTTCTATTTCATGTTCTGGCCATGGAAAAGCTTATATTGATGGTCAACAAATTGATGGTAATTATGTTTGCGAGTGTCATAGATGTTACCAAGGCCCTGATTGCTCTGACTTCTTGAGCGACTGTGTTGCAGATGCCGATAGGTAAGCCTTAGTTCTCGACTTCTCGTGCACCTATGTTTCGACCCAAGGGATCATCTGTCTCGTGTGATATGTTAATTACTCGTACAGAGTTCTCATGCACCTATGTTTCGACATAAGGGATCATCTGTCTCCTTTGATATGTTAATTACTCGTATATATATATCAATGAAAGTACGATAAGTATGATTTTTTTTTAGACCCCTCTATCTTAAATCTTAATATACCATATCTTAGTAAACTAGTGGAGTAGTTGGGATTTTTTTTCGGTCGCCTTATAAATCAGCTACAGTAAACACTTGTTTTATTTAGTAAGGTTGCTTATATGATGCTTATATTTTATACAAATAGGGGTCCCCTAAACAAAACACATGCATAGGGTCCTCGTGGTGACGACAGTAAAAAAATATTGTACAAGAGAACGATTATGGTTCATTAATTCTATAGTAAGCTTTTTAGAAAAAAATGTTGTCTAACATCAATTATAATACCAATGTTCTGCCTCGTGCGTCTACTCCAGGCAGTGGTATGTGGAGGCCGTTAATGTGACAATTTCACAGTTTTGTAAATGCGTGCTCTTCTCAATTGTCGATTTCTAATGATTAAACTAAATATGCAGTGGTGACCCTTTAGTGTTGGAGCCATTTTGGATGCAACATGCAGCTTCAAGTGCTCTGCTTGTAGCAGGGTGGCATAGGATGAGCTACACATATAGTGACCACACTTACATATCAAAAGAGCTAGAGGACCATATAAGAATGGTTCATCGAATTACTGGAAATGCAAAAGCAGATGGAAAGTTCATCCTCTTTGGAGTTGGATCTACCCAGCTCCTAAATGCTGCAGTTTTTGCCCTTTCTATGAGAAACACATCTTCCCCTGCAAAAGTCGTCGCGTCGACCCCTTACTATCCGGTTAGTTATCCGCAATTACTTCTTCACAGAGATGTGCATGAGCCGAGCTATATCGAATGACTCACATATTCACGAATCATAAATGTTCAAAAATCCACTTGGACTCTGCTCGACTCACACATTTCTACTTCCTAACTGTTACTAGTAGTATTTCGAAATATACATAACTTTTTAACGATCTAATTAATATATTTTTTATAATTAGCAATGGGGTTATTTTCGACCCGGAACTTCTGGTCACTAGCAATGGGGTTATTAGTAATTCTACAAAGGCTTGGTCCATAGATTTAACGATCTAATTAACATTTAAAATTCAAATTTCACAGCTTTATAAGCAACAAACAGAGTTCTTCAAGAATGGAAACTATGAATTTGCTGGAGAGGCATATATGTTGAAGAACAATTCAGACATAACTTCAAATGTGATTGAGTTTGTAACACGTCCAAATAATCCAGATGGTCAACTGAACAAGGCCATTTTACATGGTCCCAATGTTCATATCATTCATGATCATGCATATTATTGGCCTCATTTCACTGCAATTCCTGCTCCATCTGATGAAGATATTATGATCTTCACTCTTTCCAAGCTCACCGGGCATGCTGGAAGCAGATTTGGGTAACATTATTACTAATCTATGTGTAACTACTATATACACAATTGTCGATTTGGTCACAGACTCACATATAGCGCGACGAGGTTACACTACGGTCGAATTAGTCCCTGAAGCGACACAAGTATTGCGGTATAGTCCCTGAAAGTGACAATCGTTAGACATTAGTCTCTATTTTGTGGGGGTCATAGTGCAACATTTGTCACTTTTGACGACTATATTGCAACAAATACGCCACTTTTAGGATTAATCAACAACATTGTAACTATTTAGAATCAAATTGCAACTGCATCCAACTAGTTGAAACGAAATCGACAATTAATTGTATTAATATACACGCACTGTATATAACGGACACTATTACAAAAAAAATTGTGAGACGCGCTCAAAAACTGGTTTAGACAGCAAAAGAAGTGTAGGATTATTGTAATTTTTTATTTTTTGTGCAGATGGGCTCTAGTTAGAGATGAGGATGTATATTTACAGATGAACATGTATTTATCCATATCTGAAATGGGAATTTCAAGAGATACACAACTAAGAGCTTTTCAGCTTTTGAAAACAGTTGTTGAAGGAGATGGGATGGATATTTTCAGATTTGCATATTCAAATATGAAGGAACGTTGGGAGAAATTGTCAAATATTATATCTTTGTCTAAGCGTTTCAGCATCCAGGAAATCTTGCCTCAATATTGCACATTTTTTGAGAAAGTTAGAGGACCATCTCCAGGTAATTTATCTTCAACTCTCTGTCAATTGGAGTTAATCGAATAGCTTAGTGGAAAAGGCTCTCGCTAGTAAACAGAAGGTCCTGGTTTCAAACTCACCTCATCGCTAATTTACAAAAAAAAAAAAAAAACTCTTTGTCAATTGCGCCATCATCGATAGGGTACTCATTTTTCCACTCTAATTCTTAATAATGTCTCTCCATTTCTTTGTTATTTTGAATTCTTTTTATACACGAGCCCGTTATAAGTTTTTTTCTTCCGAATTTCCACTCTTTCGATTTTCAAATTTTGTGCCTCTCCCCTCCTTTTCCATCCTGGTTCGTCCCTATCGTGCATTACCTCGAAGAAGAACATGTAATTAAGCTTTTGAGTGTTTTAATATTGACGGCAGCTTATGCATGGTTGAAATGCGAAAGAGAAGAGGAAAGTGATTGTTATGCAGTGCTAGAAGCAGCAAATATAATTGGTAGACCAGGCAGTTTGTTCAATGCCGATAGTCGATATGTTCGTCTCAGCCTACTCAAAAGTCAGGACGAGTTCGACTTGCTAATTGTTCGATTACACCAATTAATCTCCATGGAAGATGGTACAAATATGGCGCAATAATAAATATGATCAATCGCGTGTTGATCATAATATAACTTATTGCAGTTCAAGAAAAAGACTGAAAAAACGAGTCTCCTGCTCGTTTTTCTATCAAAAAAATTGTTAGTACACGCGGAGAAAACAATTTCGAAATCATCATATGATATGTGATTTGTGTAAATTGTAATGATGTGAATTTATTGTAGAATTGATCATTTGATATTTGTAAAGTTTGATGATAACTTTGGAAGTAATAGAGAAAACATAAAGTTTGGAACAATTTATAGATGATAGAAAAGGTTACACTTTCAATCATGCATTATAATGATGGCCTATTCCAAACGCATGTATGATTAAGCATATTCTCCATCGACTGCCTATAAAAATATTTCAAACTACGAATAAAATTTATACTTCTCTTCAACTCTTCAAGATTTAACTAAAAAGATTATACTAGTCACATCACATAATTTTAAATTAAAATTACAATGATATTTCGCTTTTACTTAAACATAAACATGAACTGTAACGATAACTTTTAAGAGACAAAATTCCTACTGTTATTATTTGATTGTTAATCATCAATAAATTAAAAGTGATCTAAAAATGTACGTAGATACATAATCACCAAACAAACTAAAGACAAGCATAGAAATTTATAAGTTCATGATTATAATTCGTACAATATATGTACAAAATTTATGATGAAGTAAAGCAAGGTTGCATCTCTTCAAATCTTTCAAATTCAAATAACGACCATTATGATGTCATTTATTAACTTTTTGTAATATACAACATACTCCCCCTTCTTTTATACATACAAATTCAAAAAAAAAAGATAACTAGTAAAAAAATGTATGGAAAAAGTAGATGACAAATATTGAAACTTCATTAGTAGTCGATAATATTCGATAACTTCAATCTAAACATCTATAACAACAATTAAAAAAAAGGAAATTTTATTAGTTTAGTGGTTAAACTAATCATTGGTGAGTTTCCTTTTGTAAATTAGCTATGGAAGTATTAATATAATGTGTTAGAGTAGTCGTCTTGGTCAAGTTTTTCTGAGAAGATCAACTGTTATACCACATGGGCTATAACAGTGAGATGAAGGGAACCACTGAATAAGTATGCACAAGTGTTGAGTCGTCGACGAGTCATTGGTGACCCTTGAAAAAAAATAGTATGACAACTAACAACATTCATATGAAATACTCCCTCTATCCAAATTATTTGACCACTTTCTATTTTGGGAATCAAAATTTAAAAATTTTGTTCATAAATTCTCATTAACCGATAACAATTATAGAGAAGTTATATAATTAGCCCTCTATCCAAAAATTAAGTTATAGAATTAGCCCATGTTTTAACTTTTGTAAATAAGGGTTGTTAAGGTGTTTTCATTCTATTCCATTCACTTCAAACAATATCACTCAAAATGTTATTTGGTTCGAATATGCACCAAATCAATAAAAAGTCTAATTACCAATTCACATTTTTTTCATAACAAAATAAAATTAAAAAACCCGAGAAATCACAAATTCACATAATTCAATAAGGATTTTGATCTTTACATTCCAAGTAATAATTGCTACACTCCATTTTCTTAATTTTACCCATCACTTTCCTCTATAAGAATCCATAAAAAAGTGATAAAGTGAAGCGTGATTATCCAATTTAAAATATAAAAATCAAAGGCCTTCGATGAAACCGAACATACATCTCTAATGCATTAAAAAACAAAACTATAATCCAAGTTCAACTCAAACTATATCAAATCGAACCTTTTGAGTCCAATTGCCAATCCTCTCAACCATCACTAACTATAAAAGCTTCAATTTTGTTGCTTTCTTCCTACACTCATCCCTACCTCACCGGAGTCCAAAACCTAGCCACCACCACCTCCTCCGCCGCCGCCAAAGTCACGGGCACATGGGGAAAAAGAGAAAGTCGTTGGCGACGAGTCTCGATGAGGTGGATCGAGGAATGTACACCACTTTTTGCAGCGCGGCCAACTCCTTATCCCAGCTCTATACTCACTCCATGAACCAACAAAAACTCTCCTTCCAAGCTGGTGAACGTAACGCTTTGGTAATTTTACAATTTTATTAGTCCCTTAATTTTCCGAATTTTGAATTAATATTTGCCGTAGATATATCGAAAGATGGTATTTTTGAAGTACTTTACGATTGATACGCTAAATTTGGTTTGAATTAAAGTTATGTCTCAATTAAGGTATCCGAGCTTGATAATTTTGAGCACTGTGAAACAAATTAGACAATCTCTTAGGTAAGGAGGTAGTATGTAAAAAGAATTATGTTGGTATTTATGTGTCTAGATTGTTCAATTTTGTGACGAGAACATCGGATTGGCTTACATCTAGAAGTAGGAGGGTTGTTTATCAAAAGTTAGTGTTTTTAACTCTTTGGTAATTGTTCACTTTATTTTTCAGAATGCTCAAGTGTGTGTATGTGTTTGAATGTGAATGCATATATATGTGTGTGCTAGATTATTTATGTGGGATAGAGGGGTTCTTACGAATTTGGTTTTCCGAATGCAATGATTGTTATCTTTTCAAAAAGATCATCCAATTTGATTTTCAATTATCAAAATATGTAGCCTTAAGTAACAGGTTTGAGTCAAAATTATGATAATGGTGAACCATCGTTTTATATTTTTCACCAAATATATTCAACAATACAAAATCACATAATTCAAATACAGACTACACACTTGATAGAAACGGAGGAGTGATTCTGGAAACACGTTATCCTTTTTCTATTCTATGTACATTTCATGGTGTTGGTAAGGTATAATTTGCTTGAAGAAGACAGATGATTGTGTATGGCATCATATACTGATATACCTCACCATCTATATTTTCGCTCACAGAGTAATTGGAATATTATCTTTCACAATTCATTAATAGTTTGTTAATGATATTGCCACGATTCGTAATTTTTTTTTTCTTTCATCCATATTCTAACATGACAACTCATCATATTTATTTGTGGTGTTCTTAGGAAAAGCTCTATCAGTTTATCTTGAGGCAACAAGAGGAAGGTTCAAGAGTAACCACAGGCGACATAATCAACTACGTTCAGGTTTGATAATCATCCCTAATCATGACACTTTCTTCTTCTCTATTTGGTCAAAATCAACTCTTTATGTAAGTGTATATACTACTATACTAGTAAGGACTCCGAGCTCTCTTAATGTCAACATGAGTTCTGCTCGAGCAATTTATCCTCTAAGAAACAATTTTAGATTAGTTTTGAGATCCTTAACATGTCAAAGTGTGACATACTTTTGTGATCATCCGGTACAATATTTAATCATGCAGTACAATGTTTTATTGCACAAAATGTCGAAGAAATGTAGATATGCAGTCCTTCCCATAAAAAATATTTTTTGCTTATCTGTGGTGTAGTAGTGTCTCGGCTTTGTCATCTACTTAAGCATCTAATGTTATCTGCTTTGTCTTGAAGACTGAGATCGATTATCAGGGAGAGGAACCACTAATGTCACCTAGACCACCTACACAAAACCAGAATCCACAACAAATGCACTTCATGGATCCAAGCTTGTTGGCTACCTCCGGGTCCTCTGGACTGCTATCTGCCGGACATATGCTTCGTTCTGACCCATCCGAGCAGCAACCAAGAAATCACGTCTTCTCAAATGCTCTGTCAAGCCCTGTTCGTCAAAGTTTTCAGAATTATCACATTTCTCAGGGAGGTTATCTTTCAAACAATGTTCAGCCATCAAACGTTATCAGAAACAATGAAGGTAACTTCATGTCTAACCAAAACAGGGATTCTAATCCTGTCAACTCCACCAATGACTCAACCATGGATATGCATTCGGACAGTCCAAATCATGAATATACTTACTAAAAGTTCCCCGGCTGTTAGAGAACCTTGATTTCTTGGGCAGAAAATATGACTCAATTTCGTTGCTGACCTTAAAAGTGAATGGAATACCTCAGGCAATTGCTCGTCTTGACACTGCAAGTGGTGTCATGATCTAGTAGAGTTGCAGTGAGAGCAGGCATAGCGCGTGAGCAGTTCACTTGCAATGAGTGCAATTATCGTGTGAGTAGTCCGTCTAGGGCAACGTCAACGTGATGGATTACGAAGTGAGTCTTGTTATGTTTGCGTGTCTGTATGTTATTTCATTTGCATAGTTGTGTAAGTTAGTTAATTTGCATACTTGTGTAAGTATCTAACGAAGTATTGGGTAATCTCATTGAGAAATTATTGGTTTTCCATGTCTTCGAATTGTTACAAAACATAATTATATCAAATGCTCATCCATCATACATTCTTCTTTAATTCCATCCAATTTTCTTTTCAGTTTCAATTTTATTCACTTATATTTTAATTATTGGAGAATATGCATTCCTGAAACTTATAAGTGGGATAAATCTATATTTTTTTTGAGGCAGAATAAAATGTTGGATATTTGCCATTGATAATGAAGTAAAATCACTTTTGTATGAAGTTTAAACAATCTATTTCCATGAAGATTCCATATTAAAGGGCTACATAATTTGATAACAAACATTAGATTCTCTTAACCGGTTGCCATACATATCTTATCTGGGAGGACTCGTACAAAAGCAGAGAGAGTTGGGCATGGACCATGTATTATTCAATTGTTTAGGGTATCGAACAAAGTATTAAACTCAGCAAGATTCCGACACCAATCGAGCAGGTAGTCGAGTATCCGAATATAGAGTGGATTGTAGCTCACTAGGTCAATTTGTACGTCGAACTGTGTATACGAATTTTTCTTTAAAAAGACATGTTTTAACGGATTTTACTTGAACATAAAGTACAATTTGTGATAGGTATAGAGCAAGACTTATATTGAAACGTGACATTGTTATGGGATGGCTAAAGAAGTCGTATTTTCAAAATGAGTACAAGAGTGGTACCGATAATTCCACCCGCACATTAACTAACAAAGCTTAGTGATAATATTGAGTCCAAGTCGAGCGGGTATTGGGTAATCAAATTAGGTAGACACTTCATCGAGTAGGGTAATTACCTCGTTGTTTCTCATATCACACAAATTTTTTACTCGATTCTACCCTGGATGTCAGCCTAGTAATATCGATTTATTTTGTTGGAGCGAGTATTGAGCAGGTAAAAGCTTACAATTTTAATTATACATTAATATAAAATAGTCCATAATAAGTACGTAAGGTATGTACTTATGGGATTTAGTAACCCACCAGTTATTTCGTGTATTAAACAATACTCTTTACTCGAATCTAACTCTATAACCAATCAAACGAATAACCGATCGAATTTTTCAAGTCAAATACCGAACATATATCTGCACTCTCACACCCCCTAACTAGACGTGTCAACCGAACCGGACACAACTGGGCCATCCGCGGGCCTGACCCGTCAGTCCGGTCTGGACCCTGGCCCTCAAAAGCCCGAGCCCGGCCCCTTTCTTAGAGGGTCGAATAGGGCCCATGGGTATGGCCCCGGCCCCCTCTAAAGCCCCCGAATAACCGGCCAGGCCCAGCCTAGGCCAGCCAAGCCCAGCCTAGGCCCGCCAAGCCCACCAAACCCGTTTTACACGGCATACCGTGTTTTTCACATATGTATACCGTGTAGATCAGACTATATCAGTTCTATATCATAAAACACATGATCTAAACACAATAATCCCAAATAAAAACCAAGCATAACATTCAAACTTGTCCCAAAACATTAATGAAACGTGGCAACAAAACATAAGTCCAATATTTTATGGAAAACATAAAAATAAAACGTAAGTTCGAAGTAAACAATGAATGAAACATAAAATCAAGCACCAACTAGTCATCCATGGCATCATCATCTTCGTTCTCCTCCTGATCACGCTGCATCTTCTGGCGGCTCTTATCTATTAGTTCCGTCATCCAAATAACTTTCTTTGAGACATCATCATCGTGGGTGTGTAAGTTGTTTGCCCTTTTGCTGCCTTCGATTACTTGATTCAATCAATTGTGCTTTCGGTACCTTTTTTGGTGCCATTTGGATATAATTTAATGTTGGGTGAATTTGTTAGAAATTGGAAGAAAATTTGAAGAATATTTGAACAAACTCAATGGGTGGTGTTTAATTGTTCAAATAGTGAAGAATATTCGAAGAGTCTTAGGAGGATGAAAAAGGATTTGAGAGTAATAGACCAATTTTGGAAGGGTTAAAGTTGAAGGTTTTGTTTATGCTGTTCGAATGTTTTAGTAAGGGCTTAATAGCTGCGGAAACCCGTCTTTACGGTATACCGTGTCGCAGTTACAGTATACCGTTAAAAATTGGCTGAACTTTCTAATATCATTCTGATGGTTGCGGTATACCGTTAACAATTCACACGGTATACCGTTGAAGGCCCTGTAGGCCTGAGCCGAATAGAGGCCTGAAAAACCTTAAGAGCCCGGAGCGGTAAGTTTGGTGAGGCTCGTCGCAAGTCCGTCAAGAGCCGAGCCGGGCCTCCTTTTAACAGGCCCGTGCGGTTGACACGTCTATCCCTAACAATACCAAACCAGTTTAACATAATTGTCTGACAAGCCCAAACGATAAACGAAAAGCCCCATTAGAGAGTAGGTCAATGTTATCATAATCTCCTCACACACTATAAATAACCCACTCTCTGCTATCACATATCTCAGCCGCTTGTGAATTTCATATAGATTTTGGGTTTACTGCTTTTATATTTGTAGCTATTTGGCTAACCAATATTTCATTGTTCGGAGTTAATCGAATAGCCTAATGCAAAAGGTTATTTAGAGTAACCAGAAGCTCACCTCATTAATATCTGATTGTTTGATTTCATTTTCTGTAGAAATTTATCAGCATCATTTGAGTCTTTGCATTATATGAAACAAAAGAATGATGAAAATCTCAATATATATAAACGCAGCACCACCTAGGTGCGATGAGCGCTTTTCCACACGAGATTTCTGACTCTTTTTTTTTAGTTTTTGCGTTTTTTCTCTAATGATTTCATTTGTGGGTTAAACTTCTAAATATTTTGGTTTTTTTTACTATATGACATTGAAGTAGGTGCCCCAAATATTTGCTTTTTGGGCCAATTTGCTAATATCAAAGAGTTGATTTGTTACATATATGAATAATGGCAATCGGGTTTGAATTTAGGCGAGTTAAAATGTAAAGATCAACTCAATTGTGCTAAATATATTTACTTTTGTTTCAATATCATTTAAGTTGTTGAGATAAATTAAGGTAAAATGAAAATGCAATTAAAATTAGGGCAAATGAATTCTAGACGTAACATTCAATTTAATTCTTATTCACTCGTAAATTGTTCCAATTATCAAATTGACCTCATTTTATTCCTTGTAAGTCCAATGCCACCCCATATCCCTTCCTTATGGTTGTATGTTAATTACGAGTTAGATGAGGTTAATTTTTAATTGCAATATTTGTCAAATATGAATGATGTCATGAGTCATTTGTTCTTAGCATGTCATTTACAAATATTAAACTGACGAATCATTCAGGAAAAATAATTTGAGGTAACGACTAAGATTCAATAAGACTCGCTAGTGATTATAATTTTTGGATTCGTAATTCACCTCATTGTCAAAAAATGTAAATTCTAGAAGTTTGATTTGCTTTGGGTTAGTTCTAATCGAACTTACCTCAAATTGAACGTACTCGAGCTAAAATTCATTTACTTCTATTGGGCCTCTGGACCTAAATTAGTCATTCCTTATTGAAATATTAGCCTTAATCATCCAATATAATAAAGCATCACTAAGCATGCAAGCATATAACTTAACCCCTCTTTTTTTTTAGATCATGAACTATTTTTTTCTTTTGACAACATTCAAGAGAAGTATAGAGTCATATAACTTCAAATTTTAACAATACAACTTAATTTTTAAAATTTGACTCTGCACGAATCAAAGAATATATAAACTTTAGAATCGATCTTGATCTTATCTAGTCACATTAGATGGTTGGTGCAGTACGATTTATTTACATGCCTAAATATTATGTTCAATAGTCGCTCCCACCCTACCTCAAAATAAATTATGTCGATATCACTTGATCGTTTTCCATTTATCTACTTGCTTATAATTATAAAGTCATAAATAGGAATTAATGAATGAAACGACGATGACCTACTCCTAGAAGTGGGTGCTATGAATCTGATACCACTTCAAGCTTCAAATTAAATAAATTGGCACATGTATTTTGACCAATTCATTCAATAGTAATGATGAATCATTCATTCTTGATAAAGATTGCTGTTACATTTAAACCCCTAAATAACTCCACTTTTTATAACGTCAACCATTCATAATTTAATTTATACGTTCATTATTATTGTAAAGGGACCCTTACTTCCGTGCAAACAAATAAGGCTAAGTTTCATTTGGCCCTCAATTAGTGTAACTCGATTAAATGAGAAATCGAACTTTTAAATAGGTAGGCATGTTCTTAAGCATTCTTTGAGGTCACTTTATTTAATTAATTTAATTTTGTAAATCGAGTTGGTCCAATCAAATATTTTTTAATAAGAATAAAACATAATTTTTGCGTCAATATATTAATCAATGAAAACATTCATGCCTCTTTTATGTATTTATAAACGAACGTGAAGGTATTTTATATTTATAAGCAAATTTTAATCAAAACATTGAACTAAAATAATTTGAGGGGGCAAACAAAAAAAACTCTAGTTAAACGTTGTACTTTATTGAGATTGTATTTCGTAGCACCTTATGTCTAAACGAGTAATGATAACAACAAGATTATTGGTTGCTTACAAAAGTTAATTTATGAAAATACGTGACTTTATGTTAACGAATGGCAACATAAATTACGATATAAAGTAAAGCGACTTAATTGTGATATAAAGTGTAACTAAATATGGAGACTCGCCGAAGGCAGGCGGCAGGTTTAGGTTGATGTAACGTTTCTGCAACCGGAATCTAGTGACGTGGTGACCATATTTTAT
The DNA here is from genome assembly GCA_003412495.2 of Echium plantagineum. Classification (NCBI taxonomy): domain Eukaryota; kingdom Viridiplantae; phylum Streptophyta; class Magnoliopsida; order Boraginales; family Boraginaceae; genus Echium; species Echium plantagineum. Next base: position 31,875,083 of record CM016567.1, read on the forward strand.
GTATTTATAAAGAAACGTGAAGGTCAACAAGAAAGGTGAAGATTGATTCTTATCTCATTGACAATCACATCTTGAAAGCGAAATCATGAGATCATTAACAAGTTGTTGAATGAGCAACATCATCTCATTGGTGATTGGTCTGAAAATGTTGACATCTTTGCTTCCATCCATAGAAAATTATCAGGTTGTGGCCTACTTGGTAGAACCAACAATTAAGTTGAAATGTTCTTGAGAGTTGAGGCATGTTTTGAGTATGCTTCCAACTAATGAAACTCCGCTACTCGTAGGATGCATGCTAGATAGATGGCTAACACAGTTTCAAAAAACGAAACTAATTTTGAGGAAATGCTCAAACACGACAAAACTATGAGTTGAAACGCTCACCTCGACTTATAGTATATCAACTATATGTATGAACATATGAAACATTGGACTTCCTAATGGAAATGCTCACGCTGAGCTCAAGGCGAGTATTTGCCATTTTTCGTCATACTATTGACTCGAACCAAGTATAGATATAAGACCGAGTCGAGTCAAAATGAATTAGCAGTAATAATGAAGTGATAGAAGAACAATGACTGATAACCTTATGTCTGCAGTTGCTACCTACTGATGGAACATGAAACAGCCAAATTGAATTCAATTTGAAAACCAAATTTCAACAGTCTAAATATTGAAAGATGAAGAAATGATGACTACCAAGTGATGAAGATTATCAACAAAAGTTCAACAAACAAAATACTTAATTCACAAGCTAATAAACATTAGCTTTGCATTCAATTCAGAGTTGCTTCAACACATCTTGAAACAGAATAAACAACACAAGATGATTTAAACAATCTGTTTTGCTAAACATAGTAAATTGTAACAGAGGATTCGTCGACATTCTAGTATAAATCCTTGCATATTCTAGGAGTATCACATTTCTTGATATCAAGCAATCACTTAGTGCAGGGAATATCATGATTGACTTATGGCGTCAAGACCATCGGTCCTGCTGCGAACAATCCTATGAAACACTTCCCTTACTTGGCGTTCGAGCGGGTCCAATCCTTCCTTGATACCATGATAGACCACTCCAATATCGTTTACTTTTTCCCTTAAATCCCTTTCTTTCTCCTCTGTCAATGGGAATTGAACAGTATCGATCAAATCATTCATTTGCCTAACACATTTCTCAACTTCATGAATCTCCCTCAACAGCCCGCAAGCGTTCTTTCGATCCCTTTTCTTTGATTCCTCTAGAATCTTCTCATGAAGCGAATGTATTGGGAAAGCCCATCCATATTGCCTGGGAATGTTAAAATGTGTTTGAAGGCCGCGATCCTGGCAGGGAATCGCGGCTACAAGAGCCCACATTAGAAACAATAACACATAATTCATTGTAAACACTGCTCCAACTAATCCATTGGTAGCCACAATTTCGTTAGGTTTAGGTGCAGAAATGCTGTTGCCGATTGCTTGTAGCTGCCTAACAGCAGACCATGACCGAGAAACACTCCACGAGAGTGATCTGAAATTGCTCAACAAACTACTATCCTTTTGTGTATTTCTTCTACCAAATGACCAATTCCTATGAGCTAGTTCAGCAGCAGACTCTTTCTCGTCGAGCATCCCAATAACCAATTCAATCAACGCCTTCCTCGCACGCCTAATTTGCCCCTCCCCCAAACTCCTCTGATTGTCCAATGCACACAAGACAATCTCCAACTGCTTCTGCCATTGCCTGATCTGCTCAATCCCATCCCTAATCGCATTGCATATATCTAAAGCCTTAACACTCCTCTCAAAGAATTCAGAAACATAACGATCCATCGGGGGTTTATGCAGGGCATCTTTGCTAGTACATATGATCGATTTGAACTCCTGATGGCAAGACATAAAGACATCTAGAAGCTTACACAACCACGGAATCGACAACAACTCTACATCAGAAGCTGCTAAATCATTGAAAAGTTGTGCAACTTGCTTCTGGAAGGATTCAAGCATAAAGGGTAAGCTAGTTGCCTCTTGTGTGGTCTCCATCGAATGGACCTGATCAGGGCGACCAATCAAGAATACTCTTCCTGCCCTTGATAGAGATCTTGATGCTCCTTGAAAATCTGTTGCTGGCATTCTCTTTTACCTCACATAAAACAAACAACACAACCCACAAATCCCACTAAAAAAGTCCAAATTCGACAATATAAACTCGATAAAATGATGAAAATTCAGATACCCTTCAACTCAATTGCCCAAAATACACCATAAACAACCAATTCACCCCCAAAAATGAAAAAAATCCAATCTTATGAGCTCTAACAATCACTTCTTCTGTTTCAAACAACCAAAAAAGGTACCTTTTGGCTGTCTAAAGAATATCAGATCAACTTTACTGAGGTTCTTTGGGAGGTAATCAATAATCAATAACTGAAAGCAAACGGATCCAGCTAAATAGCTGAGAAGAGGTCGAAAAATGGCGATTAATTAAGGGAGTATGAGGATAAATTCCAATTGAATCACAAGAAAATCAAAAACCCACAAAAGATTAAGCTTAAAACAACTAAATCTCAATTTGAACTAATTGTTTGATTAAAAAAGTCCAAGAAAATGGTCCAGGATGAAGTTTTTCAAGGTGGCAAAGAGACAATCTTGAACTTGACGAAAAGCTAAGAGAATCTTTGAGCAAAATGGAAAGGGGAAAGTGAGTTTAGGCTTAGAAGTGTGTAATAATATATGGAGAAGAGAAATGAGTTGTCTGAAAATGAAGCTTAAACAAGGATTATATGAAGCTGATTTGGACCGCGTAATTGGACGTTTGTTGTACGAAGAATAATACAAGTACGAGTAGAATATCGGAATTTGTTTTACTTTTCTTTATTTTGCTAAAGAATGTTTTTTATGATAATTTTGTTAATTCTCCTCATTAATAATTGTGCAGTGGTGCTCCCCATCACCAAAATCCAATTTTGGAGTAATTTATTAAGCTTCAAACTGCTCTTGGTTGGGCCGTCGGGTTATTAATGATTGTTTTAAACTGATTTTAAACTTCATATTCGTTTTTATATTATTTTTTATAAAAGCATCTCGTTAAAAAAGAAAAGAAAGTTATTCTTCATTTTAATCTAATCTTTAACAGCTTTGTTCCCCCAAAAAAGAGAGACTTAGAACTAAACGACTTATCCTTTTGTAGCAGTCAATGATAAGTTCGATCCATTAGGTTCTTCGATTTATTGTAATTTGATTGATTGTGCTTATTAATGATTGTAGTTGAGGTTAATTACCTTATTAGCATCCCTAAAGAGTATTATGATTTCAATAATATGGTAATTTTGTAATTTTTAAGATTAGAGATCTTTCTCAAACAAAAAAAATATATATTTATCTCTTTGGAGAGAGATATCTTCATCAATTACTGATGAAAATTTTGTTATTTAGGAAAATACAATATTATGTAAAGGTTCTCCAAATTACATATATTTGTATTTTCTCCTTCGATATTTTACTATGGTCACTTATTTGGTATGTGATTTTTATTTATTTTATAATGAGGAACTTGCCGTTGTCACTCGTCATTTACTATATAATTTTATTTCTCAAGGCATAGTGATATGTCACTATTACTAAATAAATATTGGTATGGTGATATGGTCATCATTAGTTAAAAATTCACAATTAGTGAACATATTATTTATACAAAAAATTAGTATTTGAGTGTTCTTCATATCTCTTCTACATGGGTGTCCAATTAAGGATCATTTGAGACCACTAAAGATAATAGGACACCATTGGCTCTATGTTTAGGAAAACATTGAGATTCATTTTATGATTTTATTATAGTACTTCCATATGCTAGAAACCATATATGTTGGTGTGATGGATTTTCAACAACAACTTTGTGAAAAAGCTATTGTGAACAACTATTTATATAAATGTTTGTGAAGTTGGTCCTTTTTGAGGATTATGTTTGCATTTTAGTACATACACGGTTGCTACACGTAGTGAACACGCAACGGAAAATATTTAACTCTTCCCCCTACACACCTTAGCTTCATAAATACTCCCCTAATTTCAAATTAATAGATGTTTTGAGAGTTCATATCAAATTATGGCAATACATAATTTTTTATTTTTTAATTAGAAAAATATAAAAGTGATATCGTTCATTTGGCTTTTAAATATTTTCATAATACTAATTTTAGTCATTTTTTATGATATATACTAAATAATCGATGATTAAAATTATGTCTCGAAAAGTGGGAAGTCAAGTCAATTGAAATGAAGGTAATGGTTTTTTGTGTGTAAATTAGCGATGAGGTGAGTTTCGAACCCAAGACCTTCTAGTCATTAGTGAGAGCATTTTCCACCATACTATTCGATTAAGTAATAATTAGTTGTTTTGCTTTTGTAGATATAATTCAACTTTAAATTTTAACCAATCTTAGCTAATTTGTTTCCATGGACCATGAGCATGTAAATTTTGTTTATAGCCAACTTCGCTTTCAAAGTTTCAGTTTAAATCTTATAATGTGAATAATAAAGTATTTCGAAAATTACTTTTGCTCCAACTCAAATTATAGTACCTTGCAAGTGTTTTATTTTTACCCGAAATGAGTGTTGTTCATCAATCGATTCAATTTCAATGCCAATTTTCCAATTACTTTACATCTTTGTCCTTACATAATAAAATGTGCTCCAAAACTTTCACTTACTTTTCTTTATCCACTAATAATTAATGCATTAGAGCTAGTCAGAAAAGTAATTTTATTTGATTTTTTAATACAAATATCATAATCTTAATCCATCACTGACTTAAAATGAGGAAGTATATGTCAATAATAAATTACTACAACATATTGAGTTCATAATTTAAAACTTAACTCATCAAAGTTCAACAATGGAAGATATATAGTGCATTTTAGTATTAAAAAAAAACGATCACAATTATGTTGAAGAATTTGTTGATAAGAAAAAATGCAAGAAAATGTAGTATGAGACTAAGTAAGGGTGAGTGAGTTTGGATAGAGTCAAAGGGCAGAGCTGAGTCTTTGTTGGCGTGTATATATGAGTGTGGCCGTGTGGGGTATCCGAATAATATCGATTTATTCATAACTTTAAAAAGAAATTAGTAAATACTCGTTCCCCATCTTCTAGAAACATCATAGCCCCAAATAGTTGAACTCACAAAAGGACAAGATTTATCTACATATGGAAAATAATCTTCCACATAAAATAGAATTTTATAGATCATCTCAAATCTAAAAATATAATTAGATAATTGATGTTAATAAATTTCTTTTGATAAAGTGGCACATATTACTTAAAAGGGCAAAAGACATTAACTCATGTTTTTACTCGATATATCATTCACTCATTTATACTTCATATGATCTCACTCATCTTTAAAAAACAGTTTCAATTGATATGCTATGTAGTATTAATTAGCCTAAAAGAATAAATTGTCCATGAAAAATACACGTGCAATTGATATGCTATGTATTAATTAGCCTAAAAGAACAAGACACAAATTGAATAAAAAACATAACAGTTAGATAAGTATAATAAAATTACTATAAAATGCAAAGAAATATTGATTTCTTTTGAGTATGAAAACAAATAAGTTATACCAATAAATTTGAAGACTAAAGAAGTAGTGGAAAAGATAAAAAAATGAATTAGAATTATTCTTCACAACAGTCTTTTCTCTGAACGCCACTCGTGCTTCTTCAAAATCTTGAACCCCTAATTATTAAATCAAATCATTAAAAATAAAAGTGAAATCATTATTCAATTAAAACGTGTTAAATGGATTATAATCTACAATAAATTATAACTGATTGTAATCGATTTATTGTTTTAACTGATTATAGCATTTTACAATAATTATAATCAATTATATCAACATTATATTTCAATATTAAACCAATTATATTAAACTCAAGTATATTAACATTATATTTCAATATTAAACCAATTATATGAGTTGTAACTACACATAAATAATATATTAGAGTATGTTATAAAGTGCTATACTCTATTATACTTTATTATACAGTATTATAACCGATTATACTTGATTGTACAGTGTTATATTTGTCAGAAAACTAGACTATATTAACATAATACCTCGAGATTCGAACTTCAAATTCATAGTTCGAATATTATTTTAACACAAAGTCTTGTGTTCAATTATACGGTAAATCTTAATCTGCCAAAATTCTCTATTTTACACAACCCCTACAAAACGTTGCTTTCAATATGATAGCACAAAAAGTTTCTTCCACTTCAATTATTGGCTTATTTTAACTTTGCCCTTGAACTAGCACAATTTTTTAAAAATGACCCTTAATATTATGTTAAATCTTAATTTGCCCCTTAATTATTTTTTAAAAGTGTCCCAAAAGTTGAATACATGTGTTATTTCGAACTCCCACCCCCACCCCCACCCCTACCCCGAGAATTTGGGATAAATGGCACCTATGGAAGAAGAAAATTAACTTGGAGCACCTTTTTATAAATCTTAGCAAAATGGCACCAAATGGGGATGAATTGACAAAAATACCCCCTTATAAAGTTAATGTTTTATTCAGTTTTTTTTCGATTTTTTCCTGGTTTTTTTTTCAATTTCTTTTTGATTTTTTTTTGTTTTTTTTGTAATTTTTTTTTTTCAAAATCTTTTCAACTTTTTTTCGGTTTCTTTTTTTCAATTTTTTTTTCAATTTTTTTTCTTTTCGATTTTTCTTTTTCTCTTCGATTTCCTTTTTCGATTTTTCTTTTTATTTTTCTTTTCGATTTCTTTTTTCGATTTTTGATAGATTTTTTCGATATTTCTTTTTTCGATTTTTCGATTGATTTTTTCGATATTTCTTTTTTCGTTTTTTTCGATTTCTTTTTTCGATTTTTTCTTTTTCGATTTCTTTTTCTTTTCGATTTCAATTTTTTTCTTTTTCGATTTCTTTTTCTTTTCAATTTCAATTTTTTTTCTTTTTCTTTTGCGATTTTTTTTTCTTTTTCTTTTTCAAAAAAAGAAATCGAAAAAAAAAACTTAAAAAATCGAAAAAAAGAAATCGAAATCGAAAAAAGAAATCGAAAAAATCGAAAAATCGAAAAAAGAAATATCGAAAAAATCAATCGAAAAATCGAAAAAAGAAATCGAAAAGAAAAAGAAAAAGAAAAAAAAATTGAAAAAAAGAAACCGTAAAAAAAGTTGAAAAGATTTTGAAAAAAAAATTACAAAAAAAAAATCAAAAAGAAATTGAAAAAAAAACCAGGAAAAAATCGAAAAAAAAACTGAAAAAAATATTAAGTTTATAAGGGGGTATTTTTGTCAATTCATCCTCTTTTGTGCCATTTTGCTAAAAATTGTAAAAAGGTGCTCCAAGTTAATTTTTTATCTCAAAAGTGCTAGTTTACCCAATTTCTCCCCCTACCCCTACCCCAAACCCCTCCTGTTCCCCATAATCCACAACTCCATTACCAAACCTTGACCCCACGATCATTGCAGGATGACTTTTTATGGGTACCATGTATTTTGAGACTAATAGATAAAGAAACAGAAAGATTTTCCCAAGTAAATCTACCATGTTAGTTACTCCACTCTCTGATGTCACCCTTAGTATGACATTTCAACCGGAACTGGATTCTTGGACTCAGTACTTCGAGAGGGGCACCACCTATTCGATTCCACGATCCTGGATTTGGCGTTGGGGTATACGACCTCGGTGACGATCGATATGGGGTTTGTTGTGGAGGTACACGCCGATGGGGGAGCTTCGGAGAAGCTGTTTGGCGGCGTTAGGGTTTGTCAGATTGAAATGGGGGAGGCGAGGTTCGTAGAAACGACGACGTTTAAGAAGGTGAGTACAAGTGGGCACTGTTGTAATGGTACAACTGGTAACTATTGTAATAGTAAAGTGGGGGTGAAGAGTGTTAAAGTCAAATTAGTTGGGGTAGTTTTTGAATTATGTTGTGATTTGGCAATGAAGTTTTGTATTATGTTGTTATTTTGTACTAATTCCGTCCCTAAAAGATTGATACATTTTGACTTTTGCTGGTCAAACTATAAGAAATTTGATCAAGAATTCTCATTAAAGGATAAGGAAGGAATAATATAGTGATGTGGGATCTTGTTAAATTCGTCTCAATATATATATTTAAAATATGAAGTTTATAAATTTTTTTCGGATGTAGAATAAGAGATATTTATGTTTTAAATTGTCTTTTATTGACCATTTAAAATCAAAATGTACCAATCTTTTAGGGACGGAGGGAGTATTACATATTTACATATGTACTTTTAATTTACAATTTTAATTATCTTTTAAAAATGCCTCAAAAGTTGAATATATATGATATTTCAAGTTTTCCCTTATTTTAAAATGAAATGCCACCTAACTTGATGTTTCAGGGGCCAAAACAACACAAAACGTAGTATAGAAAACACATTGAGACTTAATATAGTGTAAGGGGCAGTTTAAAACTTTCATGATAGTTCATGGGGCAAAGTGAAAGTAAGCCTCAATTATTTCTCAAAATCACCATCACATGGCATCTTCATTATGTTTTCTCTTGCAACATTTAATAACTCAATTTGGTATCTTTCTACATCATGTTCTTGTCATATTATTACCATTTGTCATTGAGCTTTCACTACATACCAAGTTGTTCTTCTGGTGTTTTCTTGTAAGATCTCTCTATATATCTATCTGCTTATCTTGTTAGCTATGTTTCATATTCTTGTAAAACAGTCATTTGATACTTGATTTTCATTGAACTCATTTATGTTGCGCATTTTCTTCCAAGGAATTCAGTAAGTGGTTACTGAATCAATCTCTTTCATTTTCATTGATGTAAGTGTAGAATTTAGCAAGATTAGTAATAATATGATTCTTGATTTTCAGTTCATCGGAAAATATGTTGTTGGGTTGAATAAAGTTTGGAAAATTTATATTTACAATGTACTTTCATGTCTACCATCTGCTTGTATGAACATATATTGGCATAATTGTATGTGATTAGCTCAATGAATTGCTCTTGTATTTGGATTGTTTATACGTTTTTCTACAGGATTTTCATTATAAAATCTTGGAAACAGCCCCCCCCCCCTGTTATCACAGGGTTAGGTAGTATCCGAACCACTTCTTACCTTGCTTAGGCGGGAGCCTCTTAATGGCATTGGGGCAGGTTGATGATGTACTAAATCAATAGAGGTGTTTACTTTTCACGATGAAGCTAAAAATTGTGTCCTTTTGATTTCTTATTGGAGGTAACTGGAGGAGTGTTGTTGATTTCATAATGGCAGCAACCATTGCATCAGACGGAATGATTATTGCCAACGAAGGCCGAGATCTTATACATGCCATTTTGCCGCTACTAAAACTCTTATGTCTTACTCTTTTTGGCTTGGTTCTTGGATATCCGAAATTCGAATTGATTCCGAGAGAAACTTTTAAGCTTCTGAGTAAGCTTGTGTTTGCGCTGTTCTTGCCTTGTTTGATCTTCATTCATCTTGGAGAATCCATTAATTTGAAGAATTTAACTCTTTGGTGGTTCATTCCTGTGAATGTGATCCTTAGTACAGTCATTGGTTGTATTTTAGGATTCTTAGTGGCAAAAATTTGTCGCACGCCTCCAGAATTCATTAGGTTCACTATCGTCATGACAGCTTTTGGAAACACGGGTAATTTGCCTCTCGCTATTGTTGGGTCGATTTGCCATAGTTCTGATAATCTGTTTGGACCAGGGTGTAGTAGCACTGGTGTCGCTTATGTATCGTTTGCTCAGTGGGTGGCAGTTCTTCTTGTTTATACTCTTGTTTACCACATGATGGAACCCCCCATTGAGTACTATGAGATTGTCGAGGAAGGAGGGGATATTCGGGAACAGTTACCCACGAACGATCTTAGCAGACCATTACTTGTGGAAGCTGAGTGGCCTGGAATGGAAGATAACGAAACCGAAAATTGTAAAACGCCATTGATTGCTAGGATCTTCACGAGTGTCTCTAATGTTTCTCAAAGCACTCTTCCGGATCCAGATTTCTTGGAGGAACTGCCTAGAAGTCCGGAATCTATTAGGTGCCTGGCAGAGCCTAGAATGGTGAGGAAGATGAGAATTGTTGCTGAGAAAACGCCAGTCAGCCATGTACTCCAGCCCCCAACAATTGCGACATTGTGCACATTTATTGTTGGAATGGTTCCCCCTGTAAAAGCCGTGGTTTATGGTGATGATGCCCCCCTTGGATTTGTCTCAGACAGTCTAGATATACTGGCCGGAGCAATGGTCCCTTCTGTGATGTTGGTCCTAGGTGGAATGCTTGCTGAGGGTCCCAATGAATCGAGACTTGGGCTCCGGACTACTATCGGAATTATTGTGGCAAGACTATTTGTCCTGCCCATTGTTGGGATCGGGGTGGTGATGTTGGCTGAGAAATGGATGTTCTTGATACCAGGAGATCAAATGTTCAAGTTTGTGCTTCTGCTGCAGTATACAACACCTAGTGCCATATTATTAGGAGCAGTTGCTAGTTTGAGGGGCTACGCAGCTAGCGAAGCTTCGGCACTTCTCTTCTGGCAGCATGTCCTAGCTATTATATCCCTTTCAATGTATATAATCATCTACTTCAAGTTTCTACTCAATTAGAATGCTTAAGATTTTATCTTAAATATACTTTTTGTTGATTCTTGTAAATTACGGACAACCTTGTAATACAGAAACACAGTGGCGACTTTAGTAGTTTATCTAATAAGCATTCTCTGGAGGACATGTAAAATGTGAAGTTGTGAACATTAGACTCCTTATAGAGTTTGAACTTAGTTTATTTGTTTTCAATCATTATATAAACTACTTCAAATAGTTGGGGTGTCCGGTGACTGGTTGATGATGATCATATGATTAATAATGATGAAATTGCGATTGTAACGTATACGAAGAGCAAGTGTGGTATGTGGAGAAAGCTCTTGTGGGAAGAAATGGAATATTGATGAAAGAATGGAAGGGAGATGAGATGAAGAACAGCAAGGTTTCTTCAACCTCAAATTATCCCATTTCATAACTTGTAGACTTCCCTTACTTGTATTAACATCTCATTTATGTTAATAACATCTTCTTCATGTTCTAATTATTTGTCCAAGGTTGGTTCAGCCTCATCATATCGCCTTCGCCTTATATTCGTTAATCAACCAGCATCCCCAGAGTACGCGTGAGTGACAACGATCCTGATTTCTGATATGGAATATGTATAAATGTTCAAATTTTACTGATATATGACTTTCGCTAGGATGGATATTGAAGCAGGCTCGTTAGTGATGAAGGGAGCTCAATGCCGAATTTGCCATGATGATGATGAGGAATCCAATATGGATGTGCCCTGCTCTTGTTGTGGAACCTTGAAGTATGCTCATCGCCAATGCGTCCAGAGGTGGTGTAATGAAAAAGGTGACACCACCTGCGAAATTTGCCTCCAGGTCAGGGTCTTCTTTACGTTGCTTCACTGTTATATACTTGCATAGATTCGCCAAAAAGGTATAAAAGAATCTTAAAGGTCAGGCGTTGCATCTTTTATATTGGATGAATTTCATTGTATAACTATGTTAAAAACCAGATTCCACCCTAAAAATAAAAAGTGTGTCCCGTTAACAACTAAAAATTGTGTCGCGTTTTATGACTTGGCTCTGTCTCTTCGACTATAACAGCAGTTCAAGGCTGGTTATACAGCTCCACCCCCTATATTACAATTAGGAGGCATCCTAATGCCTGTGAGGTACTCTCTCTGATTCACATTCCTACTGCAATCTCTTATTTTCCTTTTCTGTTACTGCTCACAAAATCGACAATGTTTCAGAGGCGATTGGGCAAGTCCTCCAAGAGATCTCTACAATTTTCAATTCATTTCAGATCACAATTTTACTGATCCCCACCTCCATGAATACTCAACTTCCTATTCAAGAAGCTTGCTATGGTGCCGCGTAATATCCATCATCGTGTGATATTTACTTCCTTCTATTTAATTTGACGTACATCATTCACACTATTAATATAACTTTTTCATTCCAAGCATTGTAAGAACAAATCAGAATGTAACCTCTTCCTCTGCATCTTGGCAGTTCGTGTTTCTGGTTGCTCTACGCCTCTCTCTCCCGGTTATCATCTACAGCTCTGAGCAATATTCAGTTACATCATTCGGGGTTAGTGAATAGTGATAATAGTTCTCTTAGAAAGAGTTGTATTATATTCGTTTCAATTAGGCAATGACATAGAAAATGTGCATGTTTGCAGGTACCAGTATTATTGAAAATAGTTGGAGTTCTTATGCCAATGTATTTCATAGCCATGTGTTACACAGCTTCTCACCGACACGATTACCGTCAGGTTTGGCTTCTCATCCACAATCCTTGCTAAATCAACTGGAAAATTTGTGATGTTGCATTATTCTGTTATCTTAGGAATCTGGTGATTTACGGTTCACAATTTCGAGTCGAGCAAATGACTTCCAGTTAAGACCTCCCAACTACATACGATGATACCCGAGTTAGGGTGTTGTTTCATCAGAATTTACAACTCTGAGTTTAGTGTAAATCAAAGCAGATGTAGAATGAACAAAGGGAAAAACAAAAAGAAGAATTTACACAAGGATGCATTTAGGCATGTAGGTAACAATTGTTGTATACCCTTTTAAAATTGTTGAATATAAATTGTTAAAGTCGACGTGTATTGCCCTGCCCTCACGTCATATGTTAAGATACTAACCACGTAAATTATTTTATAGAAGATTCAGTTTTACTTTAATAATTTTTTGATAGATATATAGTAGTAAGAAGTTTCAGAGGTATACCTGATTATGTCTTCCGACATATATTGGTATCAGATGTTTATGCACAATTAAGCATGTGAGAGTTCGTTTATTTATATTTGAAATATATGTTTTTATATTAATTTTTACATGAATATATGACGGTAAAACATTCTTTGTCAATTTTCTTACACTCCCATCATGCAAATCAAAAAAAGTTGCGATGATGATGATAATAACGCGTTTGATAGGTTTTTGTTTGTGCAAAGTGTATAATTGTTACATTAACACTTATGGCGCATTCCTATTTTGGAGGACACGTAATAAGTAAGTTGCGGGGTGTGTCTCATTAGATAATCAATAGACTACAAGTTGTTTATTGTTTGTTAATAACATCATCAACACAAAATCTGCTCTTTATGAGAGTCAAATTTAGGTTGCGTGAAAAAGTGAGGTTGGTGGTACTTTACGCTCTAGTTATTTATAATTGAGCTACGCTCGGGAGTCGGGCGATAGACTTTGTTTCTCATACATGATGGATGATGCATCCACGACCGTCGTAATTGTGTGAAATTAGGAGAAAAACATGTGTCGATGATCCTTCATTTCCTCTAACTACTAAAATGTGAAGCAAATAAAGAAAAATTAAGAAATGAAAACATCAAATTCAACACAAAATTATTTCAAAAACCAATAGTTCCAAATAACTGTTGGGAAAATGAAAAGAATCATTCATAAAACATAAGATGAAAAATCACTATTATTATCCTCCAATTTCATTCTACAACATAGTAGATTTCTTACCTGAGGTGGCCAATACCCCGCCGGCGGCGCGGCTACTGGTGGCTCCAATATATCTCTCGTAGAGAACACATTGCTAGTCGTTCAAGAGAAGGTGGTGGTGGTGGTGGTTCAGTCAGTGTAAACGACGCAACTTGTTGTACGTTGGCAAATGAAGGAGGAAGCCTCGCCGGTGACAATGGTGGTGGTGGCGGTGGTTGAAATGGAGCAGTTTCACTACTAGGGTTTTTTGGGTTTTGTTGATTAATTATTTTTTCCAATAAAGAAAGCAATGTTGAATGTATTGTTTCTGCTTTTGATCGTTCTTGAGCTAAGAGATCATACTCTCTTTTGATCCTCTCCATTTCTTGATTTCTCCAAGCTTCTTCCCTTTTGATTCTCTCCCTCTCTTGCTTCTCCAATGTTTGCATGATCTTCTTGTGAAACCTCTCTTGCTTTCTAATGACATTGTGCATTATAACTCTCATGGAGTAATAATATTTTCCCTTCCTCTTCTTCTTCCTCTTTCGCCTCTCCTCTGCATCTTCATCAGACGATGCAGAGGAAAACGAACGATGGGAATGTTGAGATGGTTGTGGTACCATTCCACTGGGTGGTGGTGGTGGTGGTGGTACGGTTGATAAGGGATCTGCATGAACATCTTGCACTTGTGCCTCGGGTGAATGAGGCGGCAAAGATGGAGGTGGTGGTGGTGGTGGTGGTGGAACATTCCCAAGTGTTGCTAATTGATGAGAGAATTTGTAGGGGGTGGCTCCACATTCAGAAGACCTCCTTTGTTTGGCTCTTTTGTAGTACTTGAATATATTCTCGAATTTTTCTTTGCATTTCTTGCTAGTTCTATTGTAACCTAGCACCACCATCTTCCTGAAAAGATGAGAAATTTGAATGGTTAGATTCAATAAATACTCTAGTATATATATATTAGGCATGTATGAATTATGATGTATATGTGCAACAACTTAGTTTGCATAAAGTAAGTATGAGTTTAAATTCCAACTCTCTTTTTTTGCTGTAAATTAGTGATGAACTTATCACTACAATAACAAGACAAATTGTTTTTCGACCAAGAGTAACATGAGATTTTTTAGTTGAAAGATTGAGTTAAATAATGTTATCATACTATACAATCAACGATCAAGTTCCGACTCTGTTAGAAACCATTTGAAACAAAAATAAAGCATCTACCTACATATAATTTAGACAAAATAATTAGTGGAATGAGAGAAACGAGAAGTTTGAGTCAATCGAATAGCCTAGTAAAAAGATGAGGGAATGAACTATGAGTAACAAAAATAAAGCGTCGAAGCTTACCTCTAATCAACAAAAAGATAGAGATTTAGAGTCAATATATGAAATAGCATAATAGAAAAAGCTTTTGCTAGTAACTATTCGTTGGAAAATTACTCATGGCTAGTTTATAAAAGAAACAAAAAAAGGACTTTTATAAAAAGATCAATCAAATTCATTCAAAATTTATTAGACCACAATGGTGTGGTAAAACCTTGGAATTTGAGTTCCATAAAACTGCTGAATTTAAGTAATAGAAATCTTATAAATTTGTTATCTTTTCAATCTAAAATAATTGTAGACAAGTTAACAAAATCCAATATAATTGTTCTGTTAGACAAATCGAATCACAAACTACCTTTTTCACCTTTATATCTTCATTTGCATAAAAAAATTTGAACATGTATATAATTGTCACTCTATGTACTATATTTTCAATAATTATATTTTTTTCAAGGAATATAGTACTATACTCAATGTATAAAACTTCTAAAAATATAATTATTTGGAATTGAAGAAAATATTTTTTGTTGAAAAACAATGTTAGTGTAATCTTAATAAAGATCAAAATTATTTTACAAAACTAAAGGAAGGGTTACTTCTGATATCGAGAAAGAACAGTTAATAAAGATGATATATTGGTAGATTACTAGATGTATGTGAAATTATGATAATCATTAATAAACGCATATCTAAAAGATAGATCGAAAAAGAGTTACATGAATACTATGTTAAGATCAGAATTTATATATGAATTTAACAAATGAAAAGGAAAAATCACCAAAATACAAAACTAATTGCGAAACACAAATTAAACAAAAACCAAAGTAAGGAATCTTGATAAAATTATTAGATGCCACACACACAAAGTCTTCCCTTATTTATCAATACGACTTTTGTATACAAAGCTTTTATTAGAATTTCAATGTATATATAAGTATATAACTATAGTCGTTACTGATTTTCATTGTAAAATTAGTATATATACCGATCCTTGTAATAGTTTTGTTACGTGTAAAATAAAAATTAAATTTCTAATATATACATCGAGATCAGAATTTATGAATTTAGCCAATGAAAGGGAAAAATCAACTAAATACAAAACTAATTGTGAAATTCAAACGAACCAAAGGTAAGGAATCTTGAGAATTATTAGATGCCCTAAAAAAATTTCAAACGTGAACATACATACGAATTTATATCCCAAACATAACAATAAAAAGAACAGCAATATAAAAAACAGGATGAGGACAAAAGAAGTTTCGAAATTTAATTAGACCTGGAAACTTCATTCCAAAGTGGACCTTTATAACCTTTATCTCTAAAAGATGCATCCATTTCCGACCGGATTTTCAAGAGCGCCATCGTTTCTTCGGGGTGCCACCGGCTACCTCCGCTAGCGGACGCTTTTTGCTCCTCGTCCACCGCCCTGCTGCCACCTTCTTGTTGATGAGCTCCACCATCAATGGAAGTAGTAGTAGTAGGAATCACATTAACACCAGGCATATTAATGATATATATGATGATGAAAATTTGGTAAAATATAGGAAGTGGAGCCTCTCACTGTGTATTTATGTAGTATATATATTGCCTCTTGGGGATATAATTATAGGAGATGGTTAATGGTGCCTTTGAGAACTAAATTGATTTTTAGATACGGAAATTTATTATTTTCTGCGTTTCTAAGAGATTGATACATTTTGACTTTTGGTGGTTAACAAAACACAATTTAAAACATAAATATCTCTTAATCTATATGTGAAAAAATTACAAAAAGTTGATATTTCAAAATATATATTGAGACGAATCTAACAAGATCGCACATGACTATATTATTCCTTATCGTTTAATGAGAATTCTTAATTAAATTTTTTAAAGTTTGACCACCAAATAAAAGTCAAAATGTATAAATCTTTTAGGGATGGAGGGAGTATTACTAATTCACCAACATAATCCCCCAAATTTTCTCCCCTCGAATTCGAGGAGAATGGAAGAGAATCAAATAGTATTTAATTATATTTTACCTTTCCCTTATTCTCTCTAATTTTTCTAGTTTACAGTTATGGTACTCAAACGACAATGGAATATATTATCTCTAATTCCCTCTAAGTCTCTTCCCTTAAAATAATTTTAAAAAATTCCCCCCGACATGATCCATTCCGATCTAGACACACCATTAACTTATAAAATATGGTCTCACCACATAGAATTTATAAGCGGGAGGTAGTGGAAAAGGGAATTGGTGAAATAGTCCCCAATAATGGATCAAGTTGTAGTTTAGTCCATAATAGTGACGTAGTTACATATTAGCCCCTGAAAGTGGCAAAAAGAAGTTGTAGATTAGCCTCACATTAACTACTCAGTTAAACCAACACCGATGAGAGGTTAAATTTGGGACAAAAATTTGATTTTGAAAGCCTTGAACTCATTTTTGGGGTTAAAAATTAATGAAGATTTGTATTTGAGCTTACTAATGAAATTTTATTAGCCACCAAAAATAAATTGAAGTCTTAAAATATCATCTTTTACCCTAAATTTAGTCTCTCGTAGATGTCATAAATCAATGGAATAGTTAATGTGAGGACTAATATATAACTTTTTGATCACTTTTAGGACTAAACTGCAACTTAGATAGATGATGACACGACCAGATACTATTTCTACAATATGTTCGGCAATGAAAATTGAGGGTTTTATAGTTATATATGAGATGAATCTAGGGAAGTATATATGTAACATTTAAAGTTGGGAATATTATATTATTTTCTTTGGTTTTATTATGAGGAAATTATTAAAATTTATATATTTTTAGAAATTGAACAAAAGTTGCGAGTTAGACAAAAATAATTATGGAGGTGTTAAAATTTAATCGTAATTGTACAATTAGCGAATTAAGTGTTAACACATGCATCCATTATTTTGAATAAGATGTTCCTTTTCGAGAAAACAAATATACAATTTTCAAATTTTTGGTGATCAAATGACAACCTTAACTCAATTTCTATAACCAATTAACAACTTAATCTTTTTATTATCATCTTGATGGTTAGATAAGTAATTGTCTTTATTAATCGTTACATAAAAATGAGGTAGATTATGTATTATCGATCATAATATTGTCTTGCATATATTCTCTCCATTTTTTTAGTTGTCGTTTTAGACTTTGTTACAATAATTAAGGATTTCATATTTTGTACTTCTATACCCCATTTATCATAGGAATAAACAATATTATCTCAATTAGTTCCAAAACAAAAATATGATTCATACCCATTTAATGACAACGTCATAATAGAAAAACTAGAGTAAAGTGCCTTGAAAATGTAAAACTCCACTTCCTTTTACAACATACATGCACAATTCTTAATTCCAATTAATTTTATGTTTTTTGTAGTCATAGTTGGACATAATTATTTAATGAAAAGGTGAACAATTAAACACAAAGAAAATGATGACTTAAGTCATTAATATGAAAATATGATGACCATAAATTAAATAAGGCATTCGATTTTCGATTATGAGCTGTTTTTTCTTGCTTCCATAATTGTTTCTTGGGTAATCATTGTAAACTTAATTATTACAGTGCATTAAATAAACACGATTTTTTTTATTGGAGTATATATATATATATAACTATATACTTTAATGTTTTGTATTCCTCTTGCGCCTGTTCTATGTAGTAATTTGAACCCTTCATTGGTATTTGTATGTTCTTTTCACTAATAAGGAAAAATATTACATTATTCATCTTTGCATCATTAAGTGACCTTTAACTGGTGTACTCAAAAGGTAATGAGATTTATCAATATATATTAGTTTCCTTATTTGAACGTAACTATATATGTGGTATACTACTTAAATTTTTAAAATTTCGTAAAAAATTGATTAATACTCCCTCCGTCCCTAGAAGATTGCTACATTTTGACTTCCATGGTCAACAAAACACAAATCTAAATCGTAAATATTTCTTATTTTACATGCGAAAAAATTATAAGAAGTTGATATTTCAAAAAATATATATTGAGACGAATCTAACAAGATCCACATGAGTATATTTTATCTTACCGTTTAATGAAAATTTTTGATCAAACTTTCTAAAATTTGACCATAAAAGTCAAAATGTATCAATCTTTCAGGGACGGAGGGAGTATAATGAATTCTACTAGTAGCTGAGTAGGGTATTAGTATTTACTAGTACGTAGTATCCGATCCAAGTTTCTGACTACGAACGAGGTCTTGTTGATTCAAGTCTTGGTCTTTTTTTTGGGGGTTCAAGTCTCGTTAATAAACATGATTTTACAATATTGTAATAGTGTTTTTATCGCTAATTTACACGCAAAAGTATAAATTCATCATGAACTAACAAGCAATTCAATTCTATGTAAACACATAAAGGAAATAGATGGATGAACATGAAACCAACACGACACTATATATATTGACGACAAACAAAAGCTTAAGTGTGATAATGTGCGTGATAAGTATTTTTGGAACTTACTAACTAATTTATGATGTTATAATGCTATTTGAACTTATTAATTTGATATAATTTACATATGTTTTTATCTATTTTGATTTTAGACAATCATTAAACTATAAACTAAATAGATTAGGTAAATATCGAATGATCTAGTGATTATTAGAAAGTCTTTTAGTGATTTAGAAGTCCCGGCAACAAGATTTCTCAAATTATAAAATGTAAGTTGTAGCCATATGCTTGCGTTATCATCCTTCTAGCATAATTAAATTGCTTGTTAATTCACGGATTATATGTCTAGTCCATTTTAGCTCGTTTCAGATTGATAATCACAACTCTACTTTTTAGTTCATGGTTCAAAAGAAAGAAAAATTAAAAGAAAAAAATTGTTTCATCCCAAATTTAATCTATAATTGTATGTTGATGTTAAAAATTAATTGCATATAAGGATTAATCTATAACTTTTTGTTATTTCCGGGGACCAATAAACTATAACCCCACAACTGTTGGAGATCAAACTGCAATCTTATAACACTATCGGAGACTATTTCAACAATTTTTTATATATTATAGTGGACTAATTTGGTCAAACTTGGAAAAGTTTAGACGATGTTGCATTAGATACATCTACATGCAAACTAAAAAGAAGTACGTAAATAAACTTGAACAGAAGATTACATACACATTTCAGTGAATTTACTTGATATTTCTATTAATAAGGAATATCTACGAAATTGAAAAACATTAATAAACCAGCAAGATCCTTGCTCCTTGTTGTTGTTCTTCTCTGCAATAGTATATATGAAACCTTAGCTTGAGGCTTAATAAGGATTTCCTTTAGTAGTGATGTGGAGGTGGGGGATGATGATAGTAGTAGGGGAAATAAGGTACTATTGGGTTTGGAGGTGGAGAGTATTTATGGAGATGGTAAGGTGTTGGTTTGTGAAGAGGAGGTGGTGGTGAAGACGCGTACATTATTGGAGGAGGTGGCGATGACTTGTAAACTAGTGGAGGTGGAGGGGACTTGCATTTGTGGGGATTCTTAGGTGGAGGTGGGAATTTGTAAAATTTTGGTGGAGGGGATTTGGACTTGTAGGGTTTCTTAGGGTTAGGTGGTGGGGATTTATACATCGGTGGTGGTGGAGACTTGTGCTTATAGTTGGGGGGAGGTGGGGGCGATGGGTACTTCTTTGTAGGTGGTGACGGGGAGTAAACCGGAGGAGGAGTCGGTTTGTAGTAGTGGTTAGGAGGGGGAGGTGGTGATGAGTACTTCTTTGGTGGTGGTGGTGAGGAGTATTTGTAATGTGCACAAGTTTGTGATGGAATGGTTAAGGCTATAGCCAAAACTAGGAGAGTAATCACTAGATGAGAGGCCATTCTTGATGACCCCTTTGTGTATGTACCCATACTTAATTTGGTACCAATTGAATGGTTTTCTATGTTATGAATTGTATATCCTAAGCTCCTCTTTATATAGGTTCACATATGCACATGTCACTTCTACATAAGTCATAACTCATTCAACTATGTTTTTTAAACCACCATTCATAAAATTATTAATTTCGAACCTCCAATTTAGTTGAAAAAATTGCTGAAATAATGGTCCCCGATAATTAAACGGTTGCACGTTAGTTCCCGAAAGTGGTCAAAAAATTGCACTTCAATCTCCATCCATGTCAAATTTTCCGTTACGTACGTGATTGCACTTTAGTCCCCACGTCAAAAATTTGTACCTTGTGAATAATAAATGCGCGGAGACTTTGAAAAGTCGTCATGACTCATGAGGGATGCTACTTAGCCCATATATGACTATGCGAGAATGCATGAAAGTTCATGGTTCCATTTTTTCAATCTAATTAGTCACATCGAACATTTATTAGTTCAACGTAGAATTCTTCCACTCCCTATCTCTCGCTCTCCATCATCAATTGTTCGATTGTCACCACTCCCAATTTGCAGAGGGGTACATGGCCATTGTTTTTCAAGGGGAACGTTTTTAAAATTCCCTACTTTATTATTATTATTATTATTATTATTATTATTATTATTATTATTATTATTATTATTGCGTCCTATTGTATTTGTATCGCGTTATATCTTTAAGTGTCTTCGTTCAGATTTAGTTAACACAAAGTTAACACCAAACCATTTACATACAAGATTGACTCTCAGTCATTCATATGCCCCCCCCCCTCCCCCTCCCTCCCTCCCTCTGCATTATGGCATGCGACGATTGTATAAAGAACGCACTCGATCTCATTAATAAAGTGGAGAAAAAAAGAAGACATTAGTCGAAAATTCAAGGCAGGTGCTCATCTCATGTGTGAAAGCATATATATTTAGTTCATATATTTCCATTCTCTAGTTAGATTTTATTTTGATATAAAAGTCGATCTTAATTGAATTTAAATAAAAATTAACGCGCCAACAAAAATTTAGATAAAGAATTCTCTGTTAATATATTTTTCATTATTAGATGACATATACTAACATCTTATAGTTAAGTTTTGTTAAAGACTAAATGAATTAAAAATGTCAACATCAAAATTCAAAATCAAATAGCCGAATCCACGAATCGAGCATGTGATATGTCCATGTCTTGATGGGCCAAACCAATCGTTGGGCTTGACAAGCAACAAGTTCATAAATTTGGATTTTGAAATAAGTTGTCGATAACCAAGTTTCACAAGCGAAGTCGATATTCGAGCTTCTAGAATCGAGTTAAAGGGAATGAATTGGGCGATGAGGCCATCAATCATCATGGACTCGTGGTTAGTGCTGGAAACGAGTCGAGTCGGTCCGGGTAGTGGAGTACCCCACCCTACTCCTTAATATAACGAGCCGGGTAGTAACGAGTCGGGTAATTTTGCGAGCATAACTTTAGTACCCCTACCCTACTCCTTATGATAACGAGTCGGGTAGTGTAATTATCGGGCTCTACTCCTTTATTACCCGGTTCCTTAAGGCAAAATGAAAAAAGAAAAACTTATTTTTAATAAAAATGAATATATTGTTATATTTGGCACATTAATAAATTACATAAACCTTAATTATTTGAAATATTGATAATAAAGTTTACAAAACTTAATTATAAATAATATTTAAATACACATATTAAATTAATTAATTAATTTGGTAGTTTGTTAAGGAGCCGGGTAATTATCGAGCGAGTCGGGTATTTCAAACGAGCACAACCTTGTACCCTTACCCTACTCCTTAACTAACGAGCGGTCTATCGAGTCGAGTACTCGAGCCGGGTGCTCGAGCGGGTAACGGGTTACCCGACTCGTTTCCAGCACTACTCGTGGTCCCCTATAAAAGAAAACTAGCCAGGATTACATCATGCGACCATCATTGTACTTGGAGAAACCGAAATTACTCGAACAATCTCACAAATTTGTAACCTTTAGTTGTTTATTGTAATAATTAGAGTGTTCATGAATCTAAATCAAGAGTTAGAGTTGACTTCACTTTATAAAAGGAAAGTACAAGGGTATGAATGGAATCTAAACCTATATTATAATAATCTTTTTGAGATCTCAAAGTCCCTGTTATTTTTGTATATATTATGGTAAAAAAAAAAAATCCAAACTCTAGAATCTAAGAGTAAATGGGTAAAGATTTAGTCAATCTAAGTATATTCAATACATAAATACTAAAAATGTTTTGCTTCTTGAAACATAAAACATTTTCTACTAGTAGTTGAAGATAACTACAAACTGCTTAGAACAATGTTTAATATATTCTACAACCAAAGTTGTCACATCACATGTTCACTATATTACAACTACTTCTACTGTTTAAATAATTATGATAAGTTACAAAAAATTAAGTGACACCAAGTACTTGAAACTCAATAAATTTATTACTTGACCAATGAAAACCAACTTTGAGCATCTTTCTTTGGTGAATTATTATGATAACATAAGCTCTAATTAACAATCAAAGTCAACATTGTTACATCCTCCCACATATTTCAATTCTGTGTCCCATAATAGTTGTCCATAAATTACAAGCTAGAGAATTGAAAAGGGCATATCATCAAGAAAATAAATATGAAGATGAAGAGAGGAGTGGAGATGATGGGGTCAGAAATAATAAGGTCTATAGTTGAGGAGCTTTGTGTAATTAAAGTGGTGAAGGTAATTAAGAGTGAAGAAGATGGTTTTCTTGATGATGATGGAGATGAAGCCATGCAAAAGATTTCATATTTCCCCCTTGGGAATTTTCTTGCTATTTGCAATTTGGTCACTCAAGTTCTTGGTGAGTATCATTTATCTCCTATATATATACATGAATACAATTTTATGAAATTTTCATTTAGTTGAATAATTGAGTTTGTTTGTTTGTGTGTTGTGGTTGTTTTGTAGATAAGATAGGGCCAACAATGGCTGTGATGAGACAAGATATGCATCAAAACATTCAGGTGAGTGTATGGTAATAATAAGCAAGATAGATTACTTTCAAGCTCTGCATTTGGATTAAAAAAAATTATTTTTGGTAGTATATACAATATTATATAGTTTCCTATTATTGTTTTTTTATAATTTATATTCTGAACACTACCAAAGGAAAACATGTTTTTCGCATAGAAAATGATATTTTTGATCGGCTTGATTATTAGTTGTCATTTTAGCATAAATTTTTTAATTTTATAAAGCATGCATGTTCTTAGTACTTGTTATTTTATTATTTAATGCGTGTTTTATTTTATTCTTCCTCATCTCTTATATCACTAATATATAGCATTATTATTCACTTCATTTTAGTAATGTTTATTTATTTTTTATTTTTAATTAAATTTAGAGTAGTAGTAGTAGTTGATTTTATACATTTAACGATCATCAAACAAAATTTAGTAATATATGCGACTTTGATTTTGAACCGTTAAATGAAACTCATGTCGTTATCAATTCTACGTGCATAACACACTCTTCGGGTCCCTCCATAAGGTCACGGGCTTGCTTTTTTGGTTAGAACATGTTTGAATAATAATTGTCCAAATAAAAGGTCAATTATTACACGCCTTTACATTTTCATACGTTTCATTCTGTCGAGCGGTCTATTGAGTCGAATATTTAAATTTTATGTTCGGACGAATTAGGAGATAATAACACTAGTGATTCTTCATTTATCTTTAATGACTCGAACATATGACCTTATGATATACTCCCTCCGTCCCTAAAAGATTGTCACATTTTGACTTTTGTGGTCAATTACAATAAAATTCGATCATGAATTCTCATTAAACGATAAGAAATAATATAGTCTTGTGGGACCTCGTTAGATTCGTCTTAATATATATTTTTGAAATATCAACTTATTATAATTTTTTCGCATGTAGAATAAAAGATATTTATGTTTTAAATCGTGTTTTATTGACCACCAAAAGTCAAATGTGACAATCATTTAGGGATGGAGGTAGTATATGAATCGTCTTATCTCCGTTGTGTTACACTTCATTGTCATAACTATTACTGGCGATTTCTTCCACTCATACAGAGATTGGAGAAGTTCTGGGAGACCGACCCTGTAGTTTATTCAAATGTGGTGGAGATATTGAAGAAGGAAACAACTCAAGGGAAAGCTAAAAAGGGTCCAACGTGTAGCAAATCATTTGTTTGGCTTACTAGGTAATGATTTGGTCTCGTATGTTGTTTTAATATTTACGACTTTGATAAAAACTAAGTACTCTGTCCATAATTATTAATGTCTATAATTATTAATAGCTAGCGATAATACCAGGGCGATTTTCATATCGCCAGAGCAAAATTATGCACAGTTAAAGTTGATATTTGGTTCTCGAACAATCAGAAATTGTAAATTAGTCTTCGAAATTGAACAAAATTGCGATTTAGTCCAAAAATTGACGGAGACGTTAAACTTAATGATATTCGTGCTATTGGCTTTCACTAATTAAATTTGCATTTTTAAACGACTCCATCCGTTTTTGAATTAAATTGTAATTTTTGTCCAATTTCAAGAACTAATTTGTAACTGCTGAACTTCCGAAGACTAAATGACAACTTCGACCCATTTTTTACAATCATTTAAACAATTTACTCTATTCAATAATATTAAAGGTTGAAATTTGCAGAGCCCTGGACTTTAGTGTAGAATTATTAAAATTATTAGTAGTGAACATGGAAAGAAACATGGAACAAGTTGTTGAAGAATCTTATAACATCACTCTCAAACCATGGCATGGTTGGATTTCTGCAGCCGCCTATCGGGTAAGTAATTCTTATTACTGTATTTCATTTTATTATGTCGGAATTTTATACGATAAACCGTTAAGATTATGATATATGTTATTTTGTAAAATTAGATTATAAACATAAGAAAATCAATCAAGTGTTTCAATCTTAACAAAGTATAAAATAAAGTGTTACACAAATACACACGAACGATCGATAAGTTTGAAAGAGTTGTTATTTATGTACTATATTGTAGGTGGCAATGAAGCTTGTGCCTGATAACAGAAGTCTGGTAGATGTTCTTATGCCCAAATATGAAAAGGATAATAATATGCTCAAGGAAGAATTGCATATTCTAATTTCATTACTTGCGCCTGAATTACAAGAAATCCATTCTATTTTGGTAATTTTTTCATTACATCTCCACTCTAACACTTGTTTATATTGTCTATCTTCACTAATAAATTGTTTAATCCCTAAATCAATCATCAAAGATGAATCTAAAAATTCTTTATATATTTTTCTT
Source organism: Echium plantagineum (assembly GCA_003412495.2). Lineage (NCBI taxonomy): Eukaryota > Viridiplantae > Streptophyta > Magnoliopsida > Boraginales > Boraginaceae > Echium > Echium plantagineum. Next base: position 31,901,140 of record CM016567.1, read on the forward strand.
GTTTGCAGGAATCTTATCAATTGGACAAATTAAAATCAATTTGAAAGGTGAAGGGACTCCCTTAACCCCCACCCCCCCTCCCCCACCCCCCCCCCCCCCCCCCCCACCCATTTGTAATCCCATGATATGTTACTACTCCTTCAATGTAAACAGCAAAGTTTAGCCTCGCAGAAAAAGTTTATTGCTGGTGATTGAACGTCTAGTTCAAACTCAGCTTATCATTTTAAAAAAAGTTTAAACTCGATCCAGTGTATATTATACCCATTCAATGTAAATAAATGAAAAGTAATTATGTTATACCAATTTTTCTTATTCAACTGTTAAAGTATTATTTATATAATAATACAAATAAAATTTCATTTATGATTCTCTAATTGAAAATTTGGAATTACTCCGAAAAAATTAGTTTCGGGAGTAGAAGAATTTTCCTATTTATTATTTTTGCCCAGTTGTCTTTAGTGGCGCATGTATTTGGGTTAAGCACGTTCACTTGAACGGGAATTTTTTTTTTTGATAAAAAAGAAATTATAAAAATTAATATAAAAGTTAACATTAAGATTTATATTTGTATATATTTAAGTATTTTGAACATGCACTTTAAAAATTATGTCAATTTCCAATAATTACTTTGATATTTTTGGATCCGTCACTGGTTGTCTTGCTTGAACCTCCTTCCTAAACTTATCCACACGAACAAGATGATGTTGACAATAAGTTCCACTCCTCTCAAAAGTTTGAATCAACTTCTCAAACAACAAAATCAATTCTTCATCTACTCCAACCTCCTCCAAACGAGTCTTATAAGCCCAAAGAATATCATGAGCTCTTGTCCTAAAATATCCCATTGTGAATTTGTGATTCAACACCATACCCTTGTTGGTAATGAATATATTTAGTGAATCTATCTAATATTAATTTCAATTGAAAAAATTTAAATCAAGTAGATATAAAATTAAGGATATAAAAATTAAATCCCAAAAATAAAAATAAAAGTGACCGTCGATTACAATTTTAACTTGAAAAAAAAATTAAAAAACCCAATATGTGAGTGGTCTAATGAGTCATGAAAAGTTGATTCTGATTGTAACTTGAAAAAAATAATAACTCTCAACTCTCGAGTCTCAACCCTCAGCCTCTCGACATCTACCTCCGATCTACCTCCGCCCCTGCCCCTCCGCACAGCCGAAAGCCAGCTTACCATCGGCTCAGCTGCTCCTGCTACAGTACGTCCCTCTCCCTCCTCCCTCTTTAATTTTTACCTTTTTTCAGTTTAATTTAATTTCTGAATTTTTGATTTTTGAATTGTGTTGGTTTGTGAATTATTTATGACCTATTTTTGTTTTATTATGCTTAATTGATTAATGACCTAGTTTGACTAATTGATTCCCTCGATTTTCTTCAATCATGCCAAAGGGGGCTTTAGTAAATTTGGGTAATTTATGATGATTATCTGTGATTAACTTGTATGGAGTTGAAATGTTGTTCGTGTAGGCGTCACTTTTCTTGCTTAAGGTTGGATATCTAGTCGAGTGTCACATCTTAGTCTTCGTTATATTCTGTTGAAGGAGTTCATAATGTTCCTAGCTTCCAACATCAATATGTGGTGGGAACATATGTTTAGATCTTCCTTTCATTGCGAGTGAACCTAAGGTCATTAACTCAGACGTAGGAAGGTCTTGAATATGTGGTGGGATTTTCAAATTGTGGCTCTTGCTATGCCTCCTTGTTTGGCTATTTTATCCATTTTTATATGCATCAAAAGCGGATGCCACCAGTGTGCTCTCTTTCGATTTTATAGTAGGATAAGTATGCTGTTCTACACTTTTAAATGTCAATTCCTATTCTCTTTCTTCACTTCGAGTAATTACGGTTAAATGATGAGTATCCGTTGGCTGGCACTTCCGTTATTATGCTTATGTATAAGGTCTAATAATTTGTTCTCCTCTGTTCCTGTATGGCAGTTGATTGAGATGTGCTGAGTATAGTCATGATTTATACAGCGATCGATACATTTTACCTAACTGAAGAACAGCTAGAAAACTCTCCATCGAGGAAAGATGGGATAGATCAGGAGACAGAGAACACCCTTAGAATATATGGGTGTGAACTTATTCAAGAAAGTGGGATTCTGCTGAGATTGTATCCTTCTACATTCTTTCCTTTTTTCTCATTCATGTATGTCACATTACACCATGTTGAAGTCCCAAATATTATAAACGGTATATATTCCAGACTTTCGGCATACATCAGTTTCTAATTGGTTTACAGTATTAAATAGTATTCTTGGTGCTGCCAATACTTTTGTTTAATGTCCTTAATGACTTTCCTTAGACCTCAAGCAGCAATGGCTACTGGACAGGTCTTACTGCATCGTTTTTATTGCAAGAAGTCGCTTGCTCGCTTTAATGTGAAGGTATTCTTTATTTTATTACTTCTTGGTATGTTGCTCTTGTTTACAGGGCATGTGTCCTTCATTATATATTTGGATTATCTGACAGAGGGTAGCTGCAAGTTGTGTTTGGCTTGCTTCAAAACTTGAGGAAACTCCCAGAAAGGCAAGGCAGGTACTAATTGTTTTCCACAGAATGGAACGTAGGAGGGAAAACTTACCAGTGGAACATTTGAACGCAACAGACAAGGTTTGATTCTTAATTGGCTTTCATTTTCTTGTGCTTGGTCATTTTAAATGAAACTATCGACTGGTTTGCAAAAGGGGTCCTGTTTCCTAACTTTGGTCTTACAAATCTTTTGAGCCAATTGGTGGTGCTAAATCTTTTAATAACTTCAGTCACATGAAGACATTTGGTCTTATGTTTCCTTCCATACCTTCTTTGTCAGAAATATATAGAATTGAAGGCCGACTTAATTAGAACTGAGAGGCATCTTCTGAAAGAGATGGGATTTATCTGCCACGTGGAGCATCCTCATAAATTCATATCAAACTACCTTGCAACTCTTGAAGCACCAACGAAATTGCGACAGGAGGCTTGGAACCTTGCAAATGATAGGTAATTTTCATTCAATGATGTGTTCTGTCATGCTCATTCTTTTGTTTAGGTCTTTAGGGTTCTAGTTGAAATGAGAAATTGGGTGGTAGTGTTAATGTGCAATATAGGAGTTCTCCTTTATAGATGCATATTACGATCTTTTTTGGCATGGCATCTCTAACTCACGTACAATGGTGCAACGGGGACACACTTACATTATTTGGTTCCATCCAGTGCTTAACGATTTCTGTAATTTCTTGACAGCTTGCGAACTACTTTGTGTGTGAGATTCAAGAGTGAGGTTGTGGCATGTGGAGTGGTCTATGCTGCAGCTCGTCGGTTCCACGTCCCACTGCCAGAGGATCCTCCCTGGTGGGAAGTATTTGATGCAGACTGGAGTGGGATAGAGGAAGTCTGCAAGACTCTTGCCCACCTTTACAGCCTACCAAAAGCACAATATATTCCAGTATGCAAGGACGGGGGTTCATTTACTACGTCTAATAGAACTTTTGATTCACCATCCCACGGTGTTCCTAAGGCATGTTCTCTCTAACCCCCTCTATATGTATCTTATAATTGTGTCAATGCTAATGCTGTATTGTCTTAAGTTTTTTTTATAATTCCGAGTTTCATAGTCGGTTAATCAGTGAGAACACTTGCAGTACAATTTAGTGTGCCTATCAAAACTTTTCCAAGTTCCACAGTCAGTTAAACAGTGAGAACACTTGTTTGCGCAGTATAATTTAGCGTGCCTATCAAAACTTTTCCAAGTTCCACAGTCGGTTAAACAGTGAGAACACTTGTTTGCGCAGTATAATTTAGCGTGCCTATCAAAACTTTTCCAAGTTCCACAGTCGGTTAAACAGTGAGATCACTTGTTTGCGCAGTATAATATAGCGTGCCTATCAAAACTTTTCTGGTTTCATTCTATACATTCAGGAAGATCCGCTGAGTGGTGGAACAGATGACACAACCATTCCTAAGGGAGCTTCAACCATGTTGAATGAGAACCCTGCTAAGGATGTGCAAGAAGAAGTTCCTTCTGACAAATCAAAGGAACCCAAAAAGAGTGGAGGTGAGTCCAAAAACAATCCTGCCGGGGAAGAAATGAGAGACGAAAATGCACCCAGAGATGCAGGAGCCGAACGAAAGGAGGACAGGGACAGAGATAAGAACAAGGATAGGAGTAGAGACAAGGAGAGACATAAATCCCGGGAACGGGATAGGGGGAGACCAGATAGGGAACGTGAGCGAGATGATGTTGATAGGGATAGAGATAAGATCAAGGATAGAGGTCGCTCTCGCGACAAAGTAAAGGATTCAGGTATATTTTGTTACCATGAATATGCTTCTTCCTGCTAATCTCATCATCTTATATTTAGTTATGACAGTTAATAATAATTAAATTTGATTATGTCCTCTAATCCAAACCAGGTTATATTGATAAAGCAAAACATCACTCTTCGCGAGGTACACAAAGTTATCCAAATTAGTTATCAGTACTGAGCTTGATTTAATTTCATGCATTTCAGATTTCCTTTTCCTTTTGCGCAGATCGTGATTACTATAGCTCTTATTCATCGAGGGAGGATCGCCGCAGGCGTCATTGATATATACCAAGTGTTCATTTAAGGGCGGCTGGCTTCTAGCCTCGGAAGTGATTAGCTTCATTGGCAACCTCAAGTCTTTTTGCTTCAATACTTTATCATCTCTGTAACATTACCCCATGAATATTGTTTAGATACTTTCTTGTGATCTCCTAATGAAGTTCTTATCATTTCCTCCCTAAATTTAACAGAAAGACAAATAAATAGCTGGCTTCAGAATTCACAATACATTGATAATTGAAAAACTTGTTTTGTTCCATGATATTACTATGATCGTTGCCAAATTCATTGCTCATCAAGTATAGGCTTACAACTTCTGAGAGCTCTATGTGTAACCTTTTTCCTCTACTCCTTTTAGGTGGCAACAGTTTTAACTTTTAAGGCAGTATTAATTACTTCTTTTTGGTAAAAGAATTTAATCTTCTCCGCACAGAGTCTCTCGGTGAGACAAGTTGTAAATTGAGAGATGTGTTCTAATAAGAGTCTTGCAAGAGATAAGATTAGCATGGCACGAAATCAGAAACAACTCTTCTAATATTTAAACAAAACAATGTTTCTTAACATATTCACACTCTTCATTAATACATGTGATTGTTTAAATTAAATATGCTTTAAGAAGTATTATGTATGTAAATTTTCTTAGTTTGTCCTTTAAAGAGAGATTATCATTACACTTCGTGATTATCATATTTAATATAATAACTTTTTTAACAAATAATTACTCATACTGATACATAAATAGTAGTCTTTTTTATAAAATTGTAGTGCCAAAATAATTTCCGTTGATCAATTCACCTTTGTACTGGCTATATGACTATATCTATATGGACCTTATAATAACAACTTATGCAAAGGACAAATTAATAAATAAAATAAGGTTCATTGTTTGGATATAAATAAGAGTTTGTTAGCAGAAAGCTGAAAAATAAAAGTGCATTGATTCTTGAATTTTTTGATTGGTGTGCATAGTTGCAGACATGCAGTTAAGTCTTCTCCTTCTACTCAACATTGAATGTTCCCAAATGGATCTCACACACCATACACACCGCTCTGTACTTCACTAGTTGTAATAATCATTAATACATCCGACTCATTTTAATTATCGCTTTCGTTTTGTATCAACGAGTCAATTCATTTCAATTAACATTTTTGTTTTATCTATTAATCGGGTGAAGTGTTTAATATAGTCGCTGCTCTATTCACTTTTTCCTATTGGGCAAACTCACACTTAATCTCGAAAGTGTGAAACCATCACACTAACAAACTTTATGTATCCCGAACTCGTATTTGATCTATGTGGCCTATTTTGAACTTCTTTTGTTCCCTCTCCCCTTTATTTTGAAAAACTACTTGAGTACATATTATTCCTTCGTTTGCAAATAAAAGTTTTCAACTTTTGTTGTTAATCTTGCAAGTTAAATTTTGGGACCATAATAAAAGCAGCCTAATTGGTAACAGAACAAACAACGTTTGTCATGCAAAGTTTTATGTAAAACTAAACATAGCAAATTGCCTTAAAAACCAGATCTTTTTTGCTAAGTAAATTGCCATTATTGTAGGTGGACCCCATAATTCATGTTTACTAGTGTGAAAAAATAGTTCATGCACCTGAGATTTTGGAGTTTTATAAACACATAACAAAGTTCTGGAGTTAGATAAATATTAGGTGAAAAGGGTTGTGTTTTATTGGAGAAATGAGGATGTTTTGCTGGTTTTGTGGGTGGTTGGTTGTTGTCGGATTGGTGGTTGGTGGCGGTGAAGGATACGCGGAGGCGGATTTGGTGAAGAGTTTACCTGGTCAGCCCAAAGTTGGGTTCAAGCAGTATGCAGGGTATGTTGATGTTGATGTGAAAGCTGGGAGGAGCTTGTTCTACTACTTTGTGGAAGCAGAGGTGGACCCTGCTCATAAGCCCCTCACCCTATGGCTCAATGGAGGTTTGGTGACACAGTGGTCTCATTTATTTTTCTTATGTTCTCGTTACGCTACGTACTTTTTTTAGCTATTGTGAAGTAGTAGATATGTTTGCACGTTACTCTTCGGTCAATTTGGAAATGTCCTTTTTCTTGTCATAGGGACAAGGCTGTATTATCCCCTTTACCCCGCTTTGGCGAAGCCTAAGGCATTGGGGCATGTTAACGTTAATGTATCTTATCTTTGCTAACATTACCTTTGGCCTGTGTAATTGAAGACTAAGCCAATTGCTAGTTTTACAGGAACAGTTTTGAGTTTGTAACTCAATTTTCTGTTGAATGGTTTCTGTATAGATGTGGTTTTGTGAGCATGTTCTTGATTTCTTGTAACGATGTCGGTTATTGTTGTTTCATTTGTTTAGGCCCTGGCTGTTCATCTGTTGGTGGAGGTGCCTTCACTGAGTTGGGTCCTTTCTTTCCTAGAGGCGATGGCCGCGCCCTTCGTAGAAACTCAAAATCTTGGAACAAAGGTAAATTCATCATTGATTCAATTTTTATAGAGCTGTTTATGGTATATAATTTGCTAAATAACTCAAATGTGTTTGTGAAAGAATGACTAATGTGAATTGAATATGATCACTCATCTTCATGGACAATCACTTGTGCCACTTATGTAGTCGAATTTCCCATCGATTGCAGCATCAAATCTCCTATTTGTTGAGTCTCCAGCTGGAGTAGGATGGTCATATTCGAACAAGAGCACTGACTACACAACTGGTGATGCTTCAACAGGTAACACTTTGACCGAGTAAGATAAAATCCATTGTGTCTTTATTCTAGTATGGTACCTTTAAAACGATCGTTTGCTTACTCTGTCAGCAAGGGATATGCTCATTTTCATGACAGAATGGTTCAAAAAGTTCCCAACTTTCCAGTCCAGAGATTTATTTCTTGCCGGAGAAAGTTATGCCGGTAAGAATACTTGTATTTCTGATGCACTCGTTCAAACTTAGTCCAAATAACATAGAGGTCTAGCCATACAGATTCATTTCAGAATCTGGATCTTCTATATGACTTACAAGGACTCAAGTATCATGAAGTTGAAGGGGGAAAGACAGACGAAATTGCGTTTTTCCAATAAGGGATAGTGAAATTAATTCGCTTCATTTGTTACAGCCGACACTAAATCTTTGTTCTTATGTCAAATTACTGGGAAAGGTGCCTCTAGAGCGTAGATATAATGTAATTATGTTGGAGAATAATACTTTATAGTTCAAACTAATACAGGGAAAAGACTGGTCTAGATTATCAGTTCGATAGAATGTAGACCTATATATATTTAACTCAATTTCAATATTTTTCACTCTGATTCATCATCACATCTTTCAGTAATTACAAATTTTCTGTAGTGTAAGAAGTTTGATAGGCTTTCATTTCAATTTTCAACAGGACATTACATTCCCCAATTAGCCGTTGCACTTCTGGATCACAATGACAAGTCCTCAGGAGTGAAATTCAATATCAAAGGAGTTGCAGTAAGAAAACTTTTCACTCAATATGGTTTTCGTTACAAGAAAAAACTTTCGATTCCCTTGACAGGCATATGTTTAATATTTCAGATTGGTAACCCGCTGCTCAGACTAGATCGTGATGCTCCAGCAACATACGAATTTTTTTGGTCACATGGGATGATTTCTGATGAAATTCGGCTTGCTATCACGACTGAATGTGATTTTGAAGATTATACCTTCTCCAGCCCGCACAATGAGACAGATGCATGTAACCAAGCAATATCTGAAGCTAACAATATTGTTGGTGATTACATAAACGCTTATGATGTGATTGTTGATGTTTGCTATCCTTCTATCGTGGAGCAAGAGTTGCGGTTGAAGAAGATGGTAAGCTTACATCTTCTTTTTTATTATTTAAACAGAGAAAACTATATTCTAAAAGTGTATTATCACCATTTCAGGCCACTAAGATTAGCCTTGGTATCGATGTTTGCATGAGCTATGAAAGGCGGTACTATTTCAACCTTCCTGAGGTTCAACAGGCTCTTCATGCAAATAGGACCAACTTGCCGTATAGCTGGTCAATGTGCAGCAGGTAATCTTTTATCTCATGCAAAACTCCACAGAACATAACTTTCTGAGGGCTACCATGTGTAACATTCTGCTCAAGATTAAGATAACAAGCTCAACCTAATTGACATTGACTTATATGAAATGACGGTAAAGATTTACTTCTGTTTGCAGCAATGTGAATTATAGTGATACTGATGGGAACATCGACATTCTTCCCTTGCTCAAACAGATCATACAAAGTCACATTCCAGTGTGGATTTTCAGGTGAATACATTTAAAAAATCCACATTAACACAAAACCAGTTTAGTTATGTTATACTCTTTCCAAAAAAATTAATCTTTTTATGAACTCTGACCCAAAGCTTATACTTGCAGTGGAGATCAAGATTCTGTTGTGCCGTTGCTTGGTTCTAGGACACTTGTTCGTGAACTTGCTCAAGATTTACATCTCGAAGCTACAGTCCCTTACGGAGCTTGGTTTCACAAGGGACAGGTACCCTTTTCATTTTCTTTACTTCTGAAGTTCTGAACATCATCTTTCCTAATAGTCAAGGACACACATAGAACATGTTATATAGCTCAACACCCCATCATAACTATATCAATTACATATAACATGTTAAAACCATAGCACATGGTGTACGGTTAGCACTCTATTCTTGATTTTTCACATTCTGAGTTGGTGCCACTCGAAGGGTGAAGAGTTTGGTTCGAATGAATCTTTCACTTTTGAAGTTTATTGTCTTGATGGTCATACATCATTGATCAAGGTTGTTGAAGAAGACAGACATGGTTACATTAAGATATTGCTTTTAGTAAGATAACAACATCGTCCATATACTTTTTCGGGGTTTAGATAATGTGGTTCATTACATCTCATTTTGCTTGCTCGAGGCACTATAGGCCGAACAGATACGTTGTTTTCCCTCTTCAGCACCATATTTGGTTAGTAACTGTGATTATCTAATGTTGAAGGTGGGAGGCTGGGCGACTGAATACGGAAACTTGTTAACCTTTGCTACAGTAAGAGGAGCTGCTCATATGGTACCTTACGCCCAGCCTGCACGAGCTCTGCACCTCTTCAGTAACTTTGTTCGTGGCCGGAGATTGCCAAATTCAACAAATTCTGGGCTTGATGATTAAGTCTTTATGTGGTTGCATTAATGAATAGTTTCATACTTTTAGAAGAAGCATTGCATTCATTGGAGTTGCACATGTTTACTTTAATGAAAATTCTGCAAGACTATATTTAAGAAGTGAAACAATTACATGGGAATTCCTTGCATGATTTTTTCAATAAGCTTGCATCATTTCCCAGCTATTACTCATTTTTATTTTAACATGATACCCGCTCAAGGCTGGGCTAAAAAACTCGACAAGATACTCGTTTGGCTTACATTGGTCTCAGACTCATGTATAACTGAAACAACTAACTAATTGCCGGACTCAGTAAGTGTATACACCAATTATGCAATGTGATTTTCATAATTAACATTTTAACAATTGCTAAAAAAGATAACAAGATACCACTCGGCTTACATCGAGATATGCCTCGCGTATAATTGAAAAAACTGAATAATTACATGACTCGATAAGTGTATAGGCCATTTATGCGAAGTGATTTTCAATTTAATACCCGCCAAAAACCAAGTCATGCACGAGCAATTCTTGGTCAATGTCTCATCGAGCTCCATTGAAGAAGCTCCACTTAGCATGCAATCATCATCACAACTTTACAACGATTCCTCAACAAATATTCCCCAAACCACATCAAATTCAACTCCAATACCAAAAGCTTTTAGAAGTATGCCTCAATCAATGCAAGAAAATCCAATCTCGTCGCCTGTTCGACGAAACGCCTCAAAGAATTTTATGTTCTTTAAAAATGAACAAAAAGATTCATTCTTTGAGTATCAAACTAGGGTTTTGTTCAGAAGGTAAATTGGGGGATGCCATTGTGGATTTGTATGGAAAATGTGGAGATTTGGAGTATGCCGAGAAGGCGTTTTCGAGGTTGGAATGGAGAGGTAGTACCTTGGCTTGGAATTCTATTCTTTCGTTGTATTCGAGACGTGGGTTGTTAGAAGGTGTTCTTGAGAGATTTAGGGGAATGATGGAGTGTGGAGTGAGGGTTAATCAGTTTACCTTTGCTATAGTGTTATCGGTTTGTGGGAGGTTGATGAATTTGTTTTTTGGAACTCAATTGCATTGTGGTCTGATAAAGATGGGGTTTGAGTTTGATTCCTTTTGTGAGGGATCGTTGATTGATATGTATGCAAAGTGTGAGAGTTTATATGATGCTAGGAGGGTATATGATCATTCTGTTGAGCCTGATATGGTTTCGTGGACAGCTATGGTTTCAGGGTATATGAATGCTGGACTACTTGACGAAGCAGTGAATTTTTTTGATGAGATGTTGATGAAAGGTTGCATGCCAGACCAGGTGGCATTTGTGACTGTAATAAATGCGTGTATGGCGCATGGAAGGCTTGATGATGCAAGCCGTTTTTTCTCCTTGATGCATAATCCAAATGTTGTAGCATGGAATGTCATGATTTCGGGTCATGCGAAGCGAGGATATGAGGAGAAAGCAATTCATAGTTTCAAACAGATGATAAGAACAGGCATCCAACCTTCACGATCTACACTAGGAAGTGTTCTTAGTGCTATTGCAAGTACTGCAATTCTTGAGTATGGCTTACAAGTTCATGCTAAGGCTATCAAACAAGGACTGGATGATAATGTGTATGTTGGCAGTTCCTTGATTAGTATGTACTCTAAATGTCAGGAGATAGAAGCTGCCAAGAAAGCCTTCGCTTTGTTGAATGAAAAAAATAAGGTGTCTTGGAATGCTTTGCTTGGAGGTCTTGCTCAGAATGGATACGCTCATGATGTTATGGAACTATTTTTGAGTATGCAGTTTTCTGGTTTTGAGCCTAATGATTTCACATATACTAGCATCTTGAGCGCTTGTGCTTGTTTGGAAGACATAGAAGTGGGGTGCCAAGTACATGCTGTTATCATCAAAAACAAATTTGAGACAAATTTATATGTTGGGAATGCATTAGTAGATATGTACGCCAAATGTGGGTCTCTAGATGATGCGAAGCAGCAGTTTGAACTACTAACTACTCGAGATCATATATCATGGAATGCGATTATAGTTGGTTACGTACAGGAAGGAGAAGAAGATGAAGCATTTTCATTGTTCCAGAGAATGATGCTAGACGGTATTGCTCCTGATGAGGTCTCCTTAGCTAGTATTCTTAGTGGTTGTGCAGGCACAAAGGCTTTTGCAAAAGGAAAACAAATTCACAGTTTCTTGGTGAAATATGGTCTGGAAACAGGGATCTATGCTGGTGGCGCGCTAATTGATATGTACTGTAAGTGTGGGGATACTGCAGCTGCAACAGAAGTTTTCTATTACATGCCAGAAAGGAGTGTGATCTCAGTCAATGCATTGATTGCTGGTCATGCTAAAAGAGACGTTGGGAATGCAATAGATATATTTAAGTCTATGTTGCTTTCCAGGTTAAAACCATCAGAAGTCACATTTGCAAGCCTACTAGAGTCGTGCAACGATTGCAGTAGTTTAAATCTTGGACGACAACTTCACTGTTCTATTATGAAGCTTGGTCTTCCGTATAATGATGAGTTCCTGGCTGTAGCTCTCCTGGGGATGTACTCTGCCTCCAAAAATGTATTGGATACACATATTCTGTTCTCTGAGATTCCGAACCCCAAGAGCCCTGTTATATGGACATCTGTGATATCAGGGCTTGCACAAAATGATTGTTGCGAGGAGGCATTGCTATGGTATCGAGAAATGAGGATGTATAATGCCATGCCGGACCAAGCTACATTTGCTAGTGTCCTTAAGGCCTGCTCAGTATCTGCTTCTTTTCAAGATGGTAGGAAAATTCATTCTCTAATTTTCCGTACTGGTTTCAACGAAGATGAATTGACTGGGAGTGCACTTGTAGACATGTATGCTAAGTGTGGAGATGTTGATAGTTCTACACAAGTTTTTTCTGAGATGCATAACAGACAGGGTGTTATCTTGTGGAACTCAATGATAGTTGGATATGCAAAGAATGGGATTGCAGATAAGGCGCTGCAGATCTTTGATGAGATGAAGCAAAAATGTGTAAAGCCTGATGAAATCACTTTCCTTGGGGTTCTCACTGCATGCAGCCATGCAGGAATGGTATCTAAAGGCCGCCAGATATATGAGGACATGGTTACTCAGTATGGTATTCAGCCACGAATGGATCATTGTGCTTGCATGATTGATCTTCTTGGACGCTGGGGCTTCCTTGAGGAGGCTGAAACTTTTATTAACAAATTTGACTCTGAACCTGATGCTATGGTATGGTCCTCGTACCTTGCAGCTTGTAGATTACATGGAAACGATGTCAGAGGGCAGTTTGCAGCTGAAAAGCTAATTCAGTTAGATCCTCAGAATTCTGCTCCTTATGTGTTGCTTTCTAATATATATGCGGCAACAGGAAATTGGGACGGTGTGAATTCGGTTAGGAGGGAGATGAAACAAAAGGCAGTAAAAAAGTATCCCGGATCTAGTTGGATCACAATTGGACAAGAAACAAACATGTTTGTTGCTGGTGACGACACACACCATTGTTCTGCTGATCTGTACTCCCTCTTGCATGACCTGACTGCAGTTATGGTTGATGAGGACTTCGATGTTGGTACTGAGTTGTTTATGGAGGATTGCGAATATTTTCATGCGAGTAACAATTAATCAATGGGTAGCGGTTGAGCCATGATAGCACGTACTGACATTTCGCCAAAAAAGAAGAAAGTGATTTGTGCAAAATTATCAATTCAGGAGTTCCTGTTATCCGTCGATAGCTTTCATATATTATTAGATGTAGGGAAGATATGTTAAGTAAAACTGTGATGGGAAGTGATATGGTCAGGAAAGCTGACATTTCACAAAACCTGTTACACACTTACACACACAGTTGCTCTTGAATGGTTGAAATTTGTATTGTGCAAGTGTGATGGCATTGTATTTTGCTTATAGAATTAGAAAACCCTGGGGCTGTAGAGTTGTATACCTCACTCTCTTACACTACACCCGCACCTTCTCGACTCTCGAGTTTTGAATTCATACAAAAGTACTTCATATTTATAGTTATGTCTCATTCAGTGTATCAATTCCTGACACATCAATAAAAACATGACTAATGTAATATACATTTTTATAGAAAATATGGGCCGTTATCTTAATAATTTATAGTACATTTTGACAAGTAGCATCCCGTGACACGTATGAGGGATCGAGATAGGTGATCCCACACCTCTTCATGGTGACTTTGGCCTAATACACTTTGAGAGCAAACTTTTGGTGTCCTTGGATTGTCCACTTGAGCTTGATAGAACATTTTGTTTAGTGTATTATACATATATATGCAGTTGACTACTATAGACGAAAATCTTAGGTGGGTTGATTTGTAGAGATGATGTTTAGCTGGGACGAATGAGATATATATATTTGCAGTTCAACCAGCTAGCTCAGATAAAGGAATAAGAAGAAAATAGCATAGATGAAGGAGAGAATTAAAAAAATTAAATGTTGAGAGTGGGATTTGAACCCACGCCCTTTCGGACCAGAACCTTAATCTGGCGCCTTAGACCAACTCGGCCATCTCAACATTTGACATTAAAACAACAGAAAAATCTACATAAATAGTAGTTTTGAAGCATCAATTGCGTTCCTTGAGCCTTTTTTGCTCAATATATTAAAATCATTCCCATTTATTCTTGTCCAAATTTAACGTTGAAGCATTCTAGCAGGATTCAAGTCCTCCGAAAATTCGTGGGAATACTTATTACTCGTATTTGTTTTTCTGTTTTTTTACACATAATTACATGAACAAACAGAGATACACAATTATATCTTTTTATACATTATTTAAGTATAGAGTAGTATATACTTATTACTCGTATACTACTTATTATGATACTTTACTGCTAGGATTATCCATACTGAAATAATCTCATAATGTACCACAACATAAAGTAATAGAAATGCATTGTTCAGTCACAATTTCGCCATGATAATTGAATTACTTATGCCTTGAGAAAAACAAATTAAGACCTGTCAAATTATTCAGCCCATTAGCCAATGGGAGTTGTACGTCTACTCTATTATATACTTAAATAATGTGGTCTGACGTGGTAAGATTTGATTTTTAAAATATTAGTTGTTGTGGATAATATAATATTATTGGAACTATATATATCCAGATCATCGTCCATAACAACTTAGGTCTTTTTATAAGCTTAATAGATGTTTTAGAATCGATTCCACCCATTACACCAAAAGAATGAATCAACCTTGTGACTCCGATGAATCTAAAAAAAGGGAGGAGTTCTTTTATGAATACGACTACAAAGAATAAAGTGAATGTTCATGCTAGAAAAATAGTAATAACATGACAACTACTCGATTTGATAATTTGACTATCCCGCGAATAATTTTATCACGCAATCTAACCCGACTCGTTAACGACACAAATGATTGACACCTCAACATGGCGTAGCTTTGCAGCAATATTCAACAAGGTGTTGGTTTTCATACGCAACTTGATCTCCATCGTTTAATACCCGCCAAAACTATATCCACACATCTCTCACCATACAAAATATCCATCTCATTTCAAATTAATCTCAACCGTCCGATCATCATCCCCACACAATAAATACCCTCCCAAGTCCCACCCCCGATTTCTTAACCAAGTCTTCATCTTCATTTTCACCAAATATTCTTCTGGTTCATATTAAAATCAATCATTGATAAATAGATATATTTTTTTATATATATAATCCGCAACAATCAAACCAAATTCACGGTTATTATATTTCTATCCATTTAACAGGCCGTTTACTTCTGCAACAAATCGGTTAGAAATTGTTGGTTTACATCATTTTATTTTGATTTTAGCGATTTTATATGATTGTAGTTGATGTTCGAAATTATTATTTACAACATTTTGCGCCAATTTTATTGAATTTTTATTGTTTCGCATATATTAAAGTTAGAAATTGTTTGATTACAACATTTTACTATTAGTTGTGTTGAATCTTCATTGTTCTGATATGTTGAGGGTAGAAATGATCAGTTTACAGCATTTTATTGTTAGTTTCATTGAAATGTTATTGTTTTCGTACATGGAGGTTAGAAATAAATTTTTTACCACATTTTAGCCTTAGGTATGTTCGTTAATTTTGATATTGCGAGGTTACAGTTGATTATTTACAACATTTGTATAGTTTTGATGAATTGTTATCGATTTGTATTTCAGATCTGGACTCACAGATTGGATTGCTCGATCTGGTTACCAATTGATGCAGTTGATTTCAGGGAAATCAGATGGATTATGCGGATCTATGATTTCTCGAGATCATGAAGGTTTTCGCGATAATTGATCGTTGTTTATATAATTAGTTTTGCATTATATGTGAAATAGTGTTCATGCACATGTAGATGGAAGATTAGAGAGATTGAGTTGAGAAATGTTTGATGTGTGTGATACGACCTTTGCTATGTCGGGTGCGCTCACATGGCAGGTCAAAAGGGTAATAAAATGGTGGTTTTGTGTGGTGTGGGTGGAGATGGCACGAGGGTTTTCTCGGCTCTTCGCCCACTCTGTGTGCGTGTTCTGTGTCTTTCTCTACGTTTGTTACCTTCCTGATTCCTTTGGGCAACCGAACAACAAAAAACGATGTCGAAGTATGATTCAACGCTACCCTTGCTGTGTCCGTGAATGAGTTCTCATTTGTTGCATTGTTGGACTCATTCATTGGCAAGCAAGAGGTGTTTTGATAACATCAATTGAACGAAATCGTTCACCGGCAAGCACACCGCCTCTGCAACAACTATATGCTCCCAACAATGAGGTATTTTATGTGATTTAAATTGTGATTTCAGTACATATTGCCTTAGGATTTACTGAACCAAGTAAACGTGATTCGTTAGAACTCGTGGGGTTAATTATGCTGGAAAATGAATTATGGCAATATTAAATACATATAGATAGGCATACTGGCATAGGGTTGAATTCAAGCAACAACACTTTTGCAATCGTCCCATCCAAGTTGACTTTCTCAAAAGTTGACCTAGTGTGATTTACAGGTTTGAATCACGTTATCAGAATATGAAATTAATATTTAGCATAAACATTTACTTCGGTCATATGATGAGAAAACTAACATTTGTACAACTAACTTAAGAAGTAACCTCACTTGATTCTTATAAATATTTGGAAGTTATTTAGGGTATCGTGTTCTAACAATTGGATAAAGCGAACTTTACTATTTGTATATGGAGATTTATATTCATGTTCTTTAATTCATATAAATATTTGTAAGTTGTTTCTGGCGAACTTTAGAAGTCCCACCAAATGTACTGTTTTCAAAGTCCCACATTTCCTCGGGTCTAAATCACATCTTATTGGATAGATTGATATTTCATCGTTCTGGTTTATATTGTGTATGGACAAATCTCTTATATCATTTAACTATCGAGTAAGCACTCTTTTTATAGTCATCGCAATATCGTTACTATTTCATTCTTCAATCACTTATAGTGTGGATCAGTGTCATGATTAATATTTCATTCTTCAATCACTTACATCTCTCAAGACTGTAACAGTGTTCTGACTTCTGATGCTTAGTTTGATGGCCTTGCTTGTTAATATTTATCATGTACTAGCATCAGTTGTAGAACTAGTGCTGTAGTTGTAGAAGATTGTTGTGAAGTTATCTTTAGGCTCGTAGCTGAAATATTGTGACAAAGATGTCAACCTGGTTGTGCTGAAGCTCACTTTGGGAAGATGATATGCTGTGGAGTTGGTCGCTGCCACATGGCGATCCATTATCTTGTCATTTTGCTGCCCTCTGCTCTTTGTGGTTGATTTCTGGTTCCCTGTGCTTTGATCAAAAAGCAACAGTGTGCTATTATGCAATTTCCCAGCATAGTTTCGTTTATGAATTAATGTTGTGGTGTGATGCATTGGGATGAGTACTACTTGCTCTGTTCTATGTCATTTGCAATAGAGCTGATATTCCCATCCTCTGGAGCCGCATATTATATTTACAGTGGATGCTGCGATAATATCTTTGTCGGAGCGTGTGGGTCACTTGGAACACATTTAACTGGAGTGTAAGCAACAACCAATATCGCTTGAGTGTATGTTAGTGAGCATAATTGTGTAACTTGTGCTTCATCTTTTTATATTCTTAGGTGTCAGTAGTTAGAAATTTGGAGCAACTAAAGGACTGATGCTTTCATTGTTTTCTGTGCAGAGTAATAGGAGATGATTCTGCCTTGCTTCCTGTAAGTTATCGACTTAGGCATGTTATCTCGGCTTCTTGACACCACCCTGCACATTTAACAAACAAAGGTGATATCAAAAGGGTAGCCATTGTGATGCCCGCACATGATCAGACAATCTTTGTGTTGTTCTTACATTGCAATAGTCTCCGTATCAGTTTTGTTCGAAATTAGTTAGTATATACTACAAAATGTTGCTTCCTTCACTAATCTCGTTAGTTGGAAGTAATGAATTTGTTACAGCATTGCGATTCACGCAATCAGGCATAAGTTAGCTGGCATTCTTTTCTAACTGTGGCAGGAGATTTTTGAATGGAGAAAATCAGTCTTCATAGTTTTCTTTGTTTTCGGTGAAGTTTTTTCTTGTGTTGATGATCAGGGAGGGCCTGTTATTTTGCATATGGCCAATAGGTTGTCTTTCTTGAGGTCGTTCATGCAGAAACAGTTTTTGTGCACCCATAGGGGTTTTTGTGCACCCCTTTCCTATGGGAGACTTATTATTGGTTCCTTTCTCTTTTAGCCGTCCCTTCGATCCCATGTTTATGTTATGTCGCATTATACAATAATGGTTCTACGATGTCTACAAAACGTGACGTATATTTTATCAAGTTTTAGAGGAGAAAACATGTAGTATAATTTATTAAAAACACCAGGCATGGGATGCCCCAAGGGGTATAGGATACACAGCGCATAAGTTTGCCATTAATATGGTTTATTAAAGTTTCAAACTTTTTCACTTGAATTTTAAATTCAATTTAATTTACTTCACAATTCAATTACTTTAATATACCTAACTTGTTTTCAATAACCCCCAAGTCGGTTACAAATTTACAATACAGCCAATGGTCCAAAAATGTTGATTTTAGATGGATACGAAGTAGAAAATTTCTTCCCAAATTCGGTATACCTGAAATTTATGGATCCATAGCTCAAATGGAAGAGCTCTCTTATATACTATATTTGAGAAGATGGTGGTTCAATTCCACCTGGTTCCTTTTTTTGTTTCCATTTCTATTTGTTCTATATTTTTCAATGGGACTTCAAGAACTTAAATTATGGTGGTTGAAGTAGTCGTATATGACATTTTCTTAACATAATTTTTTTCCACCTAATCACAGAGAAATGTTGTCGAGTCTTGGAAGGGGGCGGGGAGTATCTGAAGTATCAAGCAATTGGATGGTTCATATGTATGCTGTGGGAGTGGGAGAATGGAGTTCCTTGAAATGTTTGGATGAGCAATCAAATCGCCATGATCGGTCTCAGTCATAGTTCTAACCGAGCCAATCACTTCGAAACTGGAGGGTGTTTTCTCATATGTATAAAGATATCAAGACAAAAAAGGTGTTTGTACATTCTTGGCATATATAAACCAACTTCTCAAGTGTCTTTCATGTTCGTCTAACCTATACTGGCACTCATCTAAACAGCAAAGTTCCAACTGTTGCTGGAAGAACAAAAAGGCAGGGAGCGGAGGGGAGGATTACAACATAATTAGAATGCGCTAATTCACACTAGGAAGCGATGCAGAGCACAGTCTGCTTCCACGACGGTTCTCTTCTAATACTAAACTTAAGTGATAAGGCAATTTATAACTAAAATGGACCTTTTAGCGGACCTAGTATGAAGAGAAAAAGCTGAATTTGAACATAAGTAATAAGGAGTTAGAAAAGTCGCTTCTTGAAAGTCCCTGTGGCTGCCTTGTACGTCCGGGCGAGTAAACCAACTCCAACACCTAAGCCCACGCAGATGCCAAGGCCAATTCCAACACCTACCCTTACACCGGCATTGAAGAAGGAGAGCTCTCCATCTTCGTCTTCCATGTAGCCGATTTGGCCCCAGTAATTGCGATTGAAGTCTTCCTCACCTTCTGGCTTATGATATTTGCTGTCATCAGGTAACTACAATAGAAAAAGATATTTCAGAAAACAAACCGGAAAGGAGGAAATAGGACATGCTATATCATCGTAATCATGTAATGGCATCTGTGCCTCATAACAATAATTTTTGATGTATAGAGAATATTGGTGCATACTTTGCTCATAAAATAGTATCTCTTCATCATGCAGAATACGAACGTTTATCATTTTATGACAATTGTGTAGTCAAGTTATGACTAAGTAGACTTATTTAATACTCCTATATTAATAGTTGTATCTAACAATTGCATAGTCAAGTTCCCTCTATCAAGACATACCACTCAAAATGAAAACAAAAGCAACGTCGTTTAGATAAATGCAGAGCCTAAGTAGATATTATCCAAGATCCAAGGAGAAGAGACTTCATATAAAGGTATGTATCTTCTAGGCTGTCTCTTAGATTTCATGCTTTCGGATGTCATGCAGCTTAAAAGATGTGCTGCAATAAGGAGAACATAAACAACTTTCGACGACTCGCTTAAATATATGGAAGTATATGTCCATCTGTGCCTCCATGCATGTCAAGTATGAGAAATGTTTATACTAGCTTACTATATAGACCAAAAAGAAAGACTGTTCCAGCCATCAGTCCATCAATATAAAGGTAATAAGCAATGTGATAACGGAATAGAAATGGATGTCATAATTAGTTAGTTCATATTCCCTTGACCTCGATTTCATGTAAAGCTAACCAGAAGCATCTACGTGGTAATACATTCTCATGTTATTGTATGTCCTACATGCCATGATAAAGTTAGACTTCATAATAATTGGCACATCCACAGGAGAAGCACATTATATACCTGCAAACCACATCTAGGTGTACAATTTTTCGGGGATTCGGTAGTTTCTAACTCTGGGATTGCATCTAACATCCCCCTTCTGTTATGTTTCTTCCGGTGATTCAGCTGCAGAGTCTTTGTTAAGATCATTGGTGTTCCTGAGTAAAAACCTGTGATATAAACTTCTATTGTAGGTGAGAGCACTTCAGGGCTCGAGTTTTTTCTAGCCTTCACAAATCCAGTGCCACAATTCATCACTGCTTCACAATTCAAGCTCCACCCCCTTGCAACATTCTTGGATTCCCCAACGAAACCATTACTGCCCGACATCTCTAATATTCCTGTTAGGACTAGATCTTCTTTATAGAACACTTCAAATTTCACACTCCCTGTCGATCTTATACCGTCGGTGCTAACAAAAGTTGCCTCTTCAGATTTCTTATCAATCCGGTCTCTTCGAAGAGTACAAGAAGCACCATCAGAATAAAGAGGACATCTGGCCCCGTTTACCTCCAATATAGTATCATGGCTTAACGGAATATGGTTCAGAGTAAGAGATCGTGGGGTGGTATCATCAACAGTGAAATTGCTGATTCGAACATAGAAAACCCGTATATCAAACCAATGCAGAGATGGTTTGTTGCAGGAGGGGGGAAAAGAAGAATGTCTTATTTTCTGAAGGCCTGGATCAACCATGTGTTCACCACTCTTCAGTGATTCGCAAGAACTCTCCATTTTCGAGGAATTCAATCTGTACAAGACTCCTTCAACTCAGTGCATCAGGAATTGGTGATTCACCCAGGTCCTTGAACCACCACACCTATACACTACACAGATATACTATATACTATTCAGAACCACACCAAGCACAACTGCACAAATAAGAACACAACATTCAATCTAACTGCAATCTGCCTCAGAATAGGAAAAAACAAATACAGTAAGCTATATTGAAGAGAAATCTGCAGCAACAAACAACAAATCTTATCCGATTTAGTGAGTCGGCTATATGAGCACCACGGCTTTAATCAGCCTTGTTGCAACAAAAAAGGAGGACCATATCACTACAAGAATTCCCCCGAAACTAAATGTACATCTCAATTTTCTCCCCGTCACACTAAATATAGCACCGAAAGAACATCACAAGGTCCTTAATATACCCAAATATTTTTTTTTATATACATCATCAATATCAAAATGCCTTAATTCCTTTAAAAACGTTCGAGCTTGCCATGTAATAACATTAGAGGTTGTTTCCAGATTGAACCAACTGAAGTGCGATATTACAAATATACCAAATATAATAGTAATCTAATTCACCATAATTTTTCCTAAACTCTCCCGTACATTTCATTTATAAACCTCTCAATGAGTATGAGCATAAGGGCCCCATTTTCCCGATGGACAGAAGAATCTATGATTAGCTTTTCGGAAATTTTCCAAACGAACAATAATATACTTTCATCAGAAAATGTAATAACAAGAAACCAAATTTATGCAAGAATTATCATACCTTAAAAAAGCTGAGACCTTTCTTGGTTAAACAACCAATTCAATGTAAGAAATGGAACTTTTTCCCTCTGTATTGAATCAGAAGCAACAAATAAACCAAAATCCTATATACTTGAAAACCCTTTTCTCCTTCTCTATTAAATCACAAGTAGAAAATAAACCAAATCCTATGTTCTTGAAAACACACTAAAAGATCTGGTTTTTCATGTAATAAAATATGAGTATGTTAAAAAATGGTGTGTATATATTTGTATGGGGGTAGGGTGAAGACAAGAAGTGAAGAGTGAGAAGGGTACGGCTACAAATTTGCCGGCATTCACTTCACCAACACGTGTCAAACATAAAAAAGACAACTCTTTTAACAAAGGACTGTAATAATTGTTGTAATTCACTACAAACAAAACAAGAATAAAGACAAAACTCACAAAATTTTGGTGCATGCATCTAAATTTTGTACTAAGATAATTTTATGAGCATATTCTTTTGTTATTCTTAAGAAAAATAAGATAAGTATCATAATGCTAACGACACTTATCGTAGTTTGACATATAAATTATAATAATACTCATGCGCTCATTTGAAATTTGTTAGTTATACTTGACTTCAAACTTATACCTTAGTATTAATTTGTTATATGATTGAAAATATATATGACAAAATCATCAAGGTTTATATTTTTCAACGAATAAAAGACTAATGATTATAGATAGTAAATCAAGTGAAAAAGGCAGAGTATTTGTAGCCAGATATATAATAATAAAAGATTCTCCATAGAATCTTTCAACCACAAGTTGAATATCAAATATAAGGGCAAGAAAGCTCCAAGAAAACAAAAGATAACAATTAACAATACTAGGCTAAAAATTATCTGACAAATCACTATCATGTATTACAGCACCAGTTTTTGATTGCATATACTCAGACTCCCTTTGGGGCCTCAGCTCACATCAATCTTTCTCCTACACGTATGGCTGTGAGCCTGTGACCTGTTACTTGCAGCTCAATAAACACAGGCAGATCACACAAAACAAAATACCTATATGTACTTATCACATCTAAGGAGGCTCTTTCTACGTCGTAGGCTCGAGCCTTGTAATGACACAAAATCTCGTGTTAGAGTGGTAAACAGGCAACGCAAATTCCATTGCGCTCTTAGGCACGTCCTGCAACTTACCTCCTCGTGAAGACCGTGCGGCCGGCCCCTAAGACGGGAGTACCATATTTTTTATTAGGCATGGTCGAGGGGCAATCACACTAGGCCCCATTTTAAGGGTTCAAAAATCGTACAGTTCTAGTAATAAAGAGTTTTCGGACTAGGCGCCGAAAATGGTTGGATCGACCCTTAATTCTGCATGCAATGTATTGAGTAAAGAATGCATAATGGGGAACATAAAGCAATGCTAATGCCTCAATGCTTCCTCAAGGATTTCATACATAGTTCATAATATCTCAACAGCAAGAAGAAGATACTATGAATTATCTCTATATGAGGCAACCTTTTCTCTCTTCTCTTTGATGTAAATGAATCTATATCTCCAAGCAATCCCTTACACCTTGCTCAAAATTATTCAGGGATAACATTGTCTCCATAAGTGCATCCATTACCTTCTGTCTGCAGCAAAAGAAGAAGCAAGACTAAAATTCGAAAGGCGTAGGAACTAGAATAGAGGCTGCTAGCTTCCTAAATTGTTCATACTTTCCCTGAATAAGAACTCCAGCTAAACACAAAGCAGTTTATTGAAGAATTTGACAACTCGTACCTATTAGAAACGACGTTTTCATCTAGCTCGCTGTATAGATAACCAAATGATCTGCAACACAAAAAGGCATCGCTTCTAACTTCAGACCTTACTTGGAAAAAGTATATCACTCATATGGACAATCTTAACACCAACATGCCCTCATGATTCTAGGAGACACCCGCCTAGGCGGGTGCAGCCTTGCCCCTGTGAAATTTCTCGAATTTAAACTAGTATAAGAGTAAGAAAAAACAGACCTGATGAGATTACTCAGCTTGGCTTCTGCTTCCAACTTCACTGGATCCATCTTATCAAGCAAGTCAGCGGCGTTTTTCACAATCAACCTAAACGTGCAGACCTGGTTTCCATCCAAATTAGACAATCAATCATTTACTTGGCACGAATTATTCCTACCATCATTTTCGCGCTACTTTCTAGTTTCGCCTTCCCATATTTCATAAAACTCTAAAGCAGCCAACATAATTCATATCTTTCGAACTTCTTCTGAACTTATTTTCTCATTTTAGCTTCCATCACATATCAAATAAAAATGTATACAATATGATAAGTAATGCCTATAGCTTGATTACAAACCTCAACACCAGAATTAGCTTGAAATGCAACAAGTGAATTCCTATCCTCAACGACACAATCTCTAGCTGCAGATTTCAACAACAATTTCACTTCTTCCATGTCCTTTTCCTCGTCCTCTGTCTCCGTTTTAGCTATTAATTCGCATGCAATCAAAATTGAGCTAAATGAATACAACATCATTAAAGGAACACATTTCTGATGTGAAAATCAATTACTTTAAAATATAGTTACAGAGTAATTTATAAGCAACTTCGAGACTATTGCGTGAAGCATCGATTGGAGCTAACAGATACTTGGCAGATTTCTTCTTTTGCTCTCTCAACCAATCTTTGGGTCCTGCTGAGCACATTTTCAAATATAATTAGAGAAAATTGAATTAATTTACTTCAAATCATTCACTGTAAATAAGGGTCAAATGACAAAATTAACAAATTATCAAACACATGCAAAAATGCAGGACTGAACATTCAAAAAATTACTTTCTGGACAAAACATGCAGGATAAGAGTAGCAACTTTTGTCCAAAAAAATACTGCAAAACTGACAATCTTGCTAATTTCAAGTAACTACAGAAACGGGGACCTTCGGATCCACCTCGTGGTGCCTCTTAAGTACCGGTGATTCATATGTTTGTACATTATAGATTGTGTATTTACACGAATACACGATGTCAATTAAACATGATATACAAATATATGGGTGCCTCTTACGTGTTTGTGATTCATATGTTCGTACATTATACATCATGTAATGACACGATACCTATCACATGTTCTCTTTAACACGTGATGCATATCGGTGCCTCTTATGTGCTTGTGATTCATATGGTTGTACATTTTACATTGTGTAATTACATGATATCTAGCACATGCACCTACAAAACATGATATATAAGTATATGATATAAAAGTTATCGAAAGGGGTAAAGGATCTGAAATAGTTCATACCTAATCGGGATAATATAGTATCTTATAAGAGATTATGTCTTATTCATATCGTAAAACATGTTGTATTAGGAAACCATACAAAAGCCCTAAAGTATGTAGCCCCGAGTACAAAACAGAGTTAACTTGAAGATATATTGTGATATGATTCATATGTTTGCGCCCTTCTCACATGATATCCACAAAACACGAATACATGATATACAAACATATGAAGCATGACGCACATAAAGAACATCGAGAGGAGTGAAGGATCCGGAAAACTAATGTCCTAAGTCCTAACTCCTAACAGAGATGATATGAAGATACTATAGTTAGATATTGGTATTCATCATAGAAAACGTTTTATGTTAGGAAGTAATAAGAATACTAGAATATCCAAAACGGAGTTTACTTGAGGAAAAATCTGACTTACATACGCCGAAGGAGAAAGCATGAGCTAATGGAGGATGGTGTAGGGAAGGCATGAGTGGTGCAATGAGGGCAAGTAACACGGTGGCATTGCGACGGGAGATGTGGTGGATTTGTATGGATTGATGGTGTTGAGGTGGTGGGGAGGGGGAGGGAGTGGTGGTGGAGTTGATGAGGGAGAGTTGTGGTGGTGACATTATCGATATGGATATATGTGTGGCTGAGAAGTGAGAAGAGATGAAGTGATAATAAATGAACAAAAAGAGGAAAAATGGAAAATATATCAGAGCCAGGTTTCGATCCTGGGACCTGTGGGTTATGGGCCCACCACGCTTCCGCTGCGCCACTCTGATTTTGTTTATGTGAAGTAGAAATTAATACTAGATCCTCAAGTTTGTTGGATTATGATATTGTACTACTAGTCGAGACCTTGAGGTAAGTTTGCTATCGTTTGTTTGTATCAAAGTGAGACTAAAACTTAAAATATTAGTACTTAAGTTTTGTTGAGATTAATCGAGATGCATGTTTAAAATACAGTATTTTTTTTTATGTTACTTTGATTTATTGAGATGAATACAACTAAAATTATTATTAATTTTTGTATGTTGAAATTTAGTAGTTAGTAATAGGGGGACGAATTGAAATGAATCGTGTACCCTTCCGTAACATGTGTAAATACACATATAATGTCAAAGAGGACGAATTTATTTACATACATTTGTATAGGTTCGCTCTCAATATAAGAAAATCATTAGGGACATGTATGAATTGAGGCACACCAACCTACTTCCATTAATCTCCAACCCGTTTAAATTGAATCATGGCATAATAGTTGAACTTTATGTTACCTTTCCTTTAATCACATTGTGTCATTTCTTTAGGTGTTAATCAAACTCATTAACTCATAAGCTACTTTCTTAGAGGTTAAATTTGTTGGTGGTAGTTAAATAGTCAAGTGATATCTGACCCAAATTTTTAATCAATAGATCTTGAATTCAAATTTTGTTGGAGACTATTTTTCTCATATTTATATATTTGTTAACACAAATTGAGTCAATATCAAGCTCCATAACATCGAGCTAGATTATCAACTTGACAGAATTAATTATTGAAAACAATTCATTTTCTCATTTCAACCAATAATAACTATTTAGTACACTTACAAACAAAGCCACATACCCTCCTAAAAACAATACAGTATTCTCTTGTGAATACTATACAAAAATCGTTAAATTAAAAAAGTACATATATTTATTACCATAAAGTTATGATTTCGATTTAACACTTTCTTAAACGAATCTATTACTAACTACATTATCTATTCGAATCTATCCAATACATGCTCCACCATCTAACTAATTCCTGTTACAAAATATTCTGTTGTGGATATAACAACTCAGCTCCCAATCCCAATGATAAAGTCCATGCATCTTATATGATCATCATCATCAAAACCACCATAATTATTCCCAAACATCATCCTGATCCCATCAAAATTCAATATTCTTTCAAAAACCCATTTTTTAAATTCCCCTACTGTATACACCAAATTCACTTCTATAATCAAATCTCACATTCTGCAAAAAAGTTACTATTTTGAACTCAAAACATTTATTAATTGCTTGCTCAACAATCAACAAACTCGCCTAAATTCTCCTTTATCGTATTGTTATAATTATCACAGCATAAGAATTTGAGAATTTTTTGTCAGCTGCCATTTGGGGTTGTGGAGAATCTGATTCCAGTGCTTAAGCAATTGAAATCTGACACACGGATCAAGTCATCTTCAGCTACTGTTTGATTTTTATGAGTATTTAGCCAGATTGCCAAAATGGGTTTTCAAAAATGCAATTTTCGATTGTGCTTATCAGTGATTTCTTCGAGGATACTCCATTTTGGTCCGAAATTTGAAGATCGTTTTTGGTGCTCGAGGAGAGCTTTTTGTGATCAAGGTTTGTTGCTCGCAACTTTTGTTATTTAGTAGTCCCTATGTCCCAAAAAGATTGTACAGTTTTGACTCTTGATGGTTGAACTTTATCTTTGGCCTGAAGAGTTTCTAATGCAAATTTTGATGGTTGAATTTTTACATTTTTTTGGCTCGATTACATTTGTAGCATGATGGTTAACTTATTAAATTTTGGATGTTGATGTTTGGTATCAATGTATTACGGAGTAAAAATGAACTGAGGGAGTATGATACTATAACAAATTGGAGTTATGAACAAACAAAAAAAATCGGTGGTCGAATATGTATATGTAGTATAGTGTATGATTGTTAAAAATCGGTGATCGAGTATGTATATGCAGTATAGTGTATGATTGTTAAAAATCGGTGGTCGAGTATGTATATGTAGTATAGTGTATGATTATTAGACATCGGTGGTCGAGTATGTATATGTAGTATAGTCTATGATTGTTAAAAATCGGTGGTTCGAGTATGTATATGTAGTATAGTGTATGATTGTTGTATTAGAAAGATAGTATGTGTAACTTTCTTTAGTAGTAACATGATAATTTAATAAATCAGAGTTATGTATAACAAATTTAGATGGTTTTTTAAGGAAAATTGGACTCGGATAGTTGGTTAAAACTGTAACATAAATAGAGTATTTATAGCTTTCTAGAATATTAACATGATAATACAACAGATCAAAGTCATATATGCTATTAACTATTGAAAATCTAAAGTGGTAATGTTTTTGGGATGTAGGTAATATTTTTATGTGTTTTAGTGCAATTTGATTTTGGATGAGTTTTTTCTTTGCACGGGTGGTTTAAGTGATTAATTGAAGTGAGAGATTAGTTAGAGTTTCCGTTTATTTATTGGTGAAGTTGAAGTTGTTTAAGCGAATAGTGAGTTAATTCAGTTGTTTACTGCTGTATACTGAATTTGCTTGGAATTTTGGTGTTCGTGAAATTCTTTATTGGGAGTAATTTTGGATAGAGTAGTTTGCTTTGCTGATCAATGATTTCTTATTACTGTTTTGTGTGCATGCGGGCTTGAGTGTTTACTTGGGAATTTCACTAAGAGCGAGAGACATGCTATTTATGTGAGGAATTCCATGGTTATTAGGCGAGATTTACTTTGGTGAAATTTAGGTGTTCCGTGGAGCATATCTTGGAGTTTAGGCTTACAAGTTGGAACTTAAGGCTGTCCACTGTGTGTTGGGAGAGAAATGAATTCTGAAGGTAAGCTGTCATGTTTTTTACTGTAGGAAGATCCTTTATTGTTTTGGTAATTTGAAGTCCATTGCATTTCATTTGTCATTGTTTTGCCCGTGAGATTACACTCAGTTACGCAAACGTGCTTACCTTTTGGAAAATACGTTGAGATCGTTGAGAGTGTCTAGCTTCTTCAATTAATGGATATTCTTTAACCTAAGCATAGGGGTATTTAACCCAAATCCATTGGTCACTACAACATGGGAGACAAATTTTTTACTGCTCAGATCCTTCATGATCCTTCATGTCTTAGTTTGTTAATATCGCTAATTTACATGGAGAACGTTAAGTTCTTTTACTCTGTGAATGCTACAATTTTCATTGGCCTTCAATCTCTTAACCTATGTGATATGCGGGCATTATTATCATCAATATATTGAGACGTACTTCCATTTCGCATAAAAATGACAGGGAGGAACTGGTTGCAACCCTGTCGCTCAACGGGTGGGGTTGGCTTTGACAAAAATGGATCAAAATTGGAGAAATCTGAACTTACCGATTGTTGGCAACAACCTCGAATATGGTCATCTCCTGAAGGTCTTAAAAACATTGACATTGGAAAACAGATTTTTTGCAATAGATCTTTGAATATGAAAAATATTGTTGCTGTCGGATTTGACATGGATTACACATTGGCCCAATACAAACCTGAGACTTTTGAATCGCTTGCATACAGCGGGACTATCCGAAAGCTGGTTGACAATTTACATTACCCGTCTGAGGTCAGTATAATTTGCTGTCCTTACTATCAAGCTATTAAGGGAAGCAGATGTATTATTGTTCGTCAGTGAAAAGTGCAATACACTTCTATGAAAACTGCTTATGCCTGCTTCGCTGTAGAATCATTAGTTTTTGAAGCAGTATTGTCGTTTGCTATCAGAAGTTTGTGTATCATTAGAATCTTCTAATTCAATTTATGTGTATTACTTTTAACATTCTTTTAACTGTGTAAATTGTCCGCCATGCCATTGAGGTTTCAAGTACACTTTTGTTAACTAGTTCGCTTTTGGAATTTGATATAGCTATTGGATTGGTCATTCGATTGGACATACATGGTTAGAGGTCTCGTACTTGATAAGAGAAGAGGGAATATTTTGAAGGTTTGTCTGTTGCTCTTTCTCTTTTGGTGTTATAATGAGATCACTGATGCTTCTTGGCTAGGTTTTAATTCCTTGTTACTTCTGTATTGATTGTTTCTGTGACAGATGGATAAGCATAAGTATGTGAAAGTTGCTTACCATGGCTTCAAAGAAATGTCGAAGGAAGAGAAAGTTGCTGCATATGGAAGTACTTTGACTAGGGATGCTTTTGACGAGCCTGACTACGCACTCATTGATACATTGTTTTCCCTTGCTGAAGCATATTTGTTTGCTCAACTTGTCGACTTCAAAGATAACCATCCTGGAAAACTCCCTGACAGCACAGAGTAAGATAGTTAACATTACATATTACTTTTTGGTTATAAAACTGTTGTTATTTTTTGCTTTCTATATATAGCATTCTTGCTTGATACAAGTCATGATTGCTGATTTTGCTTGCTGTACTATTTCTCATGAATTCTTTGTATAAGTAAGTTCAGTATGGTCTGTCAAGATTTCCTGCCCCATTGATAATCGTATGTTTCCTGTTCTTGTGGGACCCTCTCATATGTGTTACCACACAGGAATAGCTTATGTAGTATATCCATTTTTATACTAGACATGAGAGGGGGTAGATTTAATGAAAGATTAAATGATTTTCATATGCTGTGGAAGAGGTCAGAGTTAGAGTTCAGACTCATCTTTAATAGACTCGGCACTTGAATGGTTGAGATGCCATTGCCCAAGGAGTTGTGTTGCAGAACTCAATTTTTATATCAGAATATTAACTCAATCAACATTTACCATCTGGTGCTAAGAAGAATTCAAACAAGTCTTTAGGGTCTTTAGTGACTTACTATGCTAAATATTTGATATGTTGTTAATTATAACAACGAAGAAAAAAAAATTCAGACTCCATTGCAATGATTTATGAGAGTGAAAGGTTGATGGTCACACAAGTGTGTTGGTCATGTACCCACATCATTGAAGTTATCAATCTTGGCAAGTCATTCCTTCAAGGAATGTTCATACTAAGCTTCTAACTTATAGTGCATCATGAAAGACATATAATACATTGATATGCATATTATCCGATCTTTGTTGTTAAGATAGAAAGATAGCCTTCACAAAACCAGAGTCCCCTGGTGCAGTTCAGTGACTAAATTTCCTTTTTGCATTAATTTCAAATGAAATCATTTCTCTAAAATAGAAGTTTTTGTTGCATGAAATTCTGATTGGAGAAGGCAAGCTTATATGCGATTTATGGTGTTTGAGAGGCTTGGTTTACATGCATTTCATGGCTGGTTCAAAAATGAGGAAATTATAGTTATCTTCTTTGTGTACCTCAGTACCTCATTTCGAGTGCAATAAAGTTTGCAAATCGTAGCTGTAGTTGTATGTCTTTAATCAGTTTAATTGCAGAGGAAATCTTCTTAACTAGCTCCTGTTTGATTACACCATGTTTGCAGCTATTATCGGTTGTATAAAGATGTTCGTTCAGCAGTTGACATGTGCCATCGTGATGGGACTTTGAAAGAAATGGTAGCCCAAGATCCTAAGAGGTAGAATATTTGAAATATATATTTCTTGATCCAATTTTTGTGTCAAAGTGTTAGTTTCATTTTTCTACTGTTTATTTTCTGTGTAGATACATCAATGAGGATGAAACCATTATTCCAATGCTTAAAATGCTAAAAGACTCTGGTCGTTCTGTATTTTTGGTGACCAACAGGTAATATTATCTGGAATTTATCAATGTTTGGTAAAAACTACCCATTTTATCTTTACACTGGTTCTTCTAAAAATAATACTGCCTACTGTCAATAATTTAAGCTTCACTTTACAAGTTGAAAATTGAACCCTGATTGGCGTGTGCCTTAATTATTTAAGAGAAAACACAGTTTTGAGATCTATAAGACTAGTAAGTATGTCCATGGCTGCACGAAAGTGGAGAAGACTATAATATAAATAATATGCAATTAGTTTTGGCACTCTACTTATGGTATTAGTTCTTTAGTCTAACAATAAATAATTGAATGTAACATGAAGGTGAATTGTCATTATAAAAAGTGGTAATGTTCAAATTGGCGTTTAATTGTAAATGGAAGCTTTTCAACACCTGTATGCTAATAAAAGCCTAACATTCTTAATTTGACAGTCATTCGAAAGTATTGAACGATTTATTTGTATAAAGGAAGATCACACCATTCATATTTCAGAGATTTATTGACTTTTCTAAGTGTGCTCCATCTTTGCCTTAGAATATGGGGAACTTGTTCTTTGTTTTTCCTGGATTATCTGCTTGTTGCTTCTTGTGCATCAGCTTCCAGTAAGTAAGTATGCTAGTAAGTATGTTTGATTCTACTTCTGGACATGCTTGTATTCAGTAGTTGTGAAGGGTCGCAAAGGCCAAAAGATCATGGAAAACTCCATAATATTATTCTAGTTAAATTTATTTTTCTGTAATGATTGATTAGTCTTGCCTTCATGGCTTCATAGCTGCACGTGGTATGACTTATGACTGATTGTCTTTGTATGCTATATTTATCTCCAGTTTACTGGTTATGGTATGACTGGTTGTCTTTGTATGCAGTTTGTGGGATTACACAAATGTTGTGATGAGTTTCCTCTGTGGAGATACATCATCCAATGTTTCATCTAGTTTCGACTGGCTGCAATACTTCGATGTTGTCATCACTGGCAGGTACTGGTAACTAATATATTTGTCTTTGATGAGTAATTGGCTTGATCCGGTTATATCAATTTTGATCTTCTTTCCCTTTATTCTGTTGCGAGACATTTAGTCTTCTTTTAGGCCAAGCAACAATTTGCTACTTTACAGTTATTATGAAGACTTTCTATGCTATTTTCGTTTTTGGTGCTGCACTTCCAATAAATGCCATCGAGTATAACATAATATGTGTTGTTGGACCTCTATTGCACTCTTTACTATCCTGTACTTGTTTCATTCTTCAGAAGTGTCAGATTGTTAAACTCTTTGAGCAGGCTTCAGTTATTTTACTTCATTACATACATTACCAATTTTAATTTACCAATAGAAATGAACTATTTACTCACTAAAGAAAATAAAACTTATGTGGCACTAATGTAACTGGCATCTTTTCAGCTTGAAACCAGGGTTCTTTCATGATGAAAATCGAGCTAACATTTATGAGGTACATCCAGAGTCTGGGATGCTTGTGAATACTAATAATGGGACTCCAATGTCACAGGTGAGTGCATATATTTACAAGTATTTATATAATGTGAAGAGCCTTTTGACTGTTTTTTTTTGTGTTTATTGATCAGGTTGGGAGCATCCCTATAAGCGATCCAGTGAAGGGTCTGAAGAAGGGTAGAAAGATTTTCCAGGTTTCTCTACATATCTTTGTTGAGGAGTCATATTTGCTTCTTTATCGTGATTCTCATTGTCTATTGTGTATTTTCTTTCAGGGAGGAAATGTTGGTCACCTGCATAAACTTCTTTCTATCGAGTCTAGTTCTCAGGTATCGTATATGCATAGTTCCCATTTCTCTTTATAAGGCATACAGGCGTGAGACACATACAGGTGTGACTTTTAAGGATTCAGAAAATTCTTCCCACGAAGTTTTGAAAATGTTTTCATGATCTTGTGAAGTTGAAATTAAAGGTGCAATAAACTACAGAGAAAAAATCAATTGTGTTGCAGATTCGCATTGGTGATGCTGCAGGATTACTATATGTGCCAACAAATGAAGTCATACCCATAATTAATTTCATCTCACCTTTAATTTCCTCAGATTCTTTATGTTGGAGATCATATCTATGGGGATATATTGCGCAGTAAAAAAGTATTGGGTAAGGCCTTTATCACAATTATCACTGTCCATCAATTTCTGTGCAATTGAGTTTTCCTGTACCATTTAATATATATATATATATATATATATAGAGAGAGAGAGAGAGAGAGAGTTTGCATGCTCAATAACTCCCATTTCAATTATGAATGTATAGGTTGGAGAACTATGCTTGTTGTTCCAGAGCTTTCAAGGGAGGTTGAACTCCTTCGACAACTGAAGGATGTTCGCAAGGTAGTCATAGACACTGAAAACATCTCTCTTGCCTTTGATACTCTTATTATGAGCAATTCTTTTACAATTTCAACTTTACTAGTCCGTCTTTAAAGATGTGGATACAGAGTTTCTAGCTTTAATTGAATAATAACCCCTCTGGTTTTCAACAATCACTCCTTACCATTTTCGTTTGTTCACGAATCTATTACCATTTGCAGCAACTTCAACAATCAAGGAGTGAGCGTGACGACATTGAAGACAAGATGCACCATTTGAGATGGTCTTCCAGGCAAGAACTCGCCATCTGTATTTCATTAGATGTTTTATCTATAACTGTATCTTATGTTTCTTGGAGCGTATTCCAGCATCCTCTCTTTTGTGTGATTTATCTGTCTCTGAAAGAAATCAAGATGGCTCATTACACCACCTACGCTTCTTATCAATATTGTGAAGTAGGAGGCAGTGTTTTCAATTCACTTTTGGGTCAATTCGAATCGCTCTGTTATCATAAGGGTTAGATTGCATACTAACCGACCCCACCCCCACTCCGCTAACTGGGCATGTTGGTGATGTACGGATCAACATTCCATGGTGTTTTTGCTTAATTTTAATATGAATTCAGCCAGTTCTGTTAAGATGATCTCGCATGTATAAGACAATGCATCACATATCCAAATATCATTTTTATTTGTGAATTCCAAGAATTTGTATATATCTTAAACTATTTCAGTATACTTTTTCGAGTTTATCATGGTCTTGCTTTTTCAGGTTTGAAGGTGATAGTGATGCATGCAAAGACCACAATTCCTCCGAGCTTGCCAAATTGCAGGTTTGTTTTGCTTCGCTCAAGTGTATAGGCTTTTATAAAGGTTATATCTGTATAGAAATTGGGCTAAGCTATAGATAGTGCATTGGTGAATTCACTGATCAATATGTGTTAGGAAACCTCACTTACCTCATATGGTACATTTGGAATGCGGGTGAAATGTTACCTTCCCTATGTTTGGGGAATCAATTACTTGAGTGGGGGGTTGAATCATGAATGAGGGTTAATATTCCTTCATTAGTTCTTGCTACTTTTCTGTTGCATTACACCTTGAAACCTGGCGTAATAGAGGTTTATTTTTAAAATATTTAATCGATTTATGTAGCTTTCCTTTCATTCCTCCGTTAGTGAATGTAAGATGATCTTTTGACTTCTGGCTGACACTCTTCCCTCTTTTGCATCATTTAGGTCAACATACAACTTAAACAGTTCTATTTGCCACTTTAAATGAGAAACTATTGTGAGGTGAATCACCTGAGAACCGATATAATTTTAGTTTCCATGTTTATGAGAGGTGTGAACCAAAGAAATAACCAAGTCTGACCAGCTTGACTTCACGTTTCTCATGCATATTTGGTTGTCTTTTTTTAATCATTCCGTTTTAATGCCATAATTACTGCTCGATGCTAGTGATCCACTGCGAGATTACATAATCAAGCTTCATGCTGAATCTGTTTTTATGCATCTGTACCTTGCCATTACAGTTGCAACTTGAGCAAGTCCGGCTCAACCATCAACGTGCTCAAAGAGAATGTCATCAAAAGGTAAGAAATTTGAAATCACATTCTTCTGACGCTCCATGGTAGCTCATATCTGAAACTGCCTGCGTTTTCAATTATATTTTCACCTAAAATGAGGCAGTTTCAGCGACTTCGTCAACTGCCAACTACCACAGTAGCGCCCATGGCTACGTCTTAACACCCCTGCCAAACTTTTTCCTATTTACACCTGAAATCACAGTGCTCCTTCCTAGTTTCATACATGATCCACCATAGTTTCGTTCCGAGGTGTTTCCAATCTACAAAAAAATTATTACTCTTCCTTGTGAATTTCGGGTGTTTTGAAGTCTTGTAATTATTTAGTAAGAGTTTATAGTAGGGATTCACTTTCCAAAGCTGGCCTTAAACAGTACTCCTATTGATGATTTCTTTTAGAGTAACAATTATATTGTCATCAACTAGGAGTCCTAGTGTCCTACGTAATCTTCCGCATATAATATTAACTGTTTAGCATGCGTGATGTAATTGGTGTCAAATGTGTTGCAGTTTCATCAGGTATGGGGACAACTAATGAAGACTGGCTATCAGAATTCTCGTTTTGCTCATCAGGTGGAGTATTCATGAGATTTTATGATTTTTATTGATGTTAACTCTTTGGAGTGATAATGACTTCATTTATTCTTCTTAATTTTGAGTTGTTCAGGTAGAGAGGTTCGCGTGCCTGTATACAAGCCAAGTCACTAACCTGAGCTTATATTCACCAGACAAATATTATAGGCCAAGTGAAGATTTCATGACTCATGAATTTGATGTTTTTGTCATGTAGAAAAGTACCATGAGATTATATGTCTATTGGCTAGTGATTCAACTGTTTGAAGTGGATCTAACTTCTTTCTCTTACCCGCTTCCCCCTCCCCCGATATGGGGGGCCTTGCTGGTCGCCTTTGGCTCACTAGCTCAATGTAACCCATGTATATACTGATGGGGTTGTTTGGTATAGCATTGTAATTGACCAACTAATACATGTGTTGTATATGAAAAGTCAAGTCTGCTGTAGCATGAATTTAGTAGATGGATATCTGGAATCTTAATGAAAGGGAATGTTTTCCATAAAAAACTTATGTTGTAAACTGCATTTCTTCTGTTAGCTTATTTAATGATCTGGTTGTGCTCTCTGTCAAGGACTCAGGGGTCGTGGCGTTTTCCTTCCTACGCTTGCGTAGTAGCAGCGGAAGAGAAAGCGGCACTGTTTGGAATCGGACACAATTTCATATTGCAACGCACAATGTGATCGTTTATATCTCGGCTACAAATATCTCGACTATAGTTTATGGTACATCATGTTTCCTAATGAGGTCTTGTGGAGGTTTGCTAATTGAATTTCATTGTTGTTATGGTTATCGCAATTTCTTTGTAGCCAAATACTCCATATGATAACCTTTATAGAAGGTCCTGGTTCGATTCTCGGCTCATCGCTAATTTACAAAAAAAAAAAAAAAAATGATAACGATTATAGATATAAGTTTGATGCATTAGTGCATTGGAATGATAGTATACAATATTATCACTTTCAAGTTGTCCTATTTTGACCAATTTAAATAAGGAAATCCCCCCCCCCCCCCCACCACCCCCCACCCCTAAAATTCATAAACACCCATTGATTCTTCCACATGGTGATGTTGGCAACTTGCATTTGATATATTCTTCCACTTTTATCAATAAATACCTCTCAATAACAACTATTGTGCCCCATTTTATTTGTCCACATTTTCTCCATTTTACACTAAACACTGTGTCCCAATTATTTGTCCACTTTCTCTTATTCCACAAGCTCATATTGTGTCACAATTATCTGTCCACTTTCTCCTATTCCACAAACTCATATTGTGTCCCATTTGTTTGTCCACTTTCTTCCTCCCCTCCTCCGCCGCCGCCACCATGACCGGCGAAAACCACCCCCCTCAAGTCAACGCCGCAGCAACACCACCACCGCCACCCCAGATCCACCCTTCACGGCGCCTCCCAGATTTCCTCCTGAGTGTGAATCTCAAGTACGTAAAACTTGGATACCATTACTTGATCTCGAACTTGTTCACACTTGCATTGATACCCCTCATGTTTATCATAATTATAGAAGCGTCCCAAACAAACCCAAATGATATCAAACAATTATGGGTCCATTTGCAGTATAATCTTGTGTCTGTGATAATCTTTTCGACGGTTCTTGTTTTTGGGTCAACGGTTTATTTCATGACCCGTAAAAGACCCGTCTTTTTGGTGGATTATTCATGTTATAAGGCTCCGGATAATCTTAAGGTTCCTTTTCAGACATTTGTGGAACACTCTAGATTAATGGATGGGTTTCATGAAACATCCTTGGAATTTCAGAAAAAGATTTTGGAGAGGTCTGGTTTAGGAGATGACACTTATGCCCCTGAGGCTATGCATTATATTCCCCCTAAGCCTTCTATGCAGGCTGCTAGAGAGGAGGCTGAAATGGTCATGTTTGGTGCATTGGATAATTTGTTCGCGAACACTGGTTTGAAACCGAAGGATATCGGGATTCTTGTTGTTAATTGTAGCTTGTTTAACCCGACGCCTTCGTTAAGTGCCATGATTGTGAATAAGTATAAGTTGAGGGGGAATGTGCTGAGTTTTAATTTGGGGGGTATGGGTTGTAGTGCTGGGGTTATAGCGGTGGATCTGGCGAAGGACTTGTTGCAGGTGCATAGGAATACATATGCGGTTGTTGTTAGTACTGAGAATATTACACAGAATTGGTATTTCGGGAATAGGAAGTCAATGTTGATTCCGAATTGTTTGTTTAGAGTTGGGGGTGCGGCTGTTTTGTTGTCGAATAAGTGGGCGGATAAGAGGAGGGCTAAGTATAAGCTTGTTCATGTTGTGAGGACTCACCGTGGGGCAGATGATAAGTCGTTTAGGTGTGTTTATCAGGAGCAAGATGATGAGGGGAACACGGGGGTGTCATTGTCGAAGGATTTGATGGCGATTGCTGGTATGTCTCTCAAGACGAATATCACTACCTTGGGCCCTCTCGTGTTGCCATTTAGTGAGCAGCTTCTGTTCTTCGCAAGTTTGGTGTTCAAGAAGATTTTTAGTAAGAAAAATATTAAGACTTATATTCCGGATTTCAAGTTGGCTTTTGATCATTTCTGCATCCATGCTGGAGGGAGGGCTGTGATTGATGAGCTTGAAAAGAATCTGCAGCTGTCGCCACTACACGTGGAGGCATCTAGGATGACTCTCCACCGCTTTGGTAACACTTCATCGAGCTCGATTTGGTACGAGTTGGCTTACACAGAGGCGAAAGGGAGAGTGCGGAGAGGCAACAACGTGTGGCAGATTGCATTCGGTAGTGGTTTCAAGTGTAACAGTGCAGTGTGGCAGGCGCTTCGCAATGTGAAGCCATCACCTAACACCCCTTGGGCAGATTGCATCGACAAGTACCCTGTACCAATAGTTTCGTAGCTGAACACACAAATTCGGAGTTTTGCATTCCCATGTAGTGTACTTTATGTTGCTAGATTTGACTGCATTCTAAGCTCTTCATGTTCTTTCTTCATGATTCTTTCAGGGCTAGCAAATCATCTTTTCATAGCTGTAGTGGTGGTGCATTTCTGTTTTCTTAATGAAACTTTTTCATGAAATTTTAATGTAATTTATTGGCAAATTCGTCTTCGCAAGTCTGGAGATGAAAAGATTGCCAGGAACAATATCTCTTCATGTTTTCCCATGTATCCTTGAGTACCTATCTTCAACATTTCTACTTGAGTCCTAATTTCCAGTTTGGTATATCAGTGCTTCGATATGTCGTACTCATATAGACGACTCTATTTAGTGCTATAAGGCTTCGTTAGGTTTAGATACATGACCGAACTCCCTTTAACGTGATGAAGCTTGGTTTGGTCGTCCAGAACGGACATAAATACTCTTGGTATTAACTACAGAGTACAGATCTCTGATTTTGTTGACCTTTTACTATATCAGTTTAATCAATTACTCTTGGACAGGTTGTAATGGTAGGGGCCATTGAGATGTACTAAGTAGCCTTCGGTACTGCTGGATTCCATGTGTGTTTGTCCTTTTCAAGGTTTTGAAACATGTTAGGCCGAACAATGAAATAAAGAATACATGTGTGATCGGTCGTGTATTTTTAACCACAGCCGAATAGCGTATGTAATAATCATAAATCAAAACAAAATAATGAGTTAACGACCCAAGGGTCTAACCTATAATTCTTCCATCACCTGCATCATAATTTCAAACATCAAGATAAAAAGTAACTCAACATGAAAGGAAAATATTTTAATTGTTGGCATAAATCAACTTGGCCCTCTTACGTGGAAACTAAATTTACAAAAAAGAGCTAAAAGGTTGCTTAATGCCTATGTACAAACTACATTAAGGGAAACGCTAATAGTCAAAACGTGACCATTGGTAACGATCATCTGTTTTTCGCCCGTTCGGTTAACAGCCGGGACATTAAGAAATATCGAGGAATATCCACATGCTGTTATGCACTCTTCGAATAGGACTCCATTTTCTGAAAGAGGACGCGTCTATTCACAAGCAAGTTTCGTGTCGAAGCTGCTTAAAGAAATTGCAAAGGCTTGGAAGATACTCAAGGGATAGCAGAAGTCCATTGAAAAAACATCTTTCCCTATCTTCCCGAATTGCAAGAGGACTCTGTCGCTATCTTCATTTTGGACATCCTGCGACGAATCAACAGCCGCTACCAGCTGAAAGTTCTTGACTGATGCAACGGTAACACGTCCGTTGAAGTTCAAGCACCAACACTGCAACTGTTCATGCCATCTTGGAGCTTTATTTTTCAATACTATTGGCTTCCTACGATCTTCATTCCCTGCTAGTGACCGAGCGAGACCAGGAGTCCCTCCTTGAGTTTTCTCCCCAGAAGCATTTAAACACAACTTGCCACGAGGACCACTTGAAAAAGTGGCTGGCGTTGGAGCGTTTCCACCTTCTCGGATTGCTGCAACAGGGATGGTGTGCATTGTGCATTGCATTCTCCTCGGCCCCCTTGAACGAAGAACATTGAGCTCATATGTTATCGCGGCAACAGGATACCTACTCGATAACTTTGAAGTACTACTACCTCTAGTGAAACAACCAACCGATTCTGATGCAGATACACAACGCGGTTGTGAATCATACATGGCAAAATTGGTGCCAAATATATCGGACCTAATGAAAGCAAGCACTTGTTAGCCATTTGCCAAGAATACACGAAAATTTACCTGAGGTCTGAGGAGCAAAAGATTAGCAAACAAACCTTATTCTGCCCATATATTTATCACTGGTCTTACAAAAATCATTTGGAGCAAGAGATATTAAAAAATCGGTTCTAGTTGTCCGCTTCACTTTCTTTGCCGCTAATAACAATTTACAAGCATGACCTGATAGAGCTGCGATACCAAGAAATAAACTAGTAAATAACATGAAAACGTTAAAACTACAAGAATCAAACTTCTCTGTTGGGGAAAGAGCATTTCAGCTGACAACAAAAAACTTCTGAAGATAGAAAGGCGAAAGAACAATGAGCAGCAAACCAATTGTAAACATATGGAATGGCCACCATGGAAACTTCAGCAAAAAATCGTATAATTTTGAAGACAACGAATGCCAATATAAATTCAATTACCAGGGCTGAGACCAAGATACAATCTGTATATCGAGTTTATCTTATCCCTTTTAATAAAGCATTGAATCGGAGCATCTCTTGGTCCCGGCTAATAAGAAATCAGAAATCGAGGAATATTAGAGTGTGCTTCAACGATGTTTTTTAAAAGAACGGTATACAGATGAGAATGAAAAGTTACCTGTTTCAAGGAACTCGGAAAAGTGAGCAACCCACATTGCTCAGGAGTCCTTATCACCTCCTTCACTGTTTCTCGCCATGACTTGCAAACGGATGCACAAGCAACCACAGCCCTCCGCCCTGGCCAAGAAGTGTTACCAGCATCTACTCTTTGAATAATATCAAGAAGCAACTCGGGGAGCATATCCGCCCACTGGCTTCCTTCAACCAATTCAGGGGTACATGATGATGACCTCTCTGGAGATACATAAGCTTCCCCGCGACTAGCCATACATTTCATATCCTCCTTCTTTCGCGATTTCTTCTCTACACTCTCATGTTTGACATTGCACACCTTAGATATCCCCTTCAACAACATTCTCCCCATCCAATCCTTTCTATCAAATAACCACTAATTAAACCTACCAGGAAAAAAGAAAAACTAATCAACATCCTGATTTCGATACCATGGGATAGAGATAGTCTGAATTGACTTATGTTAATTATATTTTCAACAGATATTGCACGACATATCCAAACACATCTAACATCTTAGTACGAAATTTTAAAAACTCAAACATCGAAATCCAAGACTACACTACTTTTGAGATGGAGAGAATATCAAATAGGCATTACAAATAATATAAGAATGATCCAAATTGTCATGAATTATTTTGCCTTCAATTGAAGAAAGTCCTCTTCATTGACTTTATAATAAATATTCGAAATCAAGCTGCCCACATGAAAATTTTCCAATCAACAATACGAAGCACATGCCAATCATTAATCATAAGATCATTATCAATAA
Organism: Echium plantagineum; assembly: GCA_003412495.2. Lineage (NCBI taxonomy): Eukaryota > Viridiplantae > Streptophyta > Magnoliopsida > Boraginales > Boraginaceae > Echium > Echium plantagineum. The sequence continues at coordinate 31,943,533 of CM016567.1, forward strand.
TACAAAATCAAGAAACCATGATCATCATTTCATCCAATATATTAAATAAGTGAACATATTTAAACTGGAAAAATAGGTGATACTTCTGTATGGCGAGACTCAAAATCTCGTGCTAACGTGCGTGGAGGTTTGAGTTTTCAGTCTCCTCAAAGCATAATATCGAAAATATTTATTGAATTAGCAATTCAATAAGTTCGACAACAGATCATAAAAATCCTAGTGATCTTCTTGATCCAATGTCGGAAGATCACAAATTCGAAATAACATACCTCTCAAAACAAGCTAAGTATATGCATTTGCAATTCAATAAGTTCGACAACGGATAATGAAATTGTGGTGATCTTCTCGATCCAATGTAGGAAAAATTGCATTTCACAATAACTTACTTTTGCATTTAGAAAATAATGAAAAGAAATCCCCTGATTCATATACCTCAATTTTCCAAAACTTGGTCTTGAATCTTCACATCAAAGATGAACCTCATCATCAAATTCCACGTTAATTGTCTCCCACACACGAAACACAAGACAAATAAAAACTCCAACGTGTGAGAATATGTTGATATGTTCTTTAAAGTTCCAATGTCTTGAAATAAAAATATATTATATATATTTGTCAAATATAATAATTAAATATTGGTTTTCTCCAAAATGGGTTGGGTTAAATCGTTAGGTAGGAGCGCCACCGTGAAGATGGCGCACCACCGTGATGGAGAAGAGGGAGACGGCGGATAGGGAGAGATTCTTGAAGAGGGGTAGTTTTTTGCATGTGCATGTATTATTTGGCGCCCATTTTATTATGAAGAAAAAAACAAAAGATTAGTTGTTTTTCTTCGATCATTACAAACCATACAATTGAATGGTTTTGTTGTAATTGTATTACATATTGATTAGTTTAATAATAATGATGTAATGGTAATACATCTTGATAGTTATTGATCAAGTTGTGCATTTATTATAAAGTTTAGTATATTTTTTATTTTTAAATGTCTACCAAGAATATCAATTATGCATTACAAATAGTATTATTGATTTTGCAGTTGACTTGATGTTAAAAAAATATTTCAAATGTGTTTAATTTTTTTTTTATAGTGGACAACATGAAGGGACTTGAAGTGAAAATGTTGTTTACAATTTAGATATAATTTAACTCAAAAACAGAATTTATGAATGAAATATTTTCTATCTTAAAAAACGTTCATTTTATCATTTTCTATTTTATGCTCAACTATGTTCAATTGAAGTTTGGTGATATCTTATTGATTAAGTGAATTAGTTCAAAAATGGGCTTGTTTTGAGCCATTAAGCATTTGATCATTGAGCTAACATTATGAACCGGTCAACCAGGCATGAAGCTCATCTCACCTTGTTCGGATTTACTCTATTCGATGAGCCAAATTGAGTTCACATACACCTTGATTTATTCGAGTCAATCAATAAATGAGTCGAGTTTTATACGCACTCAAAGGAGTTTTTTAAGTGCCTTTATTCATAACTGTACCATTTGAGGAAGTTTCATCTCGAGACAAAATAGAAATTTGATTTCTAAAAAAACAATATTTGGGCATGTATAGACTATAGTGCTTCTTGTGATCGGTCCAAACAAAATGTGAATTGTTATACACACCCAAATAGTGTCAAGTATAATGCTTTTTAGTAATAAAATGACTACTTTATCCCCTATTCGTTGATGTAATGTTTGAGGAAATTAGATTCCCGGATAAAATAGTAATTTCATTTCTAAAAAACAATATTTGAGTGTGTATAGTGTTACCCAAAATTAGTGCTGTTAAAGGACCGAGTAATTCGGAACCCGCTCGTTACCCGACCTGGAAAACTCGGGTCCGTAACCCGCTCATATCCTTATCGAGCGATACTCGAGTAATTTTTTCATTTGATACCCGATTTGGAAAACCCGAGGCCGCTCGATAACCTGCTCGTTTATATTTTATGTTTTATATTTATATAATATATATGTTAAAAGTTTAACCATAATTAATTTCATTGACCAATATAAGACTAGTATTGAAATGAATTTCCAAATTTGCATTTCGGCAATTAAATCTTGTTGCAGATAACCTCAAATATTTCTTTTAAAATAGAAATTTGTGGGTAACCCGGCACCCGCTCGTCACCCGACTCAAAAAACTCGGCTCGATACCCGCTCTTGTCCTTATAGAGCGATACGAGGGTAATAGGGTTGCTACCCGACTCGGTAAAATTCGGGTAACCCATTATGCGTTCGAACCCAGTTTGCAGCACTACCCAAAATGTTGAAAATATTCTAATCCCAAATTTATACTTTGCCTCTCTTCAGCTTCACCACACAACCCTCCTCATCAACAAATATTTTCTCCCCAAAAAGGTCCTAAACCCCTCCAAAATCACAAGCTCAAATCCTCAATACAGTAGTGTGGTTTCCACCTCCACCTCCACCTCCATCTTGAAGATGGGTAGTTTAGGAAAAGCAGTTTACACACTTGGCTTTTGGATTAGGGAGACTGGTCAAGCTATGGATCGTCTTGGCTCAAGACTCCAAGGCAGCTACTATTTTCAAGAACAATGTATGCCCTTTATAGATCTTTTTTATTTATTTATTTATTTATTTACTAAATGTTTGTTGACTTTTTTAGTAATCTTTAGTTCTTTGTTGGGTTTGTTTTGTAATTTAATTATGTTGTTGACTTTTTGGTTTGGATGGTAGTTGATCAAAATGAAAGTGAAGGATATGTCAAATATGGCATTTGGCGTTTGGTTATATGATGATCTTTTTCATTTTTTTAAATAAAGTTGTGATTTTTATAAGTATTCTTTAATTTTTACTGGTTTGGCTACGCTTAATTTGGGTTTTGGGGTTTTGTTGTTTCTTAATAGAAAATTCCCCTTCCCCTTACATGGTGAGGATCAAACCGAGACAACTTCGAAGGCCCTTAACCACCAGGTCAATTCGATGTTCTCAGGTTTGGTTTTGTGATGATCTCATTAATCTTTAATATTGATTCGGTTTGTTTTGTCATTTGATTGTGTTGTTGGTCTGGGTAGTGATCAAAATAAAGATGAGTATTATGTTTCGTTTCGGTTTATGATGATCTTTTTTTCACTTTTTAATGAAGTTGTTATTATCTCTGAGTTTCTATTGGGTTTGCTTTGTAATGTTATTGAGTTGTTGCTCCAATAGTAGTTTATCAAAGCGAAGATGGAAGTTATGTTCATTTGGGGTTTGGGTGTATGATGATCATTTTCATTTTTTTTTTATAGTAAAGTTGTGATTTTTACATTAATCTTAAAATTTTATTGGGTTTATCTAATTTTGATATGTTAAGTTGGATAGTTGTTGATCAAAAGAAGTTGAAGATTATGTTTCATTTGGGTTAATTTCAGTTTTTATATTGAAGTTATGATGTGTTATCATTAATTTACAATTTCTATTGAGCTTGTTTTCGTTTGATTGTGTTGCTAATTTATATATTCGTCGATCTAAGATGAAGATTAAGAGTACGTTTCATTTGGGGTGATAATTTAGTTTCTGTTTTTTGTACTTTAGTAATGTATTGATGCTACTTTTCCATTGACAGTGTATGGCCCTTATTTCGTATTCGGTAGATCTTCTTTTTTTCTTAATCTTTTTTGAGAAATTTTGGAGTTTCATGAGTCACGACTGATCTTTTCATTTTTAGTTTTAGTTTTTTATTAGAAGTTGATTATGTGGTTATGTTGAATAGTTGATCAAAATGAAGGTTTTGTTTCATCTGGGATGATAATTTGGTGGGCCTATCGATGTTTCTTGCAGTGTCAAGGCACCGAACTCTGATGAACATATTTGATAAATCACCAGTTGTTGATAAGAATGCCTTTGTAGCTCCAAGTGCTTCCATCATTGGCGAGGTTCAAGTTGGACCAAAATCATCTATTTGGTATGGATGTGTTCTGAGAGGTTGGTGTAAGAAAAATTGATTTTCAGAATTTTCTGCGGACATCGTATCAATAGAATGACAGTATTAAGTTTGCACCATCGGGAATTAGCTCGTATGTGTAATGGTTTTTGAATCTAGATTCTCTTGTGTACAGGTGACGTGAATAGCATCAGTGTTGGGGCTGGAACTAATATCCAGGATAACTCTCTAGTCCATGTGGCAAAGTCGAATCTGAGTGGTAAAGTCTTACCAACTATCATCGGGGACAATGTCACTGTTGGTGAGTACATGTAAACAAGTTTTACCTTCTGTTGATATGCTTTAATGGGAACTGTGTAGGATAACTTATAATAGTGAGGAAACAGGTCATAGTGCTATATTACATGGTTGTACTGTCGAGGACGAAGCCTTTGTTGGCATGGGTTCCACACTCCTTGATGGAGTGGTTGTTGAGAAGCATTCTATGGTTGCTGCCGGAGCCCTTGTGAGGCAGAACACTAGGATTCCTACTGGAGAGGTATGAACCTCTGTCTACTGCCATTTAACTAGTAACAGAAGGAAATCTCATGCTCGTAGTTTATTAGATGAATTTCATTTCCTCCCCTCTCTCTCAAGTCCCAACAACAGTTTATGTTTTTCAAAAATCAAATCCTTCTGTAACCCTTGTGAGAGGAAATTGCCGAAATGGTCCTCGAAAGTGGCACCAGATTGCACTTTGGCCCCCAATAGTGGCACCGGTGCAGATTAGTCCTCGAAAGTGGCCAGAAAGTTGCAGTTTGGTCCCCAAGTTAACTTTTCCGTTATAATTTAACGTTGACACGCGGTTTTGGGGTTAAAATGGGGCAAAAACATAATTTTAAATACTTTAACTTACCTTAAGTTACTTTAACTTAGTTTTGGTGCCAAATTGCAATTTCCAACTCTTTTCCCTCCAAAAATAACTTTATTCCTCAATTTATCCCTCCTAAATGAAATGTCTATATGAAGACCCAAAACCACAATTTTTTCCTCCATTTTTCCCTCCTCAATTTCTTCTTCTTATTCAACATAAATAGAAGAAGAAATTTTAGTTGAAGAAGAAATTGAGGAGGGAAAAATGGAGGAAAAAATTGTGGTTTTGGGTCTTCATATAGACATTTCATTTAGGAGGGATAAATTGAGGAATAAAGTTATTTTTGGAGGGAAAAGAGTTGGAAATTGCAATTTGGCACCAAAACTAAGTTAAAGTAACTTAAGGTAAGTTAAAGTATTTAAAATTATGTTTTTGCCCCATTTTAACCCCAAAACCGCGTGTCAACGTTAAATTATAACGGAAAAGTTAACTTGGGGACCAAACTGCAACTTTCTGGCCACTTTCGGGGACTAATCTGCACCGGTGCCACTATTGGGGGCCAAAGTGCAATCTGGTGCCACTTTCGGGGACCATTTCGGCAATTTCCTCACCCTTGTGACCATACTTGAGAACGAAGAACAATTCGTCGTTTTATATGAGTAGCTGCATTCCTCTTCATAAGCTTAAACTTTCGGTCTTTGATAGTTTGCTTCGACAATTATCGCGTATGCTTTGAAAGAACCTATAATGTGTTTACAGAAATTTATTGTTCCAACTATGCGGCGTGGGTAAATTATCTTTTGACCGAGTTATTATAATTTATGTCACAGGTATGGGGTGGTAATCCAGCCAAGTTTCTTCGGAAGCTTACAGATGAAGAGATGGCCTTCATTGCCCAATCTGCTGCCAATTACACTAATTTGGCTCAAGTGCATGCTGCAGAAAATGCCAAATCCTTCGACGAAATAGAACTTGAGAAGGTTCTTCGAAAGAAGTTCGCTCACCGCGATGAGGACTACGATTCAATGATTGGTATTGTTCGTGAGACTCCTCCAGAGCTTGTTCTTCCTGATAACATCCTACCAGGCAAAGCCCCAAAAGCTATTTGAAGATAATTTCTCTAGTTTTATAGGAGTTCCATTTCATTTTAGGTTTCAAATCTTCATAACAAGTCGAATTTAGATCGACGAAATTATTAGAACCAGGTCTTTTTCTTAAATAATTCATTACTGTGTCTCATGTTGTATGAAACATGCCACAGTTCAGACTTGTTACCCGGTCTAGACTCGTGAGGATGTTCCTGTTCTCAAGTTGCAATTGAGACAATGCTGTAAAGCAAATATAGGCTATTAGATAGAAGTGTATCTTTTGTTGTACCCAATTGAATGTTTTCTGATGAGCTCTCTTTCATTTTACTTTGAGGTATTCAATTGTATAAGCAATTCCAGTGACCAATATAAAAGTAGTGTTGCTAATGGGCCGTGTTCCAGTGTGACCAATATAAAAGTAATATTGTTAATGGACCGTGTAACTCGGCACCCGCTCGTCGCTTGGTTCAAAAAAATCAGATCGATACTCTCTTGTGTCCTTAACGAGTGATACGGGATAATATATTTGATACTCATTTTTGTAAAGTTCAAACCAGATCGACTAACCCACTCGACTTTGTAAAGTTCAAACCAGCATCCGCTCGTACGGGGACTCGTTTGTAACAGTTTTACCAGGGCCTTATACATTTGGAGCATTTGATGCAATGGTTTAATGGTTTGGTGAAATGTTATCATGTGAGTAAAAGAAAGATAACAATTGGCAGAGCTTTAGATTGAAAAAGGTAGTTGTGGGCTGATGGAAATCTACTTTTTGTGCTTTAGATCTCATCAAATTCTCTCAGAACATAATTACTTCATCTTTTCATTAGATTCTCTCCAGACTCATTAATCTAATTAGTGCTGGAAAGGAGTCGGGTAACCCGTTACCCGCTCGAGCACCCGGCTCGAGTACTCGACTCGATAGACTGCTCGATAGTTAAGGAGTAGGGTAGGGGTACAAGGTTGTGCTCGTTTGAAATACCCGACTCGCTCGATAAATACTCGGTCCGTTAATAAATGAATAAATATATTAATAATTTTAATATATATGTTAAAAGTAATTATCAATAATTAAGATTTGTACATTTTATTATGAATATTTGAAATAATTAAGCCTTATTTAATTTATTAATATTTTAAATAAACCAAAACATTTTTCATTTATGTTAAAAAATAAGTTCTTTTCATTTTTACCTTAACGAGTCGGGTATTTATCGAGTCGGGTCGGGTAATTGCCTTAACGAGCGGGTAATTATCGAGTCATGTTTCTTATCGAGTCGAGTCGGGTACTACATTCGAGCTCGATACCTTATCGAGCGAGTCGGGTAATACCCGTTAGCTTACCGAGCGGGTCGGGTATTTATCGAGTCGGGTACTACCCGACTCCTTTCCACCACTAAATCTAATCATGCTTCCTCCAACGCTGGATTTACTTTCCAGTCATAAGCGGTAGCAGATTTAGAAATTTTAAAATGACCGTTTGAAATTGATATAATTTTTAAAGTGTCTGTTCATAACACTTAAATATATTTAAATGATAATTTTTATATTAATTTGTTTACATATATTTTTTCTAAAAGAAAATTGTCTGTTCGAAAGAACGAGCATGAAGGTCCCCACTAATCATAAGTACACTCTAATCTCATAAAGTATTCTTGATTCATTTTAAATGACATCACAAGTTCTACTTAAATATTTCAAACGTTAAAATGAGAATAAAAACGATGATCATAAAAGGGAATATTATTACAATTGGTACAACTACTTACTCGAGAAGGTTCAATGCCTTAATCAAACATGCAATCATGTTGTCCATGTGCAATTCAATACTCCTATTATTTTGGTTGCTCAATCACTTATGAACCCATGATTACATCATCAATATATATGTATAATTATATCTGGTACATATTAATGCTTGTTACACTCTAATTTTTATAGACGAAATTATGACACTCCACTTATTTGTTATTGTTTTCGTCGTAGTATATATAAACCATGCATGATGGTGGTAGTCAAGCAAGCTGGGACATGTACATCCCCAATAATGCAAATGGAAAAGACACAAGTTTTGATAAAGAAGAGGTCCTGAAGCAACAGGCCATGTTGGTTTAAAATAAGCTTTTCAAATACATTTAACTGGATATGCTCAACATAGTGCAATCACCTGATTACTGATTATTGATTACCATCAACATTGACCCCATCTACTAAGCAAGTGTGGGCAATACAAATAAACATTCCTAGCCCCCTAAATAAATTTGAGTATATTTTTAATCAAATAGAAGCGTCATGAGGGCCCGAGTTAAGAGTAGAAAATGAAATATAACTTACGGAAGCATATAAGATAGCATATTTTACAATCTTGCCATTTCAAGTTTTAAATGTAAATTTGTAATCAAATATTTTCCTTCGTCAATTAGCATCTTAATTTGTACCTAAGGGCACATTGTAGAAAAACTATAATTGTGATATGTGGTGGAACATACACGTTCACGCTTGTCCAGTTGACTAATCACTTTTTTGAAAAAAATAAAATATTGTATATGAATAAAGAAAAAGGTTACGTAAAATTATGATGCATATGGATTCGGCCTTCATCTTAGCATTTGAATTTATATATTCAATATATTTATGTCTTTCAAACACATATTTTAAATTTATGCCGATTGTGAACGCTCATTTAAAAATATATACGTAGATTCGGTCTTGATTGTGACTGATGCAATAGCATCTATATAATGCATATTAATCTTTAATCTGAAGATTATGTTTTTACCGGATACTTATATAACTTCTCAAAAAAGATAATACATGCAAAATAATTTTATTTAAAAATTGTAACATATCTATGAATTATCATCAATAAGACAATTAGTACGACATTCAAATCGAAATAAAATAAAGAGCACGACAAGGACACCATTAGGAGTTAATCATCTGCCTCCACTTTTCCATAATGAGAAATTGATGAGTCATTGTCTAATTAATCAAATTATGGACCATTTCCATTAAATTAAGTAGTTAGTAAAGTAAATACATCTCAACACCCAATTACCACCTAATCAGTTTTTGTCACACTTTCCACTTTTGCCTTTTGCTTGGCGTTAGAACTCAGATTAGAAGAACCAACATGCACGGGCCGTAAAATTATTAATGAAATGATTAATTAGTTTAATTTTTGATAATCAAGATTATCAATTTAGAACTTTACTTTAGAAAAAAAGGTTGAACTGTAACCTTAACGATCTCGTCTTCTTGATGCTACTCACTCAAGCTCTTTACCATTTCACTTGTGTTCCGGGTAGAACTTTACTTGAATGTATATTATATGAAGTATGATGTTCGACTTCGACGAAAACTATCATGTTATAACAAATCAAATATTTCCTCTAGCTTTTTAGTTGACGTTTTATATATTTTTTTCTAAAGAGCAATATTTAATGAGTCTTCATAATAAGTTCTTATTGAAGGTATTCAAAGTACAATAATTATAATATCAATACATGTATAAAATATTATTGTTTATTAGTTGACGTGAAAAGAGGTAAATGATAATCAACAACTAAAAGAAGAAAATATAAAATACTAGCATTAATCTTTTGTTACCAAATACTTCTGAATAAATGGTAATTTCGATTTTCAAAATAAAACTTCCACCAAAATTAATTTTGATTTTCAACTACCCTAATATTTGTTTCTAATGATTTTCATAGTAGTATTACATTTGTCCACAAACAATCGACATAATTTTTTCAATAAGATTTGAAGTATAAACCATATGAATTGGTTTTAACTTACTCCCTCCATCCCAAATTATTATTCAATTTCTATTATAGAAATTCAATTTTAAAAAGGTTGATCATAAATTCGAATTAATAGATAAAAAAATAATATAATCATATAGATATTACTAGATTCATTTCAATATATATTAAAAAAAAAACCATTTTTCTTACTCCCTCCATCCCTAAAAGATTGTCATATTTTGATTTTTGTGAGTCAAACATTACAAAATTTGATCATGAATTCCCATTAAATGATAAGAAATAATATAGTCTTGTGGGACCTTGTTAGATTCGTTTCAATATATATTTTTGAAATATTAACTTTTTATAATTTTTTCACATGTGGATTAATAGATATTTATGTTTTAAATCATACTCCCTCCATCCCTAAATGATGGAGACATTTTGACTTTTTGAGTCAAATTTTGGATATTTTGACCGTAAATTCTCATTAGTCGATAACAAATAATATAGTCAAATTGGAACTTGTTAGATTTGTCTCGATATATATTTTTAAGATATCAAGTTCTTATAATTTTTTCACATGTAAAATTAAAAATATTTACATTTTAAATTGTGTATTGGAGACCGTGAAAAAGTAAATGCCTCCATCATTTAGGGATGGAGGGAGTATTTTGTTGACACCAAAAGTCAAAATGTGACAATCTTTTAGAGACGGAGGAAGTATAATTTAACACATAATATTAGGGATACTATTAAATAATTTGAGTCGAATAGAGTAATAATAACACGTACAAATCGAGAAATATTCATTTTTTTGTTCCCATTTCCTATCACTTTCACTCCTCTCTCCTTCATTGTCTCTGTCTGAACAGCACATATACAAACACCAACGCGGAATTATTACACGAAAAAACATTAAATAAACACTATACAAAAAAAAAACTATAAATACCATAAACTGAATAAATTTTACCATAAACAATTTCACTTCAATTACAACTTCACTTTTCTCAATGGAGTCAATGACAAGGTCAACGCACAGGAAGAAGCTCCCCAAAGTGGTGACGTCATTTCCCGGAGGCTACGACGGCGTTTTCTCAGTTCCGGCGGCTGCGCAGCGGGTTAAGCCGCCGGGTGGTGTGGAGGATTACGGAGAGATATTTGGAGGCGGCGGAAGAGGGTCGTCGATTCCGGTGCTTGATCTTTCGGTGGTTGATGAGACGACTGAGAATTTTCGGAGCTCGAAGGTTGACTACGGGACAATTTTCGGGGGGTTTGAGGATGATGATTTAGCTGTGTCGTACGAGGAATTGGTGGTACGAGGTTGTGGTAACAACAAATGGTCTAGTAATAATAGTAAAGCGAGGTAAGCTTGTTGTTATGTAGTTACTTAATCCGGAGGAGATGATTGAATTTTGAATTTTGATGGTTGATTTTTTTAATTTTGACCTTAAGTTTTTATTTTATTTTTTAATGTATAGAAACACACGTGTGGTTGTATGTGCGTTATCATTTTCTGTTTTGATAGTTAACTTTTAAAAATTTGAACTTCAGTGAATTTGTATGTATATTACATGTATACAAACATACATGTATGTATGTGTATATGATTTTTTTCAGTTTATGTGCTGACATTTTAGGGTTGAAATTGGACACGCACGTGAGATTATTGTTTACATGTTTGTTCGTATTCTTATTAGGTTGATTGCTGGTTAAGTTTGTGCAAGTGTCCTTTGTTTATATTTAGTTGAATTTATGCGTAAGTTGAAATGTATGATCGCGTGTGTATACTATTTGGCACTCGAGCTTCGTTTTTTGTATGCAATTTCTTGTGATTGATTTGTTTGAGATGGAAAGTTATGAGGTGCTGTTTTGCTGAAGCTTTAGTGCTGATTTATTTGGAAAAAAGTTCTCCAAATACTTGGGGTGTTTTGAGGTACTGTTTTGCTGAAGCCGTAGTGTCGATTTATTTGAGAAAAACTCGAAATTGTTGGTGCGTTTTGAGTTATCTTGTTAGTCTTCATTTCTTTGTCGAATAGCACCATGTGAATTGTAAGAATTTGTATTGTTTGGCACTCGAGTATTTGTCGATAGCAGTTGAACATTATGCTGATCTATTGTCGTTTACAGAAAGCATTCTGCTAAGGAATCTCCTTCACAAGGAGAAGCCTCTTGTAATTTGTCTGGGAATAGTAAGCAGCCTCCATCAGAAGCCCCTATTACATCTAAAGATGGTATGAAACAGTTTAATATGTCATATCTTAAGACAAGCCAAGAAAATAAAAAACAACCAAATGGGACGACACACGTAGCTAAGTTACACGCAGTGCCTGGATTTACTTACTTTGTTAATGAACCTCCATCTAAGAAGAAAGAAAGTGTGACCCCAATAAAGGGTGAAGTTCACCGTACCTGGAGTTTCAGTGGTACCGTACCTGATGAAAACAACAGGAACACTGAGATGCTATTGCCTGGAAAACCAATCGCAGTAGGTTTAAGTGGAGCAAAGGGTGGATCTGGGCAGGTTGGATCTCAATCCAAAGATGGATCATTCAATAGAAGTGAAAGGGACCTGAAATCACAGTCATTCAATACTGCTCCTACATCAAATAATTTCTTGGAATCATGTGGAATCAGAGGTCATCCGAAACGATCAAAGAGCTCAAATATTTCTTCGAAGGTCAATCCCTTTGAGAAACCCACCAGTAATGGTACAGACGGTTCTTCTGATGAGGAGTTCGATATCAATTCTGATGCTGCTGCATGTGCAGCTGCTTTAAGAAGTGTTTTGGAGAAGGCTCAAGAAAGTATAAGGCTGGCAAAGGAAATACGGGAAAGAGGGGGGAAGGAGGGCATTCAAAGATTTTCAAACTTAAGTTCTGAACATAGCTTCAAGGCCAAGGATAAAAAGAAAAACGTATTTGATCAAGAAAATAATTCTACGGAGCAAAATGTTAAGGATAGACATAAAATACTGGGAAGTGAACTGGATGAATCTAATGAAAGAAACAGCAGATCTGGTTCTAAAATTGCAGGGGTTTCAACTGCTTCCGAATGTGGCCAGGAACCTTTAACCTCCACAGAGGCTGTGGAGGAGAACAGTCAGTTAAATTATGCAGAAGTTGATGGAAAGTCGAAGCAGTTGCTGGAACTGGTAGACACTGGGACGCACATTGCATCAACTTTGGCATTTCATCAGGTTGAGATGGATAAGTATACCACCCTACCATCTATGAGAAAACAAGAAACTGAAGCCTCTCTGTCCACGGAGAAACAAGGAAATATAATTCGCGAGACAACAACAAAAAAAACCACGGAGCAAATAGAAAATAATGTTGAGAAAGACTTCGGAATAGGGATTGCAAAAAATAACTTGCATCTTGGTGAACATACAAAAGTTTCAGAGGTCACTACCAACGTTGCAGATTCAGCTCCTATTAAAAAGGATTTTAGGACAATGGTAGGTTTGAAAATCACTGAAAAGGATGCACAATCTGAGGACCTAAAATGTATTTTGGATAAACTGAGACATTGTGAAATAAAATTGTCAGAATGCCTTGGTATGGGGGAAGAGAAACAATCGGAGACCTCTAAAACAGAGGACAAACACATGTCGAATGAGTGGCAAAATATGGCCAAGGAGAAGGTTCCTTGTGAAGATTCTCAACCAGCGCCATGGAAGATGAAATATTTCTATTCATGTTCACAGGAAAAGAAAGAAAATGGACTTTACAGTTGCAATGAAGGAGATAAGGTACATCAAGAGGGTTGTGGTATTGTGACAAGTGATGATGTATCAGAGGGTTGTGGCAGACAAAGTCCCGAAAGGGCACACAAGGACAGTCTAGAGGGGGAGGCCCTTGGGACATCAAATGGACTTGACAGTTGCCATGAAGGGGGTATCATACAACAAGATGTTTGTGGTTTCGTGGCAAGTGATGATGCACCAGAGATTTGCAGCAGTGGGAGTCGGAGAAGTACACATAAGGACAGTCCAGAGGGAGAGGCCTGTGCAGCATCAAACGGACTTGACAGTTGCAATGAAGTGGGTATTGTACAACAAGAGGCATGTGGTTATGCGGCAAGTGATGATGCATCGGAGATTTGTGGTAGCAGAATTTGGGAAAGGACCCATGAGGACAATCAAGAGGGACAGTCTTGTGAGGTATCCAATGGACTTGACAATCACAATGAAAAGGGTATGGTAAAACAAGAGGCTTGTAGTTTTGTGGCAAGCGATGATGAACCAGAGGTTTGTGCCAGCAGAAATTGCGGAAGGACACATAAGGAAAGTCGAGAGGGAGAGGCATGCGGGACGTCTGATGTCATTCAGGAGATGGGTGTTAATGACTTGGATCTTATCTCTGAGCATAAAGGAGAAGAATATCCAACAATACATTATGAAAAACTCGAAAAGAAAGTGGTTGTGGCTCCTAATGAGAAAGAATTGGTCCATGTTCCTCGTGAGGAAAATTTTTTGAAGGTTCTGAAGGAAGATCACTTTGAGGGGGAAGATCAGAAGATATCCGAAGAACCATACAAGCATGTGAAGGTAGATTGGAGTGCATTTGGAGGAGAATATGACTGGGGAGAAGTTGAGAAGAGAATCAAGAAAGGGTGCATTATTGAAGAAACTGAAAGGGTCTGGTCTGAAAAATATGAAATTTCTGCTGTTAATGCTGTTAAACTGATCCAGGAGACTGAAGAAACTACAGGTGATGCTGAAGACAATGAGCATTTTGATGCATATGAGCAGAATTCTGATCCTGATGCACACGAGGGCTTGCGTGGTGTCCAAGAAGCTCACAACGCTGGTGTGGTTGAGGATCATGAAGTTAGTAGAAGTACTACAGGTACAAGCGAAGATTTTTATAACTGTGAATGGGAAGGAAACTCAGAAGAAGAAGTGCTGGAGGTAAGTGATTTTACAAAATTGGACGAAAAAAGTGACTTTGTCATTGAAGATCACGTCAACTCAAGTGGAACTCCAGGCAGCTCTATGGCTGTTGAGTCTGACGAAAATGGGACAGATCCTGACGAAATTGGCTTGAGCTGTGAACATAAGCTCCCACAAGAAAATGTGTTAGAAACAACGTACTTCATTGAGGAGGCTGAAGAGGACAGTGATGTTAAGTTGAAGCAGCAAGATGTATCTAAGGACCAAAAATCAGCAAATCTTTCTTTTTCACCAGACAGACAGGGAACAACAACAGAAAAGAATGTCAAAGAACCTGAACCATCAAGCACTCTTGAAAGTGAAGGTGATTTCTTCTACAGGTTTAGAGAAAATGCTGAAGGTGCAGAGGACTATGTTGATCCCAACGTAGAACACAAAGTAGAAAACAAGGAAAAGGAGACAGATGACACAAAATCTTCTGTTGCTCATCAGGCTACAGACATAAAAGCATCTGTGGAAGAAATGACAACAGGACAAGACATTCAGTTTGTTAGGTCTAAACCTCAGAAAAATGATCAGCCAGAAGAGGCTAGAGAGAGTTCACAAATCGATTTGAAAGAAAAAGAACACTCTACAAGGATTGAAGAAATGAAGAGGGAAAGAGCACGTGACAAGGATAGGATAGCTGTTGAACGAGCAATTAGAGAAGCTCGTGAGAGGGCATTTGCTGAAGCGCGGGAGAAGGCAGAACGAGCTGCTGTGGCTAGAGCAGGTGCTGAAGTACGCCAAAGAATGATGGCTGAAGCACGTGAAAAGCTTGAAAAGGCTAGTGCAGAAGCAAAATTAGCTGATAAAGCTTCCATTGAGGCCAAACAGAGGGCAGAACGAGCCGCAGTCGAGAGGGCCACCGCAGAGGCTAGGGAGCGTGCTCTTGAGAAGGCATTATCTCAGAAGACCACTTCTCAGGGACGAGTACAGACAGATAGACTCCATGGCAGCCCCAAAGACAATGCATTGAAGCACAGCTTATCTTCCTCAGTGCGTCCATTATTATTTGATATGGTTGTTCTTATCTATTGTACCAATGGTAGATGTACTTACATTCTGAATAAATTTTTGCAGGACCTAGAGAGGAATGGGAACAATAGTGAATCTGCTCAACGGCTTAAAGCAAGAACGGAGAGGCATGAGAGGATTATGGAACGAGCGGTACAGATTTTGTGTTTTGATGCTTTTAATTTTATTACAGAAACATGAGTAAGCTCACTTGAGATTTTCATTTTTGCAATAAATTTTGAAGGCCCAAGCCCTTGCTGAGAAAAATATGCGTGATCTTCAGGCCCAAAAGGAACAAGCAGAGAGAAATGTAATATCTTATCAGATTTTTCGTTAACACCACATGATAGTTTTTCTTCTTTATTGTAATTATTAATACCTCTGTTCCTAATGTAATTTCAGAGACTCGCCGAGTCTCTTGATGCTGATGTTAAAAGATGGGCTAAAGGAAAGGAAAAGAACTTGCGCGCACTGCTTTCAACTCTGCAATATGTATGTACCATTAATCATCCACATGCTTCAGTTTATGTATACTTATCTACCTTTACCTTTGGTATATACATGTAAAATAAATTTCTTACTCGAAAATGAGGTTTTCCTATATTTTTGTATCTACTACTTACATTGATTCGGTAAAGACTAAGTGCACAGGCGCAAGTGCGAATGACTGGGAACTGGCTACTTTTTTCTGTAATTTTCGTCTGTTAGAATGTGGAGTTGGATGTGCTTGATGTTCATTTTGAACCAAAAGTTCTTGTTCAAGTTACTTGGAACATACACAACTGCCTTATATTTCTTATGATTCATTGGAACTGATGCATAAGCTGACTGTTATATAAATTCTCAATGGCCTGCAGATACTTGGCCCTGACAGCGGCTGGCAACCAATTTCTTTAACAGAGACGATAACTAGCGCGGCTGTAAAAAAAGCATACAGGAAAGCAACTCTTTATGTTCATCCTGATAAGTTGCAGCAGAGGGGTGCAAGCATTCAACAAAAGTATATATGTGAAAAGGTTTTTGATCTTCTTAAGGTGCGTGGTTCATTCCTAACGCACATCCGTCTTAGTCATAGAGGAACCACACCAATTAGTAATGAATTCTGCTGCATTGATAAAACCGCAGGGTCAGGGAAATCCTGCGGAAAACTCTCTTCTCTCTCTTTGACATCTTACTTGCCAACACCATAGACCTCCCCCCCAATGTTTGTATATCTATCAGTGTGCAGTACAACATGTATAATATTTTGACATTTTATATCACTTGGCTCACCCGAAATTTGGAAAAAATTATTAATATAGTATTCTTTAAGTAGATATTTTCTATTTGACCCGCCCTAGGATTTTGTTTTTGTTCCGGCCGTGCTTACATATATTTTCCTTTCTCTGACAGGCTGCATGGAACAAGTTCAATTCTGAAGAGAGGTAGGAGAAGGATGCACCTTGCAGGGTGTGACATATATTTAGATTATAGGTAGAGCTTGCTTTCATATCAATTGAAACATTTTGTTTGTAATGGATGCTTGCTTTGTTCTTCTCCTGAGTTGAGTAAAAGGGCTACTAGGCTATGCTAACGTATACTGTATACATTTGAAGGCAGTTAATCTCGTAAAATATATACAACGTTCAAGGTCAATCAGGGCGGGAAATTACACTCGATCAAAAAGAATATAGTAAATTTGAAGTAGTCCCTATTTGAATAATTGCAAACCACGTTAGTCAACTAAAATGCACTCGATCAAGAAAGTCTTCGGAGAAGTGAACTCATAAACTTTCGGTCAAAACACGACCTATTTCACCAACTTGCCGGTATATTAAATCTGGATTTTTAATGTACTAGTATTCTCTATTTAAAAGGGTATTTTTCTTAAATTTTAAACTAAATACGTTTGTATTAGATAATAAATAATCAATAATAATAGTTAATAATAAGTAATAAATCAGACCTATAAGATACTCGAACCCACGCTTTCAGCCACCCATCAATTTGAATTGCTTAAATACTTGTTCTGTTTTACTGTTTATCTAAATGACAATGGAAATGAAAATTGATCACACTCACAAAAAAATACTTTTATTGATATATATATATATATATATATATATATATATATATATATATACTTGTTCATGGTGAATGAGAAGGAAAAGAGAGGAGGACAACTTTTTTCTTCCAATCTGCCTTATTCTCCTTTGTTACTACACAACTTCGGAGTTGAATGACATGATTTCAAAATAGAAACAAATTTCACTAATGTAATAATAAGGGTTCGTCGCCTTATGTTCGGGAATAAGTTTGAGTTCAATGTCATGTCCGATTTTAATTCCTATGTCTTTAGCAAGTTTGCCAGCTTTAAATGTGCCACTACGACGGGGTTGCAATTGTTTGGAGCGTAGAAACGCCGTGATGGTTCAATTGAATTTGTCCACAAGGTTGTCGTGTAATGAGGAAGCTTGTCAAAGGTACTTTTCACACCCACCAGGGAATGATTTTGGCAAGCATTCACCATGCCCATACCACTCATGTTCCCAAAATTATTATTGGTATCACCTTTCTTTAATGCCATCCAAATTCCAATTTTGTCTTTAAATCCTAACAAAAAAAGGTTCAAATAATGATTAATTAGCTAGTGATGATTTATATAATTTATAAATTGGTAGAGAGAACGAATATATAGGAAGTATAGTTGAGGCAATGAAGGTGTGGGTGGTGATGATTGCCTACCATCTTTGATCCTCGCCCCAGACCATGGATGGTCAACTCATTTGGAATTTTTTTGATATGCTACTTCTTTTGTTAATCTCGCAATATGAAGGCGGCCATTGGTAGGAGAGTTTGAAGCTTGCAAGCTTTGGTGTTGGTTGAGGTTATGTTGTTGAATTCTTCATAATAGTATTAAACAATAATACTAATAAGCTAAACCGGATTGATGATAATGAGGAATGCATTTTTTTGATGTTTTAATAAACAATTTACTTTTCTTTGTATTAGTGTATGTATCTTTGTTGAGGTTTTAATAGGAGTTTATTATATATATAGTGCACATGTTTAACATTTTTAATCCTAACCTCATAGTGAACATTATCTTGTTACTAATTATTGCATTTGAGTGTGTCATTCAACAAAGTTGTTATTACTGGATTCTATTGGTTTCACATTTGTGTGTGTCAACTCATGAAGGTTGTTACTAACTTAATAATCCTAATATGACTTGTTTCATTTTTTTCACCAACTTTTTGCTCAATGTGTATATTTCTCGTAGATTATAGTAGGGAACAATAAATATTATCTTGGTAATCATGTTCAATTCAATAGTGTGAATGTGAAAATACAAGCATCGTACTTATTTATACTAGTAACCTCGCACGTGCATTGCACGTTGAATGCACGTAGAACGCACGTAAAGCGCACGTAAAGCGCACGTAGAATGCACGTAGAAAGCACATGAGAAATCATATGAAAAGTAGATTATTCGTTATTCGTTTCGAAATTATCTAATGCACTGAGAAATAATGAAACAAAAAATAAATTTATTTATATATTTATATAATATTTAACATTCATGATACAACTTATCTTATGTGTAAGCTAATTAAGCAAATTACGAAATTACTTCGAACAAAAAAGATTAAAAATCATTCGATAGTAAGGTGGAAATTCGAATACATAAAAAACAGAAACTCCAAAATTTCTTTTGTCTTTGTAAAATATTTTGAAAAAATGTCTTATTTAGTCTTTTCTTATTACTTTTTTTTCTTTGATCAAAATTTTATTGACTGAAACAATTATAGATTTGATTGTCTAAATATAGAGAGACTTAGGTTGGACTTGGAGTGTTGGACTATAAAATGGACCAGACCAGATCAGTATTGGACATTTGGAGTTTTTTTTGTTTTTGAAAGTTATATAGATTTTAACTTCAATTACATGCTAGTTACAAAAGGACATTTGGAGTTTTGGACTATATATATATAAAGTCTATATATAAAAAAGAGGACCGAGTCAAGACTTTTCGCACCGTTTGATTCGGTTTGACGAATATCAACATTTGAGGTTTGACTTGAGGTTTGCGATGTCGAATCGAACTCGAGTCAAGCCTTTTTGAGCCAAATACATCAAGCTTTTTCGAATCTTGACGTTTGTTCACAACCCTATCCATACCTATCCATATACAATTCGCATACCAATCTTGTTTCTTCGTCCAGGTAGCTCTCTCATCATTCAATCACGAGTCAGATAATGTTTATATATCGAAGCAATTTATAATTTATTTATGGACAATTAATATTATACCAAAATTGTTGAATATTTATTAGTGTCTTTTTCCCAACATTGAGCAAATATTTACTGTTATTGAGCTAAACAAAATGAGAACGGTTTAGCTTGTTAAAAGCTTGTGAATTGATATTTGATATATTGAGTTTGAATTCATATTGGAAAACTGTAATTGGGTTTTCGCAATTCTGATTGCTTTGTTTGAATTCACAGTTTTGTTGGAAAGCTTTTGTGTTTTATATGGACTGCTTCAATAATGATGACATTATATTTTTGGACAACTATAATTTTTGTAGTGTTTGTATAATATATGATGATAAATATATCAAGATATAGTATTTCGACGTATTTTGTCGTTAACGTGACAAGTAAGATTCGTTTAGGAGCCAGTTATGCCAATTAAGGTTACAAATTTATGTAATTGCATTGAGTTTTTCGTGTGTTTCTTGGTACCACTATGTAAGTATGTGGTATACTGGTAATGGTATTGCTTAATACTTAATTGCTTCTGATAATTAACTACATCCACGAAGATTGTCTGCTAACAACGTTAAATTTATCTGCCCGGTGAACCTGTTATCTCAGGCAGACGTGTGTGGCAGGTCGATCAGGTTGAGCGTAATAACTAGTAGAATGTGGTGGCCCAGCCTCAGCAGAGGCTTGTCTGGATTTTCAGCCGGCTCCACTGCAGAGGAAGTCACTCAAGGGATTGATGGTTCCGGTCTCACTGCTATAATTACCGGAGCTTCAAGTGGTATTGGTAGGGAAACTGCCCGTGTCCTTGCTATGCGCGGTGTCCATGTCATCATGGGTGTGAGGAAAGTGGCTACTGGATTGGAAGCCAAAGATGCAATCATCAAAGAAATACCAAATGCAAAAGTTGATACTATGGAATTGGATCTCAGTTCGATTGCATCAGTCAAGGATTTTGCCTCACACATTAATTCTTCGGGGCATCCGCTAAATATCCTCATTAATAATGCGGGAATAATGGCAACCCCTTTCATGCTTTCCAAAGACAATGTGGAGCTTCAGTTCGCGACAAATCATCTTGGGCACTTTTTGCTGACAAATTTATTGCTGGAAACAATGAAAGGAACAGCTAACCGAAGTGGCAGAGAAGGCAGGATTGTGAATGTATCATCACGAAGGCACAAGTTTTCATATCCCGAAGGCATTCGTTTTGAAAAGATCAACAATGAATCAGGGTACAACAGTCTTGAAGCATATGGTCAGTCGAAACTCTGCAATGTACTGCATTCAAATGAACTCGCCATGAGGTTGAAGAATGATGGGGTGGGGTTAACAGCTAATTCCGTTCATCCAGGAGCCATCGATACCAATCTTTTCCGTCATAACTGGTTATTTCAGGGTCTTACTGCTGTATTTGGTAAGCATATACTGAAGAATGTTCAGCAAGGAGCAGCGACGACATGCTATGTTGCGTTGCATCCTCATCTTAATGGCGTAAGTGGAAAATATTATGCTGACTGCAATCTGGCTGAAACCAATGATCAAGCTAAGGATTCTATATTGGCAAGAAAACTATGGAATTTTAGCTCAAATCTTGTTGAACAGAGTAATATATCCTCCTAGTCTGCAGTCTTATTTGTTGTCTACTTGTAGATTATGTACTATGTATAGTTGTCTATTGTGAACCTCACACCATAATCCACAAAAACGTCTACTAGAAAATCAAGAAGAAATCTTTTGAGATTTGATAGTAGAGATTGTACTAGCACACATTTTGAGATGCTAATAGTTGATCCTCTCCTTTCCACGACTCTTACTTGGGGTCTGGGGATACATCATTCCTATTGGTTTAGTCGAACAATTACAGTTTATAATAAAATAAAAAGTTATATAGACATAAACGAAAAAATTGATAATTAAAACTTAACATTTATATTTATATTTTAACGTTTGTATTTTGTACACCCATTTCAAAATTTGTTAATTTCAAACAACCAAATCAAAATACCTAATCTACAAAATTGAAATTACAATGATGCACAACAATATTGAAGTTAACCCAATGAACTACAATTGATCGGTCACCATTGGTACCTTGAGCAACCAGAAACCAAAAACATGCCCTTTCATGAGCTCTCAATATATTCAACGAGACCTACGTCTGCCATTAATAACTTTCTTAACTATTCCTGATATGTTCTATGTGGATGGTCAAATCTTTGATTCCAGCACCAGATAATAAGTGCGAGACTTGAGTTTTTACGAAATCCTTATCAGTCTCTGTTGAGAGATGAAGATGGATAGTTCCAACAACATCAGTGTTTGTGAGACTCCAAACATGGAAATTCTGAATGCCACATACACTTTTCAGGTTCATAATATTCTTCAGAGCATCCCTCAGATCATGCTCGTGTGCCTTAGGAACTCTTTGCAGCAAGATCCCTGCTGAGTTACGAAGCAGAGGGATTACAGAAGACACAATTAGTATAGAAATGAATATTGAACATGCAGGATCTGCAACAAGCCATCCCTTGTACTTAATCAAGAGGGTAGAAATAACCACTCCGACACTCCCCAATGTATCAGCTAGTACATGTAAGAAAATCCCTTCCATGTTATGATCCACGTGGTGGTGGTGGCCCTGATGACTATGATTGTGATGATCATGGTGATTATCCTCATGAGTATGATTGTGATGATCATGGTGATTATCCTCATGAATATGATTGTGATGATCATGGTGATTACCCTCATGAATATGATTCTGATGATCATGGTGATTACCCTCATGAATATGATTGTGATTATCCTGATGAATATGATTGTGATGATCATGTTGATGTCTATTATGGTCACAACCACCTTTATTACCACTCGTATGGCCTTCACAGGTATCATGGCTGGAATTTGTTTTTTCATCATTAGAATAAGAAACAGTAACAGATTCATCTGCATGGTGATGATGGTGGTGGTTGCTGTGAGAGTGAGAATGGGAATGCGAGCATGATCCCGCTCCACCGTGGGCGTGATGATGCTCCTCATGGAAGAATATCAAACCAACTACATTTACAAGAAAACCTCCTACCGAAACTGACAACAGGCTATTAGTTGAAATCTCTTGAGGGTCTAAGATCCTCTCCATCGATTCCAGCACAATTAATGCCCCAACAAGCACCAGAAACACAGCATTCACATAGCCAGACAGCACCTCAAATCTGCCACGCCCATAGTTAAACTGAGCATTAGCTGGCAACCTTGAAATATAAGATGCATACAATCCAATTGCCAGAGCAGCACAATCAAACAACATGTGACAAGCATCTGATATCAAACCAAGACTATTGCTCATGAATCCAGCAGCAAATTCAACAACCATATAAGCAGTATTGATCAAAAGAAAAAGTGCAATCTTACGAGACTTTCTCTCACTCAAAATATGGCGGAGAGGTTTCATAATAACTGATTCTGAAGATTCCAACCCCAATTGAACATAATCAGAATATATCGGATCCAATTCCCTCACGGCAATCCAAAGCAGTAATCCAGCAATCAACAAACCCCATAGAGAAAGCTCTGGAAAATAAAACAACTCCAGAACTAAAGTACACAAAAACGTCACAACATACTCTCTCTGAAAATCTTTCGAACCAGACAACTTCTCCTCCGCAAAATTCTCACTCAAAAGCACACCAAACACAACAGTATTCGCCAATGGCCATCCAAGACTCATCACCGAAATACTATCCCCTTCAACTTCAAACACAAACATACTAACAACAGCAGGCACAAAAAGTACAACAGTAGTAAAAAACAGTGTAATCAATCGCACCCTCTTTCGCCCCAATTCCCGAACACTCTCTGAACTCATAAACACCCTCTCATAACTCCCCAAAAACCCCGACATAAATGGCAACAACATAGGCCAAACCCTCACACAATCCCCGCCAGGAAACACCCTAAACCCGAATGTACGAACACTAATGGACGAAAGCGGAAAACATTCAGCACGATCCCAACTAACAGATAACATAAACAACCCCAAAAACAAACCCAAAAACCCACGAATCTTACCATATCCATTCTTATTAAATCCATCAAAATTCGTTTTTTTAGCAAAAGTAAGAAACTTGGCAGCTACATTTCCAGATAATTCAGCCAAAATCATGGCAGAAGTCCCACAATAACGCAAAGCTTGAAACCTAAAAAGAAACACAATTGCAAGAAGAAGTGACTTAATCAATAAAAATTTTAACATATGAATATTTAATGAAGTTATTGAGAAAATTGGTTGCTTTAATCTCTTAAAAAACCTATCTTTGGATGAATTTGAGGGGGTAGAGAAGATGGTGGAGAGGAAAGTGAGGAAAAATGAGAGTAGTGAAACGAGAAAGGAGAAGGGGAAGATGGAGAAAGAGGAGGGGGAGGACTGAAGGAAGGGGAGGAGTGAATACAGGGAGCGGAGGGAGAAGAGAAGGAGGAGGAGGAAAGGGAGGCTGCTTCTGTTTCCGGTGGTGGTGGAGAGGCGGTGTTTGGAGGGTGTTGGGGTTGGGGTGGTGGAGGGGTATGTGAAGGGTGAGTAAAGTGTTGTACGTTGTGCTGAAGGAGTGATACCTTGTGTTGTGGGAGTGGAAGCGGTGGATATGGGTGGTCGTGAAGGAAGGGAGAGGCGGTGGGGACGGTGGTGATGGTGGTGGTGATCGGACATGGTTGTGGGTTGAGATGGAGGTTTTTGAGATTTAGCTACAGTATTTGAAGTCAAAATTGTGGTCTTTATTCTTAGTATTTAATACTCTGTGGAAATTACGCAAAGGACCCATCTATTTTTATCAACAATTTACTATTTGATTGTGAGGCATTGACAATAATTAAAAATGTAATTTAATTAAACGTCGACGTTAAGATAAAGTCAAAATATTAAAGTACTAGAGTATCGAATTTGAGTATATAAGATAGATATCAAAAATATTTTATGATTCAATAACCTTGTGACATCTGACTCAAACATCTAAAGAGGAGGTCTTGAATTAAAATCTCGTTAATTTGTGTATTTATTGTTTGTAATATTCTCGTATTTAATATTTTCATTGCTACTTTACAACAAAAAAAGAGAGGTAGATATCAAAAATATTATGATGTATAATTTTATAATTATCAATTGTCCATTTTGGCTGAATTTATCTATTTGTGTACAGATTGTCAAGTTGTTGATTGGAGTCAAGATGGCTCTAGCCTCTAAGTGCTAGTTCTATCACAAGTACTTCAACATTATTTTTGGGTATGTTGATATCTACGTTTTACTTACTGTTTGGATACTTATTTAGGTAAATGAGTCGAGCCGAGCCTGAGGCCTGAGTTGAATAGTTTTTTACTCGGCTTGGTCACTGAACGAACCTTAGGCTTTGTTGTGGTCATGCTCTAACATTGAGTTCTTCTGAATGATCCTTCAGTTTGTATGTGAAAACTGAAAAGTGTTGGTTAATAGAGTTGATTGATCGCTCCTGACAATTTATTTGTTAAAAGTGCAAGCTCTAACTCTGAAGCCAATGTGCAAATTCATCGTTCCAGCCCTCCAGAAAGCAACTAATAGTTTTTCTTGGCGCCAGACCTTGATGATGGTGGCGGGGGGTGGTGGAGGCAACTGGTCTGGTGGTTTTGCCTTGTTTTGTTTTCTCGCTTTTCTTGGCTTCCTGAAAGACAAGGAGAGCGAAGGACCTTACTACGATAGAAGATGAGAGAACAGTTATTCCTCTGGCGATACAGCACTTCAATTATTTACTGCACTGGTTGTGATATCCCCATAATCCAATAGTAACTATTGTTGGGTATACAATTCATCTCCCGAATATTCACCGTATAATCGAGCAGATGAATCATTTGATCTTCATGACATGGACATTGGAAAATCCAGGAAACAAGATGAAGATAGAAAAAGAAACTCATGCCCCACTGCTAGTTTTCTCTTAAAGCTGTCTGTTAGTCTTTTGTTGTTTGGTATGTCCTTTTGAGATTTGATAGTAGAGGTTGTATTATGAGACACATTTTGAGATGCTGAGTTGTTTGGCTTCTTGGTTCTATTAAACCTGCCTTCTTGATACCAAACCTCCAGTATTCTCCTCAAAATTTATCTTCATGTATACCGATGGTGGTATTTGATCCGAGTTTTTACATATTGGGGGTTCAATTTTCGCTCGAATAATATTTATTACATATAATATATCTACTATGTTTGTAGAAGTTATTGTAACTGTTATTAAGCTGGATTCTAACCACACAAATTTAGTAAAACTAAGCAATGAATAGGTTCGAGGTTTGGATGGATCCGAGAAATGGCTAATTGAAATAACTTCGATTATGTTTATTGAACGAGACCTCCTATTAAAATTTTGAGTCAAATATCACTAAACTTATAACCATCAACCGATTTAATTCTCGCAAGTTCAATAAATCACTAGTTTCTTTGTCTTCCCAAAACCAAACATAGAGACCTCCACTTGATGTTCACACTTACTTACTTTGTGGCCTCACATAGCACCAGTCAAACTCAGTCTGTGGAAATTGTGAGTGCCCTTGAGGGGGGGAGGGGGGGGGGGGGGGGGACGATTAATTGTTTCAAATTAATGACTTAAACAAAGTCAATTCTTTTGAAATTTCCACAAAGGACTATATGATCATTTCAACCAATAGCATTTTTTGTCAAGAAATGCAAGACTTGAATATTTGTATTATTGTGGTCTTTGTATATTTGGGTCATCATCACACAGCTAAAATATCTATCACTTATGATCCTTAATGCAAAAGATGTCAAAAGTAGGATTGTGTTTTTTGATTCTATAAAATACTCGTGGAATATAATATGATAAATGCTCAAGTTGTATGGTATGTAGATAAATGTTACATTAATATGATTAATTAGTTAAGAAACCACAAACTATTGGGTGAGTAATTGTGATGGGGATAGCCTAATACTCTCACTTTACAATATAAGACTTTTTTTTATTTTTTACGTGTCTAATTTTGATTACCAATAAGTAATTAATTATAATATAAAAAATTGTAAGAAGTCACTTTTATGAAAATATTCTTCAACATAAATGTATTGATATTAATTTTGTACTTTTTAAAGGCTTTTTTTCATCTGGGCACCTGAACTTCTGATTTTATAACAAATAGGCACCTGGTGAACTTTTTATAACAAGTAGGCACCTGAGACCAAAATTTGGCACCTGAACTTTTGTTTTCCTCTTTTTTCAGATTTTATACATTTCGATGGAGGGCAAAATAGTCAGATCACATCATAAACTAACTAAAGCAAATATTTTAACCCAACCTCTACCCACCCATTTAACCCAACCTCCATTAATATCTATTCAAAACAAAAAATCAAACTTTTCAACTCCATTCATTCCTTCATCAACCCAAACATTCTTTCTTCAAATGTCAAAACTTTCGACAATAATCACACCAAAAAAATGTCCGGAAGTGAAAATAGCGGCTCGAGTTGTGAAGGGTGTCCAATTAACTGTGCTGGTTGTGAAGGGTGTCCAACAAAAAGCAATCTTGGAATTAAATTGACTAGGTATAATTTGTCTGCTTATTCTACTGGAAAACAATTTCTTGTCATGAAGATTTTTGTAGGGGGCTGTTGCGGGGAGGGGGGTGGTAGGGGGCTGTTGCAGGTCGAGGGGTGGGGTGGAGGTGTTGCAAGTCGAGGGTGTTGCAGGTGGGGGGGAGTGGGAGGCTGTTGCAGCAGGTTGGGGGTGGGGGGCGGGAAGGAGCTGCAACAGTTTGCAGGTTGGGGGTGTGTGGGGGGGGGGGTTGGGGTGGGGGGCGGGAAGGAACACTGCAACAATTTGCAGGTTGGGTTGGGGGGGGGGGGGAACTCCAACAGTCCGCAGGGGGGGGTGGGTGGGGGGGTGGGGGGGGGGGGTGGGGTCTTTTTTTTTTTTTTTAGTTTTTAAGTTATTTTTAATAATTATATTTATTTTTAAAAAAGTTTCAATATATTTATTGAATCCGAATATCGAATACAACTCGAATATACAATTTAAATACAAAGAATTTTATAAAATCATATTTCGAAATGGCACCTGAACTTTTCTAAAAAATTTTGTCTACAGAAAGTCATATTTTCAATATGACTAACTTGCCCCTGGGTTAAGGAATTTTTAAATGTCAAAAATCTGAGAAATTAAAATATTTGTGAAATCCAAAAGTTCAGGTGCCAAATTTCGGCCTCAGGTGCCTACTTGTTATAAAAAGTTCATCAGGTGCCTATTTGTTATAAAACCAGAAGTTCAGGTGCCCAGATGAAAAAAAGCCCTTTTTAAACTACAAATATTAAGTAATTGAAGGTCAAAGTTGACACACGAATATGAAAACGTGCTCTATATTATAATGGAGGGAGTAATAATAGTAAGGTGACTGACGTAAAAATATCTGATATCGTAAGTTCTAATCCGTAAGGAGACAATACTCTGCTGAAATATTGACATGGTTGTTTTTGGTTTCAAATCCCATTGGTCATCTCGTGTAGAATTGTTACTAAGACACATCTCTCAACTCACAATTCATCTCACCAAAAGTAATGAGATTAAATTATTTTACCAGAAAATGGTAATTCCAATGAGATCAGGGACGGATATAGGTATTTTAGAGTGGGTGTTCGTAGCCTATATAATTTTTTGAGTCAAAACACTTAATATATTTAAATAAAAATTTAAATATTAATTTTTACATTAATGTTTATATACATATATAAAATTTATTATTTGTTTTAAAAAATAACTATTCGACCGAATGAGTATGAACCACGATAGACGCGCCTCACTCCATGAGATGTCCAATATAAAGAAACAAGGAACATATAGCCATTGACTCGGGTCAATTCTTCTATGGCGTCTAACACGACGATCATAATTCATACGTACACAATAATCATAAAATAAGTGTCAAAGTTAATATTATACAAATCACCAAAAATTGAAATTACAATCCATATATTTTTCCTATTATAATGATGTCATGTATATTTGGAACATATAGTTGTATTGACATATTTAACATCTCAAAATGTAGTCCACTGGGTTAATTAAATTCAATATATATTATTTTTCAATATTACTTACAATTTGTAGATGAAATATCAAGAAGCAAAACACTATTTATTTTTTATTTCCCATTGGGCTTCAATAGTTGTTTTTGATTGGGTTGTTGATTTTATTTAATTTATTATTTGTATAAAAACACTATATTTGTAATTAGGTAAATGAGGAACCAGTAGGAAGTGATACCTATTTGGAGTCATTTTCATTGTGGTATTTATTCTTATCTACTACTCAGTAGATATTAAGCGAAAGGGCATCTCATTTACATGTCGGCTATACATAAATTGGTTTTTAAAATTAAAAAAAAGTGAAGTTTATAGCTTAGAAAGATACTCCTCCATCTATTTTAATCAACAATTTATTAATTTGAATGTGAAGCATTGACAATGATTGAAAATGTAGTTTAATTAAATGTAGATGATATTGAGATATCTTCAAAATAAAACGTATTAAAGTATATATCGAAACTAATATCATGTTATATATATCAAAAAGTATTATAATGTATTAGTATTAAAAAACGTAAGATATTATAAATACTTTCGAGATAGATAAATTTTTATAATGAAATATTTTAATTTGTAAATACGTCTATCTAGTTATTTATTATGCTTAATTTTTACTTCACACGATTTATCTTTTTTATGTACTCTACTTTTCAGTATAGAGATGTGTGGAGATTGTTAGTAAATATTTATATAAAAAATACGAATAATCATAGTTGGATGTATTATCACCCAACCGAATTGTTTTGTTATTTTGACAAACTATATAAAATCTCCTTAATAGATTAACCACACGAATTCGATGCATCTTTATTGGCACACATGTAGTAATAATATTAGAGAGTAAGGAGTATTTATTATTGCAATTTAACTATATGTGGTTCTTCGACTTGTTTTAACGTATGATATTATTGTGTTCAATTTATTACTGATCTATCTAGCTAGTAAAGAGTATGAATATTACTAACGAGTTGGTTGGTTGAGTTCATCTATATCCATTAGTATGGTGTAATATAATAAAGTCATTTAAGAGATGATGGTAAAGTCCATGAATTAATATATAACAAATAATGGGTATTTATCATTGTTGAGGATGCTACCATTACTACTCGAACTAAATTTAAGAAAAATGCTACTCTATAGTAATGTGGAAGGTATGTAGTAACATCACACATACATCAACTTGATGAGATGAGGGTTATGTTTTTTTTTTTTTTTTGTTAATTAGCGATTAATTGAGTATCGAACCCAGGACTTTCTAGCTAGTCACTGGCAAGAGCCTTTTTCACTAGTCCATTCGATCAACTCTAGATGAAGGTTATGTTGTTAATTAAGGTCAATTTAAGGAGATAATTGTTTAAATGGTCCCAACAAATAGATGTCATTAACAATTTGATCCTCGTAAACGGCAATGATACAGACACATGATTAATGATCCTTGTAAATGTGTATCGTGTGGGCAAATAGTCCTTAACTAGATTAGGACATCCGTTAATTATTAACATCAAAAGAAAATTTAAGTCTTTTTTTGGGATCATTTGAGCCATGGTACTCGCAGACGGGGAAATCTGCACACCTGATACACATTTATTTAGAGTTTTTGCGATCATTGAAAAGCCTAAAAGTAAAAGTTTGTGTCCGGGTTTTGTTATATTAAAATTGTAAAAAGAAACCCAAAAATATAATCAGTTGAATTGGGTTATACGTGAGGAGGAGTGTTAAAATACACATATCACATCAGAAGTCAATGTACTCTTTGGTCAATATATAAGATTTCGGGTTAGCCCTTCTATTGTCAATTGAGGAGTATAATTATGGATTTCAATTGTGATCAAGGGAGTCGAGGATGTGTTTTAGGTGGTCTTCATTGTGTTGCTGGCTGAGTCCATTACAGCTTGCGAAACCTACCTTAATTATTTGTCTTCCTTATCCCTTCACCCTCTTCATGTCTATAATAAAATACTTCGTTGTATTATGTACTTGTCTTAAATATTATTGCTTGTAGCCGACTATCTATTATTACCAATTTTAGCTTATGGAAAATGATATTATTACCTTACAAGTAATTTGGAAATAATCTACACATAACTAAATTCTTTAGGAGTTGTCTATTTTCATATAAATTATAAAAATACTCAACTGATCTACTACTTAGGCTTGTGGAGAACATTTTACCGGATATGCAATTATATATCACATCCTCAAAAATTGTAGTTGGACTAATTAGGTCAATATGTATTATACACTTGTAATTGTATTATGTATATGATGTAAATTTAAAATATAGTATGAATATGAGTGGTAATGAGAATTTAATACTTTTTCCAAAAGAAAAAAGATGTAATAAAATTGTGATTGTCAAAGTTAAAAAAGAAAATTAGAAGAATTTTACTAATTTCAAATTTTTCTACATAACTTGATATAATTACTTATGTTTCCTTCTATCTCATGTATCGATTAGCTACTTCATCACAATATGATTATAACATTCACAGCTCTATGTGTACAACAGATATCGATCACTGCCGAAATCGTACACCGAGAAAAGACTTGACTTAGTGAGTTAATGATGAAGTCATATAATGACTGAGAAAGATGATCATATCGGACAATAATCATTTATCATTTATTTATGTATTGTGAATTTGAAAAACGTTACAATATCAACAAAATAAATAAATAAATAAATTAAATGGGACATAGTCTAACTTTTGGCACCTATATAAAAAGCATCATCACTACACAAACTATCAAAACACAAAGGAAATTTCTTGTTGATGATCCTCTCTATGATCTCTTTTTCAAAACTTACCATTTCTTATTATCAATTCGATTTTCCATTTGATTTTCCTTCCTTTCTTCAACCCCCTCCCCCTTATATAAACAACTAGCGAACCAACCAATCAATTTTCTCATTGTATACAAACTTCTCCATTTTCTTGAAAACTGCTGAAAAAAATTGTTTGTTGAGAAAAAAATGGGCATGAACATATTCGATAACGTGAAATATGAAAAGGAAAAAGCCATGGAGAGGTTTAACAAGTTCCAAAGAATGAAGAAGATGATGAAAGTTTTCGAAATTGTTTTTGTTTTAGCTCTGCTTTCTTGGTCTACTAAGAAGATTCCATCAGTTGTTAGATTTTCGAGTATGGTTTTTGAGGATTTTGCTTCTTGTCTGAATCCTCACTTTGTTTTCTTGATTGGAAATTCGATCATTCTTGCTCTGTTTTTTCTGTGTAAGCAACATGGTCCTGGAAATTCCTCAGGGGATATGGATATTAATCATATTAGTGTCTATCATGAGTATTCAAGCAGTGGTGAGGCGTCGACGTTGACTTCTGAAGTGTCGTTGACTTCATCAGGAGGGGGGAGTGAGGTTGTTGAGCAGAAGGAGGAGGAGGAGGAGGGGGAGAATAAAGGGGTGGTGGAGAGTGTGCAATGTGAGGAGGTGGAGGAGGCGATAGCGGCGGCAGAACATGAGATAAGGAGGTTTCAGAGGACTTTGTCTGAGAAATTGAAAAGGGATATAGGGGTGAGGCAGCAGGGGAAGGAGCTCCGACGATCGGAGACGGTAAATGGCCGCGGCGGTGGCGGCGGTCGTGGTGAAGGGGTGGTGGTGAAGCCATTGATGAAGACAGTTGAACATCTTAGTAATGAGGAGTTTAAATTAGCTATTGATGATTTCATTGATAAGCATAGGGTATTTTCTAAGGCACCAGTACAGTTTAGATATAATAAGTAAAAAGAAAAAGATTTTTACCCAAACTTTAAACATTGCTGAATTTCAATTTCAGTAATTTAATTTCATGGTGTTTAAATATAGTGGACTATTGTAGCTTAATTCTATCTTTGCATGAATTAAATGTAATATCTTGTCACTTTCACAAATTTAATTGCCCTATTATAGATGTGGTAGATATTTGAATGATTTGTTATCAAATTTGAACTTGTTAGAATTGTATGATTAAATCTTTATCTCTAAAATTTATGTTATTTGTTTGCATCTGTCGTGCTATGTGCTTAGTTTTGATGAAAATCAACCAATATTTTATTCATAAAATGTAAAATCGTCATATTAACGGTTATTATGCATCTTTATCATGAACTATACGGAAATTACGTAAAGAGACGAGACTGGTGAGTGCTTGCACTATAGTTCTTAATTAATTTTTTTACATAATGAGTAAATTCACCAACATCCACTCCCCAAGCCTCCACCACCAACGAAGTCTTGCCGTACATAAAACAGAATATTAGGAGGGGTCGAAAGATTAACTTTAAAGCTACTCCATGTGATTATTATGGCTCAATGAATAAAACATAGTAGTAAGATTGTCTCCCAATAAATATAATGTCAATGATGATTAAATGATTGATAAATGGTACATCTACATGAGAATTAGTAATCTTTTCCAGTTCACCATGCAAGAGGCAGGAACACTTGATTGTATATTTGTATTAATTCGATTTATGGTACTATTATTTCTCGTGATAGATATGTTTTTAAGTCTAAATTTTTCAGATAGAGGTTACGCTCATGTTAAGCATCTCGCTTGAATAGCCCATCGTTTAACAGAGGAAATAGATTCGGGATGTACCTCTAGCGATTCGGTACGTCACTTCAAGAATGTCCATACTCTGGATAACTACCCACAAGTATGTCATCCCTTGAACAAATGCAGAATTAATCGTGCATCTGCATTGAATCGAACCCACACACTAGCTAAGATGATTTATTTGGACATTTACTGTTTATAAGAACCTAAAAATTATTCATTCTTTTATAAAGCGGTAAATTGTGTGCTCACCTCATCAAGAAACTGTATTTACAAGTTTGATTTTTAATTATTTTAATATAAGATTTATTCTTTAGAGGAGTCAAACTCAAGCTGCGTGAAGAGGTAAAATTATAAATAATTGACACTCTAATCTTTTACCCGTTGAGTTATGTTCCAAATCTTAAAAAATTATCCATATAATGCATTTTTTTAACTGAACTTATTCTTTTAACTAAGGGGCATTATTTTCGAAAAGACAAGCCTTGAAAAGAGCCTAGTAGTTGAGAGGCTCCTATCTTTCTTGTTGGAGCATTCTTTCACTCAAGAATGAGATTCAAACAATTTTGATTAATTTTTGAATTTGAACTTCTATATTGATAGTTCACTTGGCTCGTCAAGTTCTATCGAGCTCTATTATCAACTCCTTGTTCCCAAGAAGTTCGAGTCTCTACTGTGTTTTGTACATATAACTAACTCATGCAAATATACTCCATTGCACACACAACACAATTCGAAATGCATTTCACAATTTCACCAACATTTTTTAGATAGTTACAAGCTTATTATTATTCACAGTTTCGATAGAGTTTCAATACTTATCGTAAAAGCTTCACTTGCAGATCATCATAGACTGGAAACCAAACACTTTCAAGAATTCTAAGCACCAATAAAAAAAAGGTAAATTCGGATTAAGAATATACCGTTAAATGCAAATATGGTCTAAATCTGTATTTTGTTTCAAAAGTTTACACGAATCATTTATTTAGTTTTATTTACACTCAGTCATTTATATTTTTAGTGTAAGTTCCTATATGCTATAACTACTTGTTAATTGAAGATTTCTAACAATTTGACCCACATCATACATATGGTGTCCCTTAATTTCTACCCAACATAAAGCAAAAGATTGAAATGAGCACTTTTATGGTAGTAGGAGCAACAACAACAACAAAATATTGATTTAAGGGAGGGTGTGAGTGCTTCTTCAATTATAGTTTAATGAGTAGTAACATTATATTATGATCAATTGTACCAAAAGCATAACAACAATCCAGCATCTAACCCCTTATCCACTTATGTCAAAGTTTTGCAACAAAATTACCAAATAATATCTTTGTTTATTGCAACAACAACCACTAGTAGCACTAATTTATTTGCTTCCAACTTTACATTTTTTGTTGCTTTTCAAAATATGGAGCCCTATTACCAACTAACTATTCTGTCCTTCAAGCAAGCATCTCCACCATTATTATAATGTATACTATTATCTCCAACTTAAAAAATAATTATTTTCTTAATTTTGTTGAAATTGAACTTTGACCATCAATTACTAATTATTACTTACTTTAAAAAATATATAGTTGGGTTCATCTTTTAAAGAGCTTTCATAATATTAATATTATAAATAAGAGTAACTAAATGTCAAATATTTATCTCAATATGTAATAAAGATAACTATTTTGAATTGCTGAAAATATTATCTATAAATATATATATTTTGTACTTATATACATATTCCAATATGTATGAGAACCATACATTTTCCATCGCATGTACCATAGCTTATATTAATATTAAGATAGATTCGCATGAATTGGGTACACGAATATAATAATATATAGGTCAATCATATACCATCAAATTAAACTAAATAAAAGACGTTGACTCTTACGTACGATATATATGATAGGAATACACTTTTAATGCATTTTAAGATTCTTAATAATGTCTTATCGGTTTAATTTTCGTTGAAGATAATTATCTCACATTTTCATTCTAATTGTCTATTATTAGTTAATAATTTGTATACTCATTATTTGTGATACTATTATATTCATACTGTCTGTTAATTAATAATTTTTGTACTCATTATATACTCCATACTGTATTATATTCATCGCCTCATTACTAATTTATAATAATAAAAAATAAATTCTTAATTTTCAGATGAGCAAAGAACTCTACTCACTCACCTAATAATAATTGGAACAAATTAAATGTGGAATTGTTCATTGTAACTTGAAAGGGATAGGCTTGTATAGTTGTATGTGCATGTGTAGAAAACAACTATGTATAATAATTCGTTGTACTGTATGTATCATTATTTTAGATGACCAAGTCATGATCAAATAAAAAATTAAAGTCGTTTAATTATCGGAACATAAATTTCATTAATAAAAAGTCTCATTCAGACCCCTACCGACAAGACCTTGCTAAAGCTATATTTATTTAACTACATTAATGATGATTGAAATTTCTAAAAAGAAGTTTGATTTAATTTCGCTTCCAGTTTTTAATTAATTATTAAGAAGGCTATCTTCTAATAAGTGGCCGTGTACTAATTAATTTCATTCACCGGAATATATGTAATTCCTCCAAACCTTTCATCATTATTAGATTAATATATTTTTAAATTTCATGCATATGGTTATTAAATAATGAAGACTAAGTTTTTCCTACAAATAATGGTTATGTATTAAATATATGGTTTAAAAAAAAAAATCAAATTATGCATTTGTTAAGATTCTTCAAGCATCTTTGATGTACTTAATTAGTTTATATATA
Organism: Echium plantagineum; assembly: GCA_003412495.2. NCBI lineage: Eukaryota > Viridiplantae > Streptophyta > Magnoliopsida > Boraginales > Boraginaceae > Echium > Echium plantagineum. Next base: position 31,979,771 of record CM016567.1, read on the forward strand.
TATATATAAATCAACAATAAAAGTATGAATATAATGGTATTATAAATTACGATTACAAGAATTTATAACTAATACATAGGCAAAATTAGGATAAAAATAAAGAGGGGTCAACTTTAAAAATATAATAGGGGGTTCAAAATTGGAAAAAACAGTGAAAGTATCAAAAAGAAAATGGAAATGAAAGAGTATTGAGTTGGGTTTTTTGAGCGGGTGTGGGGTATCCAATCCATTAGCAACACCAATTTTATATTGGTCACTGAAAATAATTTTATATATACAAAAATGAGCTGGTAATAGTCTAATAGAGCACTCATTAAAACTGGCTGGTTTGCTCGCTCGTTTTGACTTTCGAACCGGTTACGATCCGGTTAAATGGATCGTAATTCGTTTCCACTCGCTCAGTAATCGTTCGGTAAAACCGTTTATAAATTGGTTTTATTAAAATATAGTTAAATTTAACGATTCGTTAGTAATTCGTTGCAAATCGCTCGTTAATCGTTCGTTCGCTCGCTCATTAACCGTTCGTTAAAATGGTTTATGATACTCATTTTTATTTAAAAAATTATACAATACCAAACTATCCAATGTGCGAGTACAAAACAGATTATGATTGAAACGATTAGCGAACTGAGCGAACGATTTTTCTTTCAAACCGATTTCGAAATTATGCGAATCGATTAACGGTTCGGTTTTTTCGAATTAATTTCGAACCGGATTTATTAACGGTCCGATTTACGAGTGTTACCGACTTACCGGTTTGTCTACCAGTCCCAACCGGTTTGGTAAAAAATTGGCTCGGACCGGCTCGTTAACAGCTCTACATGAATTTATCTGATAAGCTATTAAGTTAAAAAGTTTATGCAAATAGCATTCAATAAGGATAAGAACCGGTAACAACCCGAGTTTTCTGAGTCGGGTAACAAACTGATTTCAGATTGCATCCATCAGCAAGAATCGGTCCATTTCTCATGATACAATCAGGCCCAACATATGTTTCATAAAAGGGCTAAGTCATGTTAGCTGTGAATGAGTATGACCTTTCATAAACCAGTCGAAATATGCTACAATAATGAGATCGATATCAATATCAGTACCTCAATTTGTGAACCTATGCATTTCACCCCAAAATGACAAATTACTAAATTACTACTCCTATACAACTTGTCTTAACAGATTGATAAGTTGACATGTATCATTGCAACAAAACTTAGACAATGATACATAATCAGATAGGCCAAAAATTGAATTAACATATCATCATTAATATGCAATTTATGCATCTATCCTAATTCCATAAGATTTTGTTATATGTCCATTTATGGAAATACACTCATTTGATATATGTTACATTATACGTAACCGTCTCTATTACATTATATTAATATTATTACATGTGCTTTATTTTAATTTAAAACCATAAAATAACGTATTAATGTTCAAATTTAAGTGTTTGATATTTCAAAGATACAATAACAACAATATTAGAAACTTGTAAATTGATTGATTTTTTAATTCACTCAAATTGTCTTTTAAATTGTCCAGGTTTGTTTTACATATTTATTGAAAGATGACAAAAACCAAACATGATATTTTAAAGATTAGAACAGAAATTTGGACTTTTTGTTATGAGATTCATGTGAACAATATATAATGTACCTTCAACATCACGAGGACATGTAATAATTCTTAATATTTTTAATATAATAGACTTAGTATTTACATCATTCTAATCACATGAACAATTAAATTCTACTACGGAGTACTAAATAATTTAGAGCTAAATATCGTTTAGGTATGAGATAGGTGATCAAACATTTACACTTGTCTTGCATTAATCCAAATGATACACATAGTGATAAACGTTGTATATTCGTTTTTATTTAACGTTAAAATCAAGAATGAATGTATAATATTTATCAAATTTCATAATATATGTGACATATTCAAACATTAGTATACAACAACATAATTATTAAATCAAACCACTCTAAAAATTTAATCGACTAACAACAACATAATTACTAAATCAAACAACTCTAAAAACTTAATCGACTAACTATTTGGATCAAATCGATAATTAATTAGAACAAATTAATTAAAGAAGTCAGCAAAGATTCAATTAACAGTACTAGTGGTAGTAGGTTGGACAAGTATTAAGGTAGGACACAGAGTATGTACTTCTATATCTGTCAACTCTGCTGGAATCCCAAGAAACTCTTTTACCCTTTTTGGCATTCTCTCATTCTCTAGCTAATTTCCTCATTCTTCATTTCCCATTACAAAAAATCCAGGTATTGTAATTATATCATTATGATTATTATTGTTCTTGTTCAATTGGTTTTTTCTAAAAGTTGTTTTCTATGTTTTTTCATGCTTAATAGTATTAATTTATGAAAAATGTGATGAGTTTGATGGAAATGGAGCAGGAAGATGAAGGTGGTATTGCAAGCAGAAGATGCAAGTGAATGGTCATACAGAGGAGAAGGAGCAGTCAATCTTGTGCTATCTTACTCTGGGAATTCTCCTGATTTTGTATTTTTCTCATTCTTTTTCGCAAACTTGTTTTTTTTTTTAATTTTATTTTATAAATTGGATTTGAAGTTCAATGGAAAGGATGACCCCACATATGACTGATTGAAGACGTCGTATTACATATTCGATCTTAAACCGACACATGACTGATCGAAGACGTCGTATTACAATCTTAAACTAGTGGGATAAGGGTTGTTTTGGTTTGGTCGATTTTGTAAACTGGGTTTGAAAAGTAAAAGTTACTCTTTTTAAGTTTCTTTATGCATTGCTATATTCATTTGGTATTTGCTTAAAGTTCAGATTTTTACTTGTTTGTGATGCATAAGAAACATTTAAGTTGAAGTATTTGCAAAAAGTTCAGATTTTTACTTGTTTATGATGCATAAAGAATCAAGAATCTGTTAAGGAAATTATTTGTTTAGTTAACATATTTTTTCTACATATAAGTATTTCATAAAGGTCAGATTTTTACTTAAAGTGGATTCAGATCATGGTTTATGGGTAAACCATTTATGTCATCAAAATTGGCTTTGAGCTGTTTTATATAATACTATATTAGGTTGAATTTTTTAGTTCTTTTGGTTGGTGGGTTTTGTCTTTTGTGATTAATTACCTTTGAAAATAGAGTTCAAACTCAAAACCAATTAGGATTAGTTTAAAGTAAAATTGGATTGTGAAAAGGCATGTATCTGAGATATAAGAATAATTTACATGAGATTCTCTGAGATAGGTTATGTATTATGACATCAGTTTTTTGATACCATTGTGGAATAAAGTCCCAAGTTTAAAAGCACTGTTTCTGATAATATGTATCTCGAATATTTCTAGTTAGTCCAAACAAATTAGTCGATTCAATTAATGTTGATCGAGCATAGAATATCTGAACATGTTGGATATAAAGTATATTGAAGAAAAACTGAGTTATATTATTGGTTTAACAAAGTAATGGGTTAGGTAGCATCCATTTTGATTTTTTCTTAATGTGGTCCATATAGATTGGAAAAGTATTACGGATACCGAAAGTCTCCAGGAATCAAACTGACCATGAGAATGGTCATTCTAGTCTTACAAAATTCGAATGTATCCTCTGGAGAGATTCTCAAGAGCTGGTATTGGCTCCTACAAGAGAAGTTGCAGAGAGACTATATGTGAAGCATGTCATGTGTCCATTATTAGGTCCTAAACACATTGATGCTGGGGTAAGTTTTTGCTTATTTTAATACCTTGGTTAACATTTTTTTATTGATCCGTTTCCATGTCTCCATTTGTCCTTCTAGTATTATATGTAGTTGAAAAGTTAACATCGTCTCTTGTTAATATGTCATCCGAGTTTCTATATTTTGATCAGTTGTTATTCCAACTTTTCAGGTTCCTGTTTATGTTTCCAGAAAATTCTTGGAGGCAGTTGAAAGAAATGTTTCATGCGAGCGACCTTCTTGGCGAGTTGATGCTGCCAAGGTCAATGCCCTTTGTGATTCTGTGATTTTGATGTCTGATCATTCAGTTTTCCCTCGTCGTAAGTGCTATCTCTTCTATTTAAATTTATAATCCAATAAGTGAATCTCTTCTTGCGTTAGATTTTTTGTAACTAAGTTCATAGAAAGAAAAAGTTATAATTGTGTTGGGCTAAACCATGACTATTTCATAACCTCAGAGGGATATTGTACTGCGGGTCAAATTAATTTTCGACAGTCGTTCCCAAGTCCATCCCGTTTTCAAGTACGCGATCATTTAGAGTAAGATCATAATAGGTGACAAAATGCACCTGGACTAATAGAATCACAAGGTATCCCTTTGCAAAGGAGTTGCTGAAAGATAGATTGTTTTCGGTTCAGAAGTATCACTTGCATTTGCTGCTTAGTGATTGTTCTCATCCTAGTTCTAAGGAAACTAAAGAACCAATTTGTTTTGAACGTATCTTGAAGTTGTTGAACTTGCTTTTTCAAATTATAAATAAATACACTACTATAATCAGACGATTATAAAGTCAAGCAATTGAGGTTTCACAGAACTTAGGCTAATTACTATGATGAAAGTCACCTGTTTTCGATTTCCTGCTTCATTATTGTCTCGAACATTTCCTTCAGTTTTGTATTGAGTATTGCTTCTTAAACAATAACAACAATGTGCTTGTATATAATTCGAAGACTGACTAGTTTCTGTGCAGGTATAATTAAAGAGGCATTAAGCATATCTGTAGAGTTAAAGGTGCATGCCACTTTATCTACTTGTATATTTTCTTCTTATTAAATTGGTATCCTGTTCGTCCCTTGAGCTATAGTTTTACCAGTATATTGTCATAGTCCTTTGGAAGACTGGAACCATAATATAATCTTCAATTTCCTTACTTTTTTCTTACACTGCAGCCTAAATGTGGGTTCCTTCCAAATTCGGAGTTTATAGCTAAAGGAAATGCCATAAAGAAGAGTGTAACTCGTTTCCGAATGCATCAGGCTCTGAAACTATGCCAAGGAAAGGTGCTGCTCGAAACATATTCAGTTGCTGACTATTTGAGTGCATGTGGAATATTTTATAAATCTGACATATCTTCATCTATTTCATTGGGTTTTTTCCCCCTTCTATAGTGATGCTAATATCATGCTCTACACCGGCAGAACAATTTTTCATTGTTAGCTAATAGCCTGTTTCCCTTCAATTTTCAGATATCTCAAAAAAGTGAATATAATCCACTAGATTTGTTCTCTGGCTCAAAGAACAGAGTACGAAAAGCTATCAACAACCTTTTCATTACCCCACAGAACAACTTCAGGGTTTTTTTGAATGGTTCTCTTATATTTGGGGGATTGGGTGGAGGTGCGGAGAAAACTAACTTCATGATTGGTGAAGCATTTGAAGAGGCACTCAAGCATGTTATTTTGGCAGAGGATGGCATGCATACCAAGTATTTTCTTGATCTAGTTTCTGATGCAGTTTTCAAATCAGAGTTGCTCGATCAGCTTCTTGAAGTCCAAAAACTTGATGCTGTCGACATAGAGGGGGCAATCCATGCTTACTATAACATTATCGGTCAGCCTTGTGTGGTGTGTAAAGACATGAGCGAAAGTGAACTTGCAAAAAGATGCAGCATGCTGCATTCAATCCCTTTGGACGAGAGTTTGAAGATTGTAAGGGATTATCTCATATCTGCTACTGCGAAGGACTTGAGTATGATAATTAGTTTTAGACCCAGGGAAAATGGTGATCCAGAGTCTCCATATGAAGTTGTCTTCTTACAACCAACTGGACAAAGTTTTGATTTCAAGGTAAATTACTTTTAGTAATATATCAGTGATTAGTCTTCACAGCAGAAGGAATCGAGTATTCCTATTGACTTTCATTTTTGAAAACATGCATTATCAAATTAGGCACTTGTTTATCGTAATAGCATATCTCAATACTCATGCAGTTTTCCCTTCGATATTTTATACTTCATCCGCTTCTATTTGAATGCACTACTCTCTCTCTTCATAAAAAAAACTATTTTCCACATTTTAATCTTTCGATTATGTGTAATATTTCAAATTTGCTAACTTCTACTAATTTAGCCATGTTATGCCCTTAATACTGTTATTTAACTTTAAAAGAATGATGTATAGAACATTTATACTGTTGACCACTTTATCTTTGTTTTTGTGTAAAGTCAAGGTAGGTTATCGAGTCATTCAAATAAAACCGGAGGAAGTATATACTTGGATAACATGCAAGCTCATCATTCTTCAATACAACTATACTAAGCCCTTCTCACATATGTGTGTTAATCATTCACACATTCTTTGACCATCTTTATTCCTTATAATTTAAACTTGACATTCTTTCTTCATTTCGTAAATATCACATTAGCAATTTTATTTTCGTTTGTTGCTGCTTGAAGCATATGCCAACTGAAGTTTTACTTTATCCAGGCATCTTTCATTGACCTGGACATGAAACCTTTAGAAAAAATGGAATATTATTACAAACTAGACCAGCAGATAGTCAGCTGTTATGCACAAACTCTAAAAGCAGACCAATTTCAAGATGTTGCAATGATCAAAGGAATTTCACGTTGATGCTGATGGTACTCAACAAAACTAAGCTTATCTTCACATTTATGTCCTTCAACAGCCACAGCCTCCCTGTTATCGCAGCGGTAAGGCTGTGAACTACCCCCTCTCCCACCCCTTACCCCGCCTAGGCGGGAGCCTCTTCAGAGACGTTGGGGCATGTTGATGTATGTGTTGTCTACCTTAGTCTTGTCTTTCAATTAAACTGAAAAGTTGTGTTCTGTTGTCTGTAAGTGTACTGGATGATCCATATGATGTTTATTTGCTGAAATTTTGTGAAGGGGTTATCTTTATTTCTGTCTCACCTTCAATGCAATAACCACTTACTATACAAGTGTTCATATGCCTTAGAAGCTTGCTTTGACGTTTAATATGATTCTTGTCAAACTGGTTGTTTTACTGCTCTTAACTGCAAAAAATGGTTAGTTTCAGATTCGTGATAATAGAGAGAATTAAAATTTATATAGATGCACAAAAAATGTATCTAACCATCTTATGTGCATGCCTCATGATACCCCATGAGCTATAATTTATACTGCTCTGCCTAAAGCCAATGGAATCTGGTTGAAAGCATTGCATTTCCCTTGTACACTCGCACGTCCGTCAGCTGTTGTATTTCTTGCTCTTCTTAAAAGAGTTATAACCTTCTGTGTGTTGTAAAATTTCTTACTATGTGTACTATGTTGTACCATTACTCCAGAAAGGAAGCTTGTTTGAATAAGTTAGAAAACCTATGTTCAACATAGTAAACTTAAAAATACAGATGAATCAAAAAATCTCATCCTATTAGTAGCTGTAAGTTTTATTTTCTTTTTTGGCCTTTCCTGGTCCGTAAAAGTTGAAATCACGAGAGTAGATTTCAGTAATCAGCATGAACTTGAATAACCCACATAAAGTAGATATCTCTTTAAGTTTTTCAATTGTTGGGAACAAAAACTCCTTCATCTGCAGTAGCATCCATACTCCTGAAGAACCTAGTCGTGCGTACACATAAACTGCCAACCTTCTGTTGAATTCGGAAGTTCTCCTAAATCTTGTTTGCCTGTATTATTATTTGAGAATACACATCTTAGTTCCATTTAAGGGTTTGTTCCTTGTGATTTTGACATTATCAACAACATTGTTACTTCAATTACATATTCAGTAAGCTTTCCCTTGGAGTCCTACTGAATTTACATTTATGAGTTCCTGCAAATACATTCTGAAAAGCCGGCTCTTTGTGATCTCATTGCAATTAGATGTTTTTAGCCTAATAACAGTATTTGAGCGTATGACGCATGGAAAGTGATCGATAATGTTCAATTTTCATTAACTTTTAGCTGCAGTGTGATGAATCACATTGCCAATTTCTCTCTGTGTTTATCCATGCATGCAAATGTCACCATTGTGGGACCCACATGCACATCATGTGAGGCCTTTTGCTGGTGTGTGTTGGATTGGATAACATACTTGTGTAAACAATGGATTAACTTTTGCGAGTACATCATATTTTGCTCTATAGGACTAATATGATTTCAGGGTGGTTCTTAATAAGAAGGCGTGAAAGTATCTTGCACTTGTTCTCCTACTACTATCTAACGTTTGATTGTTTAAAATTCAGGCCAGATCGTAAATGATTTGCTTTTATGATGGTCACTGGTGTCGTTCGAAGTTGTATGTAGGTGTATCCATGAAGAAGCCGATGGTTTGTGAGTGTACTCTCGTGTTTTCTCACAGACCCTGCACTTAAGGTAGATTAACATAAAGGTAAAAGTGCAGTATCTTTTTACTGGCAATTTCCCTCTTCAGCTGAAGGAGACACTCCAGTTACTATTGTTACAGACCTGTAGCTTAAAACAACAAGAGTATGCCCTCTATGTGTTAACGGATGCCCTCTTGCCTGCATGTAAATATGTATACTACCATGAATTCCTTTTTGTCTGTGTATCTTTGTGGTTTCTCCGGCCCACTGCTTCACCATTTTCGTTGCAATAGAAAATTAGTATGCAGGTGGTATATAACTAAAGAACCAAGTACCATGGAATGAAATCAATAGGTAGGTCGTGTGTAACTATGAAACTAGTTACCATGCATAGATCTAATGGTAGCACAGAAGAACAAGTGACACTGTGGCCTTGAACCCCGAAGGGGACCTAGAAAGATAAAGCTCGATTGTTAACAGAAAACAGGTTAAGGCGCCGTGACCTTGGACCCTGAAGGGGACTTGGAAAGATAAATCTCGAGTATGACATTCTAATTAGATTTGCACAAGGGAATTTTCTTAACCTGTGATATTATTGCAAACTCATAGGATATGCCATGTGACTGATCACAACCACTCTACCACTGTGTAGGAAAGTGCAGTCTGAAGAAAAAAACAAAAATTGAACATTCATTTGATTTTTGTTGTTTTTGTCCACTGGAGAAGCCATATGTAGCCATGTTTACTGCACTTGAAATGCCATTGTTTGTATTCTCAGGCTAACAGGAATCTTTTCAGACTTTTGATGTTGCATAATATGCTCGTTTCAGTTCGATAATTAAGTTCTACTGAGTGATATTTTTCTGGGTATTTTGCAGCTGAAGGTTGTCACTGGATCTTTGCACAAGCGCATCAATGGTGAGTTGGTGACAACTGATAAAGTAAATATCACCATCTAGAAATATTTAGCTCAGTTTCTGAAGGTTGCCACTTTGTGACAAACCTCGAGACGAGTCCTTGTATTCCAGTTGAGTCGAACTGCAATATTACCGCACGCTACTAATGATGGGTGATTGTTGTATCTAATTATGAAAAGTGTATTCTGATTTGATGGGAGATCACCAACCCCATTATCCGATAATATTTACATTTCTATTGGAGTTGCCCAAGATATTATCACTCTCATTAGGTTCCTTAATAATCTTAGCACAAGGCCTCGCCTCTCAACGGGACGACCCTCTCTGGCACTGAAATTACAGAGGGGAAGATGAACGGGGAGAAAGCGCAGTTGCGCCACTAGATATGGTATATCGTGCATGCACATTGTGCAGTTGAGTGCATTTGGGGTATGGAAAAACATTGAATCTGTTGTTCAAGATTTCATGGCTCTGGTGAAATTGACTTATGCCTGTGTTGTTTTTTGATGCAATCTGAAAATTAATCAGCACAGTAGTAACATGACAAAAGCAATGGGACAAAATACTTCTAATGAAATGCGAAAATTATTATTTTAAGGAGTTAATTTAATTTGCATTTTTTTGACCTATCAAAAAAAATTTGCATTTTTTTACAAAGTACTATTGCAATAATAATATTGAACGTGTCCACCATGTGCTTGTTTGTTTCGTGTGTTTTTTTATTTTTCAAACCAACACATTCAACGTATGAAATTATCATTCGACATACTAACTAACACATAGAATTATTATTCGACTATCAAACCAACTTATGTAATGCCACTTGACTTGCCAAACCAACACATGTTTCATGTGTTCGGTCGGAATAAAACAGTCGATTCTCAAAGCATAAATCAAGATGTACTAGTAAGTTATGTAACCTTTGACATAGTTCTTTGACTGTTTGTACGTAATACAATAAATTATCCAAAAATAGCAAAATCCTAAAATAAAACATGTAATCTTAATTATGGTATACGTTGAAAAGTGATGCATTTACTTGCACGTTAAAAATAAAAATACACTAAAGAGTAAATATTAAAGTGCACTTATACTAATCCCACAAGCATGGTTTTGCTGGTTAGTGAAAATTGAGAAGTTGGGTAATGAATTTATTTATTTATTTTTTGTAACCTTTTTTGAATATAAGAGTCGGGTAGTTCAATTTTTGTATGTAAATTATCAATTGATAAAAATTAGAAATTATCATGTAATATTTTGAATCTTAAACATTATATACACCGATACATGTGAGTATGTGACCACGTCGACGTCCCATTCGATAATAAGGTAACAGGCTCATTCGTGGGCCTATTTTGGACTGGGAACTGATTAACGGGCCAAGATCTTGGGCTGTCCTCCAGCCCTACTCGTTTACCGCGTATTTATATTATTTTGTTTTTATCTGTATTTGAAGAAAGAACCCTAAAACTAACCCTCAAGCTCACTCTTTTTTCTGCAAAAATTGTTTATTCTCATTAAAAAAAACTCGAAAAATGGGGAAGAAGAAGTTTTTCGACAAGAAGAAGTCAGCAACTTTCCAATTGATGGCTCGTGATTCGTCCGACCCGATTTTAGAAGCCGAACCATCTGCTGACCGGGTTTTCGTTCGGGTCGATACTAACCCGTATACTCTGCCCACACTCGGTGACGATGAAGAAGACGACGACGAGTCGAATACAAATTTATCGATCGAGGGATATGGATACGGAGGCGTTGGGGGTACAAGCTCCAAAGCACCACTACCGGACCATGTTCGGAGGGAGATTTTGGAGCTAGGGTTTCCCGATGATGGGTACAATTACTTGTTGCATCTGAGGGAGATTAAGAACACTGGTGCTGGTTCTGCTTATTATGAGAACCCTAAGGCGACGCTTGATGACCTGACTCATGATGTCAAGGTAAAGGATTAGATAATGCTGATTGAAGATGTCGTGTTGGTAGGGTACAATTTAAACGTAAATATTTCTTATTATACGCGTAAAAATTGTAGATAGTTGATATTTAATAAATATAGATTCAAATCTAACAAGATTGCATGTCACTATGTTATTTCTTATCGGTTCTTATCGGCTAATGAGAATTGATGGTCAAAGTTTTGAACTTTGGCCCGAAGAATTGAAATGAGAACTATAATTTGGGAAGTAGGTAGTTGATATTTTTATTGTGGACTGCTGTATGTGTTAGGTTTACTAACTTATGTTGTTTGTTGATTTGCAGGCGTATGATGCTTCAAGATTAAATATTTCGAAGTTGGAAGATGAGCCTACTGAGAAGTCGATATATACGGTGGCAGCAATGACTATTGATGTTAAGATTCAGAGAGTCGTAGACCCGGAGATTGTTGAACTGCTGGATGGTGATAGTGATGTATCCCCTGCTGGTTCTGACTCTGATGATTTAGATGAGGACTTTGTCATCAAGGCAAACCTCCCAGAAGGGTTGGTTGACGAGGACCTTCATGAGGAATTAAATTTGGTGGAGAAGTCGGAGATGGAGGGAATAGAAAGCAAGGTTTTGAATTTATCAGTCTCTGATGGAAAGTCAGCTGATATTGATGAAGAGAATGCCAGAGCGAGGCGACTTTTAGATGAACAGTTTGATATGGTGAGATTACTGTCCGCACATTGTTGTTTTCTGTTCAGGCTGTTGCGTGTATAACTTGTGTCGTACTATGTAGTAGCATTCATTTGTTTGGTCTTGTTAGTCATAATTGATCTGTTTATCTTCCTTTTAAGTTTCCTTCCATATTTGAGGTTGCTCAGCTTTTTAATAATTTTAATCTTCCAGCTTGAGCTTCAAGAATATGGGTCGGATAATGAAGATCAATATGGGTATTATTCAGATGAAGATGAAGATCAAGTTCCCCTAGCCGAGAAGCTCAATCAGGCCTTCAAGGATCGACCCCTGGGCAGCGTTGAAGTTGACGGAGAGTATAAGCTCCCTTCGGATCTCTTGTACATTGGAAAGGTAGAAGGCAAAGAGGGGGAACTACTAGAACCATCTGCTCCTGGTGTTATCCTACGTACTAGAGAATATGGTGAAAAATATGAGAACGAAGACGAAGAAGAGAAAGAGATTATTTATGAAGAGAGTAGCGAAGATGAAGATGTATGGGACTGTGAAACTATAATTACCACATACTCAAATTTTGATAATCACCCTGGGAAAATTGGAGCCCCAGAAGGTAGGAGGAAAAAGAAAGTAACTGAAACCATTCCCTCAGATATAAGCACCCCTCATATAATAGCTCTCAAAGGTAAAGACAAGCTACCTGTAGACTTTTTGCCTCGTGCTAAGAAACAAGTTGTCACAAAAGAGAAGGATGTAATCATTGCAAAGATAGAACAGCCGAAGCGCAGTCAGGAGTCAAAAGAGGAAAAGAAAGAACGAAAGGTATATTTTTTATGAACTATAGTTTCCATACTCAAGGTGTATATCTGATGAACTTTCTGTGATGTGGTGATCTTGTAAACATGATGTCTCTAGTAAATTGGTCCCCGCACCATCAATAGTTTATTGCCGTGTTATTTATGGTTTTATAACTGTTTGTTTCCTTTCTTCAGTAAGTATACTTGACGTACTCCCATATCAACTTTTTCCCTAGTAAAAGGTCATTTGTTTTACCAGAACATTTTTCATTTTGTTATTCTTTAAACAGGCTGCTGTAAAGGAAGAACGAAGAGAGGCTCGCCGTATGAAAAAGGAAATGAAAGAGCTCTATAAATGTGAAGCCCATCGTGCTCAAAAAGTCGCTGCTTTCACTGGTCCATCTGCTATCCATCTTATGTGAGTAGACATATTTCTCTTTCAGTATCCAACTTTCCAGGTTTATCAATGTGAACTACATATTGATAGTTGGTTTTTTTTTCAAACAGGTAATGATATAATATCGTTCTGGATCAGAAGGCAGTTTGTACCAACTTATATTATATGTGGATGCTGCACAATCATGTCCATGTAATCGCTACACCGAGTGATGCTCACCACATGAAGGATCATAAGCACAGTGGCAATATAATAATGCAGTTTTTGGTTACGTTGGCTTTTTGTCCACTTTTAGTTGATATTTTGTTTATCGTGTAATTTGGTTGTTAGGATGTTAGCTTGTCTTGAATCTTAATGTACTTTCGTGGTTCTCTGCATCCTTATTACACACTTGCCAGTTTTGAAGAATATATAATACCTTGCAGAATTCAGAAACCTACATTCTATGATAAATTTAATGTACATCTTGCAGCACCCTTTTTTTAATTCTTCATTCTGGAATATCAGTTTATTATACTAGTATGTATCACCATACAGATAGGGAAGTTGACCTCCAGATATCTGTTTGGTGGTAGAGACCATCTCCTAAACTGGAATTTGAAATTTGTTGGCCGAGTTATGGCAAGCATTAGGGATGGAGTCCGAACGACTCCTCCAAATATCAATTTCTGAGGCAGCATGCGTGTTTGCGCCAGTGTTTCTTGTTGTGGTCCTGCAGGGTTGATGATCACCGATGCTGGTGATTCCGTTGGAGGAAGTGGTAGTTCTCTAGAGAATGCAAGATCACTTGAAAGCTAAGAAGATTATCATCAAGAAGCATCCCTTTGCATGATTGGACAATAATATTGAACCAACTCCCTCCTGATTTTATTCATCACCATGAGACGTCATTGTACTGTGCCGGCCAGTCTCCATAAGCCGACGTCTGAGCAATCGCTCGATTATAATTATCTGTTTCAAAACCCTCCTTCAAGAGTCTCCGAGTGCTTGCGTCGGAACAATCGCTCGATTATAATTATATGTTTCAAAACCCCCTTCAAGAATGTTAAAAAGAAGTCCTCCGAAAATCAATGGAGGCTCTCAAACTCTCCATATTATCCGTCCACTACATCTACCACTACATTATCTATCGTTAATATCGGCCATCATATTGATTTTTGCTCATATTTTTTCTCCAATTTTTCTTTGTGGGGCCCAAATAGGCTCTTTGGCAGCAAAGCAATGGTGCCTCTTGTGTAGGTATTTTTTTGTCTTTATTCTTTAATAACATGCAAAAGGTAATAAAAATTGTGTTCTAGTTTTTGTTCAGGTAGTGTTCCTTTCTTCATTTCTCCATTTGTTAAAATCTTAATTATTTATTTATGGCTTTTGGCATGTATCAATATGTAAAGGTATTGTGGAACTCAATTTCTGATATTAACATGTCACATAAAACATCCTGAAGATTATAAATTTAATTATATATGAACTGATTTTGAAGAAATTTTTTATGATGGGTTGGTGAAACATATAAAATTCTAGACAAATGTAAGTGGCTTATTCGAAAGAAGTATTGTTCTTTCAAAGATCTATCTCGCATCTGGTAGTGCATGTTTCCAATATGCAAGAACTCTGAATCATTCTCTTGAAACGCACCCTCCTCGTCAAAAACGTGACTCATGTTTTTTGTTGATATATTAAGGTACATTGCAAGGCTGAGGATCTTTTGAGGATTTTTCTCAGAAGTCATTATTCAGGTACCAACATAGGAACTATTACCTACAAGATTTCTGGAGTTTCTTGAGAGAGATCACATTTCTAATTTGGTATGTTTCGTTTTGTAGTTTAAATCAAGGGGATTAAAAAGGTGATAACACATCAGGACAAAAAACACATTCACAAATGGTTCCTCTCTTTATCATAAGAAGGATAAAGAGAGGGAACATATGAGGAATTTCCGGGTTATAGATTCTGAGTGTTCATTGGTTCTTCAAGTGCATTTGGAGTAGGAAACAAAACAAGTGGAGATGAGATCCATTTATGAGGAGGATTCAAACCCATTGGAGATTAGTGAGCCTGCAAGCGAAGAGAATTTTCTTGTTTCTGTGAGAGTAAGGCCTTTGAACAGAAGAGAAATTGCCCGTCATGATGTTTCAGATTGGGAATGTGTCAATAACACCACCATCGTCTCTAAAATCCATGATCGTGGAGCGTCTCCTACTGCTTATAGTTTTGGTAAGATTGTAGCAGATAATTTTTGCACTTCGTTATTGGTCAATCCGTAGACAGCCTCCCCTGTGCCCCTGCTATCACAGGGGTTAGGCTGCAGACTATCCAACTTGCTCTTACCATGATTAGGCCAGAGCTTGTTGATGCGGGTGATATGTGTTTCATGATGATATGTCGTATGTGTTTCATGCACTCAACTCCTCATGTTAAGCTCTCGGTTATCAACTAGCTTGCGTATGTTATATTCAGTGTAGTTTTACGTACACATTTATTTGGGTATTCTTCAACTATACACTGATTGATGGTAACCAGAAAATATACATTATGGATTATGGTATCAATATAGGTGACCAAAACCGGCTTAAGGATGATATTTAGGCAACCAATTCAGTCTTCATGTATAATATTTTACTTTATGGTCTCACTGATCAATTTTGCTTTCGACGAAATTGTGTTGTTAGACAGGGTTTTTGGTAGTGATTCCTCTACAAGGCAAGTGTATGAGGAAGGTGCAAAAAAGGTTGCTCTTTCTGTCATCAATGGCATTAATGGTACATATTGACATACACTTGGATTATTCGTTTAGTATATAGATTCAAGTATAGAGTAACTATATCCAAATTTATACTACAGCAAGCATCTTTGCATATGGCCAGACAAGTAGTGGAAAGACCTTTACAATGTCAAGAGTTACTGAATACACAATTGCAGATATATATAACATTGTCACCAAGGTATTTCTAAGGGATGGATCCTCTTTCTCGTATAGTTTTTTCAATCGACTTTGTCATTTTTTTTGACTGTTGATCTTCAATTGTAAATATTAGCATGAAAGTAGAGAATTCGTGTTGAAATTTTCTGCCATGGAGATCTATAATGAATGTGTAAGAGACCTCCTCACCTCTGACAATACTGCACTTCGGCTGCTAGATGACCCCGAGGTGAGTAAGTTGTTGATCATCTTGTAATGTCTTAGTTGAATGAGTTGAAGTAATATTTTATGATTTGTTCTCTAGAGAGGGACTGTTGTTGAGAAACTCACTGAGGTCAAACTGAAGGATTGGGAACACCTGAAAGGGCTTTTATCGTCTTGCCAGGGTACCTCGAATCAGTAATTTATACTATGAGTTGTGTAGTCATAATACCATTGAATGAATGACCTCAGGTTCTATATTCTTGCAGCCCAGAGGCAAGTAGGAGAAACCTCTTTGAACGAAGTGAGCTCTCGATCTCATCAGATCCTGCGTTTGGTATGTCTATCCTACCTTTTCCTTTCCTTGTTATTAAATTATCTTAATAATGTTATTGTCTAGACTAACCACTTATCACTTTCATCCAAACCATGAACATCTGCAGACTGTCGAAAGTTCTGCACGTAAATTTTCTGCTTCTCTTAACGCAGATATGCTGTCAGCTACAGTGGTATGGTAGCATTTCTTCTATCTTCTTTAAACTTTTCCAGATAGTGGATACTCTTGATCTTTTCAGTTCTAGATAAAGTAAATCAATTTAATCATACTTTAAAACAGAATTTTGTTGATCTTGCTGGAAGTGAAAGGGCTTCTCAGACCATGAGTGCCAATACACGACTAAAGGAGGGTTGCCACATTAACCGCAGTTTGCTTACTCTAGGATCTGTCATCCGAAAATTAAGGTTGCCTTCTTTATTTTCTCGCAATCTCTCGGATCATCACTTCAAAACATCAGAAGTTTGAGCATGTTGTATTACCTCGTTACCTTGGATATATATTTGTTTCATGTCATTGTTTGCTCTTTAAAACAGCAAAGGAAGAAACGGACATGTTCAGTATAGAGATTCAAAACTGACTCGTATTCTGCAAAACTCACTTGGGGGAAATGCAAGAACTGCCATAATTTGTACTTTAAGCCCTGCTCATAGTCACTTCGAACAATCAAGAAACACTTTGTTGTTTGCTAGTTGTGCCAAGCAAGTTACTACCTCTGCTCAAGTCAATGTAGTGATGTCAGAAAAGGCGATGGTCAAGCAATTGAGAACCCAGTTAGCAAGATTAGAGAAAGAGCTAAAGCATTTGGGATCACTTTCCTCAAACTCTTCTGATTCCGTATCAGCTTTACAAGCAAAAGAGCGTCTAATTGAAAAGGTACGAAAATCACTACATATGGTTTCTTCTATCCTGTAGTTTGTGTTTCTTTTTAATATTTAGCTCCTTATGTATTCATCAGATGGATAAAGAAATAAGAGAATTGACACAACAGCGTGACCACGCTCATTCTCGTCTCCACAATTTACAACATTCAAGATCAAGTTCATGGGTTTGTAGAACAATCACTCACCTTGTCGAATTGATTGAGCCTTAATATTATATTTATCTGTTATGCAAGATACTCATGATGCTAATCGTCTTTATTTGTTATAGGCTGAGAGTAATTTTTCTGATTTCGATAATGAAAAAGGCAGAGTATGGGAAGATGACTATGCAGCATCCGAGGCATCAGACGTAGGTGAACCTCCTCGATCCGAGAATGCAATAACCAATGCATCGCGGCGCTTGTCAGATAGACATGAAGGAGTTAGTAATTCCAAAAAAAATGAGGAATCTGAGGGTGAGGAGCAATTGCTTTCTATTGAAATGTCACCAACGCAGATCATCGATAAGTACTTTGGACCCGATCCAAGCCTTGGCTGGGAAAAGATGTCTCATACATCTGACGACAACATCCAAGAAACTCGCCAGGAACTCCAATGTGTTGAGGTTGAAGTTGACAGGTCTGGTGTAAAGCGTAGACAGTCATCATCCTCACAGAAATCTTTCGATCAGGAACTGAAAGCAAACAATAATAATGATGCTTCAGAGATGGATGATCTGGAGATTATCGATAATACTAGTGATAATGAAGAAACCTCAAAGATCGTCGCTGTAGACATGAACAATAATACTATTGAGAGTACATCTTATTCGTCTGACGTAGATATGTCCTCTATTTCTAGAGGAATTGCTGATATTTCGAGGGATGGAAGATGTGAAGCGATTATAATAATTATGTCTTCTCCAGACAGAAATAATAGTGAGAATGTTACACAAACTGGATCTGAAGTAGAAACTTTTGCAAAGGTTGAGGTTGCTGATAAAGAAGCTAAAACCAAGATATCTAATGAAGAGGATATCGATGAGCGGGATGATTGTAGCACCCTATTCAAAAGCGACTATGACAGTAAATGTATGGAGCAGTTTGGGGGTATCTCTAAGTATTCAACTTCTTTTGTAAACGAAAAAGGCGAAAGTTTATTGGATAATGAGAATTTTGTTGAAACCCTTGCATGCCAGAAGCAGAATGTGGACAATTATGTGAGTGAAGATGAAAACAATGAATCCGAGATGATGGTTTATGATTCTCAAGTAGCGTCTTCAAATAAGTTCTCAGAATTCGAAAAGAAAAGGCGAGAGATAATCCAACTTTGGAATGCTTGCAATGTTCAATTAATACATAGGACTTATTTCTTCTTGCTCTTCAAGGGTGAACCAGCAGACTCCATCTATTTAGAGGTGGAACGACGACGTTTGTCCTATCTCAGGGCTACATTGTGTAAAAGTGCAGAGGCATTCTAGTAAGTTTCCTTCATAAGTTACTAATCTCAATTGAACTTGTTGAGATGTTTCTTCAGCTTGGTTCATTGTGTATGAACTAACGTTTATATTAATGTTGCAGCGCGAAGGCTCTACTACAAGAGAGGGAGAAGCTGAGACGACAGGTACTAAAGAAATTCACCGTGAAGGAGATGGAATCAATCTATGAGAAATGGGGGATCGATGTAACATCAAAACAAAGAAGACTCCAACTCTGTAGTCGCCTTTGGACTGATACGAAAGACATGGAACACATCAAAGAGAGTGCGTTTCTTGTTGCCAAATTGGTTGGACTAGAAGAGCCAAGTCATGCTCCTAAGGAAATCTTTGGACTTAGCTTACCTCCAGCACCAATTCGATCCCACAGTTGGCACGGTCTGCCAGCGTTGCTGTGACCGCGATCTAATCTCAACACGAACATCTAAGGCTCGAATAATCGTTCACGCGTTATTAACATATATACATGTCCAATTTATAAGATAAAAGTTCCAATTTATATAGCAATCTGTACCTACTATTAGTAACTAACGAAATATAGTTTCTTGATAAACTCCAGAATTTGCATCATTATGAAAGATAACAGTAGTGTTTTTTGGGAGGATTTCATTTTTTCTTTATCATTAAACTATAGATATGTGAATATATGCTTTATCAATAAACTATATTTCATTAGTTAAGCCTCCTAGAGGTTGCATTTTAGTAGAAGCTATGTTGCAACAAAAACAAGATATTGAGCTCAAAGAAGAAAAAAAACGTGTGCCTTCGAACATGGTAAGAAATAATTCTGTTTCACAACGGGATCAACAGACGCTACTTGTTTAGTGGGCACGGGATAAACCTCAAATTGATGTAATAGGTCCCAAACCACGCCAAGTCGCCAACCAGATAACCACTCTATGCAAATCTCGTGTGATAGACGCCCTATACGACTCAACAATCTCAATATCTTTTACACACGAGTCATTGTGGCTCACTATTTTGGTATTTAATACAGTTGGAACTTCATAAACATTCGTACAATACATGACGGTGTACTCGAAGCTTGTCTCATCATTTGTTTTTTTTATTTTATTGAACTATACATATTTGATACTCCATTAATCTTTAATTATATGTCTTTATTCATAATCACAGGAATTTGATAAGACTCCATACCCCTTAATCCACTTATTGAACTAATCCCCACAGTTTATGGATTTTGTTTGGCGGCAAATTTGTAAGCAATGATTACAACAAGCTTAAGAAATAGGGCATGCCATAATTTCCCTTAAATGATTAATTAAGTTATTTTTTTCCAACTTGACTTAGTGACTAATGAACCAAGTTAACTTAAAAAAACCAACTTAACTTAAAATAATGTTTAAATAAAATTATTCGCGAGAGTTAAATCTCAGACCTCTTAAAAAGAGGCGCAGTTCCAATACCAGTAGGCTAGAAGCTTTGATTTTTTTAAGCTTCTTAATAATACTTCCTATTTAGCTTGTGTAATACTCCCTCCATCCCTAAATAATTGATATATTTTGACTTTTCATAGTCAACAAAACACGATTTCAAACATAAATATCTCCTATTCTACATATAAAAAAATTATAAAAAGCTGATATATCAAAATTATATATTTAGACGAATCTAACAAGATCTCATATGACTACATTATTTCCTATTGTTTAATGAGAATTGTTGATTAAATTTTTTAAAGTTTGATCATGTAAAATCAAAATATACATATCATTTGGGGACGAAGGAAGTATTGAGTATGATATATGTTGCGAGCATCGATTTATTGGCAATTTGGCATTTATATGAGTTCATATTGAGGTCACCCACTCACGGGTTATAGACCGATAACCATTAGAAAGTATTCTCTCATGACGCATAAATTGTTCAAGAATATTTGGTTTATCTTGTCATAACTTAGTTTTTTTTAAAAAAAAAAAATTAGTTATTAGAGTATATGTACAATGATATTATAAAGAATAAATAGAAAAATTTCTACCTGATAAACAGTTAAAACAAATATGAGACAAATTATCTCCTACAAGATTTGAAAACCACGACCTATTAATTGAAAACTTAAATTACATGTCACCAGACTATTGAGTCATCGGCTTATACAAATCTAATTGTGTATCCAAAAACCTAATTTTAATAAATATTTCCACATAAAAACACACATTAAATTATAAATTACCAATACTGATTTGAAATAAAATCGAATCATTTCAATTCTTCCATATAACCTAATTTTAATTTGGGAGGTAGAATTTCATTTGGTAAAGCAAATTACTTCCAAATATAATGGCAAAATTTTAATTATATCTCCATAAAATGAGGGAAGATAGGACCCTAAATAGCCATCTTTATGAAATTCCATAATAAAAGCAAGTTTGACTTATTTGATGAAATTATGGAAAATGCGTGGTCCATAATAATATTATCAATGAGAACATCCTACTGCTCACAACATAGAAGTGACTGAGTAAAATATAATCAAGTCTCTTTCACAATCAAAAGCAATTTAATAATATTCGCATTTAATACATTTTTCAGTCACATAGTTTTAATGAGCAATCTTAATTTATTCAGACCATACTGATGTAGGACTGACATCTTCCTCCTCTATCAAGTACATGACCTTTAAGTGAATTCATAATTATTACATTTAAGTTTCTTTTTTAATACTCCCTTCAATTTATTATAATTTATGTTTCAGTTTTTTTTAAATTAAACTTTAACCATTAATTATGAATTATTCATTATTTATAATATAGTATCAATTTGTAGAGTTTTTTCTTGCAACCTAACTTAAGACGGGTTAGTATAACCTAACTTTATATCTGGACCGTTGGATCAAGATTAGATAGGTAGTTACGTTTCATACTATTTTTATGGGTGCTTTGATGGACAATTTTTCCTTTTGATTAGTAAAACCTAACTCTATATATAGTTAGGCTCTAAATATTCCTCTTGAAATTTGAAATGGAGGACTTTGTATTTAATTATTTATTGACAAATGATAAGAATCTCTGCAATTAGGCTATGGAAGTAATTGATCAATTATAATTAAGTTAACAACTACCATAATCACCATTTGACCAACCACAATTCGTTAATCGTTGGAGTATAACTAACTTTTACTAATGATGAAATATTTCTAATTTTAATATATTTGGAGGTAATATTATGCTGAAATATTGTTTTTGATTTGTATTTATTGGTCCTCTCCATCACAAGATTGTTACTATGGTACATTCCTCAATTTACAACCCGTTTAATCAAGTGACCTCTGATGTAAGTGGAAGGAGATTAAATTTTTTTAAAAATAATTTACAAAATGTCTTTTTATATAAGAATAAAAAAATCTTCTTTAACTATCCCGTCTGTCCAAATTCCATGTGCACTTAAATTGTTTTTGTTTAACACAATTACTGGTTTCTTCATCTCTAATTAATGAAATTATTACTATTAGCAACCTACTAACACATTTTATTAACCGACTTTATATGTATGTGTCAATTTGCAATTAAATTCTTCAATTATTGATTATTGTCCTTTAATAAAGACAATTACTATCCTTTCAGAGTCTACTCAATGGACAGTGGGTTGAAACTTGAAAGAGTTGAGCTAATTATGCAAGTCCCATCCATTAAGGTAAAAGGAAAAGCAATTTTCAAAAGGCATTGTTTAGCACCCTTTTGGACTCCCTTTTTGTTGTTGATGAAAAAGAAAACACAAAACCTAAAAGGATAAGAGACAACCCAACACCCTACACACAAACCACAACTTAGAACCAAACAAAACCTAAATAAAATCTCATCCCTCAAGTTTGTTCCACACAAGATACATTCTCTCTAATCCTTACAATATGTTCAAAGTTGCTTATGTATGAGTATAGTCCAGTAGTAAAGATGTCATCAGATTCGACCTTGAAATTTCAGTTTGAATGATAACAGTAATGTCCGCGTTTCACTTTAGATGGATTCCTTGTTGATACAAGATGCTCAACTTGAAGTGTTTAAACATCAGATTACGGTAATTTCAACCTTCACAAATTATCGGATCGGGTGTAGGAGACTTAAGGAATGAACAACTTTATTTAAATCCGAAATTTTTTATAAACTGATAAATGTTCATGTATTACAAATGATCAAGTAACAACTTTATCTAACCTCGTCATTATAAATAACATTTAGAACTCAGAGAATCAAGAGATATAAACTCCCCCACCCTCCCCCACCTTCCTCCCCACACCCCAATAGCCCAACAAATGGCATTGGTCTTGACAACATAAGTCTCCACCCGAACGTCTCTGCAACTATACGCTCCTCTCTATGCCCATCTCCACTAAACTATCTCCACTACTTGAACCTCAAACCCCATCTCCGCCCCCTCCTAACTTCTCCTCATGCCAACGGCTATCTCCTTTCTTGCAACATTCTTGTTGACACTTTCCTTAAACTATGCTTCCCCCTTGTCTGAAACCCAAGCTCTGTTATCATTCAAACAAAATCTCCACGACCCCATTAATGCATTAAGCAACTGGAACACCTCAACACCTCAGGCCCCATGTGATTGGTTCGGCATTGTTTGTAACGAAAACAGCCTAGTCCATCAACTCAACCTGCCACGTGTCCAGCTTTCCGGATCACTCACTAACGACCTATCGAACTTGAAGCAGTTAAGGAGGTTGAATTTGCACAATAACAACCTTAACGGTTCGATTCCGAAGGCGTTGTCCGAATGTGTACTTTTGCGCGCAGTTTATCTCCAGTACAATTCATTTACTGGAGGTGTTCCGTATGAGATATTTTTGCTCAAGAATCTTCAAGTTCTTAGCGTTTCTCATAATTTGCTGAATAACCAACTTCCTGGATTTGTACCGGAAAGCCTCCGGTACCTTGATCTTTCGTCGAATTTGTTAAGTGGGGCTGTTCCAAACAATCTGTCGAGTTTGTCTCAGCTTCAATATGTTAATCTTTCGTTCAACCGGTTTTCGGGGACTATTCCGGGGAGTATTGGTGGGCTGCAGAGGCTGCAGTACGTTTGGCTTGACGGGAATCAGCTTGTTGGGACCATTCCTTCTGCATTGTCGAATTGTACATCGCTGATTAATTTTAGTGCCGGAGATAATATGCTTCAGGGGCAATTGCCGGCTACATTGGGTTCTCTTACAAAGCTGCAAAGGTTGTCCCTTTCAAGGAATCAGCTTTCAGGTGTGGTCCCCATTTCCCTCTTTTGTTCAGCAATAATTCTTGAACTTGGGTTAAATGCCTTCACGGGTGTTGAAATTCCAGATTCGCATAGGCCGAATTCTTCGTGTAAAAGTGTGTTAGAGGTTTTAGACATTCACGGGAATCAGATAAAAAATGCATTTCCATCATGGTTAATGAATGTGTCTACATTGAAGGCTTTGGATGTATCGGGAAATTTCTTGACAGGTGCTTTGCCTGCTGATATTGGTAATTTGGTGAACCTTGAGGAGTTAAGGGTTGCAAATAATTCATTAACTGGTGAGATTCCTGAAGGTATTGTGAAATGTGGGTTGTTGAGGGTTCTTGATCTTGCAGGAAATCGTCTTTCGGGTCCGATTCCTGAGTTTTTAGGAGATTTGAAAAGCCTTAATGTGTTATCTTTGGGTAGAAATTTGTTTAATGGGGGTGTCCCTGAGAGTTTTGCAGAGCTTTCCAATCTTGATGTATTGGATTTAAGCAGTAATGATCTAAATGGTGTGGTGCCGTTGGAAATTATGAATCTTGCTAATCTGACAACTCTGGATTTGAGTAACAATAGATTGTCGGGTGGTGTATTGACGAATGTAGGTGGATTGAACGGGTTGGTGGAGCTGAATCTGAGTGGTTGTGGGTTTTCCGGGACCATACCATCCAGTATTGGTGGTTTATTGAGGCTTACAATTCTTGATTTGAGTAAGCAGAATTTGTCTGGTGAGTTGCCCTTCGAGATATTTGGATTGCCTAATTTGCAAGTAGTTGCTTTGCAAGAGAACAATTTATCTGGAGATGTTCCTGAAGGATTTAGCAGCTTATCTTCTTTGCAATCACTGAATTTGTCATCTAATAAATTCTCTGGAGAGATTCCATCAACCTATGGGTTCTTAGGATCATTGATATTTCTATCTTTGTCTGACAATGAAATTAGCGGTTTAATTCCTGATGAGTTGGGGAATTCTTCTTCTCTAGAAGTGTTGGAGCTGCGTCACAATCAGATATCAGGTCACATTCCTGATGGATTTTCCCATTTGTCTAAGCTAAAGAAGCTTGATTTGAGTCGGAATAACTTAACAGGTGATATTCCCGCTGAAATTTCCAAGTGTGCGTCGTTGGATATACTGTTGTTGGATTCAAATGACTTTTCAGGAAGCATACCAGATTCGTTGTCCAAGTTATTGGATTTGACTATCTTGGATTTGTCTTCAAATAATTTTACTGGGAAGATACCTGATAATCTTGCGAATATTCGTGGATTAACACATCTGAACTTTTCACACAATCATCTTGAGGGTGAGATTCCAGGATCATTGGGTTCTCGTTTCAGTGATCCTTCTGTGTATGCCAATAATGAGAAGTTGTGTGGGAAGCCATTGAAGAGGGAATGCGGTAATGTGAGAAGGAGAAAAAGGAGGAGGTTGATTTTGTTCATAGTTGTCCTTATAGCAGGATGTTGTATTTTAGCATTATGTTGTTGTGGTTATGTATATAGCCTCTTTCGGTGGCGGAAAAAGCTTAGAGCATGGGCTGGTGGAGAGAAAAAAACAAGCCCCGGACGTATTAGTCCAGGAGCGGAAGGGGGCCGTGGGAGTGGAGAAAATGGAGGACCAAAGCTTGTTATGTTCAACAACAAGACCACATATGCAGAGACTGTGGAAGCTACAAGGCAATTTGATGAAGAGCATGTGCTAAGCAGGGGCAAGTATGGAGTATTGTTCAAATCAATTTATCAAGATGGGATGGTGCTCGCCATTCGGAGACTCCTTGATACTACTTCCATTGATGAGAGCACCTTCCGCAAAGAAGCTGAATCTCTTGGGAAGGTGAAGCACCGTAACCTGACAGTTCTTCGAGGGTACTATGCAGGACCACCTCCTGATGTTAGACTTCTTGTCTATGACTACATGCCTAATGGAAACTTGGCCACCCTACTTCAAGAAGCATCACATCAAGATGGTCATGTACTCAATTGGCCAATGCGCCATCTCATTGCTTTAGGCATCGCCCGTGGGCTTGCATTCTTGCATTTATCCACGATCTCCCATGGGGATATAAAGCCACAAAATGTGTTGTTTGATGCAGATTTCGAAGCTCATATATCAGAATTCGGCCTAGAAAAACTTAGTGCTCCAGCCCCTGCCGAGGCCTCTACTTCAACTACTCCATTAGGCACACTTGGCTATGTAGCACCAGAAGTGACACTAACCGGGCAACCAACAAAAGAAGCTGATGTATATAGTTTCGGAATTGTATTGTTAGAGATTCTTACTGGGAGGAAACCCGTGATGTTCACACAAGACGAGGATATTGTCAAGTGGGTTAAAAGGCAACTCCAAAGCGGCCAAATCGCTGAACTGCTCGAGCCAGGCTTGCTCGAGCTGGATCCGGAGTCATCCGAATGGGAGGAGTACTTGTTGGGGATTAAGGTTGGGTTGCTTTGCACAATGCCTGACCCTTCTGAAAGACCATCAATGACTGATGTAATTTTCATGCTCGAAGGTTGCCGGGTCGGTACAGACATACCTTCTTCAGCTGATCCTACAACACTACATTCACCTATGTGAAAATTTGCTAAACGATTGGCAATTGGTTTTATTTATTTTAATGTCCTAGAATTAGTTATTTTGTATTTTGAATTAATGAAGTATTGACATGTAGTGTGATCCTGATTGCTTATGAAATTAATGTAGCCATTTATTTTTGAAAAAAGTGATATTGGTATTCATTTGAATCATTTAATTTCAATTGTCCCAAATTTAGTCACATATCGGCATTCAAAAAGAAAAATCCTAGTAGCAATAATCGATCATAGGAAAGAAAAAAAATTATAATAAAATATGTAACTTGAAGTGGCGAGCTAAGGGGATTGCATGTCGCCGCGGCTCCTTTCTAGGGTTTGCATATTTCCATGATTTATTTTCACCGAGTTAAGTTATCGAACACATGAAACATGCGTTGGTTTTTTCTTTCCTAAAAAAGTAGTATCTGAGCTATGAAAATGTCCCATTAAATGAGATTGACTATATGAATTACGACATATCTATTTAACTTTATAATGATTTAGGTTATTTGTATAACTTATGTCCAGTTCTTTTCGATCATCACCTACCTTCTCATTCATTAATGACCGACTTATTTAAAAACTTGTTGTCGTATAATGATATATTTATCAAACGTTTTTTAGGACTATGCGAAAAAAACAATTCCTCTCCCATTATTAAAGTGAACAAAATCCATGGAGGGATTCCAATTTCCAAATCTAATAATGAAAGAAGATTGGGAGAAATATTATAAAGATGGAGGGGGGAGGGGACCGTTGAAGGGTGGCGCCAAAAGAGAGTGATTTGATTAAGTGAGTATCAGAATGAGTAAGAAAGTAGCCGTTAATCTGCCTGGGAAACTTGGAACAGTCTTTATCGAAACTGGGAGTAGCCAAGTGTGGGCCACGTTCACCTTTTCATTATTTATTACTCCACTTGGGTCCAGAAATCCATGTCTCAATATAACCAGAAGTAACTACGTCGTTGACCACTTAACCACCTATCATTTGTCGTTTTATGTTGGGCTGTGTTTGCCATGAATAATTCTTAAAAAACAGTGAAACCGCTACACTCATGATCTAGTTGACTAACCAATTGAAACCATTTTTCGAAGATGAGTAAGTGAATAGATTCATATGAAAGATGAGTGAGTGATTGGTGAAAAGAGTGAAGCGTAAGTGATGGTTAACGCTTTTTGCCCTTGCTTGTATTAGAATACTCAATCATTTATTTACCACTAGTTTGTTAACGAGGTGTCACATCAAGCGAAATAAGCCATCATATTATCATTTTCACTTAGTCCAACTCCAATTTTCTTTTCTTTTTTGTAAATTATCGATAAATTATAAATACAATAACATTACAACTAATGAATACAAAAATTACTAACTAATAAGCATATGAATAAAATTTCAGACTATATTCCTCAATTGGAGTTGGACTAGCCGAATACTCAATAACTTAAACTAGCTAGGTCTTGGGTTCAATTTTTGTAGGAGATAATTTGTCTGAAATTTTGTAAATTAACGATGAGGTGAGTCTCGAACCAGGAATTTCTGATCTCTAACAAGAGTCTTTTCCACTAGCCTATTCGATTGACTCGAATTGAAGAATATTTAAATAACAAATGATTTTGTATGGAATGATTGGAGGAAGTGTATGATTGTACAAGTAGAAGATGGATGATTTCATTATTATACACCAATGTGGGGTGGGGTGAGTACCATTGTTGGGGTGCACTTGATGTGTTGGTCCAAAGAAGTAATTGGAGACCCGTGAGTCACATTGCACTCAACAGTTTGTGTCCAAAACGAACTCATGCTGCACCTTTAGTACACAGTACTTTGGTTACACGATTATTCAATCTCACCTAAAACCTGCAACAATTTATCGTTCCAGTTCCCACATGGCTTATTAAATTCTTTAGTGTAAGAAATTTATCGTACTACTGTACAATCTAGTAATAAGACCGAGCCAACTTTATCGTTCCAGTTCCCTTTGGTCCGATTGGCGGTGATTTAAACACAACCTAGTTTGGTCCGATTGGCGGTGATTTAAACACAACCTAGTAATAGAAAAACCGAGCCTATTTTTTATGACAATAAATTAAACGTCAATTCTCATTAATTAATTATATTAGTGAGCACATATATTTTTGAGACTCTAGTAAGGGGCCGGCAAATATGTAGGCATGACGTTTAGCAATTGCGTGTCATTTGAACTTAGAAGATCATATAATGAGGTGGAAAAATATCCATTGGCATTATTTAGGAAAATTCTTAAATATCAGAGTTTGTTTTTCCGGAATAGTTTCGAAATTTAAATTAAAACATGAAAGTGAATAGTTTTTCTGAGATTGAAAGCATATATAAGTAGAATATCATATATACACTTAAACTAACTAGTCACAATCTCTATTTCAATGATTGACAAGATCAATTTTTAATGAACAAGATTGCAGCAACTTATCGAGAAAAAATGGTAAAACAATTTTTTTGAGGAATTCAATAAAAAAAATTGATTGTAAAAAAAGTTTCTTATGTACTCTCAATGATTAATCAACACATGATATTGAAAACTCGTCTATTTCATGCTCTAATATAAAGTCCGGAACCGTTCCGCAAAAATAGGGTCCGGAATTTATGAAATTTCCCATTATTTAAGCAAAGAAACACATTGCTATTGATGATAACGTTACTCGATGCCTCCAACATGAGGCCATTCATACAAAACCAAATAAAATCCAGCAACTCTCCAAAGTGCCTCATATAGAAACACCAAACATTTAATAGTAAAAATGCCGACTCCTACAAAACCAAAGAAGAATGCATGAAATTTAATAATCAATTATTATTGTAGACTACAATAACATTTGTGATATAGATACATTAAATTTTGTAAAAGTTGATGAAAGTAGCCATGAAATTAAAGACACTATATATATAGTCTCCACGAATATTTGAAGTATGTCGAACATTTATCAGTTCAATTTTGCAATTGAAACTACATAGAGTCACAATGAAAGGTATTATTCTACACAAACTAAGATATATTAAAAGCTTATAACGTTATAGAGAGTTTAAAAACTACATTTAGCGTTATCACTAGACCATTAAAACACGTCTAGGAGACGACAAATAAAATAGCCAAACAATACAAATTCACCTTGCCTAAATTGTTTTCATATCAAATTTAACTTGTGTTGCCATTAAGAGGAACTATCACATGATACTACAAAAGCTTATGGGTTCATCTTCATATTGATCATTCTCCATGGGTGGATAAGATGGCACGTACCTAGCGGCCGGTAGAGGTGGCAACGGTGGTGGATAGGAGGCCGGATAGTAACTACTTGAGCCATAGTACGGATTAATGTACTCCGGATTTGGCCTCCTCGACGGATAGTAATGGTCTCGGGGCTGATAATAATCATACCCTAGCATTGACCTTTTATATTTGTATGGATTGTCAATTGTGTTGTAGTAACTACTATCACAATAGTTGTTACTTGGGTAATAATTATTATATGAAGAATCATCATAGTAATTTGTCATCATCCTTGCTCGAGGATGACTGACCTTGGCATACTTGAGCTCGGCATGTTTTCCAGTTCCAGGTCTTGATAATGCCCTCATCAGTATGTTTGGCTCAACTTCTCCTTTAACCATCACTTGCCCTCTTTCCCCATCAATCGAAACAGAATACACACCTACAATAATAATAAAAATGTGTTGAACTCGGGCTCGACTCGTGTATAGGTCTACTTATCTTATATATGTTCCGGACTTCCGGTCATCGATAGTATAGAAGTTGGGATTGATCCAAAAATAGAGGATACACTCTAATCTCATGAAGATGTTAATTTTTAATGTGTATGAGACCAAATTGTCAACTAAATAAATCTATACTAACATAATCATGTTTAGAGAGATTAGTACTCTATTACGTGCTTTGTATATGAATATTAGTTTAATAAATGTAAAATTACTTATACTTAATATATATATTTGGATATTAGTAAGGTAAAAGTTTCAATTTTTTAAAAGAAAATTTATTATTTGAAGTATTTCAACTATTTGTTTTTATTTTTATTTTATGCAGAAAGGTCCCAAATAACACAACTATCATTGTTACCACGCAACGTCGTCGAATTCGGTGGTTCATTTAAAACGTGCATACCTTGTTTATAATATCAAAAGTAAGGACATGCATACTTATATAATGTAGTTTGATATCCACTATATTAGACATAATAAAGTACGGTTGCCTACAATCATATATTTTGTTCTATTATCTACTAATGTTGAACATGTTAAAATATTTTGTGAGTACATCACTATACAAACCTTCATGTTCAAGATTAGATAAAATTGAAGGAGATAAATAGTTAGTTATCATTTCATCCAATTAATTTTTTTTTTGCGTTGATATGTGAATTGAAGATTGTATGTTAAGAGTCTATGTGGTTCCATGCTAAAACCAATTGACAATAGAGGGAGTAGCCCAAGATCTTATAGATTGACCCGGAGGACATCGACTTCAAATGTGGGATGTGCATCTTAACATTGTAACTGGATAACATTGTAATCTTTAAAAGTTAAATGACTTTCACAAAGCAATTTTATTATGAATTATTATAATTATAACTCATAATTATGAGATTTATAAGTTACATTCGCTATTTGTTGATTTAAAGTATTGCATGATTTTAATGAATAATTAAAATAATAATTGCATATATGTATTACTTTATTTCAAAATAATTGAAACTTACTTGACTTTCATCATTTCATGATTTATGAGTTACATTAATTTATTAGATTATGAAAATAAAAATTTATATTTATGTAATTACTTCAATGTAAAAATATTAAAATGGTTGGAAGTTATATAATTATAATAATTTTATCTTTTAGCAGTAACACCTAAACTTATTCACACTTTTATAAGTATTGTAGTTATAGATTATAGATTAAATCCGAAACTTGATCTAACTTCATAGGACCTACTAACAATTATTTCACTAGTACATTTACAAAATTATTACCAGCAATGGAACGCAAGATCTCCATCATTCTCGTCTTACAAGCGTCACAATGAACATTGACATCCAAAACACAATCCTACAAAGGAAAAGGTTAAACAAATTAAAGAATAAACATTTGAAATTAAACTGCTCTATAATTAATTGCATACATAATTAACCCTCAATATTTAATCGACAAAATCACTACAAAACTTAACTTAATACGAAAAGAATTATTCTAGTAAATCTTTTATTGTTCGAAACTTAATTCGTCAGAAACGACGTTCTTGTCTAGAATCTATAACGTGAATGTTTTGTTACAAATTTATGCATATAGAGAAATAGTTATTTTAACCGATAATTTTTACAATCCAATGCGCAATAATATCACTCTGATTATTTATTACATAGGTGAAATTCGACAATTTTAAGTAACAAATAAGTGAAGTGTCATAACCAATAACTCATGTGTAGAAACCGTTAACCTTCTTTTAAATGTATGAATTGTGCAAAATTTTGATGGAAGGATTAGCATGATATTACTAATTACATATAAAAAAACAAAATGTATACAATAAATTAGTAAAAGAAGAACTCACAAAATCTGCAAAGGGCTCCATTTGAATTTAGAAGAAAAAGTATGTTTGTGAATTTTGAGCATAAACTTAAATTGTAGAGCTTTGAAATTTTTAAGGTTTTGTGTATATATAGCGAGTTAGAGAAAATTTGGGAAGTCATTTAGTTTAAAAAGTAATTAAATTTCTTTAAAAATACCGTTAGATCAAATTATGCCAAATCTATTAAATTAATTTCCTAACTATTTTGGCCCTCCTTCATTTTTATATAATTATATATTATGAATTGATTCATGACCTTACAGTGAGTATCTATTAATGATATCCACAATCAATAGAAATATTTACCATGCCAAAAGGGGAAAAAATTAGATATTGATCCTTTCCATATTTGTTTACAAAATTCTAACTTCAGTTTTATCTATAAATCTGTTTAATAAATGTAATCGAATGAAATTTAGCTTAACCATCATGTGGCCCAAGACTAGTCCAATAACCGAGTCAATGTTTGTTATTCTTGTCGAATTGGGTCGAATTGAATCACCACATATAAGATCCAGTTCATATTGAAGATGCGCCTTTAAAACTCGTCATCTTATGATCTATGATTATAAGCGAGTTGAGCTTATTTGAGTTGCATAGAGGTTTAGTTCGATCCACATAGAACAATTGAAAAATTGAATACCATTAAAGTTTAGAATAAATTGAAAAATTAAAGTTCAATCCAACTCTGAAATTCGAAGGTTCGATATTCAAATGTATGATTATCAATTAAAAAAGTAATGTTCGAAGTTCGTGATAAAAAGAAAAAACTACAAATTATGTAGTTCGTGCAAAAATCGACCCTTGGACTCGAATACAACCGAACATGAAAAAAGATCGGAGCTCAGGCTCAGCTTCACGTATTAACTTTCTCAAATCAAAATAAAGTTAATCCAACATAATAAAAAGTCCATTTCTAGTGACTAAAAGTTTTGCGTTCGTAACTTATCGCTAATTTAAAACAAATATCACTGAATAAATCAATACAGTATTTACATATAACATAATCTTTGACTAATATCACTAAAATAAAGTGTGTTCAATCGACGCCATGTTTAAGTGACTCAAATTTGGGATTTGAAGAAACTGCAAGATGAACAAAGGCTATTTATGGGCAATTTTTGCAGGTGCCAATGCTGCTTTTGCTGCCGTTTCAGCCAAATTCTTTGCAACCAATGTAAGATGAAACATATACTAAATCTCATGATGAGTTTTCTTGGCTTATGAATTACAATAAATATGAGATCACTTAGTGTTCGACCTTTTGGCTCACAGAAGTTTTTGTGAATTGTTATTATGGTTCTTGAAATGTATTCATATTCATCTTGTTTGGATTGATAACGAACTCATGTGTTAGGTTTATTGGTGTTTTAAGTGTTGTGAAAAGGTTGCATTTTTATGCTTAATTATGGTTGTTAGAGGGTAAGGTTGCACACTATTCGATCCACTTACCTCACTTAGGCGAGAGTATCTTTATAAGCATTGGAACCTGTTGACCACTTACCTCGCTTAGGGCGAGAGTCTCTTTATAAGCATTGGAGCCTGTTGACCGTATTGGTCTTTTTCTTCTGTTGTCTGACATCATAGATCTTTTGGATTTTGTTTGGTATGATAGCACTTGATTTAGTGTCTTAACGTTTGATGATTGTGTTTTCATGAATGAGGGTTAGTTAGGCCATGATTGTGTTTTCATGAATGAGGGTTAGTTAGGCCCCTCGTTTTAGATAATTCTCTCTTCCTACCACTTTATCCAGAGCAGTGTATTACAGTTGTTCAATCTACAAAGATATACTATTCGAGATTGGATCTAGCAGTAAGAAGAATGTCTCGTGCTAACTCATTTTTTTATTCCCCTCAGTAATAACGTATAACCCTGAAGAAAGTATGTAATGAAGGAGATTATTGTTAGTTCAAATTGTACTTCGAACTTGGAACGAGCATGAATAACTTAATGATACTTCCTTACTGATTTAGTTGTTCTGCCTGTTTGGCCGCTCAAGATCTTTGGTCTCTTCCCGACCAGCGCTTGTTTCACTACTTTAAATGAGTTATATTAGTTGAAGTAAGAAAGTTTCTAATTATTCAAGCTAAACCTTTTTATACTTTTGGTGATCTGTTCTCGAGTCCCATTACCACAATCTAGTGATGTTAATACAGTTTATTCAAAATATCTTGCATACTTTGATATCTATTGGGTTACTAATCTATATGTTTTAACAGCTTCTGAAGTATGGCCTGGTCATTCTTTTCAATGTTTTCATGTGGGGGTGTTATGTGAATAGCCTCAAGGCTCTCTCATCATTACAAGCTACTGTAGTCAACTTTGCAACTAACTTTTTATCATCTGGATTGGCTGGATTCTTCCTTTTTGGTGAAGCGCTTCCAGTTCAGGTATTCCGAAGAATCTGCTAATAGAAATCTGTTCTCTTGTCCTTCTTTGTCCTCATTCCGGTAGTTGTTCTAAGAGTGTCTTAGTGCTGAACAATGAAAATGGATAGTATTTGTCGATACTGTGAAATAGTTCATCTTGACTTATGAAGGGACTTACAATGGTCTTAATTTTTCTCTGTCGTTTGGGCATTAAAAGTTTCATCTATCTGCCCATTGTCTACTTAACATTTCCAAGTCAGCAATTTGTCTCTGGGTGATATATTGCAAAAGCACTTGTACAGCCTATAACCTTGAGATTCTGTACTAATAATGAAGGATCAAGATGTAACATGTTCGTTAAGAACAAATGTCTGTGCTCTCACTTATGCCAAGTTGTGATGATCTTATAATCATATGTGTCGCTTCATTTCCTTTTGTTAAGTTATCTCGTCATAATGGTATAACTGTCGGCACTTGTAGATGTGTATTCCTTGTCTTGACCTTATTTTCATTGTCAGTTGTTGCATAGTGTTGACATCCATAATGTCACACACATTGCCTTTGTAAACAGATGCCTTAGATAGATATGTTCGGGGCTCAACTATAGAATGAAGAAGTAACAAAATCTGGAGGGAATGCAGGATTTCTTTTTGCTGCCTGAAATAGTATGATACTTGATCTTATAGCCATATTGGAAGAAGGATAGAAGCTTAGATCATCTTCTTCTAAATGTTGAAGTATTCTGTTACAGAAATACTTGACCTATATTTCCGAGTCCTTTATTTGTTTTAAACTCGTGCTTTGCTCTTTAAGTGGTTTGTAGGAGCCATTCTCATCGTCATTGGTGTCATTATTTTGAGTAAATCAAGCATAGAAGAGGAGATGCACAAGGATTAGCTTCTTGCAGCCATTACATCTCGGATAATAATTTCAAGCTTCTCCCATCCAAGATTTCCATGGAATGCCGAAACATTACGCAAGTTCTGCATATGCTTTTCTTCCCTGCTAGTAGAAGCTGATACCGATTCCGATCAGGTAATGCATGGCACTTGAGTATTATGTATGTTTCTCAATGTGCTTTAAGAGTCTGTCTCACAGATCAAAAACTTCATGTGTCATGCATTCCATGATCAACAATTAAGAAAATACTACAATTATATTTAACAAGTCTCGTTGAAATATAAGAGATTGTTTAGACACGAGCTCCCGCGCGTCAGCATATTTTGTCATTGGTTCATTGTAATGTACTCTCTACTATTATTTTCGTCTCTAATATTGGAACGAAGAGAATACTATTTAAAGCAAAAATACAATCCACAACAACATAGCACATAAATGCTCACAACTACTTTATATTATAAAGATCTTGAACTGCAATTCACTAATTTGCATTCCTCAACTGATGAAGTTTTGTATCCAATGCTTCTTGCATAGCTGCCAAAACAAATTCAAAATCAACCACTTATTATTTTAATATATATATATATATATATATATATATATAGAGAGAGAGAGAGAGAGAGAGAATTTCTATTATGGGTACATACCATCTTGAACTTGTTCATGTTGCTCCATAGCTCTAATGCGATTCTTCAAATCATTAATATGGTTTGTGAGCATAGCATTATTATTCTGTACACAAACAATAGATATAGATATCAATAAAGCTCGTGAGGGTCGTCAGTGTGACGATTTTATAGTTTGATACATATATATATATATATATATATATATATATATAGATATGTTATTGAAATATAAACCTGTAAGACGATGAGCTGGGAGGACAAAGTAGATGACTCTGATTGCATGGTTTCCACCCTTTGTTCCAACTCTGAAATATGGCGCACCTTTCGTTCCTTTGAGCGAAGGGCAGACTCTCGATTGCGTAGGATTCTGAAACAAGAGAATAGTAATATCACGATCGTGAACAGATCTAGGATTTTATAAATGAACACGTTTAGAACCGTGTTTTATAAGATATTATGAAATAAGAAAATGAGTGTTCCAATTTCCAAATAAATAGTTACTCCATTTGTTAAAAAAAGCATAACCGGAAAGTTTTTCACCCAAATTTCGAATTTGCATAACTATAACAAACAATTTAATTATACTATCCATTTAGTATGTGAATTTCCCCATGAATACCAGAAACAACCCTTAAATCTACTTGTAACCACATTGGAGATTGAATAATTTTTGAACAACAAAAAATCATGAATGAACACAACTCGAATAATATAAAATGACATCTAGCAATTTTATCCTGATCATCCACATACACCGTAGGCATAAAACGAAGTATAAAGGGAGTGGTACATGTGCAATTGCAATTCTATCCAATCATCCGTGCTGCCGGCCCTCATCACGCTCCCTATCCTCGAGCATACAAAAAAGGTAAATTGGTAAAGGTACCTTACCTAATTAGGAGGCTAAACTTTCATTTATAACTAACATTGTGTATTAGGATCGGCGTTCAAAAGTTAATTTTGGTGTTTGAATTAGATTTCTATTATTGTTATTGACATCAATACATCCATAAGCGGAACTAAGACAAAATTCTTCTAGTTACTTAAGGGACAATTCTTAATTACGGGTATATGCTCTTTAATTTTTTTTAACATAAAATGCTTTTGGTTGTCATGATTACACTAGAACATGGCTAGTTCTGTCTATGAATACACTTCACTTACATAATGAGTACGCATAACATTTATTTTTCCGCATTTAGGCTAGAATGATGTAATATTTAATTATTGAAATGCATGGAGAGAAAGCAAAAATTGCAATATGTTATAGTACAGTGTAACACATAGAAACAAATAATAATAATAATAATAATAAAATAATAATACTGTAATAATAAGTAATAATAATAATACTGTAATAATAATAATAAGATGTACCTTTTTGCACGTTTAGGATTTGATCTTGCAAGTTCCGTGAGTTTCTCATCTGCCATAATTTTTTGTACCTCCCTCTCAGTAAACTTAACATTCCCAACGTTGACTGTTGCTGCCAACGTTGACTCTGAACTTTCTGATGAGCTTTGACCAACTTCATCTCGAGATTTATTAACATCAATATTTGACCTCTGAGCTGCTAAACTTAAGTAGCCTCTAGGAGTTATATCCATATCCTTACTCCTAATAAAATAATAAAATATTTCAAATATACTTTAAAATTTATTATAGTAATAGAGTTACGGACATTATTAATTGAGTATTCGACTGAATAACCCTACATGAAAAAATGCCGTCACTAAAAACAAATAATACGTAAAATGAAGTTCATTGAATATCCAACTGAACAACCTTAAATGAAAAACACCGCCACTAAAAACAAATAATAGGCAAAATAAAATACTGACAAATATAATTTTATTTAAAACATTAGCACAACCAAACAAGAATCAATCCGCTCACAAATTATTTTTTCAATAACGTAGTATATAAACTTATTACTATTATTTGAAGCTAACAACATCAAAATTATTGCAAGGGTAAAATAAGATCTAAAAAATTAAAGAATGTGAAAAAGAAAATAGAGCTGGTACCTAACCGTTGAAGATTTTTAACTTATTAGTTGATGACTAGCTCAACTAACAAAAGCTGCTCCTATAAAAATGGTGTCGATTATTGGTAAAGACAACGTAGTATTTAGTTTACTATTTATAATATCACAAAATGTATATCAGTATATGTGTATTTATAAATTAAAATCGAACCTGAAATTTATTAAATGGACGCTAATAGTATTTTATTAAATGTGAAGAGTAAAAAGGATGTACTAGCTTAAATAAATTAATTATTGGTACTTAAATGGTTGTGAATAGCTCCGGGATATATTTCCTATTGTAGTTTATTATAGGTACTTAAATAGATAAAAATAGCTTCCATATATATCATAATTATATTTTACAACTCAAAGATATGAGCACATTTAAATTTTAGTAATTGTGTATTTATTTTTTTGTGTGTATTCTACATGTGTTTCTTAAATTGAAATAATTAAATAATTGATTTTATGTAATGTCTTGATTATTATGCTTAATTAATCAATTTATATTAGTTTTCCAATAAATTTATATCTTCATCATTTTAAGTACAGTCCAATAATAAAGGGCAATGTGTAGTTTAAAATCAAAGCCCTAAAAGAAACACATAAATGAAAGAAAGATGAACATGTCATAATTCACATAGTATATATGTAATTTCGATAAGTTGATTACACATGCCCGGAGCAGTGGTAAATTGGTAAAAAGTTTGGGCTGAGTAGCATCACGCTTTACCTTTTCTGCAGCGCGTGGATTCGAGTCTCTTATGAGGCAGAATCTGTTGTGGAAGTGGTTAACGGGCAACCTTAACTCCTCTGACGCACCTCCCGCGATTTACCTCCTCGCCACTCTCCAGAATAGAGGGCAACAACGCCGTTAATGTTACGGTTCAACCTTTTTTGATAAGTTGATTGCACATGCACAAATGTTTTGTATTTAAACATGATGTTTTCCAAAAAGTGAATCCCGCTCTAATAGCTCCGAATAAATTAAATATGTGTATTAAAGTACAAAAGCAAGTGATGACAAGTGTCATTAGTATAGTCGTTTTTGTCATTCAAAGATGAGTTATACTTTATGTTGGGACGTTTGTGCTAACAATTTTTTTTTGTTAAAAGGCACATATTATTCTAGAAAATATTTATTAAAAGATCTAGTATAGAAAATTGTACTTTTACATTGTTAATGATTTTTTTTGACAATTTTTTCTAACGAAATTATTGACCAACAAAACATTAAGTATATCTTACAAAACATTAATTAAGCATATCTTACAACGATAGCACCTGACGACCCTAATATAACTTTGAAAAATCTCCTCACGGGAAGTAGAGCCATAATTATTCTTGTTCGGAAAATAGTATTAAATTGATAATGATTAGTAGGAAATGGTAAGTTTGGTAAGTTGGTGATCACATGTTACTTTAAGTTTAAACGTGGTATCGTTTGATCTAGACGGTACGCCATGTGATCATCAACAACTACATTTTTGAACGTTGGTGATCACATCGACTACATTTTGCATAAACGGTACACCTTACTTTTGGATTAAACGGTGTATCGTACGTCTGTAACGGTATACGGTGTGTTGGAGGATTTCTACTTTTCAAGGGCCAAGCCCACATATAGCCCGGGGGCGGTTCGTTGGCCACATCTACATATAATTGCTAAATGCTACATGTAGGTCAAAATGTTTTATACATTACGTGGGAGACATTAACTTCATTTTTTTTGTTTTGTTTGTAAATATGAGATACATTGTCTATCATAAAATTTAAACCCAATAGCTCAAGTCGGAAACTTAGGTTGATTCATAGACAACTATATGTTTTAACAAAGAAAATAATGTGCGCACATTCATTAAAAAACTGTACAAGACGTGTAAATCTTTTCGTAAGAGTTCATTTATTTCTAAACTAATGTTTTTATACGATCAATTATATTTGTTTTGGGGTTGATTTTGGTTTTAGCATAATTTGTTTCTAATTTTCTATATGAAACTGTTATTATCTTGTGATTACTTACTGCATGATAAAAAAAAATTAGTTAGTATTTACGCGCTTTGAGTGCCAAGTTAACTTTTTTGTTTACTTAAATTCACACTTGTATATATTTGAAAATTCAGGTGTAATTCTTTTCGGACATTGACTGTCTATATTATACTTAGAGTTAAAGACATGTTTGATAACACATATTTGTCATCATTTCATTTTTTGATGTTCTATTTTATCCCGTTTGATCACACATTTATACAAGATTGACCTTATTTGTAACTGCAATCAAACCTTAAGTTGAATTTTAAAAATTTATAACATGTGACATTCAAGTAAATGTCTTACGTGTTGGACAAATTTACTTTGAATTATAGTCATATGAATGTCACATATTTTAAATTTGAAAATTTAACTGACGTACTGTCGATAGTACTAACTAAAACAACTTTTGTAAAGATGTGTGATTAAATGAGACAAAATGAAACATATGTGATCAAAAGGTGATGTTGTAACAAACATGTGTGATCAAATATTCCTTTAAGAGAAATGATCAAGAACATGATCAATGCCACCGGGCACAAAGGACATCAAATACAAGAAGGGAAATGATGAAGAAACCGCCTCATCATCAATAAAGAACAAATTCTATTTTGCAATTATGATTTAGTATTGATACATTTTAGCATTTACATTTCAGCACAATCCCAGCCTATCTAAGGAAATGTAATTTTACATTTTAAAGTATAAATGAAAGTTTCTATCTTCTCCTTAATCTTCATACTCCTTTTTTCTCCTTTCTTCTAAGTTCTTACTCTTATTCTACTGTCACTCTTCTTATGTGTTCGATTCTACCTGTTCCCTATCGAACCACTACACAAACATTCTACATGTGCCCTATTGAGCCACTGTAGAAACATTCTTATAAAAAAAGACACAGAGAGTAGAAAATTGAGAGAAAACTACGGTGTTTCAAAAAAAAAGAAAAAAAAAGTAAAAAAAGAAGATTCAATGTCTTTAAATGTGAACAGATAAAATTACCCTCGTTAAAAACTTAAGAAATGGTCCAAAATCTTTCAAAACGCTAGAGTGACCAAATTTTACCAAAAAATGTAGTTGAGTGATCCAATATTAACACTTTTAAATGAGGGTGATCAAACTAAAATAATAGATATACTTTCAGTGATCTTTGATGCCATTAACCCATAAATATAATAACAATATATTATTATTATTATTGTTTAGAATATTTAGTCAAATAATTTAAGATAATGTAAAAGCAAATAAAATTGTACAAAAAAGACATTAACAAACATTATTACTTAGTGTTAATAAATGTATATTACAATGTTCTAAGGAGTTTTTAAAATTTGATTGAGAGTTTTGGTGATTAAGATAAATAATCACAACACACATCTTGTACAATATCCGTTTCATAACTTATGCAACATTCATGTACAACTTGTGCAACATGTGTGCATATCAGTAGGCTGCCGTTCAAACACAAGTTGGTA
Organism: Echium plantagineum; assembly: GCA_003412495.2. Lineage (NCBI taxonomy): Eukaryota > Viridiplantae > Streptophyta > Magnoliopsida > Boraginales > Boraginaceae > Echium > Echium plantagineum. The sequence goes on from CM016567.1 coordinate 32,021,406, forward strand.
ATGTTGTTTATGATGATGATCATGTGGTTGACTATCACCTCTTCTGCTTCAACATATGGTCTATCAAGAGTTATCCTCACTCCAGAGGGCCAGAAGCGTCTGTTGATAATAGAATTTAATTTAATAAATATGTCAATTAAAACAATTAATTAAGTTCCAAGTTAATAAATTATACTTTCGAATTTAGTTAATTAAATCATATGGTCCAACCAAATATATACGTGTGACATTTATTATCAAATTATAAATAGTTACATGAAAGATTGGATCGTCCAATTATGGTCCAATCCATGCTACCTGCCCTCATCACGCTCCTTATGCTTGAGCATACGCAAAAAGGTAAATTGGTAAAGGTGTCTTACCTAATCAGGAGACTAAACTTTCATTTAGAACTAACAATGTGTATTAGGATGGGCGTTCAAAAGTTATTTTTCGTGTTTGAATTAGATGTCTATAATTGTTATTGACATCAATACATTCATAAGCATAACTAGGACAAAATTCTTCTGGTTACCGAAGTGACAAACTTCTTAATTAAGAGTATATACTCTTCAATTATTTTTAACGGAAAAAATGCTTTTGATTGTCATGCTACAATTGAACATGACTAGTTCTGTCTATGAATACACTTCACTGCATAATAAGCATAAAGCCGGGGAATGAATCCCCCAAGAGTTGTTTGGCTAGAAGATCTTGATGACATATATATATAAAACTTATATTTTTTTCAAAATAAAAAATGCTTATGATTGTCAACCTATAAAAGTAGAAGCAATGTAGTGTTACAAAAAATCTATCTTCTTGCTCAAACATTATTCTTATAAAACAAAAAAAATAAAAAAACGGAAATGGAGAGGGAGTTAGATTTAGAGATTGGTGAAGTTATGAGAGAAGTTGGAGGTTCAAGTGCCGAAACAAGACAAATGACATCAACACAAGCCAAGCTGGAGGTTCAAGTGCCAAAAGAAGAACGGAGCCGCTGAATAGATATCGTGGAAACGAGACACCATTATGGTTGTTGCATGTTTAATCGCAACCATGGCTTTTCAAGCGGGAATGAATCCCCAAGAGGTGTTTGGCAAGAAGATCTTGATGACATATATAAAGCCGGGAAATCTATATTGGCTTATAGGAATCCAATGTGGTATAGATTCATCAATAAGAGCTCAGTAGGTCAGAATACTTTTTTTTTTCAAAATAAAAAATGCTTATGATAGTCAAACTATAAAACTAGAGACAATGTAGTGTTACAAAATATCTATCTTCTTGCTCAAACATTATTCTTATAAAATAAAATAAAAAGATAAAGGGAAATGGAGAGGGAGTTAGATTTAGAGATTGGTGATGTTATGAGAGAAGTTAGAGGTTCAAGTGTCGAAACTGTATGAATATTTTTATTTAAGCATTATTACTTTAATAATATCCCTATTATGTTAGTCATTAGTAGGATATTTATGTTGCAAATCCGTTACGAACATTACAATTATTACAAACGTTATATACTAATTAGCTTTGATGGATGGTTGATATGACAATTATTTTGAGATGAAAAGGGTTATTTCTCTACCTATAAATATGTTCCTTTCTCCATCAGGTGTCAATTCAAAAACTAAAGTAATAATACATAAAGAAGTTTATAAGCCAAGAGAAAGAAACTCTTCTTCATATCTTAAGCCAAATTCTTGGGATGAACAACACTTTCGGTCCAACCCGACTCAGAGCAATAACGCTTTAAATGCTAAAGGTGTGTCAATTACATTTTATTATACATATATGTGGTAATAATGTAATTCAAGATTTTGAGAATTATGTCATGTTTTGAATCATTTAACATGTGGTATCAGAGCATGTATTATTTCAAAATTTGCAAAATTATACCATATTTTGAATCATTTAACATGTGGTATCAGAGCATGTATTATTTCAAATCATATATATTATGCACGACTTTCATAGCTTTTGCAAAATGATGAAGTACAAGTGAACTATCTTATACATAAATTATAATACTCCTATTATCTTAAGTGATTATTTTATGTTATAAATCATTTTCTTTTATATAGTTTACTCCATCTTAATTTTGGCACGTATATTGTTGACCGTACTGTTACATATTTATACATACTTTGAAGATGACCTGCAAATCTTATAAGTGAAATGAAAATTGATATGTTTTATATTATTGTTATTTTTGGCATAATGATTATGGTGCTTCATGTTTCATGCGATGATACAATATATGAATGATTATGGTGCTTCATTTTTCTTCTTATCTTGATCTATCACGTACTGCCTCGTGGATATTTTGTTTTTGGAGCATTTTCGAATAATTATAATGGTGGAAAATTAATGGCTTAAAATGACCTCTGAAGATTGACAACATTTAGCTATAATGGTTTGCTAAATTGTTCAACATAAAATTATTATATGTCCTAACGTAAATGATCGAGTTATCATGAAACACATTTATTTACACATTCAAAACATCGTTTGAATAATTTTTACATTATTAAGTGCATGTAATAAGTAATAGTTAATACCATAATTGTTGAGGTATTAACATCATTGACGTTCCTATAACCTATTATTAAAGTCTTTATATTATATTTATTTTCCACATTTATGTTGGCCATATCTTCTCTTTATCGAGAAATTGAAGGAGGCATACAAGGGTTTTCTCAAGTCTATTCATTATGTTAAAATGCATTATTCATTACATGAATATACTTGTACCATATATATTGGACTTATACTATAATAATGAGTGCAAGTGCCTTATTTTTCTACTACAATAATATTTTTCGTATATTGTACTTTAAGTATAAATCATATAATATTTATTTAAGTTGAGTTATATTTATATTTATATTTATTAGCTTATTTAGAAACTAATATATACTAACCAGAAAGTGTGATTTGAGAAAATTTCAATATTTTACAGTGAAAGATTTGACTTCATATGTTTAACACAAATTAATTCAAAAAGTACAATATAGTTCTATATTTCTTATTAAATATAAAATATTTAAAATAAGTAGTAGAATTGGTCTATTTATAATTTCAGGAACTTATATGTTTCAAATAAAGTTACATAGTTAGAGAAAATTTTAATATAATATATTGATAAATATGACTTTATAAATATAATCTAAAGTAAAATTATAAAATATAGTCATATTTGAAATATCTATCTATATTTGTACTAATATACCTCCCAAAAGTGTAAATAAATCGGGTATTTATTTCTTTCATTTTTTGCTAACACTATGTTGTTAATTTTTTATATAGACCAAATATTTACATCGTATTATTATCTATATATTAAAATATAAGCATTCCATAATTATTAAAATTGCATGAATTAAAACATCTCAAACATTATTCTTATAAAACAAAGAAAGATAAACGGAAATGTAAAGGGAGTTAGATTTAGAGATTGGTGAAGTTATGAAAGAAGTTGGAGGTTCAAGTGCCGAAACAGGACAAATGCCATCAACACAAGCCAAGCTGGAGGTTCAAGTGCCGAAAGAAGAACCTACGGGAGCCGCAGAATGGATATCGAGGAAACGAGGCACCATTATGGTTGTTGCATCTTGATGACATATATAAAGCCGGTGAATCTATATTGTCTTGTAGGAATCTAATGTGGTATAGATCCTTTATTCGAGCTAATACGATATCCGTTGTTACATCATTGAGTACTATGTTGTTGTTGATGAGTGGGCTGCCTTTCAGACACAAGTTGGTAATGTGGTGTTTGATGATCATCATGTGGTTGACTGTCACCTCGTCTCTTTGGACATATAGTTTATTAGTAGTTCTCCTCACTCCACAAGATCAGAAGCATCATTTTTTCTTTATCATTAAACTAAAGATATGAGAATATATGCTTTATCAATAAACTATATTTCATTAGTTAAGCCTCCTAGAGGTTGCATTTTGGTAGAAGCTATCTTCTATGTTGCAACAAAAACAATTACTACACTTCTATATAGGGGGGGAGGGCATAGATATAATATCACACTGAAAAGTGCTACTATTTTAGTGTGTGTATAACAGTTCAGAAAACAAGGGGAATTGAGCTCAAAGAAGAAAAAACTGTACACAAAGGAAAATATAGAATACTTAATTCGAAAGTACCTTGTAAACAAAAACTTTCATCTAAAACAAGCAATATTTATTACGTTGGCCGTTCAAAAGTCCATTTGGTTTCTAAATTGGATATCTATAATTGTTGTTGACATCACTACATCCATAAATAGCTGGGACAAAGTTATTCTCATTGTGGAATGATTGTGGAAGATAGAAGCAAAATTCTGAAGTGAGGGCTTTTGTTTTTTCAAAATAAAATTGCATACGATTTTCAACATATAAAATGGCAGTGCTCAAAATAAAATGGCAGTGCTCAAACATTATTCTTATTAACACAAACAAAAGATAAAACGGAAATGGAGAGGGAGATAGATTTGGAGATTGGTGATGTTATAAGAGAAGTTGGAGGTTCAAGTGCCCAACCCCAAATGCCATCAACACAAGCCAAACTCGAGGTTCCAGTCCCGAAAGAAGAGGTTCAAGTGCTGAAAAAAGAGGTTCAAGTGCCAAAAGATGAACCTGCGAGAGACGGCGCCGCTGAATGGATATCGAGGAAACGAGACACCATTATGGTTTTTGCATCTTTAATCGCAACCATGGCTTTCCAAGCGGGAATGAATCCCCCAGGAGGTGTTTGGCAAGAAGATATTGATGACATATATACAGCCGGGGAATCTATATTGGCCGGTAAGAATCCAATGTGGTATACATCCTTTATTCGAGCTAATACGATATCGGTTGTTACATAATTGAGTATGATATTGTTGTTGATGAGTGGGCTGTCTTTTAGACACGGGTTTGTAATGTGGTGTTTGATGATCATCATGTGGTTGACTGTCACCTCGTCTCTTTGGACATATGGTTTATCGGTAGTTCTCCTCACTCCACAAGCTCAGGAGTTTGAGGTGACTAAGGTGGTCGTTACTGCAGCCATGGTGTGGTGTGGGGTGATGGCGCTGATGCTTGTAGGGAGCACCATTTGAATGATTATGAAATTGTTGAAGATCAAATGCAAAGTTGAGGATGTATGGCCTCCGACTAAATGGAGGAAGTCCCACTGAGCAGACAGAGATGTTGAAATATTCTGTTATGAACAAACTTGGCCTATATTTTCGAGTCTTTCATTTGTTTTGTGGTCTCCTTAGTAATATATGTTGTAAACTCGTTATTTGCTCTCTAAGTGGTTTGTAGGAGTCATTCTTATCGTTATTGGTGTCATTACTTTGAGTAAATCAAGCATAATAAAATCTGATACCGACTGCGATAAGCTAATGCATGGCATTTTACCCCTCATTTAATAAGTGGGCTGGGATCGGGCCGGACCGGATGGGTTTCAGTATATTAAATGAGGGGTAAATTTGTCATTTCATGAGAGAGGATGGTATTTGAGCAAATAAAATTTAAGTGGTGGTACAAATTTATATTAGGGTCGACTGTGTGGTACTTAATAAAATTTCTCAAAATTTCCCATCCAATTAAGACTTTATATCATTGATACTACGTTGTTGTTGATGAGTGAGCTGCCTTTCAGACACAAGTTGGTAATGCGGTGTTTGATGACCATCATGTGGTTGACTGTCATCTCGTCTCTTTGGACATATGGTTTATTAGTAGTTCTCCTCACTCCACAAGATCAGAAGCATCAGGTGACTAAGGTGGTCGATACAGCAGCCATGGTGTGGTGTGGGGTGATGGCGCTGATGCTTGTAGGGAGCACCATACGAATGATTATGAAATCGTTGAAGATGAAAGGCAAAGTCGCGGATGTGTGGCCTCCTACTAAATGGAGGAAGTCCCACGGAGGAGCCAGCTTTACACATGCACAAATGTTTTATATTTAAACATGATGCTTTCCAAAAAGTGAATCCCGCTCTAATAGCTCTGAATGAATTAAATATGTGTACTGAACTACAAAAGCAAGTGATGACAAGTGTCATTAGTGTAGTCGTCGTCTTTGTCATGCAAATATGAGTTATACTTTATGTTGGGATGCTCGTGCTAACAAATTTTTATTGTTGAAAGGTACATGTTATTCTAGAAAATATTTGTTAACCTCTCATCTCATGTTGGTGTTAAATGTTAACGGATTAGTTGACGTGGGGTTTAATCTACAACTTCCTGCCCACTTTCGAGACTAAATTGCAACGGTGCCACTATTGAGGACTAAACTACAACTTGGTGACACTGTCTGTGATTATTTTTATATTTTGCTCTTAAGAATTTAAATAAAACAACTGACATTTAATTGTAATGATAACTTGCAACATTCAAAAATCTTACAAAATGCCAATTATTTTCTTTTAAGTCCTTAAATCATACGTTAACTTGGAGGATCAAGAAGATACTCTGTGAATTGTTAGGTTTTAATCTAAAAATATATGTAATCTATTCTCGCAATTTCACCAGAGTACCAGACAATAAAATTGGGCTGGCCTGTTACCCCGGTCGAGTCTAACTGTCCAAGGAGCATTGGAATTTGGATGCAAAGAGTCCAATAAGCTTTAACTTTTGATCAACTATTATAAATTACTCCTAGAGTCCTAGTTGTTTAAGTATGATCGGTGATTATGCATCATGATGAAAGTATAATTAAATAAAAATTTAATAGTTAAAAGTTAATAATTATAACCTCTCATAATTAAATAAATATTTAAAAGTTAATAATTATAAAACAATATCATAACAATAGGACATAAAAGTATATATATTCAAATTTATTTATCATAACTAAGTGCTCAAACTTTTAATTTTCCCCTCTCCAATTAAATACTAGATGTTTGTACACAATCCAACACATATACAATTAATTTATCAATATTTATAAATATGATTGTTGATTAATTGATAAATATAACATTTCTAGGTTATAATATTTTTTTATCTTAATTTGATTTAATTTAAATTTAACGTGCAAAATAGCATAAGATATTTACAAAGCCATTTTCATAAAATGATGGTCAATATTTTTTTATGCATATTAGTGAGTAGTTATTGTACAAAATATTTATAAAATAAAATAATTATATTAAATGGAGCTCCAAAATATAACTTCACATTTAGGTAAATATATATAGGTAGATTATATGAAATTATTTATTCAATATTCAAAAATTATTGTATTTTCCTAATTTAATGGAGAATTGAGAACATTGTTTAATAACTAATTGATCCCTTCTCATATTATACTCCCTCCGTTTTCTTTTACTTGTCATTCTAGCAAAAAAAAGTTTTGTTTTGTTTTACTTGTCGTTTTTATATTTTCAAGGTAATTTTTGGTAAAGTTTTTCTACTATAACCTTGTCATTAATTGAGCATCAATTATATTTTTTTTTTGGAACTTGCGATAGTAATGTTTATTTCTATAATAAATGTTGACATACAAGTAAAATGTATGATATCCTTAATTGTTGTGCCAAAGACTAAAACGACAACTAAAAAAACGGAGATAGTATATGGTAAGATAATGTAGATTTTGGATAGAATATAAGTTGTATTGTAACCTTTTTCACTTGTGTCTTTAATGCCATCTTATCATTTTCTTTGTTGTTTAGATCTAATTGTTTTTTCTCTTGTTAAACTCACTATTGGTTGATGAAGTGATTATCCATGCATCCATCAAATCTATATTAACTTTTTGCCTTGTAATGAGAATATGTGATGATTGTTTGAAGAAATTGTGTCTATTTCTAAGTTTTGATGGAATGGTTTCATAATTATTGGTGTACACATAGACATACTTAGTCATTTGATGCTCGATGCAATGCACCACTCGAGACATCATCGGAACACATTCTAAGTTTTCATTTACATCCAAAACTTGGAATGAATTTGGTATGAGACCGACTTAACAACTCTAACATCAAGCTATAAGTTGATCAAACCATCACTTAGACAAAGAAAAACACACATGGATACCAAAGTAGATACAATCACGACACATCAACACATAGATAATATCAAATATATACGGATATTTCAGTTTCCTATTTAATCGCGTAGGAGAAAATTAGATCCTACGTAATCTTATTCTTACGCTAAGTCACTAATAACGGGATATCTTTTCGAATAGACTCAATCATATATAAATTTAATATTATTACCTTCAATTTATTTTACTCAATGTTTTAGTTTTTCCGCTTGATATTTAATATTTTGTTACACCTTACTTTAATAAATATAAGTTTCTGTCATTGGACTTGTCTTTAAGAAAATTTTGAAGAAGTATACTTTTGTAACATACAATAATAAAAATATAAAATAATTATTAATCAATGTTTAACACGAAAAATGAAAATCTCAATAATAAAAGAATTAGAGTTAATATTTCAGAACATATAAAAATTAGTAGCTATACATAGTGCAATTATGCCCTTTATTTCATTATATGTTGTATGCATACATATATATTATAGTGATCGTGAAAATTCCTGGTTTGAACTCATATTATCGCTAATTTATATAAAAAGTTAAATAAAACATGTAAACGAAATACTTTATAAAAAGTGAAATTCAATTATTTGTCTAAGAATAAGATCGAGAGCCGAAATACTATGGTTGGAGTGCTCAACTAACGGGAGGGGTATGGATAGCTAGTACATTCCATTTGGGCAATGTACTGTACTTATGATTGGGTGTGGGTCCACATATGCACGAGGGGGCATCATCATTACCACCATCTTGCTCTTCTTTGGACTTTCTTTTTCAAACATACCATATTCTCTCAAGGGACCCTTGATTGCATCCAAATTAAAGTGAAAAAACATTAAGGATAGAGGCATTGGGGAAATCTCTATACCATTGACAACATACACGATACATACACCACTTAATAAAAAGGGAGCGTAATCGAGAATATACTCGGGCGAGCAAAGCACTCTTCACAACGTTTTGGACGAGTTTTCTACTCGTATTAAGCTTGTAGACGTATTTAAAAATTGTTCAAATGATGTACGTACATAAGCTTATGGACTACATATCAATTCACCCATCAGTTTATAACAGTTAACATGTATTAAATTCGAGAATGTACATATTCTTGTGCATACAATAAGAAGATGGTTACAATTTGATATTGAAAGTGGAATTTAATTTGTAACAAATTGGCCATTGAATTAGAAACACAAAGAATAGGAAACAATACTCTTATAGGAATATGAAACAAATTTAGGCTTAATTCAATGGTGTTCGGGTCTCAAACGCTACAAGCAAATCCGCAACTGTGATATGTTGGTGGATCATGTGAGCTTGTGACCTTGAAATATTACGCTTAATATGAGGTGTATCCCGTCCCGAGTGTACGTAAAAGCTCTTTTGAACATAAATGTAGACAAACGGGGTAATTGTCGAAATAGTCCCAGTAAACGAATGACTGTTGCATTTTTGATCCAGTATGTAGCACCGGCGCGGAAATGGTCCCTACAAGTGTGCATCGAATGTGAAAATGGTCCCTAAGTTAATGGTTCAATTGGTTGTTGACGGAAAAAGAAAATTTGAGTCAAATTTATGGTTAAAGTTACTATTTAAAGAATATTTTAAAAAAACATAAATTTAACCCGCTTACTTTAAAGTGTAGTAGTATTATTTGAGACAGTTTCAAAAGGCGATGAAAGGAAAGTGAGAAAGATGACATAATATCTAAAAAATTATTATTTATCTCAAATATTTATTAAAACTATATAAAAAAGTGTTCAAAATACTATTTTAACAATTACTTGTTGGAGACTCAGTATATGAGTAATGAGTGTGTATGAATTAGCAAAAGAGAATCACTTAAAGTTGGTGACCCACCAACTACTAAAGTAAGTGAGTTTATAGGTTGGTAAATAATGTTGCAGATGAGTCTAACGCTCACCCATGTGCACACTGGACTTCTATATTCAGAAAGAATATATAGCTATAGAAACAAGGGAAAATAATACAAAAATACGTCATTCTTCAATTGTGGAAACAATAAAAAATAAATATAAAGAGACAGCATTTTGTTTCTATAAAATTGAAATATATAGGCGAGGTAACATATGTGTTGTTCTAAATTAGAAGAAGGATTAATGACAGAGAAGATCATCTATGTTTGCCAAATAAATATTTCTATTCGGTTACCTATATAATTTAAAAAAATGCATGGTATATGTTGATTAGGAATCTTTGGGAGTTGTTTTAGTACGAGTCTCCCACTGAAGCAGGAAGAACATTAATGTTTATTATCTTTAGTATGTACTTAATTTTAGGCTTTTTTTCATCTGGGCACCTGAACTTCTGGTTTTATAACAAATAGGCACCTGATGAACTTTTTATAACAAGTAGGCACCTGAGGCCGAAATTTGGCACCTGAACTTTTGGATTTCACAAATTTTTTAATTTCTCAGATTTTTGACATTTAAAAATTCCTTAACCCAGGGGCAAGTTAGTCATATTGAAAATATGAGTTTTTGGAGGGAAATATTCAAGAAAAGTTCAGGTGCCATTCCGGAAAAAAAACATTTAAGCGCCAAAATTGAAGAATAACTTAAAAAATAATTATTAATAATAACTTAAAAACTAAAAAAAAAGACCCCACCCCCCCCCCCCAAACCCCAACCTGCAAACTGCAGTTGCAGCTCCTTCCCGCCCCCGCCCCCGCCCCCCCCCCCCCCCACCCCCAACCTGCAGTTGCAGCTCCTTCCCGCCCCCCACCCCCAACCTGCGAATTGTTGCAGTTCCTCCTCCCCCAACTTGCTGCAACAGCCTTCCACCCCCCCACCCCCGCTGCAACAGCCTCCAATAACGATTGTGCAAAAATTAACTAGAATTTATGAATAATATACCCATTGAATAGATTTATAAATTAAAAAAAGCAAATCTTTACACTTAATTGTGGTTGAAAAGGAAAGCCTTGAAATTTTAGATAACTCAATTTCTGGAGCAGATAGGCACCATATTGACATTCAACATTATGGATGTGTTGTTGACATGCTTGGTGGAGATGGCCAGGTAGGTAGAGCTCTGCAATTCATCCAACAATTGCATATAGAATCAACGGCTGCTATCTGGGGTTCTCTTTTAGGGACTTGTATGGCTCATATGAATCTTGATATTGGAGAAATAGTAGGTCGAAGGCTTCTTGAGATTGAGCCAGAAAATGCAGAAAATTATTATTTGATAAGGGTATAAAATGGTAGAAATGAGAAGAATACGAGGTTAGATTGGGATGAAGAAGAAGATGAAAGGATTTTGGGTTGTGGTGGGATAAGGGTGTGGGTGGGGTGTAAGGTTGAAGATGATGTTTTTAATGGGGTTGAGTTAAATATTTGAGGTTTGGTTAGTTTATAATTAGGTTGAGTTAGTTTTTAAGTGTGATATGACTATTTTACCCTCTATCTAAAATTTTAAAATATGAAAAATTCAGAAAAATATGAAAAATGAAAGTTCAGGTGCCAATTTTGGGGTCCAGGTGCCTACTTGTTATAAAAAGTTCACCAGGTGCCTATTTGTTATAATATCAGAAGTTCAGGTGCCCAGATGAAAAAAAGCCTTAATTTTAATGTAAAAACTATGCAAATTTGACAACAATTTTGCATGTTCATCATGCAATACGAGTTTAATTTCTATTAGGAGTAAACCTTGTTTTTCGAAATGGTTAACATGTAATTTTTAGTTCTCTGATAAGGTGCGGCACATCCTACGATTTACCTTATCTATATATAAAGTAGAGGTACATAGAGATCGTTAGTGTATATGATAATGTTATTTATTAAATTATTTTATGCACTAATGTAACTTTCGTATGTACTTAATTTTAGTGCAAAAATTATGCACATTACCTAAATGTCGTAATTCAGTTATTGTATGCACTAATGTACATAACTAGTACTATGTATACCCAAATTAAAAAGTATGCACATTACCTAAATGTCGTAATTAAATTAAATTGTTGATGTTAATGAAGAACATAAAGATTACATAATATGTAAAAGATATTAAAGTAAGTAGTTTGTACTATTTTTTGAATTATTAATAAACAGTATTATATTCTTGGACATGCCTCACTAATAAGCAATTAAATCGAATATATATTGGTAGAGTAAGTGATGAATTTATTATGACAAGATTATGAATTTGAGAGTAGCGGCTTCCCATTACAAAAGATTGGAGAATAGTACTTTAATTTGGGTCAAGTTTAGGCCATCTAAAACAATTAATTAATCATAATGTGACCCTCCAAAACGTCAACGGGTCACTTAAACATGCTCTAATATACTCATTATAGATATTTAATTATTATAAGCCTCTTATATTATTTTAATCTATTCAATAATTATAGCTTTGTAAAGGATATATGTAGGAAAACATTGTGGTGGTGGACCAATCATTTAAACAATAATTTACATATTAAGGGCTCATGACAAATTTCGAGAATAAAGTGGAATTAATTAAAGTCGTATTCTAACAAAGATGTTTTCATGTAATTTAATCGTCATATAAATAAGATGAAAGTGAAAATTACGAGTTAAGGTCGAGTAAATTGTCAAAACAGTCTCATAAATTGGATCGAGGTTGTCATTTGGTCCTCAAAAGTTCAATATATATAGTTGCAAATTAGTCCATAAAATATGACAAAATTGCAATTTCGTCCAAAAACTAATGGGCCGTTAAAATTATGCGAAACTTTTAATAAGAAGCCAATTGCACAAATACCGTTAAGTTTAACGATAATATTAGTTTTTGGACTAAATTGTAACTTTTATCCAATTTCGAGAACTAAATTATAACTGTATGTTGAACTTTCAAGGACTAAATGGCAACCTTAGTCCAATTTCTAGGACCATTTCAGCCATTTCCTCAGTTAAGGTCCTCACTAATTTAAATTACATAAAGCTTTTTCGGTTATGTTAAATAATAAAAGACTCCTGATTGAACATTGTTATGATCCAAAATTAAAGTACGATATAGTGCACTTCTACCTGTACTGTCTTCAATTATCTTTTCTGTAAGGAAGGGAACAATCTTTTGATTGAAGTTGGCAAATCAATAAAAATATAAAATATATACTCAATGTCTTTTGTTGCTAGTAACTAATACTAAATCTATAAAAATGGGTAATAACTGTCTATTGGATGATGGGCATGAATAATAAAGATGAATTTTTTTATTGCTATTCAATTAGGGATAAAAAGACATGATACGAAAAATCCTTTTATTTATCGGCTAAAGAGAAAATTTATCTAGTAAAAAAAATGAGACTAAAAGCCTTTTGAAAACGTCAAAACAATCCACTTCAACTTAACATTGGGGTATGGGTCGGGACTTCTTTGCATCCGACTAAAATCTTAACCAACACGATTGGATCCCCTAATTTTATAATCTATGATCCAATCAATCGTCCAAGTTCCACTGTAACTTTTTGAGAATATGCATGTGACTGGGTCTTGCTATCGTTCGATCGATGATTCAGTCGATCTTTTACAATCGTATGAAATTGGCTTCACAAATCAACATTGCTATTTACCACTAAACCATGCATTGGGTTGCATGTATGAATTATAATTGTATATGATGTGCAAGTTGATATAAGCTAACCTAAGAGTGCATGCATGTTAAAGATCTTTATTCGTATTCTTTATATTGTATGTGTTCATATATTAATCCTGGATAAATCAAAGCCAGGTATATATATAAAAGACAATTCAATTATTACTAGATAATTGGAAAGATAAAACGAATTCGTCCTTAATTAATTGTAATAATCTGAAAAGATTTTATGCGACATAAACAAAATTAGTGATTAAATTGTCAGTAGCATGTTCATCCTTAATCCAAAAGATTGGTAAAATCTTTTCAGTCATTTGGGACATGTGGAACCCTTAAAACAACTAATATTAGGCAGAGTATTTTGGAGTTAATTCAATGAATTTGATGTTTATTCAACGAACAACAAGATCATTACTACTCAATAATCATGTTTAATTAATGGAGCACGTAATTGAATTCTGACAATATATATTATTACTCGTGTATTAGTAATGAATATTGGCAGAGTTCACGTGATGTCAATATGAAAATTTAATTTGATGATGTATCTTAATTATATATTCACCCTGCTAAAATGCACAAAATTGTAGATATTTACATAAATTGTAAATCTTGATGTATTAAGATTGTATATATATATAAGATGAGCCATGTAAGGTTCTATTAAAGATTTTATGGTATGTTGGTAATTAGTTTAGTTATTTTCTCTATAACTTCTAATTATATTATAGCTTTACCATGCATGAGAATATACATATATTGATATATATAGATATATATTAGGTTGAATTTGTTCAATATATTTATCATAATCAAGTCATACATAAAAATTTAAGACCCTTAAACTAATGATTGAAGGAAAGAAGGATGCATGTATCTAATGACACATTTTGACTACTTTTAATAAAAGTATTAAATTGTCACACTAATGATGATCTTGTTTTTGGCTCTTGTTCTGCCTCTATCCTCGATGTGCTTCACCTGAGCCTATTAACCACTTTATCAACATAAGGTACATATATTCCTTGTGAAAATCGAACCCAATTTACATAGAGAGAATAGGATTTTATTATTAGCACTCTAACCCTGTACTAGTTGAACTATATATGCCCGAAACAATTCGAGTTATTAATATAATTACTAAGAAGGATATATATATAATCTTCGTCTATATTTTTTGAACTTCTCAAATTAAATACATATATTTAGAAAGTCATCAACCATTATAATTTGAAAATAAACATTATTTTTAGTTATAGTAATAAAGAAATAAAAATGACAAAAGCCACATGAACGTGGGACCTCGTGATTGATGCTTCACATACATTGATAGCCTGAAGTTAACCATACGTGCAATTAAAAACATAAACACACTTCTAATCTATGTTTTGAAATTAAGTTAAGCTAGCTATACTTTTTATGCCAGCTATGGACTGTTTTTAGATCACCCATAATTGTCGGCCTCAATCTTAAATAATTACCAAAAAGGCCAAAACGGCAAAAACCATGCAAAAAATAAAGTTGATTCCATAGACATAGACCATACTTATCCATATATATATCATATTTATTTCCAACATCTACAAATATATAACTTGTGCTCCCTCCCTTTTGTATTATTTTTCTATCTACTCTAAAAGTTACTCCCTTCGTTCCCAAAAAATTATCATATTTTTTTACTTTTGGTAGTCAAACATTACAAAATTTGATCATGAATTCCCATTAAACGATAAGAAATAATATAGTCTTGTGGGACCTTGTTAGATTCGTCCCAATATATATTTTTAAAATATTAAATGTTTATAATTTTTTCGCATGTAAAATAATAAATATTTATATTTTAAATCGTATTTTGTTGACCACCAAAAGTTCAAATGTGACAATCTTTTAGAGACGGAGGAAGTATTTATTTAATTTGTTTTCAATTATTTGTTACGTTGTTAATTTCGTTATCTATTAGAGAGGATATGTAATATGGGATAAAAGAAGTATAGAAATTCGACAACAAACTTGATTTAAATATACTGCCAACATTTTCCCATTTTCTAATGTATTTATTTCGGTGTAGATTCTTTTGTCCCTTTGATAAATATGGAACCAAGACGAATATAAATTAAGATTGGCGTTCTTGCTATTTCGCAATAAAAACGACATAAAGATGCAATAAGATTTAGTTCATGGACGATGGCTCGATAACTTGATAACATCTAAGCTTAAGTTTTTAGCTTAGTTAAAAGGTGTTAAATGGGTGTAAATTTTGTTGGAGATAATGTGTTATATTTCATTCTAATTGTCTATTAGTCAGCACCTATTCTAATGATTACTACCTCCAGTCTAAAAAAAGTGACTTAGTAAACATTTCAAAATTATCTAAAAGAGTGATCTTTTACATAAGCCAAAGCAAAATACATCATTTCTTCCATTAATAACCTTAGTTGTATTAAAAAACTCAAACAAAAGTAATTATTTAATGGTTGGCTCACGAATGTTTATGTAATTAAATGAGGGGGATAGAAGTCATTATGGAAATGTTTTAATGCCTTTGCTTATTTTATGTGAAAATTCTAAAAAAATCACTTTTTTTGTATTGGAGATAGTAATAATTAATAGTTTATGTAATTGTGATTTGTAATACAATTATATCAATACTTTAATTACTAATTTAGTGAAAAGTGCAATAAGATCCGATCACTTTCTTAGAACTATTAGTACAACAAAACATAATAATATATATTGTTTCAAATAATTAAACCATCGTCTATAGATCATTTGAAGAATAAAAATCTACTGTATCATCATATTTTTTTAGGTAAGGAATATTTATGTGTGAGAAGGTAGATTTTGTGTGCAATGTAGTTTGTTTGCAAGGAAAAATTCGTAAAAGTTGAAGATGTATATTGATATGGGTGATTTGTGATCCTCAACTAATGGAAAGTGGGACAACTCAAGGAGGGACATATAAAGGATTTAGGGGGATGCATTTAATCTAGGATTAGCAATAACTAACATGCACGTGGACCCTTTGGAATCTCTTTGGCCTTTCTTGACCAATCAATTAAAGGACACACTTTTTAATGGATTCAACTCATAACTTATTTGAGATTGAGCATGGACATATATCATAGCGTTTAATTAATACTTGTTCCCGTCTCTAAATAATTAGTACATTTGGACTTTTATGGTCAAATTTTAAAAAATTTAATCAAGAATTCTCATTAAACTATAAGAAAGAATATAGTCATGTGGAATCTCGTTAGATTCGTCTCAATATATATTTTTGAAATATCAACTTTTTATATTTTTTTCTCATGTAGAATAATAGATATTTACATTTTAAATCGTATTTTATACCATAAACATTAAAATGTATCAGTTATTTAGGGATGGAAGAAGTAACTATTTGAAGGGACTATTATCCTTGTGATATTTGAGAGGGTTATTAGGTCTTAATAATTCTGGAATTTTTTTTTCATATTATCTCTACTATATTTATAATATATACATATTCTAGTTGTTATTTTAGTTTGTCATTTCTGGAGATAATTAATGATATGGTCCCAGTCAGTGAGCGGTTGTTCCACTTTAGTTTTCGAGAGTGGCAATAATGGACAAATGGTTCCTGTAAGTGTGTATTGTGTGTACAAATGGTCCCTTATTTAACACCCCGTTATATGTTAACGGAGATGAAAAACTTCTAGTTTGTTTTACGAACCATTTGCGATACACACTTAAGAGGACCATTTGCGTACACGATACACACTTCCGGGGACCATTTGCGATCATTTTGCAAAAACCTGAAAATAAATATTTTTCTCAAGTTTTATTATAATTAAAAAAAATGGCTCAAAAGTAATTACTCTTGTAATAGTTAACTTTTAACGGAGGTATTAATATAGGGATATACACCATTTGCACATATGATATGACACACGCTTACAAAGAAGTGTTGCTACGGTAGTCACCCACTGATCGAGTACATTTCGACAACCATTTTTATATTATTCATTATTTGTAACATTTCTAAATTATTATATTTGATAATTATAATTATCATCACTAATTTTTGTAAGAAAACTATTTGGAACACTCATTATTTTTCTTCAATACGTATCATATAAAATATTGGATCCAGCCCCAGGTTATACACACATGACACTATTATTAAATGTATATACTTTTTTTTATCAAATGATATCATATTAAAAATAAATTTTATATATATTATTGAAAAGGAAAAAATCTATATCATGATAGGAATTTTGTCGATAACTAGTAAGCCGAGATCACAGTTTTCAAATGCATGTGTTGAAGGCGTTAAAATCAACTAGCAAGTGAGTACGTAATTAATTACACTGACAAGCAAATTAAATCGAGATGGGGGAACCAATAATATTATATAACTTGAACATAATGAAAATAGTACTCCGAACAATTTGGTATAATGTGTACATACTTATTATATACTTGCACGAATATTACCCAATGATTAGTAGAAAAATTCAATCATAAATTTAGCAACTATTCAGCCACCAAAGGAGGAATATGAAGTGTGTATGTGTGTAATATATATGGATAGCTTACATTTCTTCCCAAATACTTTTGCATGTGGCTGATTTTTTATTGTTATAAATGAGTGATGAAGTATGAGCATTAATATTATAATTAATGGATATAGAAATTATTAATTAATAAATTATTAAAATAAAATATGAGAGAATTAATCTAACGAAAATTGAATTCAAGACCTCATAATTCGAAGCATATGACTCATTTTTAACTTTTATATACAGATTACTCACAACCACCATTAGACGATATCTCTATATATATAATAATGCTTATACATTAATTTAAATTTTTGAACCCAATTGACCTTGTAAATTTATCAACTTCGGTTTTTTATAATTCCAGTTTGACAACTTTCAATTTATTTATTACAAGAGGGGAGGGGGAGAGAAGAACTTTAGGGTACCCTAAAAATAAAAGAGAGGGTTAACATAAAAGGGCAATTTGGCAATAGGAAACCAAGCGATAAATCATGTGAATGAACCAAATTTTAGTTGTGTTATTCTTGTGATTGTCAGAAATTCATGCATGGCCTTGTTTATTAGGGTGTACTACGTATCTTTTTAAAGATACACTATTTTACAAAAATCATAATTTACAAACATGACCGAATTCTTTGTATGACTACATGTAATTATAATTGGCCGGCCGCATCAATCGTTCATATTTACAATAAAATGTTTTCAACTGATCACTTATGTATGTATATATCATACGGTCATTATTAATCACTTATCTTGTTTCGAAATGTTTCGATTATCCATCACCTGTTTTGTTAATATGTCATTAAGTTTTTAATAAGAGTATATATATAGTTATGTCATTAAATATAACTTGGAATAGAAAAATAAAATTTGATATCTGAATTCAAATTCACCACATATCATACTTAACAACATATGTATATATTAACAGTTTAGACAATAAACTGTAACATTTTAAAAATAGATCATATGACGATTAACAAGGATGATTTAAAACGTAATTAGTGAACTGGAAAATATCTTTTAAATATATATAGATAATCATGTAGTCATTAATCCAATTTTAAAAGTGGACAGTAGTGTAAATGATTGCTAATTTGCCAAGCTATATGTGACATTTGACCATATATATAACTCATGAATAGTTTCTGGTTAGAATGTCAGATGCATGAATCTGCATTCTATATTTCTATTCCATCGTGTATTTCTTTATAACTTTCATAATCGGGGGCTAAAATATTTGAGTTAAAATTACTTTCTCTTCTCTAGTTCGAATTAATAATTTTACTTTTTTATACAAAAAAATTAATTATATAAGTAGAACGAGTTCGCACAGGTTGGACTGTGCACCAACGGCTAGTTGATTATAATAAATAATACTCATTATAATCAATACTCATTCCGTCACATAAGAACTATCCAATTTTGATTTTTCCTAAAAAATTAAAGGGATAACTAGAAAAATAGTTAAGAAAGAGTTAAGACACATATATATAAAAGTGATCAAATAGGATATATTATATAAAATTGAACAAAAATCACTTGTCGTTTAAGTTCACAATTTCGTAAAAAACAATAAAAATTATGTGAATTCGATTAACTTGAAATAATAAATGAAGTTCAAAAACAATTTTAGTGTATGATTATCGAGTACCAACCAGGAGACTACTTCCTGGGAAGGCGCAATTATGCTATATAACCACTCTTCAATTTTGTTGTACGTGCAATTAAACTTGTTCTACATGCTTATAAAACAGGACAATGATCTTGAAATTGAAAATAAATTGATCGAGTAATATAAAGTATAATAAGATTGTATTTGTATTTATAAACAAAAAATACTCCCTCTGTTGCAACAGAAGACAAGATCCACTAGAAGTGGTAACATTGTAATTATCCTCATAAACCAAGGGTTCTTTCTAACGCAGCTTCCTATATAATTCCCATGATCACTCCTTCCATAACATATCATTATCTCACTACAACAAAATACAAAAACACAACATTTCAAGAACTCCACAAAACAAAACATGTCTGGATGCAGCAAGATCCTCCACATTGTCAAACTCCGACAACTTCTCCGGCGGTGGCGCAAGAAGTCAGCATTGACCTCCCGCCGTGTTCCATCCGACGTGGCACCTGGACATGTGGCAGTTTGCGTCGGCCCGGCCCGTAAACGGTTTGTTATTCGGGCCACGTACCTAAACCACCCATTGTTCATGAAATTATTGGTTAAGACTGAGGAAGAGTTCGGGTTCTCGAATTCGGGCCCTTTATCTATCCCCTGCGACGAAAATATGTTCGAAGAGATCATTAACTTCATGGCCCGAAACAAGAACTCAGCTCGTTTTGTCACGTACGAGGATTTTCAGAGGTATTGCCACGTTGGGATTAGGAGCAATGTCGGGTTTTGGGCCGAGTCGAGACCCTTGTTAAACGGTGTGTCTGATAAGGCAATGTGGTAGAAGTTCATGGGCCCGGCTTGACTCAGACTCGTCCTAGTGAATTTTCATGAATGGTGATTTAGGACAAGGAGAACATAGTGAGTCGAGCCAAATGATGGGCTCGACTTGACTTGTCCTAGTGAATTCTCATGAATGGTGATCAAGGATAAGACAAGTCAAGCCATTTGTTGGGCCCGGCTTGACTTGTCCTTGTGAATTCTCATAATCAGGTCAATGTTACGAGTCAAGCCAGTTGATAGGCCCGACTTGACCCATCCTTGTGAATTATAATGAATAATGATCAAGGTGAACATAACGAGTCAAGCCGGAGAATAATGGTGATGGCAAATAGGTGGAACGAGTTGCCACCGAGTCGTCCCCCGTTGCACTCGAAGTGGAGTGAACGAACAACCGAGCGGATTGGTAATTTACTATTGCTTTATTGCAAAATGCAATGTGCATCTGAGAATAGTATTAGTGAGAATTACATTTTGTTATTTTGTCACCTTTTGTAAATTGAATTCTTTATTCGATAATGTGTGATTTGATGATTAATGAGAACTATTATTGAATTTTATTTAATATTTGCAATTTTGGGTTCTTGTTGTCATGCATGATTAATAAACTGTAAGCACATATCTGAGCTACGAAAATTGAAATCAGAGTAACGTGCTTAGTTCAAAATGCATGTGAAATCAAAAACTATAGTTTCATTTGGTTTATAGTTTTAATCGTTGATTCCCTTTAAAAGTTGTTTTTATTCGATCAAAGTATCTACAAAGCTTTGTTCTGTTTCACCTGATAATATAATCTGTAGTTTGATTCCCGTCACATGCAATATCATCGATAAGTTTGAAGGAGAATTAGATATTGTATTCGATATTCGATCAATCTGTATTCGTCGATGGTAATAATTCGACTTTTGTTCAACTCGCCCTTTTTTTATAAATTTCTCTACATTTAGAATTCCAAGAATATGTATACATGACTCGATATATATAGAACGAAATTAGACAATCTCAATTAAGGAAGTAACAGGTCACTAGAAACGAGTCAAACGACATCTTCCCATTCCTATTTTCACCATATATATATTGCTAATTAACAAAGCTATTGCCATCTCAATCTCATTAACCAATAGTAGCCCCTATCTTTCAACATCTGCATTACTGTATTTCTTATCCTGAATATTTTCGAAACTTACTCGTCCGACAACGTCATCTTTGTCAAATTTAGTGTCCGAAAGTGTTGTATTTGTTTGGAGGGTTGATTTTCACTGAGGTTTGGAGGTCAATGCAGATTTAATGAAACTAGATGTTTGTGCACAGTTTAACTTGTGCGATTTCAGTTATTATATTAAAATATATATTATTACATTAATTTTTATATGAATATATGATGATAAATATTTCTTGTGAAATTTAAAATATGTGCATGATAAAAATGATTAAAGAAATATACATTATATACAGGTAACTATTTTATTTTTAATAACTATGCTTAAATAATTTAATGTATAAAATAATAATAGGCCTTTACAAATTTTCAAAAAAAAAAAAAACTTAATGGGAGTTAGTATGCAATTTAATTATGTGTCACTTGCTTATTGGCTAAAAAAGAACATGGGGCTTCACTCAAAGAATAACTAATTCCCCCCTTTCCCAATTAAATATAGTATAGATACTTAATTTGTTGGACAACCCAAGTCAACAAACTAAGCCCATATGGGCATTGAATGGGCTGGATCTGGAGAGGATCTTGTTCATTTATTTGGTATATATTGAAGTGGGTCGGACCATCCGAGCAGGCCTGTCCGTCCGTGGCTCCTCAATCGTGTTTCGAGACTCATATTCGAGGTAATGAGTTGAATTCGGAGTATATCGGATCAGTGATTTGGTAATATATCTTATATGGTCGGGTAGTACCAAGTTATTTTGAAGAGCGAGTTTGACTTATGTGATAACACTCATAGATAACAAACAATTTAGGCATTATACAATCACTTATTCCAACCAATTATTTTAGAGAGATTTCTTCCCCCCTCAACACAATTCACACGCAACATACACACCATTCATCCCCCCAAATTATGCAACAATTAATTTTTGCCAATAATTCAGTCAATTTTCTTGTCCGCACAAATTAAACGGACAAATAGATTGAATTGATTATCAATTATGAAACAACCACTAAAAATCCTACCAAAATACTCTCATTCGCGAAGAAAAAGGCTTAGAAGATACCAAAACAATTCTTCAAATGACATGCAATTGTTTTTTTTTTTTGATAATTAGCGATGAATTGTGACTACAATGATATTACAAACATGAATACAGAAATTGCTAACTAATAGAAAGTTAGAGTATAATATGAGACAAATATGTCTCCAACAAGGTTCGAACCCATGACCTCTTACATGAAAGGTTGGGCCGGATGCCACTAGGCTATTGAGCCATCGGCAAATGACATGCAATTGTTAAGAATAATTATGTAGTTGTTTTTTAGTTTTTGATTGTCAGAATGCAACAGGCTCTATTTTTTGGGGTGTATTTTTGGTCTTTGGTGTATTTTCGGTTGTTTTTGTGCAATCAATGAAGAAAAATTGAAACTTTATGTAGATTGAAGTCAATTGTAAGTTTAAGCAAAAAAAATTCGCATCTTTAGATAATTAGACGAATTTAAATCAACGTTTTTTGTTAATTGTGAACAATTAAAGTGAGTAAAATCGATAATCAATTAAAAGAGAGGAAAATACGGAAGTAAATATTGCAAAACGGTTGCATTTAATTGGGTATTAAATGGGGCGTGCATTTCACACCACTATTAGGAGAGTGAAGCTTAATTTTATCACTTAAAAATCAAATTTTCCCTTCCACATTTACCCTTATTTAATCTTAGCCACAAGATCAAAACTACCTAAAACACACTAATCCAACGATCATCAATAGAGTTATCACCAGGATAACACATTTTTTTTTGTGAATTAGCGATGAGGTGAGTTTCGAACTCAAAACCTTTTTGGTCACTAGCAAGAGCCTTTTGCACTACTATTCGATTGACTCCAGGATAACACATTTGAGTTATCACATAAGAAAAAACTCGTTAAGGAATAACAATGCATTAAAAAGGCTAAATCAATGGAGCATTGTGTCACGCGATTAATCATATTAACTCCTTCATGAAGAGTCAAACGACAATCATTGCTGACATGAGAGATTTATGTTATGGACATAAACACGGTGAAGACCAAATAAAGAAGGAGCATTAATGCGGTCTTTGTCCAAATAAAGAAGGAGCATTAATTCGGTCTTTGTCAATCATGGGTTTGGGTAAATATATAAAAATAGATTATTTCAACGCACTTTACTACTTATGTAACAATTTTGATTTATATTAGCTAAGACAATTTTGATTGTTAAAAAGGATTCGATTTTGGTAGTTGTTTTAGCTAAAAGTTTTGCTTTTGGCAAAAATGTTTGATTTTTGTAATTTTTTGGCAAAAAGATTTGATTTTGATAGCTGTTTGCCAATTTTTTTTCATAATTTGCCAAAATTGTTCAGTTTTCGTAATTTGACTTTTGATCCTTAATGGCAGCAATTAGTACTCATAATTAGCAATGAGGTGAGTTTGACCTTCTGGTGCTTTTCCACTAGGCTATTTGATTGACTCAATTAATACTCATAATTGTGCATTATATTTTCGTACTCACTCAGCTCCTATAAATAGGCAAAACCGAAATCCTTCTTCCTCACTTAATACACACAATTTTCGCACAAACTAAAAATAGAGAACACCCATACTGGAGAGCATCTTCGGGGCCCCGGATCCTTTTTTTCTTCGGGGCATTAGTGTTGGATTTCTCTATGCATTTTATATATCGAATTTACATAAAATGCATAGAAGGATCGTTAATACAAGTTCAAACATCACATTTAATCTACGGGTTTTGTGTGATATACCTCTTGGAGCGTGAGTGCGTAACGGACAATTAGGTGCTTGGATATCTCCCACATTTTGAGTTTTATTAGGCGTCTTATATCCAAAATATCACATTTTGGGTATAGGACACCTACGGAAATTCAAAGTGTCTCGGGTTCGAAACTCACCTCATCACTAATTTACAAAAAAAAATTATATTAGTAGATTAATAATGAAAAAAATGTTGTTATCCAAATATTCACATGAAATACTTATGACGTACCAATATCAAAATATCAAGATAAAAAATAATCCTCAATAGTTATAGTAGAACATGTTAAAAATATTTAAAACTATCAAATTTATGGTATTCATAATAAAGAAAAAAATTACGTACTATTTGTTATATGTACTTCCATTCTGGATGCGACTCATTCATTTCTTTAATCCTTTAGTTTAAAACTATTTTTATTTTATTATAAGTGAAATATCGTTATTAACATAATTAGTAGTGCTAAGCTAGTATGCAGTCTAAGTGTTTGAGGGAAATTCTATACCAATTTCATGAATCATGAGTGAAACAAACACGTGGACGTGGTATTAGAATTAGGTTGTAATTAGTGATGAAGTGATTCTCAAACCTAAATTATAATTAGTGATGAAGTGAATTTCACGTGATTAATATACAAATTTATTATATTCAATAGTATGTTAAACTGTATTTTTTTTGCATAAATACTTTTTTTTTTTATAATAGCGAAATAACTTGTTAAGTCAAATTGGCACCTTATAAAATTTCGAATTAATTAGACCATTTTCACTAGAAAATAACATTTGCGTATCTTAATACATATTTACTAATTTAACATTTATATAATGTATAAAAAAAACAAAAAAAAAAAACATTTATATAATGTATAAATATATAAGCCTTCAACTCAACTCTTCAAGAATCATCCAGCGGCCCACATTCTCTGTCAGCAAACCTCCACCTCATCTGCTTGTTCCAAGGGGATGAACTCAATGGAAAGGTAATACAAATAATTCTTCTTGTTTCTTTTTTCTTTGATAAATTACCAACCCCTCGAACCACTCCCCTCAATAGGTTTCGGGTGCTAGTTCAATCGCTAGACCATTATTTACTTTCGACTTTTGTAAATATAGTACGAATTTATTATTTAGTCCTTTATTACCCGGGCAAAATGAAAAAAGAAAAACTTATTTTTAACAAAATATTTGCAGAGAGTTCCGAAAAGACAAATAAAAATCAACTAATTTAAAAATAGCTTCCGTACTATTTTGGTAGTCTTCGCCACACCCCCCTCCTCGATCATTTTCTTCTTTCGGGGGGCATCAAGTATTGCCACAATCTTTTGTTTCTTTGGTGTCTTATATCCAAAGAATTCCAGTTTTGCGATCTCCCCCTGCAAGAATTTTTATAATTTTTTTGGAGGGGAGATCGCAAAACTAGAATGCTTTGGATATAAGACACCAAAGAAACAAAAGATTGTGGCAATACTTGATGCCCCCCGAAAGAAGAAAATGATCGAGGAGGGGGGTGTGGCGAAGACTACCAAAATAGTACGGAAGCTATTTTTAAATTAGTTGATTTTTATTTGTCTTTTCGGAACTCTCTGCAAATATTTTGTTTTCGGAACTCTCCACTACCCGAACGGACTCGACTCGACTCGTTTGCAGCACTAATCTTACGTGACATATACACATAAGTATTGACGTGATCCGCATCTTTTGGATACCATGTTTGGTTCCAAATATCCCAGATATGTTAGAAATAATGATCAAAGTAACCGTTGTATGTTGAATAACAGAATTAAGAGGAGGAAGTTACTAAAGGTTAGGAGAATAAATTGGTTTAAATGGGTTCGACTAACCTCCAATTGACTTGGTCAAAGGACCGTTAATCTAGGTTAACAACAAATGATTGGCTTTATGAGCCTTTATTCCAACAAGATATAGAACAACTTGGAGTTGTCACTATGGTCATAAGAAAACAACTAACAAATTCACAAAGATGAAAATATTTGGAGAAACTGAAGATCTTATTTTACAAATTTAGAATTTGCAAAGCTACTTGACGTCCTCTTGAGATGAGGAAAACTGCACTGCAAAAATCGGATGAGGAAAACAAAGGAAGCTAAGCTATGACC
This sequence comes from Echium plantagineum, assembly GCA_003412495.2. Lineage (NCBI taxonomy): Eukaryota > Viridiplantae > Streptophyta > Magnoliopsida > Boraginales > Boraginaceae > Echium > Echium plantagineum. The sequence continues at coordinate 32,048,086 of CM016567.1, forward strand.
TTTTTGGTTCTCCTTTACACATGTATCACTACATAATCTCTAAGAAAGAAACCAACCTAAATAATTACATTCTGTTCAATTCACAAACTTGATAAAGTCAAACAAGAAAACACAATTCAATTTTTCGCATAACTATGATAAGGTATACAATTATATATAGGTCACTATCTTATTCATCTTAACTATGTTTAAACAATTTAATGTATAAAATAATAATAGAACTTTACAAATTTCCAAAAAAAGAAATTAAATGAAAGTTAGTATGCAATTTAAACACGTGTCACTTGCTTATTGGTCTAAAAAGATCATGGGACTTCATTAAAAGAATAACTAATTCCCCCTTGCCCAATTAAATATATATAGTGTAGAGTTGACAAGTATAGGCATAGTGATTGCTCACGCCAAATTAATTTGGGTAATTTTATTACTATGTGGGATTCAATTTAATATTGTCAAGTTCCTCTTGCACCAACTGGAAAAACAGAAGGGGCACTTGGAGAAGCAAATGTGCCTTTTGTAGTAGTAGTCACGCTAGTTGTTCCATGTTCAGGCCCAAGCCACTGGTTTGTTAATGGTGATCCATTCTGGACAGTGCTATTTGGAACAAATGGATGCTTGCCACCTGTCATAATCGGCATCGAATAAATTTGTTCTTTGTTTTGTAATAGGAATTAAGTTGGACTATTCTCGATCACGTTTTCATGTAGTAATCTTGAAATCGGATTATATTTTAATTTCTAGTTATTATGAATGACTATGTCCTATTATTGAAAGACTTGATACTTATTTATTATTGTTTATATAAATATTTATATATCTTCAAATTTGAAGATGGCTAGCTATATAAAAATATATATTAAAAAAAATGAAGTTTCGATGCCCAGTATCAACGTTAAAGTCCTGAAGCCATTCCGCATCCAATTCGAAGCCATATTCATAACGGTAACAAACGTAAATATTGCCTTTTCCGAAGCCAATCCGAATCCAAGCTAATTTTTACACTCTATAAATGGGGCATGAAGTTGAAGTTGAATTCCTCACAACAAAATCATAATTCTAATCTCCAAACAATTCAAGGGTACTCGTAATGACGATCTTCAACGCCGATAATATTGGTTGTCGTGAATTCTTCAAGATCATCATGCCCGGGATGGAAGAAAAATTGATAATTTATCTTTAAAGTTAGTTCGTAATTTATACAAATTAAGCATTAAATTTCTAATCTAATGGTTTTTGTGATCATAATAGCCAATTCCAAAGGGATTTCGTCTCCGGTGTAATTGTGAATTGGTCGGAAATTGTGAGTTAAAGCGCAAAGGAGACAATCGATGGTACCATATGAAAATAAAAGAATACAATGCGAGAGATGGCAAACAAATCAAATTATGCGAAGGTTGGGCGGATTTCGCAAGTGCCCACAACCTGGAGTTGACCGATGTTGTTACGCTCGAGCTTGACCTCGTTCGTAGCGTACATCATATCACATTCTTCAATGTCAAGATATATGGAAGGAATACGATAATAAAACCTAATATTAATAGTTCATCTAATTAAATTTCTTATGTATTATGTAATAGTAGTTAGATTGAATTATAATATATTTTCGATCACGTTTTCATGTAATGATCGAAAATCGGATTATGCATGGTTTTCCAATTATTATTATGAATGATTATATTTTATTCAAGACTTAATACTATTTAATTATTGTTTTTATAAATATTTATGAATGATTATATTGATCAATTTCGACTAAGTATAATTTTATGATCATTCAATACTGGAACAATGGCTTGGGAGATTGGATTCGGGCAGCAAATTTTTTGTTGTCCGAAGCAACAATTATTTTCGAAGCCAATTTGAAGTAATTTCGTCTCCAATTTCAGAGACAGTCAACATTATTTCAGTTGACCTGCCTCCTGAATCCAATTCGAAACAATTCCGACGTGTTTGCTTTGGCTTCCGAACTCACCCGCGAATCAATAGCATGTTCTAAGATTAATATATAGTCAAACACAATTATTTATTTCTAAATCAAGCCTCAAAAAATTTAAATTAGGATAAATGTCATTTCTTTCTCTAATAATATATTTGATTCATCCATGAAATCTAAATAATATATATTTCAATTATATTGTACCACAACTTATCAACAGGATAGAAAATTATGATGGAGCAATGGGTGGCATGCAATTATTATTATATGTTGAGAGTTATTTATCTCCTTCTTCTCAATTTATTATTTTGGCAAGCAATTTTCAAAGCAATGCAACTCAGGAAGTTGGGTTTTGGATAACAAATCCTCATGACTGTCTACCTGACTGACAAGTAAATGATTACAAAGAAGATTCAAGCAAAGAAGCAGAAGATTCAAGCAAAGAAGCAGCAGCTTGCTGCACGAGTTGAGAGGAAGATCAAGAAACTAAAAAAGACTGATAGACTAGATGTTGCTGATAAGTCAGATGAGGAGTGAAAGTTGTTTTGAAGACCCTCTATTGTAACTTTGTATATGTTTTTACGTCAAATAGGGGAAATAACTATTGAAACTTGAAATTTCTGACTCTTTATGTTTTTGTTATGTTCGTTGGATATTTTTTAAGTTTCGTCTATTGTCGAACTCATATCATTTTCCAAATTGCAGTAGATAGAGATCGGGAGGATAATTTCTAGTTGCTGAATTGATATTTAAAGAAACCAAAAAACACAAGTGATGTATATAATTCGATTGTTGGCATGAGATGTCTAAGTGCATGTGATGAGTTTCCATCAATATCGAAAGTCATCGTCATATCAAGTCCGATGAACCATTCTTGTCAACCAGCTCCTCGCCAGCAACTTCTACCAATAGGCTTGCCTCAAATCAATCTTAAACTAATGCATACAAATATTCATAAAATTGTTGAAATAGCTAGTTCCCGATAGTATTACGAGATTGCAGTTTAATTGGTTTCCAATAGTGCACGATTATAGATTAGTGCTCACGTTAACTTTTATTGTTAATTTCTAATACCAACATGCGATTAAATGTTAAAATTGGGGCAATTTTTTTTTTCAGGCTTAGGCTCAATACTTTAGCTTATGTTCACATGTAAAAGTGAAAATTAGCTTATGTTCACTTAATACTTTCGCTCAACACTTTAGCTTATTACTCCCTCTGTTTTTCTTAAAGATAGTTTTTTGACTTTTCACAGTCAACGAGATACGACTTAAAACAAAAATATCTCTAATTCTACACTTGTAAAAGTTGTAAAAAGTTGAAATTTCATAAATATAGGTTGATATGAATTTTACAAGATCCAACATGATTATATTATTACTTATCTACTAATAAAAATTAATGGTTAAAGTTTTCAAAGTGTGACTACACGAATTTTAATCAATAGGCTAAAAAAACAGAGGGAGTATGTTCTAAGTTAAAGTCTTAAATTTGTTTTTTGCCCCAAATTTAATCTTCCATCGGGTGTTCGTGTTAAAAAGTAACGGAATAGTTAAGGTGGAGACTAATCTGCAACTTCTTGCCATTTTCGGAGACTAAACTGCAACCATATACCACTATTGGAGCTGCAATCTGATCACACTATTGATGACTATTTCAACAAATTTCTCTCCAAATATCCACCTAATTTAATTAAAGACTTCTTATATATAATAGAGTCCACTACAATACTTTGAAATTATATTGTAATGTTATAGTAAAATTTTCTTAATTATAGGAGATTATTTTATATATATATATAATTATATATGAAAGAAAAAATGATATTAAATTTTTACCAAGATGACTTAAAATTTCAATCAATAAGAATTTTAATGAACCCAAAATAAAGGATAAAGGTCCAACAGAAATTATTTATTTTTTGTGATCCTTTTATTAGTTATGTCCATATATATTTGAATCGCCAACTCATATTTGGTACATTTTCATTTATTTAGAATTAAGAGAATATCCCAAATTAATTTGACTTTACTTTTCTTTTCCGAAAATAACTTTCATCAACTAACACTAGTTTAATATGTATATATATAATTTGACGCCTCGCCCCCTCTCATTTTATTTTTGAAAATTATTGACATTGTTAGTCTCTTTCATTTTCATTCCCGTTTCGTCTTACACTCCACCTTCAACATCAACAAGTAATCTTATTTATTCATAAGATTGTCGGATTGCTATCAAGAATGGTTACTCATGCATGTTAGTTTCGTTCTTTTTTTCTTTTCTTTATAATAAATCTATTAAATTTGTTATAAAAAAAATCTATTAAATTGTTAATTTGTGAAGACAAGCTATAGGAAGGAAGAAAATGAGTGGTCAGAGCCAGCTAGCAGAGTCCGAGTCTGAATCTCGATCACTATCAAGCAGTTGGGAATTGAGAATTTATGTCAAATATATATTAGTTCTGAATATATATAGTTTTTGTCCGTAAATTTTGAAAAAATGGGATTATTATTATATTATCATCAAGTTTGAAAAGGATCAACTAACTATTTAAGCTTATTCATCACACATTAATTTATATATGGATCGTTATCCATTAAATATAATCTGGTTCGCCTACGAGTGCGATAATATTACAATTTACAACTACTAAAATGAAATAAAAATATTTTCATCTAATGGGCACAACTTAACAATAAGTTACCAAACAAAAACTTGTCACCAAACACTTACATGGATGACTATTTACTTTATTGAAGTGGATATTAATTAACTTACTATTTGATGAGATATGAAAGGTTTCACCTTTTTAATGCTTTGATTGAACTTTATAAAGAATAATTAGGCTAGATTGATCATGATTCAAAAGGTACTAATTTGACAAATCATGTCATAAATAATCACTTAAAAAAATGAATGCAAAAGGGGCCTACACATATATGATTTGGTGGCAAATATGTTTCTTAATTATCCCCTTTAAATTAACATTTACTCCTCTTATTTAATGAAAAAGTAGTGTCTCAAAAAGTCTTTAAGATATCATAATAAAGAACAATTTGCTAAAGATATATAGTTATATATACTTGGAGATGAGAAAGAATACAAATTAGATTAGCCATTTAAAATGAATCAGTAATTAACAACACATGGAGACGTTTTGCCTTTTACGTACATGACCAGTACCACGATAAAGACCACTAGTCATCACTCCACCACTAATTATTGTCAAATTGACCTACTGGATTAATTAATCAACAATCATTATAACTTCTTTGTTTTGGCTTCTTAAAACTCTCCAAAATATTATTATTTTCGATTTCTTTTATAAAATAACTAAATTACTTAGCTTCTTTTTTTTTTGATAAGTGATTCATATTGAATTTAATTAAAGTTAAGGCTTGTGGAGCCATTACAAACTGAATCTAACAAAAAAGCATTGTCTAAGACATTAAATTCATTGATAACAAAATTTTTAAGATTAGAAAGGCATCCAGCACTTGTTGGCTTCCAAAAGATGTTGCAGGATTTCCTTGAGACGCTGTTGAGCAGAATCATCATTTCTTCTTCCTGGTGCAAAGAGTGAAAGTACCTAAACCAGATCTGAGAAATAAAACAGTCAGAAACAATAAAAATGTTATGATTGTTGATGTTTCCAGCAATAATTAAAGAAGTGAGAATTCCAGAGCAAAAACTTCTCATGTCCAATTTGTTGTCAGAGCTATCCAATAATAGGCTTGATCCTACTATGGTCGTGTGCTTCCCATAAATGGACGTGAGAATAGTCCATTTGGGATTAGGATCTGAGGTAGTTCCGATAAGGATTTTGTTATCCCTTCTGTTGCAGCGTCTTTGACAGTCTCTGTGGTACAGCGTGGTGATTCCCATGTGAGGAATAGGAGTCAGCCTTTTAGATCTTGCCTTGTTCACACTTGCAGTACTCTGAGGCGTTTGGGGCCGGGTCTTCTTATCAAAACCCTTGTGCCAATCCTTGCAAAGAGTGGTGATAAGTACAGTGGATCTCTGAATGTCAGGGGTAGAATCGTTGAAGTGGCAATCATTTCTGGCGAGCCAGATAACCCAGAGTATACATCCAAATTTAATGATTTCCTTAATGTTAGTTTGGTTCCATTTTTTCAAAATCCAACGAGAAACCGTTAGTTCAATTGGGTCAGAAGGGGAAATATAAATCTTAAAAAAAGAGAAAATAGATTTAGAAAAATGACATTTCGAGAAGAGGTGTTGAATATTTTCCGGAAATTGTTTGCATAGCGGGCAAATAAGGGAAAGGGTTTTTTTTGTTTTATTGCTGAGGAGATCCATGGTGGGAAGTCTATTTAGAATCAGTCTCCACAAAAAAGAGTGAATTTTTTCAGGAAAAGGAGTTTTATAGAGTTTCTTCCATACCTTGGTGGGGATTAAACGAAGGTTAGAAGGACAGTGAGTATCATCCTTGTGGGAGGCCCTTAGTTTGGTGTAGATGCTTTTGGTGCTAAAAGCATTGTCAGGCCAGTATCTAACATCATCATTAGAAGAAGGGGTGATAGCTAGAATGTCCTTAGCAAGATCAGGGGGAAACAAGAGGTTGATGAGATGGAGGTCCCAAAGATTGTTACTAGAAAGTAGACTGGAGACCAAAGTGTACTGGGAGCTATTAGAAGGCAAGGCATTATTTGAGGAAAGTGGAGGGTGAAAATTGCTACTATTGTCATTTAAGGGAATCCAGACGTCATCCCAAATATTGATAGAGGAGCCATTTCCAACTTTCCACGGGGTGAGGTCTTTGATGCATGAGATACCGGCTGCAATGCTTTTCCAGGCCCAAGAGGAGGAAGGTTTGTGTAAGGGTTGGTAAGGATTGGAGTTAGGGAAGTATTTGGATTTGAGTAATTTTGTCATGGGGAGGTTGGGTTGGTTTAGAATTCTCCAGCTATTTCTAGCTAGAAGAGAGAGATTGAAGTGGTGGAGATGTTTGAATCCCAGTCCTCCTTTCTCTTTGTCAAGTTGAAGAAATTCCCAGTTAATCCAGTGAATCTTCTGTCCCTGAGGACTTCCCCATAAAAAATTTGCAAGGATTTTATCAATTTCATGGAGTGAGTTGAGTGGGAATTTGTAGACTCCCATTGGATAGACTAGGATGGCTTGCAAGACAGACTTGATCAGGGTTACTTTTCCAGGAAAATTAAGAAATTTACCATTCCAGGATGAGATTTTTCTCTTGATTTTGTCGATGATGTCCAAAAAGATCTGTTTTCTATTAGTAGTGATGTCTAGGGGGATCCCTAGATATTTACCAAAAGAGTGTGATTCCTTGATTCCAAGGAGAGAAAGACAAGAGTTTTTAATCACTTGGGGTGTTTTGGGGCTAAAGGTGATGATTGACTTGTGGAGATTAATGACTTGACCCGAGTCAGAGCAAAATTGGTTAATGACTTCAGTGAATGAAGAGATGGAGTTAGGAGAAAGCTGTAAGAAGAAATAGCAATCATCTGCGAAGAGGAGGTGGGTTATTTTAGGTCCATTTTTGGCAATGGAGACACCTTTAATAAGGTTAGAAGTTTCAAAATGGACCAGTGATGAGGAGAGGGCCTCCGTGCAAATGGCAAAAAGTATAGGTGAGAGAGGATCTCCTTGGCGAAGTCCGCAATTAGGAGAGAAGGGATCCGAGGGTTGGCCATTTACGAGTAGGGAGTATTTGACCGTAGTGATACATTGCTTAATAAGCTGAATCCAGTGTTGGGGAAAGTTGAGCTTCTCAAGAAGTCGAAGGATGAAATCCCATCTTACCCGGTCAAAAGCTTTACTCATATCTATTTTGATGGCAGCGACTCCATGTTTTTTCATTTGGGATGTTCTGATGGAATGTGTGAGCTCTTGGGCCATGATAATACTGTCTTGGGAGTTTCTGCCATGAATGAAGCCATTCTGGAAAGGGGAAATAATGTCATTTAGATGGGGCTTGAGTCTATTGACCAAGACCTTCGCTACAATTTTGTAAATGACATTACAGAGGCTAATCGGTCTGTAGTCACCGATCGTTGATGGGCAATCTATCTTCGGGATGAGGGTGATGAAGGTGTTGTTGATTTCTTTCAAGATGAATCCATTATTGAGGAATTCCAGAGTGGCACGAGTGACATCCATTCCAACTGTATTCCAGTTTTTTTGGTAAAACTCAGCAGGAAAGCCATCGGGCCCAGGAGATTTATAGTGGCCCATTTGAAAAAGTGCAGTTTTCACCTCATCAGGGGAGAAAGGAATGTTAAGATCCTTAATTTGATCAGCTGAAAGAGTTTTGTTGAGGTATTGCAAAGAAGGATACTCATCACCAATGGGGTTTGGGTCGAAGTCAGGTCTTGAATTGAAGAGTTTCTCAAAGTATTCTTTGCAATGTTGATTGATGAGATCATTTTGGGTAATGGTTATTCCCTGCTGGTCTTTGATTTCCAAGATATTATTGATCTTGGCTTTGTGTTTTACATGGGCATGGAAGAATTTGGTATTGCGATTGCCTTTGGTAATAGCAGTAATTTTTGATCTTTGCTTCCAATATTCTTCCTCAACAGATAGGAGGAGGTCCAGCTGCGCTCTGATTTGATCATTTTTAGAATTATTGGTGGCATTAAGAGGATGAGCTTGGGTTTTAGCTAGTTGAGCTTGAAGCTGGGTGATTTTGTGGAAGATATTCCCAATTCTAGTGGTGTTCCAATGCTTGATGGTTTGTTTAATGTTTTTGAGTTTATTGACAAGAGTGAAGGAGTCGGAAGAGGGAAGTCCCAAATGGTTACTCTGAGTATTCGGATTGGGCCAAGACGTTTGCACTAGAGCTGGGAATTCAGGGAGAAGGGTAAGAAAAGAGTCAAGTTTGAAGGGTCTTGATTTGTTACAGGATAGCAGTTTAGTAGAGATTATAAGAGGGCCATGGTCAGATCTTTGGATAGGGAGTGTCTTACACGTTGCTGAGGGGAAGGCATTGGAGAATTCGAAGTTGGCCATGGCTCGATCCAATTTTTCATAGATTTTAGTCCCGTTTCGAGTGCCAGCCCAAGTGAAAGTACAGCCAAGTCCAGGAAGGTCTTCAAAACCATGGCAAGAGAGAAGATTGAGGAGGCAGGTGGATCCACGAATTGTGTTTTTAGGTTGGGGTGACTTGTCAGAATTAAAAAGAATTTGGTTGAAGTCTCCACATAAGATAATGGGGAGGTGTTGGTAGGGTTTGATGGCATCGTCAATCATGGCCCATGTGTCAGCTCTAGAAGCTAGTTGGGGGGAGCCATAAATGCATGCAAGGTACCAAGGGCTTGGGAGTTCAGTGAGGATTTCAAAAAGGAGGAGGTTTTTATTAAGAAGTATCGGAGTATGCTTGATGTTGGAGGAGAAGCCAACCCATAACCCCCCGCTATGACCAATAGCATCAACACCATAATGAAAGGGAAAAAGTAATTTAGAAAGTCTAGCGTTAGCAGTATTAACAGGGCATATGGTTTCAGATAAAAAACAAATATCCGGTTTATGACACTTCGTGAGAGAAGTGAGTAGATGAACTGTCGTGGGCTGACCAAGTCCACGACAGTTCCAAGCAAAAATTTTCATAATGTCATTTGGGGTTGTTGAGGTACAACCACCAAAGACCTTTTTTTAAAAAGTTTTAAATTAATGGACCAATTATGACTAACATATGAGGAAATACAATTAAAAATAGAAGTAGACAAGGGATTAGGAGGCGTACCTGGGTCACTCGAATCAAACGAGTCGGTAAATGATTCATCTCCAGTGTCCTCCTCTTCAAGATAATCTTCATCCGAGTCCTCCATTTCATTCTCATCCCCTTCTTCATCAATCAAAGCGTCTACCCAAATATCATCTCCACTATTTTGACTCGCGTCTTCATCTCCTTCGAATTCTTCTTCTTGATCCTCCTCCCCAGGGTCGTTTGAGCTATGGGAGTGTCCTGAAGGTTTGTCACCACTTTCATCGCTATCCGTTTGAGTGATTTGATTTCTTTCATCCAGACTGCTAGTTGATAAATCCTCATCTAAATCCACAGATGTATCATAAGCCTGTTCCAAAACCCCTTCTTCTTCATTCTCCGGATCATTCCCAATCCCAATTCCATTTTTTACCTTAGTCTCCTCAATGTCTAGATCATTACTTTTGCTGCATTCCTTACTATAGTTACTTCTAGCTTCGACATTTGCAGGAATATTGTCAAAAGTGGAGGAATCCCGAACAAGGCTTTTTGTGCTCTGCCCTATATTCGATCTGATTTGAGCATGCTCGTGTTCTTCTATTTGTACCTCTTTTTTTCTACTATTAATCTTCAAGTTGTTAGAGGATTTTGTTGGACCCAAATTTTTGACCAAAACGTTATTCTCAAGCACATCACAACTGAAGAAATTTAGATTGCTATTACAAAGCTTTGAACAATTATAATGACTAAGAAAGATGGTGTCTATACTAGGGAAATCTTTAGAGCTATCTTCGAAGGATCTTGTTCCAAGATCACCTTTCCGGGCATCTCTAATACAAAGTCGTTTGTTCAAATGTATACAATCACCATTAGGATCAACGAAGTCATCCTCGTCCCTAACTCTTTTGATCTTTCTTATATGAGTGTTCTTAAGCACAAGTGTGATCATCGTGGTCCAAGGTTCTTGATCTTCAACTCGATAAAACTCAGATTCTTTATTCAAGGGATTTTTCTTTTTAACTTGAGGCTCACCACTAGAAGCGAAAAGGGGAAGGCATTCATCGCGAACTCTCTTAACGCCCTTAACAGTAGCACGCATAGGAGAGTTCAAATGATTCTTATTACACCATTTTTTTTTAGATTGAACAGATTTCGGGGAGTGAAAATTGGGGAGGTATTTATGCGGGGTGGGGAGGATACCTTTGCTTGAGAGGTTCAAGACAACAACAGGACCAAAATAACGACGTCGAGAAATAACATTACAAGATAAAAAACATCGACAATGAATAGGATGATGACCTGATGGTGTTGGGAGAATACCGTCCGATCGGTCTGATTTGATAATCATCCTTTGATGGTAGTGAACATGAATATCTGCTGAGCAACGAAAGTCACCTCTTATGCGATCTCGCATGATGGTTGCTGGATGTCTCCTATATTGATTTTTATTTTGGATCTGAACACGGTGTTCCATCCGCTGATTCTTCCCAGCGAAGGATAAATACTCACTTGAACCTATTCCTTTTTTGTTATATTCTTGAAGTGCATCATTATTGAAAATATCTCTTTTATTATCAGCTCTTTCCCAAGCTTGAAACTTTGATTTTCGCAGTATGCCGTTCGGAAAAGATGAAGGTGAGGTTTTAGATTTGGGAGATGATTGAGATGGGAAAAGTGGTGATTTCTTGAGGTTGCGATTTGAAGAGTTGTGAGATTGAAGAGAAGAAGAAAATCCATCAGGCAAGATATGGTTGGAATTGAAGGTTCGACGGCGGCGGCTATGGCTGAGATTGGAAATTGGAGGTGAAGAAGCAAAGTTGCGTATGGTGTACGCAGGGTTTTGAGAGAGAGAGTATTTGTTCATTTTTTTTTTTTTTGTTAGTAGTTGTTATTAATTCCAAATTATGAGTTTTAGGAATTACTTAGCTTCTTTAATCAACAAGTTCAAAGGTTGATTTAGGTTTAAATACCTTAATTATTTTACTAGATATATATATATATATATATATATCTTTATATTAGACATTAATTACAGCATGTATGTGGTATTCGTTGTTACACAATATATCAGTCTGATGTGGTACAAATATTGGTGTATAGTCCCCGAAAATAATAAACATTGCACATTATTCGTCTTTACTTCTTTGGAGATCACACTTCAATAATATTTACCATTTTCTAATTACTATACTGCTATAGATATGTCACTTTCAGAAATTTATCTATACATATACGAGATTAAAGTGTCACTTTGTTCACTATTTGAGGTCAAATAAGCAATTAACTCCTAAAATATACTCTTATATGTTATGAAATTGGATGATACAATGTTGTGAATCCAACATATAAGATAGGGTTAATAACATTGATAAATAATTAGTTAGGTCATTTAAATAGAAAATAGTACTACTCATGCACAAATGTGGAACAAAATAAAATAACTCAAATATTCAATGAACAAATATGACATATATTCCACCTAAAATTTGAATAATATTATTGTAGCATTATAAATAAAGCCGTTACAAATATAAAATGATAATACTTCTCTCACAGGGTACAATATACATCAAACACCTCTGCAAGGAAAAAAACCCATCAAGCTTTTGGAATATACAAATTCATACCCAAAAACATGCTTAGCTTTTTGCTTATTGGGTAGATAACTTTTGTTTAGTTAGCTAACAAAAAAAATCCCAAAAGCTTAAATAAAAATGAAGGTTAATTAATTATCAAGTGAACACTAAAAAATCTCCTCCATTAAAATGCATATTTATCTTAGCATTTCGGATGCTACCAATGACTCAAAGAAGTCTTCTTCACAAGGAATAGTGAGTCCCATATCATGATCAAATCCAAATTCTTCTTCAGCTAGTTGAAGAAGGCTTTGAAACTCACTTCTATTCAAGATGGAGATAGGAACTATATATCTTGTTCGATTTCGACCCACATACACAACAAAATGACCCTTGGGGACATCCATTGGATGACCAAGTTCATCATAGCTTTGTTTCTTGCCTAAGCTTGAACACCTCTTCATGATTTGCTTGATCATTGCCTTTTGGGACAATTTGTTTGATTTTGTTAAACCCATGTTTATTTGGAGTTCTTGAAAATGAAGAGGAAGGGGGGGGGGGGGGGGGGGGGGGGGATTTAGAGTGAAATTTAGTTGAATGTGTAATTGGAATGAATGAGAAGGGGATGTATAAAGGGGGTATTTATTAAGGTGGATGTTGGGGAGATTGAAGAGAAATACATAAGGGAAATTATGAACCAATACAAGCCATGTGAGGTGCTTGTGGGGGCAAAAATGAAGAGTAGAGAGTGTATGTGTTATTTTTTTGGTGTAATGTATATGTTGAAGGACATGTTATTAGGGGGGCCACAAGCCAATGGTATAACAAGTACTTGTACTTCTATTTGTTGCCTTTCATCAAGACATTGAGGTCCCCTTTCTTTTCCTTATTGTAGATTTTTGTTTTTGCTCTACCATTTCTTGTCTTTCTTTAAGATATAGAAGGAATAACTTATCAATTTGCTAAAATTCAATCCATATTGAGAACAAATATATGTAGTTTAATAAGATGTGGCTTATTTTTTTAATTGGAAACCATCATCATTGGATTTTTTGTGTCGGTTGATCACTTCACCTTCTTTCATGTCAGTGTAATTACATATGAGATAATTGTTCAAATCGTCTCACATAATGATATAAATTAGACTTTATTTAGTCCCTTATAAATGTAGAATTTGGGCAAATGAGTCATAATATAGGTCTAAAAAGCTGCACTTTGGTACATCTTTTAACAGAGACTTTAAAATTTATCATACAGAGAGAAAACATATATATAGAATTTTATCGAAAATGTGCATTTTAGTCCATGATATTTATTTTAAAAACAGATGCAGTTTAATTCCTCTTTCCATCAAAAGAAGGAGTAAAGTACACCTTTTATGCTAATATCGTCATAGTCCATTGTCACAAGCCCTATTTTTATAAGGACTAAAGTAAAAAATTACACATATTATGTAGGATGATTTTAATAAGTTTTTCAATTGTATATTGTGTATGGATATGAGGAATAGTCCTAATATAACTAAATTCAATAATGTATAATTTCGAATAAATAGCATGATGAAGCAATGTGACACTTAAAAAAGAAGTAGGTGTCCATTTAAAATAAGACATCATGTATGGTTTACACTATTATGCAACGTGAGAGTTCCACTATTATTTAAAGAAGTAGCCAAACTTGTTGATGAACAACTAATATAATTGGAACACTATTTTGTGTCTGAAAGGTATCAAGTACAAGCATCCTTCTTCAGACCAGCATTATCTACCTGCATTGTTAAACTGATTTCAACTTCTCTCAAATTGCCTGCCTAATTTTGTTCAATAATCCCTAATTTATACTATACTATCGGTTTATGCACAGTTCAGTTTGTACAAATTTGTTCTATTCCTTTATCTTAAATTCGAAACCGTCATCTAAAATAAGTTAATGCTATAACTAGGAGGAAATTGCCGAAATGGTCCCCGAAAGTGGCACCAGATTGCACTTTGGCCCCCAATAGTGGGACCGGTGCAGATTAGTCCCCGAAAGTGGCCAGAAAGTTGCAGTTTGGTCCCCAAGTTAACTTTTCCGTTATAATTTAACGTTGACACGCGGTTTTGGGGTTAAAATGGGGCAAAAACATAATTTTAAATACTTTAACTTACCTTAAGTTACTTTAACTTAGTTTTGGTGCCAAATTGCAATTTCCAACTCTTTTCCCTCCAAAAATAACTTTATTCCTCAATTTTTCCCTCCTAAATGAAATGTCTATATAAAGACCCAAAACCACAACTAAAATTGAGGAATAAAGTTATTTTTGGAGGGAAAAGAGTTGGAAATTGCAATTTGGCACCAAAACTAAGTTAAAGTAACTTAAGGTAAGTTAAAGTATTTAAAATTATGTTTTTGCCCCATTTTAACCCCAAAACCGCGTGTCAACGTTAAATTATAACGGAAAAGTTAACCTGGGGACCAAACTGCAACTTTCTGGCCACTTTCGGGGACTAATCTGCACCGGTGCCACTATTGGGGGCCAAAGTGCAATCTGGTGCCACTTTCGGGGACCATTTCGGCAATTTCCTCCTATAACTAGTTTATATTTAATGGAAGAAGGAGGGAATTGAAAATTACATGACATGAAGACACATGTTTTCATGTATTAAAGTCCCATGATCTTTTATAATCAATCAATAAGTGATATTTGCTCATACTAAAAATAGCATTCGTTTATTTTCTTGGCTATTTATCATGTAATTTGAATTAATTGTGTACTTTTGTATATAATATTGATGCACTTATGTTTCTTAAAATTTAATTTTCAATTGTATACGATCGTTTTTTAAAACATGTTTTCTTATATATGTTACAAAATTAATTTCAACAATATTTGTTTAATAATACAAAAAAATTATTGTATAATAAAATGAGTAACTTGTAAAAAGGATGATTTTTCTTTTTACCATTTAGTGTGGCTACTGCAGGTAAAAAAAAAGTTGGGGTGCCCCATGATTTAAACTTTGGTTCTCTATTGTCCATATAGATATCTTATATTTTGTACTCGTATTATTTAATTTTTAGACACGGTATAGTGACTCTGAGCAATAAGCCAATAACCATCATAAATGGCAAAAATGACATCCACAATGTGTAGCATGCCCCTATTATTACTATGCATTCATCATTTTACAATTTTTATCTTTAACAAACAACGGTGCGATTGCGTTTCACTTAATTGGTGAGTTCATAAATTGTAACGAGTATTTTAGAAACTTTATCCAAAAAGTTATCGTCTGCAAAAAAAGTAGTAGACGATAATATCATAAGTTAAGTGACTCAATTCATATGATTTGTCATATTCAATGTGTTCGAGACAATTACATACTCATCATCAATACTAGCTATCTTAAGAATGCAAGTAGAATTATTTCCCATAGCAACCATATTTTGACCAAAATGATGCAAAAGTTTCCATATAGACATATAGTCCAACAAAACTAGTTATTCCAATTAGTTACCAACTACCACTCATCATAGTTATGTGCCTCATCATCAAATTCATAACTTCAAATATATGCATACATACATAAATACATACATACATACAAAATTGTACCACAATAGATCTCATCTATGACTTATATCAACCACATTTATGTGGGCATGCCTCATCATCATTCTGCCATATGCATGTGAAATTTCCGCCATTTTTGAATTCTTGATTTCACGTACCAACTATAGGCCAATTGACTAGAATTTATTACTTCTTCACAAGGTATAATGATGTGGTCCTAAGTGGTGGACTTATAGCTGATGGCTCGATAGTCTGATGTATTTGATTATTCGAGTTTCTAATCAGAAGGTGGTGTGTTTGAATTTCGTTGGAAACATTTGTCTTCTATATATTCTATTTCAAACGGTCTATTAATTAATAATTTATGTATTCGCTATTTATAATACTATTGTAATCACACTTTTATCGTTAATTTTTCTTAAAAAGCATGTTCAGTCAATCAGTTACTCTATTTTTTGAAAAAATATAAAGTTCTATACATAAAAAAATTAATGTAAATAAAAATTACTAGCATTTAAATATTGATTTGTAAGTATTTTGAACCCACTTAAAAACTATACCAATTTCAAACATCCACTCTAAAATACCTAGATCCGCCCCGTGACGTGGTCCTCATCATATATAAATACAATACTAGTAACATCAAGCTACAGAAAATGAATAGGATTAAATAACTAGTTGGTGTTGAGTATGATTGCTCGATTTATTTCTGCGTCACAAAATGTTTAAATGCAATAAAAATACGGATTCGTCCTTGTCCGGCCAATATGTGTCCTGTGTCCAATTTCATTAATTAATTTCTCATTCAATTTCCAGTTCAATGCGATGGTACGAAAAGTTAAATAATATGTACCTTATTACATGTGCCATAATCAGGCAGTATTTATTTTTCAACCATAAATTTATACATTTTCAGTAGTACATGCATGATTTGTTTATATGTAGTAATAGATAATAATACATGCGTGTGATGGAATTAATTAAGTGCCTTTTATAAAGTTGTATTGTTTGTAATGTGCTCATGTGGATTGTGAAATCGTATATTACATTTTGTATGTGTTAATATTTATATGTTACCTCATGCATCGTAAAATCATGGAACGTATTTTTCTGGTTTTAAATAAGTTTATACAAAATAATAATACAGTGATATATACATTTGTAACAACCCCAATAAAATATAACCACAAGGGGCAAGCTACGAAGTTTTTTTTTTTCTCTTTTTGTAAATTTGCGATGAAGTAAATTTCGAATCCAAGATCTCCTGGTCATTGATAAGAGCTTTTTTCACTAATACACAAGGATAATATATGTTGGTCTATCTAAGGAAAAAATATTATAGATTAGCATTCGCCACATATATATATATATATATATATATATATATATATATAAACTTTAGAAGAAAATACAACATAGAGGTGTCGTTCTTGAGAAAATTTAGAAGTAAAGGTATTAACATTTAAATTTTCGGGCCGAGCCAGGACCAACCTTGACCCATGAATACTCGGGCATTGATCGAAATTGTCACAAAAAGTGTGTGAACATCGAATTGATCACCTAGTGATGACGTACGAGTCATACATGAACAGACTTATTTTTTCTGGACTCGACTGACACTAGATAAGAGAACACTTTTTTTTTTAAAAAGAATAACACATAAAGTGTAACATTAACCACCATTTCCATGCATCTATATATATATCAACAAAACTTGTTGAAGATTCTCCGAAAATACAATTATATATAAACAAATACAAATACATAGAGACCAAACACATCATATGAAGATCTAGAGAGCATATAGTATTATATATTCAAACAAAGTAGAGATCGAAATTGAAGAGGCAAGCATAAGTAAAGGGGGCCAATTGAAGGCCTGATTATAAGGCCAATCCCATGTTCTGAGAATGAGATTTATCGATTGAGGGTGACAAAAACAATGAGAAATTTGTTGATATGCCCCCACCATTTCTCAAAATTTGTTTATATGCCCCCACCATTTCTCATTTTGCTTACTTGCTAAACTGATTATTCCTGATTATTTCAGAAAATGACTTCATGTTATTTATGCACATGAAACCATGTTGCCTTTGGTCCCTTCTTCACCCAGGACTCCGGACCCAGTACGACTCTGGCCTTGTGTATAGCTACAATTCTCATTTACTTCCTTGTCTGTTTGGTAATCTTGATTCATTTCACATCAATCATGACTTAAAGAAAACTTAGTCAATAGATAGTACATATTATCTACCCCTTCAATAATTGTTAAGAAATATACCCGTAGGATTGACAAGTTGGTAGAGTAAGTGATCTTGTAACTGTAACATGAGTTCGATTTCTTCTATTAGCACTCTCTCGGTCGATCTTGTCACACAGATCTTGCCTAGTGTTTGCGTCAGCCCGAGCACTACTCAGTGTGCTCTCTATTGATAGCGGTTGCAGGTCTGTCCTCGGTCGTTACATAGAAAATAATTGTTAAGAAGTATGAGTTATTCTACCATAGGTGTAATTCAGTCTACATACATACATCAACCAGATTACGTTACAAGGTTATGCAAGTTTTTGTTCATGATTTTTTTATAGTATCATGTTAAGAATCCATTTTTATTATAAAGATAGTACTCTATTTGTTTTTAAAAGATTGGTACATTTTGATTTTTGGTAATCAACAAAACATAAATATCTCTTATTCTACATCCGAAAAAATTATATAAAGTTGATATTTCAAAAATATATATTGAGACGAATCTAACGAGATCCCACATGACTATATTATTCCTTATCGTTTAATGAGAATTCTTGATCGAATTTTTTAAAATTTGACCACCAAAAATCAAAATGTATCAATCTTTTAGAGACGGAGAGAGTATTTTTGAACTTTTCGGTGAGAAAATTTGGCCCCTTCAAACTATATCCATCTTTTAACTAGTCTTGGCTAGGTAATGGTAATAGAATCACGGGTATGTGTCTATTTATGTCTCTCAAAAAAATCTTTCATAGAGCCCACATAGATCACATGAAAATGTAGAAATTAATCAATGGAACTATATATAGTTGATTAAGGAAATGGTTTAATGGTTGAAATGTCTCCATAACAACCGGTGATTAAGACCTTGAACAACCGAGAGCCTAGCTAAATAATCTTACTGAAATGGAAATTTACTATCGCTACTCATCCGAACGCAAGATAGATCTCACATTGAGCATAATAACATGTAAATCACATCAACAAATAAACCGTATTAGACAAACATGTAGAAAAATTTGCTAAAAGTCATTGATAAGAGAAATCGAACTCAAGAATTTTTACGAACTCATCGTGATTGCCCGTGGATGTTCGTACTACTATGGAAGCACGGAGTATTATTATTGCATTTGGTAATAGGTCATTTGATGAAAAGGATGGACTTATGGTCTATATTGTTGCACCTCATATAAGGTGTAAATGTTTACCATAAAAAGTAAAGCACATGAACATGATTCGTTGTAGTAATAAATATGTGTATACATATACTCATGCAACCCAATGATAAGACTAAGAAACTACTAACATAAATATGCATTGTTGGCAAAACTAGTATTCACACTAGTCAATTCATATGGAATTGTTTATATGCTTATATGCTCTGGCATTATACAATGTGTGAGATCGATGGCTATCGACCTCATGATGTTAACGAAATAATCATCTACCTCCTTTATCTGTCTTGTTTAACCTAATTATTAAGAGGCTTTTCATTTAGAGTCGCAATGCAGTTATTTTCTTTTGTATTGATTTCTTTTCTTTGGTTGAAGATTGACAAGGGGGGGGGGGGGGGGGGGGGGGGTGCAAAATATTTATTCATAATTGTTTGGAGTCATTTTAGTCCTTGTTGATTTGGGTGTTTACATACAAAAGAGAGTATATATGTTTGTATTGATTGGTCCCACAGTATGTACTCGAGATTTTATATGTAGATTTTTAAAAATATACTAAAAATTATGGAGTAATTCGATGAGCTACCTCGCTCACTGTCCCAAGCTCGAAGATTCGATAGGAAAATTATGAACTTTAGAATAACTAATCACAACTTACAAGCATAAAAGTAAGGACATATAATATGGAAATGAAATACACGGTGTGCCGGGTGATATCAAATAGTGTGAAACCGTCACAGTATACGGATGAGGTAAAATGAGGGATGTGCCCCACCTACTGAAAGTACGTTAAACCTAGGTTGCGTGAAAAGGCGAGCCTGTTAGTACTTTGCACTATAGTTCTTTACCAGTTAAGCTATGCGTCGGGACCATCGGTCAACCACATCAAAGACAAATATATTGAATATTTCTAGTGCAATCATAGGGAAAACACTTTGGCCAACCATCTTCAAGTTCAAATTCTTACCAAACAATTATAAAAATGAAAGTTATGATTTTAGCCCTCCCTTAATAACAATAATTCATCTTGAAAAAACTTTATTCGAGCATCATGATTCATGAACAACCTAATCAACTACTTCCTAGTTAAGTTGAAAGGACAAGAAAAGCCCATGTAGAATGATTTGGTCACATTGTTCAAACATTTAGCATCTTTTACCAACTACTCCATATCATTAAGCTTATTACAATACTCATATAAGTCTATCTCATGCATATAAAATAAACATTGGCCGGCTCGAAAGGTTGTCCTTTTATACAACAAATGCATGATACAAGTGATGATAGAAATGTACTCATCTTAAGAGAATATACTACTATAGCTTCAAGCATTAAAATGGAGAGCAGATTTGTCATTCAAATAAGGGATGAAGGGATTCAGAACCTGGAAAGAGGAACGTCGAGAAGAGCTTCTTTGTGTCGAACCAAGTTATTCGCTAATAATTTCTCCGCTATAAAGTTCTTGAATCATTTTCGTAAATTAGTTATGCGATTTATGTTCATCCTTCCACCAGGAAGGCGGAGCTGCAGTGATGACAACTGCGCTCGTGATACTCATCAGCCGACAACGCCAAGGCAACATGTGAACAGTAGAAGGTCCTGTGACTGGAGGCCAAAACAAGATATACCTAGAAGAAGATCGTGTGACTGGAGGCGACCACCACCTCCCGCCTTTCTCCAAGCCTCATGTAGCTACAACTCAACTTTATCTGACTCGCACTATAATGAAGCCATTGCAGATTGCATTGAGTTTCTAAACAAGTCATCCCATGGTGGGAAATCTTATACTAGCCAAATTTCCGATACAACGGTGTGACCAAGATAATCTATATGCCTGCAAACAAGAATACATATACCACATTATAGTAAATCATTCAGTAAATTTGATATTATTGAATGAGCATTTCAGTTTGTATATAATCAGAGAGAAACAGAATGTGAGCACTGCATGATATGAAGAATATGTTTGAAGTTTTATTTTCTGATTTTTGATGTTCTTTGATAAAGGGAAGAGGAATATCTCTGAAAATTTCAACTACCTCCCTTCTTTGTTTGAGCACGCCACAGTAGAAAACGAAAGAACTTCAAGAACGACTTGAAACCAAAACAATAGACCTTGAAAAAAATAATGGCTTAATTTCATCTGGGCACCTGAACTATTTTTTAATTCCCAAATAGGCACCTGATGACCTTTTTGTAACAAGTAGGCACCTGGATTCCAAATAGGCACCTAAACTATTTTTTAATTCCCAAATAGGCACCTGAACTTTCGTTTTTCATAATTTTTTTAATTTCTCAGATTTTAAAATTTTAAAAATTCCTTAAGTCAGGGACAATTTAGTCATATTGAAAATATGACTTTTTAGAGGCAAAATTTTTCAGAATAGTTCAGGTGCAATTACTAAATAAAATTTTAGACGACAAAAATAAAAAATCAACCCTAAAAATAAAAAATAAAAAATTGCAACCTACCCCCACCCCACCCCACCCCCACCCCACCCCCACCACCCGCACCCATCACCCCACCCCCCCCACCTGCGAACAACCTTTTTGGCTTATAAACCTACCTTTCTATGCTGCCTTATAACTTTTATTTATCCATTTTTTAATTTCATTTTCTTGGACTTGACTTGCAGACAATGGCTACATTTATGGCCCCTCCACCAGCGGCAACCTTTTTGGCTTTCCATCAACAAGACAACAACGTCATAGTCATAGAAGGAACTTAATTTGTGGGTTTTCATTTTGAAGTGGCGAGATTGGGTTTTAGAGTGAAAAGATTGGATTTTTATGGAGGGAAGTGAAGTGAAATGAAGGATTTGGGAACTAAAAGTTTGGATCCGCAGTTATGGCATGCTTGTGCGGGGAGATGGTCCAAATGCCTTCGGTGAACTCGAAAGTTTTCTACTTTTCTCAAGAGCATGCCGAGCACACTCGAAAGTTAGCCCCTGTATTAGGCAAAACTCGAGACTTAACTCCATCGACATACTTCTCATGAACAGCAAGATCCCTCCTTTTCTTATACCACTTCATATACACCAATAGCAATCCAATACTAACTAATATCCCCAATATAACACCCAAGATAGCAGAAATCAATTTCACACCACTGAATTTATTTGACGAACTTTGAGCCTTAGCCATTTGAATATTCAATATACAGCCCGACGTGGGGTGGGTATTTACGGGGTGGATGAGTGGTGAATTGAGGTTGGGTGGGGTGGGGGTGGGGGTGGGGTGTAAGGTTGAAGATGATGTTTTTAATGGATTGGGTTAAATATTTAATGGGGTGGGGTTAAATGGGGGCTGGGTTAAGGTTGGGTTAGATTAAAAGTAGTTGAGTTAGTTTTTATGTATAATATGACTAATTTGCCCTTCATTGAAAATTTTAAAATCTGAGAAATTACAAAAATTGAGAAAAATGAAAGTTTAGGTGCTTATTTGGGAATTAAAAAATAGTTCAGGTGTCTATTTGGGATCCAGGTGCCTACTTGTTATAAAAAGGTCATCAGGTGCCTATTTGGGAATTAAAAAATAGTTCAGGTGCCCAGATGAAATTAAGCCAAAAATAATTATACAGATGGAAGATTCTGAAATTAATATTTGAAAATTCTCCTTTACAAATAAGAATACTTGTGCATACACATCACTAGAATGGTGGGAAAACATTAGATATTCAGGATCTAATTTTTACAACAGAAAAAGATGAACTGCAGTCAAGGCAAAGGAAATTCCAACACAACTAAGACGCACAAAGGATTCCAGGAAGGCAGCAGAGTTTCATGCGTTAATCCAGCTTTTCAAGTTCCCCCATTCTCTCAATTATGGCCTGCATTACGAAAGTTTAGTATGAGATGATAGTGTGGGTCTCCTATAATGGTCATGTTAATAGCATAGGTTCAAGGACCTCGATCTTGACAATAATACTATGATAAAATGAGCCTTTGTTAATAGGTTAAGAAAAAAAATAGAAAAGGAAGAGTGGGTGTGAAGATAAAGAAAGCTAGTTTCGAAAATTTATCAAGTGATACTTAAACGAACTTGAATATGTAAAGGCAAGAAGTAGGCAGAAATTTTTGGCTAAGGAGCCATGTCTGAACACCATCATCATAATTAAAACACATTTGCAGTCAGGAAACAGGGCTAAGAGCCATGTGTTGATCATAATCATATACGTAAACACATTCGCAGTCAGAAAGCAGAATTGAAATGATCCTTACCTTTTTACTTGTTTCTTGAAGTTCGCCAGCAAGAATGAACTCATCTAGTATCAAATACACCTAGTATATAAGACGAAAAAAAAAAAGATGAAAACAGAAAGACGCATAAGGTTCCTCGGGATAAATAAATGGTAAAATATCAACTTGGAAACATTAACCCAAAATAAATGTTCCAACAGCTAGTTGAGTGCTTAAAATCCTTATGATTTGTGTGTTCACCATAGCGAACATATTGAATGAAGAAAGGCATATGCAAATATGCAATGACGATAATCTATCAGCAAGGGAACAAACCTTGTGAAAATTAAACACCAAATCCAGCTCACACACGTTGCTGAAGAAATGGTCTAATATCTCAACAAATAAGTGAATACTCTCCAGATAAGCTAACTCATTGTCTGTCATGTCAACACAAAGTGAGAAAAATAATCCAGCATATCTCCTGTATATAACCTTGTGGGTACGGAACTGCATAAGGCATAGATCAAAAAGGAAATTAGTAAATTTTAAAGAACAACTGCACTTGTGAATGAAAATTTTTCACCTTGATTAGTTAAACCAAAGTCATCAAGGTAAGTTAAAACAAAATAAGAACAGAAATATGCACATTTCCTCAAGGTATATCAGGTCTATGACTATTGATCGGTAAAAGGATTCTCAACCTAATCTCTTAAAATTAAGTGTACACTACTTGCTGTAAGTAAATTACATAAGGAATTTGGAAGGAAAATTTATTTACATTTTATTGAAAGAATCTAAGTTGAGGCCCTCTGTTTGTTCTACTGAGTGGATGAAGTGTTTCTGTTACTAATGCTAGGGGTTTATGCAGGACACTTCCTTACTTGCGAGTAGCAATTATTCACCTGCCAAGATAGTCTGGAAGTATATTCTTTAGTCTGACACTTACTCAAGCCTTATATGATGAACCATGGGAATATCTAATGTATCTCTACAAAACAAGAAACACCTAGCAACTAGCACGAGTCCACTAACGCCAATACCATCATGCACACTAAGTTGCCCAAAGTGAGAATCAATAGCAAATAAATAAATACCATTAGTGATTTTACAGAGGAGTCAATAATTCAATTAGTACTATGTGAGTCTTTAAGTACCAAACACCAACCTAAGTCATAACAGGTTCATCTCTAGTACTTCATAAGAGATCACATTATATAAGCAAATAAATGTCTTAACTCTTAAGTCAATTATAAAAAGAGCAATGCAATAATTAACATCGAAAACTACAAGTGGCAGAATAAGTCCAGCATTATACACTGAACGCCCTTAGATTAATAAATGACATAATATGTGAATCCTGACCTCAACAAAGTTGGTAAATTTGGGATCTCGGTTGACAACCAGCCGATGAACCTGCAAGTAACGAAGAATGAACTATATAACCGAATTCCTAAACCAAAAGAACCTCACATAAAGGAAAACGTTGCTCTTAATCTATACGTTAAAAAAGTTGAAACTTTATTAAAGACCAACGTGTAACAAAGAATGAACCATATAACTAAATACCTAAATTAAGTAACCCAATATAAATAAATAAAATTACTCCATAGGATATGGAAAATACAGATCATGACAATATGCTTCTTATACCTATTTGATTGCACTTCACTGATGTGTCAATTCGGAAACGGCCTCCTCATTGACACAGGCGTAAGATTGCCTACTATCCGACCCCCCACCCCTCTTAGACATGAGCTTCTGAGTTCTGACATTGGGGCATGTTAATATTGATGGTTTGCTATTGATCTATACACTATTGAAACTTCATTGAAGACTAAGTATAACAAAGACTAAATTATTCAACTATATCCCTAAATAAAAACAACCCAACATAAACCAAAACCATGCGATTAATCACTACTTTTCAACAAAACTGAAACTTTACAAATAAACAAGTGTAACCAAGACTGAATCATAAAACTAAACCCCAAAATAAAACAACCCAACATAATAAAAAATCCTGAAATCGATCCATAATTCCAAAAACATTGAAAAACATTGAAAAAAAAAAGTAAAGCTACAATCTTGATTAATTTTATTACCTCATATTCAACTTTATGCTTCTCCGAATCTTCAAGAGGGATGTAATACTTAGCCAAACGTGTCTTCCCCTGTCTATTCTGAAGCAAAATAAATCGGATCTGCAAATTTCATAACACAAAAGGAAAATTCAAGATTAGCCCAATTGAGAATATGGAAAATATTTTGAGAGCGTTAAGCAAAGTTCAAAGATTTTTACCATTTTGTGGTTGAATAATGTAGTATGAAGAGCTTAAAAGTGTCGATTTGATCGTGCCTGAAATGTAGTTGGTTTAGATATTGATTTGTTGTATGAAATTCAATTGAATAGACTATGAGAAATGAAAAATGGAAAATGAAAAAGTCAAAATATTTGTCTGTTGACTTCAATGTTTCTAAATTAGTAATATAGGCAATTAGTAATACAGGCGGTCCGAAACTTATCACGAAATTCTTAATCAATTGACTTATATCGAGGAGATATCCCAGTAATATATAGGATCATACTCAGCATAGTGATCGTATCTAGGAAAAATAATATCGGGTGACATATTTTCGTGTAAAGATGAAACAATCTATTGTAATAATATATTAAAAATTAGTAGTGCTTTACAATTTGTTATTCCTAAGAAAACAAGTTCTCGACAAGCAATTTGCGCCCTAAACCAATTATAGTAGATTAATTTTGAAAATCCAACGTATGAATTTACTTTATAAAATCTTTACATGGATTAATTACAATAAGACTTATGTGATTAGTTAAACCCTATAATCATATTGGAATGGTACTAATTTATGAATAATATTGATCCAAAATGAACCAACTCATTATAATAGTAAGGTACTAACATAGACCATAGTTAGGATCTGAAGTTTTCATACATCAACATTCTAATTTGTATGAATTCGCCTGATTGCATCCACCTGTTGTATCTACATTATAAAAGAATCAATCAAGATCACCAATGGTTTCACATAAAATCTGATGAATAAAAAGGGGGCGGTTTATGTTTCTAAAACTGCTGACTGCAAGGCTGGTTGTACTGTATCAGGATGTCGTCCCCCACGTCCTTGGAAACCATAATGCAAATGAGGCTCCCCTTGTTCCCGTGAAGGAGGAAGCGATAGTCTGGGCTGCTGTTGGTACCTTGAGGCATAGTATCGACCGTTCACTGCTGAAGTAGAACTAGAAGGTGAGAAAAATGGAGCAAACTGCAGATGAGATTGACCATCGTGGCCTTCAGTTTGCCTGTTCCCAATATCGGATGCAGCTATTTGACCAGCTTTCCAGTTCTTTCTAAGTTGATCACACCAGTTGTTTTGCTGCTGAGGATGCCATGGCTGCTGCTTTGGCAATTCTGTAAGACTTGTTGCGGGAGCATGATTTTTGCCGCCATGATATGCAGCCAACTGGACCTGGAATAAATTAATCGAATGAGGATTATTCCATTCATATTCATTGTGGCAAGTAATATGAAGAGGGAACACGTTCTGATAAGTGGGAAGCAAGTAAGCTTGTTGTCTTAATCTAGTTTAACAAGGAAAGTCGTATCATAACAATCGGAAGAAGAGACTAGCTAAATGTACCTGCAGCTGATCTACCATTGTTCGTCCACTAGTAGAGGAGTTTGTTGAACAATAATTTTGGGGTAGTAGAAAAGGTACTGTATGTTGATTCTTGGAATGCATGTAAGGAAAATGGAATTGTTCCACAGTTCCCACACGATGACCAACTTTACAGCTGCCATTACTACTTTCCCCTCTCACATTTCCAGCCGGCAGAGGGAAGAAATCCAGGTTCTGCTATAATAATACTCGTACATATTAAGATAAAATAGCATGAGTTGAAGAAAATTTGATCATTTGAGCTTCAATGTTCATATTCTCACCTGATTCTGTAGGGTGAGAAAATGCGATGCAGATACAGTATGTTGCTGATCTTGTAGGAGTCTCTTGTGAAGATGAACGGCATTTCTGATTTCATCTGAACTAGTGTCGGCGGCAGAGGAAACAGCATTGCTAGTTGAGACAGACGGGAACACATTATTAGCATTTTCACTAGGGGTGTTGGAAGTTTTAAAAGCTCCTTTCCCCAGTTCTTCAATGTGTGCTGGTTGAGTGCATTGCATTTGCAGTGTATTTGCTTTCTTCAACTCATTAATGAGGTTACTGATATGAACATGAGTGCAGCATTTCTTCCAAGGTTTCTTCGAATCAACCTGAAACTGTGCACCCTGGTTACTAAAGAGCAAGCTTTATCATCCAACCAGATGTCTAAACACACATCAGGATTCTATTGTGATTAACCAATTCATAAAAATTACAAATGACTAACATTTTTAGTGCTGACCGAATTCTCCAAATTTTGAGTTTGTGCGATGGTCGAAAATTTGGATGTTGATGACCTGAAGATATTTGATGCATGAATAACACAAAAAAATTTAATTACTAAAGACAAACAAATTTAATTACTAAAGCAGGAAACGCTAAGGGAGAACTAATTACTGTAGTATAGGACTCTGCATTTCAGAATGAAGGGACTTCAATGTCAATCCTGGCCACAACGATGAACCTGTATTCAAAATGGACTATTATTAGACGCTCGCTCAACTCTATCAAACATGTGAGTCTGGAAGTCATAAGCTTTACCCTCGCTTTTATGCTCTCTCAGACTGTGTTGCAGTTCATATTGACCTCTGTTCAAGGCAGCCTAGAGAAGACCAAATTTAGAGCCTTAATCAAAGCAGTCCATCAACATAAGACAATTCATAGTAGGGACAAAGCAATACCGAGGCTGAGATTTTTCCAATTTCTAGGTTTGCTTGTTGTGGTTGCGAGGCTGACTCAAGCCATGACCCATCACTTGAAGACTTAATTTTAACAACTTCTGATGTTCCAGCAACTCCTATTGTCCTACTTTCTGTTTCCTTTTCAAGAACCACTGTATCATCAAATAGACTCGTGGTAAGATGAAGGGGAAGAGTTTGGTAGAAATTTATAACATTTTAAACGAAAAGAGGATCTCCCAACCTTTAGCTCCCGATGTCGACATCTCCATGTTAGAGAAAGCCTCTGGTTCTAGTTTTGAAGGTTCACCAGTCAGTTTGGTCTTATCAATGGCGGTCTCAGGGAACATGTCTGCCAATGCATATAAAGTTTCTGCTACTTCTTCCTCATCTTTGGTGATTGCGCCACCAAAAAAGTGTCTTCCCGGTCTAACTGAGATTTCCTGTTCCTGCAAACACAATCCCATTTTGATAGTCAAATCCGCTTATTCTGGCTGCTACTAACATCACTTTCCATCAACAACACAATTTTATAAGTGATCTTACTCATCTACATGTCACAGGATGTTGAAAAACACAAAAAACAATAAATTCCTGCAATTACTAACCATGATTGATTTGACTGTCTTCATGCCATTTTTTCCAGCCAATTTATCTTCATTTGCGACACGGTTATGGTTCTTGCAAATAAGCAACTGTGGAGATATTGATCTAGAACTCCGTTTCTTGGCTGCTGGAACATCACACCACACTGGTTAGAAGTTGAAATTTCTCAAGAAATCATGAAAACATAGTATAATTCATTTATCGTAAGTCGTAACTCATAGTTTAGCTAGAAGTTAAGTACGGATCAGATTACAAAGACTTGAATTAGAAAATAAGAGATCAGTTTTCAGAAGGATAAAAGCAATAAGAGAAGGATTATTGTATCATCTTACAATAGTCCAAAACAGAACTTTAAATTTCCCAGTAGCGTAAAAACAGCAATACAAAACAGGTAACTAAAGAAGAAAGAACACAATAAAAGAAGGAGAATTACATCATTTTACATAACCTTAAACTGCACACTAAAACAAGAGTTTAAAAGACAAAGATAAGAACCACTCTAACCACTTAAATATCAAAGTCTACCAACTGATCACCAAAATACCAGAAAACTTAGAACAAACATGTAAAAAACCCAAAATTACAATCACAGGAGAATTCATATTCCTCATGAGTAAATGAGTACAGAACTAGCTTACCTGACCGTTTCTTCCTTGGGACTAAAGCATAATCAACTGGTATATGATCATCAGAAAGCTGCAAATTTCATTAACCCGGAAACGCTGAGCAATTATGTTAAGCTAAATTAAGCAGAAGACTCACAGTAATTTAATAGTTTGCACGACAAATATTTTACCTTTTTGGGTATCTTTGATCTTTTACTGATACATGGATTGCCTCTTCGTTTTTCTTCAAGATCTGATGACCCTATACAACTCATTTCACACTCCTTTTGCAATTATCTTCAACAACTGCACCAAATTTCCTTAATTTATCTCAACGCGAGTGTAACATATGCATTTATATTGATATCGATAGCTTTTCACACAGACAAACACTCATGACATAACAATTCAGTAAATATAAATAATGGTGTGGGGAAGCGTTATCTGCAAACACATTATCATAAAACATCCCCCAAAAAAACAAAAACAAGAATCCCAATAGGCATACACATATGCTGACAATAATATATAATTGGGTTTTGTTCTTTAGCATTATTTTTAAATATATATAAATTCATTGTTGCTTACATATATATAAGATGATAATGACTTGCCCTTTTATACCGTTTCTTGGTATCACATAATCATCTTCAACAACAACATCGTTTAATTCATAGCTTCTTCTAAACTAAATGCAACTAACTCAACCACAGCTTAGATCTTCAATTATTCATATATTCATATAACAGAAATTGTATATATTTGTGTATGTACTGGAGAAAAATAAAATATTCCACAACCAAAGCGAAACCTCAATAGCTATATGTGACCGCCTATATACTTGTCGTTAACCTTTATTTGTGTCAAAAGTTGGCACGGAAAAACAAAAACGTACATTAAAATTAAATTAATTGAATATATTACCAAAATTGGCTTAAATTAATTAATGTTGAAAGAAAAAAGATGAACAATGCGTGTGTGGGGGGCAAAAAGAAGACTAAAACAGAAGCTGAAAAGGTAAAGTGAATGTGTGTATGAGTAGTGTGTCCTTTTGCTCAGACAATCATCTTCTTCAGACTACTATAATGCTTTCTAAAAAAAACTTATCTTTTTATATATTTTTCTTAATTAGATAAAGTACAAATAACAAATTTAAACACAACTAGTCAACTACAAAAGTTAAGCATTTTTCATCAATTAATTTTTTTATCCAAAATTTAAGAAATTAACCAAAATAATCTTATCACAATTATGAATGAGCTGGAGCTCATAAAAAGCTTCAAAGTTGATAAAAACAGAAAGAAAAAAAAAAGGTTCAATCTTTATTCAATTTTATCCAAAATCAGAGTACCAAGAATCAATACTCTCATAAGTTCTTGATCAATGAAGTTTCAAGAAGCTCAAACTTTGACCAACTACAAGAATGTGGGAAAAAAACATCGCTCTGATGAAAAAAATAGAGCATCACTATGAAGACAATTAAGAAAATACTTCATTTTTATGATGAAATCTTGATCAACAATTGAAATAAATGCTGAAACTTTCCCAAATTGAAGAAATTGAGCTGGAACATCAACCCCATGAAGAAAAATACAGCATGAAAATGAAGAAAATCAGGAACAAACTACAACTATGTGACAAAAAAAAATGGTGGGCAATTGAGAACATGTGATAATTTCATACAAATAAACAAATTGTATAATCATGAAGAAAACAGAGCATAGTCAGGACTCGACAAAAGACTCAAACTTTGTCATAAAAATATTGATGGGCAATTGAAAAAATATGATAACTATACATACAACTCAACAAATTCTATAACCATGAAGAAAACAGAGCCTAATCATCAAGAAAACCAACAAAAAAACTATCATCAAGAAAACCAACAAAAAAACTACAATTTCAGTATAAAAAAATTAATGGGCAAAATGAGAAAAACAAAATTATGATTATTCATACAAATCAACAAATTGTATAATCATGAAGAAAAGACTACAACTTTAGTATAAAAAATTGATGGGTATACATACAATTGAAGAAATCCTGAAGCTGATGAGTATTTCTTTACAATCTTTCTCTCTGTTTTTTGTTGTTATCTTTGTTTAACAGAAGTGAGAAAAGGCTGAAGCATTTTGCTATGCAAGAATCTTGATGTAACTGACTCTGCAAACTGCATAATTATAGTGGATTATTCCCATTCTATGTTTTCATCTGATGGGTTAAAAAAGGTATGGGATATTATTGTTGATTTTGTGGCTAAAATGTGTTCAACTTCCATAATGTAAGTTAAAGAACCAAATATTAAGCTTAATTAATGTGTTTAGGTGTATTTGTGCATGAGTCGAGTTAAATCGGGCATTTTATAAAAGGCTCGGGAAATTGAGACAAACTTTTTTTTTATAAATTAGCGATAGATATGAGTTGCGAACTCAGGATCTTCTAATCATTAACAAGAGTCTTTTTCATTAGGATATTCAATTAACTCAAAATTGAGACAAGCCTTGAGCCAAATATTATTCTTGCAAAGTATTAAGAGAATATCTTAATACTCCCTCTATCCTATGTGGTTTATTTCACTACTTTTTCATTTTTTATTACTTGTCCGATTTAATTTACTTTTTCATATGTACTTTGGAAAACGTTCCAAATTTTGCTAGTTTTTAAGTGTGATCTCTCTTGGCCCAATTATAAAAAGTAAGCGTTCCGTTTTTTAATTATCGTTATAAATTTTGACTTAATAATTAATAGTAGTAATTTTTTAATTTTTACTTATATGTGCTCATTTATATAAGATAAATATTATTATTTCAAATTTCAAGACATTAATATGTGCTCACTTAATAACCAGATCATAATAGAAAAATTAAACTAAAAAATATTTCGAAAATATAAAACGACAAATAAATAAAAGAAATTTTTTTGATGAAACGACAAGTAAAAAACCGAAAACAATGGATTGATTGTAAAAAAAGGTAAAAAACTACATTGAAATGCAAAATTACGATTATTTATACCAAAAAGATAAATACTTTGAAACAAAAAAATTAAGACCGAACACACAACCAAGAAAAATGGGATGGATGTGGAGTAATATATTTTTGTAACATGTTGCATCCTTTAATAGAAACAAATCCAACCTCTAGAAGATGAATATGCCAGCGTGTAATTTGTCCACGTTAGACATCCATGCAAGTTCAATACAAGTGTACAACCCTTTTTAGTAGTTGTCCAAATCAGTAATTAGTAGCTTGTGGGTGAGGGTATTATTGTATCTTTATATTTCAAAATTGATTTTTATCTTCTAAAATGAACGTCAATAAATAACAAATTGATCAAATGAAAATGATTTATTAAAATATTGCAATTGAAGGACATATTTATCATCATTAACAAAGAGTAAGTATGTTTCTAGAAAACTAACTAAAAAAAATGTGTACATTAGTTTAATTGGTGAGGAATCTTAATAACTAGTAAACTATATGTAAAATAAGGTTTGCTCAATTCTTTTCCCTACAACATACTACATCACAACATACTGGTGCGCTCTGTGAAGACTGAAAGCTAAGTTGTTCCTGGGTGTTCTTCTCGAGCCGGAAACTATACCACCCCTGAAGGAAGACGAAGCACGGACTGGCCATCGAGGAGGCTGCAAATAGGAATACGAGCTTAACGCTATGCAGATGTAAAAGGAAATAACATTATTGTTGCTATTTGGGACGAAACTGCCATATGTGACGTACCTTTTGACGTAGTAGTAGCAATAATCTGAAAGTATAAATGTCTGGACAATTTCGGAGATTAGGACCATCAAGGGCCATGATCCATGGCCTAAAGCAATCAATAAACGCCCCCCAGTCTCCAGTAACTGTATGCATTGAGAGAAAAGACGAGTAACGTTGATATATAACCATGAACAGAAAAAACTAAAAGTGATTCGGGAATCAGAGAAAGGTACAGAGTGTATGGAAGAAGAGCCCGAGGGGGCGAGGAGGAAGCATAAACATGATTACATGACAAATAAGTACAACTCGATAACATGTCAAAGCATATGAAGTTGTTTATTCGAGTTATCAAATTTCGATGGATGGATGGATGGATTTGGCATAAGTACCAAAGGCAAAAGGAGATAACAGAGGAAACTATCACACAAATATGATAGAAATATAGATTTAAGTACTTAATTCATCATAGTTAAAAGCAATGATTGTAACACATTTTACAAAGGCCCTATTCTACAAGTTAGGATTGTTATTGTTATCAAGAACATGTTCAACTTCAACATCAGCTCGAAACCTTCTAAGTTAAGCAAAAAACATTTCGAACATAATTTATCATACCTGCAAAATCCAATGAGCACAGCCTAAGAACCTTGCAACTCCCAGGGCGAAAACATAATGAGCAGTGAAAGGTTCGACAATCTACAAAAGCGAAATCAATTCATAGATAGCTTTAGTCATTAATCTTCTACTTCAAGTGCCGCTGTTAAGTATTTTAAAGTGGGCGTAATGGGTGGAAAACACTTAAATATGCTTGTTCGACTGAAGCAGCACGAACATAAATAGTTCCACCCCTGTTCTACTTACATATAGGACATAGTTTTTACCTTGGTCTGCTGCATTATACGCAGCTGAGGAAGTACTGAAACAGCTTCCAAGTAGACACAGAAAGCCCAACAAATCCGATTAAATAAGTGATGTTGAGTTCCTGGATGAACAATTACAGCTAGTAGAGCACAAGGTAAGACCTGTTTAAATGAAGCATATCATTAACAAACATTGAGTATCATATCCGGTGTCTCTAAAAAGGCTCACATCTTCAACGTTACGTACCCTTGTGATAACAAGGGCTGTTTCCGAACTGATCCAAGATGAAATTAGAATACAAATAATATCTAATGGTATTATATGAATCATTTTGACCGCATCACGTGATTAAAAAGAGACACATGAAAAGGGACATGCCGAAGAGACAAATCATACAATCCAATCATGAATTATGATGTTTCTATAGTCTCGTTTTTATACTTGACATCTTAGCTAAAAATCTTGTTTTAATATAATTGTCGCTTTTACATTTTCAATGCACATCTAATCCGATTTTCCTAATAAGTTCTTCTTATTATGTAACTGGTCTTAACCCATTTTTATCATTCCGCATACGCAAATTAAACATTTTATCATCGTCAACTCATTGTATTTTCACTTGATAACACCAACACAACTATTTATCTTCGAACTAATCGAGGGCGAACATAAAAAAGTGTATATAAGATACTCACAACATAGTAATGAGGAAGGGTGTCTTTATCCTCCATGTAGGTGGAAGTTAATTGCAATCGCATCATGTAAATAACCCAAATAGTAGTAGCAATGGTTGCCAAATCAAGCACTGTATGAATGTCATATTCCATCACAAAGCTACAATATAGCCTAACAGCTAAAAACATAGCTGTTAGTTCTTGTGTTTTCAGTGAAAGCCCTGCATATTAAAATACATAACTTTAATTTAAATCAAAGTTTTAATATAAATCATTCAACGACATTTTTGTGTCTAATAGGAGTATTATATAGTAGCATATAAATATCGATGACTAAGAGCCTAGTAATATATGGCCCGAACTTATACCTCGAGAATTCGGGTTCAATTCTCGCTACAAACTCATATTTTCTTTACTATATTTATAGTACATATTCCAACTGTTACTTTAGTTAACTATTTTTGTATTCGTTATTTGTAATTCTCTGTTGGTAGTTCTTATGCTCGTCGATAATTTACAAACAAAGAGATAATTATATAGCATATAAAGAAACATTTAATTGGGGGAGTTATATATTGGAGACACTCGCCTTTAATTTTCATAATATTCATTATTTTTCTTCTTTCAAATTCTCCCCATCCAATATAAAAATCATGAATATGTCACTTAGTATAACATACAATTCCATATAATCGAATAACATATATAAATTTCTTGGAAGAAAGACAAATATGAAAATATTGATTAGGGAAAATTAATATTATTACCGGTGCATGTTTTTTCTTTGGTAAGCTTATAAACAAGAACAGAAAGGCCAATTGTATGGACAGCCTCCGCTACGACGAAAAGATTATCATGATCTTCCACGACGAGGCGGAGGAACACGATTCCTGAGATGAGTACCACCATTCCGATTATCGCCTTCACGTTCGGAGGTTGTGCTTTGAGCCATTTCACCACCACATTGATCGGTTTCTTGTTCATCTTCAACACGTTACGACGAAATTTATAATTTAATGTATTAACTAATTTAATGAAATGAATTATTTTATGGAAAATGGAAAGAAATGAAGGTGGTGTAGGTGATCTAAATTGGAAATATATGGAGTTTGTGAATTTGATGGAAGAAAAATGGTGGAGTGATGAGTGATATGGGATGTGATTAATGGTGTTTATTTTTTTGGTTAATAGTTTGAGTAATAATGAGAATTGTTTAGGAAAGTACATTGAGGCCAGTTGTTTGATTCCAAGATTGCTAACTTGTGGGTCAACTAAAGTGCATCCATTTAAAGTGCCCTATATTATTCATAGTCAATGATCATGTCAAATTTTCGTGTGAAATACACTACCTTGTTCTTTTTTATAGACGATTGACAATACTTTTCTATGACCGATCTAAAGTCGTAGCATTATTCACAGAGTACGTACTGGATAATTTCGAATTAATGTAACAATCTATAAATTACACCAGCAATCAGGTAAGTCAAACTAGGAAACCTCCATGCTCGAAATATATTCACGGTTGATTTGACCATGCATAAACAAACCGATATCGGGCTAGAAAATTGTAGGAAGGAGATCATTTTTTTCATGTCTCGAATTCAAAATTTTAAGTAAGAGAACATGTGTTACTTTATCAAACTATCTCAAGTTGGTTCGATTACTACTTGAAAGAGTTCGTGCACATGGCTTGATTCGATCCTCATCACTTTTGAATGTTTGAATATATATGTTGAACCTTGAAAAATATATAGTTCAAGTTCGATTTATCAAGTTCAATTTTGAATAGTTCAACTATTATAACCTCTAAGCGACAACGATCACGTCGATATTTTGTGATATAATCGGTATTGCCACTAGAAAACTTTTATTTCGATGGTTCAATTGTTCTCTTTAATAATTAACATTATATTGACAGAATATTATTCAATTGCATAATAGTATTAAAGTATAAAACAAACATACAACATACAAACAGGAAATATAATCCCGTACATTTAGATCTTTCTAAGTTACAAGTTTAAATCTAAATATATAGTTAATATATTGAAGCAAATAAAAAATAACGATCTTCGATGTGATTAGGAAGATACTGATCGGGTGAGGAAGATACGTAGATAAAAAAGAGCTCCAATTTCATTGATCGAATAATTCAATTGTATAACGTAACCGAACTATCGATAAAACGACATGTTACCACCCCTTCCCCATCATATGGCTTAACGACCTATTAGAATAACAACTAAACCAAAATATTTTATATATGTTTCTAGTTAATAAATTAATTGTCAATTAATTATCTTCAGAATGTATGTCTAATATATTTACTATACTTGAAATACATTAAATAAAAACTTAAGAAAAAAGGTTCATCAATTATGCTTTGCTTTTGAAAAGACATTAGAACATCAATCGAAAAAACAAAAACAAAAATCTAAAACACCAACTAAATTACAGTTGACAAGAAGATAAAAACATTAAGAATCTAATAATTATGATTAAATACCCATCTATTTGTTACACTTCATAAGACACTTTTCGTCATTACACCTATTGAAAATAAAACTACTATCGAAAGCCAAGAGTCTAATTAAGATTGATGATAGTGAACCATGACAAGAACCAACACCAACACCAACAACATCCCCCACGGGGAGCCACCCTCGCCGCTTCCACCACCGCCATCCCCACCACCACCTGCCGTCGAGGCGGATGTCGAAAGGCGATTGAAATACCATCCCAAATTGCCCACCATGACATAAAGCATTAAAATGATGAGCAAAAACATAAAAAACTCGGCACCAATTTTGGTACGCTCAAGTTGAGCATAACTAGTTAGGTATGTTAAAAGCAAAACAACAGCTGAGAATAATAGAAGAGGAGCTGGTGGGGTTGAAGATGAAGCTATCATTTGCTCTCTCCAACTAATCCCAACTCTTCTTTCATCTCTTACAAACCAACTCATTTTTTCTATTACTTCAAGATTATCTCAAGGTTTTATTTATTTAGTTTTGGATTTTTCATGCAAGTCTAGGCAATATATATACACATCACAAGGTATATATAGCCGACCTTATATAAAATTATTTGAATAGGATAACATATTGATATGTTCGCCCCTAAATGATGGAGTTATTTGGACTTTTTAAATTAATTTTACAAATTTGATCATAAATTATCATTAGTTACTAAGAAATATTACTAATATAATTTTATTAGATCTTGTTAGATTTGTTTTAATATAAACTTTTAAAATATCAAATTTATAATAAATTTTAAGTACATAAAATTAAAAGTATTTATATTTTAAATTGTATTTCGTAAATCGTAAAAATCAAATGACTCCAACAAAAAGGATGGAAGGAGTATCATTCGTCCATTTCAATTATCTATGAGAAACGACTATTATCACTCATTCATCTTTATAATAATTTTTCTTCCACTCCTTCCCAAATAATCTTTAAAAAATGAAGAAAAATAATATATTTAAAATATATTCTTTGTGATTTTCCTAACTTAAAATAACGGTAGCAAATAATCTTGATTTCTTTAATTCCCTTATCTTATGATAATTATGATAATTCTAAAGAATTATTCTCCCATCATTCATTTTGATCCCCGCACCATAAAAGTGTAATTGCACCTAATAAAAAACGAGTATCCGATTTTAAATTATTGATGTATAACATTTTCTCCACATATGATGTGATAACGTTGATATCCTTAACGAGAGCCACTTGGGAAGCATGCAAATGGTTGTTACCATTTTCTACCACCTAGCACTTCCCTCTTTCTTTGTTGAAAGGGCAGGGGCTATCTTAAAAATTAATCCACAAATAAAATTACTCAAAACTCAAACAAATTAAGTCTTTTTCTTTTTTGTGTTTTGTTATTTTCTCAAGTGCAGTATATATTACTTTCATTCCTAAATGATTGATATAATTTAATTTTTGTGATAAATTTTTTAAAAAATTTTGATCAAAATTCTCATGAAACGATAAGAATCAAATAATATAGTCATGTGAGATCTTGTTAGATTTGTCTCAATATATATTTTTAAAATATCAACATTTTATAATTTTTCGCATCTAGAATAAGAGATATTTATGTTTTAAATCGTGTTTTGTTGCTCATGAAAATCAAAATGTACCAATCATTTAGAGATGAAAATAGTATTAACCTAATGTGGTGATAATAAGAAATCAGAAAAACCCTAAACTCGTTTGTTTGATATTTTTCGAACAAAAGCTCGAACGAATTGGGCTTACTAGATCAGCCATCGAATGCACGACACGAGGTCGGCTATGGAGCGCTGGTGGCAGCTTTCAAGTCGGGGTTTGTAAGTCGATCGTTGAGAGTTGAGACTCGAGCGGGTGCCTAGTTACCGGTCCGCTTACTGGCACAGGCGAACAGCTGACTATCTACCTCTTTGGGCTGCGTATTTGTGAAACAAGCGGCTGGGCCTATGAGCTATCCAAGTCCAAAACAATTCGCCCAACACACAAAAGGAGCAATTGAGCTACTAAAACCCTAATTAACTTCCTTCTCTTTAAATACATCAAATTCATCTACTGATTTTATCAAAACCTCACATAACACAACTACAATTTGCTTAAACCATTTTTTTTTCTTGAATTTATAATATGTTAATATTCAAATGATGAATTATGGATTAATCTCACGACGGTCGTCTGAGGCACCCCACAAGGTGTCAAATTTGATGTACCAAATCCAATATATCTGATGCTTCTTCCAATCTTATTTATCAATTTCATTTAAATTTTAATGAAAACCATGTTCTTTTTAATAATTAGCGATGAGATGAGTGTCGAACTCAGTACTTTGAATATCCAGAAGATTAAATCAGTACAATGAGGAATTTGATTAATGAGATCATTAGATCGTTGATTAATGTTTCATATTACTCTCAAAGTCCTTTTCATTCTGAGTGCTGATTAAAATTGATTTATAATTTATGATTTTGGTTAGATTTTATTATAAATTTTTGATATGGGTCTGAAGTTAATCTGTTGGTGATATTTAGCTACACCATTGAGATGAATACAGAACCCTATATTATATTTTTCTTTTTCATTTGAATTCAGGTTTTTTTCCTTTGATTTACCTGAACACTTGAAAAGGGTACATTTATTTTTTTACTGTACTAATGTTTTGTCCAAAAAGCCTCTAATTTGGGACAAATTTGTTGTAAAAATGTGGTTTATCTCTATTTTCAGGTGTACAGTTTCAGAAGTATAATCAAGAATGCTTGAAAGTCGATTGTTGATTTTGTCCGAGATATTTAGAGGAATTTATATTTTTGCTTCAGATAATTACAAGATTAGTTCTCGAAATTGACATACACTGTTAGTGTTTTTTGAACGTGACAAATGTTGCAGTATGCCTTGCTCCTAGGTGATCGAAAAAATAGAGACGAGTAGCGGAGCGGTTAAGGGATCTTTAATTATGTAGTTGTACTATAGTTAGTCTAAATTGTATTACCTAACTTATATTTCATGGCCGTAGGCGAGATGGCTTGTATTTTGTAATCTAGTTATTTACAAGTTAAGATATGCCCGAGAGCCTCCTATTACTGTTATGAATGTATTCATATTGTTCTGATAATACAATTGTAGTCCACTTCTACTTTATGAAGTTCTGATTCTAGATGTTTGAATCTTATCATCTCCAAAAAGCCCCACTCGTGATTAGTGTTGCCTGGTACACGATATATAGTTTTCAAGAACTTCATAAGATTATTCTTTCATATCCTCTTCAATTATATGTGAGAATCGAAGGCAGAACCTAATACTTTTATCCTTGTGTCATTTTAAATGGTGAGAAACGAACCCGAAACCTGTGATGTCATGTCGTTCTTTCGACCTAACTATTCTGCACTAAAAATAGAATAATTTTTTGGACCTAATTAATACAAGGAATGATCAGAAAGCGATGGGTGCACAATGCACTATATGTACAATGCATTAGCTCAATGATCTCCATCGAATGGAAAAATTGCAAAAACCAAAAAACAAGAAAAGAAAACAGAGGAAAATGTCAACCAACCCAAGAGTTTACTTCGACATCACAATAGGTGGTGAATCTGCTGGGCGCATTGTGATTGAACTCTTTGCTGACACTACTCCGAAGACGGCAGTGAACTTCCGTGCCTTATGCACGGGAGAAATGGGTGTTGGGAAGAGCGGAAAGGCGTTGCACTACAAGGGATCAACCTTCCACCGTGTGATCCCAGGGTTCATGTGCCAGGGTGGTGACTTCACAGCTGGAAATGGCACTGGAGGAGAATCCATTTTCGGGACAAGGTTTCAGGACGAGAACTTTGTGAGGAAACACACGGGTCCAGGGATATTGTCAATGGCGAATGCTGGACCGGACACAAATGGCTCGCAGTTCTTCATATGCACGTCCAAGACACCGTGGCTTGACGGGAAACATGTGGTGTTTGGGAAAGTTGTGGAGGGAATGAATGTTTTGAAAACTGTTGAAAAAGTTGGGTCTCAGTCTGGCAAGACATCTAAGCCTGTAACCATTCAAGATTGTGGTGAGCTTTGCTAGATTCATGACTACATTGATCAATGGTTTCTTGTTCTGATTATTAAATAAATTGTGTATCATGAATCACATCCTCCTACTCATGGACTCATGCTACTTGGATGTAATGAAACTATCCCTAATAATATATTGCTTCAATTTACAAATATGTGTGAAAAGTTTAGCTGACCTCACATGGCAATATACGATTAGATTTCGTTTGGATTGCTTACTTCTAATCGCAACTACTATTGATACGTGGTGTTCACTACTCAACTTAATTGGTCGTTTCTTTAGACACTATATAAAAAGTGTGAAACCGTCACACTAACGGCCCTCAAAATAATGTTTTCAACTTCAAATATGTAATCACTTGGGTGTTTCCATCAACACCGGCTAAAAAAAGGTGAGGAAAATGAAGTTAAAATAATGTCAGAAGTGGGATTTGAACCCACGCCCTCTTACGAAGACCAGAACTTGAGTCTGGCGCCTTAGACCACTCGGCCATCCTGACTATATGATTAATTTAGAAATCTCAATAACTCGTTCATAAACAACCAAGTCCTCCACGATTGAACCAGTCCGTTT
This sequence comes from Echium plantagineum, assembly GCA_003412495.2. Lineage (NCBI taxonomy): Eukaryota > Viridiplantae > Streptophyta > Magnoliopsida > Boraginales > Boraginaceae > Echium > Echium plantagineum. Next base: position 32,089,912 of record CM016567.1, read on the forward strand.
TTTATTATTGAATATTAATTGATTTTCTGTTTGATTTGTTGTTAATTGATTTTGCAAGAAAGATGAAAAAATATTAAATTTGTAGAAAACTGAACAATTATTTATAGAAAAAGTTGAAACAAATAATGATCCAACAATAGTACATTCAATGCAATTATTATGACATTCATCCATTTCAATGTATCATTTGTATTGCATATTGTTAATCTGTTTGTATTTGTAAGATATAAATTTCAAACATGCACTTTGTGCAAAGAATTTTACTTTCTTTGTGCTAATTCAAAAGTATATACTTTATATAACGCTAGAATATGAAAGATAATACTATGTGCGCGAGTTAATGACTATCAATCTAAAGAAAAAAAATTGATGGATAATAATTATTGTACAAAAACAAAGGTTTATTCATAATAATATGATTTGTTATATATGTCTAAATAAATAGATAATTATTAATTAATTGAACTTTTGAAAATTATTGAAAACAAATCTTAATCGGCAATCATTTGGGAGAAGTAAGTATGCATACGTTACTCAACTCCTCACAACAAGATTATGAGATCTGGATGGACAAGCCAAATGAAAAATCTGAAAAATGGAGAAAGAATATTATACGATGATGCAAATGTAATAAGTAACAACTCCAAAATGCATATGTTTTGTCCATCTCAAAAGTCACAATACCAAACGTGAACTCCAAATCTTGAGAATTCTCGTCATCTTTTCGCCACGTCCATGCATTCATCTTACAAATTAAACAAATTCGATCTACAACTTAAATATCTATCCCAATAATATTATAGATATATTTCGTTCGAACAAACCTAGAATTTTAGTTTAGAGTATTTATTTTATCATTAAAGCATAAACCGTAAACATGAATATTCATTAAGAGAATATAAGTGGATAAAACAACAAAAAATAAACATGTTACATCCAAGATTTGAACTATAGACCTCCATAAATTAGCTAAAGAATTAACCATTTGAACTATTTATTTGTATATAAGGTCCTCAAGTCATCCGATGAATACCTTACCTACACAATAGGTCCGCTAATGATACTCCCTCCGTTTTTTTAGTTATCGTGTAGCTTTTATCATATCAATTAAAAAATAATAGCATATTATACATATACCTCTAATTAAGAAACAATCAACAATTACATTCATGTATTGCAGTATTGGTGTTCTACTTTGAATATATTAATAGGGGCTTAAGAGGAAACAGTGATCAACTATTACATTCGAATCATAAAACGTCAACAAAAAAAATAATAAACCAAAAGTATAATTGTAAACTAAAAAAAAGGAGGGAGTATCAAACTTATTTAAGTCGACGTTTTTCCATTTGAAGTACAAACTTTTGGCCTCAAAATCTAATATGGATCAGAGTACTTTGGAGTAAAAAAGATTGGGTGCATCAATATTTTCATGCATCAGGTTCATCAAGAGGGTTTGTGCTTAATATCTTATAAACTAAGGGCCACGATGCAATTGTTTATATAATTAAGAGTCACGCTACAATTATCTATTTATTTGTGGGTCAATTTACAAATCACATATATATTTACTACTTTTATTTTGGATTGATGAATATGTGGTACTGTACCGTTCTTATAGTATAATTTGGGTACAAGTTATGTTGATATTGTTTCTTGAACCAATGATGCAGTTTCAAATGGGTACAGTACCCACGTGAAACCTTTAAATGGGTGCATTGATGAACCTCATGGAATTATTAATGCACCGAAACCGGACTCCATTAAATTAGCCAGAAGTTTAAGAAGCTGATTATAAGTTGATTCAATAACTCAGTTGAGTCAATCGAATAGCCTAGTGGAAAAGACTCTTGCTAGTGCTCAGAAGGTCCTGGGTTAGAAACTCACCTCATAGCTAATTTTTTTTTTTTTAAAAAAAAGATTGGATTAACACAAATTTGACACCTTATTAGTTAATACATAAGAATTTGGGACCAAGTATAGCAAATCAATCCTTTATTTCTCCATGTGGTTGTAACTTGTAACCATCAAACAAAATCCATATTTTAGTACAATGTATATACATTGTTGTACTTCAATAACTACTTATATATATACTTAGAAAAATTTGTCATAAAAATGTTCAAGGCTTTGTCTAAGAAAGAAAAGCTGCAGAGCTAAAATACAATATCTTGTTAATTAAGTTATAACTAACTTTTTGTAGCTAACTTGAAGCCACAAATTTCTAGCACTAAATCAGATTTTTTTTTTTTTCTTCCTGATTTTCGAAAGCTATAAATAGAGGGTGGCTTGATAAAACGAAGTTTCTTTTTTCGATCGCATTTTTTTCATTTTCAAGAATTGCGAGGTAACAATATGCCAAAAATGATGTGGTCCAAGTTCAAATATTTCTTCATAAAACAAAGTAAGTTTGATATGATCTCCATATTCATTTTTCCTTTAAGGGGTCGAATTTCGAGATTATTTTAAAGATGTATAGTTGTCTCACATTTTTTTATGATGTAAAAAGTGATTGTTCGACCAATAAAATTTAACTCAAATTAAATTGGAGCGAACACTATATCAAATGTGGGAGATTTATCTAGCATTTCTTCCAACTTAAGAAGTATGTTGTATGTTCTTCTTTTTCTAAATGTTTTATCTTCTTGGAATTCTTTTTATAATTAGCAATGAGACGAGTTTCGAACCAGGACATTTAGATCACCAGCAAATACATTTTTCCACTAGATTATTCGATTAACTCTTTCTTTTTTTGGAATTAGGATCTCTGGAAGAACATATTGCAGATTCAGAAAGGAAGTCTAACATCAATTTAGAAGAAGAATATGTACACGCAATTAGAACAAAGTCATATGTTGATATTTTTCACCAAATTCAGAAGAAAATGGAAATTTCAAGCAATGTAGATGAACCATGTTCATCATCATCTTCCATGATGCAGAAAAATCTACATTTATCAGAAATTCTGTTACAACCCCATCAAGAATCAATCAATGAGATTATCAGGAGCTCCAATGTCCATCAGTTACTCATTAGTTACTTCGAAAACAGCCTAGAAGCATTCAGATCATGCGAATTTCTCTTCACAAGAATCCGGAAGACTCGGGCTAATTACAGAACAATGAAGAGGGTAATGAAGATCATGAGAAGACTCACAATGGGTGCTGACCAAATTCCAAGCCATGGATACTATGTTATTCATGAAGAGCTTGCTTCATTTGCTTTGCTAAAGAATCCTTTATCGGTTATTAGCCCGAATGAGTTTCAGATTATACATGATAATCATGTTCTGTTGCTTCATAAGTTGACATCACATTGCAGGAAGATCAGAAAGAAAGGGAAGGTTTCCAGATGGTTGAGGAATTCATTGGCTTGTGTTCTTGTAGTTGTATGTTCTGCATTAGCTATAATTTTGTCGGTTTTCGCTGTTCATTCAATGGTTGGCATTGTTGTTGCACCAGGACTAATGGGTAGTTCTTGCATTTTAGTTCAGAAGTTCAAGAACATCAGGAAGGAGTCGAAGACGAATCGAACTGATAGACTTGGAGCAGAGTTTGATGTTGCAGCTAAAGGGGTGTTTGTGTTGATCAATGATTTCGATACAATCAGTAGGCTTGTGAGGATTCTGAGTGATGAAATGGATCACAATAAATCAATTGTTGAGATGTGTATTGGGAGAGGGAACAAAGAGGTGTTGAAGGAGGTAAGCAAGGAGTTTCAAGTAAAAGAAAACAGGTTTATGCAGCAGTTGAAAGAGCTTGAAGAATGTTTGTATTTGTGTATTCTCAATATAAACAGATCAAGAAGGGTAGTGATGGAGAAGGTAATTGGATGTTAGAGTTTATACATCGATATGTCCCAATGTCATGCATGAAAGAGGCTCCCTACTAAACGAGGTTAAGGGGTCGAATAGTACATAGACTTATCCGATGTAAAGATGGACTTCAATTTAGTGTTTTATTCCTACTACATTTTAGTCATTTGATTAATACTTCTACACAAAGGTACATACAATATTCGTGTTGTAGAAGTAGAACTTGAAAAACATATCCCACTTATTAACTTATTGTTGATAGAGTTGTAACAAGTGGGCTAAGGTTGTCATTTGGTCCTCGAAAGTTCAGAAGTTGTAGATTACTCCTCAAAATCGAACAAAAATTGTAATTTAATCATGAAACTGACGGAGGTGTTAAACTTAATGGTAATCGCGCAATTGGCTTCCACTAAAAATTTCATCAAATTTTAACAACTCCGCCATTTTAGATTAGATTGCAACTTTTGTTTAACTTCGAGAACTAATTTACAACTGTTCAAATTTGAGGACCACTGAGAACCTCCGTCCACTTTCAAAGATCATTTTCGCGATTTACTCTATAAATAAATACAAACTCATGGCTTGGACCAAAATTACTTTGGCCAAGGTTCAAGATCCTCTGAAAAAATTCTGAGTTTCTTGTGATAATTAATTATTTATTTGTAAGACTTATTACAACATATTTATAAGTCATAAATATTAGTGGGGTGGTCCAATAAAATATAGAAAGCATCCCATTGACTGAAATTGTCAACTCAACCATTTTTTTGTGACTTCAATTAGAAATTAATTTTACTAGCATATGTTTGTCCAAATCTCCAGTTTGATGGAACAACATTGTTGAATGTCTTGATGATACCATCAGTTGTAGTAATCTTGAAGGACAAAGTTTGTCCATTAAGGTACAAATTTGATTGCCAATTTGCTCCCCAATTTCTGGACATTTGTGACCAGTTATAGCCTTTGGAACCTTTTACTTGCACTGATTTAATAGAGCCTGCTCCTCCTACATTGCTGATCATCACAAGCTCAAAGTAGTCCCTTCCATTCATTGTGAATCTCACTCCCCCTCTTTTCGTAACACATGGAACCCTACATCACGTAAAACGGGTCATTCACTTGTCGTAATAATGTAAACGAAACGTCAGTCACATAATCAGGATCATATACATTACATGAAAATCGAATGATAACTGAAAGGAAAAAATGAGGTAATAGAATACAAGACACGATTCTTGTGTTGTAACGTTGGATCATGACATGCATCATCATAGATGGTACCAAAACTAAAATTTACTGGTGAAATTTGTAAGATTGACTAGGACTGGAAGGGACGGGTGCCAAAATCGCGTCCCCTGCATGCAGATGCAGGGTGACGCGAGGACAATATATATAAATCGATGAGAGTTGAAGTAAATGTTGTATATATTACCTTTGGTAGATGACAGGAATGATTCCACCTCTATAGATGCCAATCTTTTCCCAAGCTGGTTGAGCCATATCGAAATGTTGGCGTGGAGGGTTGCACCAGCCACCATTGTTGCTTGGGAGAGCATAATTTGGTGGGCAAAAATTGGTTGCTGTAATTGTGACTGAGACTCCTTTCTTGCACCATTTGGGGTCTGTCATAACATCACAAATGATCTTGTAACATTGCCCACATGATGCTCCATCACTAAACAATGCTGTGCTCAATGCTGCTGTTCTTGTCCCATATCCAGTTGTGTACAAGTTTCCATAACCACAAGCACCCCCTGTCATAACATTAGATATATTAATTACTACGATGAATAAATCGAACGTTGGATAAGACTTGGTCTGGTTTGCTTAAGAACGTTCAGATGTAATAAAGATTATTGCACGAAATGTAATATAGAGGCGATGTCTTCGTTCACGGGGGAGTCCCTCGTTGCACTTACCCATTGTCCCGGAAGCATCACTGCCACCATAAAAAGTAGCAGTTGCTTTCATCCATCTTGAAGCAGTGTAGCCATTTGCAGTAACAAGAAAGCAGCAACAAATTACTAAAATGGCTAGTGAAGAATAGAAAATTTTAGCCATTATTTCTTATTGGGAGAATAGTGTTGAGGAATGTATTTAGAAATGAATGTGAAGTACCAAATTTGATTGGTGGCTATTTAAATAGGAGCCAGAAAGTTTTTGGAGTAGAGAACCTCACAGTCACATGGGACTTCTTCTATTTTTTGTTGGCTAATGATAATACCACCTCAAATTTCATATCGCCAGATTAAAATCATGCACGATTCTTTTTATACCATTTTCATCAAACTATATTTTCATCGTAATCTCAATTGTTAATTATAAACTTTATTCATGTTTGAATTATTCAAATAAAAATATTCTATCGTTAACAATCTATGTTGTAATTATAAGTCATAAAATCAAAGGGCATAAAAGTAGTTAACCAGAGTTTTGCTCTGACGATATGAGAATGCTGTAGCATTATCATTTACCTTTTTATTAGCTATAAGAACATTTGACTAACGAATATAGAAATTGGGCAGTACTACAAAAATTGTATGAAGTGTATCAGTCCACGCTGCAATTATCTATATAATTAAGGCTCACGCTTCAATTATCTATATATTTGTGGGTCAATTTGCAAATCACATATATATTTACTACTTTTATTTTGGGTTCAAGTTATTGGATATAAGCTTGTGGTACTGTACCATTATTATAGTATAATTTGGGTACAACTTACAAGTTATGTTGATATTATTTCTTGTACCAATAATGAAGTTTCAGGTGGGTACAGTACCCACGTGAAACCTTTAAGTGGGTACATTGATGAACGTTCATCAAGAATACCTTAAAACCGGGCTGAAGTGAATAACCTCGGATCAATTACCACTAAAGTATTAAGCCATTGACAACCTCAGAAAATACAATTTCTTTATGTTTTGGCCCCTTGTGTTTAGCTTCAATTGCACTTTTATCCCATTTATGTTAAGGTTGGTCTTTAAATAATTTGGCCCCTTGTGTTTAGCTTCAATTGCACTTTTATCCCATTTATGTTAAGGTTGGTCTTTAAATAATTTCTTTATGTTTAATGAAGTTTACAACTTTGTTCCTTTAATCATATTTTTTAAACAACTTTTTTGCTTTTTTTCCAAGTGTATATTATGAAATTAGAAATATTTACTACATAAGGATTGAACTTACAACTTTTTAGAGAATGAAGGTCTAAACCGAAAATATTTAGTTAAAACAAAAGATATTAACAAATTGAATTAATTCCAAACATAAAACACCAAATTGATAACTTATGAAATAAGCTATACATTTTAAAGTGCATTATCTATTTAGAAATTTGCAAATATTCTGAAATTTCATTCATTTATTCCCATGTTAGCAAGTTAGCTACATACCCACATGGTCCTTCCTACATTAGAGGCGTGAATGTATCAAAATGGATGTCCAATTTGAATGTCTAACAAGAACATTGAATAAGGAGTATATATATATTTTGTAAATTAATCGAATAGTCTACTGGAAAAGGCTCTTACTAGTGACCAAAAGGTCATGTTCGAAACTCACCTTATCGCTAATTTACAAAAAAAAAAAAAAAAAAGTTTGAGTACAATATTGACGTTTGCTTCATGTTTGGCCATGAGTTCCATCGTGATCTCATTTGTGAATTTACAATACATATTTTGTAAATTAGCCATGACAATATTAGTCACATATTTAATAATCTTAAAACCATATTTAATCTTCTTCATGAGTCATGACTAATATATAAGTAGATACTATTTGATACAATGTTGACATTTTCCTTTAGTATTAAGTAAATATTAATATTGACTATATATATGTTAAATGGAACTAATAATAAATAGTTTAACATGATAGTACTCAAATATACTTTGACATAAAAACTACTCTGTATTAACTAACAAAAAGAAAATATGCAAGGATGTTATTTAAATCGAGTTGGACTTTAAATATTTTATATCGAAAATCTAATAGATTATTTTACATACTCGAATATATATTTCTATAAAAGAAGTAGTATGAAAAAATCAACATATAATTTGATTATGCCACCGTCAAGAAAATGGATATCTTAGAAAACATTTTAAGTTGTGAGCCTGAAAATGGGTGTTTTAGTTGACCAAATTGGATAAATAATTTGATGATTTGACTTTAGGCTATTTAATTGCAATCATTTATGATGATAGTCAAAATCAAAGGTACCTTTGAATTATTCTCAAATCATTTACTGTATTAATCATAGAATGTGGATGGAGCTGTACTTGGCTGGAACCGTACCTATTAGTTATTGGATCATAAAATGTCAACTCTTTTTGTACTTTAGAAATACTTTCATTATTTTCAAATGATTGCTTCACTTTATCAGTTTTTAAATTACATTATTTCTCGATTTATAATTCATCTATTCAAAGAACCTCTAACATACATAGAAAACATAAACTTTCTAGAAAAAAAACTACATGCTAGTAAATGGCATCATTAATTCTATTATTATTGATTGAGATGATAACATGACATAATTTGAAGTTTGAGTGTGTGGTTTCATTTTTATTTTTACTCTTAATGTCCCTTAATCTAAAGATAATTTTTCTTTTTGGGAAATCCTTAAATTAAGTTTCATTTGTGAACAAAGTGTTGGAAGGAAATTTTACGAGCTTACGTATGAGCAATGAGATTTTCAGCTTAGATGAAAACTAAATTAATAAAGCTTACAGTAAATTGGAGGGCGTCAAGAGAAACCTGCAGGATGTAAAACATGAAATTGTAACTATGGAAGTCCAGGGATCAAAACATACTTCGGCCCTGTCCTTGAGTAGGTTCATCGTGATTGTAGCCTCCCGCATCTTGCAAGTTATCCGTCTAAAGGGGCGTTATACCCTCCTCTTCCACGACCATGGTAACCACGACCTCTCCCACAACCCCTGCCACCACCATAATTCTGATTACAAGATTACACATTTGAAATCATCACATCAACGACTTGTTATTACTTTTCATAGTACATTAATTGTCTTCATTTTTAACTATAACTTGAGAGTATACGAAAGGATCTTGGTTCATCAAGCTTATCCCCTATACTCCCTAAGATATAGGGAGTATTTTTAGTTGACATTCTAGCCATTTCTCAAATAAACTAAAACGCGAAGTTGTTTGCAATATATATAGAATATGAGGGGGGGAAATGTAAACCATCAAATGAAAGACCAAAACTTTCTCAACACAGAATTAAACGAATGCATTGCTCAATTTACCAATGTGCACTTGACGAGGCACCCTATAATATTGTCCTACAACAAGTTAAAAAATAAAACAAAAATGCTCACCAAATATGGCTAGTCACAAACAATTACTACTGCTTAAAATCCTAATGCTAGAGCTAGTAAAAGACAATGAACAGTAGCATAAAAGAGGAGCAGGCATCCGTCAACTAAGCGCAATTAAGCACCTCCTTCCTGGACAGCTTCATAAGATCTGAATCCACGACCCCTTCCACGACCACGTGTTCCCCTTCCACGACCACGGCCTGCAAGGAGAAGGCAAGTACAAAGCTTGAAGTCAAAAGGCTGCGTACAGAAACAGGTAATGCGTATAATTGTTAAAACAATGGGATACCTCTTCCTCCCTGAGCAGGTTCATCAGGATTGTAGCCTCCTGCATCTTGCAGATTATCCACCTGAGGGGTGTTATATCCTCCTCTCCCACGACCACGGAAATTGCGACCTCTCCCACGACCCCTACCCCCCCTACTATAACCCCCCCGATTGCGATCAAACCCTCCATCTTCATAATCACCAGAGATGTACCCATTTCCTGAACATACAGTTGATTCATTAAACACAATTGAAGGGACTCAAGCAATACAGCACCTTAGTGAAGGCTTAATACCCTTTAAATAAAATAAGCAACATGATGTATAGGAATAACTATAATGTTATCACAAAGAAAAAGTATGGGAAAGATGAATATGAATCTTGCTTGCCCTCGTTTATCCAGTTCCTTCCTCTCTCAAGCCACGTCAATATTTCGAGAAATTATGCTCAACATGTTTTCTCATTCTCTTCCATTTATTCAGATATAGTAGCACAAGAGCTGTAAATGTCACCCAAGTATTAAATTTTCCCCTCATTTATGTGTTTGCCTGTTTCTCTCTAAGTTATGGGCATGGCCCATCCATCAAAAGCTTTATAGTTACTATTGCATACATTTTCAAAATCAATTACAAATACACCCGAATCTAAAGTCTGGGAAGAAAACACATTCAATTTAGATTTCATACCATATGCACCTCTAGATCTTCCCCGACCTCTACCACCGCGGCCACCTCTCCGGCCACCAGGTGACCCTTCTGCATAGTGGAGAAATTTAAGCAAGGGTTCTGTATATGACCAGCGAAGGCACAAATTTACAGTAAGAGCATATAGTACCTCCTTCAAACTCGTATTCCACAGCAGGCTTCACTTGGTCCTCTGGTATTGGTGGTTGATAGCTGACATGCATATACAGAATAAGTATTAAAGAAAAAAGGGATAATCAACGGATGCAACTCCTTGCTACCACAAGCTGAAGAAAGTACTTCCTTTTGAAAACCCAATCTCTTCAATTTTCCATGTTATCAAAATGCAAAGAATTATGAGACCAGCCAACATTACAATGCTGCTCAACTACTCAGGAAGGTAATTCTATCCATACCACACTCCCCCTAACAAAAAAAATATGAACAATAATCGACGGTACAAAGCCTCACCCTACAGCTGCCTTATCCAGTTCATTCTTTGACAGAGTAATGGTGATCATTGAAACATGCCTGGTAGTTTCTAGTCTGCAGAGGAACAAACAATATCATGAATGCCAGGTGAAATCTGATATAAAACAGTAAAATGATAAAAGAAATTTAATGCCAATTAATATCAGATCTCATACGGCAGAAGGCCTTCCTCTAGGGGCTCCCATGTGTCAGTAATATCAGTGGATTGAATTGACGTGACCTGGTGAAGACCAACAATTCTCCTCTGCAAAATCAGGCACTCAGTTATGGAGAGGAGAAGGATAAACTCTGAAAGTAAAAGAGACAGAATCGAGAAGAGATAAGAACCTTAATCAACTCCACCATTGTTACGGTTTTGTTGATAGCTCTACCCATAGCCTTAAACACAATTTCATTTGAGCCTTTTTCCTACAAAAAAGCCGAATATAAGATTAACATAAACTCAAGACAAAACATTCAACCGCTACAGCTACCAGAAGCCCCTCCATTCAAACTAAAGAAGAATCTTGCTAAGTTCCCTTGCATATCTCACTCAAATCCAGAGGGAAGGAATGTACATGCCATACTAACTAATGCAATCTCATAAAAAATTCCACCATCAGATGAATATAAAAACAACCATATCTAGTAATCAGTATATATCACTATAGCATAAACCAATTAAAAACAAGCTCATAATAAGCAAAAAATACATAAATATATCCATCACACTTACACAAACACCCATATCTAAATTTACAGCATACATATAAGTTTTCTTCTAAATTAATTAATAAGACTATGCCCCATCCCCTGCCTATAATTACTAAAACTGTAGCTATCCTAATGAAATAAATCAAATTATATTACACTGTCAACACCCCGGTTCTTAGAGAAACTAATTGCAAAAATAAGGAAATGCTTCCGCACAAACAAGAACAAATAAATTGTATTAAATTCATTGAATAAAGAAATACTACCTGAAGCAAGGTCATGGCATATGTGATATAGTTTCTCATTCGTCCTTGGCTCGTAATCCTAATCTCATTCTCATTAATTGGTGCCTCAGCTCTCGGCTTCTCCACTCTTTGATACCGGTCCATCTTCACCCCACACAATCAACCAATTCAGAATTAATTTCATATATATACGCAAATTGCAAATAAGTTCCTAATCCAATACAGATTTAATTTTATAATCTTCACCACACAAAACCAACCAATTCAAAAACAATATTTTATATTCATAAAATCACTAATGGATTCTTAATCTACAACAAATTTGAATCTATAATCTTCAGTACACAAACAACTAATTCCAGGTCAATTTCATAAATAAACAAAATCAGTAAGAAAATCTTAATCCACAACAGATTTGGATTTATAATCTTCAATACAAAAACAGTTAACAAATTCAAAATCAGTCTCAGATATAAATTCCTAATCTACAACAGATTTCTTCAGTAGAAACACCTAAGCAATTCAATAAAAATACCAAAAAATAGAAAATTAATAATAAATGCTAACACATATTTACTTTCAAAGATTGCAACTCACACACTCTAAAACCCTCAAACTATTGATCGATTTCTACTATAAATAAATCATAAATTTGAATAACATTATGGTTTTTCGATAAATTGGATCTAACCTGTGAATAAAATCAGTGAAAATCAAAAAAATTATTAACTAGTAATTTAATATTTTGTAACCTTTTAATAGTTGGTTGAGGATAAGATAGTGATACTTCAAAAAACCCTCTTCTCCGGCTGCTTTTTTATATTCGATTTTGCCCTAACCGTTAATATGGGCTTTTCTAACTACTTATAGCCTTATACTGATGGATGTTATTTTCGAAACATAGTTTGGGAATGATAATAATAATAGTAGTAATAAACTTGTTAAAATGTACTACCTCCGTCCTAAAAGATTGTTCATTTTGATTTTTGTTAGTTAGACATTACAAAATTTGACCATGAATTATCATTAAATGATAAGAAATAATACAGTCTTGAGACCTTGTTAGATTCGTCTCAATATATATTTTTGAAATAGCAACATTTTATAATTTTTTCGCATGGAAAATAATAGATATTTACGTTTTAAATCGTATTTTGTTGACCAACAAAAGTAACAATGTGACAATCTTTTAAAGACGGAGGGAGTGTTATAGAATATTTAAAGAACGATACAATTTTTTGTTAATCGGTCTGAAATAAAATTTATTTTAACGTAGAAATGATATAATTTTAATCATATGAATATTTTAAATGGTTCCGATGAAGCATTAATACAATAAAATTGGTTTTCACTATCAATTGGAATCCAAAGCAATTCTGCCCATCCTTCAGAGCTTAATATTTATGATCATGACGATCAACTCTTCATTACAACTAATGGAACATTCACATATATTACAATTTAAACATAAATATCAATTTTTATATTACTTAATTTTTAAAAATATATGCTTTAAACTTTTTGTGTAAAATGTACATATATATTTGATTGAACGGGTGAATCAACACAGGTCCGCCCCTTAGACCACCATTTGATCCTACAATTTTAGTGGGATTTAGAGAATTTTATGTTCAAATCTTCTTGCTTTCAATATGAGAGTTTCATTTAAAGTGAATTCAAAATGGACTTCATCCATCCATAACCTCCTATATATGTAAACTTTAAATTATCGTAATTTGATCATTTACAAATTATCGAGACAAGCTAGTGTTATTTGTGGTTATATATAGAAACGAGATTGATTAGTTGAGATGCATGAATATGTTTTAAATAATCGAGAGAGACCAAAAAGGAAAAATATAAGTCATCCCTATATATTTTCTCACCCTTAAATAAATTTCTTTTTATCGTGATAAATTTGCAAAACTTTTGATACACATCCCAAATACAATAATTTATTTAACAAACTAAATCTATTATTTAAAAAATTGACAAAATTTATGATATCAACCGTTTTTGGATAAAAGAATATTAATAGCACAAAATATTAATTTGTATAGACTTTTGTATGTGAAAGTGCTATATATCGATAGCTTATTAGCCTCTTTTTACGATGTGAATTCGAGTCATACAAGGGAGAAAATTGCCGAAATAGTCCCTGATAGTGGAATCGAATTGCACTTTAGCCCCCAATAGTTACACGGTTGCATTTTAGTCATCCAAAGTGGCCAAAAGGTTGCACTTTAGTCCCATGTCATGTTTTTCAATAAAGTTGGGGTCAAAACACTATTTCTAATAATTATGGGTCAAAACACGTTTGTTAACAATTCGGTCCCACTATCGGGATATTTTGACAACCATTATATTATAATTTGTCCATTACCTAACCCATAATTGTAGACTTTATTAGAAAACAACCATAAAAAATCGTGTTAAAAATCGTGTTTTGACCCCATAATTGTTAAAAATTGTGTTTTAACCCCAATTTTATTGGAAAACATGACCTGGGGACTAAAATGCAACCTTTTGACCACTTTCGGAAACTAAAATGCAATCGTGTAACTATTGGAGGCTAAAGTGCAATTCGATCTCGGGTTTGAGAAAAGATGTGAAGCGGTATTGTTATGTTTCTATCTATATCTTCGCGTTTTGGTGCCTACACGCCTTATTTAACTTCCTACCATATTTAACTCTCCATTTTTAATGATAATGATTCTTCAGTAGCTGTAATATTGTATAAATAAATTGGGTGACCTGTATCTACCTTGAAACATTCCCTTCTCTTTAATTTTACCATAAAATTTCTGTTTAAACAAAATAAGAAAATCAGTATTTTATATATATAGGCTGCCTTTTATATATTTTCTTTGCTAACATAATAAACTAAACTATATAATGAGTTCGCCATTTCCAATCCAAAAGTCTCTGAGATGGAAAATGAAGGATTGGTTCTCATGTTTCATTGCTTGCAGGCTTCCAATAGGTACAAATAATAAACTCAATCTTTTTTATTTTATTTCCGCCATCTTCTTCATTTTCGTGTCTCGTTTTATGCTTTATATTTTACAAAATAGTTGTGGTGCTATAGTTATTTTGTTTTATAAATTAGCGATGAGTTTTTTCCACTATACTATTTGATTAACTCGATCGTGGTGCTATAGTTGACGAAGAAAAGGAGGAGACATCGACTCCATGTCCACCTACAACTAGTGTTCGTACTCGTCGAAGAGGCGTCCGGAGAAGAAGAAAAGATAATCAAAGTTCCATTGATTTTGCATGCAATGGAGGGATTAAGGAAGCAAACGTTAAGGTTTTATCAATTGAGAAAGGGGCTAGTAAAAATTCATCGAATCGGTCTTTAATGTCGGAAGAAGAATATATAGAATTTTGCTTTACAGACAATGGACGAATTCATGAAATGGAAGAAATGAAGGAAATTCAATCCAAAATTGTCAATCTAAAGGTTAGTTAATTACTTTTTGAATGTATTCAATGCGACAATTATATTTTACTTATTTTGTGGTTAGTAATAAGTTATTCAAATCAAAACGAAGAAGGTAAGAAATCAGAATTCAGGATATGTTACCATTTAAGAAATATACATAAATATATTCAATTCTATGAATTATGATGTTTTCCATCTTGGTCTTGATCAAATGTGTTACAAACTTACAATTTTTTTTAAAATCTTATGAGTACCAATTTTGGTGAAGTGGCCCTAGATAAGAAGTGCAAGTTGTATTTTAGTCCTTGATAAAGTGAGAATGTATGGTCTACGGAAATGGTCAATGTTATTAGTTCTTTTTTTATCAAACGATAACATACTAAAAGTGAACCTACTCTATCGGGGAAGGGGAAATCTACACTACAACGAGGCAGAGGCATCCGTAATTATTTGGACCTCGCCATGTGTCGAAACCATGACCTCCATTGTGAAGGCATGGGTCGAAAACCATCAGAGCAAGCCCTGTGGTTGTCACTGATATTAGTTTGAAAATGTACATTTTAGTCCCTCTCTAAATTATGATGGAAAGAGGGTCAAAATAAAATTTTCAAAAGTTAGATATTTCTTGGAGATGTGCATTCTATAGTCCCTAATATTGGTCTGAAAGATGCACTTTAGTCTTTTTGTTCATCAAAATGTAAAATGGACTAAACTGTACATTTTTAGCCAATATTATAGACCATTTACGCAAATTGTACATATACATGGATGATGACTTGCACATTGTAAATAGTGCGGGCAACTTCCTGCAACGACTAAACTCGAGACCAAAACGAATAAGTGATGTGTGTTCTCTAACAGGAAAAGGAAGAAGGCGAGAACAGCTGCGGTAGTTCCAGTCAGCGGCTTCCGGATGGGACAGAAGAGATAGAGTGCAGTCATATAGTTGAAGAAAGAAACAATGAATCTAACCAAGAAAAAGGCACTCTTCTGGAGTCACGATGTTGGTCTAACCTGTCATCAGAAGGAAGTACAACTTCTTTTTCGTTTCCAGTGTAAGTAATAAGCTAGTACCGAGTTAATCGAATAGTTTAGTTAAAAAGACTTCAATGACCAGAAGATCCATTTTCGAAACTGCAAATATTGTGTCAGTCGGCCTAGTCTGTTACACTGCAATGAACTTTGATGTTTTATTGAAAAAGTACACAATGTTGCAATGCAGATTATTAGGCAACAGGAGCAGCTGGGAGTGGATGGGTAGCCCAGTTTTCATGCCTCCTCGGCCAAAAGACGTTGCTCTACCTTCGAGCAACTCCAAAGCCGATGACAGTCACCTTCCCTCTTGTAATTCCTGAAATGATCATACCTGGAGACTTAATGTCTAATCCCCTATGAGATTATGACCAGTAAGGGATCATTTGTAGCACCTGGGGTGCTCTGCAAAATTCACATCCCCAAGGATTTTGACTCCAAACTTGAGCTTAAACAAGAAAAAATTTACCATCATAATTTCCGTCAATAATACGGCTAGCTTCATTGTAGTTGTCCATATTTATGATAGCCACACTGGGCATAAAGCTAATGACCTTCTCCGTGAAAATCGTCTTGCCTGCACCAGATGGACCGGCTACCCCTACGAACGTTATTCCATCATTCTTCTGAGCAAGTAGCTGACATGCCTTGATTACAATGAAAAATCCCTTCTCAAAAGAAAGAGGATCTGAAATTGGAACAATCTCATAACGATCAGAGTCTTTTTTCTTGATTAACTGAACTTGATCTCTTAATAAACCAGAACGTCTTCTTGGAGAATCTATACTGATTGGAGAATCCAGAGCCATCGTATAATCCTAAATGTTCTGCAAAAACACAACGTTAGCATGAAGGTGAAATGATTACAACCATAAGACCCTATAGTAGTCGATTGCTTAGGTGAACATGAATACAATAAGAAACCCCCCAATGCCTGTCAATGGCACAGCACAACACTCTGAAAAAAAGTGAAAAATATTGGTCGGCAGTAAAATAGAACTTTGGAGTTGAATACTGAATTACAACAAACTGGATGGTCATGGAATTCGACTAAGTGGTAACTACGAAACCAACATCACTATACTAGTTTAGCAAATTATATACCCACATAAAAATGTATTGATCAATTGACTAGGTATAAGATATACCTACAAAGGATTTAACAGTATGCGGTAATCGAACAACAGAAATTGTTCCCTGGAGAAGCACAATCAACCAGTTTTTTCATTCAAATACTGGAATTTCGCCAAACAATTTCCACTCAAAACTCTCCATCACAATTCCATATACGAGCAGAATTTCAGCACAAAAACCCAAAAATAATCAGCCCCAGATCGATTAACAAAGTTAGGATCCATAAAAAAAGTACCATTAACTCCAAATAAAGCAAATTTAGCATAAAGTTCAAATCTTTTTCAACTCAATAGTTGCCAACAATCATTGTTTCTACTTGAAAGTGAACAAATGCACAAAAACAATCAGCACAAATCCATTAACAATGGAAGTAGCAATCAAGAAAAGACCATTCATTCAGAACAAACTAAATTCAGTATAAAGTTCAAACCTTTATCAACTCAATTATCTCTAACAATTATTGTTTCTACTTTTTCGTTTACTGTTCGGCCCTTGTCATTGTAATAACTCAAACCGAGACCTCATCATTGCGAGTAATACTTTAAAAAAATCTACTTGAAAGTGAATAAAAGTATAAGAAAGTCAACACCAATCCATTAACAAAGGACTAGCAATCAAGAGAAGAGCATTCATTCAAAACAACCCAAAATTCAATACAAAGTTTCAACCTTCTTCAATCAAACAGTTTAAACAATTATTATATCAACTTGAAAGTGAACAAAAGTAGAGAAATACCCACAAGACAGTAATTACAAGGTTCTTCGTTGTTTTTGTCGAGGCAAGGACTCGAATTCAAACCTCGTCACTGCAAGTAATATCACGTAATCACCAGATTAATCCTACTAGTTAATACCCACAAGATTCTTGAGAATAATTCCAGTGGTTGATATGCAATAAGATTAACTCGTGGGCATCAAAGTGGGGCAAAGTTAGCTAGCTACGTGTTGATTCTTGGTGGTTTGCTGAAAGCAACTGATCTAATAATTTGTTGGGCAATCAATATTTTGGACAAACATTTTGGGACAACGGCGTTAAGACAACCTTGTACGGTGAACAGGGTATGTTCGTCGTCAGCATGTTAAGTGCTGACTTTTGAGCAGGTTGTTTGACTAATTGATGACTATTTATAAAATTGTAACAGTCAACGGTTTTCAGTTTATCTAGCCACACGAGTCGTATTGACTATTGACTGTGAGATTAATGTTGGGTTTCTCGTCTTTTTTTTTTTTTTTTGATAATTCATGCATTTCATTAAAACAAATAAACAGAGTTTACATCAAGTGTATTATCGTTCATAGAACTATAGACTGATGGAATAAAATGATTACAATCTTCATTGAATTTTTCAATGATCACATCTTGAAGATTCCAAAAACTTCCAACTTTCGTTGAGTACCAAAAGACGCGGCAACAAAACTCAAGAGCCGTTCTTTTAATCATGTCCCACTCTTTCCCATTCTTGATCTTGATGAAATTTTTACTCCAAACCATCTTCAGACTGGTCCTCAGCTACAAGATCTAACACTTCAGTGCTTTCTTCCATTTCATCAACACAATCCTCAAAGTCCCCTTCCATTGATGTTGGATCCGCCCAGTTCGAAGGTCCAACTTCTCGTCTCTTTCAAGACAAGCTGGCGAAGCTTAGAAAATAGTAGTAATCGCTAGGGCCTTTCGCGAGTCTACTCTGAGCCATCGGTGGGACAGGTACTGCATCGAGCCGAGTAATTGTTTGGTTTGTTTCGGCCTTTTGGGTATCGAGTATGGAGTGATACTAGAGTCCAACTAACTAATTTTTCGAGCATATCGAATCGGATATTTTACCGTGTACCGAGCAAGTATTGAGTTACGCGATCCATTTACGACAACATTCTCATGAACGAATGATATAAGAGATTCAATTTAAGTAAGGTAGTGTTGTTCAGCAATGCCGGGTTACCCGAGACTTAGCTCACAAGCCAGTTGGGTAACCCCACTCGAAAAAAAAAGCTCAACATAGAAACATAGAATTGAAAAGAAGAAAGAAGATGTGTATAATATTATTAAAGAACATACATGTAACTTATTAAGACAAGATATTGACAGCTAGGGAGATGAGGTCTTCAATTTCTTCGTTCGAGCCTCATCAGGTATGTTGGGCGCCGGAATATGCTCTTTTGATGGGTTGCCCAAAGATATGGTTCCCGTTCCGGCGGAGGAGGGGGCGGTTGCCCATTGTGCCTCTGGAAGGTGGCAAGCTTGTGAAAACCATTTTTTTGCCAAACTTTCATATAATATAGGTGGTTCATAGTCAACCGGGGTAATTTGTAATAAAAGAGTAAGAATGAAAACTATAAGTGATGAAGATGACATTTTTATAAATTTATGTTATACACTAGCTATATATATATATCTACTTAATTATATCTAAATAACACTCTGCTCCATTTTTTTGTTAGTTGTCTATCTAATTACTTTCACGTCCTAGCAGTATTACATAATTATCTTAGCCCAGAAAAGTTTCGAAGGGAATATGTTAAAGAAATTGCCTATAATATAAATTTCTAAAGATAATTGAACAATCCTTTTATTAAATTGTTTTAATCATTGAAGTACAAATTGATATCTGGACATGGGTTAAATTTTACCAAAGCCAAATATGAAACAATCATCTACCATATTTATAAAATGTCTTCCTCATCACTTATAGTTTTTATTCCTACTCTTTTACTACAAGTTACCCGGTTGGCTATGAACCACCTATATTGTCTGAAAGTTTGACAAAAAAAATGGTTTTCACAATCCCGCCACCTTCCAGAGGCACAATGGGCAGCCGCCCCCTCCTCCGCCGGAACGGGAACCATATCTTTGGGCAACCCATCAAAAGAGCATATTCCGGCGCCCAACATACTTGATGAGGCTCGAACGAAGGAATTGAAGACCTCATCTCCCTAGTTGTCAATATCTTGTCTTAATAAGTTACATGTATGTTCTTTAATAATATTATACACATCTTACAATATATATATATAATATATATTATATATATATGTGTGTGTTCAACAAAATCAGATTGTATATATTACAATATGTGTTTAACAAAATCACATTGTAATATATTACCATATGTGTTCAACAAAATCATAAACTACTAATATTAAATGAACATGCAACTTGTTTTATGATGAGACATGCACAATCAAAAGGGCCTCGTCAACATACAAGTTATATTAACATCAAAAATAGTTTAGTCGTAATTTATACTACCCCTTTATCGCAATTGATAAATTAAATGAGAAAATTATCAAAATAATTTCAAATAAGATATACAAATTACATTTTAGTCCACTAAATATGAGTATTCATGTAGTTGGTTCAAAATGTGCAGTTTGAACTAATGATTGTGGGGAGCAAGATATGTAGGTTGTTGTATCCGATCATTATGACATTTTGTTTCGTTAATAAATTTGGTATTTAACATATATTACATATATAGTTAGAATTTTATCTAGGACTAAATGAATGTTTTCTACGTGTAAATAACAACACGTGAGTAAGAACTCACCTCAAGCAAAACACGCAAATAGAATCCCCGAGTCTCGAGCTCGAATCGCTCACACAGTAAGACCTATATAATATAAATATTCTAGATCAAATACTACTCCAATACACCCCGTCCCACTCGTAATAGTTACATCACTAATTATTTACACCTTAGGCCCCAATTTGCCCCACTAGCCATTTAATTTGCTTCAACACCCTTACTTCTCCTAAGCTTATAATTTAACCCCTAAACTTATTAATTCTAATTCTAACCCAATTTATATCACATTCTTAATAATTTAAGACTTATAATTAATAATTACTTATTCTAAACCTTCATATAATTCATCATAGCTCCTAGAGTTCATATCATATACTCCATCTTATATCTTTTCACTTAAACCCTTAAACTTCTCCATAATTGCATTTTAGGCCCAATTGTTCTATACGAACCCAATATTTAGACCAATACTACTTCTTATCAAGTCTAAATCACGTTCTTAATCTGTCCTAGTCATTATTCATCTCTAACTTCACCAAAATTCGATATTTCGATCAACTATACCTTTCATTTTAACCTGAAATCACTATAATTCAACTCTTATCCATTCAACCACGCTCAAACACCATTATCACCCAACATACAGTTCTAATACCATATCCAACGTTAGCTAACAAGGATTAAATCAGCCTCACTCAATGCCATATGAAACGTCGAAACTCTATATAGATTTTAGGGTTTTAAATCACATTTTTCATGCTTAATTTGGTATTCTAAGGTCATTATGTGGTGTTAAACTTCTTATTAACATCTTATAGCAACATTGCAGTGATCACCACGCCCTACAAGCCCAGGTTCATCGGCCAAAGTCATACATGAAGCGTCCTTACTATTTCGCACATAAAATCATAGATTTTAGCTTTAATTCAATTCAATTCCACTCTTTAATTACGTTTTAACATGTTATAGGTACTGTATTACACTTATATAAAGTCCAGGTAATGATCAAGGTCGAAATTTAATGGAAAAATCTGCCAAAAAGCTGTCAAAAAAATGGACAGACAGATCGGCTCGAATGGCCCCCGAAACGATCGAAAAACGCGACCATGGAAAGAGAGTTTTACCTGATTTTTGCTGCTACACACTAAATTGATATGCAAGGATGAATTCTGGGCAAAGAACCGTGCCAAAATCGGTTTGGAAGGGAGCGAAATTCGTATCTGAAGTAAGGTGGATGAAAGGTCATTCGAAAGGTGTCCGACCAGTGAACAAAACAGCCAAAATTCGACCAGGAGGAGTGAAATTCTTACCTGGATATCGTGCTAGGCGTCAATAGGGATCTTGCTAGATGCAAATAGAGTCAAGAAAGGCACAATTCCGAGCTCGGACGAGGGAGAAATTGGATTGGGAAGATGGCTGGTTGGCTTGGTCGCGGCAGAACTAAATAAGAGAAGAAGAAGGGTTTGGCTGTGGTATTATAGGCGCTGGACTTGGGCCAGCTGATGCGGGCTGGTCCATTAGTTTGGGCTGACTCGTTAAGGCTGGTCCAAACATTTACCGAATCGAATACGAGCTCCGAACAATTTTTTAACGAGTTCTAAATGATCTAACTTAAATTAAATTTTACATATTTCAAATTATTATAACTTAATTAATTAATTTAGGGCGAATTATTACAATCTACCCCTTAAGAAAATTTCATACTCGAAATTTAAATCGAACTAAAGTCTTCCGGCGCAAGAAATGATTATTGCACGATCCTAAATAGAAATATTTACAGAACAAGGAAGATTGAAGCCACTAGTTTCACAGTTTTGAAGGGTAATTATTATATCTAAGTAGCTATAACTTATAAGGGTAATGGTTAGAAGTACAAGATTCTATATATTTTTTTTACAACTCTTTATTTCCCCCCTTTGAATCATATGTTTCATCTTGGGATATTCACCTTTGGGGTGCTAGTGTTCTGAACAGCAGAACTCCTAGACCACCAATAGCCACGGTGAATTTGAATATACGAGATGGAGAAGTAAGCAATTTGAGGAGTGGCAAATCAAATACTACCAAAATCCTTTTTATATCCATGATTTTGAAGGCAAGGGTATCCGTATTGGTTTCTACGTACGTGATTATACCCTGGGGCTGGTATACTATAATGTGGGATGTTAGAATAAAGGCTGATAAAGCCAATCGTTTGTTATCAACATAGACTAACGGCCTATTGACCAAGTCAAATGAAGGTTAGTCAACCCCATTTAAACCAATTTATTTTCCCTATCCTTAGTAACGTTCCTCTTCTTAATTCTGTTTTTCACCAAACAACGGTCACTTTGACTTAGTTAAATGCAACAATAACTTTTGATTTATTACTCCATTAAATGTGCGTCTGTTTTCTCTAGCTACAACGGCTATATTAGTTATTGTGTTGAGCTATAAATTTGAACACATGGGTGCACATTTTTTACACCAGAAAAACTAGAAACAATCAAGCCTTCTTCGTCTAGTTAATTATATTCGTGGGTGAAGTATTATTGCGAGTTCCAAAGTTGTGAGCCACGAGTGGACGTGTCTCGCAGGTGCTGTGTTAACCTTGGGGAGCTTCCGACTCTTGCGATTACTACCGAGGTCGTGTCGATAAAGCTTTCAAGGCAGTGGGTTCCATACCACGGTACAGGCGTACAGCTTAAACCGATAAGTTTATTCTAGTTTTATTTCATTTACAATTTGTGTATTCACTAATTTTGACATTGTTGTACTTTCGATCATTATTCTTACAATGGGAAAGGTTCTTCTTGGTGAAGCCTAAATGTTAAAAGAAGCATGCCATCACAAATTTGAAGGTGCACAGTCTAAATGTTTCAACTGAAAGGTTATAATCACAATGTTTCAACTGAAAGGTTAAACTAATTTGTATAGCATTGTTAGTACAGACAAACAACCCTTCAAATACAACCCTTAATTACTCATACCATCAATATGCATCTTCTTTTCGGTAGTCCAACTCATAAGAACTCTAAAGTTAAGCGTACTTGGCTTGGGGTAATTCTGGGATGAGTGACCCACTAAGAAGTTTCTCGGTGAGCACGTGAATGAGGACACAACGTGCTGGAGAGACCCGTGGTGGTTTGTGAGGCCAGTCCATCTCAAATAACGTTCCGACCCGGTGTTCCAAGGCATGGCGTTACAATCGCTTGACAACAGAGCTAGCAACCATATGACATGCGATCGACGATACTTTAACAGAATAGATGATACCGTTACTAGAAAAGTAAGATTTGACGATGATTCAAGAATAGACATAAAAAGGAAAAGGCTTTATTTCCTTCACTGATATGAATGGAGAATCAAGGGTGATGGCCAATGTCTACTTTATCCCAGATCTTAAAAGCAATATCATCAGTCTAGGACAGGCAACAAAATCGGGTTGTGATATACGGATGAGAGGAGAATACTTGACTATGCATGATCATAAGGGAAAATTACTTGTTAAAACCGAAAGATCAAGAAATCGTCTATACATGCTAGGATGGGACACATAAATCTTGAAACAATAAAATCGATGTTTCAAAGAGAATTTGTTCAAGGAATCCCACATGTTGGTTTCGAAAAGAAAACATGCAGATCCAAGTTCTACTAGGAATACATCTATATATCCTGAAATTGTCGGATGAGGTTTTTATGAATGTTGGTGAAATAATTTGTTACTGCCAAACACGAAACCAGTACTGTGGTAATTATGAAACATACAATAAACACTTCCATTTTTTTCTCAATGGAATCGATTCCATTTTTTCTCAATGAAAGTGTTAATTGTATGTTTCATAATCACCACAATATTGATTTCATGTTTGGTTGTAACAAACTATTTCACCAACATTCATAGAAACTTCTTCCAACAATTTTTATTTGAACTCGGGCTTGAACATGAAGTTCGGAGACTTGTATTTGAAGTCCGCTTTCGTCTACAATTCCGTTTAATGTTGCAGCAGGGAGTGGATGGGTAGCCCAGTTTTCATGCCTTCTCGGCCAAAAGACGTTGCTCTGCCTTCGAGCAACTCCAAAGCCGATGACAGTCACCTTTCTTGTAATTCCTGAAAGGATCATACCTACAAACATAATGTCTCTTGCCAGAACATTCTTATGAAGTTAGAAAGAATACATGTTATACTGCAAGTTCTCGGCAACATAAAAACAATGTTAAGTCACCATTTATGACGAATTGAATTGAATGTTTTGCTCGAACTAGAGCCGTAAACAGACCGAGTTGAGTTTAAACTGAACATTTTTTGGCTTGGCTTAATTTAGGATGAGCCAAGTCCATCAAGTCACTCAGTTTATCTCGATCGATGTACAACTCTAACTCTGAACTGCTCACATCAAAATAACAAGTTTTGAATAGAGTTTGAATTATTTACTCGAAAGTTAGTTCCAACTTTTTACAACTAAACTTCGAATCTTCAATATACTTCTTCCTTACTTTACTCCTCCTCTAACAAAGAAATCACCGGTGTAATTCTTGTTGAAGGAATATATACTATGTTGCAATTTACCTTGATGAGGTGAGACACAACTTGCAATTTAACTCCTTACGTATTCTAGGACAGAGGTGTGTCATGTATGTGGAACATTTTCAGACATGTATATTCCAAATAAAAAAACGACGATGGACCAAAATTCCAAAAAAGTATGGATTTATTTATTATAAATTCCCATCCCATTAATTTATAATTCCTTAAATTAGCAAAAACAAATTGATATTGTGAATTTTACGAATATTTTTGAGTGAAAAGACAATTCTACCCCCAATTTGGGAAGGTAGTATTTGCATAATTTTGAATTGAGGATAAAATTGTAATTTCAGTCCTGCAAAAACACTAATGGACGTGGCTCCTTTATAGTGAGTGATGTCAAACTATTGCTCTTCCTTTATCCTTTCAACTGAAGCTCCAAGCTTGTGTATTGCTTCTGATAAAACAGCTATGAATATGAATACTTTAACGGCGAGCTTCACCGCTTCTGTGCCCCCTCGAAACTACCGATTTACTATCAACAAAACGACGCCGTTTTACGTGAAGTATGCTTGCCGGAGAACAGCAATTATTTGCTCGGCGGTGAGCTCAAATTCCTCAATAAATACACCAACAAATTTGACTAAATTGGACTAATTGTAATCATGTTTATGTAAGGCTCTGTTGATTGATTTTGTAGGAGAAGTATTTGATTACGAAGCTGGAGTCTGCTGAAAGAACATGGAAAGAGTTGTCGGTATGAGTTACTCGGGTTTTAATCCAAAATGATTGTCGTTTTCGTATTACTAAGTATGCATTGTTCGATTGTTGTTTGACAAATAGTAATGCGAAAATGTCAATCGTTTGGATTGGAGGGAGTATGGCTGTATGACTTTGTGCACTCAAGTTCATACTACCTCCCTTTTTAAAGATTGTCGAGTTTGCTTTTTCAATATTCAAAATTAGAATAATTTAATGTCTTAATTATTCGCACAAATTTGATTTGAATCGAAGTTAGGTGCGAGTGATTAAGACATATTCGGTGTTTGATATTGGTTATTGATTTGAATAGTAACATTATATAATTAATGCACAACTAGATAAAATTGTATGATTAGCTTGTCCGAAAGTGGCACAGAAAGTTGGATTTTGTGTCGAATTATGAATGATATTTTATTGGTAAAAGTCGACAACATTTAGAATGCGATTCAGGACATTACTGGATTGGCTTATACAGTAAGAGGAAAAAAGGTTCGATTTTGAAGAGTGCAAGTAATAAACTCCACATGCTATCGCTTCAGAAAACAGCATCGCTAGCATAGAACACAATTAGTTGTTCAGTGCATATTACTTTATTGCATTTCAATTTGTTGAAATATGTCACCATTGTTTAATAAATATCTTAACCACAGGTTAAACTGGCTGATCCAGACGTTGTCTCCAACCCTAATGAATACAGGAAACTTGCACAATCTGTTTCAGAGCTCGACGAGGTTATGCTCTTTCACAAAATTATTAGTTGAGCGTTACTTCCAATAGCGAATCAACTTAATTAACTCACTATAGGTTCTTTCTGTCTAGGTCGTTTTGACATACAGGAATTTCAAGGAATGTGAAAAGCAATTAGAAGAAGCAAAAGGTGTTGAATCAAGAAGCCGCAAACTTTAAGTTGTTTCTAATAAAAAATTAATTTGTACATATAATATTTGGCTGTTTTAGATCATGTAACATGCCTTGTTATACAACCAAAATCAACCGTATTGTGCAGTTCACTTACTCATTAACTCAGTAATCTGTTAAGTTGGCCGATTACTGACTTGTGGTCTTATGGGGTGTTCATTTATGTGGTAAAGGATGTCATAATCATGTTGTAAGTGATCCTCAGCACCATTTGTTACCCGTGCATGACAACTACTGTTGCATAACATGACAGCTTTATCAAAGGAGGACAATAGCGATGAAGACATGGCTGAGATGATAGCCTCAGAAATTGAAACGTTAAACAATAAAATCAAAGAGATTGAGGTTAAGCTCAAGGTAGTGCTAATAATTCTCACCTCTCACTTTCTCTATCAGTTTACTTTGTAGTTGTAGTACCTTCGAAAGCTAATGTTTTGTTTATCATTGAAGTTATTGCTGCTTCCAAGTGACCCTCTTGATGCAAGAAATATCATGCTTGAAGGTGCACGTTAATTTTATGATGTTTAATAGAGATTTGTAAAATTATAAAGGTCCGAGTCACTTCCTTGTTCATTCATCTTTAATTTGTCAGCATTCAGCACTAAATTTATACTGTATATATACCCTACAAGAGGATGAATATAAGCTGTAATTGTTGCTTCATTATTCATCTAAATAATACTCTCATTCGTTAATGTCAGTCAAGGAATAAACGTAGTGAATTTACGAATCTAATCGAGACAATTGAGTTATTTCTTCTTTCTGCAGTTAGGGCCGGTACCGGTGGAGATGAAGCTGGAATCTGGGCTGGTGATCTTGTAGGTACACTCTTAAGTTTGTATCTCCTTTTGTGAATATGTCTTGTCCATGGGAATGCAGCATATAGCTAGCTGACTTGCTTAAAAGATGTATAGATGCCTGCAAAGTTAAATATAGCAATGTGAGAGTCCTATAAATTGGCTTGCATTGAGATGCAATAATTGATTCTAATATCAAGAATCTTAAATAATACTGTAAATTTTAATGGCTCGCTGCAATGTAGTTTGAGTATGCTTATAAATTTGTCTGGTTGCTAATTCGTCCATGTCTTTTAACACTTATTGATCATTTATGAGATTACCGAAGTTTATTGTTGCTACTGTGGATCTCTTGTCTTCTTTTGTTGACTAGGTAAGAATGTATGAGAGGTTTTGTGAAAGGAATAGATGGAAGTTCTCTGCCATTTCATGCTCAGAGGTAAACTCGTTCCCTGTAAGAAATATTGTTTATCGGGCGTTCTTTTCTTATCAAGCATTTATCAGGCTGAACAAGGAGGATATAAGACTTACGTCATGGAAATTAAGGGAAACTGTGTCTACAGCAAATTAAAATATGAGTCTGGAGTCCATCGTGTTCAGCGTGTTCCCCAGACAGAAAACCAAGGCCGTGTTCATACATCCACTGCCACTGTTGCCATCATGCCTGAGGTTGGTCTTATCTATGCACTAGGTAACAAGAAAATTTGAAGTGGAAAATGAAATTGAACTCCCCTTTTGGGCGATCTTAAATTTTGGACAGGAAAATTATACTCGAAACGTCGCCAAACATAATATGAAAAGGGACCTTTTGTGTTCTACATTTTGGACATTTTTTACTTGAATCTGTTATTTGAAACTATCTGAATTGTTCATCATCATGGACATCGTGGTTAGAGATATTTTCTGCTGGTATATGAGATGCCAAGAGTATTCTGGATTTAGATTCTCGTTAATGACTTAATGTTCTGAGCTTCTTCCTCTTATTTCACTTGCTACTGAGTTGTCTTTTTCATTCGTTGTATTCTTAATCAAGGCTGATGAAGGGTGTTCTTGATTAGATATCCTTGTTCATGGGTTGCTGTTACGTCTTCTTAGTTTTTTCTGTTTAATGGCTCCTGGTTTATCTTTATCTTTATTATTTTGTCAAGGCTGATGAAGTTGATGTTGAAATCGACCCAAAAGACATTGAACTCACTACTGCACGTTCCGGTGGTGCTGGAGGTATGAACCACTCTGTTTGTTGTTGGGTTAGTGGTGGAAATGGTAGCATATAATTAATATCTAAATTGGCATGTTGTTAAGCCATGCATTCCGTGGTGCAGGGCAAAATGTCAACAAAGTTGAGACAGCGGTTGATCTTTTCCACAAGCCAACAGGAATCAGAATATTTTGTACTGAGGAAAGATCTCAACTCAAGAACAAGAATCGGGCCCTCCAATTACTTAGAGCAAAACTGTAATACTTCTGTATTCAATTTCCTTTCTGTTAGTAATTCTTTTCTTTTTTTAATTTGATTTGGAGTTGAAAGTTGAGACTTCTTTCAGGTATGAGATTAAATTAAGGGAACAGCAAGAGAAGCTGAGGAACGAGAGGAAATTACAGGTTTTTTTAATTTATTTTACGTTGTTCGTCGATATGAACTGTACGTGAACAGAAGGATAAGATTGCTCTTTAAAAGAACGTCTAAATTGCCTTCATGTTTATTCAAGTAAAGAAAGGAATATATGTCTGTCTAAATTGCATGAATGTTATTCAAGAAATGTAGGGAAACAAAATATATCACTCACAGAAGATGGCAACATAAATAACTGTTGAATTATATATTTAGTCTGATGCTAGTAAATCAATTGACAGGTTGGTACTGGCTCTCGCTCTGAGAAGATCCGAACATACAACTACAAGGTAGTCTACATCTTCAGCCAGAAGTTAATGTAATCTTCATGTTGTTGAAGTCTAATCAATTTTATAGCATCTTGAGAATCACTTCACTTTGGTGTTTCTGCAGGACAATCGGGTTACTGATCACCGGCTGAAAATGAACTTCGACCTTTTTTCGTTTCTTGATGGTGATATTGAGGCAGCTATACAGGTAAACCACTTGTCCCATAAAACTATTCTCAACCAATTGTTCTGAATAATAACTTAAACAGTCTATGATCCATTTAACGTTTGCATTATGCTATATTAATATATGCAGTCGTGCATTACAACGGAGCAGCAAGAACTACTGGCAGAACTTGCGGACTCTGCATCAGTACCCGCCATTTAAATTTCAGATCAAATTCTTTGGCCTCTCTGCAAGACTACCCACTTTTGATCCCCTTTCTGTCTCCGCAGTTGACGCACATTGGAGTCGTTGTCGACATAGGATGATTGGAGGCACACAGAATTGTCTCCTCGAGATATCTTGCTGTATTATAAATGAATCAGTGGTCTAAGTTATAACGAGAACTGTATCACAACAATTGATTAATTAATTATACTGGTGAGAAACTAAGAGTTAGAGGAATTGCTAAATTTGAATTATATACGGTTTATTAGAACATACTCCATAATTTAGCTAATTATCAGAATATAATCTTTACACTAATTCACAAAAAAAAAGGCAGCAATGGTCCAAAGTCAACTTGTATACGATTTTCATTATATTTTGTTTGGCCACTTTTCTTTTACCGTTGATTCAAAGAAAAACATAAAGGATAGCTCGAAAAAATTAAATATATTACAAATAAGCTTAAGTATTGTTTTGTTAGCTCACAAAAATTAAATATATTAGAAATTGACCAAGTAGAGTTGTTTTGTTAGCTCGCAAAATTTAAATATATCAAAATAGACTGAAGTAGAGTTGATTTGTTAGCTCGGTAAAATTAATAGATGTAAACTTGTTAAATTTTGTTTAATAAAATTATAAATCTTTTGACAAATATTTTCTAAAATAAGTCTAATTATGTAAACATCTATCATCAAAATAATTGATTTGAAAAAAAAAACTTCGATAAAAAGGAAATGGGAATGTAGTGATTTAATTTTGGTACAATTGTTTTTCAATTATCTTGAAAATAAATGTTATCATTAACACCACTATTTATTAAAGAAAGAGGAAAATTTAACTTTCTATTCAAAATCTTCCACTCCTAAATCGAAATATTTAATTAAGTGAAATATCTATTTAACACAATCATCATCACCATATTAACAATTGATCAGAAAATGGACTTCTGGCAAAAGGCGCGGAGTTTCGCGGAGGAAACCGCGAGCCGGACCACCGAAGCCGCGAAAGGAATCGGCTCGGCTCGGCTCTCCGACATGGTCGTCGAAGCCACGAAAAAGTCAAAGGAGCTGGCTCTGGAAGCCACCAAAAAGTCAAAGGAGATCGCAACCGAAGCCTCCAAACGTGCCGATCAACTCAAGGTCGAAGCTATTAAACGAGCCGATCAGATCAAGTCGCAGATCCCTGCTTCCGCTGCTGCATTGTCGCAGCTGGTGGAAGGGGGTGGGGCTGGGGCTGTGGCTGGGGAGGGGGAGGTAACGGAGGAGGATTTGAGGAGGTTTGGTGTAACGGAGGAGTTGAGGGAGTTTGTTAAGGGCATTACGATTAATACGTTCCAGGATTTTCCAATTCCAGGTCAACTATTTTGGTTTTTGTAATTTTAATGTATTTTTATCTATTTATTGCGGATCGTTAATGGATTTAATGACTGATTATTTAATTACTAATTTGCTTTTATTTTAATATACTTACTGATTATTATTGTATTTGATGATTAATTGATTTAGTTACTGATTATTTCGTGATTCAATGTAATTTTATTTATTTATTACTGGTGATTACTAAATACTATATTTATATTAGTTATTTTCAGATTATTAATGTAATTTTATTAGTTTAATACCGATGATTAATGTGTTTTTATTAGTCATAAGTGATGATTAATGTATTTGATGAGTAATGGATTTAGTTGAGAACTACTAGCTCCATCCTCAAAGGATTGTTTAGTTTGATGGTTTGATTAATTGGTTATCTTTGTTTTGTACTACCTTTATCACATAAATTGTTAAGTTGATTTTGAATGGTCAAAATTAACGAATATTACTGATTTAATTAGGTATGTAATTGTTGATGCATTTGATAATATTGTCTTTGTGTTGTTATTGCGTGTTTAGGACAATATTCGTTCTTTTGTTTCTAGGCTATGGGTTTTGAGTCGAAGTATATTGATTTCATCTGTGTTTTTTTTATCTGCAGATGACTCGGTTATGTCGGATATTCCAACTGTGTCAAATGTCCGACAGGATCTTACCCAATGGCAAGAGAAGCATGCTAAGCTTGTTCTGTTAAGCGTTAAGGTGAGTTGCTTGTAGTTTGTCTTTTTTCATGGACCTCAAATTGAGGACAAATAGCTCCTCTTTGTTCTGGGTAGTATCGTAGTCGCATGTGTATGCACATATTTAACTTTTGACATCCTAAACTTGAAGATAGGCAGGCGAAAGGAAGTAGGCCGAGAGTGGCTGTGAGAGAGGCCTGTTCCTCCTTTTAAAGTATATTTTGCAACATCATCTTTTCCAGTATTTCATCATAATACCTTATGGTTTAGTAGTGTTTATATTAGTCTTCTTGTTTTCCGACCTTCGTGGGAAGAAAGGAGACATGACTTGAAAATAATGACATTGGAGTGTGGGGAGATGAAGCATTTGTAAAATCTGTGCAGTGGTACTTTTAGTTTCATCTTGAACTTCATTCATGTTAAGGGAATATAGGACAGTTACTACAGAATCAGTAGAGAAAGAAAGATTACTCAGAGCTTGTTTTCCTAGTATACATATTAGCTCAATAAATGTCTTTCTTTTGGGCATGAGAACAAAATAATAAGAATATTACTGCAATAGTTGTTATCCCTACTGGTAAGTAGAGATGAGCCTAGTGATGCTGCAGTGTATGTTATCATGCAGTGCAATTGAATATGCTCAATATTGACATGTTGCAGGAAATTTCAAAGTTAAGATATGAGTTGTGCCCACGCATAATGAGAGAGAGGAAGTTTTGGAGGATCTACTTCATCCTTGTTAATAGCCATCTTGAACCGTAAGTGATTTGTCCTCTTGAAGATTTCATATACTTTGTATTTCTTTTCCTGTCACGGAGTTGCCATTTCTAATATCTTGTGTTAATTTTTCGTTATTGTCCATGTTGCAACATAGTGCCTTTTTGCTTTGCTTGTATGTCTAAATTGTCTTCTGATTGTGTCCTTAATTATGTAATGGAATGCACTTTCATCTGTAAAATGTCTTCTGATTGTGTCCTTGCTAATATAATTTAGGTATGAAAAACGATTCATGGACGAAGAGAAGCAAAAATCTGCTGAGAATGTGCTTGATAACGTGGCCAAGGAAACTGTACCTGTAGGCGTAACTACAAATACACCTACAGTGACAAACACTAAGAAAAGTATAAGTAAAACCTCATCTGCCTCTGAGCAAGATTTGGATGTCTTTCTCTTGGGAGATACCGGTGACAGTGATGAAGGACCAGGTACATTATTTACATGTATAGTGCATGATTGTTTGCAATAATTACCTGGCACTATCTATCTTGCGAGGTTCTTTCATTTCAAGCAAATTGGTTCATGTTTCCTAGTCTGTTTGATCCAGTTACATACATGTGAAATGAACTTATGATTCTATGCTGTCTTTGCGTTATCAGATGATCGAGATGATGCCTTCGACGACGACGATGATTTTGACAAGCTATAAGCGCAGATATCTTGTTGTGGCACCTTTCAGAAGCGCAGTTACTTGTATGCGGAACTGCCAGCTATTACTGGATTGTGGTATTTGTTTACTCTCTGGACTCAGATGAATAACCATTAAAAATACAAAAAGAAACGTAAAAAGAAACTTCTTATTAATGCTTTTCAAATCACATGTGGAGCTCTCCTATTTCATATACTACAATCTTTCGATCTACCTTTCCTTGATTCACCATCTAGCGTTATGCTTTACTTAATCCATCCATATTTATCATGCATAGTTGCCTTTTGCTTATATGTTAGGTAGTTTGCCTAGAAATGGACCTATGTTTTTACTGTAGTAAAGTTTCTCATTTTTGTTGTCCCCTAGTAGGGGCGTTACTTCGACTTTCATGTATAAAACCAGATGAACTTATTATTGATTTGTTGTTTAGCTTTTACACATTTTCAGAGCATGCAATGCAAATATGTACAGAAAAATATGCAATTGTGGAGTCGAATTTTTGTTCTAAGTTTGGTGTCGGTTCATACATGCATCTAATTGTATGGATCAATGCCTTAGTACAATGGTCGATCTAGTAACCGACTTATCGTATCTCCTTAAGTAGATGAAAGCTTGGTTTGTCTTCCTCAATGCCTTTTGCAACCTTATGAATCATCTCCTCGCCTCGTACTTGTCGAGTCATTGAGTTTGAATACCAGCCACTTGGTTCATTATAGATCGAGCTGAGCCCGAACTGCACCTCTCCAGAAGCTCACTCGGTATGACTCCGTTCATGCATGGCTCTAGTCATCGGCAATTCAGCATCACCCTTTCTTTGATCGCACTCGATCGCCTACCATGCACATTCCAAAAGAATCTGGAATGATAAGATTTCATAAAACACAAGACTTACATTTACAGAATTTATAAATGTTTTACTTCCCCTACGATTTTACTCCCTCAAGCCAACAGACAGCATATATTTTTTGGGTGATCACCCCGTGACACATGTTGTCTTATTATTACTCGGTTTAAATGAAGAACAATAAAGTAGATCCATTTTTGGTCTTCTTCTACAGTTTTACCAGACAACTACTACTGCATGAGGAGTATTTACCACTAACCCCCTTCCCCACCCCTCTCCACCCCCCACTTGGACCATAGAAGTGCTTGTAAGACATGCAATGATGGACATCTACATGAAACTAAATCTCGACCTCACGTTTCATATAGGTAGCTTACTAACATTCTATTCAACCCCTTGTGTCTTACTTTCTGTATTATATTTGCATTTGTGCCGTGTTGGGTGTGGAATATGAAAATGAACTGTGAGTGGTGATTGTTAAAAAGGTGAATCTTTCACCTTAAGAGACTGTTATTCCCTGTCTTGGGATATGCGAGGAAGTAAATGATAGGACATGCTTCAGAGGGTCAGAGATTCGGGGATTCGCCTGTTTACCACCTTAATAAGAGATTATGGTCTTTGCATAATTTAAACTCAAGTCGTACGAAGAGATTAGGATGTCATCACAATATCCGAATTTTTTATTAACTGAGCTATTATGAGGGATGTGAGTGGCGATGGTTGAAGTATGAAATGTATGAGTACAATATCCACTATACACACATCCAAATAGTGCTTTACTGTAGCACTAAATGATTATTTTTTCCCCCATTTAACTTCCTCAACTACTACATTTCTAAATAGAGGGGACATAACAGTCATTTAGTGCTAATGTAAAGCATTATTTGGGTGTGTGTATAACAGATCAGGTGGTGATGGTTGAAGTATGGAAAGTGGCCTACAGGATGAGAAGCATGGCCCACTTGACACGGGTCGGCCAATTTCATCCATTCATTCATGGCTATCACTGTTACTCGACCGTTCTGACAATCATCACACCCCCTTCATTACATACCCTACAAGGGGAAGGGCTGAATATGATTTGTGCAATGCTGGATTTGACTACTACAAAAGTGGACAAATGGACATCTATGTGACAAAATATTTATTCTTCAAATTGCAAATCAATGACAAATAAGTAAAAATATACTATCAATAATGTGGAATATATTTTATATCGAGATTAATGTTGGATCTTTTTTTATCATTACGAATAAAACAGATAATGGTTTCCTCATAATTGAAGTATTAGTTGCTAAGATATCAACTATTAGAGATTTGTCATCGATGCCCAGTAGTAACTTCACTTGTGTTATTACTTGAGGAAATAAATGAAATGAAGCTCGTTTATTTTGATAAGAAACATTTTTACGTTCATGTTTGATTGAACAAGGAGAAGGTAAATCACAATATCTAGGAGGATAGTTATTTTTATAGTGCCAACACATGAAACATGAGTTGAACTTTTGTTTTGTAACAGCAATATAAATAGACTAATGATTTTTCCACTCCAACTCTTGATATTGACACTTCATCTCTTTATGATTTTGAAATCATTTTTACATTACAAGTGGAGTGTTGTTATCAACATGTGGAGTGAGAATATCATTGACCTATAAATATATGTTCGATATCAATACCAAAAGTGAATTGTGAAAATAAGAATATTGAAAATAAGGTTCACGGATATAAATGTGAACGGACAAAATTACCCCTCGTTAAAAAACTTAAAAAATGACCCAAAATCTTTCAAAACGAATGACTAAATTTTACCGAAGAAATGCAATTGAGTAATCTAATATGGACACTTTTAAATGAGAGTAATCGAATTGAAAATATTAAATAATTTCACTCATCTTGCCATTAACTTAATTTTATTTATCAATTGGACAATCTTCATCGTAACTTTCATAAATCATTACTCATTATATCGCGAGAAATTGTCGGCGTAAATCAAACACGTTTTGTTGAGCCTCCGTACAATTAGCCGATTTAGAAGTTGTTGTGATGCCAACTTCTTTTGCCACGTGTACAACAAATATTGGTTTTCACCAACACATCTGACTGATTTAAATGTCCATTAAATTCATTGTACATTTTTGTCCCCCTTTCTCTTCTAGGTTAATCAACTCTAGTTTATCCTTTTGTCAAATTTGGTCAATCACCACACAAAATAGTTTTTCTAAGTACCTTTTTTAATCCTTTTCATAAAAATAAGTAAAAATGAAAACGATTGATACTTTGGTTATACTAAATCCAAACGTGACTAAGTCAATATTAATAGCAAAAAGAACTATAATGGGTTGTTATTGGATATTGGTTAAGCCTTTTTTTAACAAGTATGTTGTTATGGTTGACCAACTAATAAATATGAATATGATAATATTGGTTTTGATATAGAAGTTGGTGGTTAGCTCAATAGCATATGATAAAATGGATATTTGTAGCTAACTAATACATTATGAACTTTAGAAGGTATGCATCATTTTTTTGTATTAGGACAATCGATATTCGTAGAGTGCGTATTAGATAGATTTAAAACTGATGTTAAAAACTGCAAATCACATATAAACTACACTAGGCAAGCCTTATGTAACAGCCTCCATCAAAAAAGTGTTGGTAAGGAAATCGAACTCATGAATTTATTATTACAAACTCACCTATTCCATTTAATATTTTTTAAATTGTTTCAAACCTAATAATGAACATTTGGTAGTAGATAATTTGTCTTCTTCTCCAGTGATGATGTTCGACATATTGACCAAAATTGTGTTTGAGCAAGTTGTAGTTAGTAATTTTAAGGTAGTTTAATATTAAATGCAGTATACAGCATTCGTTTCATATTAAATGACTATTATTTCTAGGATAAACTCAAAGCTCAAGATGGTTCCTTTAATTATTTATTAATTAGAAATAATTGTAATATTACTTTTTTTACAATATCACCGTTAATTTACCAAAAAATAAAAATAAATATGTTAACAATAAAATTCACATAAATACTACCACATATATATATTCAGTGAGTAAAACATATCCAAATGTGAGAAATACCAAACATTTTAGGGAGTAAAACTTGTTAGATTTATGAATTTGGTTATTATTATTTCTTATATTTTGTGTAACACTCTTAACACACTTAGATATTATAAGACATACATTATATTATTGATGTGTTAGAAGTTCAATAAAAGATTAAATAATGATTTTGATATTAATGGAGTGCAACATAAAGTATCATTTATAAACACACTTCATTGATATTATAAGACTTGTATTATTGACATGTTAGAAGCCCATCGAAAGGTTGATCAATTATTATGATATTAACAGAATGTAACATAAAATATCACTTATAAAGTGTAACTGAACATCTCGACTTCGATAACTAATTTTGCTCATTTAAGCTCATTGGTCCACACCCCAACACCATAGTTAGCATAGCACACACTTTTTTGTACAGTTACTCACAACCACACCTCATCATACACCCGCCCCACCCCTCCCATCACCTCCTAATTCATCACCATTTTGATTATTCTCTCTCAATCAGTTTCTCTCACTAGCCACCGACGGCTTCAGATTCCGGCCACCGACAACATTCAAAATTACCATTTTGCCCATATTGTTCAATTATTGATAAAAAATAACTTCTTTTATTGATCAAAAAATCAAAGCTTCATCATCAAAAGGCATTTGTAGTACTCCCTTATTGGCAAAGATCAAAGATTTATCACCAAAAGTTTGTGAAATGTACCATATTTTTTCAGATTCTATCAAATCTTAGTATTGATAGGTTTTATTTTTTTTGTGAATTTATAGATAAAGGTACAATTTTTGGACTCAATTTGGATTTTGGGTTATAACATCAAGTTGGGTTGTTTTGATATTGAGAATTGGTTCCTCATTTGGTTTTGGATCATACATTGCTTTAGAACAGCTTTGTTCACTTCAATTTGGTTGACATTGGAAAAAAAAGAGTTTGGTCTTTGAGATTTGGGTTTTGTGGTATGTTGAGTGGGAAGAAGGGTGAGAAAAGATAGGTTTCTGAGACTTGGGTTTTGTAGTATTGTATGTGAAGAAGGGTATTTGGAGAAAAGATTGCTTTTTGAGATTTGGTTTTGGTGGTATATTGTATGAGAAGAAGGTTATTTGGAGAAAATATTGATTTTTGAGATTTGGGTTTTGGTGGTATTCTATATGGGAAGAAGGGTATGTGTAGAATAGATAGAGAAATGAGAAGAAAGTGGGGATTGGATTTGATGGGGTTGAAAAAAGTTGCTTTTGGAGGGGGGGAGAAGGTGAAGATCAGCCCTGCTTCCTCAAGGTCTAAGATGAAGCTTTGGATGATAAGGGCAACTACTTCAATTCTGTTGTGGACTTGTTTTGTTCAATTGACTGCATTGGGAGATACTTGGGGTCCAAGTATTCTGAAAGGCTGGCCTTCGTGTTTTCATCAGGAGTCGGCTGGTGCTATGAATGTTGAGTCTGTTCCGAAAGTACCCGTTCATGTTCTTCCTCCAAAAAGTAAGTACATTTACCTTCGCATTTGATTGGAGACCAGCGTATTCATATAGCCGAGTAAGGCTTGGTTTGGTTTAGTTTGTTATTTGTAGTTTCTGCTTTTTATGGATTTGTTTTAGTAGTTTATATTGGAGATTGATTGTTAATATTGTATCTTAAATCTAATTGAGGTAAGTAATAAAAAAGCAAAGTTTTTTACGGAAAAAATTAACATGGTTAATGTTCATGTTCTTCGTCAAAGAAGATGTAAATTATGTTCTCATAGTATATGTTATTTGCCTTTCTGAAATATTTGTGGATTGGTTTTATTAATTCCTAGGAAGGGATATAAAAGCTAAGGTTTTTCCTTAAATTACTGACACTGTTAATGCTTCAAGTTTGGTGAGGAAGTAGGTTATTGATGATGGTGTTAGTAAATTAGTATGTTGAGTGTACTACGAGTGAAGTAGTTGGGTAGTTTCTCATATTTGTAGCTATGCTAAATGGCTTTTGGTTGTGAATTTAGTTGTATAGTTACTGTGAAACTTCTAGCAGCTCTGTCTAAAACATCTGGCTTGGTTTTTTTAAACGTTATTTCCCTGTCTCGGGTGTGGGCGTGTGAAGTTGCACAAATTTGATGTCATGAATATGCTGAAGTCTCTTGTTGTCGTTTCATTTGCTGAAATACAATAACGACATTGTCTGAATGATTAATCTCATAGTAATATGAAAAAACATGATCTTATTTTTTCCATTCTCAATGTCTTTGGAATTGTTGGATTTATTTGCTTAAAATTTTCTGTTCAGGGGTTTATAAGAATAATGGATACCTGATGGTGTCTTGCAATGGGGGCCTTAATCAGATGAGATCAGCAGTGAGTACTTGTTAGATTAGCTATATATGCTAGAATCTGTGGTTTGATCCCCATTTAATTAGCGGTCTTACTTATATACAGATATGTGACATGGTTGCGATAGCAAGGCATTTAAATGTGACACTTATAGTTCCGGAGCTTGATAAAACTTCTTTCTGGAGTGATCCTAGGTCAGTTTTATGTTGTTCCTGAATCATGAAGATACTATTTTCTTTGTTAAAACCAAAATGCATCTCTATAATATTTATGCTTGATATTTTACTTAGTTCTGAAACTACCATTAATGTTACTGCAGTGAATTCCGCGATATTTTTGATGTTGATCATTTTATTACATCTTTAAGAGATGAAGTTCGGATTTTAAAAGAACTACCTCCTCGGCTCAAAAGGAGAGTGGAGCTTGGGATGATCTATACAATGCCACCAATTAGTTGGTCTGACATTTCATATTACCATGATCAGGTAGGTACTTTTTGTCTTGATGCTTTCTGAATCATTACGTTAATTTATTCTATCAGAGCCGTAATGTTGGTTTTATTGGTTGTCTCCAGATTCTTCCTCTCATAAGGAAGTACAAAGTTGTGCATTTGAATAGAACTGATTCTCGGCTTGCAAATAATGGCCAACCCATGGGCATTCAGAAACTGCGTTGTCGAGTAAACTTTTCTGCTCTGAAATTCACCCCCCAAATAGAAGAGCTGGGAAGAAAGGTTATCAACGTTCTGCGGAAAAATGGCCCATATTTAGTTCTCCATCTGAGATATGAAATGGATATGTTAGCCTTTTCTGGCTGCACAGAGGGCTGCAATAATGTGGAGGTGGAAGAGTTAACTAGAATGAGGTATGCATGTGATCAATATATTGCTAGCTATAAATGATATTGTCGCTTATTTGTACAGCTCTCTAACCCCCTCCAATCCAGGTATGCTTATCCCTGGTGGAAAGAGAAAGTGATAGACTCTGACTTGAAGAGGAAAGATGGGTTATGTCCATTGACCCCTGAGGAAACTGCTCTTACCCTCAAAGCTTTAGAAATTGATCGGAGCATACAAGTATACATTGCTGCTGGAGAAATTTATGGCGGGCATAGAAGAATGGCTAGTCTTGCCGCCGCTTATCCAAATTTGGTTAGTATGGGTAGTAAATTATATGTCAAATATTAGATCAACTATCCTTCTTTTTGTTTAAATGTTTGACATTAAACAGGTCAGAAAGGAAACCCTACTGGAGCATGCAGATCTTAAGTTCTTCCAGAACCACTCATCTCAGATGGCAGCATTGGATTATCTAGTTTCCTTAGAGAGTGATATATTTGTGCCTACCTACGATGGAAACATGGCAAAAGTTGTTGAAGGTCATCGCAGGTACAGTTTGTACATCGATCTGTAGTTATCACAATCTTTTTCTTTCGTGTTATTAGCAACTCACTTATATATAGACATTGAAGGTTGAGATTTGAGATCTTCCTAATGATATTATCATATTTTTTTATCTAGTTGATTTTCATGTTTTCCTATGTCATTGTTCTCAGATACCTTGGGTACAAGAAAACAATTCTACTGGACAGGAAGTTTTTGGTACAGCTAATAGATCAGTACAGCAGTGGATCAATGAATTGGAATGATTTTTCTTCAGCGGTTAAGGAAGCTCATGCAGAGCGCATGGGGAATCCGATTAAAAGGTTGACAATTCCAGACAGACCTAAAGAAGAAGATTATTTTTATTCGAACCCATGGGAATGCTTGCAGCAACCAGACGAAGATGAACTGTTAAGTAGTATATGATTCATGATGGTAGCATTTGATTGCAATCCTACATTGCTCATACGTTACACGAGAGGGATCCGTAGTTCTCAGACACAGATACTTATAGAATCGACGAATTTGATTCTCTGGCGGATTCTCTTTGAAGTGTATAGGGGCAGAGGTGCACTTCAATGACGATGCCCAAGAGAACTCCTGAGCATCCCAGAGTACATTAATGAGTTTTCTCATGATATAAACACAATCCGATTAATGTATAGAAACCACCCTCGAATTTCGGGGTTATATCGATTCAAATGCAGTGTACACAGGAGGATGCCATTATAGATTTGATTTTACTAGAGTTATGGACTTCCACAGATTAGGTAGAGGTGATCCTTTTTCTTGCTGTTTTGTTCTCCATAGGTTTCCCATTCTTGCCTTCTGCTTTGCCCTCTTCTCTTGTCTAAGAATCCTTACATCAATCCAAAAACTCCATTCTTTTTTTGGTAATTAACGATGAGGTGAGTGTCGATTCCATGACCTTATGGTCACTAGGAAGAGTCTTTGCCACTAAGCTATTCGATTAACTTTATATTTGTCC
Source organism: Echium plantagineum (assembly GCA_003412495.2). Taxonomy (NCBI): domain Eukaryota; kingdom Viridiplantae; phylum Streptophyta; class Magnoliopsida; order Boraginales; family Boraginaceae; genus Echium; species Echium plantagineum. Next base: position 32,131,921 of record CM016567.1, read on the forward strand.
AAAAAGGCAAAAACTTACTGCAGTTGTATCATTACATTTTATTGTTTAGATAACATAAGACAATACAAGACACTCGTACCTGTTAAAAGAATGAGTTACTTGCACTACATATTATATAACTTTAATTATCACACATAACATTAGCTAAATAAAATTATCATATCCCAATAAAATATGTTAATAATACTATCACTTGATATCTATTTTTATCAAATATAATAATATCTATTTTATACAAAATAATATGTTTTGATAATTGAGAGAGTACCTTTTATTTTTTACATTAATTACAAATCTCAAGGATGATGTCTCCTAAATAGCATTATTTTGTTGATAAAAATGCCCCAATAGGAGGTGAGAGGTGGGGTATAAACTATAAAATGGGATCTCATAGAGTGATGGTAAAAAAGTACTAGTTGGAATGAGGTCCAACATTATAATGCCTACATAATTACACATGTGCTACTTTTGCCAGATCCAAGAACTCTCTCAAACCCCTCATTTCATTGAGTAAATTATAATTCAAATTATTATTCCAATAAATGAATGTTGTGTATGGTACATGAGGGGTACAATATTGTATCGAATGATTTCAATATTTATGTAACATATAGGAGATAATTGCCAAATGGTTATCGGTAGTGGTATCATATTGCATTTTAGTTTTCAATAGTATCACGGTAATAGTGTAGTCCACGTAAGTGGAACAAGATTTGCACTTTGGTCCTCAAACTAATGTTTCCATAAAATTTTAACAACTGGAGATTAATGGAGACGTTAGTTCGGTAGCAATGTGTAACTTTTGTACCAGTTATAACTTATAAGGACCAAACCATAACTTCAAATGGTACAATATAAATGGAATGCTAGTTTGTGGACTAAAGTGCAAATTTTGTGTTAGTGATATTATTCAGGACCAAAGTGCAACTTGATGTCATTATCTGAGACCATTCGGATAATTATTTCCAACAAGAAGTGTCGCATAAAATTTGATAGCGTACAGACTCTTTCAAGCCTTGGGGAACTGTCCATACTTATGTATTAACATTAGTGGAAGAAACAGATATTGCCTTAGTTCATTAAGGTGTAATAACATAAAAACATCTCTTACAATGGGACCATATGAATATTAGATTGAATTTGTTAAGAGTAACTGTGCATTTACTTTCCAGAAATTATAAAAACAAATACATGTACAGAAGTTGAAGTTCAAGGTCTTAACTGGATGAATTTCTTTGTACCAGTAGATAAAAAATTGAATAAATTAGAATACAGGGGAAAAAACTGTATTTATGTTTGATCATATTAGCTTCTGCTAGTCTTGAGCCTCTTCTACGACGCTTGCTCATATTCTTCTCTTGTCCGCGCATTTAGAGATCTCGATCCTTCCTGGTTGCTTGTGTTCATGGGAATATCATTCTGGGAATAGACCATATTGTAAGATGTTCAGTTCTAGCAATTCTTTGAAATGTTTGTTAGGAATAATGATTGGGGTTACAGTTACTTACACCTAAAGCTTACTTGCATTTTCTTGGCTGAATGCTAAACTTTCAATTAGGAGACTGATGGTGTACCTTATATGTTGATATTGAAGGGACTGCCGTTCTCTTCACCTTCTTCCCAAGATCGATTTGCACCGCTATGCTTGCTTCCGATAAATCCACTCCAGACTGTCGCAAGGCTTGTGTTAAAGAATTTAATAGCCTGCACATGGTGAGGAATATTCAGCTAGTAATAAGATGCAAGTTCAATGGGAATAGACATAATCACATATTTTCGAAAGGATCCTCACTGTTGAGAATACACGCTTGAGATGCTAATTGTACCACTTTCAATAGACTGTGGATCGCGCTCTTTGAGCTTGTGACCAGAGATTTCAGCATCGTCAGTTGTACATAACCTTGGCTGGAAATGAGATTGAAGTTGTTGTGGTGCTGGTTTGTTCATATCAAAAGCTACTCCTGATGAAAATGTTGCTGCTGCATTGCTAGTTCCGCTAGAAGGAATCACCTGTTGTAGCTGCGCCTTATTTGCAAGCTCTGGCTGTTGAAGTCGTTCTTTAGGCACGACCTGTTGTAGCTGCGCCTTACTATCATCCGTCTTTGCCACAAAAATCATTGCTTGACCAGAACCGGAGCTTGTGGATTGTGATTGGTCGATTAAACCTTCACCATTTCTAATAGACTTTCCCTGTATCAAACCAAACATGAGAAACTTTTTCGCATTAAGAATTATGTATGGCACGAATTTGATTTGCTAACATTATAAATTTTATGATGCTACAATAGAGAAGATAATCAACTAACAAGTACGATGACTCGTCTGAAGCCTTTCTCCCAACTTTAATTCAGATTATATTGTTGGAACTTTTGCAGATGGGATAATGAGTACGCAAAAATGTAGAAATTACCCATGGCATTAATTTTGAGGGTTCTTGATTCCATCCCTGGTACGACCCCTCATACCTTTGCACCTTCTCTTGGAGATACTGTATATATTCGATAACCTGCAAAAAAAAACGTGAATCAGCTATGCATATGTAGACGATCTATTCTTCTTTTATATCTAGCGCACAATCCATTTATGTACCTCCAGCATAAATGATGCCTTGTCTCTCTTCTGATCACCATGAGGTATGATCTCCCTCAGTCTCTGGAATCTGCATTATAGATCATATATGTCGTGAACTCGTGAATGATGCTATGTTCATGCAATCAGGCTTTGAGACGGAAACTAGATCAATATAGCAGTGAGAAAAGCCTGTAGTGATAAATCCAACACTTGAAGGAGCATCAGTGACATTTAGTGGAAGTCAGTGGATATACCTGTCATTGATTTTGCACCTTCGGCGCTGCTCTGTTGCCGAGTGCTTTGAGCGTGGGGTACTCGGCTTTTGATCAGCACTTTTGCTCTCAACGTTCACTGTCAAGTTACCTGTCAAGGCTGATGTAATGTCATACATAATTTTTTGAAAATAAGGTGGCAAGAACTATGAAGTATGCATTCAAGAGTGAAACTCATCATTCAGATACCTTTGGGATGACATGATGCCTCTTTCTTAACAGCAAACTCTTCATCATCCTCTTCTGCAGTCATTTTCGACGATGTTAACATCTTCGTGAAACTTGGATATTTCTGAGTGATTGGCTGCCTGAACATTAACACAGACTGACTACTATCAATACCTAATAGGCTAATGCCAAAGAAAGGGATGTCTATAATAGGAGAGATAAGCCACTGACTGAGATGACGAGAGAGAGCTTAAGGCTGTCGTGTTAAATTTATGGCTGGAAGATGATTGTGCTCGTCGGTCCAATGATGCTGTCCACAGTCCTCCCTCCAGTTGTACACTTGATTCTGCGGACCATTTGAACATTACAATTAAATGACACAATTTAAATCTACCATTTTTGACAGTTTTGATTTTCTGCATTATAGAGTATAGTCATGTATATACACAGAAAACAGAGAGTAAAAATTGATCTGCTAAATATTTCAAGATCTGCTCAATGAATCGAAAGAGCAAAGAGACGACAAGATTATTCAAAATTGTAGCGAAATAAGGTGAACTGTAACCAGATATGATTATATCAGACATTTGAGCATTTGCATCATAAGGATAAGTAGTAAATACACAAGTTAAGAAAAAGGAGTTGGAAGTGGCTCCTACCTCCAACATTGTGTCTTTGTCCGACGCTATTCTCCTTCCCTGTCTTTCCCTTCTTTGAAGCAGATTCTTCAAATAAAGTGAAACCACTCCCAGAATAAGAACTGCAGTTTGAGTTTTCGTCATTTCTATCAGCACTACTGGCCTGAGCCACCGTAGAAAAGCTTCCCTCCTGTTTGGGTGCCCTTTGTTCATAGTAGGAAATGCTATAGGTCCCAATCCCACCAGGAAGTATATGAGTAACAGAAGGATGCGAAGGAGGAACTGCTGGTGGAGGCTTTTCAACAGTTGATATTTCAAGATTGTTTTCTCCGCTCTCTCCACTCTTCCCCGCTCCTTCCAGTGGTTGCAAGAAATCATGAGTTGTGAGATAGCTACCTGCACATTGCACATAAACAGGGGTGTCAAGAACACGTCAGACGATACTAGTATATTATAGTACGTACTAATTATATACTCTGAAACGGTAAGCATAATGGAAAAAGTCAGAACAAGATTTAACACAGATCTAGTAGCATCTGCATTAATTTACACCACAAGATCAACAAAATTTAGCATAACTTAAATAAAGCAAAAAACCATATTGTAACAAAGATCTAGTAGCATCTGCATTCGAACACATTACATAATCTAGAATGGAAGTGAGTCATCTGCGATACTAAACATAATTAAACCAACTTTTATGCAATTTCATCAAGATCTAGATTCTAGAGATCTGTATTATTAGAAACCTTCAAAATTTCGACTGTTCGAGTGGTCCTACGCTAATAGCAACAAACACACGGGGAATCAAAATGTACCTACCTACAATAACTCCATTGTGATGGAAGTATTGCTAACTGCAAAGCCCCCACCAGGCCACCCCTTAAATCTTTTTTATTTGGAAATTTCAGTCTATACAAACTATGGTCCACAGTGGAACCCATGAGCCAGATCCATAAACTGCTCTCATCACGGGTGCCTTAACTACACCACTCGTGGGTGCTTTCTGATATTTATTCCTCTCCCCCACATCTACCATTAACATTCTTCAGAATCAACTATGAACAATCACTAATTACTTATTTACCTAAACCAGGAAAAACTGAAATTGAATAGCTAGAATATCGACACTTTCCCTAAGTAAAATGTGGATTACAATGATCACAATTTAGGTCCTTCCCTAGCCTTTCATGTTGGAAAAAGATAAGTGATCAAGAATCTCAACATGCTCCAATGTCTTTGAAGAGCTCTCGCATAGCGGGATAAGGGGTCGGATAGTATGTAGCTTACCCATGTAAAAGAGAGGTTGTTTCCGAAATTAGTGATCAACAATAAAAAGGTAAATTTTCTCTTTGGGAAAATAAATTGCAAGCTGCATGAAAGGATAAATAAATTACCTTGAGAAGGTCTTGGATCTTGTTGGGCAGGTGAATATAGTGAAAGAAAATCATGTGTCCTCTTTCTGCCTGCAAAACACACACACAAACATAGAAAACCTCAATTCAATATTCATTTTTTCACCTGAAAAAGAGCAGATAAATCAAGAATTTTGCAAAATTCAATTAAAAAAAATGCAAACTTTATTTCTCACCTTCAGCTCCAAATGTTCTTGGTTGAGGCAGCTCCATGTTTGCTCAAATCAGCAATCTTGATTTTGACTTTTTCCACCGAAATTCAAAATTATTAAAATTCTCAATAGCTAATAGAATTGCCACTCAGATCCACCCTCTTTATAAACATCAAAGGCTCAATAAAGGCCAAATCTTTATCATCAAAACTGTTAAAAACAGTAAAAAAAATGAGCACTTTTGGTCAAACTTGCAGATTTTATAGCACTTAAAATGAAATACTGACACACTCCATAACCTCTATACTATATGCCTGCAAATGCAATCAAATCCCAACTCAATTATGTAAAAGTAAACACTAAACAGTGAAAGCTTGAGTGAAAATAAAGGAACTATGAAGATCTAGACTAAAATGGTTTTAGAAAATTATAGATATGAACCCCTGCGGACTCTTAATAAATAAACCACCTCGTATACTTTGACTTCGACATATTCAACGTGTGACGGGTACTCCTTCAATACTCACAACCCTTCAATTTCCACAAAACATACAACAAAATAGGGTGCATATATACATTATGCTCACCTATATAACTTTCTTGATCTGAGTTATGATTCAAAATGCATAATTCAGCTCAAATTCACCATAAAAACAACGTAAACGAAAACTGGAGCCTACCCTTCTGCAGATTCTTCAACAAAAACACCTCAAATGATCAAAACTCCACACTCATGCAAACACCAAAATTCACTCCTCAAAACTAAAAAAGAAAAGGATTTTTATTTTCTTGATTTGGGTTTTTTGATCTGAATCTATTGTTCTCTTCCCCACCCTCTGTTTTTGTTGATCTCTTGAGGTTTTTTTGGTGGGACGAGGTTGTTGTTTTTTGCTTCTTACGTTGTTGCTTTGGTTATATATTATTACAGAATGATATACTATGTAGAAAACGCCGTTATATTTAACGGCGTTATGTAATATGGAGGGGACCGTTAACTTGACTGCGTTTGTGTAATTAGAAGTGTGAGGTTTTAATTTATTGAATTTATTAATTGTTTATTTTTGTTTATCTGACAAGAGGTTTATTTTTATTGTATTGGTGATCCCTATGTTTATTAAACATTAAATTAAGTGAGGATGAATCTTCTTGGAGCTTGAGCTATTTATTTGGTTTGTGGGTTTATTAATTGTTACTACAAGTAGTTTATATTGAAGATTTTGTTTTTAAAAGTAGTTAATCGAATAGCCCAGTGAAGGAAGGTTTCTGTCAGTGATCAAAAGGTCCTGGTTTGATACTCATCTCATCGCTAATTTACAAGAATAAAAAGGTAGTTGATTTGTTAATTCGTAAACTAATGAGTAACTTTTTTAAGATTTTAGTTAATTATCTCAAAGAATAGTAAGTTTAAGTAAAGCTAAATTAAACTGAATTTATATTTGAATATTTATAATTGGAAATTCAAAATATGATATATATACATATATTGAATAAATTTCGTCTCCAATTATGATATGAAGAAGCGATTTTGATATTGACATTCCTATCTTATTTGTATAATAATTTTTTTATAACAAGTTAGAGGAGTTTGATCTTGAAATAATGTAAAATGTACTAGTATTATTGTTACTTGTTACTTGAGTGCATTAAAGTGATTGCACAATTCAAGTTTCTAATGTTTTTGGTTACTAGATTAAAAGTAAAAATGAAACTATTACAAATCTACATGATTTTCAATAAACACCTAGAAGATCGATATTTGAATTTTGAAATATCAATCTTTGTTCTTGATTTACCATTTTTTCTTTAGAAGATGATACAAAAGCTATTTTTACTTTGTATTAACAAAATATTTATTGATAAATCGAGAATGAGGAGCAAAATTATTGAAATGTGCTAAGCTAGTAAGTACGTATGTACAAATTACAATATTTATAAATAAAAATATAATATATAATTGTAAATTCTCAATTTACCTCTTACGCATACTCTAAAGTATAAACATAGAAATTGTTAATGTAATGATTAAAAAGAACTTTGGAAATAAAAATAAGGTAAATGCTTAATTTGGACAATTAAAGCATTTATAGGAGACAATGCAAATGAGGAAAGGGTCACGTGCTGCATATATTCACACATATATTCATCTCTACTCTCTACCGCCAAACACGGGGCCACCTTAACGTAAGTCTCCCCATGTGCTCTCCATATCCATCTCTCTTTATTTATTTATTTCTTTATTATTATTAGTTTTAGTTTTCTTCGAAATTCAAATTTTATATTTACCAAGTAATATGTAGTGTGAATATTTTTATAATGGGTTGAAACTAACAAATAAAAGCGGGCAACCAACGTAATATTTAAATTATGTTAAAATTCATGTAACCGCAATATTTATACGATGAGAATTTTTATTATTTTAGGATAGTGTGAATATTCTTTTTAGGACTAATCAATTTTTGGAGAGTTGATAAAGTAACACTTGTATACATTTTTACTTTTTTCACCCTCTATAATAGTTTTTAAGGGGACTGGTGTGAGTGTTTTTAATGGACTTAATCTTCGAGCAAATTGTTAAGGTGATCTGAAAAAGTGAGTGAATATTGTTATTTGGTCTTTAAGAATTTTAAAGTTGTAAGTTAGTCTTCGATATTGGACATAAGTTGTGACTTGGTCCAAAAATTGATAGAGGTAATTGATGAAACTTTTATTTTCAAAAGTCAAAGCCAATTGCAGGTTCCTGTTAGATTTTAATATCTTCATCAATTTTTGGACTTGATTCGTTACTTTTGTTTTAATTCCGGAGACTAATTTATAATTTTAAATTTTCAAGGACCAAGTGACAATCTTGACCCACTTTATAAGACCATTTTAGCAACTTCCTCATTAATTTTTCTTGAATTTTTTGTTCCTCATGTTTTACTAGTACTTACAAGACGTTTGTAGGTCTAAACATTTCGAAAATTAAATAAAAAAATTAACCTATTTTTCGAGACTATTTCGACAATTTTCATACTAATCTTCTTATTCAAATTTTGTTCGTCATATTAAGACGATACATATTTAAAATGAAGAAGGCAAATGTGACAACAAGCAACATAGTGAAATTCCAAAATGAATCAAATTACCAAAACGTTGGCCGGCAATTTGTTATCTATCTAATTACTTAGGCATAATAGATTAATCAATAATAGCCTACTTTTTTCATGGTCCGTCCGAATCTTGTGATTGAATCTTAAATTATAAAAAGAAATAAAGCATGCTTCACAATTAGTATTATAATTAGCCCAGACAATCAAAGCAAGCATTCACATTAAGGTGTGTAGCTACAACCGGACAAGTTGGGGTGACGCTAAATAAATTAATGAATTTTAATTTTTAGAGATTGCAAAAATTGGGTTGAACATGGTTTCATCCCATGCACACCTTGTACCATACTTTTCTATCTTCTTAGCTTGCATGCCTTTAGCTTAACTAGTTCACTTCTTTTGCCTTTTGTACTATTGTACTCCCTCCATCCCTAAGTCAACAAAACACGATTTAAAATATAAATATCTGTTATTCAATATGCGAAAAAATTATAAAAAGTTGATATTTCATAAATATATATTGAGACGAATCCAACAAGATCTCACAAGGCTATATTATGTCTTATCGTTTAATGAGAATTCATGATCAAATTTTGTTATGTTTGGTCAACAAAAGTTAAAATGTGACAATCTTGTAGGAACGGAGGTAGTATATTCTAGAACGAATTAACGATCGTTTCAACAATCAAAAAGACGATCGATTTTATCGGTTAATTCACAATCATCATCTCACTAATGATCTTTTAAATATTGATGACGACGTATAAGGAAATTGTTGATATTGGCTCAGAAAGCGGATTAAGGTTGTCACTTGGTCTTTAAATATTCAAAAATTGTAAATTAGTCATTGAAATTGAACAAAAGATGCGATTTATTCTAAAAATTGATGGAGGTGTTAAACTTAACGATAATGCGCAACTGGCTTCCACTAAAGTTCGGTTAATTTTCAACAACTTCTTCAATTTTTGAAGAAAATTGTAACTAATCAAATGATAATTTCGGTCTACTTTATGGGACCATTTCTGAAATTTATTGGATGATATATCCAAGTCAATATGTTTGAGGAAATAATACATATAACCTTGCTCAATGTAGAATATTTATATATAAACGCGTTAGGCAAATAATGGGTGGAGAAGTGGGGTACAATTAGAAGATTAATAGTCTAAGTCATGTGAGGTGAACAAGAAGTTGTTTTGGATTATGTTGATCTAACAGCGTGTGAGGCCACTTTAATTATTGTTTAATTTGATGGGAGTGAGTGAGGTGGGAGGTTATGGATGGATTTAATTAACAATAATAATCCAATGTATCAATAATCATAAGCTATTAATTAATTATTCATTAATTGTTTAGATGTTGAAAGCCTGTCACCTTAACTTTATATCTTATGTAGCTCTGGCATAAGATCAACCTCTTGTTAATCACGCCAAATAATCATGTTATCAAAATTTAAAGTAAATTGTTGGAATGGTCCTTAAAAGTGAGTTCAGGTTGTTTTATAGTCTTTGAACATATAAAAGTTGTAACTTAATTCACGATATTGGCCAATGGTTGAAAATTGGTCTAAAATTTAATTAAAACGTTAATTTTTAACGACTCAATGGCGATAGTAGTTCACTCTTAACGCTAATTTTATTATTAACAGTTGTAACTCACGAGGTACGTATTAGGCCGTTAACATGTAAGTATGTAACAACGTCGTTAAATTTTGGACCAATTTGCAACCGTTGACCTATATCGTGGTTTGCAATCTTTGTACTTTCTCAGACCAAAAGATAATCTGAACCCATTTTTAGGGACATTTAAGCAATTTGCTCTCGAAATGTACATTATGTTATATCAACATCTTTATTTTCTTTTTTACCTTCCAAGAGAAATTCCTATTTAGTATTTTAAATGGATGCTCAATTTAATGGAAAATATTATGACAGCGACTAAAATGACAAAATTAACACGTTGTTATTTTAAATAAACATGCACTATCAATTAATAATAAATTTATTATACAAGTGCGAGCAAAAAAAGAATTATTATTAATTAATGAATAGTAAATACATGCCGTTCAACATTATTTACCCCTCAACTGGTTCGTTTTCAACAGACAAAGCGAAACTACTTGCAACAAAAGTAATTATAAATAGTTCAAATTGAATGAAGAAATAAAAAGTAAAAATAAAATAGAGAAGAGTGAAAGAGTGAAGTCACATCCATTTGACTATTTTGTAAACCTCTACATTATAGAGGCTTCATTCTACTTTTATAGAGGATTATAATAATTAACTCTTTTTTTAAAATATTTTATGAGCCTCTATATTATCGTTTAATCATTTTATAATGATTTTTATCGTAAAAAAAAAGAGACAATGAACTCGCATCCATTTTGCAATTTGGGTGGGCCAATGAGGCTGACCCGGCCTCCCCTGCACGCTGCACCTCACGTGCAAAATAATACCATTAGGCCATTAGCCCAACTCAACTAATAAAACAAGTTATGATAATTTATTACTTAATTAACAATATATACTAGATGTTTCTACACAGTCCAGCCTGTGCGAACTCGTACATCGTATTTATAATATATGATTTTTTATTAATAAATAAATATAATATTTCTATGTGATACTATTATTTAATTCATCTTAAATAACTGAATTTAAATTTGATGTGCAAAATAATATAACTTTTTGCTAAATCATTTTCAAAATAATATGGTACATGTTTATAAAAAATAAATAAATTTAATTAATTATATATCCTATATAGTAGGAGAACATGGGGCTTCATAATAACTTCTAATTCACCCCTTCCCCAATTATATATAGTAAGATAAATATAATAAATCTATGTGATACTATTATTTAATTCATCTTAAATAACTGAATTTAAATTTGATGTGCAAAATAATATAACTTTTTGCTAAATCATTTTCAAAATAATATGGTACATGTTTATAAAAAATAAATAAATTTAATTAATTATATATCCTATATAGTAGGAGAACATGGGACTTCATAATAACTTCTAATTCACCCCTTCCCCAATTATATATAGTAAGATAGCGCACATATAATAACTTCTAATTTATTTATGTATCATTTTTAAAACATCAATCAATAAAATGGATACATGACTCATGTCTAATAATACCTAAATACTATATGCCGAGTTTAAAAATAACCTGACAAATTTTTTTGAAGTTAATTATACACATAAATTAAATAGTTTTTCAAACAGGGTTGATATAATTATTGAAAATAATTGGTAGTAGTATATATATAACCACTATATATTATCACAAATTAATATCATTAATATATCACTATTATTACATTACCCAAAAATATAATGTTATTCTACAGTATTATTATGATCCGGAAGATGACCTACCATATGACTTTCAAGACTATGAGCATACAACCATTTATAATTAAAATACGGAGTAATATTTGGTTGCTGCCTTGCTGGTCCACAAATTTAACGTTGCATCAAAATATTCCAACATGTCGACTTTGTCTGTAAGTTAAATGGGATTTTAAAACTTGGAATTTCCTTCCGATTTCGATTTATCCAATAGAACACGTTATATTTTGTAAGTAAATAATTACTCGAAAAATAAATAAATAGTTATTTCAAATGTCCAGGAATTTAATAAATATATATATTCGTTAACCACCTTCTACATACTTTCATTTGTTTAACTACTAGATGAGTGAATTGTACAAATAGTCTCATATATATAGTCTCATCAAGTTGTAATTTAGTCATCAATAGTCATCAAATTTAGACAAAAAAAACGAACTTTTAAGACTTAAACTCAAATTTTGTGTTCGAAATTAATGAAATTTTGCATTTCAGCTTCGTAATGAAAGAGACACAAAAAATGAGTTTAAGTCTTAAATTTTTTTTCCCCCAAATTTGACCTCTCGTCGCATGCTGGGATTAAAAATTAACGGAATAACTAACGTGGGACTAATTACAACTTTTTGGCCACGTACTTTCATCTTTCGGGGATTAAACTGAAACGGTGTCACTATTAGGGACTAAACTGCAACTTAGTGGTATTATTGAATACTATTATTTGTACAATTGGCTCTTTAATTATACTAGCTATATAGATGTTGGGCATTATACTATGACTAATAATTATATAACTATCAATAACATCACAGAATTATCATTGATTATGGCCGGCCAATAATTTAAATAACTTTGGAAAAACGTTAAAATATATATATATATGTATATATATATTCTAATATCATTAATGAAAAAATCATAGATATACATAGCCTAGAGAAGATGAAACTAGCTTCAATTGAATATACAATTGAAAAAACTTAATAAAGGTAAAGATTCCAATACCTAAAGATTAGGTTCATGAACAGTGTGGTTGTCAATCGCTTACTTTAGTATATTACTCCATTTATTTTTTCTTTGCCGAATCGATTTTTATGTTAAAGTTATTAGAATAAATGAAGAAACAATCATAAATAGATCTCAAAATATTTATGGAATGTACATGCATAGAATGTGTAATGTTTCTCTAAGAATGTCATGTAATCAGCTATTGCTTTTTTAGAAGATTTCACTAATTTATATCAATATGGCAATATATACATTAGTAAGAAATGATAAAATCATCATTCTAATGGTCCGGATGCATATATATGTCCTAGAGTATAATAAATACATATGGATCAAATCGTGACGAAATGTAACTCGATTGATTAGAAAATTATAACTTACTTTTAGAAACAACTTACCTTGAACTAAAAGGACGCCATGGATGACTAATGACTTGATGCATTATTGTTGAGCTAATTGCTGGAATGATCTAAGTAAGTGGGGGTCTGGTGCAGTTTGGTCGTCGAAATTGGCACTGTTGTGTAAATGGTTCCTGAAAGTGTGTAAAATTGTGCATTTTGGTCCCTGATCCTTTAACATTGATGGTTTTCGGCCTGAATAGTAAAGTTTCGGACCGGTTACGGTTCCGTATAGATTTGTTCCGTATAGAATTCCGTACAGAAAAATACTTACACAATAACCCATGAAGAAATAATAATTACATCTTCAATCCCCACTCCAACCACCAATATTTGTATATTAACCCTTTACGGAATGTGTACGGGATATTTCTATAAGGCACCCTAACTTTCTACGTAAAGTTTTGGGGACAAAAAATGAAACTTTTGAAAAGTTGGTTACGTTAATGAAACTTGGAGGGTCATTATCCCCCGATATTTTGATACACTTTTTTTTCAATTCTTTTTTTTAATTTTTTTTCCTAGTAAAAAGTGTTCGATTTTGGTAGTTGTTTTAGATTAAATTTTTCTATTTTGGAAAAAATGTTCGATTTTTTATTTTGATAGTTTGTAAAAAACTACGAAAACCAAACCATTTTTATTTCAAAGATTTTTTCTAAAAATCTAAATTTTTTGCTAAAACAACTACAAAAATGGAACCTTTTTTACTAGGTAAAACAATTGAAAAAAAGAAAAAAAAAAGAAAAAAAAAGTGTACCAAAGGGTAATTTAGTCATTTTGTCCCCTAGTTTCATTAAGTTAACCAACTTCTCAAAAGTTTTATTTTTTCCCAAGAACTTCACTATTCACGCAGAAAACTGTCAATGTTTACGGATCAGGGACCAAAATGCACCATTATATACATTTTCAGAGACCATTTCCGCAACAATGTTAACTTTTTATATAATATTTTTCACATGCGGAATAAAAGATATTTACGTTTTAAATCATATTTTGTTGTTTACGAAAAATTAATATGTGGCAATTATTTAAGGATGAAGGGAGTAAATAGTTAAGGAAATAAATATTCTTCCAATAATATAATTATCAAAATGAAGAATAAATTAAAAGCCAAGTGGTCTTTCCCTCTCCACAATAAATATAAACCCTTTATGAGACATAGTATGCAAGAAGCACGACTGTTACATATCTGTCAAAGGAATATATAAAAATTTATTTCAATAAATAAAAAACCAATTCAATCATTTGCAATAGTACTATTTCCATATATTTAACAATGACAATTAAATTAATAATCAATAAAAGTAAGAAGAAGCTTCTCTGTAACATGGACATTCTCTTCTTAATATTCTTAGGTATCAATTTAGGGATCAGTTAACAAATGTTTTCTTCTTAATGATGTCTTAGGATTAGGGTAATATGATAATATTAAACTAATTAAAGGCTACTTGTCGCTTTCTTATTACACCATACTAATTATTTTAATGATGTAATTAGCTGTCTATATTAGGAAAATATAAATGTTTAGTGTATCGTGGCAAGTAGACCGTTAAATGCGGGAGAGTCACGTGACTGTGATGTTTGTCTACCAAATAGTCTGCCTCCCAAATCACGTGGCCAACTCATCTTGTCATGATATACCCACATAAAAATTACTCCAGATCTTATATTTTTTTGCTATAGATCGAAGTTCCGTTACGTGAGGATTATGGGCTTATGCCAATTAATTTGTTAATAATTCATCATATTTCATATTAAGATTATGGAGAAAATGATATTAGTCCGGCGACTAACTTGATGGAATAGGTGAGTGAGATAGATTTTTAAGGAATAGAATTTTTTTCGAATAAGCCAAATCGTTCGGAACTTCATGTGTGGTCTCGTCAAAGTTCGATACTGTTCTTTTCCATGGATGCACCACGGGGAAGTGCTCATCTAGCAATTATTCTTGAGGACGTTGCATCCTTGTTGTATTGTGGAAATTTTGCGTTCGATTTTCTCTACCAAGTACGAACACTTTGTTGATCGAGCCTACCACATTCTACACGGAACGTACATATATAATGAGCGCGATTTGCAGGTTAGTGCCTCAGTATGAGATCTAATGCGAACTCAACGAATAGCGAGCAATTATGAATCCCCATTACAAAAAAGTATTATACTAGCTTCAAAGATGAAACCTCTCTCTTTACGGACATCATGTGATCTACTTCAATTTTAGACCTGTGATGGAATTGACTCGATTCAATTGATATTTAGACTCCAAAAATATATAACAATAGTTCTATGTATATTGCATATATATATATATATATATTGATGAATAATTACAATTTATTAAACTTTTTGTTCATTCGTTATTATAGACTTAGAAATGATGATAACAGGGCACGTTAGATAGACTTAGATATGGGTATAATAATGAACATACATTTCCCAAAATCATGTTTATGAGATTTATACACAACATAAAGTAAAAACACGACGACAAGGACTTGACACGAAAAAATATACTAGTAGTACAATCAAAGTGATGTGAATTGAAACTTGATTGATTTTGCTTGTCCCCTTCAATTTCAATCAACTCCATTACACAATCTACTCCGATCCATTCAAAATTTAAGCAATGGTCAATATTACAATTAATTATATGCCAATTCAATTATATTGGGGCTACAATAATGAATTAGAAGTCAATACAAATTATATTGGTAAATGCTACAACTATTCAATTATTGAGCTATGAAATTAAAATTAAAGCAAATTTTACCTTCATATGTTCGATTTTTGGGAAAAAGAACTCATGTGTGATACGTTTCAATGAACAGAATATTCGCAAAGTGATAACACTAGGGGTGACAACAAATATGTTTAAGGATGACCTCGTGACGCAAATACATTGTAATAAGAAGTTTATTTTTCAATAGAAAGATAGCAGGTTCGAACCTGCTCCTCACCTCATGGCCTTGACATTTTGGCTACCTAAGTGTTAAATTTTGTGAATTTGGCTCCCCTATTTTATTTTAAAATAAATATAATTAATCTCTTTTTTCGTAGTGATTTATGATTCGTAACTTGACAAATAAATGATACGACTCCCAATATAAAAATAATAATAAATAGCTATACGATAACACAATATTATTCCACATGAGGAGCATTTTATATAAAATATTTTATTTGAATTAAGTTGAAGGTGGTGAAAACTGAAAATAGGCATGCATGTGAGTGATGGGATGCTGATATTTTCTGCATACGTCCGAAAACAAATAATGACGTGACTTGGCCCAAAATAAGAGGGGGATATTGTAAATTCTTATTTAATAATAACATAAAAGTAATAATAGTAAAATACTCACTCCGCCTCTAAATGATTGTCATATTTTAACGTTTATTGGTCAAATATTATAAAAGTTGACCATAAAATCACATTAAACGATAAGAAATAATAGTCTTGTGGGACCTTTCGTCTCAGTATATATTTTGGAAATATCACTTTATTATAATTTTTTGCATATAAAATAATAAATATTTATGTTCTAAATCGTATTTTGTTGACGAATAAAAGTCAAAATGTAACAATATTTTAGGGACGATTGGAATAGTAAACTAATAATATGTGACAATTACTGGGAAAAGCAAAAAATGTGAGGGCGTAGAAGACGCACGTGATGAGGGAGACGTGGCTGCACACGTGCGCCCATCCCCTGCTACTCTGCTTGTTGCCTCGTGTGAACTATGTACCACTCGTTATTAACGGGGTTTACTGCCGTTTAGTGTCTGACGCCGTTAGATGTGGAAACGACTATGAATATATAATGTGGGAAATTATTATTTACAAAGAAGTGTTTTATTATATGCTTTCGATTTTAGATTATTATCGATTATGTGCTGATGATATCATGAATAGTTATTGTGTAGTATTTAAATATAATATTAATATTTTCATATATAATCTATGAAATGGGGATGGAGATACTTTCGAGTGATAAAAGAGTTGATGGTTAAGATATGAAAGTCTATACAAGTTAAAGATTTATGTGATTCGACTGTTGGATGCGACACTCGATTCATAGACTGTAACACTCCCGAGTTGAAAGACATACATTGCTTCACTTTTGATTGAGTTAGTGGTATTATAAATCATCTGTAGGTTGTAGCCTAACAACGTATATTTTTAAACTATTTTACAATTAACTTTCTCAATATAATTTCTAACAAAATGGTCGGCGCCTTAAATATTGGGATCTTAATGGTTTGTTTATTTATTATTTTCACGAATAAGGATATTGTAAATAAGTAGGAGGATTGTCCCCAATATATAGGTTTCATTCTGATAAAATATTTTGATAAAGTTATAGAAAGCATCTTACCATTAAGCTTATCTATCTGTTTACATAATTTTTGAGTGCTTTATCAATTATTTAAGCAAAATTAATTGGTTAATTATATAGAAAATTTAGGTTACTATTAAGCATTTCGGCACATGACACAGACATAGCTTCCATCAATGGTCCTATAAATAGTGGTTTATCGGCAAATATTAGGGTCACTCAATCTTTTTAATTTAATTAATTTTTTAATTTTTAAATGTTTAAACTACAATACTCCTTTAGATAAAGTTTAAGCATACAAAATTTTAACCACCATAGAAGGGCATTCTAATATACCTCTAAATAACAATTTTTTAAAAAGAAAATGTAACATTATGTTGTCATTATTAAAGAAAAAATATCAATACATCATCTATAAAGTTACAACAAGAAAAAGGAAGCCTGGGCTTCCTTATGGTTGTAAAATAAAACGTAGGAGTATAGGTGTGACAAATAATCAATTAAATTTTATTTCGCAGTCTCTAATACTCACTCTTTTTGTGTGTGTAAACTATCAATAATGTGAGATTCGAACCAAGACTTTTTTATTATTAGTAAGAGCTTTTTTTCACTAGACTATTCGATTAAGTCCTCTAATACGTCTCATTATAAATTGTCGAATATATCTTATATATTCTATACATATACTGAAAACGTGAAAATGATATCCTATGTCATCGTCTATCTTAACATTCTTTATAATAGATGATTAAAATATTTTTCAATCTTCATTTCCATTCATGAGAATCAGACTTAGAGCCTCATCCATGGTACATACTCAATTGATATTTCAATTGCTAGACCTATCAATATGGTCGAATGGACTTGACATATTTTGTAATATATAGAGTATAACATAGATCGTCACATAAAGGATAATACCGATTAGAATATTTTTCAGCACTAGTCTTTAAAATGTTTCATTATAAATAGTAAAATATATATGAATTATTTCATTGAAAACGTAAAAATAGTATAGTATGTCACATTCTATCTTGACCGTCTTTGTAATAGATGATTATAACAATTTTCAATCTTATGTGAAAATCGGAGTCAAGACCTCGATAGTACGTACTCAAACGCTAGACCAATCAATATATTGAAGCGAACTTAACATACTCCGTAATACTTAGTACAACACAAATTATCACACAAAATTTAACAAAGGATCGAAAGTCGAGTAGTGAAAGCACGTGCATGATAAAGTAGGCGGTACATCACAGTGACTCGTGACGGAATCACGTGGGGGGCTAAGCTGAAAATGCAAGCAATGGGCTTTGTTGGCTTAATTAGCTAGTAGCCCATGGACCCCTCTCCCTCTCCCCCCCCCCCCTTCTCTGAGTGGGGCCTGGGGACATGTGCTCTCTTTTCTGAGGTGACCTGTCTTTTTAGGGTCACTTTCTTTCATCTATATGTTATCTCACGTGCTTCTTCATATTTTGCTATCATATGAATTATGATAATGCCTTGTTCTGTTTGGTTTCTTTTTTGTTGGTCCTCATTCTTGTAACGTTGTACCACCATTTTCTTTGCAAGTGTCACCTCCTATTGTGGCAAACCAAACACTCCTTTCACGGCTTTTTTTTTTTTTTTGTAAATTAGCAATGAGATTATGAACACAATATTTCCTAACTAAGAGATAATGAAAATGAAAATATAATAATAAATTATTTTTCGACAATGACCAAGCTATTAAACCGTTGACAACACTCTTTTTATGATGTGGTGTTTATGTAATTATGGTTTGAAAAGGCAATTTGGCCAAAATATAATTCATTTGGACCATTAGGCCCACGAATTTCTTAAAAGATAGCAAACTTTGGGGTTCAACAAAAGTTGAGCATTGATTGAGGTCATCACAATAGCATCCCAAGGTTTATGGAAAAATAAATTACGGTGATATAGAATTGGGACATCATAGACTTCCAACTCATTAATTTTAACAAACATTGACTATCGGCTACACTCTAGTTTAACGACCCAGAGCAAAGGCGCCGGTGTTTTCATCTCCGGGAAGACTGAAACACTTGGTTACATCCCCTCGATGTTATAAATACAGATGATATGAGAAAGCTATGCTTTGTTTCTGAATACGCTTTTCTTATCTAAGGTGTTATTGACTACATCTTTAACAAATGAACAAAAACACTCTCTGCAAGAATTAGGCATCAAAGAGGATCTACGCTGCTGCTGAATGTCACTGGTATGGCAGCATATAGAGCTTGGAAATTGCTGGCAACCGCGGTTTGGATGTTCTGATTCGCATGCTGCTAAAATTGAGTGGGTGGCACTTCGTGCAACTTGCTTAAATGCAGCATCTTCTGCAAGTACAAATACAAAAGGACGTTCAGGGACACCAGATATATTTAGATTGTGCATTTGTGCTGATATAGGTCAAATATATATATATATATATATATAATATGTTGCTTCCCATATAGATGCACTCAACTGTATAAAACAAGGGCAGAAAGATCCACGACAAGGTTACATTAGTCGCTATGCTTCATCTACTGATGTGTCGTAAATAGAGATGTAATAGCTAGTCGCATGAATTTCTTTTGACATGCAAAGAAAAGTTACACCTTCATAGGGATGCATGTTTAAACTATAAACAATAATATTCACAACCGAGACGAAAAGAATCATACCTAGTTTTTGGTCTTTTGTTAAGATCTTCAGATTGAGCTTGACAAGAGACTGGATCTCACTTTTGGCCTCATCTTCACCATTGAAGATCTTATCTTTGGCACTTCGCTTATCAACTATACCTCTGTGACTCAATTGCACTCTCTTGTCAGAAGACATAGACACATCAGGGCAAAGATTGGCATGTGACACATTTGCAACCAAGGAGGGTGAAATTGTTGATGAATTGCAAGATACTCCACCATCACTCGTAATAGTCAGAGACGATCTAGATAAGTGTCTATTCAACGATAGGATAGTTTCTCTGTTGGAACCATAATGTCTGGGAGAAAAATGAACCTCTTTAGAGGACATTATGCCAGGGAGTGCAGAAATCATTTGTTCCCTACTCTTGGACTGTTCTCGTATTACATGAGTTCCACACCTATTCTTGTTCACCAGGGAGTACTTTTGAGGCGTGGTTGGCATCAGACAGCCAAGATCTTTATTAGTAGATCCGTGAGCCACCGATAGAGGGGGTCTCATCACATCTTTGGATGAATTTATCTTCTTCAGAGGACTGTTAGATGATTGAGGCTTGGACCGCTTAAAACATCTTTTAGTTGTCATGGCCAAATCCATCATTTTCCAGGCTCTAGTTATCTCACATGAGCTACTGCAACGGGACATATTGGAAGCTCCACCTTGAGCTATTGAAGTCTGATTTAAGGCAGACACAGAATCTGTTTCACCTGAAGAACTACCGACAGGTTTTTTGATAGTAGCATTTTGGTTAACT
This sequence comes from Echium plantagineum, assembly GCA_003412495.2. Lineage (NCBI taxonomy): Eukaryota > Viridiplantae > Streptophyta > Magnoliopsida > Boraginales > Boraginaceae > Echium > Echium plantagineum. Next base: position 32,152,789 of record CM016567.1, read on the forward strand.
GTGATGGACGTAAAGCTTAATGATCCATTCTGTATATTGTTCCAATTTGAACGCAGTTTTTGTATGCGATCTTGCACATTGCGGCAACGCACTAGTGTCCTTGCATTTACCATAGGTGCCTGACTCAACAATACAGTTTGCCTTCTTGTGCTCACCTCGTTTCTGTTATTCCTTCCACCAATATCTTCCACATTAGAAGATACCGGACAACCAGAATTCTGTGAATTGTCAAATGTAGACAAATGTTCCTCTGCAGATGCAAACTTAAGCTTATTACTTAACTGATCATCATCTTCATCTTGTTTCTCATTCATGGTGTGTTCAGCCTTTAGAACTGCACAGTCTGTGCAAAACCAATCGCCCTCAGGAACAGTAGCACCTAGACCGGCACAATAACTGTGAGAGGCTACGTCACAAAGATCACAAAGGAGTAGGAGACTCTCATCTGCTCCACTGTGACACACACTGCATTTGGTGTCTGAGTACAGGTTTCGAGGCCCTACTGATGCATTACCATAATGATAGTGTACCTAAAGAAAACCATATATATCAAAAAGATGAGCAATAAATCACACACAAGAAGGAAGGACGAAAATAATAAAACTAAAAGTAAATAAAGAAATAGAAACAATAGAAAGAGGGAAGACATCTTGGTAAAAGTAAAACAATAACCCTAATATGTAGAAGACAAACTGACAATCCTTGTCAACATAACATAATTTGTTCCAATTTCGGCATCAAATGATGTTATGTCTTTCCACTGCCAAACCAATGGTTTGGATAATAAATGGCTTCCTCAGACAAAACAAAATGGTAGTAAAACAAATATCTGACAATGTGCTGGGATCTAGAAATACGTCCTCTCTAAAATGTTACTTGTAAATTAAAGCTTTCTTCACTTGATGAGGAAGGGGAACCAAAACTTGAATATTATAATCCACAACTATTTCCCATTGAAAGAAGAGATGCATCAAGTTAAGAACAAATACTCCTGCTCCCTTCCGTTCATCGTTTAACATAAATACATGCTTTTTAAAAGTAAGTTCCACAAAAATTGTAGATATCACTAAAAAGAAAGTAATAGATGAGCAGGCTAACTGAAAAACCCCGTCTTAAATTCAAATGTTTTTAATGTATTTTGGTGCACCTAAACTAAACTAATTAATTACACGATCAGACATATATTTAAGACAACCATAATTAAGTAATGCATTGACTAACACCCCTTCTCAAAAGAATTGTCCACTTCATGCTCTAGATTAACCAACTTTGAAGCCTTAATTGACGCACATACCTTCAATTTGAATCAAAACTACAGTATCACGCTAACAGTAAATTCATTACACGTACTAGTTACTACCATATGATAGATCCACTAAATATCATACACCATGAGTTCGGTAATCAAAATTCATTACTGTGCAACATTGCATTGATCAATGCATAGCTTTTGTAACCTTGACACACGTAACCTATTTGAATCAAAACTATCATGATAACCATTCACATTGAATTCACCACAATAATTTCACAAAATATCGTACAAAACAAGATCAAAATAACCAAACTTTGCATCCGCGATCGACATATATAACTTCGGTTTGAATCAAAACTATCACAATAACACTAAACTACACTCAAATTGGACCATACGATGCAATCGTCACCAAAAACCATACAAAACAAGTTCAATCATCAAAACTAAAAACAGGGTATACATTATCCAAAAAGATTGTCCAGTTGATTCTCAATAATCAAAATTAACAAACTACAACCTTAATGGACACTATTTAAATTCAAAACCATCATATAAATAATAAATTGCATTAAAAAAAAACAAGCATTCAATACATTATTGACCAAACACCATATAAAACAAGCTCAATCATCAAAATTCAAAACCGGGCAATATGAAATCGATGAATTGACAAGTGGGCAAGCATACCTGATCACGGACAGGGACGGAAACGAGGCGTTCAAGGGGGAAAACTCCAGGTTTGGGAGGTCTTCGGATGGAGGAAAAGCGGCGTTTACAAAGGGGGCAAGTGGACTCGACTTTGGACCACTCCATGATGCAAATAAAGCAGAAGTAATGATCACAACAATCAATCACTCCTCTGCTTATTGCTCCGTTGCTTGATGAGTATAAACAAATCCCACAAGTTTCATCCTCAAACTGTTCTAGCTCCTCCTCCTTAACTTGCGATTTCCCTTTATTTTGGGTAACACCCTCAAATTGTTCTTGCTCCTCCTCCTTAACTTTCATCTTCCCTTTAATATCAGAAACACACATGGTGGTGGTGGTGGAGGGAGTGGGGATGGTGGTGGAGGTGGGGTTTTCGGGGTCTCTTTCGTTGGTGGCGTAGGTTGTCGGCATCTCGGACAACCTCGGTGATTGTGAATTAAGGTTGTGGTATTCCCTAATCGTATTTTGTTGGGTGATTTGGGGATTTATTTATTATGAATGTAGAATTGGAGAATCGGGAAATTTTGTAAAATACGAGTAGGAGTATTTAGTAATTTTCAGCTAGAGGAAATTATTATTATGATGTGTGTATAACATATCATTGGTTAAACCTATTATAAAAAGATTATTAACTTGAGAGTTCGTATCAAGCATCGAGAATTATTGTAACATCAAGTCATCAACTACAAAAATAAATTTATTTTTAGGTTATTTGAATAATTTTTCTTTTTTTTGTGTGTAAAATGACTAAAATATTTCATGTTTTCTTTTCTTTTCACCAATCTATTTCCATCACAAACCATTCCCCTCCTCCCTCATCTCGTCCACCTTCACAAACAGGAACCACTATACACACACACCTAAATAACGTTTTTGAGAAATTAAATGACATTTTTTTCCCTGAACAATCATAAAATACTACACTTGAAATAGGGGCAAAATAGTAATTTTACTCAAACACTATTGGTCATTGTGTTCGTGTATATAATAGATCAGTTCACAAACCCTAGTGGTCACCCGTTACCTCTTCTAGTTATTGTTCTAATTAATTTAAAATCATGAAATTACGAATGAATATCTGACCCTCATACAAAGATCCAGTAGAACGCTGAGAAAAAAAGATCGAGGAGTCAAAGATCGAGATCGAGGAGGCAAAGATCAAGAAGATTTTACCTCCTCGATCCAGTAGATATCTTCTCGATCTTTGCCTCCTGGATCTCGATCTTTGACTCCAGGATCATTTTCTCAGCGTTCTACTGGATCTTTGTCTGAGAGTCAGGTATTCATTCGTAATTTCATCATTTTAAATTAATTAATATCTCAACTTTTATATTCTTTATAGTTTTTCTATTTTCAGGCAAAAATTCTAAATGCGAGAGGTCATTGGTAGAAGCCGTCGATCGACCAGACTGGAAACATGTGCCATTGCCAGAAGAACAAACAATAGTTTCGTTCACAAAATTACCATCTCCTTTTGTTCTGAACTAGTTAGTCGATACCCACACAACTAAAACTCGATTGAAAAATCAAACTCGATTTCTTTGTTCGATTTATAATCTACTTCGGCTCAAGTGCATAAAGTGTTGTTTTGTACTAAAAACAAGTATTTAATAAAAATGTCCCAACCAAGTATTTGATGCTTATGTTATAGAAATTGAAGCCTTTATCATGACTGACTGTTTCATTTCTCAGATTTGGTATAGGTACTTCCACTTTTTGTATCTGAAGGATGAAGTGAAGATTTTGCTCGACAATGGGTCAAGAAAATGTTGTAATATCTTTTGGAAATCTACAAGTGCAGGATGTCTAGAGAATCTTAGAAATATTGTCATTAAAGAGTTCAATGAAATGAACTCTGATGTAATGTTAGATTCTACTTGTAATGGCGATTTTAGCCAAAACATTATCTAAATTCAATATGAATTACCTATCAAAAAAAAAAAAAGAAATTGAAGCCTTAGCTTATGTCAATTGTGTATATCAATGATAACAGAGATGTCTAAAATTAAGGTGATGGAGTTATGGAGAATTTTAGTTATTCGATACTTGTAATTACACACACGAGTTTCATCAATTTATAAATTCCAACATATCTAAAGTCAAGAAAGAAACCAAAAGTTGTTTGACCATACACTACTACAGATTTGATCTTGCATAGCGCCTGTTTTTGGGCTTGCATAACGTTTTTAAGCGCTATCTTAGCAGCCGTTATTGTAGTTAAAATAGCGCTTCCCAAGTGCTATAGAAGTGTGTTGCTTCAATAGCGCTTGCTCTTGCATAACGCTTGTTTTGAGCTATCTTAGCGGCCGTTATTGTAGTTAAGATAACTCTACCAAAGTGTTATTGAAGAAACACACTTCTATAGCACTTTTCTTGCATAACGGTTATTATGTGATGTTCATCCATCGTCTTCCATAACGCTGTGTTTGTGCTATTGAAGTTAAATCTTGTATAACGTTTTGAATGTGTTATTGAAGTTAACTCTTCTATAACACTTTATATGTGCAATTGAAGTGTATGTTTCTATAGCGCTTTTTATGAGCTATTGAAGCTTAACCTTGTATAACATATTATATGCGTTATTGAAGATAAATCTTGTATAGCACATTATATGCGATATTGTAGTGTATGCTTCTATAACGCTTGTTAAGAGTTATTAGAGCTTAAGCTTGTATAACATTTTATATGTGTTATTAAAGTTAGATCTTGTATATCACTTTATATGCGATATTGAAGTGTATGCTTACATAACACATTTTATGAGTTATTGGAGTTAAACTTGTATAACACTTAATTATGCGCTTTGCAAAATGTACTTACATAACGTTTAATTAAGAGTTATATAACATAATTTATAATTTTGCAATTTTATATTAATATTCAAAATAATATTACCTACACCATGATCACATTTAAATCAACAAATGTAATATATTAAAAAATAACACTAAACATTTGTCCAGAATCATTGAGAGTATATTATCAATAATATCATGAATCTATAACAATAATATAAAGAAATCATCCATGAAAATAACGTAAATCGGCAAATACTACTTTCCCATCTTCACCTTCACGAAACGGTTGTAAAAGTATCCTCCCCAATTCATTTGAAACTTCTCGAACACGCTTGAAGGGTACGTTTGTAAAATCTGTCCACGAACAAACTATAAACCACAAGGTAAGAAAAAATTAATTAGAAGATGAGATCAGGGGGGCTTCTGCACACATCTGTAAATTCTTACATTTAAGTATTAATGTTTACCACAAAACATTAAGCATCAACAACTAAAACATTCAACGGATACTGTAACAAGCTTGGATGACAGATTAAACATTCAACGGATACATTAAGCATCAACAACTAAAACATTCAACGGATACTGTAACACGTGGTGCAAGGCATTATTACAAAAGTGACTGTCGAATCACAATTATTACATTTGACAAGAACTCAGCAGTCAACACCTCATTTGACTGTTCCACACCTTTGTTTCTCTCTTGGAAGAGACAACCAGACAAGTAAAAAAGAAAATAGAAGAACAGAGAAGCTGTTTAGATGAGAATGGCAAAATCAGTAACCACAAGTTTCTTCAAGGTCATACTCAACTCTACTTTACAGGAAGGGAAAATGGTATACATTATACAACCACCTCCTTTTTTCAAGTTTCTAATTACGTTTGTAAAATATGTCCAAGAACAAACTATAAACCACAAGGTAAGAAAAAATCAATTAGAAGATGAGATCAGGGGGGCTTCTGCACACATCAGTAAATTCTTACATTTAAGTATTAATGTTTACCACAAAACATTAAGCATCAACAACTAAAACATTCAACGGATACTGTAACAAGCTTGGATGACAGATTAAACTCGACTAAAACTTCATAATTTTAGTAACATCCCCTTCATCTTTAAATCAACAATTTCAAATTCCAACCCATAGGTCCAAAAAGGAACTAATAAAAAGATAATAGTTAATAAAAATATGTACTTACAAGGGGAGGAATACTCGTATCACCAGCTTTCAATATATCCTCAATATAAGATCCAACATAATGGCCACAATGTATTCCATCAGTCTGCTTCGGGCACTATTGATCATAACACCGCCCGTTAAATATATAAGCACATTTTTAATGTACAATATTTATCCTTAATTGATGTTTATGAAATATAAATACCTGAACGTTGATCCATTTGAAACTGTTAAATGCTGTCTTACGAGAATTCCCACCACGACGAGTCCGAAAACTTCTTATAGCACTATTTTTCACAAAGTGAAAGCATTAGTAATGCCAATTACAAACTACCCCCACTCAAGTTTAACTACTATTTTTAATATTTTATCAACAAAATAGTCAACCTGACTTTCCAATCAATAATATCCATCATATAACTAAGACTTCGAATACAAAAGATTAATTGTAGTATATGATGATATTATCACAACAAGCAAATTCAACAATTTACCAATATATCAAAATTTTAAACTAGCAATAAAATGGGAGTAGTACATATTTTTTTTCAAGATATAAAAAGAAAGAAAGACACTTTACCTCTCAACAAAGATTTTCAGATCCCCATATTTTGCAATCTTAGAACCTTTAGCAGGGTCTAAAAAAAAGATTTCTTCACTTTTGGTGTTGATGGCAATCAACAACCAATGTTTGCTACGATATATTTTAAACATGTTAGATGAACAAATATTTAATAATCATCAACCCAATAGGGAAGTACCACATAACTTTGGCTGGTGAATTATTTTCCTTATATCGTTTCTTACCACACTTAGGACATTCATTCAAATCCGCATAACTATTTCGAAATAGAATACAATCATCTGGACAAGCATGGATCTTCTTATGAGTTAACCCAATAGATTTGAGCAACTGTTTAGCATCATATGCTCTACGAGGAAGAACATTGCCTTCAGGTAATAGCTCACTAACAGCTTCTAACAATTCCGTGAAAAACACATCCGATACTTGATGTCTAGCCTTCAAGTTGTATAAGAGCAATACTGCTGACAACTTTGAAGCATTTTTACAACCAGGCCATAACGGTAACCCAACATCATCTCTTAAATTATTAGACATATCACGATGATCGCGTAACTCTTCGTTAAAAACACATTGATAGTCCGTTACAGGACTAGATTCCCTATCATCTAAGCTCATTGTACTTGTGTCCATTTTCTCTGTAAAAACAAACTCGGAGCTCATATGACTTGAACCACATTTCCTTTTTCTCTCACCATGATGCTTCCAAAACGTATAGGTTCTATCAATACCATGACACATCAGATGCTCATGCAACTTCATCCGACCATTAACCTCTTTCACATTCAAACATTTTCGACATGGACATCTAATTAATGTTGAGTTCTTAATATTCCTAATTGCATAAGCACAAAACTCTTCTACCCCCTTCGCATACTCTTCAGATAATCTATCCGCATTCATCCAATCCCGACTCATCATAAAAAACTAAAAAATCAAAATAAAAGAAATCGTATAGCCTAGAATTATTATATTTATCAATTGATCAAAAGTTATATATTATAAATATGATCAATTAATTGCACACAGGTTGGACTGTGTACACACATCTACTATATAGTTACTCGTCCAGTATATCTGTTATGTGTTAATTTATTACTAGTTCTGTTTAAAGTTCAACATTACCATTCCACACTTTCAGTTTTTGCCTGCTCGCACTAAGTATAGTAACAATTGAATTAATTTTAGATAACATTCATATAGTAGAATCAGAACACAATGCAATCAAATTTCAACTTTTTTTATGGCAGTGATATTTACCTTCACAATGACAAAAGTTTTATGCCAAGAAACGTAGCAGCATGGAGCTCTTGGAATTTTCTAGGAACAATATACAATAAAGTGTGTTTGACATATTGGCTCAACATACTGCAGGTTTGTGACACTAGTACTGCACTTAGAGTTTACTCATCTCATACTTCTCCTTTAACACAATCTGAAGGGATGACACAATAATGATTGAATCATCTCTTCGGGTAGGAAAGACTGCAACAATATTTAGATTGAATATCTCATTCTTGATTTCAAATCTCTAACCCTAATCATGTTCCAGGGACTAGTTAATATAATTGTAAACAAAGGAAACAATTTTATTTTGATCTAATAAACAAATCATACCTCTAATAAACAATTATAGAAATATACAATCAAATTATACCTGTCCAAAATCTTGAGATGAAGAAGTTCAAGAGGCCAGGCGTGGTGAAGAAGAAGTAATAAACGTATAAAAAATATCAAGTAAAAGGATTGATGTTCTGTTCTTTACTTTTGGCAAGAATTTGAAGAAGGTAAAGAGGCAGGGGTGTTGAGAACTCTGTCAACACATAAGATGGAGGGAATTCAAACTATATGTTAATTAAGAGACGTAAGCAAAATATCAAGCAAGTTTAGCGGGCTTATATATGTGGTTTTAGTTTACCTAGTTTTATCGTGATTTGAATACTAAAATCCACTTCGAATTCAATTTCAATACTGTACTAAATTTGAGTATTAATTAGTTTCGATGTTGTTCCACCAATATTTGAATTCAGTTCGATTTTCGACGCATGAAGATTCATATTTTTCATATTAATTAATAAATTATATATAAATGTTCGAATCGAATATTCTGATTGAATTCGATAGTCTTCGACGTATGAAGATTCATCATCGCTTGTTAACAACACTAGTCGATCACCCTAGTTATATCTAAGCTCCTTTTTTCATATAAATAAACAAAATATGAATATCTTAATTCGGATTAAATACTCAGTTCAAAATCTAGATGAGAAATTGAACACCTTCTTACATATATAATCAAATATCGTTGAATTTCAATTTTTTTAACACTCTTCGAATTTATATTCGATTTGAATACCAAAATCCACTTCGAATTCAATTTCAATACTAAAATTGAGTACAAATTTGGTTGGATACTGTTCCACTAATATTTGAATTCAGTTGAATATTCGATGTATGAAGATTCATTATCAACGAACCTCCTCATCACCAAATCACCAAGACTTTTCAAAACCGAAGTCTATTTTCATCATCAACATCTTCTCTTTATCTTAAATCAAACTCGTTTCATTCATCTCAAAACTCATGCATCATCTCATATCTCAAGGTATTACAAATAATAAGTATTAATATAAATTAATAATATATATATTTTGAAATATTACTCGAAGATATAATATTGTTGTGATTTATCAATAGTATAATTTTGAAGATAAATATGTTATTCAATGTGTTAAAATAACAAGGTTTATTATTATATTAATTGTTTATCATATCTAAATATTAATGTTATATTATGAATATAAGTAGAACATATATAATTTTGTTTTAATTTTTTAAATAATATCGTCATTGTAAGTTATTATGAAATAACGTTATAATTGTTATTCTGATTTATTGTACAATAAGTTTACTTTATTGTAATTCTTTTTTTTTTTTGTAAATTAGCGGTGATGTGAGTTTCGAACCCAGGACCTTCTGGTCACTAGCAAGAGTCTATTCCACTAAACTATTCGATTAACTATATTTTATTGTAATTTTTAAATAATAATACTAAAAACACAGTGACTATTATGACCCTAACCAAAACATCTTAACATATTATACTTCAAATTAGAGGAGAGATACAATAGTAATTTTTGCTTAGCAAACGATTTCACAAATAAATTAAACTTCTCTTTCATTTTCATACTAATAAGTTTTGGGCTGGTATAACAATTCATATATTGTATGAGCAATTACCTCCCACAACCCTTTTGATTCCCTCCCTTCATCCAAAAAACATTAACGCACAAAATTTTCCAAATCAATTTGCCGCTCTTCAACAAAACTCACAATGGCGCCGTTTCTCAATATGTCAATCTCAATGGCGCCTTTTCTTAATATGTCTATCTCAATGGCGCCTTTTCTCAATATGTCTATTTCAATGGCGCCTTTCCAGATTAATTGTACCGAAAGTTTAAGTATTCAAGAAATTGAAGAAAAGTAATGCGAAGAAAGGAAATTAGATTACATTCCATTGCAATTGAAGATGAGTGTAATAGCTTAGCGGGTGAAAAAAACAGAAAAATCGAATTTTGATGACATTGGGCAGGGATTGTACGAGAGTGAAGGAGTGATTACTGAACCCATATTAGAAGATGTAAGTCGAACTAAACAAGAGCAGATATGAAATCGTTTATATGTGGATTTGTTTCTTACAACATTATTCTCTTATTAAATATAGTTTTAAGTAGCAAATACATTTGTGTGATAATTTAAGAGAGAAACATAATTTCTTGAATTGATCTTTTGTCAGTTCTATGAAGCTATAAGTTTATTCATCTTGTATTGCCTAAGTAGCAGGTTGTTACTTGGATATAATACAAACCACTCCCAGAATTTATTGAAATCTGAGTAAGACTTATAACCTTATCTGGGAATCAATTCCTGGAATTTGAGGAAGAGGGAGATCGGTTCATAGTCTCAATCAGCTTTCTAGTGAAATCCCGGGAGTATTTGCTAATGAAATGGATAGTTGTTGATCTATTTAGATTACAATTTTGCAATAAAAAGAAAGGTTTAATGTTGTATAGGCTTCAAGGTTTAGATTGTCTAAATGAAGTCCATTCGATATATACCCAAGCTAGTTTGGGGGATGTTAAATTGTATAATTAGTAAGTTGGCTTCATCGTGGCAGGGATTTTATATAGCTTAATGCATATATTGTTCATAGTTTTTGCTGAGTTTGTTCATTATTAGTATTAATTGTGTTCATAGTTCTTGCTGAGTTAGTTCATAATTTTCGTTGAGTTTGCTTGTTGTTCATTGTTTGTATTAATTGTACCAATTTTTAACTACTGAAGTGCTTAGAAGCTAAGTTGTAGAAACATGGAGCTCGGCACGATTTGATGTTCTCCAGTGTCTGCGAAATTCAATCAGATAAATGTATTACTTTTCTTGTTTATCTTTCAGAGCAATATACATCTGGTTGATATATAGTTTATAGTAAAGTCTTTACTACTTTTCAACCTGGAATAACTATGACATATAGGCTAATACAATAGCATATACATTCATGTCCAATGAAGAACATTGGAAGATCAGTAGAAATTCTCTTATGAAATGGAAACCACACTAATATTTCTTCCTTGTTCTTTTCTCAACTTGGTATTTAGTTTGGTTTATTCTGTCTCAGTTGCTGCTCTTTTGCAAGGTGCCATGCCATTGCCCGAAAGAGTTTGAATGTGGAAATATTGAAACTTTGAACTTGTGGCGGGTAATGTGTGTCTATTCAAGATATTTGTGACTATCCAATATAGGTGGAGTTGAAGTTGTGCGCTCCTAAAGCTTCGTTCTGTTTCTAGGATACATACCTAAGCGGGGCGAAACTGACCAACCATAGAAGGTCTTAAGAATGTGCTTGTCCAAAGAGTTTGTGCATGTTTGTCCACAGACTTATTTATATAAGATGTAGTTGTATTGAATATGAAAAGAAAACACAGTGATGACAGTTGAAGTGTACTACTAGTAATCGTGAGGTTTCAATGTTCAATTTTTGCAATGAGGATGGTTGAATAAAAGGAAGTGAAGAAAACGGAATGCAAAACATGAGTTGATGTGTGATTAGTCTTTCATTTCTCCCCTTCAATATATTCATCTCTTTTTTTTAATAAAAAAATTAATCTTATATTGAAGATTTTACTAAGTATCTAAGTTTTTTGAAGTCTCCTTTAATTTTATATTATCTTTACATGTTATATATTGATGGAAAATCATCTTCAAGCAAAACAAGTTTGTTCAAGTATCTAAAAAAAAAAGTTTGTTTCCATCAAATTATATTAGCCGAAAGACATTGTTCAAATATTTTCAATTCTGAAGATGTGTTAATTATAAATTATTTTCCCATTGATGAATTTTTAAATTAAAAATCGTTGACTATTAAATAATACCCTTCTGTTTTTTTAACCTATTGCTTTGACTCTAAAAATTTTAAATAATATATTAAAAAAGCAGTGGGAGTATATAGATTAAAAGCATAAGATGAATAATATATGGATAAAAGCATAAGATGAATATTAATATATTTTATGTCAAATAGTAATGACCAACCCGAACATCAAATATATTCACGATTGTAGAATATATAATCATCACCTTCATATTCAAACCGAAAAGAATATCATGATGAAGTTCGAATTAGATGTGGATTCGCCGTGTCCCAAATACGAATATAGATTCGTCAAATACGAACCCGAATAATTCGAAAAAGATTAGGTTCGTGCCTTTTAGCAACAACGCCTCATTAAGCGCTATTTAATATGTTTACTACATAACGATTCTGAGGTATATCTACTTCTATAACACTTTTAGCAATAACATTTTACTAAGCGCAATTTAACATGTGTACTTAGATAACGCTTCTGAGGTGCATCTACTTCTATAACACTTTTACCTATAACGTTTTATTAAGCGCTATTTAACATATTTACTTAAATAGTGCTTGCCAGGTGCACCTGCTTAAATAACACATAGTAGCAATAACACTTTACAAAGTGTTATTGAACATATTTACTTAAATAGCGCTTGTGAGGTGCACCTGCTTAAATAACACATTCAAGCAATAACGTTTTACAAAGTGTTATTGAACATGTTTACTTAAATAACGCTTGTAAGGTGCACATGCTTACGTACCACTTTTTATGAATAACGTTTATAAAACCGTTATTTCACTTACTTACTACAATAGCGTATGTGAGATGCGTTATATTAGTTGTTTACTTAGATAATGCTTTTGTTTTATGCGTTATTTAAGCTATTTTCCATCTATTTTTTTAATTTTTTTTAATTCCGAAGTTCTCATGCGCTATACAAGAACCCCACTTCAATAGCACATAAATCATATGCGCTATGCAAGAACGTCACTTCAATAGCTCATCAAAATAGCGTTATCCAAGCACCGTTTCCTAAGCTCAAATCTGTAGTAGTGATAAGAACCAAATGAGATACTAAAAAATACAGAGTGCCATACATTTTAAAGCTCATATGTAAAGTAAAAATCACATAGCCGAACACATTTTCAAGCTCATATTACATTTTCAAGATGTCATATAAATCAAAGTTTTAAAGTAATAAAACTTATAATCAGAGTGCTCCATCTTTCCCAGCTTCTTCTTTGCATCAACTTTTGACCTTTCTTGAATTCGCTAACCATTTCGTAGTGAGGGATGTTGTGATTGTTTCAAGGTGACATCAAGAAGAGCAAGGTTTTCGACATAATCAGAAATGCATTTAGGATCATAATCATCGTATGGATCTACTCTACTAATTTCATCAGGATCAACAACAAACGACATTGTTGTAAATTCATCTGCAAAAGTTGTAGATATATATTTACCATATCGATCTGACCAAATAAATTCACCATTATTTTCCCTAAATCCAAGTGGTGTCATTTTGTGGTCAAAAGAGATCTCATGTAATAGATTCAAAGATTTTGCATCACTGGGTTCCATTTTCCAGATATTATACACAAACTTACCAACACGAGTCTTACAGTCATATGTAACAAAGACTAATGATTCCTTCCATACGAATAAATGAATATTATCAAATTTTGGATGAAGGGCGGAAAGCTCTAGATACATGAAACCAAAAGACTCCTCATGCCCATCGAATGAAAATAGCATCGGTGCTAGATCATATTTATGACCGTATGGTATCCAATAATATATTCCATTCAACTCGACCTGATCTCCTATGCAAAGACAACGAGGAAACTTATAATTGACAAGTTCCCACGAACCAGTACCAAATCTATAAATCTCGATGCTCAAATCATCATCATCATCAGTTTCAATACTCCTAAGTATTTTATAGTCATGGGTAATTTGATCAAGCACAATGCCAAATACCGTTCTAAGACGAGCTTTGGGTTCTATATTTGATTCGGGAAGACGTAAAGACTTACGAATCGATGGATTCCAAAGAATAACAACTTGAACATTATTATCGTTACCACAAACACATAGCAAACCATTAGCAAAAGCAGTATCAAAATCAAGAGATAAAGATCTGAGCTCTAATGGATACTCATACTTAGAGTACTCTTCAAATGTTCCATTTTTTGGAATGCAAAAATAAAAAGATTTATTTGTAAAAGATTTAAAAGCAATCAACATTTGAGGGCAACGTTTATCAAACTTTAGAGTAGGAATCAATTTGTACCATTCTTTGGAAACTGTCAAGAAACGCAAAAGGGCTTTGATGGGTAGCTTGGAGAGTATTTGTTCAACCACCTCTTGGGGTATGAATTGTGACATGTTCTTCAACTCTGGTTGAGAAACTGGACAACTTATTGGGACAAGATTGATGGTGTGAAGGGGAGATTTGGTGGTGAGTGAAGGGACGTTTGGGTTGTGATGTTTGGCCTTCAGGAGGCTCTTTCATTTGCTTATTTAATGCTTAATGCCAAATAAAATAAATCAATGTATATTCTATATATAATGCTTAATGTCAACAAATTTACATGATAAAAACTTGCTTAATTATAAGAGAGGGGTTTAAAATTAATCTCATATCTTGTTTTTCAATCCATTTTAGGAAATATATCAATTATATTCCTCAACCAACCTCAAATTTATTATTGGTTTAATTCAAAGCATTAATATAAAAGATGTTTTGGTGTGAAAAGTAAATATTATAATGTTACACATTTAAACATACAAAAGGTGAATAAAAATTGTTTTAAGATTATATATTTTAGTTAAATGATAAATTAGAATTTCATTTTCGTTAGTTCATTTGAAGAAAGTATTCTACTCCTATTAGATTAGTTAGCCTAATTTAATCCTCTCAAGACCGTCTACATTTGTAAGTTTTTGAAAAATTAATAAAATTATTTTTGTATGGGTTAGAGCCAATTTATTTCATAAAATAAGTGTACAAAAATCAAATTAAAAATGAACAAAAAATAAACTAGGCTTTTTTTTTCTTATTCTAACATAAAGAAAATATATATTCTTTGAGAAACGAACAAATTCAGAATGTATAATAATCAAAACATATATGAAACTTCAATAAAATCATATTATATATATATATATATATATATATATCTTACCATATGTGTTCAATATTTGTTAACATATTTTATTCCTTGTGCTTGTTTATTTGCCTTTGACCTTTTTCATTTAATGTGTTTTCACCAAAATTATACCTTTTTTTCTTCTAAAATAGAGAAAATATGTACTCGGTTTTTGATAAACGAACAAATTTAGAATGTATAATAATCAAAACATATATGAAAATTCAATAAAATCACATTATATATCTTACCATATGTGTTCAATATGTCTTAATATAATTTATTTTTTGTATTTGTTTATTTGTGTTTGGCCACAATTTTGATCTAAAGGAAAGAAAGCATGGAGCTTCAATAGCTCACTCATTTTCCATTTAATGTGTTTTCACTAATATTCTTGTAGGTTTATTCATATAATACAACTTGCATTTATTCTCATTTACGTTTTCTCTTTAATAAAGGAACCTTTTATAAACCAATTTCAAGTAAAATGCAAATAAATTAAATATTTTAAAAATAAATTTATCATATTCTTATATCAGTTACTAATCTACTCTATATAACATATTCACATATTCATTATTCATTATTATATCATACTAATAATGAACAATGTTAACTCTTCTCGTGAATTCTTCTTTATTATGCTTAATTTTTTCAATATAAGATTTAGTCATCGGTTTTGTTCGGATTTTATCGGTTCCCCCGTAAGCTGAACCGCATCGGTTCGGTTGCCTCAAAGGCGGAATCGAAATCGATTCGGTTCCGATCGGTTCCAAAAAAAATTGGTTATTTCCGGTTCGTTTCGGTTTGTCTCGGTTTCGATTTTCCTCTACACCCCTAATATCATACTGTTGTAAATTGGGTTAAATATATAGCACCCATCAATATTGCAAATTAACTTAGAGCACACATTTAAAATTTTTAGCATAATAGCACAAATGGGGGATGAAATTACTAATTTACCATCCCCTATTAACTTGGAGAATTTTTTGAAGATTTTTTTTTAATTTTTTCTTCGATTTCTTAGTCAATTCAGGTGCCTATTTGAAAGGTTAGAGAATACAGATGCTTATTTGA
Organism: Echium plantagineum; assembly: GCA_003412495.2. Lineage (NCBI taxonomy): Eukaryota > Viridiplantae > Streptophyta > Magnoliopsida > Boraginales > Boraginaceae > Echium > Echium plantagineum. The sequence goes on from CM016567.1 coordinate 32,168,957, forward strand.
AATGATTATGTTAGTTCAGGTGCCTATATGAAAAAAAGCCATACACGTTTTTTAGTAGTTGAAGTATATCAAGGTAGTATTGAAAGCGCCTTGCGCTTGTGATGCACGCGTGGTCGTCTGATCGACGCGCGTACATCACCGACTTGTACCTTGAGCATAGTTCATTGTACGTTCGTATGTGTCATGCACGCGCCAGCTTCAAGTGCTTGTACCTTCGTGTGGTCTTATGATGCGCTACATCAAGTTCTTGTACTCTCTTCTGTATTAATTGTACATTTACAATGAATTAGGTTGTCTCTGGAACTTCTCTACCATTCTCTACCCATCTATATTCCTAATTTTTTAACTCCCCCTCCTCTCCAACAAAACAATAACCATATCTAATCATCTCTCCACATCTGAGAAATCATTCCCCTCTACAGTCGCCGCCTCCTTCTTCCTTATGCATTGCGCAAGATCTAAACCCTCCCTCGTCCATACTTTCTTTCCAGAAACTTCTTTCACCAAACTCCACTGATAGCTTAAAACTTCAAAGCAAACCATCTCAACATCTTCTATTCATCTTAAAACTCTAGGGTTAAATTATATGTGTTCCATGTTGAAGAAATATTTCGATATATGAAACTAATTTTACTTCTATTTGTATATCTCTGGCATTTGCTGGATTTCCTTGCTTTCGTGATTGGGTTCTTATATCATGATCTTTGTATTAGTATGTTCACTGCCAGGATCTAACTTAATGCTGGTGAGGTATGTATCATTTACGAATTTGCAATCTCAATGAAAACCGAAACATGATATATATATATAGCGATTTCTGCAGTAGCCATTACTTGATGCAATTCTTTTTTACTTGTTTGATTTTCAGGATGTATCGATGAAAATTATATCATTCTCGCAGCAAGGACCTCGAGCAATTTGTATAATTTTTGTTGTTGGTGTTATTTCAAATGTTAGTCTTAGGCAGCCAAATTCCTCTGGGAGAACCTTGACATATGTGGTGAGACGTCAATATTTCTCCACTCTAGATTCCTTCTATATTCTTCTTAGAATTTCATTAGACATTATATCACTATACATCTCCTTTCAGCAAAATGGTTTTACTGTGGTATCTTTTGCAGGGCTGATTCGAAATTCTTTCTTTACGTCTATTGCGGCGGAGCAGCAACAAGGACAGACAGTAAAGCCCATCAAGGTTGACACAAGGAACATAAACAGGTCTATATTACATTCTGTTCGAGTATGTGCGGAGCTTGATGTCAGTAAACTGTTGATTGATGTTATATGGGCCTCCTTTGTCGATGATGTATCGGGTATTGAAGTTAAGGGACTGCGGCTGCAAGTTTATTATGATGTTGTCGCAGAATTCTGTTCTCATTGTTTTCATGTTGGTCATGGGATTGACTGTTGCAAGTTATGTTACACATTTGGAGCAGGCGGAGATAGCTCTTATAACTAGTGATCATCGATATAAAGGATGTGGGTAACTCAATTTGTATGAGGATACTTGAACATAATGAAATGTACTAACGACTGCTTTGCATGATTGAGCTGGAGCGAAAAACAAATCGTATGACAGCATGAGTCAAGGCTAGACCACTTAATGGTGTAGGTCGTTTAGTTATTTCCATGTAGATAGGTTCATGGACATAATATTGATCTTTTCAACTTAATGTGTCTGGTATACGCCTATACATCTTCTATACATTTGCAAGATTTTTTACAATAATCTTTGGATGCTGACTGTTGTTAAATTCAGTTGAAAATTGATGACTAACATTGAACCACCTTATTTTGAGATATTGAATTTAATTTTGACTCCAACAGTTTGTTGTCTTCCTACTATGAGATAATCTGATAATCTGTGTGTTACATGCTAAATATTATATGTCCACTTTAGCATCAGTAGCTAGTTACCTCCAAGGAGTTGTTGGGTTATGTATGAGTATGATTTTGCTATGCTTTATTCATATTTATGACCAACTTTGATTTCAGAATCATAAGTTTCTGATTTGGCTAATCGATAAAACCATGACTAGCGTTGCATAGTTGTGTTAGACGTTTGCATTTGTTAGAACAATTGAATTCTAGGTGATGATCTGCCCCCAGATCCTACGCGTTTCGATAAAACCATGATTTGATGTGACCATCATCATATTTAAAACAGTTCAACTTATTATTAAGTCAATCGTAGATGCTACAAACATAAGTATATAGTTTCTTGACTTCTAATTTTTTTATTGAAGGTACTTGTGTGATAGTTTGTTGATTCATGAGGAGGGCGATGGACATTCTACATCAAGTAAATACTCATTCACATCACCCCAAGTGATAAAAGGACATACTCATATCGTAGATGCACTTGAAAAGCATGCTAACCAAGACCACCTCGTCATTATTCCTTTTAATCTGGAGTAAGCACGCCATACTCTTAACACTTACAAAATTATATTTTAACTTATATATTGTAATAAATTCATTATCTTATACATAACTTATATTCATAATTGTGTAGACATCATTGAATTTTGGTTGCCATTAATACCATGACTGAACATGTATATTATATGGATCCGCTTCGAGTACACCATAGTCATAAAGACCGTAAGCAGTTGGCGTTCACAATCACAAGGTACTAACCTTATTATCACTTCAATATATACATAGTACTATAATGTTGAATCAATTATAAAAGGATTCCTTGTTTACAATCTATTAGCGCCTTGACTACTTATCGGGCAACAAAAGTGGATAGCAATGGAGGTAGGAGCAGGGTTGTTAGGCCAATTCACTGGTACGACATAGTGGTATGTATAATTATCTTTTTATTTGATTATGTATATGGCCTGTCCATTTATTTTATATAAGCTTTAGTTGTGATTTAGGATCCCTTGTTGCAATTTGAGTGTATATAAATTTCAGGATTATATACTAGTGTTGTTGTTTTGCAGTGCCCAAAGCAGGATCACGAAAGTGGTTATTGCGCATACTACATCTGTTTATTTATTGAAGATATCCTAGAATCGGGGACAACTAATGTTCCGGCCGTGGTTAGTAACCACATCTTACTTAGAAGATCATAATAATAAATTTAACAAGTGTATTAACTAACTTAGTTATTTTGTTGTTTTTCTTATTTTTCAGTATTTTAAGAAACGACGCTGCGATACCTTTCCTGATGATCGAATTGAGCATGTCCAAAAGGAATGGTGTGGCTACTTCTATAATATATTTCTTAAGGATAAAGTAGCCTGTCATAGGTAGCTAGATATGCTTATGTTGGTTATATTATCACTTAATAGTAATATACATTGTTTGGAATGTATGAATAGTTTTATGTTAAATTAAATGTGAATCCTTCAATTGTAAAATGTGAATGAATATTTTATTTTAATGCAATGGTAGTTTTGGTTTCTCGATATGGATATTATTTCGTGAATGAATTGTGTATAATGCTGGAAAATAGGGGTTTTCGTGAATAAATTGTGTACAAAACAGAAAAAGGGTGGTTTTGGCTGAAATAAAATAAAAAAATAATTAAAAAAAAGAGCTTAGATGGCGCTCATTGAGGCGCCGTCTAATATAGGCCTTAGACGGCGCGCCCGTGTGGCGCCGTCTAAGTTATATCTTAGACAACACTCATTTTGGCGCTGTCTAAGACTTAGACGGCGCTCCCGACATTTTCACTTAGACAACATCATTCATAACAGCATTTTTTTGTGTCGTCTAAGGCCTTTTTTTGGTGCCATCTAAGCCTTTTTTATACTAGTGTGGATATTTAGAAACAATATTACCTTAAAAAATATACCCTTTCACTTACCCCAGGGCCCAGCTTATAGCCCAAAGAAATCATTTACTCAAAAAAAGGACAACCTCACAATCACACATAATCCATATATGCACAAGCATCAAACACCAAACACTCCTATATAATTCAATTTCAACTTATATTAAACCCCACACCACAAATACAACTACATTATATTGTAACAATACTATATCTACAATTCTATTCTTAGATAATATCATTGTCACATCTCACAAGCTACCCTTCACAAATACATACATTTCTTTTGGAGGCCATCATCTTTGCTATCTTCTTACTCAAACTTAACCACACTAACTTGGTCATGCAATCTATATTTTTTATGTTTGATTATGAACTATTGTAGGTGTTATGTGAATCACTATTAAAGTTCTTGGAAAGCACACGATGGAGGACTTTTTAGAATAGTCAACTATCAACGAACAAAATACTTATCAAGATGGCTATTTTTGAGGCTCTATCGCCCAAAATAAGTGTTTTAATTTTAAGACATTATGTGTAATGCAAGATGTAGTAAAGGATAGGTTTTAGTTCTGCGTTATTGTATTAGATCTATTTTCATTACCATAAAACTATGTAATTATGTAATCATCTTTATATATGTTCATATATATAATTATGTAATCATCCTTATTATATGTTAATATATATGAATTATCAAAAAAAAAAATCTGCCTAGCTACGTACCACACATCAAAATCAAATGCATTGGAATTTTTTTTTTTTTTTTTGTAAATTAGCGATGAGGTGAGATTCGAACCTAGGACCTTCTGGTCACTAGCGAGAGCCTTTTCCATTAGGCTATTCGATTACTCAAATGCATTGGAAATTAATAATAAAATAATACAACTTCGTTATAATACATACTAGCTTGTCACCAAATTAAAGCATACAATACACACATCATTCTTATTATTATACTCACCATATAACTTACATTCCTTTTTTTTATGGCAGCATGGAACCACTTAATTAACTATTAGTGATAAATAATTAATTTTGAATGAATGAAAATATGACATGCAAATTTTACACGTGGCATCCTACTCCATCAACGTGTATGTTGATGAACATGCATGCCCCATCTCTTACTAAGCTAGCTTGCATTGCTTGTTATATATAAAATGGTTTCGATATATATATAATAGTAGACGTTCCAAACTAAATGACGATGGAAATTAAATGAAAATCGACACTCAAACAATAATAATATTTTTATTGATATTCTATATTATAAGTATTAATTATGGGGAAGGAGATTGGAGGAGGATAACGTTGTCCTTCATTACACTGGTATGTGTTGCTTCACAATTTTGTAGATGAAAACTAATGTCAAAACAAAAGCGAATTTCTCTAAGGTAATAATCCTTATTTTTGGCATGAATAAGTTGGACTTGAATGTCGACTCCGATTTTCTTTTTTATCCCGTCGACAAGATACTTAACTTTAAATGTTCGATTGTTATTGGGTTGAATTTGTATGGAGCTGAGAAAGGCGATGATGCTTTTGGCTCCGAACATGGCAACGAGGTTGTCGTGCAAGATGGATGTTTGTCGGAGGTACATTTCATAACCACCTGGGAATGATTTTGGAAAGCATTCGCCATGCCCATACCACTCGTGCTTCCAAAATATATCATTCGTGTCACCTGCCTTCAGGGTCTTCCAAATTTGGTCCAATTTTCTCGTTAAATCCTAACAAAAAAAAGGTGGAAATAATAATGATTAGCTAGTGATAAGTGATGTATATATAATCAATAAATTAAAGTAGTATATATATAAATAAATTAAAGTAGCTAGACAAGTAATTATTAGAAGAGAGAATAGGAAGTATACGTACGATAGGCAATGATGGGGTGGGTGTGGGAGGTGATGATGGGGTACATTTGATTGGCGACCATCCTACGGCCTCTCCCCACAATCCGTGGACGGTGAACTCGTTAGGAATCCCTTTTGAAATGCTCGTTTTTCCATTAATATGGCAATACGTCGGAGGCCATTGGTACGAAACTTTGTATCCGTTGAGTTGTGCTTGTGCTTGTGCCGTCGTCATACTTATACTAATAATAAATAATACCAGTAATAATACTAAGCTGCTAATTGATGATGATGAGGAGGAGGAATAATGCATTTTGTAATGTTTGACGATAATCAATGTTTTTTTTTTAATTAATGTATGTTTATTATGTGAATTGTGTAGGAGTAGTTTATTATTTATATAGTATTACAAGCTTGAATGTTGTTAATAATTATTGTAGTTGAGTGTGTGATTTAACAAACTTGTTAATACTTAATTATACTACATTAACATTTGCGTGTGTCAGTACTCATATATACTCATCATCAAGCTAAGGTTGTTATTATTACTAACTATTATTGTAGTTGAGTGTATGTGATTCAAGAAAGTTGTTGTTACTCAATTATACTACATTAACATTTGTGTGATATATACTCATCATCAAGCTAAGGTTGTTATTATTACTAACTATTATTGTAGTTGAGTGTATGTGATTCAAGAAAGTTGTTGTTACTCATTATACTACATCAACATTTGTGTGTGTCAACTCATACTCAATTACTCATCAAGGTTGTTATTACTAATTTGATTTTGATAATTGGTTTCGTTCTGATAAAATTAAGCTATGGGAAGGAGAAATGAGTGAGAGTTGCATTAAAATTGATGGTCAACGTTAATATGCAGTGGAAATTGAAGCCTCTTGGACAAGCAATGTAAGGGTCTAGCTTTAATTTATTATTATTAAGTGAGAACAACTAGATCAAATCAATTGAACTACTAATATTAATATTAAATGAACATGCAACTTTTTATGATAAGACATGCACAATCAAAAGGGCCTCTTCAACACATGCAAGCTATAATAACATTAACAATAATTTAGAATCCATCTAGGATTAACTACCATGTAAAGAAGTAACCGTATAATCTAATTAAGATTATGGTAACCATGCATTGGATAACTCCTACATCAATAATGGAGAATCAATAATGGAGAATCAAATGCCCCACACATTTAATATGAGGTTATCATATGCCTTATATATTTGTTGGACATGTATATATGGATTATTGGCTTATTAATTCGTAAAGTATGAAAGTGTTATACTAAGGGTTTTAATTCACACACCCCTCGTAAATATTAAGACATGAATTTACTCTTCTTCAAGTTTAGGGTAATGTCTCTCACCTGATTAGAGAAATTATTTTTCTCTTACCTTTATTTAGATGAAAAATGCTCAGTTTTATTTATGAGGAGTATAGAGAATTGAAAAATTGAATAACTCCTACATCAATAAATTGTAAGGTTCTATAACGTTTTACAACAAAAATTGGGTTGCATTATTATCTATTAATGAATTGTAACATCAAAGGTGTACGTGACGTTCTATAGCCATACACTACTATGTCATCAATGAATTGATTAATGCCAAAAATCAAATTATGGCTGTATATACTTATAATTACTTCCCCAAGTAACAAGCCAATTGCCATATTCTAGGGAGAAAAAGAAAACATTCGATTTCTTTTTAACAATTTTAACGTTTTTAAACTTTAGCTTATTTTATACGATAACACACAAAGTGGGGAGGGGTTAGTGAAGTTATTATAACAAGTGTGATTTGTGTGTTTAACCATTTACACTGTGTTTTAAAAAAATGCTAGTCATTTTATCTCGTTACCTATTAATTTTAAAATATTTTTTTTAATTGGAAGGAACCAAAATTTTAAGAAAAACATATTACTCCCTCCATCCCTTTTTGATAGAGTCATTTGCTTTTTCACGGTCTCCGAGACACGACTTAAAACGTAAATATTTTTAATGTTACATGTGTAAAAATTACAAGTACATGATATTTTAAAAATATATATCGAGACGAATCTAACAAGATCCAATATGACTATATTATTTGTTATCGGTTAATGAAAATTTACGGTCAAAATATTCGAAATTTGACTCAAAAATTCAAAATGTCTCCATCATTTAGGGATGGAGGGAGTAATTTAATGCTCGAGAAGTAACTTATTCAAGGTAGATTGTATTTATTCTGCTCTTATTATTCAACAATTCACGGCGATACTTATAACGAGTTCGATATGTTTTTTTATCAAAAGTATAACCTAAACGCATGTTTCATAGGTTCACTAAATTAACGTTGTAAAAATATGTATTGAAATGATCAAACTAAGCTATGAAAATGGTGGATTTGAAGCTTTGATTTGAGTAACAATGGTGAAAAAAGAGATGGATTTGAAGCTTTCTCTCTCATCAACTAATAACTTGACTAACTATCAATAACGACTAACTAGCAATGAGATGGATTTAGTCAACAGGCCCCCCAAGCTAGGTGGTGGATGAGATGAAGATAAAGTTTTGGTAAGCACATCGGCAAGTTGTTCATTAGTTGGGAGATGAATCAAAGTCAATAAGCCTTCAAGCACTTTTGGAGAATATTAGTTATTCAATTCTTGCAATCACACATAAGAGTTTCATCAATTTATTAGTTCCAACATATTTAAAGTCAAGAAAGAAACCAAAAGTTGCTTGACTATAAGAACCAAATGAGATACTAAAAAATACAGTGTGCCATACATTTTAAAGCTCATATGTAAAGTAAAAATCACATAACCGAACACATTTTCAAGCTCATATTACATTTTCAAGATGTCACATAAATCAAAGTTTTAAAGTAATAAAACTTATAATCAGAGTTCTCCATCTTTCCCAGCTTGTTCTTTGCATCAACTTTTGACATTTCTTGAATTCGCTATCGTAGTGAGGGATGTTGTGATTGTTTCAAGGTGACATCAAGAAGAATAAGGTTTTCGACATAATCAGAAATGCATTTAGGATCACGATCATCGTATGGATCTACTCTAGTAATATAAGGCAGAGTTTTATCAGGATCGACAACAAACGACATTGTTGTAAATTCATCTGCAAGAGTTGTAGATATATATTTACCATATCCATCTGACCAAATAAATTCACCATTATTTTCCCTAAATCCAAGTGGTGTCATATTGTGGTCAAAAGAGATCTCATGTAATAGATTCAAAGATTTTGCATCACTCGGTTCCATTTTCCAAATATTATACACAAACATACCCCTACGAGTCTTACAGTCATATGTAGCAAAGACAAATGATTCCTTCCATACGAATATATAAAAAAACTGAAATTTTGGATGAAGGGCAGAAAACTCTAGATACATGAAACCAAAAGACTCCTCATGCCCATCGAATGAAAATAGCATCATCGGTGCTGATTCATATTTATGACCGTATGGTGTCCAATAATATATTCCATTCAACTCGACCTGATTTAATAGGATAGGACAAGCAGGAAACTTATAATTGACAAGTTCCCACGAACCAGTACTAAGTCTATAGATCTCGACGCTCAAATCATCATCATCATCAGTTTCAATACTCCTAAGTATTTTATAGTCATGGGTAATTTGATCAAGCACAATGCCAAATACCGTTCTAAAACGAGCTTTGGGTCCTAGATTTGATTCGGGAAGAAGTAAGGACTTACGAATCGATGGATTCCAAAGAATAGCAACTTGATCATTAGTGCTACCAGAAACACATAACAAACCATTAGCAAAAACACTATCAGGAGGTGAAGATCTGAGCTCTAATGGATACTCATACTTAGAGTACTCTTCAAATGTTCCATTTTTTGGCATGCAAAAATGAAAAGATTTATTTGCAAAAGATTCAAAAGCAATCAACATTTGAGGGCAACGTTTATCAAACTTTAGAGTAGGAATCAATTTGTACCATTCTTTGGAAACTGTCAAGAAACGCAAAAGGGCTTTGATGGGTAGCTTGGAGAGTATTTGTTCAACCACCTCTTGGGGTATGAATTGTGACATGTTCTTCAACTCTGGTTGAGAAACTGGACAACTTATTGGGACAAGATTGATGGTGTGAAGGGACGTTTGGGTTGTGATGTTTGGCCTTCAGAGGCACTAATTAGTTTCTATGTTATTTTGAGCTTCTAAGCTCTTTCATTTGCTTTTATATTACTCCAGTTTTTAGGTTAGGTTTGTTGGCTTTAATCTATATGAGCTTTGGTTCAATCCATCTGTTTCTTGGACCATTGTACTACTATTGGGTTACTTCGTACTATCCCTTGTAATATGGTTAGTGGATTGGCTCAGAAGTTTGCCTCTACACTTTAATTTTAGACTTTTGATTTTTACACTCCAATTATTTATAACCACACTCCAAATTCTCACTTTTACCCTTCATTTTGCTTTTCAAAAAGTTGCATAGGAAAATGTATTGAGAACTATTAAGGATATAAATGTAATTAAACACCAAAAGTGGAGTGTGATTCTCATTTGATGGAGTGTAAAAATCAAAGGCCTAATTTTAATATACCATTTATTTATTAACAAAAAAAAATGAATTCACACACACTTTTCAAATAAAATAAATCAATGTATATTCTATATATAATGCTTAACGCCAACAACTTTACATGACAAAAACTTCCTTAATTATAAGAGAGCGGTTTAAAATTAATTTCATATCTTGTTTTTCAATTCATTTTAAGAAATATATCAATTAGATTCCTCTACCAACCTCAAATTTATTGTTGGTTTAATTCAAAGCATTAATATAAAAGATGTTTTGGCCTGAAAAGTAAATATTATAATGTTACACATCTAAACATAAAAAAGGTGAATAAAAATTGTTTTAAGATTATATATTTTAGTTAAATGATAAATTAGAATTTCATTTTCGTTAGTTCATTGAAGAAAGTATTCTACTCCTATTAGATTAGTTAGCCTAATTTAATCCTCTCAAGACCGTCTACATTTGTAACTTTTTGAAAAATTAATAAAATTATTTTTGTATGGGTTAGAGCCAATTTATTTCATAAAATAAGTGTACAAAAATCAAATTAAAAATGAACAAAAAATAAACTAGACTTTTTTTTTCTTATTCAAACATAAAGAAAATATATATTCTTTGAGAAACGAACAAATTCAGAATGTATAATAATCAAAACATATATGAAACTTCAATAAAATCATATTATATATATATATATATATATATATATATATATATATATATATATATCTTACCATATGTGTTCAATATTTGTTAACATATTGAGTTATTCGAATGACCTAGTGGAAAAAGCTCTTGTCAGTGACCCAAAGGTCCTGGGTTCGATACTCACCTCATCGCTAATTTACAAAAAAAAAAAATATTTGTTAACATATTTTATTCCTTGTGTTTGTTTATTTGCCTTTGACCTTTTTCATTTAATGTGTTTTCACCAAAATTATACCTTTTTTTCTTCTAAAATAGAGAAAATATGTACTCGATCTTTGATAAACGAACAAATTTAGAATGTATAATAATCAAAACATATATGAAAATTCAATAAAATCACATTATATATCTTACCATATGTGTTCAATATGTCTTAATATAATTTATTTTTTGTATTTGTTTATTTGTGTTTGGCCACAATTTTGATCTAAAGGAAAGAAAACATGGAGCTTCAATAGCTCACTCATTTTCCATTTAATGTGTTTTCACTAATATTCTTGTAGGTTTATTCATATAATACAACTTGCATTTATTCTCATTTACGTTTTCTCTTTAATAAAGGCACCTTTTATAAACCAATTTCAAGTAAAATGCACATAAATTAAATATTTTAAAAATAAATTTATCATATTCTTATATCAGTTACTAAATTTCATAAAAGATTCCAACTTGGCAATTTCTGTCAATAATTTGATAAAATCTCATTTTCATAAAAACTGATCACGAATTGAATTTTGTAAAAATTGCATAAGCCAAAGATTATCACATGTTTGAGAGATCCAAATTAAAAAATAAAAGTCTTTTTCAAGTCAAATAATAAAAATCGAATCGAAATTTTTTTATTCACGGCAGTACATATGCCAACACAATGTGACCAGCATCATGCACTGCTAGAAGCCTACAATTCTCTTAGTTTGTAGTGATATATATATATACCACAATGTGGCCACCCTATATATATATATTCGGTATGTGTACGGTTTGGTTCGGTTCGGTTTTGGATAAAAAAAAGAACTGAAACGACATAATCGGTTTACGGCATATGGAATCGAAATCGGTTCGGTTCATATTGGTTTAAGGTCGGTTCCGGTGCGGGTCAGTTTATGGCCCGGTGATGGGCCTCCTGTTTTGGACCTAAATTTGAGCCCACTTTCGGCCTTGAAATTTTCGGTTTGTTCGTTCCCATTATTATATTATTATTATTATTATTATTATTATTATTATAATTATTTTTGGACTTAAATCTATGTGATAAGTATTGTTTTATATTAAATATAACTCATAATTAAGTTCCAAAAATATATTTACTCTATATAACATATTCACATATTCATTATTATACTCCATCATACTAATAATGAACAATGTTAAATCTTCTCGTCAATTATTCTTTACTATGTTTAATTTTTTCTATATAAGATCAGTCATCGGTTTTGTTCGGTTTTTATCGGTTCGTCCGTAAACCGAACCGCATCGCTTCGGTTGCCTCAAAGGCGGAACCGCATCGGTTCGGTTGCCTTAAAGATTTGTGTGGTTCGACTTTTGGAGGTAGGCAGGTAGGCATCAGGTAAATAATGTTGAGTCAAGGCTTTGGATGGTCGAATGATATTAGTTAAGCATGTTACATATATAGTTGTGAAAGAAATAACTTTGCAATGAATGAGACATTTAAGACAATAGACTTAATTATCTATCCTCTTTGTAATAATTAGTTAGTTTTGGTAGTTGGTTCAATATGGTGATCGTGGGAAAAGAAACAATAGAATATGAACTCCATTTTGCAGGTGGAGATAGAGCATGCTTCATGTTTTAAATGGTGTCTAGTGAAATAAATGGATAGTGTCAATTGGCAAAAGTTACAATTCATCATAATATTACATCTTCCGCAATGGAACCTGATATGGCTGATAAGTGAAATTTTAAATAAGTATTTACATAATCTTCTTTTGTTCGATGAAATGATTCATTGTAACAATTCAATACATTCGTTGATCGCATATTACATTAGAATTCTACGATTTAGAGTATCCTTTCCAACGTGATCCCTCCGAATTTCATGTTCGAAGTCCTGATCAAATCTATTCAATAAAAAAATCAATTCAATACATTCTTATGTACACATAGGTACTACTCCCTATATTGGATCTGAATCCGATTCGGATCAATCTATATTGATTGACTTCCTTCATTATGTCGTTGCTAGTAAATATAATTATTTTTTATTTCGGGTCTTCCAGATTATTTCCGCAGTAGATTTGAACCCATTTTTTTTTAATCCTTAAAAAAAAATATTTTCTTCACAAAAAATACGAGGTAGAATAAAAATTTCTTTTATTCCATTTATCCCTAGAGGTAGCACCTATTAAAAATACATCTAATCAACCAAATAGCATGCATGGATGGTGGATGGACTACCCCTATCGAGTGCCGACCTTTATCCAAGGCGGGAGCGCCGTCGCACTAGGCACCCATTTTGGAGGGGCACCAACTCCTACCCCACCCCACCCCACCCCTCCCTCCCTTTGCATATTTCCATCGTGTTGACAGCTTATGTTTCACTGCCAACTAGAAGTCCATAACACACAATATGAAGATATAAGTTGTTCCACTTCATAGGGATGTTTACATGTTCGTGTGCGTGCCTAAATCTTTGTATTTAATCCCAAAAAAGGAAGCCTAACGGGCACCCCTTGCTTGGCCATAGCCCATAGGTTGGGTATGTATGCATGTGCTTGCTGGCCATGAGCTACCAACTGTATGAGCCACCATTTCCCCTTTTTGCACTTTCTGTTTTTCTCTTTTCTTTTCTTTTCTTTTCTTCCTTCTTCATTATCTCAACGGAACTTTGGTGATCCCATTTTAACGAGGGACTCATCCGTAATGAACTGGTGTTATTGCCAATAGTTCCACAATTTGGAACGACCAATAATTTTTACACTCTTGATTGCTCGCTTCTTTATAATTTTTCATCAACTTTTGTATAGAAGTGGAGTGTCATTATCACTCAATGGAATGTAGTAGAAACGTATACAAGAAAGTAAGAAGACCTGGTTAACAACCTTTTACTTCAAAAATAACATTTCCCTTAAGTTGGAAATCGTTATAAAATAATGAGGGGACTCGGAGTCGCTAATCGTAGACCTCATCATAATCCTAACATGGTTGGATCTAGAAAAGAAAAAAGAGGAAAAGATCAAGAACAACATCACCCCAACATATATATCATGATTCCAGTGGTGGTGCTTCAAAAACAGATGATCACAACATTAGCAATACCAATATCATAGTACTACAATGATAAACCAACAACAACATTTGACAGTTGAAGAAACCAGACAACATATTGATTCAAAGTTGAAACAAATCACATTGATCAAACTAATATCAAATGTATGCACTAAAACTTCATTTCTTGGCTCCCAATTGCTGGTTTTTCTTCACCTTGTTTCTCCTACTCTCATACCTATTCTTCTTCGCTTCAACATCAACAACTGGTTTCTTGAACTTGTTCTCCTCAATCTGTTTCCCATCACCATTTTTCGAGCAATCGGGTGGCCTCGAAGAAGCATCAGACGCCATTGAATCATCACTATCATCATCTTTACCATAGCCAGAAACAACTTCATCATAGCTCTCCTCTTCATCTTTTTCGTCCTCCGAATTTTCCATAGGTGAACCAATATACATTGTCCAACCTGATTCACTACTACTCTGGCACTCCTCTGCTTCACCAACAGATTTAGAAGACTCCATTTTCTCTGTTGAAGAAACAAAAACAACAAAAGGGATTTTTTCTGTTTATAGTTTTTCACTCAAGAAAAAAGAGACATGCCCATATCTTAATAAAACAACTCAAATGATTAAATGAATGTTGCTTCAATTTACATAAGTATGTTGCCAGCTAGAAAAGCTGTAAAATAAGGAGTAAATTGAGTCAGAAAAGGTATAAAATCTTAGTGTTCTTAAATTTGAAAGGACAGGTTTCTATATTTTGGATATGGTACTGATGAAAGATTACAAAATCTTGAATTTCTACTACTTGAATTCTCTCTGTTCTGCACATGTAATTAATAAAAAGGTAAGCTTTAATTGGAAATACAGGTGAGAACAACCTATGTGTCTACCTGGGATTTGAACATTTATGTATGACTCATTGTTCTTCAAAATATGGTTAGAAAATGACCCTCTATCTCAAACATGACAAAATTCTTAAATATGCTAGTTAAGCCGTTAAGGGTGCATATTTCTACAGCATTAGTTTACTGAACGCATGAAACATGGGTTGTTTAGGTTACGTTCTTTATTTTAAAAAATGTAGACTTCGTTACTGGTATCGAAACGTGAGTTGTAGAAATTAGAGCACTGTAAATACTAAATACGATTTGCCTTGGTTAAGTAACTTCTCAAGCGCTAAATTAATGCCTTTTGTTAAATTTTTTGATTCCTTCTAATAAAATAAAATATTTAAAAACTGATATGTAATTAGATAAAATGATTAACACTTGTTTTTAAACTCGTTACTACTAAATGAAATGCTTAAATACACAAATCATAGTCGTTATAAGTATTAGAATTGTAAAAAAAATCGAAGGTTTTCTTTTTCTCCATAGAATATGGCACCTGGCTTGTTACTCGGGGAAGTTATAAGTATATACAGCCATAATTTGATTTTGGCATTAATCAATTCAAACATGACATAGTGTATGGCTATAGAACGTCACGTACACCTTTGATGTTACTATTCATTAACAAATAATGCAACCCAATTTTTTGTTGTAAAACGCTACACAACCTTACAATTTATTGATAAGGTATTACTCCATCCGTCCCTAGATGATTGGTACATTTTGACTTTTGTGATCAAATTTTAATAATTCTCATTAAACAATAAGAAATACTTCATCTGTCCCTAAAAGATTGTCACATTTTGACTTTTATTAGTCAAACATTACAAAATTTGATCATGACTTCCCATTAAACGATAAGAAATAATATAGTCTTTCTTGTCAGACCTTGTTAGATTCGTCTCAATATATATTTTTGAAATATTAACTTTTTATAATTTAGTCGCATGTAAAATAATAAATATTTATGTTTTAAATCGTGTTTTGTTGACTACCAAAAGTCAAAATGTGATAATCTTTTAGGGACGGAAGGAGTAATATATATAGTCATGTGGGACCTTGTTAGATTCGTCTCAATATATATTTTTGAAATATCAACTTTTTATTATTTTTTGCATATAAAATAAGAGATATTTACGTTTTAAATTGTGTTTTATTGACCATGAAAGTCAAAATATATCAATCATTTAGAAATGGAGAGAGTAATATTTTCAATTCTTTATACTCAAAAATAAAAATGAGCATTTTTCCATCTAAAAAGAGATAACAGAAAAATAATCTCTCTAATCAGGTGAGATACATTACCCTGATCTTCACGAGGAGTTAATTCATAATACCCTAAATCCCTAATCTTCATAAAGGCGTTACACTAACACTCCCCATGCCACAAAGTTGGAAGTATATCACCAGTTAAAGTTAGTATTTGCTTATGAAGACATTTATTTATTTTATTGTAAGTACCACATTTTGAGAATGAATTGACTGTTTTACCCCTTAGGCCAAATCGGAAAATATCTCTCTTTTTTACTCACTTTTTACTATATTCATTTGTAGTTTATTGTGTTTTATTGTATTATATTGTAGTTTATTGTATTTTACAATATTATATTGTAGTGTTTTAATAATCCTATTATTAGTTTTAATATTATTTATCGATGATTACGATAGAATAAAATATATAGAGTATCTTTACAATAAATTTGATAACTTTTATTATATAGTATTTTGTTTAACTACCTAAAATTATCTTAATTTTAATTTGACGCCCCTTAAGTTTCATTCTGATTTCGCCCGTGTTTTACATACATAGACTAGGCAAATAATTTCATGGGAAACACTATACACACACACACCAGAACAGTGTTTAAATTAGGGGGTGAAATTACTATTTTGCCCCCAAATTAACTTTCTCAATACTATATACTTTTAAATAGAAGGGGGCATAATAGTCATTTCATTATCAAAATTCACCGTTTTAATGTGTATAACAGATCAGTAATTCCATCCATGTCCAACAAATAACGCATATGATAACCTCACATTAAATGTATGAGGTATTTGATTCTCCATTATTGATGGAGGAGTTATCCAATGGTCACCATAGTCTTAGGGCCTGTTTGTTAAAACTGAATGTCTGAATCTGAAGTCTGAAGTCTGAAAACTGAATGTCTGAATCTGAATGTCTGAATCTGAATTATAACTGAATCTGAATTCTGGAAGTATTTAGATGTTTGATAACATTTCAAAGAAAAAGACTGAAATCGTAATGTAATGACAACTTTACCCCTACTTTAATTCATTCATATATAGATAATATGTATAACAAATACTATTACACAAAATAAATAAATTAAATATATTATTAATTAAATTATGAATATATTAAATATGATTAATAAATAATAATATTAAAAATAAAATATTAATAATATAATAATAATGATAATATTAATATTATTATTGATGATAATATTAACAAAAGTAATAATAATAATAATAATAACCATAATAATAATATTAATAAGAACCAAAATAAGAATGATATAAGAATAATAAAGATAATAATAATAGTAATAATATTATCGATAATGATAATAATAATAATATGTGATAATACTAATAATAATAATAACAACAACGATAATAGAAATATTAATAATAATAGTAATAATAAGAATAATAAAATATTAATACTTATAAAAAATAATTATGATAAAAATATTAATAATAATAATAATAGTAATAATAATGATAATAATAATTAATAATAGCAATAATAATAATCATAATAATAACAATAATAAGAGTAGCAATAATAAGGAAAATGAAATAATAATAATACTAATAACAATAATAATAATAATGATAATAATAATGACAATGATAATAATTTAATTTGATTTGAATAAGAATGTATGAATTTGAAAGAATTAAGGAAGGAGAAATATGTAAAGTTGCAATTGATAACTTCTGATTTGATTAAGAGGACAAAATTAAGTAGCAAATTTTGACTTAATTTTTTGTTAAGGATTTCATTCAGGTCTGATTTTATTCAGTACTTAATTATTTTTGTTAACAAACAAACTTAATGAAATAAGTACTTAATTAATTAAGTTTAAGTGCTGAATCAGTTTAACAAACAGGCCCTTAATTAGATTATACGGTAATTCTTTATATGCTAGTCAATCCTAGATGATTCTAAATTATCACTCCCTCGCCTCCGTCTCTAAAAAAAATTGTCACATTTTGACTTTTGATGGTCAATAAAACACGATTTAAAACATAACTATTTTTTATTTTACATGCAAAAAAATTATAAAAAGTTAATATTTCAAAAATATATATTGAGACGAATTTAACAAGGTCCCACAAGATTATATTATTTCTTATCGTTTAATGGGAATTCATGATCAAATTTTGTAATGTTTGATTAACAAAAGTCAAAATGTGACAATCTTTTAGGAACGGAGGGAGTATTACACATAGAAAACACTCATTTAATCCTAGATAAAATTCTAACAATATATGTAATATGTTAAATACCTAATTTATTAACCAAACAAAATGTCATAATGATCGGATACAACAACCTACATATCTTGCTCTCCACAATCATTAGTTCAAACTGCACATTTTGAACCAACTACATGAATACTCATATTTAGTGGAGTAAAATGTAATTTGTATATCTTATTTGTAATTATTTCGATAATTTTCTCATTTAATCTATCAATTACAATAAAGGGGTAGTATAAATTTACGATCAAACTATTTTTGATGTTAATATAACTTGTATGTTGAAGAGGCCGTTTTGATTGTGCATGTCTCATCATAAAACAAGTTGCATGTTCATTTAATATTAGTAGTTCAATTGATTTGATCTAGTCGTTCTCACTTAATAATAAATTAAAGCTAGACCCTTAGCTTGCTTGTCCAAGAGGCTTCAATTTCCACTGCATGTTGTCCATCAATTTTAATGCAAGTCTCACTCATTTCTCCTTCCTATAGCTTTCAACAGAGAGTAGAATAGGAAGCTGAAAACCCTATCTTCTAGACATATCATTATGACATTTTCCATGTGCAACTGCATTTATTTTAAAAAAGATGATAATGTCGTCTTAAGAATTTTGTTGCTTTTTTATTGTAGTCTTCATGAAGAGGTAAATCGTACATGTGTAATGTCTGAGAGAGTCGGGAGTGATCTGTTAGTTCACCCAACTATATTTGTTATTTAATATGATTGACCATCAATGAACAACTATTTTATTTAAATGGGGGTACTTAGATATATATGGACATTTGATTGATGGACCTCTTAGTTTTTATATATTTTGTTATTTTTCAATCCCCTCATATATTTATTGATAAAATTAGAAAGATAAACAACAAAAGAAGAATAATGATGTAGTAAAGAGGGAGGCTATTGATACTGATGATTTATTTTCAAAAGTGTGAAACAGTCACACTAATATTTTCTATATGACTATATACCTCTATTAATACTTTGCATTCTAACTATTGCCGAGCGATGTTAGAAGGCATTGATAATGATTTATTCTCATTATTACTAGTAAAACTAGCTAGTGAATTAGGACTAGATGCATTCAATTAATTAATGTATCATGGAAAGGCATGTTACTAGTAATAAGGTGTATGTCCTTGATGGTGAGCCGGGCAACATTAAATATACATCACAAATGTTACTTTCTTGTTGTGGTTTACCCATGAGAAAAATATAATGCCCTTTTAGCAATTGTTGTGACCCTTGTTGACATTATACACGAAGGGACAAATTGGACTTGCATAGTTACATTGCTTCCAATAATTCATTTACGAATAGCCTCCTTTTCTAGTAATAAGACTATATATGAATAGCATAATGTAACTTCTGGTGGCTAAGTGGCATGTCAATTGTCAATTTACAAGGATGGTTACTTGGAGCTTTTCTAACCACTTGAGGAGTTCAACCGGTTCCTTTCCTTTCTTAGTGTTCATAACTTTTTTGGAGTGCTACTCTCTTACTAGGGTCGTTATCGAGTTGAGTCGGTTTGGATTTCGGTAACTGACTCGGTTCAAAACTCAGTCGACCCATAACTCGGTTCGATTTGGAACCGAGTCCGAGAATGGAACCTCAATCCGCTTGAAATGAAATAGAAAAAAAAATCAATGGGGATATCATCCGGACTAAAACTACTTAAAATTGGGCGAATTCCGAATCTGCGTGTGAGTGGATTTAGAATTGTATACATTATTTAGTTTTTTTTTTCTAAGAACCAAATCACCGGTCCGATTCTGGTTGTACCTGGATTGGTTTCCAATCAGAATTTTGACTCAGAATCGGAGCCGGTTTTCTTTCGAGCGGGGTTACCCAACTGGCTTGTGAGCTAAGTCCCGGGTAACCAAGCATGCTGAACAACACTATGCCTTACTTAAATTGAATCTCTTACATCATTCGTTCATGACAATGTTGTCGTAAATGGATCGTGTAACTCGATACTTGCTCAGGTACACGGTATAAAATATCCGACATCTATGATATGCTCGAAAAATTGGTTTATTGGACTCTAGTATCACTCCATACTCAATACCCAAAAGGCCGAAACAAACCAAACAATTACTCGGCTCGATGAAGTACCTATCCCACCGATGGCTCAAATTAGACTCGTGAAAGGCCCTAGCGATTACTATTTTCTAAGCTTCGCCAGCTTGTCTTGAAAGAGACAAGAAACCGAACGATAATCTTACAGTCAATACGACTCGTATGACTAGATAAACTGAAAACCGTTGACTGTTACAATTTTATAAGACCACCCACAGCTGGGTATTATTGAGGGGTGCAAGTGAGGTGCAAGAGAGTAGCATGTGATGCAGCTGGGGTGCAAGAAATGGGGAGCAAATTTGGGTATCAAAATTTGATCCCGGGTGCAAGTCTGAAAAGTAGCCCATAGTGGGGCCCACAGGCCAGAAAATGAGCCATTCCCGCGCTGCCACGCAGCCCGCGCGGGAGTGGTTGGTTTTACTTTTTTTTTTTTTTTTTCTCCCAATTAATAAATGCTTTATTTACATAATAATTAATCCAAATAAAAATATAAAAAATATATCATTATTTTTCATTTTTCGAGCTCTATAAATAGAGTCTAATTTTGTGTCATTTGGAGCAAAAAAAAAAACGAGTTTTTTACACTCTTTCTTCATTCCTTCTTTACCAAGTGATTAATAATATTGTGTGTTGTTTTAATCAAATAATAATTTTTATTGTAATTTAATTATTAATTTTTTATTATAATTAATTAATAATTACAAATAAATTAAATTTTATTTATTGTATTATGAAAATAAATTATTATAAAAATTATATTTTAATAATAATATATGTAAAATAATAAAGATAAGAATGGTGGGGTATAGAATAAAGTGATGTGGAAGGAAGAAAAAGTGAATAAAACTCTGAAAAATCTCCTGCTGTGAAAACAGGGTGCAAGTTGGGGTGTAAGTGGGTTTTAAGCTGACGTGACACTGAATCAAACTCCTTTTGTTGCACCCTGCTGTGGATGGTCTAATAGTCATCAATTAGTCAAACAACCTGCTGAAGAGTCAACACTTGACATGCTGACGACGAACATACCCTGTTCACCGTACAAGGTTGTCTTAACGCCGTTGTCCCAAAATGTTTGTCCAAATTATTGATTGCCCAACAAATTATTAGATCAGTTGCTTTCAGCAAACCACCAAGAATCAACACGTAGCTGGCTAACTTTGCCCCACTTTGATGCCCACGAGTTAATCTTATTGCATATCAACCACTGGAATTATTCTCAAGAATCTTGTGGGTATTAACTAGTAGGATTAATCTGGTGGTTACGTGATATTACTTGCAGTGACGAGGTTTGAATTCGAGTCCTTGCCTCGACAAAAAACAACAAAGAAGATTGTGTTTACTGTCTTGTGGGTATTTCTCTACTTTTGTTAACTTTCAAGTTGATATAATAATTGTTTAAACTGTTTGATTGAAGAAGGTTGAAACTTTGTATTGAATTTTGGGTTGTTTTTGAATGAATGCTCTTCTCTTGATTGCTACAGTACTTTGTTAATGGATTGGTGTTGACTTTCTTATGCTTTTATTCACTTTCAAGTAGATTTTTTTAAGTATTACTCGCAATGATGAGGTCTCGGTTTGAGTTATTGCAATAACAAGTGCCGAACATTAAACGAAAAAGTAGAAACAGTAATTGTTAGAGATAATTGAGTTGATAAAGGTTTGAACTTTATACTGAATTTGGTTTGTTCTGAATGAATGGTCTTTTCTTGATTGCTACTTCCATTGTTAATGGATTTGTGCTGATTGTTTTTGTGCATTTATTCACTTTCAAGTAGAAACAATGATTGTTAGCAACTATTGAGTTGAAAAAGGTTTGAACTTTATGCTAAATTTGCTTTATTTGGATTTAATGGTACTTTTTTGATGGATCCTAACTTTGTTAATCGATCTGGGGCTGATTATTTTTGGGTTTTTGTGCTGAAATTCTGCTCGTATATGGAATTGTGATGGAGAGTTTTGAGTGGAAATTGTTTGGCGAAAATTCCAGTATTTGAATGAAAAAACTGGTTGATTGTGCTTCTCCAGGGAACAATTTCCGTTGTTCGATCACCGCATACTGTTAAATCCTTTGTAGATTTATCTTATACAGAATGTTGAGAAGAATGTAGAGTCAATTGATCAATACATTTTTATGTGGATATATAATTTGCTAAACTAGTATACTGATGTTGGTTTTATAGTTAGCAGTTAGCACTTAGTCGAATTCCATAACCATCCAGTTTGTCATAATTCAATATTCAACTCGAAAGTTCTATTTTACTGCCGGACCAATACTTTTCACTTTTTCTCTGAGTGTTGTGCGGTGCCACTGAAAGGCGTTGGGGAATTTCTTATTGTATTCATGTTCACCTAAGCAATCGACTACTGTAGGGTCTTATGGTTGTAATCATTTCACCTTCATGCTAACGTTGTGTTTTTGCAGAACACTTAGGATTATACGATGGCTCTGGATTCTCCAATCAGTATAGATTCTCCAAGAAGACGTTCTGGTTTATTAAGAGATCAAGTTCAGTTAATCAAGAAAAAAGACTCTGATCGTTATGAGATTGTTCCAATTCCAGATCCTCTTTCTTTTGAGAAGGGATTTTTCATTGTAATCAAGGCATGTCAGCTACTTGCTCAGAAGAATGATGGAATAACATTCGTAGGGGTAGCCGGTCCATCTGGTGCAGGCAAGACGATTTTCACGGAGAAGGTCATTAGCTTTATGCCCAGTGTGGCTATCATAAATATGGACAACTACAATGACGCTAGCCGTATTATTGACGGAAATTATGATGGTAAATTTTTTCTTGTTTAAGCTCAAGTTTGGAGTCAAAATCCTTGGGGATGTGAATTTTGCAGAGCACCCCAGGTGCTACAAATGATTCCTTACTGGTCATAATCTCATAGGGTATTATTTAAGAACTTATTGGGCGACTTTAGTATTTTCACAAGGGGGTACATTGAATTTCTCAGAATGGTGATCCAATAGTAACCTGCAATATTTTGAATCATGTCTGGTAAATCGCACTATACTTTGTCACCAATAAGATATGACTAATTGGTTGGATTTCACATTACTGAGCTAATTGTCTTTCCATTTGATGGAGCAATCTACAAGTCTTTGGGGTATGCTGTCTTTTTGTGTACCCTCTACAGCATATTATATCAAAATGCAAAACTACCCAAGAGGACCTTTAATTGACATTTTTTTTTAATGATTAAATCACAGAGACTTTGTCCATAGCTTTTACATAAAATGTTTT
This sequence comes from Echium plantagineum, assembly GCA_003412495.2. Lineage (NCBI taxonomy): Eukaryota > Viridiplantae > Streptophyta > Magnoliopsida > Boraginales > Boraginaceae > Echium > Echium plantagineum. The sequence continues at coordinate 32,192,852 of CM016567.1, forward strand.
TCCAGATCCACGCCTCACGGACTATGACACACTGCTTGAGAATATACATGGATTGATAGAGGGGAAGCCTGTCCAAGTTCCCATATATGACTTCAAAACTAGCAGTCGCATAGGTTACAGGTATGTGCATGAATCCAACTTTTGTATCAGATTATTCACACTTTAGAACTTATCTGCCAGTGAGGTAGCAATGCTTATGCCTACCTAGGTATTGTGTATTAATTACGAATGAATCATTTCTACATCTTCTGCTAACATGGGGACTAAATCATTAACTGGATTGGATGTAAAAGGATGTATGCATATGTGCAAGAGTAAAGGGGGTTTCAGATTCTTAAGTATATCATGAATTTATTTGTTAATTCTGAGTTTTTATAAATGGCTAAAATCGAAAATGAACATTTAACATAAAGAAATTATTACTGACACATATAACAACAAAATAATAGTAAATACTTAGGAAACTTAATCCTGTTAATGTTTGTTATAATTGTGGACCCTGATCCCTTAATATTGCGCCAAATGCATTCCACTCTTACCATGACAGCCCTCTCGTGGACTTCGCTGACTTGTTCTAGCTTCAGTGCATATAGATTGCTAATTAGTAATAACATGCTAAACAGGACAGTAGAAGTTCCTAGCTCCCGAATTGTCATTATTGAAGGGATCTATGCCTTGAGCGAGAAATTAAGGCCCCTTCTAGATCTACGTGTCTCTGTCACAGGAGGCGTGCATTTTGACCTTGTCAAACGAGTTCTGAGAGACATTCAACGTGCTGGGCAAGAGCCTGAAGAAATTATCCATCAGATCTCTGAAACGGTAAGACTTTCCAGTTGTCATGGGTGTTCCATAAGGGTATTATGTACCCGTATTTAGTTGCTTACCAGTGAACTGGGATTCTGTCCAAAAGGTGTACCCAATGTACAAGGCTTTTATTGAACCAGACTTACAAACAGCTCATATCAAAATCAGAAACAAGTTCAACCCTTTCTCAGGCTTTCAAAATCCAACTTATGTCTTAAAGGTGGATCATCCAATCCTTTTGCAAATTTAAATATCGGGACCAAAAGTTCTTGATCTGACTTTACTCTTTGATTATACTATGGCTTTTTTATAGTCAACAAAATCGGTGTCTGTGAATCAAATCAAGGAAGTTATGTTGGGAGATCATAAAGAAACAACTGAGGAAACTTATGACATTTATCTTCTGCCACCCGGTGAAGATCCTGAAGCGTGCCAGTCTTATTTGAGAATGAGGAATAGGGACGGAAAATACAGTCTTATGTTCGAGGTATGCTTGATGAAACATTAATCAACGTGTAGAAAAACTAGAAAGACTCATATACAACTGGTTAAAGTACTTTGATCTTTTTGAATCACATTCTGAGGAAGTATTTAAGTTGTTTCCAGGAATGGGTGACAGACACTCCCTTCATCATATCACCAAGAATAACTTTTGAAGTTAGTGTACGCCTTCTGGGAGGGTTAATGGCTCTAGGGTACACTATTGCATCGATCCTGAAGAGAAGCAGCCATGTTTTTTCTGATGACAGAGTTTGTGTGAAAACTGACTGGCTGGAACAACTCAATCGCCAATATGTTCAGGTATCTTAACAAGATGTCATCCATTTCTTCCGTTGGTGTTCTTTAGTTGTATCAACTATTTATGACTAGAATCCACACTCCACGGCAACCCTTCATAGATTAATAGATCTTCACAATTTTTCCATAAAAGCAAATGAAGCTAGATCATGTGATTGAACATTTTATATTCCTTAGTGGTAGAATTATGACATTTTTTTCTGATGCAATCATTTTTAACTTAGCATTGGAGATATAATTACAAGTTTGTGACGTGAAAGATTGCAAGCTTGCATAGGATTTGTAGTATCTTTAAGCTCTTCCCCATCTCTTAACAGTATTTAGAGGTGTAACAGCCTTCTCAAGTATTATGGATATTGTAAAGATCAAGGAGATCGCAATCATAATCCTCCCAATATAATTTGATTGTGAAGGTGCAAGGAAGAGATCGGTCATATGTCAAATTTATAGCTGAGCAGCTTGGTCTGGATGGTTCATATGTCTCTCGTACTTATATTGAGCAGATTCAGCTTGAGAAACTCCTAAACGATGTCATGGTATAGTATATGATATATATTTAACTAGGAATAATAAATTATCCTTTATATATAGTCGTATCACCCATGCAATATATTTTAGGCATTACCAGATGACCTCAAGACGAAGCTCAGTATAGATGATGATTCGGTCACCAGCCCAAAAGAAGCTTTGTCTCGAGCCTCATCTGATAGGCGAATTAAGTTTCTCAATCGGTATTTAATCCTCTACCCTAATGACTTTTTGGTTGCTTACTAGTCTTTCATGAACTACCAAATTAAGGCCACCTAATCTACTGTGATTATAACATAGTTTCAACTTTCAAGCATCTGTGTTTGCTTCAAAACAGTGCAGTTCCATTCTTTTTTAGATGAAGGCTTATCCCGACTCATTTTTTTACTGTGGCAGTGGTTTACCCCACACATATTCAACCCAACGTGACAAAAATTTGCCAAAGCTGGCAAAACTTGCCGTCAATAACCGGAGATATGATGCAAGAGCGCCAACTTCACCAGCCCCAGGGTATAATCAGGTGACTCCATCGTGGACACTAATCACGTAGAAACCAATACGGATACCCTTGCCTTCAAAATCATGGATATAAAAAGGATTTTGGTAGTATTTGATTTGCCACTCTTCAAATTGCTTACTTCTCCATCTCGTATATTCAAATTCAGTTGTGGGTGTTAGAGCTATTATAGAATCGCATAGAAGCTAATATTAATTGAATATCCCTTGACCTAAAAAAGGATCATATGGGATCTCAATCCATCTAAATATGGACAATTCAGTTTATGTCTCTCATTTGTTTCAGGGGATTGTTACTCAATTATCTGAACAAATTTCTACTCTGAATGAGCGCATGGATGACTTTACCTCCAAAATCGAGGAGCTGAATTCTAAGATCTTTACTAGTAAACATTCTGCCAGCCAACAGAACATGCCAGTGCAAGCTGAAGCATGCAATGGCTCTGCTACTTCTCTTTTTGTGGCTGGTTTAGGGAATGGCTCCTTGCTACCAAACGTGTCATCCTCTTCCCAATTAGTAAGGGAGTCTCCACTTTTAGAAGAGGTATGTTCAAGAGATGGAATCATATTTTTCTACCTTTGGCTTGGTCACAATTTTATAAACATGTTTATAAATTCTTGACGCTGAAAACACTGCAACAGGTCCTCCTGATCTCTAGAGTACAACGTCAAACCATGCACCAAATAGATAATCTGAACAACATCCTCCGCGAATATTTGGCACAGAGATCTCAGCAAGAAAATTCACGCCATGCAGTTGGCATAGCAGACGTGGAACGCGTAGGAATTCCTTTGCTGCTCACCACCGTGGCTATTGGTGGTCTAGGAGTTCTGCTGTTCAGAACACTAGCACCCCAAAAGTGAATATCCCAAGATGAAACATATGATTCAAAGGGGGGAAATAAAGAGTTGTAAAAAATATATAGAATCTTGTACTTCTAACCATTACCCTTGTAAGTTATAGCTACTTAGATATAATAATCACTCTTCAAAACTGTGAAACTAGTGGCTTCAAGCCTTCAATCTTCCTTGTTCTGTAAATATTTCTATTTAGGATCGTGCAATAATCATTTCTTTCTTCTCTTAATGAGTTATTTTTCAATGTGAAACTCTCACACGTGACAATCAATAAAAGTATTTTATATACCCGTTATCAAATATATCAGTAAGAGTATTTTATATGAGTGTGAATTTTAATTTCCCTGGTTGGTATGATTATTGATTTATTATTTTAGTTCCCATCATTTATCGAGATTATTTTCCAGGAAGCACTGGTAGTTTCTTGTTTCTTGATGCCAACATCCATCTTTGAGCCTGCTGGTTTTCGGAAGCATCCTAATATGTCACTAGGCAACGACGTCGAAGTAGAGTTCTCATTGGCATTGTCGGACTCAGCTTCGTTGCCTATAACTGCTTCTAAAATGTGCTGGAAAGACTCGTGGTGGTTTATGAGGCCAGTTCATCAAATCAAATAACGTTCCTACCGGTCTCCGGAGCGGGGCGTTAAAGAAGAATACCGGTAAATTTGAAGTAGTTCAGTTGTGATTACTTTTTATTAAAGTAATATTTATAGCTTTTTAAAACCTTTGAATAATTTATATATTGTCGTTAGCTACAAAAAATATATAAATGATAATGAATATCCCGTATTAAAATTTTGGATCCGTCCGTGATTGTATTTCTAATTTATCGATAATTTATAAAGAAAAAATTAAATTAAATTTAGGTGTGTGTTACTTGAAATTGGTTTATACTACCTCCATCCCTAAATGATTGTCACATTTGACTTTTGGTGGTCAATAAAACACGATTTAAAACATAAATATCTCTTATTCTACATGCAAAAACATTATAATAAGTTGATATTTCAAAAATATATATTGAGACGAATCTAACGAGGTCCCACAAGACTATATTATTTTTTATTGTTTAATGAGAATTTATGATCAAATTTTATTGTAATTGACCACAAAAGTCAAAATGTGACAATCTTTTAGGGACGGAGGGAGTAAAAGATTAAAAGGTTCCTTTATTAAAGAGGAAACGTAAATGATAACAAATGCAAGCTTAACTATACAAATAAAACTTAGATAGTGTCGGTGAAAATACATTAAATGGAAAAGGTCAAACACAAACAAATTAACACAAAGAGTAAAATATATTAATACTAGAATACTTTCTTATTTTATCATTTAACTAAAATATAAAATCATAAAATAATTTTTATTCACCTTTTTTATGTTTAAATGTGTAACATTTTTTTTTTATATTATTGCTTTGAATTAAACCAATAATAAACTAAAGTTGGTAGAGGAATATAATTGATATATTTCTTAAAATGAATTGAAAAACAAGATATATATGAGAATATTTTCAAATCGCCCTCTTATAATTAAAGAAGTTTTCATCACCTAAATTTGTTGGCGGTAAGCATTATATATAGAATACACATTGATTCAGTTTATTTGAAAAGTACGTGTGAATTCATATTTAAAGAAATAATTCAAGCTTGTCCCAATAAGTTGTCCAGTTTCTCAACCAGAGTTGAAGAACATATCACAATTCATACCCGAAGTGGTGGTTGAATAATTGATGAGAGGATTTAACATTGTTCATTATTAGTATGATATAATAATGAATAATGAATATGTTATATAGAGTAGATATATTTTTGGAACTTAATTATGAGTTACATTTAATATAAAACAATACTAATTACATAAATTTAAGTCCAAAAATAATAATAATAATAATAATAATAATAATAATAATAATAATATGATATAATAATAGGAACGAACAAACCGAAATTTTCAAGGCCGAAAGTGGGCTCAAATTTAGGTCAAAAAATAGGAGGCCCATAAACGGAACCGCACCGGAACCGACCTTAGACCAATATGAACCAAACCGATTTCGGTTCCATCTACCGTAAACAGATTATGTCGATTCGATTCTTTTTTTTGTCCAAAACCGAACGGAACCAAACTGTACACATGCCGAATATACATATATATATCTAGTGGCCACATTGCGGTATATATATCACTACAATCGAAGAGAATTCTAGGCTTCTAGCAGTGCATGAGGTTGGTTATTACATGGTGTTGGCATATGTAGGTCGTAAGTGACCAAAAAAATTCGATTCGATTTTTATTATTTGACTCGAAAAAGATTTTTATTTTTTAATGTGAATCTCTCACGCATGTGACAATCTTTGGCTTATGCAATCTTTACAAAATTTCAAATCGTCATCAATTTTTAATAAAATGAGATATTATCAAATTATTGACCGAAATTGCCAAGTTGGAATCATTTATGAAATTTAATAACTGATAAAAGAATATGATAAATTTATTTTTGAAATATTAGATTTATGTGCATTTTATTTGAGATTGGTTTTTAAAAGGTTCCTTTATTAAAGAGATAACGTAAATGAGAATAAATGCAAGTTGTATTATATGAATAAACCTATAATAGTGTTAGTGAAAACACATTAAATGGAAAAGATCAAACGCGAATAAACAAACACAAGGAATAAAATATATTAACAAATATTGAACACATATGGTAAGATATATATATTTCATATAATCTGATTTTGTTGAACTATCATATATGTTTTTATGGTTATACATTCTAAATTTGTTCGTTTCTCAAAGACTATATTAATGCTTTGAATTAAACCAATAATAAATTTGAGGTTGGTAGAGGAATATAAATGATATATTTCCTAAAATGAATTGAAAAACAAGATATGAGATTAATTTTAAACCCCTCTCTTATAATTAAGGAAGTTTTTATCATGTAAATTTGTTGGCATTAAGCATTATATAAGCAAATGAAAGAGCCTCCTGAAGGCCAAACATCACAACCCAAACGTCCCTTCACTCACCACCAAATCTCCCCTTCACACCATCAATCTTGTCCCAATAAGTTGTCCAGTTTCTCAACCAGAGTTGAAGAACATGTCACAATTCATACCCCAAGAGGTGGTTGAACAAATACTCTCCAAGCTACCCATCAAAGCCCTTTTGCGTTTCTTGACAGTTTCCAAGGAATGGTACAAATTGATTCCTACTCTAAAGTTTGATAAACGTTGCCCTCAAATGTTGATTGCTTTTAAATCTTTTACAAATAAATCTTTTTATTTTTGCATTCCAAAAAATGGAACATTTGAAGAGTACTCTAAGTATGAGTATCCATTAGAGCTCAGATCTTTATCTCTTGATTTTGATACTGCTTTTGCTAATGGTTTGCTATGTGTTTGTGGTAACGATAATAATGTTCAAGTTGCTATTCTTTGGAATCCATCGATTCGTAAGTCTTTACGTCTTCCCGAATCAAATATAGAACCCAAAGCTCGTTTTAGAACGGTATTTGGCATTGTGCTTGATCAAATTACCCATGACTATAAAATACTTAGGAGTATTGAAACTGATGATGATGATTTGAGCATCGAGATTTATAGACTTAGTACTGGTTCGTGGGAACTTGTCAATTATAAGTTTCCTCGTTTTCTTTACATAGGAGATCAGGTCGAGTTGAATGGAATATATTATTGGATACCATACGGTTATAATTTAGTACGGATGCTATTTTCATTCGATGGGCATGAGGAGTCTTTTGGTTTCATGTATCTAGAGCTTTCCGCCCTTCATCCAAAATTTGATAATATTCATTTATTCCTATGGAAGGAATCATTAGTCTTTGTTACATATGACTGTAAGACTCGTGTTGGTAAGTTTGTGTATAATATCTGGAAAATGGAACCCAGTGATGCAAAATCTTTGAATCTATTACATGAGATCTCTTTTGACCACAAAATGACACCACTTGGATTTAGGGAAAATAATGGTGAATTTATTTGGTCAGATCGATATGGTAAATATATATCTACAACTTTTGCAGATGAATTTACAATAATGTCGTTTGTTGTTGATCCTGATGAAATTAGTAGAGTAGATCCATACGATGATTATGATCCTAAATGCATTTCTGATTATGTCGAAAACCTTGCTCTTCTTGATGTCACCTTGAAACAATCACAACATCCCTCACTACGAAATGGTTAGCGAATTCAAGAAAGGTCAAAAGTTGATGCAAAGAAGAAGCTGGGAAAGATGGAGCACTCTGATTATAAGTTTTATTACTTTAAAACTTTGATTTATATGACATCTTGAAAATGTAATATGAGCTTGAAAATGTGTTCGGCTATGTGATTTTTACTTTACATATGAGCTTTAAAATGTATGGCACAATGTATTTTTGAGTATCTCATTTGGTTCTTATGGTCAAACAACTTTTGATTTCTTTCTTGACTTTAGATATGTTGGAATTTATAAATTGATGAAACTCTTGTGTGTAATTACAAGTATCGAACGGTATTTGGCATTGTGCTTGATCAAATTACCCATGACTATAAAATACTTAGGAGTATTGAAACTGATGATGATGATTTGAGCGTCGAGATCTATAGACTTAGTACTGGTTCGTGGGAACTTGTCAATTATAAGTTTCCTGCTTGTCCTCTCCTATTAAATTAGGTCGAGTTGAATGGAATATATTATTGGATACCATACGGTCATAAATATGATCTAGCACCGATGCTATTTTCATTCGATGGGCATGAGGAGTCTTTTGGTTTCATGTATCTAGAGTTTTCTGCCCTTCATCCAAAATTTCAGGTTTTTTATATATATCTACAACTCTTGCAGATGAATTTACAACAATGTCGTTTGTTGTCGATCCTGATAAAACTCTGCCTTATATTAGTAGAGTAGATCCATACGATGATCGTGATCCTAAATGCATTTCTGATTATGTCGAAAACCTTACTCTTCTTGATGTCACCTTGAAACAATCACAACATCCCTCACTACGATAGCGAATCCAAGAAATGTGAAAAGTTGATGCAAAGAAGAAGCTGGGAAAGATGGAGAACTCTGATTATAAGTTTTATTACTTTAAAACTTTGATTTATATGACATCTTGAAAATGTAATATGAGCTTGAAAATGTGTTCGGCTATGTGATTTTTACTTTACATATGAGCTTTAAAATGTATGGCACACTGTATTTTTTAGTATCTCATTTGGTGCTTATAGTCAAGCAACTTTTGGTTTCTTTCTTGACTTTAAATATGTTGGAACTAATAAATTGATGAAACTCTTATGTGTGATTACAAAAATTGAATAACTAATATTCTCCAAAAGTGCTTGAAGGCTTATTGACTTTGATTCATCTCCCAACTAATGAACAACTTGCCGATGTGCTTACCAAAACTTTACCTTCATCTCATCGACCACCTAGCTTGGGGGGGCTGTTGACTAAATCCATCTCATTGCTAGTTAGTTATTGATAGTTAGTCAAGTTATTAGTTGATGAGAGAGAAAGCTTCAAATCCATCTCTTTTTTCACCATTGTTACTCAAATCAAAGCTTCAAATCCACCATTTTCATAGCTTAGTTTGATCATTTCAATACATATTTTTACAACGTTAATTTAGTGAACCTATGAAACATGCGTTTAGGTTATACAGTTGATAAAAAAACATATCGAACTCGTTATAAGTATCGCCGTGAATTGTTGAATAATAAGAGCAGAATAAATACAATTTACCTTGAATAAGTTACTTCTCGAGCATTAAATTAATATGTTTTTCTTAAAATTTTGGTTCCTTCCAATTAAAAAAAATATTTTAAAATTAATAGGTAACGAGATAAAATGACTAGCATTTTTTTAAAACACAGTGTAAATGCTTAAACACACACTTTGTGTGTTATCGTATAAAATAAGCTAAAGTTTAAAAACGTTAGAATTGTTAAAAAGAAATCGAATGTTTTCTTTTTCTCCCTAGAATATGGCAATTGGCTTGTTACTTGGGGAAGTAATTATAAGTATATACAGCCATAATTTGATTTTTGGCATTAATCAATTCATTGATGACATAGTAGTGTATGGCTATAGAACGTCACGTACACCTTTGATGTTACAATTCCTTAATAGATAATAATGCAACCCAATTTTTGTTGTAAAACGCTATAGAACCTTACAATTTATTGATGTAGGAGTTATTCAATTTTTCAATTCTCTATACTCCTCATAAATAAAACTGAGCATTTATTTCCATTTAAATAAAGGTAAGAGAAAAATAATTTCTCTAATCAGGTGAGAGACATTACCCTAAACTTCAAGAAGAGTGAATTCGTGTCTTAATATTTACGAGGGGTGTGTGAATTAAAACCCTTAGTATAACACTTTCACACTTTACGAATTAATAAGCCAATAATCCATATATACATGTCCAACAAATTAAATATATAACGCATATGATAACCTCATATTAAATGTGTGGGGCATTTGATTCTCCATTATTGATGTAGGAGTTATCCAATGCATGGTTACCATAATCTTATTAATTAGATTATACGGTTACTTCTTTACATGGTAGTTAATCCTAGATGGATTCTAAATTATTGTTAATGTTACTAATGAACAACTTACCGATGTGCTTACCAAAACTTTCTTGAATCACATACACTCAACTACAATAATAGTTAGTAATAATAACAACCTTAGCTTGATTAGTATGAGTTGACACACACAAATGTTAATGTAGTATAATCGAGTAACAACAACTTTCTTGAATCACATACACTCAACTACAATAATAGTTAGTAATAATAACAACCTTAGCTTGATGATGAGTATATATGAGTTGACACACGCAAATGTTAATGTAGTATAATTGAGTATTAACAAGTTTGTTGAATCACACACTCAACTACAATAATAGTTATTAATAATACACTTATTTTGGGCGATAGAGCCTCAAAAATAGCCATCTTGATAAGTATTTTGTTCGTTGATAGTTGACTATTCCAAAAAGTCCTCCATCGTGTGCTTTCCAAGAACTTTAATAGTGATTCACATAACACCTGCAATAGTTCATAATCAAACATAAAAAATATAGATTGTGACAAGGATATTATCTTCAAATAGAGTTGTAGATATAATATTGTTACAATGTAGGTGTATTTGTGGTGTGGGGTTTAATATAAGTTGAAATTGAATTATATAGGAGTGTTTGGTGTTTGATGCTTGTGCATATATATGGATTATGTGTGATTGTGAGGTTGTCCTTTTTTTGAGTAAATGATTTCTTTGGGCTATAAGCTGGGGTAAGTGAAAGGGTATATTTTTTAAGGTAATATTGTTTCTAAATATCCATGGTATATCGACCAAATGTTGCATATAAGGAGATTTAAGGGAGCGTTGCGGTTATTTATTGGTGGTTTCTCCAATTTTGCTGAGTGTACTGGATACGATCTTTGTGATGTCGGTGTTAGGAAAATGGAACTTGTGTAGGCTGTGAATGTCGTCCATAATAGCTTAATATTTGAGCATGATCGGAAGAGATGATCAATAATTTTTATTTTGGTCAATGTCGACAAAAGACACATTTAGTTGAAATTAACTTTTTGGTTTTGTTTTCAAGTTTAGGATTGGTTAGTAGTCTGTTTAATATGAGTTTCCATAGACGTAGCTAGGCAGATTAATATATATAAGAAGAGAGTTAGATCGCTAGCTAGCTACACATTATTTTTATTATTACGTGTCCGTTAAGTTTGATTTACTCTCTTTAACGAGTCATCGTTCATTATCCATGTTATATATTTGATGTATTCGTGATGTATGTCATCATGACTCACCTTCAATTCATCTATTACTTGGTTTTTTCTTTCAATTACTCATTTTTTCTTTAGCATTTATTCGACTTTCATCATGTGATGTGCATAAATCTATATACTGACGTTATGTTTAATTGAACGATAACAAACAAGTTTTTAGTGATTTATGCATGGTTCCCTTAATCGAAAGATAACAAAAAACTAATACTATTTGATTTGCCTAGCTAAAGTATTTTCATTTGTTGAATTGTGGATATATAGTATCATCATATGGAGCCTAGCTAGCTTGTTATGTGGAATTAGTTCTAAATCGTAATTTGTTGGAGGAAGGTTGTTTTCGAAGATTGAATAAAACTTCAACGAGAAATATTGAAAGAACGAAAAAGAAAGTGATGATTATTATGAAATGATGTAAATGGTGAAAGTATATATACAGTATATATTTCTTTTCCAACGGGGGCATCCATAATCATTATGACTCGCCGATATGAATATATCTCAAATTAATAGACTACAGTTTATGCACAAGCTTATTTACTTCGTCAACTTGATCAACGATGATAAATTTACAGCTAACATTGTGATGCAATTGCAACATATTAGTGATATAAAATATATATATTTAGATATACAGAACAAATATTTAAGCAATTCAAATTGACAAAGGAATTTCTTTGGATAGTTGAGGGCGTGAGTTCGTGTTTCCTATATGCTCAAATTTATTACTTATTATTAACTATTATAATTGATTATTTATTAACTAATACAAACGTATTTAGTTTAAAATTTAAGATTATATAAAAATTTAAAAAATACTAAATGTTTATAATTAACTTACTAAATGTTTATAATTTTGAATTATGTTTAGATGGTTACTAACTTAAATTTATTTAATTTTGAATATATTTAGTTGTTTATTACTTTAAGAATTATGTTTAGCTCTAAATATGTTTACCTTACTGTTTATGTTTGGTTTTGTAATTTTAAAATGCTTTTTTGTTTATTGAAGCTACTATGATATCAAATCAATTAATTTCAGGGTATAAATTCAGTATTGTGTCAATAGTTATAAAAGGAGGGGATTTCATATTTTCACTATTTTGTTGTGTGTATACCGTATAACACCTGAAAAATAACTAAACCTCCAGTATGTTAAAATGGTTAAGTAATTAATGCCTGGATCTGTGAAATAAGTAAGGCTCCGATATGTTAAATATATTAACTACTTTTATGTTGAGTTATTGATTTGCAATGTTAATGGCTTGTGCCAATATGTATTCTATGTCATTCTGCCTTAGTCCTTAGATGTAGAATGTTACTGTTTATTAGATCCCTTCTAAGGATTACAAAAATGTTATTTAAGCTTAAAGGGGAATACATTATTTTGTGTAGATTGGTATTATTTCTGCCTTAGATGTAGAAGAAAACTCTTTGATAGTAACTACTATTATAATTACTCTATGTTGACAAGTTACATTTCTAATTCAATCTTATGCTGCAGCTCATTCTTTGCTCTTTTGTCAAGCTTTCGTGGAAAAAACAACGGTACAACTGTTGGCGAGATTCATATCGTTCTTAATTATATATGCTAGTCCAAATTCAGAAACCAGAAAAGCTCACTTTTAATGTTATATTGTAGTTTTACAAGTTTTACACAGATGTTTGCAAGTCAACTTTGATTCCTCTTGTTGTATCTTGTGGAAGATCACTTGATATGTTATTATAAATTGAGTGAATGGTATTGGACATTTATAAGTATGTATTTATCTTTATAATATTTCTGGCCCAAAATAGGTCCATTTACGTGGCCCAAAAAATCAAAGCAAAAATTGGTAAAAGGTCTGCCGAAAACAGGTTCAATTACATGAGCCCAGTTAAGTTGGCCCATTTTCCCTGGCCCATTGAAGCAGGCCCATAACCGGTCAAAAAATCGAAAGTCGCGGATCGGTTTTTTTTATGGTCAAAAAACCGAAAAACCGGTCCAACTTCACCCCTATAAGAACGTATTGAATTGGTTTTTCTATTGAATAGATTTGATCAGGACTTCGAACATGAAATTCGGAGGCATCACGTTGGAAAGGATACTCTAAATCGTAAAATTCTAATGTAATATGCGATCAACGGATGTGTTGAATTGTTACAATGAATCATTTCTTCGAACAAAAAAAGATTATGTAAATACTTATTCGAAATCTCACTTATCAGCCATATCAACTCCACTGCGGAAGATGTAATATTATGATGAATTGTAACTTTTGCCAATTGACACTATCCATTTATTTTACTAGACACCATTTAAAACTTGAGTGCAAAATGGAGTTCATATTCTATTGTTTCTATTCCGACGATCAAGCCATATTAAACCAACTACCAAAACTAACTAATTATTACAAAGAGGATACATAATTAAGTCTATTGTCTTAAATGTCTCATTCATTGGCAAAGTTATGTTTTCTTTCACAACTATATATGTAACATGCTGAATTAATTAAGATCTTTCGAGTTTCGACCATCCAAAGCCTTGACTCAACATTATTTACCTGCCTACCTCCAAACCACACAAATCTTTAATTTATTTAGATTTTCGTATCTTAACCATCAACTCATTTATCACTCAAAGTATCTCCATCCCCATCTTCATTATAATATTATATATGCAATAATATTATAATAATCCATTTAGAATGATTTTATTCTTCCTCCGTGCGTGTGACCTTTTGTAAAATAAAGTCATGTATCTTTAGCAAAAAGAAAAAAGATTATTATCCTCAAAAATCGAGATTCAATAGTATTCGAATGAAATCCAAACCGAATACATACCAATATTCATCACTTTTTAAACATTATTCGAATTTGGATTCGTATTCAGTACAAATATCAAAAGTATGTACGTAATCGATTCGTTGTCTTATATACAATATTCGCATTGGTATTCAATATTCGTTAAAATTTTGAGAATCCAATACTCGACTCATATTCGGTCCGATATATATTCCCATGCTTCCCTTCTCTTGTTGTACATTTGTAGGACCATCGATGGAACCTATGTCCATGTCATGTGCACAAAATGCTTGACAATAATCTAAATTTTTTTATATAATTAATAAATTAATTTTGCTTAAATAATTGAAAAAGCACTATAATTATCTTAACACTAAGATCCCTACGTTAAAAGGAAGGCGCCGACCATCATGTCAGAAGCTATAATAATTAAGAAGATTAATGGTAAAATAAGCTTTAAGATGTTCGTTGTTAGACTACAACCTATAGATTAATTCCACTAACACAATCGAGAGTACACAATCGAGAGTGAGAATAGCAATATATGTATGTCTCTCAACTCGAAAATGTTACGATCCATGAATCGAATGCCACATCCAAAAGTCGAACCCCACATAAATCCTTAATATAATTTAATTTATATATATAGTTTCTCGTATCTTAACTACCATCAACTCATTTATTAGTGGAAGTATCTCCATCCCCATCTTCATTATAATATTATATATGCAATGTTATAATAATCCATTTAGAATGACTTTATTTTCTTCGTTCGTGTGATCGATGACCTTTTGTAAAATAAAGTCATGCAAAAAGAAAAAAGATTATTATCCCTCGAAAATCGAAATTCAATAGTAGAAAAAAAGTGAGTGACATGTGAACAAGAGCTGGAAATGGAACAAGTAGCAAGCAACAATATTGCTGTAAAATAGCTCAGATACTATCTATATAGGACTACTTCTTGGATGATACTAAAGAAACTTTTAATATAAACTTTCTAAGAACAAATGCTTGAATGATAAAGGAGAAAGTAGATTGTATAATGGGATTGATTGAATAATCGGATTGATCGAATAATAGAATTGATTACAAATGATTCAAGAGACACATATTTATACTACACTAAACTTAATCTCCAAGAATGAACATGCTAGGTGTCATTCATTTGATGAAACTTCATCTTCAAGAATGGACATGCTAGGTGTCATTCATTTGTTGAAACTTCATCTCCAAGAATGAACATGCTAGGTGTCATTCATTTGTTGAAACTTAATCTCTAAGGATGGGCATGCTAGGTGTCATGTATTTGGTGCTAGTTGAAACTTCAACTCAAAGCAAGTTATTTCATAACACTCCCCCTTTGAAATTTCAACTAGCTCTCTGAAAGCGCATGTTGCCTCATTAAAAACCTTATTAGGAAAAACCCAGTGGGATAAAAACCTAACAAGGGAAAAAGAGTACAACAGTGTGCTCCCCCTCAACCAGTCATGTATCGCACGCCTTAGAGATTGCGAAGATGGCGCATTCCAATACTTTGTATGTGTTTCTTGAAAACTGATGTAGGTAGTGACTTTGTGAAAAGATCTGCCACGTTGTCGCATGAACGAATATATTGAATGTCAAGTTCTTTGCTTCTTTCTAGCTCTTGAGTGAATGTGAAGAACTTTGGGGGAATATGCTTCGTCCTATCACTTTTGACATAACCTTCTTTCATTTGAATAACACACGCAGCATTGTCTTCGTATAATATCGTTGGATCAATATTTGATGATAGCCCAGTTGTTCCTTGAATATGTTGAGTAACTGATCTTAACCATATGCATTCTTTACTCGCTTCATGAAGAGCTATTACTTCAGCGTGATTAGAAGATGTAGCTACAAGTGTCTGTTTTTGGGATCTCCACGAGATTGCAGTGTTACCGTATGTAAATACATATCCAGTTTGAGATTTAGCGTTATGTGGATCAGATAGATAACCTGCATCTGCGTAACCAAGCAAAACTGGTTTTGTATTGTTAGAATAAAATAAACCAAGATCATGCGTACCTCGTAAATATCGCAATATATGCTTTATCCCTTTCCAATGCCTTTTTGTAGGACAAGAACTAAATCTTGCTAACAAATTCACTGCAAAAGCTATGTCAGGCCTTGTACAGTTAGCAAGATACATAAGAGCTCCAATAGCACTGAGATATGGTGTTTCAGCACCGAGATCCTCTTCATTTTCTTCCTTGGGACGAAATGGATCCTTTTCAACATTAAGTGATCTACCCATGATTGGTGTACTTAAAGGATTTGATCTATCCATATTAAATCTTTTCAATACCCTTTCAGTATAATTTGACTGATGTATAAATATTCCATTCTTAGTATGCTCAATTTGTAAGCCAAGACAGAACTTAGTTTGCCCAAGATCTTTCATTTCAAATTCCTTCTTTAAGTAATTCATTGCTTCATGAATTTCTTTATTAGTTCCAATTATATTTAGATCATCAACATAGACAGCAATGATAACAAATCCAGATATTGTTTTTCTTATAAAAACACACGGACAAATAGGATTATTCACATATCCTTCTTTAATCAGATATTCACTTAACCTATTATACCACATTCTTCCAGATTGTTTTAAACCATATAATGATCTTTGCAACTTAATTGCATACATTTCTCTAGGCTTTGATTTATCAGCCATTTTAAATCCCTCGGGTATTTTCATATATATTTCACTATCAAGTGATCCATATAAGTATGCTGTAACAACATCCATAAGATGCATATCGAGTTTATAAGATACTGATAACCCAATTAAATAACGAAAAGTAATGGAATCCATAACAGGAGAATAAGTTACCTCATAATCAATTCCTGGTCTTTGAGAAAATCCTTGTGCCACAAGACGAGCTTTATATCTTACGATCTCGTTTTTCTCATTTCGTTTCTTTACGAAGACCCATTTATACCCAACAGGTTTCACTTCCTTAGGTATTTCAATAATAGGTCCAAATACTTTTCGTTTCCTGAGAGATTCCAACTCAGTATCCATTGCATCTTTCCATTTTGACCAATCAGGTCTTTGTTGACATTCTATTACAGATCGAGGCTCAGGATCCTCGACCTCATTCATAATTTCATATGCAATTGAGAATGCAAATATATCATCAACATCATTACTTTTCCGGTTCCATAAATTTCCCGTATGAGCATAATTGATAGAAATTTCAAAATCTTTTTCATTTTCAATTTCTTTTTCATTAACCCCATTTTCATTATCATGCTCTTCTTCAAGTGCAAGTTTTTCAATCATATCATAATTATTGATATGTTCCTTTTCAGCAACACTTGCATTCATATCAACCTTTTCGGTTTTTCTTTTACGGGGGTTTTTATCCTTGGAACCTATAGGGCGACCACGTTTTACGTGCGCCTTAGATGTGCTTGCCACATCATTTTGGTTCGGAATTTGAATCCTAGCTGGAGTATTAACAGCTGGTATATGTGACTTAGTCACTCTTTTCATATCACTAAATGCATCTGGCAATTGATTAGCCAACCCTTGCAAATGTACAATTTTTCTAACATTTTCTTCCCATGATCTATTATATGGGTCAAGAGGCAATAGTGATGGAACATACCATGTTATGTTCTTCTCTTGTTGTGTATTATCTCCCCCTAATGTTGGGAAAATCGTCTCATCAAAATGACAATCGGCAAATCTTGCCTGAAAAACATCACCAGTTAGAGGTTCAAGATATTTAATAATAGAAGGTGATTCATATCCCACATATATTCCCAACCTTCTTTGAGGTCCCATTTTCGTTCTATGTGGTGGTGATATTGGGACATATACAGCACAACCAAATATCCTTAGATGAGAAATATCTGGTTCTTGACCAAATGCAAGTTGAAATGGAGTATGATTATTATTAGCACTTGGCCTCAATCTAATTAATGAGGCAGCATGTAATATAGCATGACCCCATGTAGTAACTGGTAATTTTGTTCTCATCATTAATGGCCTAGCAATATATTGAAGTCGTTTAATTAAAGATTCAGCTAAACCGTTTTGTGTATGAACATGTGGAACAGAATGCTCAACTGTTATTCCAATAGACATACAATAATCATTAAAAGCTTCAGATGTGAATTCACCAGCATTATCAAGTCTAACCCTTTTTATAGCATAATCTGGAAATTGGGCCCTTAGTTTTATTATTTGTGCAAGAAATCTTGCAAATGCCATATCTCGACTTGATAATAAACATACATATGACCATCTACTTGATGCATCAATTAATACCATAAAATACCTGAATGGTCCTGAAGGTGGATGAATAGGTCCACAAATGTCTCCTTGGATTCTCTCAAGAAATGCAGGCGACTCATTTATGAGTTTGCATGGCGAATGCCTTATCGTCAATTTTCCAAGAGAACAAGCTGTTCCTTCAATCAAGTCTGCAGGACCCGAAATGGTATTTATTACCGTTTTGGTAGGCCTTATATCAACGAAGTATTTCTTACTTCTGAGGATCGTGTGAGTTGTTCCACTATCCGGAATGCAAATGTCCTTAACACGTTCCATATATTACCTTAAGATTGAAACGATTTCGGTGGAGCTTCGTGCTGATAACGTGCTGTAAAATAGCTCAGATACTATCTATATAGGACTACTTCTTGGATGATACTAAAGAAACTTTTAATAAACTTTCTAAGAACAAATGCTTGAATGATAAAGGAGAAAGTAGATTGTATAATGGGATTGATTGAATAATCGGATTGATCGAATAATAGAATTGATTACAAATGATTCAAGAGACACATATTTATACTACACTAAACTTAATCTCCAAGAATGAACATGCTAGGTGTCATTCATTTGATGAAACTTCATCTTCAAGAATGGACATGCTAGGTGTCATTCATTTGTTGAAACTTCATCTCCAAGAATGAACATGCTAGGTGTCATTCATTTGTTGAAACTTAATCTCTAAGGATGGGCATGCTAGGTGTCATGTATTTGGTGCTAGTTGAAACTTCAACTCAAAGCAAGTTATTTCATAACATATATATATATATTTCAAGTACATTTTTGATATTTAAATAACAACCGGAAGAAACTTGTTCAAGAAAAATGAAACAAAGTCATATTATTAGGATTTAGTTAGTAACAACTAACAACGTTAATGCATTCAAACACAGAAATGCCAAATGTAATATATAATCCAGTAAGTTAGTAATTGACAAGATTTATAAATTGCACACAATTAAGTAATAAGTTAGCAACAACTTTGGAGAGTTTACACACTCAATGTAATACTCCCTTTAATGCAATAATTTTAATTAACGTAACAAGCTAAGATTAATGGTTGTAGGGCTAGAAATGTTAAGAATGTTCACTATATATATAATAATAATAAACTCCTCGATCTTAAAGCCTCAATAACAAAGAGTAAATTGTTTATTAAAATATAAAAAAGTAATGCAATCTTCATTATCAGTAATCATGTTTATTAGCTTATTGTTAGTATTATTGTTTATTACCAAGAGTTCAACAGTAGCACAACCTCATCAGCAACCATCACCAAAGCTTGGAAGTTACAAACTCTCCTATCAATGGCCACCTTCATATTGCGCCATTAACAAAGGAAGTAGCATACAAAAGCAAATCCCAAATGAGTTGACCATCCATGGTCTATGGGGAGAGGATCAAGCATGGGAGGAAATCAAATGTACGTAGGCCATCATCACCACCCACACCCATACCTCCATTGCCTCAAGTATACATTCACTCTCTCTACTAATTATTTATTATAAAATCTATATATCATCACTAGCTAATTAATCTTTCTTTCTTTTTTTTAATTTATTATTAGGATTTAAAGACAAAATTGGACAAAATTTGGATGACATACATTGAAGAAAGGTGATACCAATAATAAATTTTGGGAACATGAGTGGTATGTGCATGGTGAATGCTTCAAAAATTCATTCCCCGGAGGATATGAAAACTACCTTCGACAAACCTCCTCATTACACGACAATCTTATGGTCGACAAGTTCGATAACACAACCGTCATGACGTTTCTTCGGTCCAAAGGATATCAACCCCATAAAACTCGAACATATAAGGGTAGCGACTTTATGGACGATATAAAAAAAAAGACCGGACTTGACATTGAAGTCAAATATATTGACATACCTAAGACGAAAAATATGGAGGCTTACCTTACTGAAATCCGTTTTTGTTTCGACATTAACTTTCATCCCCAGAATTGTGTAATAGATCCTAGAAGCATCGTAGACTTGAAGAAACGTATTCTTCTCCTCCCCCCTTCTCCTTCCCCATAATTATCATAATATATATATATATATATCGAAATATTAATAAAAATATTTTATAGTATGAATGTGAGTTTCCACAATTTTATTGTCATTTAGTTTGTTCGAAACTATTTTATTAGTTCCACCCAAGTTTAATTGAATTATATATAAAAAGCTTATTATTAGTAAGAGATGTATGTGCATGCATATGTTGATCAACATAATACATACACGTCGATGGATGTAATTATGCCACCTATACATACGTGTGTGTAATTCACAGTGCAAGCAATATTCACAAATTTATTGCCAATCCGTGAACTAGTAACAAAAATTAAAACAAGGAATAAAATTTATTATTATATAATTAAGGCAGCAAACGTATATAGGAACACGAATTTGGGGTCAAACGATAATGAAGATTATCCAACAATAGACAACCTATTAGCCACCAATATCCACTTGTCTATTTGCATAAGGACATTAATTAATGGACAAAAGAATAAATAACCACTTTTGCTCTCGAATGTTTTTTTTGTTATGTACGTATTTTCCTACATTTCAATGATTGTCCTACCGTACGTAGTTATAACTTATCACTAGTTGGTAGTGCCCATCGATTTATGGGTAAGTGTGAATTTCGCATTGTAACAGCCTATTCAATTTGTTTTCTCCCAGATTGCAGAGCTTCCACATCCTCCACTACATCTTTTGTTGATACCCTATTTAAACAACCAACCAACTGAACCAGGCTACCCGCTCTTGGGATACCATTATGTTCATGCTTTTAGTTAGAATCCCAGACTTGCTAGGCTGCAGCTGGTGTGTCTTTGTTGCAACATGAACCAGGGCTGTTATAAGAGCTATCTCCTGCTCCAAATGTGTAACATAACTTGCAACAGTCAGTCCCATGACCAACATGAATAAACAATGAGAACGGAATTCTGCGACAACATCATAATAAACTTGCAACCACCAATCAACAGTTTACTAACATCAAGCTCCGCACATACTCGAACAGAATGTAATATAGACCTGTTTATGTTCCTTGTGTCAACCTTGATGGGCTTTACTGTCTGTCCTTGTTGCTGCTCCGCAATAGACGTAAAGAAATAATTTCGAATCAGCCCTGCAAAAGATACCACAGTAAAACCATTTTGCTGAAAGGAGATATATAGTGATATAATGTCTAACCTTTCAAATAGGAACCTGAATTGACTAAGAAATCGAAGAAAAAATAAAATAAAAAATCTTTAAAAAATTCTCCAAGTTAATAGGGGATGGTAAATTAGTAATTTCATCCCCCATTTGTGCTATTATGCTAAAAAATTTAAATGTGTGCTCTAAGTTAATTTGCAATATTGATGGGTGCTATATATTTAACCCAATTTACAACAGTATGATATTAGGGGTGTGGAGGAAAATCGAAACCGAGACAAAGCGAAACGAACCGGAAAGAACCAATTTTTTTTGGAACCGATCAGAACCGAATAGATTTCGATTCCGCCTTTGAGGCAACCGAACCGATTCGGTTCAGCTTACGGGGGAACCGATATAATCCGAACAAAACCGATGACTAAATCTTATATAGAAAAAATTAAGCATAATAAAGAAGAATTTACGAGAAGAGTTAACATTGTTCATTATTAGTATGATATAATAATGAATAATGAATATGTGAATATGTTATATAGAGTAGATATATTTTCGGAACTTAATTATGAGTTATATTTAATATAAAACAATACTAATCATTATACATTCTAAATTTTATTGAACTTTCATATATGTTTTTTATTATTATACATTCTAAATTTGTTCGTTTCTCAAAGAATATATATTTTGTTTATGTTAGAATAAGAAAAAAAGCCTAGTTTATTTTTTGTTCATTTTTAATTTGATTTTTGCACATTTATTTTATGAAATAAATTGGCCCTAACTATACAAAAATAATTTTATTAATTTTTCAAAAAGTTACAAATGTAGACTGTCTTGAGAGGATCAAATTAGGCTAACTAATCTAATAGGAGTAGTATACTTTCTTCAAATGAACTAACGAAAATGAAATTCTAATTTATCATTTAACTGAAATATAAAATCTTAAAACAATTTTTATTCACCTTTTTTATGTTTAGATGTGTAACATTATAATATTTACTTTTCAGGCCAAAACATCTTTTATATTAATGCTTTGAATTAAACCAACAATAAATTTGAGGTTGGTAGAGGAATCTATTTGATATATTTCTTAAAATGAATTGAAAAACAAGATATTAAATTAATTTTAATCCGCTCTCTTATAATTAAGGAAGTTTTTGTCATGTAAATTTGTTGGCGTTAAGCATTATATATAGAATATACACTGATTTATTTTATTTGAAAAGTGTGTGTGAATTTTTTTTTTTTTTTAATAAATAAACGGTATATTAAAATTAAAGTGTACAGGCAAACTTCTGAGCCAGTCCACTAACCATATTACAAGGGCTACTAAGAAGTAACCCAATAGTAGTGCAATGGTCCAAGAAACAGATGGATTGAACCAAAGCCCATATAGATTAAAGCCAACAAACCTAACCTAAAAACTAATATAAAAGCAAATGAAAGAGCTTAGAAGCTCAAAATAACATAGAAACTTATTAGTGCCTCTGAAGGCCAAACATCACAACCCAAACGTCCCTTCACACCATCAATCTTGTCCCAATAAGTTGTCCAGTTTCTCAACCAGAGTTGAAGAACATGTCACAATTCATACCCCAAGAGGTGGTTGAACAAATACTCTCCAAGCTACCCATCAAAGCCCTTTTGCGTTTCTTGACAGTTTCCAAAGAATGGTACAAATTGATTCCTACTCTAAAGTTTGATAAACGTTGCCCTCAAATGTTGATTGCTTTTGAATCTTTTACAAATAAATCTTTTTATTTTTGCATTCCAAAAAATGGAACATTTGAAGAGTACTCTAAGTATGAGTATCCATTAGAGCTCAGATCTTTATCTCTTGATATTGATACTGCTTTTGCTAATGGTTTGCTATGTGTTTGTGGTAACAATAATAATGATCAAGTTGCTATTCTTTGGAATCCATCGATTCGTAAGTCTTTACGTCTTCCCGAATCAAATATAGAACCCAAAGCTCGTCTTAGAACGGTATTTGGCATTGTGCTTGATCAAATTACCCATGACTATAAAATACTTAGGAGTATTGAAACTGATGATGATGATGATTTGAGCATCGAGATTTATAGATTTGGTACTGGTTCGTGGGAACTTGTCAATTATAAGTTTCCTCGTTGTCTTTACATAGGAGATCAGGTCGAGTTGAATGGAATATATTATTGGATACCATACGGTTGTAATTTAGTACCGATGCTATTTTCATTCGATGGGCATGAGGAGTCTTTTGGTTTCATGTATCTAGAGCTTTCCGCCCTTCATCCAAAATTTGATAATATTCATTTATTCCTATGGAAGGAATCATTAGTCTTTGTTACATATGACTGTAAGACTCGTGTTGGTAAGTTTGTGTATAATATCTGGAAAATGGAACCCAGTGATGCAAAATCTTTGAATCTATTACATGAGATCTCTTTTGACCACAAAATGACACCATTTGGATTTAGGGAAAATAATGGTGAATTTATTTGGTCAGATGGATATGGTAAATATATATCTATAACTTTTGCAGATGAATTTACAACAATGTCGTTTGTTGTTGATCTGCCTTTTATTGGTAGAGTAGATCCATACGATGATTATGATCCTAAATGCATTTCTGATTATGTCGAAAACCTTACTCTTCTTGATGTCACCTTGAAACAATCACAACATCCCTCACTACGAAATGGTTAGCGAATTCAAGAAGTGTCAATAGTTGATGCAAAGAAGAAGCCGGGAAAGATGGAGCACTCTGATTATAAGTTTTATTACTTTAAAACTTTGATTTATGTGACATCTTGAAAATGTAATATGAGCTTGAAAATGTGTTCGGCTATGTGGTTTTTACTTTACATATGAGCTTTAAAATGTATGGCACAATGTATTTTTGAGTATCTCATTTGGTTCTTATGGTCAAACAACTTTTGATTTCTTTCTTGACTTTAGATATGTTGGAATTTATAAATTGATGAAACTCTTGTGTGTAATTACAAGTATCGAATAACTATAATTCTCCATAACTCCATCACCTTAATTTTAGACATTTCTGTTATCATTGATATACACAATTGACATAAGCTAAGGCTTCAATTTCTATAACATAAGCATCAAATACTTGGTTGGGACATTTTTCTTAAATACTTGTTTTTAGTACAAAACAACACTTTATGCACTTGAGCTGAAATAGATTATAAATCGAACAAAGAAATCGAGTTTGATTTTTCAATCGAGTTTTAGTTGTGTGGGTATCGACTAACTAGTTCAGAACAAAAGGAGATGGTAATTTTGTGAACGAAACCATTGTTTGTTCTTCTGGCAATGGCACATGTCGCCATATGTCATCAGTGAGTAAAGATATTCCTTACTCCAGTCTGGTCCATCGACGGCTTCCAGGCTGAATTCAGCACTCTCGCACAGACCAGCATCTCAACTACGCTATAGAGTTTTCGATGTTAATTGATTTTTTAGTATATATATAGTATGATTTTGTTTCAGTTGTTTCGATTTTCGAATTGGATTCAAAATTATTATAATTATGGAATGAAGAGAAGTAATTTGATTTATGATAAACCGTCGTTTGCAGAAGATGCTTTTTAGCAGCGTGCGAATCAGAGCATCCAAAACGCGGTTGCCAGCAATTTCCAAGCTCTATATGCTGCCACCTCTTGGGGTATGAAGGCCAAACATCACAACCCAAACGTCCCTTCACACCATCAAGCTTGTCCCAATAAGTTGTCCAGTTTCTCAACCAGAGCTGAAGAACATGTCACAATTCATACCCCAAGAGGTGGTTGAACAAATACTCTCCAAGCTACCCATCAAAGCCCTTTTGCATTTCTTGACAGTTTCCAAAGAATGATACAAATTAATTCCTACTCTAAAGTTTGATAAACGTCGCACTCAATTATTGGTTGCTTTTGCATCTCATGAAAATAATTATTTTTATTTGTGCATTCCTAAAAATGGAAGCTTTGAAGTGTACTCTAAGTATGAGTTTCCATTAGTGGATCATTATACTCGGCGGAGTGTTTTTCCAAGTGGTTTTGTTTTGTTTTTATGATATCAATTATGAAGTTGCTATTCTTTGGAATCCCTCGATTCGTAAGTTTTTACGTCTTCCGGAATCAAATATAGAACCCCTAGCTAATAAAAGGGTATTTGGCATTGTGCTTGATCAAATTTCTTATGGCTACAAAATACTTAGGAGTATTCGAACTGATGAAGGTGATTTGAGCGCCGAGATCTATAGACTTAGTACTGGTTCGTGGGAACTTGTCAATTATAAGTTTCCTGTTAATCACGATGTTGGTATAGAATATCAGGTTGAGTTGAATGGGATATTTTATTGGAGAGCATACGGTTCTAATTTAGTACCAATGCTATTTTCATTCGATGGACATGATGATTCGTTTGGTTTCATGTATCTAGATTTTTCTGTCCGTCATCCAAAATGGAAAGATTATTATATTTTCCTGTGGAAGGAATCATTCCTCTTTGTTACAGAAGACCTTGAGAGTTCTTCGACTATAGCCATATATAATATCTGGAAAATGGATCCCGGTGATGCAAAATCTTTGGATCTATTGTGTGAGATCTCTTTTGAGGATAATATGTTACCACTTGGATTTACGAAAAATGGTGAATTTATCTGGTCTCCATATAGTCATGGTAAATATATTTCTACGACTCTTCCAGATGATTTTACAACAATGTCGATTTCTATGGATCATGATGAAATTATGTCGATTTCTATGGACTTGTTTTTAGTACCAAGCAACACTTTATGCACTCTGTATTTTTTAATATCTCATTTGGTTCTTATACTCAAGTAACTTTAGATTTCTTTCTTTACTTTAAATATGTTGGAATAATAAATGAATAGATGGTTGCAAATCACCTATTTTTATACCATCACCTATGTTTCAAAGCACACTAGTCAATCACCTATGTTTCCTTTATAGGTGTATCTCCAATCTTATATCTTCTTACCCTATCGAATATTAGAATAAATTAATACTAAGAAAATCGATATGACTCAATGCTTCTACAGGGTTCCCACTTACTGGGGTGGGTTGGATAGTGTGAAACATTACCCGAGTAATAACAGACAGGTAGTTTCCAGATTTACCTAAATTTGAAGTGAAAACTCTATTTACTACTTCACACTCGATAATATCATAAAATGAATTAAAACCAAGATATGAGATTAATTTTAAATCGTTCTCTTATAATTAAGGAAGCTTTCATCACGTAAAGTTGTTGGTGTTAAGCATTATATATAGAATATAGACTGATTTATTTTGTTTGCAAATCTGTGTGAATTCATATTAAAAGAAACAATTCAAGCTTGTCTCAATAAGTTGTCCAATTTCTCGACTAGAGTTGAAGAACATGGCACAATTCATACCCCAAGAGGTGGTTGAATAAATACTTTCCAAGCTACCATCAGAGCCATTTTGCGTTTCTTGAACAGAGTTGAGACAACCTTTGATGCAATGAAGCTGAGAAAGATGGAGCACTCTGATAATAAGTCTATCCAGTACAAGCTAAAATTATCAACTCTCAAAGTTTCTGGGACTTGAACGGAATTGAAATATATAGCCAATGCCAACACTAACAGTATCACCTCATCGAAGAATCAATACTCTTGCAAACTTGCATTATTATAGTTGACATGTTTTAACTAAAGTTTGAATAGTTGTAAATATTTATAGGAGGTTTTAAATGGTTGTAAATGTGTATAGGAGGCAAGGTGTGCTACTAAAGCAAGATGACTTAGAGCCCCCTTAGACGATGATGACGATTGAAGAATCTCGGATAACTTGTACTAATTGAGAAACTCGAAATTGTTATCATGTTTCAAAATGTTTCAGTTACATAAACGAGTGGAAATTCTTCTGCCATTTGTTGTAAATTAATTTCTGAGACATGGGATAATGTGTTCCAAGCTTGCGAGTATGTTACCAACGTTCAATATAGTAAAATAAAAGTAGGTCGATTTTCGTTGAATACAACCTTGAAGTTTAACTGAAATGGAGCGCGTTTAACTTATAATCTAGATGTATTAACTCATATATAATCATATATTGGTTAGGTGCATAACATAATAATCATATGATGATATAATAAACTTTTCTGGTTGATTCATGACAAAATCCTACAATAAAGTTGCTGCTTGTTTCTGATTATTTGTCATGAATCATGATATTAAAGTAATTTCAATATATTACCAACTTTTGAAAAGCTTAAATGCAGAGAATCAAAAGGGGCATTTTCTGAGTTATAACAAAGACAATCATTATGAGACAAACAATTAAAGATAGTTAACTAGAATTATTATCCTTAAGAAAATTGCTAATGTAAGACGTTTGTTTTCTTTCTGGTCTTTTGAGGTGTTACTTTTGTCTGCTTGTTATTGGATGTATATCTTATGTATAGTTAATCATATTAATCTTGGCTGAAATATCATCATCTCTTTCTGATCATTGCCATATCTTTTTTAGAAAACTATGAATTCCCTAGAAAACTCGAAGCCTTCGTTGGAATCCCATCAAAGTGGAAGAGCTTGTATACACCGAAAACCGCCCAGGGAAGGCGAAAAAAACAAGAAATATGTAGGAGTAAGGCAGAGACCTTCAGGCAGATGGGTAGCTGAGATCAAGGACTCTACAAAGAAGATGAGGCTATGGCTAGGAACATATGACAGAGCAGAAGAAGCAGCCATGGCCTATGATAGCGCATCGAGGCTACTTCGAGGAAGAAAAGCGAAGACTAACTTCACATACCCAAAGGTTTCAACTTTCCCTGAAGAAAACTGCAGCCTGGAAAGAAGAAATCCCAGATTATATACACTTCTTAGGCATGCCATTATGAAGAACCTTGCGAAATCTTCGAGTTCATCATCTAATCTTTCAAGAAATTCATGGGAAGATCATATTACAGAGTGCCCACAAGCTGAATCTGCTAGTTTCAATGCATTTTTCATCAAGAATCATGTTTCTTGCTGTTCTAGGAATAATGAAGAGAACTTCCAAGATAACAATAATATGTGCAAGCTCACTCTTGGTAGCTCAAAGGTCTATTCTTCTGTAGTTGTGGCTCCTTCCTTTGGTGCTTCTTAGTCAATTTTATTGTCTCCCTTACCATGAAATGATTCGAGTAAGCGGGTACAAACCGACTGCTTGGGTCGCGGTTTTTATTATGCCGTAGAAGAATTTTATTTTTCCTAGATTTTAGTCATGTACGATGAAAGTATTACGTCTATTGTTCGAAGAAAGTGTTACTACAGTACGAAGAAAGTGTTACGCGTATTGTACGTGATCATCATTAATCGTATATCTTTTATTCAGAATCTTCTCCAAATAGCTTCCAAATTTAGAAATAAGTATATTCCTTTTGATGAACTGTAGAAAGACAAAACTTGCATTCCTCAGCTTCAATGTCCATAACGAACGAATACATAGGCTCAAGTCATCACTTGCGACATCACTATAGTTTTATACTCTTTTAGTCTCTTAAGTCCAAAAGTATTTCTGGACATTTTAGGGGATTAATCTGGATGAATCTGGAGTATAGATATGATGAGATTTAAACTTTTCGGAGTTTAATTTGTTGGTGACTTTACCACTAGACTATGTCTGTACAATCATTGTTATAGATTAAGCGACAAAAGTTGTCTATCGTATCATTATAATTATACGTTAAATAGTCCATAAAATCCATATGGATATAATAACTCCGTAGTGATACTTTGTTCCACGTTTCAAAAAACAATTAAAATTCAATTTTTGAACATAGTTTCTTCAAATGCATAAATATGGAAGTATAATACTGATATCCTAGAAATAGATTTACTAAGATTGGTAAATATCAACATGGGTCCATAGCTCAGTGGTAGAGCAATTGACTGCAGATCAATAGGTCACCGGTTCGAACCCGGTTGGGCCCTTTTTTATTTTTCTTCACTTGAACTAATTCAAACAAGCCGATTGGTGTAGGAGATCGAGATTTGAATAGATCGAACACTTTGGCGATTTTAATCGTTGCGACTCGCTTTGATCACCTTGGATAATTTGTATCAATCGATTATAATTCAATGGACTAATTAATAAGCTACCATATCTCTAAGTCACAACCTCAACAAAAAGTTGTGCTCAAGATGTTTTTGCAGTGAAGTTGTGAATGATGATCGCTATGCTTAGTATATCATATTACTAATGATTTATGCATAACTTTTGCCAAATTATGACTTCGATAATTTTCATTGTTGTATAGGAAAATAATTTTGGGGTTGTGGTAATAATAAACGATGAAAGATGTTATTTTAGATAGCAAGACTTGCTTATGTTGATTTCTTAAATTTGTAGGAGAAGCTGATATAGAATAAGCACTTAAATTTTGATCCACATTTCTCACAAAAAAGAGAAATCGAAAAGATTCCATCTTATTTACTGGGACCAAAGTGTATTAGTGATCCAGTTACTGGGACCAAATTAACAATTCTTAAATTTTAGACTAATAGCAAGACTTGCAAATATACGCTCATTTCTTAAATTTTTAAGAGAATGTGATATCGAATAAACACTTGAATTTGACTCGCATAATTATATAATATTAACACCACTCACAACCTTTGGCTTTGACCCATGGGGTGCCATGTGATCTCCATGAAATATTAATCAACATTCCCACAAAAAAAGAAGTAAAGAAGATTTGTATATTCCACGATGACCACCTAGTTTATTTACTAGCTATAAGCAAACAAATTAAAACACAAAGGTGATCGAGATTAATTATCACCATCGAAATGGATTCAGAAGATTTCAGAAGATACGAGAAGATCTTATATATTCCTTGTCCTAACCATGATGATTTAGTAGAGGCCTCACCCTTGCCGGAGATCTCATGGGCATCTCCGGCAACTGATTTCCGTCCTTATCGTAGTGAATTGCACCGGAGAAATCCAACGGTTGGCATTTATCACCCATCAAGATTGACCTTTGCCATAATCCACCATCTCCAAATTCATCATCATCATCATATTCTTCGCCATGTTCGTTACGCATGGACTTTTTCTTGTGTCTCAAATTGAATGTCTTGTTGCTTATGGTGGCCAAAAGTTGCTTAGGTTTATTAGCTAATTTTTTGGGAGAACCACTTGATATTTTTTTTGAGGCTTTGCAAGCTTTTTGTGTGAAATTCATCCAAATAGATAGGAAAGGATCTAATATGGTCATGGGGATCTTTTTTGATGATGAGGCCATTTTGGAATCAGATTTTATTATATGGTACGTATTAAAGTGATCATGTTTCGATGTTATATATAATAGGGGGTGTGGTGTGGGGTGGGGTGGGGGGGGGGGGGGTTCAAAGTCAAATGTTTAGGCATTTTTCTTCTTGGAAATCTTGAATATATTTAGTAATAAATCTCGATTTAGTAATAAAGTTTGACTAAACTGTTGGAAAGAAATGAGGTTTGACTACATTACCGGAAAGAATTTTTTTAGTGTTCTGAATTTTGTTTAGGTATATTATTCCTAACATTTAGATTTTTTTTTTCTTATAATATATACATAGTTTTGTTTAGATATAATTAAGTAGATATGTAAAGATGAAAAAAAAAGTAGATATGTAAAGATGATCGTATAACATTGAATATGTATTAATATTGTGATATTACCAATTGATGGTTAGCAAAAACTAGGTATCTTGCACTGTAAAGTATTATCTGTGTGGATAAATATGAGATAATATAATATTTTCTTTATTAGGTTAATAAATAAGTTACTTTTAATATTTTGAAAAATTAACTTATTTTAGTTAAATTAATATAAATGCATGCTAGACCTTGATTATAAATTATAATTATTCTAATAACAAATACATTTAATATAAATAAAGATAAATATATATGTGATATTAATAGATAATTATATTTGTACAAAATATTTAAAAAAAATAGATATTATATTATTATTATTTTTTCTCCTAAAATTTAATAAATCATGGGACTTTAATTATAATTTCTAATTGGCTCTTTTCTGCATTATAATAGTGTAGATGAGGGCCATAAATAAAAGGAAAACAATTAATTGTATCGCATGGATTACCATGAAACATATTATATTAGAAAGAAATAAAAGAATTGTGAATTTGATTTGGTAAGCATTCACTAAAGTCATAATTAATGATTCCACTTGTGACGCACTTAATTTGAAGGTAGTCTATCTTAACTTAATTTATTAATAGGCCATAACGATATATATGCCTATACTTAACTAATAAGGTAGAGTAATATGAGGGGCATAACTATTTTCATCTCAAAAAAGTTTTCACATATATGACCATACATTTTGCACGATCGCTATTTTTTAAAGAGAAAAAATAAACGATTATACAAATTAAATTATAATATCGAACGTGAACCGTGGACAAAGTTTTCGTGGAAATAAATTTTGCGTGTCCTATGCAGTAGTTGAGTCAACCCATTTTGTGTGGTTGAGTAAACCTTTCATGTCCAACTAGAAAGGTGGGGCTCTTGTAGTTCTTGCTTGGGGTTGCACAAAAAGCTCGTTCCCATCCAAAATCCCACACAAACATTGGTTTTTTCCTAGTGTACTCGTTTGTTAATGGGGTGGCACAATTTCAGGTTAAAATCATTATCCCTTCATCGTTTATAATTAAGCACGAAGAAATAACTCAAAAGGATATCTTCACCCTTATATTATTTTTCAGTCACTTTTATATTAAAAGTGCGTGGTTAGGTTATTATTCGTTGGAGTATAAAAGCATTCGGTAAAATAGTGGTTTTCGAACCCTATCAAATAACAGAGTTGTACAAGCGTTAATTGAATTGAGCCAACCATTGACGTCCTTAGAGGGTTAAAAACCACACAATAATGAGGATTTTGTTAGGCCAATTGCTTCTTCGTTTGTGCGTTGACGTTGACGTTGACGTTGAGGGTTGAGTAGAACAGAGAAAATAATAGCCCCAAGGACTTGGTCAATATATTAATACTAGTATTTTGGGCACAGCGATGCTTGTGCATCTAATAATGATCCTTAAATAAAAAATTTAAAATTAATAATTATGAAAAGTAATTTTTAATAATTTGTCATGTAAAAGTATTTGTTCAAATTTATATTTAAACTAATTTATATAAAAGTATATTGAATTATTTTTTATTTTAAAAGTTCCTACAATCAAGGGAATTAGAGAACATGGGGCTTCACTACAAAAATAACTAATTCCCCCCTTCCCCAATTAAATATAGTGTAGATATTTAAGGTAATTTTTTGAGCTTCGATTTTTTTTTTTTTGTAATGTGACTTGAAAGAAATCTTATTTATGCAACTTCAAATATATTTATTTAGAAATGAGTATTTTCTAATAAGCTGCATAAATTTTGTAACTACCTAATACTTAAAATGAGTACTTCTAAACTTTAAACTATGAAATAATATTTTTTCTATTGAAACCTCAACCTATATCGCTTGGAACAAGGTTCATTAGATACTAGAGTTATTATCGACCTGACTGAAATGAATTTGGGCCAACCCGAAACTCAGCTCGATAAGAATTCGGGTCCGAACTCAATTAGATTCGGAACTGGCTCGAAATAGGAAAAATTAGATGTGTGCTCGACTCAGAACCAAATAATCTAATCGATTCGAAACCACTCCAGAACGGCTCGACACGACTCAAATCAATAAACGGAGCAAAAAACTACTCGAAAACAGCTGGAAACGACTCACAATGATTCAAAATCGACTCGAAACATCTTTGTGTGATATGAATAAATTATAGTAATAGAACTTTCAAAAAAAGAACTACCAGTCCGTTCCTGGGTTTACCAATTTCAAGTCTCACTTTAGAATTAAAATGGAAATCGAAATTATTTCAAACGGGTCAACGAGCCGAGCCGAGTTCTGGTCCGAATCCTAAACTACCCGATTCACAAACAGCTCTATGTGACTATGTAACTATGTTGCTACTTGCTATGCGTCTACCCGATAACAACGGGCTATTAAGCCATGGCCCATACCTTATTTATTGCCAAATTTAAAGAAGGGGCCGCTTTAGTAGTAGTCCGTGAGAAAAGGGCCTTAAGTATAGTTTGGCATAGTAGTTATGTTATAAAGACTTAAGAAGATGCTTTCGATTAAAAAGGTCTTCGATTCAATTTTGGTTAAAAATAAATAGTTTTATGGGTAAAAAGAAGTTTCTTATTTATTTTAACGGTCTACTTATTATGAATTTTTGTGTTCTTATTGATAATATATTGTATTCATATTTTCATCATTAATTTATGATTCAACATTACTTTTATATTGGATATTTTACAATCTATTTTCCTCTTGACGATGTAATCAACCTGGCCTGCAATTTCAAAGAACCATTCCAAAACCTTTTGCACTTGTTTCTTAGTGAAATGGAATCATTTAGAAGGACTTAACAAAAATACATAATTTGTTACACTGTGTACATAGACTAAGCCAGGGGACTTTCCACCGTTATCATGACGATGCAAAATTTTGATTTTTAAAAATTTGTTTTATCATTTTCTTAAATGTCCTGTTCGATTATTTTGGTTTTACTTTGGTCTGTTTCGTTTACCGATATTCCCTATAATGTGACTATTTGGTATCTCCTTCAATTAAAGCTATACACCTATACTTTTTTTTTTGACATTTTTAATGTTTTTTGGGAATATTTTGGTCTTTTGACACTATTATGTCTTTAACCCCAACCACAACAATATCGAAATAACACAATATTGGTTTTCTCGATAAATGATAACGTTAAAAGACAAAAGTACCCCGAAAAAACATTAAATATGTCAAAAACTTCGTTTTGTGGCTGTACGCCAAATGAGTGACCAAACCGACACATTATAGGAGACATCATTGGTCGAAATAAGTCAAAGTGAAACTAGGTGATCGAATAAAAACTTTTAAAAAACGTGAGTGATCTTTGGTATCATTTGCGCTATCAATTTAGATTCCCTTGCAGTGATTGGGTGGTGGGGGGGGTTCTTGTGAGAAATACATAAAAAATAAAACACGTGTAATGATTTTCACGGAATGTGACACATAAAATGCGAGGAACACAAAGATCTCAATTCGTGTTTGCATGGCATTGTAATTGGTGCCCCTTTTGCTAATATACCTATAAGAAAACTATTCTTATGCAATACTTCTCTGCTTGTCCTAACACGAAAACAGAATAAAATTTCCTCTGCTTCTGAAACAACCAAAACATAAATGGCCCCAAATGTAACAAATGAAGTGGTTCATCAAACTGGAAAAAGAAAAGGGCATCACAAATATGTTGGCGTTCGCCAGAGGCCGTCGGGAAGATGGGTTGCTGAGATCAAAGATTCATTACAGAAAGTTAGATTATGGCTTGGAACATTTGATTCAGCTGAAGAAGCTGCCAAGGCCTATGATCACGCTGCTCGAACACTCCGGGGCACCAATGCAAGGACTAATTTCGATAAGCCTGATTCTTGCACCGATCTTGATAAACTTCCACCTTTTTCTTTTGAGGAAATGTGCAAAACAGACAATTCTCAAGGTCTTGTTGGTGCCCTCAGGAGTAAGCTGTTCAAAACCAAAAGCTCTCGTGTTTTAATCCAGACTAAACCCCCTCTTATAGCTTCTCCAACAATAGTGAAAAAAGATGTTAAAAGTTCAAAGAAAAGGGTGGCTGATTCGGGTGGTAAAAATAAGCCAGACGTTAATTCGATTAGCGAGTTTGATGTTGTGAAGAGTAATCAAGAAGTGAAGAGGGTGGAAGAGAACAAAGAAGTAAAGCATTTGATGATATGCCCCCCTGATCACTACACTTGTAGCCTTGATTTGGTAAATAATAGTCCTACTGATACGCAGTGGGAAAATTTGTTCCGAAATTCGAGTATGGCATGGCAGGAAGAACAGAACATGGGCATTATCTGGACAGACGAGATGACCCAAACGAGCGAAGATGGTAGCCTCTTTAACGCTACCACCTTAGCTACCGGGGCTGGTGCCTGGCCGCTGGTTAGTCCAGCCACGCAGCCATCACCCGAGGAACATTATCCGGGTAATATGCTGGAGGATATAGTTATAAGTAGCAATAACAAGAGAACAAAAGATGTAGATGGCGAATTAGGATTTTCGCCCGTGGATAATCAACAGATGATGATGCACTATGGAAATAATAACTGGGCAGGTATGCAAGGTAATGCACATTCTTTTTCATGGGATTCTCTCTTCATGTCCTCTATGTTAGGATCATCTTTCAACATCTTTGATTAGTGCAGTTTGTATATAGAGCAAGTTGTGATTGACAAAAGGGAGGTCAATATATTCACTACTACTACATTGTATGTTTACCTAATGCAACGGTCGAAAAGTATCCATGCAACACCTTTCTCGTGGTAGTTGCTATAAGTAATGCACTATTAATTGTTCACATGACTATTGCGATAGGTTTAAATAGTTGCATATATATGACCTTGTCTACAAATTTAAAGTGGAAGTGTAGCTTAGATGGTTAAGTCCTTCATTTAAATGTGATCCTTTTGTATAAAAATAAAAATATTGCGGGTTTGTTTATAATAGTAAGTATTGATTGATCATGGTATTATGATGTTTGTGTGTTTTGATCGAGTTCCATTCATAAATGATATGATCATTTAAGGCGCCCCCGCTTGGCTAGCCCATCGCCCAACAGAGGAGTTGAATCCGGGATGTGCCTCTAGCGGCTCGCTACTCCACCTCAAGAGTGCCCAGAATAGGCTGGGTAACCACCCACAAGCAGATCATCCCTTGACCAAATGCAGAGTTACTCATGCACCTGCCGTGGATCGAACCCACACACTTGTGGAGAAGCACACTCTTATAGTGAAGCCCCTTACCATTTGAGCTATGCCCCGTGGGCATCGAGTTCCATTCATGGAACTATATACGAGAGAATATAATGACGTGTTGAGGGTTGTTGGGTAATCACTTCATCTTATTTTGTTATTGTTTATTCATACAATAAACGAAGGAAAAATATGGCAGTGGAACTTGAGATGTTATTGTTTATTCAAACACAATTTTGTTATAAAATACATACCAATTCTACTACAAGTTGGAGAAGAAGTTAAAGTAGTTTTAGATGTTCTCACATGGTGACTCCCCACCAAACAATAATGTTTAGAGAACTCACCACTTATTATGCACCTATTAGTCATCATCAGCCGCCATTTCAAAATAGAAAGACTTCTTCATTATTATACTTCTCTTGTTTGTTTTTCAAGGTTCTCTTTCTTGCCCTTTCTCTTGCTTCTTCCCTTGTCTTCTTTGAAAATGGACGAATTTTTCGACTAGTCTTTTCAATCTTTTTGTTGAACGTCTTATTGCAAGATGAAGAATTTTTTTTACTCTTTAAGTTTTCCAAACCCTCCAAATCTTCAACCACATTTGATGAAGATGATATGGCTTCACACTCAGAAGTAGTAGAAGATACAAGAGCACCCTCGACCAGTAGCGGTTGCGAATCTCCGGTAACAGGAATATTGATGTTTCTTGAAAGTTCCATAATTGCCAAATGGGATTTATTCATCAACCACTCCAAAGTCTTGCTAGCTTTATCAAATCCCAACATTTCTTGAAGATTAAAAAACCTTGGAGCAACTTCAAGTGAAAGCCTCATTCTTCTATCTCTTGGCCCTTTAGAAGTTACAATCTTGCTATGCCTATCTTTCTTGTAACATTTCTTTTTTTCACATTTTCCATCACTCTTCTTGCTCAAATCATCATCCATATTATTCATCACTTGTGTGCTTATTATAGGAACATTAAAATCTTCATTAGAAAAATATGGTTGTTGGGTAGTTTCAAGATTTTGTAAATAAGGAAAAAGTAGATCAACTTCATCTTCAAAGGGCTCAATTAAAGGAGAAGGAGGATGAAACAAAGAAAAACAAGTGTCAATAGTTGGAAAAGTCTTGTGGGGGAACACTTGATGGTTTGAAGGATAGCTTATAGGGTTAATATTGATGAAAGTACTTGTACAATTATCGTTGCTTAAAGAGTACATCATCTTAAATTTTCTTCTGGCTTCAAGATTTACACGCATGAGCTAGTTGTACTTTCTGACCTAAATGACTGTTCTTGAGATATAGACATATGTGAAATAATATGAGATGCAATGTATTTAATCTGGAAAATTTGAGTCTTTTTTTTTTCTCTTTTGCAGGATGGAATAGTGAAAACTCCTTTTTATTGGAGGTGGATACTCATCAAGTGCAAGACAGAGGCAAAAGTTTTGAGAAAGACATATCATTCACCTTAAAAAAATCCATATATCGAAACCAGAACGTGAAACGTCACACTAACGACTCGTACATGTTAAGTTGTTCTTATTATCATGAAAAAAAGAGTAAGAAAATGAAGATGTGTTTTATTGAAATTGGAATAATAAACTAGAGTTGCATGCATTGAAGAATATATGCATAGATAGAGGGGTTGAAGGAGGTAGCTATATATATACTGTTGGAAATAAGAAAGATGATGAGTTTAATTTGTCTATTATTTGAAGATATTATGCACTAGAACGAACGAAGTGAGTGCATTGAAAGTACTTCTTGTTGTGCCACATCATATGATAAGTTGTGATAGCAATGTGTCGAGAGGATACAACAAATTAAATTCAATCATATGGATTTATTTTTTCAAAATTTCAAATCATTTTGGCTTTATGATTTACTAATTCGATTAAGTTTGATCACAAATTAAACCTCCTTCTAAAATATTGCTTTTGGAAAACGAGTAAACTGTGGAAATTGTCGTAAAATGGGATGAGGTTATCATTTCATCTTCAAAAGTTTAAAAATTATAAATTAGTTCTCGAAATTGGACAAAAGTTACAATTTATTAGTCCAAAAAATGACAACATTGTTAAAAATTGACGAAATTTTTATACTAAAATTGGAAGTTATTTGCACAATTACCATAACAATTCCATCAATTTTTGAAATAAATCACAATTTTTGTTCATTTTCTATGAGTAATCTACAACTTTTGAAATTTCAAAAACCAAATAGCAACATTAATCTATTTTTTTGGAACCTTAGAGACAATTTCTTCTTTGAAAAACCATTATTCCACTAAATACATATGGTTTAATAATCACATTTAATGACATATGATGATAATATATGTATATGAGCATCCGCATATTTTATAGTTGTTTTTGCTATGTATAACCCAAATACAATCGTCACACACTCACACATGCGTTTTCTATCAAAATAAAATGTTCCTATCAATTAGAGGTAGACGTATAGACGGGGTACATAATATTATTGCCCGTCTACATTCAATTTATCAAATCAAATATATTTTGAGCTAGATCACAAACAAGATCCACTATTTGAGATGAGGTGCTCTAACCATAATGGCTCTAAGCTATGGTAAGTGCTTGCTTTTGACTATCTACCATCTCTGTAGGACGTCGCTCTCAAAAAAAGACGAACTTCTCTACTTCATAAATCATAATCTTTAGGATCACTCTTTAAAATATGTTGTTCCTAAAGATAATTGTCGACCAAATAAACTTGTTCCTATAATCAATGATTCACGTGAAGCATTAAATATTGTTGGAAAATAATGGGTAATAATATCTTCCACATTTGGTGAAAAGAAACCACTACTTCTTTACCATATACTCATGCCGTAATATAAGTAACTATACATGTTGTTTCTTAATAGTCATGACCTTTGATTTTTCCCCTTGATGCTTCCAACAATTATATAACTATACATGTTGCTAGTAGGTTATTTAATTCGCGCTTTTATTAGGCGGTTTCGAATTTTAACTCTTGTTGAAACAATGTTTTCTTTCATATTATCTCTATTATTATTTTGTAATACATACTCTAACGTATTGTTATTTTAGACAGTCCTGCCTTTTTTAATACTCTTGAATCTCTATATTCATTAGTTATAATTCTCATTGCTAATTTACGGTAAGAAAAACTACATCATCAAAAACAAAGATTCAACATAGGGACATGATATACTCTTGTATTAAAACATGGCTTTAAATTATCTGTTACGTTCTCTATAATATCATACATTATAATTTTTTAAAATTGCAATAATATATATAGTTTGTCGAGAAATTTAGCAAAATACCATGGTCAACGCATGGTATTTGCAAAATTGACCAGATGTAAATTAAATTGGAGTTTAGCACATTTGACACGTGAACTGACTATTTTGCCCTTAAAAAAATCTAATATATATACTTTATTCTCTCTTCATTTCATTCACTTTCTTCAACTCACTCTCTCTCTTCTTCTCCCACCTCAAATTCTCTCTAGCTTTCTTCCTCCACCGCTCATTCCGCCGCCCACCCTCTTCACCGGAATCGTCATCTTCACCGGAATCGTCATCTTTACTTCCTTTATAAATGCTTTGGTCCTTTAAAGTTGTTTTTCTTAGAAAAGTTTAAATCTTTTTCAATTTAGTTGACTCAAAATCACGTTTTTCAATATAGTTGATTTAAAATCACGTTTTTTAATTAGTTATATACTTTATATGTATTGTGTTTTTATTATTTGAAGGTTTTTGAACAAAAGTTTGGATCTTTTCTAAAAAGTTTGAATCTTTTCTAAAAAGATTGAATCTTTTCAAAAAAGTTTGAATCTTTACTAAGATTTTTATGGATATGTGGCTAAATTTGCACTAAAAATTATATATATATGTGTAAAGTTTGTTCTTTTGGTACTTTAATGTTGTTTTTTGAACAAAAATTGAATCTTTTTAAGTTGAACAAGATTTTGAGTTTAAATAATGTTTAAACTATGAGTTTATGTTTTATATGTGTTATGTGTATGTAATTTGAAGATTTGATGTTGTTTTGTAATAAAAGTTCGAATCTTGGGGTATTATGTTGATATAGTCTCGTTTCTTATAAGTATAACACTGTATAATGAAGTATAATCCAGTATAATAAAGTATAATAAATTATTATGTTGTTTTGTATAATCGATTATAATGTCGTATAATAAAGTATAATAAATTATAATGAAGTATAATCCAGTATACATTTTATGCGTAAGTACAATTTCATATAAGTTGTTTAATACTGAATAACATTGATATAATTGAGTTTTTTATAAGTATAACACTGTATAATTTTATGTGTGTTACATGTATGTAATTTGGTTTAATTATTTCAGGTTGAAGAATTAGTGAGTTCAAGTTCGAAAGTAGCACAAATGGCCGTTGGAGAAAAGATTCATGTTGAAGAATATAAAATGTAATATACGATCGGTTTGTCTACTTTCAATAGAAGCTAAGGGACGTCAGGGTAAACTAGTACTTTTCCTCCGAGAAACACTAACTGGTTTGGGCGGGTCGGATATCATTAATGGGTCTTCGAGTCCAACCTGCTAACAAGTGGTGGTCCATCAATGTGAGTCTTGAACTCGAACATGATAAATCGGTCGATCATAAACCGGGCTCGATTGAGATGCCCCATATCAGAGGAGTAACCCAATACCATAGAAGCCATACGAATTGTCAATTTACTAGATCCATCTCCCTGGCCCAATTTGTTTTTTAATAGTACTTAAAATTATTATAATTTCTTATTTAATTATCATATCTCATTTTGATATATATAATAATAAAATATTACTTTAAGAATGAAACTATCCAATATTAGTAGCACTAAAAATATAGATATTTGCCCATGATATTTTACCTAATGAGATCGATCGACCAAGAAAAGAAACATATGACCATCCAAAATTTGGAGTGACAAAAGACGAAACATGTTAAAGCCGATTGATTAACCGAAGATTAAGTTTTTGTGTTGGAGATAAAACTATGACTTATTCATTGTCGAATAATCATCATGACAAGCATCATAACTCGTTAACAAATTCATTTACAACGATAATTTCCGTTTGAACCACTTGTTTCACACTTTCTTGTCTGAACACGTCAATTTGCAAACGGTGATTTTACTTTTGGCATACAAAAAGTGAATGAATTAAGCATCAAAACATAACATTTTACATTTATAAGTTCTCAAAATAAATTCCCAATGCTTGCATCATCATTTGCATAGAAAATATTTTGTTAAGAAAACATACTCGGCTTA
Organism: Echium plantagineum; assembly: GCA_003412495.2. Lineage (NCBI taxonomy): Eukaryota > Viridiplantae > Streptophyta > Magnoliopsida > Boraginales > Boraginaceae > Echium > Echium plantagineum. Next base: position 32,234,587 of record CM016567.1, read on the forward strand.
GTTGCTATCACATATTTAATGCAATAAAATATAGTCGGTATTGAAAGCCAAAAAATGAAGCATAATTGTAGTACAAAATGGACCACCATAGCATATAATAATGTAATCTTATCTATGCGAACATTTATATATCAAGCTCACCATGTAACAATCAACGAACATGACATTCATATATATAGTATGGTTTCCAAGATTCCATAGTAGTCAATTGTGGATTTTACATTATTATTGTTAGTACTTTCTATTAAAGATTATATATGAGGAAACAATCAAAATGATCAACATTAAATATTAGCTTCCCGGCAACTTAGATAACGAGGCCTATTAAATCCAAGTAGAAAAAAATATCTACATGTATTTGCGGCTTATACAACTATTAGCTTCACCCACCTCTCATTTAAATAGTCATGTCCTTGTATTGACTGCCTTACCGGAGGCTCTCGAAAAGTCGGAATAGAAAAGTACTCATTGGGTGTACTTATTCCGCAGATACCGTCATTACTTTTTTTTTTCTAGAAAATAAAGTTTATAATTCGTAGGTCTTCTATCTCCACGCAACATTAGCTCCGCCAAGTTTCGCCCATCGCGAAAAATTCCCCACTACGTGAGAGTTTGGGACGTGTATCGGTCTCAGTGTGACGGATCACATCCTCTTACCAAAATTTATTATTATTTTAAATCTACTTTTTTATGTCAGATTGATGGATTTTATCATCGTGTAAATTAGAAAAATCATTAATATGTTACATAATACTCATTTACAAATTGTCTTTATGTAGATATATAATTATTGTATAGTTTCCTATTTACCTAGAGAAATTACTATGTTTGCATGTGTTATATAGAATTGAATAAGGTTTATTTACTTGGTCACCTTAGCTTTAATTTTGTGGTCCAGTTGATATTTGTGGTTGTTGATAGTTGATGATATGTGAGGTTCCTTTCTGGCACATGCAACTTTCTAGACAACTTGGAAGTCCATTTAGAGCGTGTTCTATGATTCTATTTGAAGCTATTAGCTTCTGTTTCAAGTGTCACTAGTAAGATTTTATTAACTATATTACATAACAACATCGTAAAGTCCCTCATTGAGTAACCTTCAAACTATAATAGATTGGCTCATGCATGTTTGTAGATGGGAGTAGCATTTAGCCATTTATTACGTGTAAGTTGTAATAATGGTACCCTCATTTTAACGGTTTCACAGTCTTGTGAGTTTTGGGTGAAGGGACTTGAGTTGGTTGTTTATCATTTTAATACGAGAATTTGTCTTTTTACGAGACTTAAACTCATGACATATATATGAAAAGTCGAGAGTCGTTATCATCCAAGCTCCTAACCAACTGAGTTATACCTGAGGGCTTGTAAGTTGTAACAATGAATGTAATGATCTTGTTCTAGATCAGATGATAAGACGCACTTGACGTATTTAATTAATTGTTCACTTTATTAAAAAATGTAAAATTTTGCCAAACCAATCAACTTAAGTTTGTGAATGAGCGAGTAAAGACTAATAAGTACAGTTCAAGGACTATTGGAGCAACACACTTGAGTTAGTTGTGTGGGTTCGATTCTCGATAGCGTCCATGATTTAATGTGATGAAATAATGGAATTGAAAGCCAAAACATCATACCAAACGAGATAAACATATCGTCTTGAGTAGAAATAAACAATTTTAAAAAACAAAGTTTATGGATGAATGAATGAATTTATAGAATCAAAATATTCATGATTTGAACGCTCGAAATATGAGTAACATATTGTCGGAAAGATGACAAATAAATGAGCCCATCCCTTGAATAAGCTCACGAGTCAGAAGGGGACAAGTGGTCCTTTTGCAATGGGTCATGCTGTTTGAACCTCGTTATTACAGTTTTACCGTTGTTTAATTTGCCTAGCAATCATCAATAATATGTGCATTATGCATTATTCTTCATCTAATATTATTTTTCATGATTGCATCAATATATGATGATTCAACACCTATCATAGATTCAACACATGATTAATTAATTGAAATAAGCTTATAATAACACTAGTCATCTTTGACAAAAATAACAATAACTTAATGTAATAATAGAGGTATTGTATATTAAGATATGAATTTTATTATATGGATTTCTTTGAAACAAAAATTCTAATATCATTGAGTATTACGTTATGAAAGAATGGGGTAGTATATTTAATAAAAAATATAAATTACTACAACAATATTAAAAAGTATATAATATTATAATGATTAACACAATGCGTATCAAGATAGATATAATATAACACACTAAAAATAAGGGTAATCACTATGATGAATTAATTAAATCATACTATACAAAAATAATATTATATGATAATTATTATTCTTTCCGATCGGTCTCTTTTTACTTGTCTTTCTAGAATCTAGATTTACCTTTTCTGTAATAGAAAATTATACGTTCACATTTTCAATGTACCATTTGACTACTTTATGAATAAGGTAATTGTCAATCTTATTTTCAATATACATTTTGTCTATTTTTTTAATTCTCATTAATTCATATACAAATAGCTAAAAATATGTGTAAAAAGGAAGGGAGAGACTATAGTATAACATACTAAAATAACTTATGATATTTTCATTTAATAATAATAAGGACTTCAAGGAGAATAAAACTCATTTGTATTTGCTCATTAGGTAAGTGGAGCGCACTCTCTATTAGTTAAGCATTGTATTTTTAAGTTTACATGAAACTAAAATGATTTTTTATATGGTTTTTCTACAATAATGTGCAGGGAACATGTAAAAATGCTAACAAAGAAAAGTATTTGATTAATAATTTGCAATTGAAATTTGATACGAAAAGATTATTTAAATATGTTACCTCATATATATGTTTACATATATTATATTTACTTCCAATTTAATTCTTAATAATGAATGTGTGTCCTCAAGGCACATTCCAAAAAAAAAAAAAAAAATCTTTTTTCATATAATTTATAAAAGGTTATGGTGCGAATTAGCCTCTAGGCTCTATCATCCCTCTCTCATTATACTAGGGTTCGGGGCAAAACAGAACACTTCATTTTCTCTAAGGTGACTTAAAACTTCTTCCTATCATTAATTCATTATTACTGGAAATATTTTCGTGATAAGCGTATTATATTTCAAATGTGTCTCACCTGACCAAAGGACTAGAGCTTGCCCGTTAATGACTTCGAAACACAAAATTAACTTCGACTAGGAATCGAACCTGAGTTGCATAAAGAGGCGAGACTGCTTTGCACTCTAGTTATTTACCAGTTAAACTGTACCCGCAGCCCTAGAGGAAGGGGTGCGTATTATATTGCAAATTACATATCCAAGCGTATAAGAATTTGCAGGCATGATTTAGCAATTATAACTAATTTAAATAATAGTTGTGTATTTATTTAGTCTTAATTACATTGTAGATTCCTTTCTAAATAAAATCACGCCCAAATTCAACCACTATTGTAATATTTTCCATCTATGTACAAATCTTAATTAGTATTACGACTCAATTTAATTTTAACTTATATTTGGTGAAGTAAACAAATTAAAATTATACTTGTCAATTAAACCTCATAATTAATTACTAAGCAATTTCCATTTCGAAATTTAAGAAAAAAATATCAACATATGACACGTACCTGTTACACTTGCATTGGCCAATATAGTGTATTAAATACTTAGTTTTGATATTTTGAAGAGGAAAAACAAATTTGTTATAACAAAACAAATCATTAATCAATAACTAAATATCCATAATTGGTTCTATCAAAAGTATTATAAAAAGCAAAAAGGAATATCCTTAGCATAGTTATACGTTACTGTTTTCGATTGGTAGGAGAATCGAACTGTGATTATAAGCTCGCATACTCCACAATTTAAGCGTTAGAAATATCCTTTATAAAGTCAGTAAATAATTCATCTATTAAATCACGATCCAACCAACAATAACATCCTCCTCTTTCTTTTCTTTTTGAGATTATATTATTTTCATATTCATCACAATACAATTACTCCTTCGTTTAATTATTGTTCACATTCATGAAGGTATAATTATTTTCTATTTTATTACTGCCAAATACTTCCTCCGTTTTTTAGTTCCCGTTTTAATCTGTAAATAAATTACTTTTTAGTCCGTAAATAAATTACTTAATCAAAACATAATTGTTTTTTTACTTTATTACTACCACAATGATTGTTTTCAGTTTCAACATTTTATAGTGTGACATATAAACCAAGTGGAAGTGGTCCTTTCCCATTAAATTCTCAAAGCATTTAATTTAATATATCTCATTTTCATGTACTTGTGAAATCATTCATCTCTGTCTCTCAATTCATCATTTTTTCCCTCAAAAAATCCTCAAGAATTTCCACTTTTAGTGAACAAATTCACCAATAAACACCAAAGATTGAAACTTTTCCAAAAACCCACAAAATTCCACCCAAAATTCCACTCAAAATGCCACCAAATTGTTCATCTTCAACCTCAGTAACATGGACTAGAGAAGAAGATAAAGCTTTTGAAACTGCAATTTCAATGCATTGGGTTGAGGATTCTGAGGAGCAATGGAATTTGATTAGTTCATTCGTGCCCAACAAATCAATTCAAGAATTGAAGAATCACTTTCAGTTGCTAGTTGACGATCTTGATGATATTGAAGCTGGGCTTGTTCCACTCCCCAATTACAATTCGGAGGAGTTGGTGAAGGAGAATAGGAGCAATTCTGGTGGTTCGAGTGGCGGTGAGAGGCGGTCGAAAGGCGGGTCGAGGGCGGAGCAGGAGCGGAGGAAAGGGACTCCATGGACTGAAGAAGAGCATAGGTACCTTTTTTTTCGTATCAATTGACAATTGAATATGAGCATTTGACTTCATTCTTAAAAGTCTCCTTCATGAACGATTTAATCAAATAGTCTAGTGAAAAAGGTTTTTCCAAATAACCAGAAGCTTCTGAATTCGAAACTCACCACATCATTAATTATCATAAAAATGGGTTGACGTGTTTTATTTTGAACTCGGATTTTTTGTGTATGTTCTAATGTTGTATACTTTGATGGTTTGGATTGATAGTAAAGTTATATGTGTTATTTAAGTTCATAAACTTTGTTAATTTTGATAATTGAAAACTAAAATTAGACAATTGTTAGAGGACAGAGTAAGTATAATTTGATCATTTTTTTTTCGAAACGCAAGCTTTTATTCAAACAAACTTGGAATCAAATGGATGTTATGTTGTTATGTGTGTTAATTAAGTTAGCATGATTGTCGATTTCAATGGTTGAAATTAACAAATCATGCTAATAACATATGTAACGTGAGAGTTAATTGTTGAAATCGTCCTAATAATATGTGTAAATTGCACTTTAGTCCTCCTAAATGTTCGTTCTGCACAAACGATACTCATATTGGTCGAGTCCTCAGACAATGCGCAAATGATACTCATATTGGTCGAGTCCTCCAACGATACTCATACCAAGTTCTTATTATAACTATATTGCTGAATGCTTTCAATCCTTCTTTCTAGGTTATTTTTGGTGGGATTGGACAAGTTTGGGAAGGGTGATTGGAGGAGCATTTCGAGGAACTTTGTCGTATCGAGGACGCCTACACAAGTTGCTAGCCATGCCCAGAAGTATTTCATTCGTTTGAACTCTATGAACAGAGATAGAAGAAGATCCAGCATTCACGATATTACTAATGTTAATACTGGAGGCGTTTCAACTAATCAAGCTCCCATTACCGGCCAGCAATCGTCGAATCCAGCTGCTGCACCTGTAGTTGGTTCAGCTGCAGCGTTGAAGCACAGGAATTCACCTATCATGCATGGTGGAGGCATGTATGGAGGACCAGCGGTTGGCCATCCAGTGGCAGCTCCTCCAGGTCACATGGCATCGGCTTTTGGCACCCCGGTCATGATGCCTCCCGGGCATCATCCACCTTATGTTGTTCCAGTCTCATACCCGATGGCACCACCTCCACGAATGCACCAATAACGATTCCCATCGATAACATCCTTAGCCAGATTCTCATAGCATTCTTACATAGCTGCATGATTAAAGTTGCACATACTGAACATGCAGTTCAGTATACATTTACTTTGACAATAAAATCCTAGTTTCATATATTATTATTCCAAATGGGAATATAAATGTAGTTATCAGGCTAGAAGCAAATTTGTCGAGGAACAATATCAAAGACACTTGAGCTGTCTGGTTAGTTTGGAACATATTATGCGAGAGGAAGTGCTTTATGCGTATAAAATAAAACCGAACTATTGAATACAATAAGAAAAATCATAGATACACTCGAACATTATTTGAACTTTTAAAAGAAAACAAACACCTATAGTCTTAGTGCACTAAATTTTATTTTTCAATCTCTAACAATTGTTATATTAGATTTTTGTGGCATCTAATATTCGAAAGGCCTTTTTACAAAAAGTTATTATCTTTATTTAAAATTGATTTTCATAAACAAAAAAGAGTTAAATGGCTCAAGTTGGGACTAGACAAATTTATTACTTGAAATAACTTATTAATTTATCGAGTTCTAATTTAAAGAATTTCTATTGTATACTGATCCATTTCAATTTATGAACACATATACATGTGAGCTTGTTAAATACTTTCTCCGTTTTTTTTACTTGTCGTTCTAGGAAAAAAAAGATTGTTTTTATATACTTATCGTTTTACATTTTCAAGACACTTTTTGACCTTGTCATTAAATTTGGAACTTGAGATGTTATTGTTTATTCATACAATAAATGAAGGTATACAAGTAAATAATATAAAATTCTTAATTCTTGTGCCAAAATTTAAAATGACAAGTAAAAAAAAACGGATGAAGTATAGTTTATTTAATGGATGTTAGTTTTTTTCCCATTAAAATAGATGTGAAACTTTTGATCCTAGCAATTCATAGTGAACTTGGGATGTTATTGTTTATTCAAACACAATTTTGTTATAAAATACAAAGAAATTCTATTTTGTTATTGTTAACAATACTTTCACTATTTTGTTATTGTTAGTTATAAAATAACTAATCAATATTATTTAACTAATCAATAAAAATAATATGACGTGTTGAGGGCTTGAACCCATGACCTCTACCAATTAAATGAAGGTTCTAACCAACTAAGCTACACTTCTACTTAGTTTCCTTACACTTTTTAGTATATATATCACAAAAATTCAAAAATCGTATATAGATATAACGATACCGAAAAACCTAGGAGGGGCCGGTGCTCACCCCCCCCCCCCCCCCGGGTCCGCCCCTGATATTTTGGATATTTTTATGGATATTTTATCGGGTACTTTGAATTTTTTAAAAGTGTATGTTAGCACCCGTCCGGTAATGGACTAGTGTGGGACTAAATTTATATCCGGTATGTTACCGGTCCAATTCTCGAATAATACCCAGTATTCTTATCGGACCGGTTTACGGGATACCAAGTATCCGGACCGGACCGGTAACAAGACTACAAACCGGTGTGTCAACTGACAAAGGGTATCTTTTCACATAAAATATTTGATTCTTGTCTTTATAAGAGCTAGAAACGAATTTAATGATTAAATAACGAGTAATAATATTTTGCAGTCGCTAAACTAATGGAAGTAATGACAGTCTAAAATAGTGGAGTATCTTAGACTATGAAGAATTTTAAATTATTGCATATAATACAAGCCATAGCCCATAATGGACAAATAATAATGATGCGTTAGTTAAGAAAAAAACTTTATTTTGCATTGACATATATCAGAGTTTGTGGTTTACAACTTCACAACAAAACAATGGACAAAGGTTGTCTAATCGTCCCTACGGACAACAACCATGTAACTCTTGTGATCTTCACGTGGCCTTCAAACACAATTTAAATTAGGTGGTTCTTGACTTTGGAAGTGAATCTTGATTGAGAATTCAATTTATGAAAGTGTAACACTAACGGCTTCGAATCACTCCATCATAAAGTACATGAACGAGGTAAATTGAGATGTCTCATCTAATCAGAGGATTGACGCTTTAATTAGATTTGATTAGATTCGACTCCACAATGCGTGAAAAATTAAAACGGGTGATAGTTCTTTATTAGTTGAGCTATATTCTGGAGCGCGAGAATCCAATACATGACACAACATATAGGAGTATTCAGTATAGTTTTTCTTGTCTTGGCCCGACCAATAATTAGTGATTCTTTCTGCAGTTAATAGTACGAGGTAATCCTACACCACTACCTACTAAATCCGATGTTTTCTTGAAAAATCACTATATATGCGAATTTCAAATTAGTTGGAGATGAACATGCTTAACAGAGTAGATGGGTGAGGGTGGAGACTCTGCCTCTCAAGTTAATGGTAAGAAGGCACATTCGCGTCGCGGTTTTGGAGAACAGATTAAGGAGAAGAAAGGCAGGTTCTTCATCGTAAGGCGATGCGTCATGATGCTCCTGTGTTGGCATGAGAAGAAGCACTGAAGATGGTTTCTTTGTGCATTCTGTATACAATACTTTCTTCGTTTTTTTAGTTGCAGGATTATGAAATAAAAGGTGATTATGCGACGTCATATAATATATTATGGAATACGTGAGCTGAGTGTAGAACGTCGTAATGCAGTTCGGTTGTTGCAGCCAGATTTATATATGTCAAGGCTGTTGAATATGGCAGTTTGGCTAATCATGATATACATTAGTCTATCTCATTTTGGTTTCCATTTAGGCATGAAGGTCTGAACTGTGATAATTTGTATTTTGTAATGTAAGTTAAGTCACATGATGTTGTAAATTGGAATTTAATGATATAAGATGTAAAAATACAAGATTTGAGTTTCAGTTCCTAGTTTTGATTTTCTTGATTGATGACTAAAGAGTTGATTCACAGTTTGAGTGTTATAATGTATAGACTCAAAGGTTTAAATTCAAATGTCTCTCTCCATAATCTATTAATACTCCCTCCACTTTATTTTAATTGATTTCAAAATTATCAAAACATTACTTTGATCATCAATTATACATTATGCAAAATTACAAAAGAATAATATTACGAAACTATTTTGAAAAACATATTAAGTAAATATCAAGTTTATATTTTTTGGGACGAATGAATAAAAAACTATTTGTAGTCAAAGATTGACATGCACTTCCAAAACATCAATTAAAATGGAATAGAGAGAATATAATGACGTGTTGAGGGTTGTTGGGTAGTTTCAAGATTTTGTAAATAAGGAAAAAGTAGATCAACTTCATCTTCAAAGGTCATGGGTTCGAACCTTGTTGGAGACATATTTGTCTCATATTATACTCTAACTTTCTATTAGTTAGCCATTTCTGTATTCATGTTTGTAATATCATTGTAATCACAATTCATCGCTAATTATCAAAAAAAAAAAAAAAAAAACTTCATCTTCAAAGGGCTCAATTAAAGGAGAAGGAGGATGAAACAAATAAGCAATAGATGTATTTTATAATCATAAGACGGGTTTGTGGTGGAACAACGATTCACAACGTAATTTCGATAATAATACCACTGCCAATATATCATAGTGATGAAGCACGAAAGTTATTCTTTAACATGTTTTATCGCCCAACTGTAACGTATCTGTCGGTTGGCAAATTAAAAACTTATTGGTAGGTCTATGAACGAGTCGAATCGTCGAGTCAATTCTATGATTCGGCTCGATCGTTGTGGAATTCAAGGCTCGGCTCGGCCCGATTTGGCCGAATACCGAAAATAAAGGTTAGGCTCTACGTTTGATTCCTCGAATCGAACCACGGGCAGAGCTTTTTCGAGCCGAATATCCCGAGCCGACAAGCTTTCGGGTACGTAATTAAACCCAAAATCCAAACTTGAGTACCTAATTAAACCAAAAACATTAATAAAATACATAACTGATTGGAGATGCATCAACATCAAATGGTCAATTGAAAACAAGCAAGAGGATGAGGAGATGAGCGTGGATTAGAGTTTGAAGTTCTTGTTTTCACCGTTTCACGGCATGGGATTACATCCATGATTAATGAAGATATGATTAGTGCTGCCTTCAAGAATTTATAATATAAATATATAAGGGAAGGCCTAGCCAAGCTATTCGAGGTATTCGGCTCGATTTGCCGAATACCGAAAATGAATGCTTGATTTTACGTTTGATTTCTCAAATCGAGCAATGAAAATAGCTTTTCAAATCGAATATTATCAAGTTTCTTGAACTTTCGGGTTCATTTACAGGTCTACTTATGGGCAAGGGAAGGTTCAATTTGTTCTGTTGCTGATCTTTTTGCCATTTGAATTATAATTTTGGACATGTAGTTTTGTCGAATACTTGTAATAACTAAAAATAAATAGAGGACCACCTCTGGTCATATATACTCATGTCTAAGATAACATATACAGACAAAGCTAAATTATTTGGGTTCATTAGAAAGGGAATTTATCAATTGAAGCATGCGGGTGTGCTTGTGGTTGTAACTACTATTAAGGTACATCTTATCTTTTGACTACACGACAACTAAGGTATCCTTTCGAAGCCGATGACTCAGCTCAATAGTCTCGTTCAAGCTTACAAGTTACAATTAGGAGATTTTGAATTTAGTTTGTTGTCGGATTTATTTGTTTTATATCTTAGTTGCAATTATATTGATTAGTTAAATAATTAAAATACTCATTTATAATGATATTGAATTCATTTTTTCATTGTTAGTTTATATAAAAGGAAAAAAAAAAAAGAATCCTTTAGGAAAAGAGGCCACTTATATTTCATAATTAAATGGTTATGTTATGAAGACTCATAATATAGTAACTCATGAAAGGATTTGAATAGTGATAAAAGTAATGTCAAACTTTTGAATAGTGATAAAAGTATCTGAAAAAGATTAATTTAAACTTAAGTTTCTTAAATTAATTATTTTAAACCACGAATTAATAAAGTAAGATGAAGATGGATGTATATAAATTTATCATAAGATTTAAGTAGAATTTTAACCCATCATTCCACCAATATACATATCCAACCTAACTCATTAATTAAATTCCCCTTTTGGATATATATTTTCATATCTATCTTCTCTATGAAGCATCACATGAGAAGAAAAAATAAAGAACACTTAAAAGCGTCCAGAAAATCTCAACATGATAACCAAGCAACTAACAAGATGTATAATTTAACAACTATAGCCAGCAAAGATATAATTGTGGAAGAAGAATTGTTTACGAGTAGCGGTTGTTGATCCTCGTTACAAAAATCGAAGAAAAATTGTTAGGGTTAGTAGAGCAAGAACACCCCCCCCCCCCAACAAAAGTTATAAATCCTTTTAGGCTACCACTTTACCTTAACAAATTTAAAGGTCCTTAATAATGGATAATAACATGGCTGGCAGGTGAGCCTGTTGAAGGGTTGAGAAGACTTCTTAAGAAACACTGTGACCTTTTGGGGGTTTTAGTTCTTTGAATTTAGGGTTAGTGTTGGAGGGTGTTTGGGTCACCTAGAGGATCTTAACTTTAAAGGGGAAAATTAAACTAATTGACCATTTGACCCTATTGTATGTTTTATGATTTTGTATTTGGACCTCGCCAAACTAATAGTCATTTATTTCATGAAGTTAAACCGGATCATGGACATTATATCAAGTAATATTTTTAATTATCGAAACAATCGTTGTACTTTATTAAATTAAAGTGATTAAACATACATCTCAAGTTTACAACTATCTATATATCAATTCCAATGAAAAAGGCAGGAACTGATATCAATTCCAATGAAATTAAACCAGGTTGTGTTGAGGTTTTTTTTACTTTCACTATTTTTATTTGTTTTGGCCCCCCAATTTTATTTTTCTCTAAGTTGGCCCCCCCTTTATTTTCATCCTGGTTTCGCCCCTGCAAAATATTCGAAGTATCTCAAGGGAGGTTATTATACCCTTATCGGGTAATTATCAGGTTATCTGACCGGTTCTTAATGAATCTCGGGTCCAAAAAATTCCCTGGGCCGGACCGTTAAACATTCGGGCGAACGAGCCAAGAATTTCGGACCGAATCGTGGGTGAATCTCAGGTTTCCGGGCCGAGTACCAGCACTATATTACCACCTAAAATCATGTCTTCTTGAATATGCTAATCACTAATCAGTAGATGATGGCATTGGTGCCTGAAAATGCGATAAATCACATGCGTTCAGAATATTGAAGGCCCTACGATACGCAATAAACTACTACATAAACCGTCTAAAACAAGTGCGGTCATACTAATGCGTCAGGTTCCATCAGAATTTCTTTGTATTACAATATTATGGTGACATCTAATTCAATCTTTCTAATTAGAAAGTCTCGGGCTTAATCCTTGTTAAAAACAATTTTTTCCATATTTCATTCTACCACCTATTAATTAGTAATTTTTTCAAGTGTTCATAATATTTTATAATGATTAAGAATCAAATTTATTTGTATTAGTTAATAAGTAAAGTACTTAATGGCACATCAGGGAGAGATGCATGGCTAGAGGCCTAGAGCCAAGATGTTCAGAATGGACCTCTCGGCCCAGCCCATAACAGTAACACTCCAGCTCCAGCTCGAAGCACTCGATTCTTGGGCTTTGACTCTGCTGGACCCCCTAATCGGCTTAGTGGGTGCACCATATGTACTGGGCTTTTAGGGGCATTGACACGGGTCTCCGCCATACCAAGGTGTGCTCGACCGGGCCAAGCCTAGAGGTTGAAACCTGGGACTTTATTCGACCCACTCCTAAACGGACACGGGCGACCCAACCACCAACACTACCAACATCACATACTCCCACCACCACAACGAAACATACCCCGACACATACTACCACCACATACCAAAAAACATCTTACTCCATAACCACCTCCACAACCACCTGAAAATCGCACCCCCACCCCCAATCACCTGCAAAATCGAGCCACCCCCTCCCCCCACAACCATATGTAAAATCGTGCACCTTCTCCCACTCTCAAGCATTCCTGAAAAACGTGAGCTTTGTGCATGGGGTAGGGGGAGGGTGGTCAGACTATGTTGTATGTGTGTAAGGGGTTCATAATGTCATATATATGGGTGTGAATAAAAGTGGGTGGGATCTATGCAAGGGAAGGGTGTTAGTTGGATCTGTGTATGTTGGGATGTGTGATGGTGATTGTTATATGATGGTGGTGGTGGTTGTAGTAATGGTGATTGTGATAGTTGACGGAATGATTTTTTAATGTGTTAAAATTCTGAATGGGGGTGTCAGCAGTAGTGTTGGTGTTGGTGGTGGTGATCGTGATAGTTGTGATGGTAGAGTTGGTGATTTATAGAAGACGAGGAAGAAAAGAACAAAAAGGAGGGAAATAGGTTTTAAATTTGTTAAGGGGTAGTTTAGTACTTACATGTGAGGATGGTATGCTAATCTAAATTAGGGGTGCTATTATTGAATTTGGAACCAAAAGGTAATATTTTGTCAAATCTCACTATTTTCGTATTGTGTGGCCCCTTTGTATTGGAGTGAACTTGCGTTAAATTTTAAAATCACTTTAGTGAGGAACCAATTTTTTATATTCACCTAGACTAAATGAGAGTGAAATGACTAACCTTTATTCCCCTAGATTTATCTCAATTTCATTAACCCCTAAACTTTTTTTTTTTTTTTTGTAAATTGGTGATGAGGTGAGTATTGAACCCATGACCTTTCGGTCATTAGCAAAAGCCTTTTCCACTAGGCTATTCGATTAACTCCATTAACCCCTAAATTAGGTTGTAAATTGTAATACAGGTGAATGGTGTTGTTAATTCTATTTTCACCTCGATATACCACAATGATTAAATAATTTTAAACAAAAAAATTCAACACATTCACTTAAATTCACCTCAATTACCCTTATCTAAGTTAATCTAAAAATTTCGATCTCAACTAAATTCATCCAAATCCAAATAGACATTTAATACTCCCAAAGGTTATTAGCTTCCAAAGGTTGAGTAAAAGCAAATATTGTTCTCAACAGATGGCCTTATTAATTGGGGTCCCAAGAAACCGGAAGCCGTTGTAAAGGTGAGATTTATTTGCAACATATTTGTTTTGGTTTTACCCTCTTCTAATTGATCGTTTTTCGAGTAGTGATTATAAATCATGTTTGGCAAACAGATTAGAATCATTAAATATACCATCAAGCTAATTACCCCCACTAAATTCATTTAATGATGTTCTCCAAAAAATTATTAAAATTGATTTCGTTTGCTCAGTCCGTTAAATTTAGGTCAATGCTTGATTGTTACACTCCAATGAATGATAACGACAGTGCACTTCGAACGAAATAATCAAGAAACAAAGTGTAAAAACCATTAATCTAAATTTAAATGTTATTTATGATCAGTAGTTAAGAAATCGAAAACATCAATTAAAATGAATTAGCGAGAGTAATTTGATTTATAGGGTTTTATCTTAGACGTCGTCAAACCTTTGTTGCTTAATGCCTCCATAAATCTTCCCTAAGTTTTAATTCTGACCCCAAACAATTTGAAGGGTTGATGAACAGTTTGATCATGGCTTGCATCTTCATTATCTTTAGGTTCTTGAATTGAAACATTAATACTCTCCGGTCGTTTCTTGAAGTCAACAAAAAGTTGCATATTTTGACTATTAGTTGACTTGAAGAAACAAATAACATCTCCAGCTTTCAAACCCTTTTCTCTTGCAAACTGATTCCAATCACTAGTGAAAACATAACCTTGGCAGCTTTTCCAGAAAGTGAACCTAAACCTCCATGTTTTTCCTGCAAAATCTTGCATGCAAATCAAACTACCCTCAGGGGCTTCGGCTTCATGCAATGGAAAATGCTTCTTTGCTTGGAGCTTTGGTAAAGCTAGACGGCATAGTTTAATATCGCTATTCGTTATCACCTTATCGAAGAGCTTTTCTAACCTATTATCCGGCCTAAAGTACCGCCTTTCGGGGTTGTGGGACGGGTGGTGGTACTCGTCTACCCGGTTGAGGTGGTTTCTTGGTAGCATGTCAATAAAATTAAAATTGATAGATATATATGGTCTAGTATTATATGTGTGAAGGTGAAGGTGAAATAATTAAGTACTTATAAGTTAACTTTCATAAAATCTTGCCTCATAATTTCTCCTATTTTTAATTAAATGTTGAAGCATCTAAGTAGCACAAAAACTATAAATTCAAGTTAGAAATCAAGAAAACTTACCAATAATATTATATTGTTTTGATTTGATAATCATCATGATGCACAATTTAGCTAGGAGGGAATTGAAATGATGAACTAACTAGACCATGTTAAATGACAAAATAACCCAATATAATGTACATTTTGTCTTCAAAATAAAGTAGTAGAATTTTTTTTTTTTTAAATGAGGCTTTGGTGATCTATGTTCACCTAGAGAAGTTATATTTATAGAAGTGGTCTCCACATGAAATAGGCATTGTTTATTGGTATGAAGTAAGGTTGGGAATTTTAGACCACAAACCTAGCTAGCCAACTACTCAATAGTTCAAAATGGTATTAGTATTTGGAATCTTATTTATCCAAAATACATTAGGAGATGCTAAAAGAGAGACTCCTTTTAGTGACTCATAAGCCGCAAATGAAGTAACTAAAATGTGAAGTATATAAAACAAGTAGGACTATTGGTGTGGTAAGATGAGTAACTTCACATTTTTGCCCCCCATTTTAGTTTTACTTCGGGAATGTTCTTTTGTTTAGTTAAGTTGATCTTTCTAGTAATTAAAGTACTAGCTAGAATAATATTTTGTGGGGTAATTATCGATTTGATCTCAAAATCAAGTCGTAGGTTAGTTTTGAGTGTTGCAAATAATTACTTTGTTATTATATATTGATTTCTTAAAATGACATATACATTGTTTATTTTCTCCAAACATGACAAATATTGTACATACATCCTTATTTTCAATGTCTAATATAAGAACGAATGTGCAATATTAGTCATTTTTATTAACCATATTGCAAATTTAGGCTACTTTATGTCAGTCTAATATGTAATACGTATAGTTTCTCTAATGTATTTCTTTTTTTTTTCTATTTAATGGTCATTCTAACAAAATATAGATATATTAAGAATCAATGATAATGTATATTAATTCTTAATTAACATGTACGACTTCGTTAACAATCCACAACTCAACCATACTTGACCTAAATAAAGTAACATGAAGTTAATGTCTCATAATAAAAATAATTTTTGTAGTTGAAACCACCATAGAACAATCATTGACATTGAATGTAGAAATTATCAGAAAGTTAACCATAATATGTATTAGTAACAACAAAACATCAAGAGCAGAAGTTGTTATCTATTTTGTCCATGTAGTTCCCTTTCATTTTTCCTTATACAATTACACATGTGGATACTTGGACACTAATGTCGTTGGATAATTTTGATTTTTTGTCCTAAATTTTATGTTCCTATGTTTGCCTCATATATAAGAGCTAAAGACATCTGCAATCACCTATATTTATATAATGTTTCCAGTTCATTAGCTATATTTTAAATGTCTTCCTCAATTAGCGAGATTTTGTCAAAAATGGCGCTCTTGATGACTTGTTTCTAACTTAGAGCACACATTTAGATTTTTGCAAGAATAGCATAAAAGATAGATGAAATGACTAATTTACCCCCTTATAAACTTAGATAAATTCAATTTTTTTAGAAAGATTTTTTTCAATTTTTCTTCGTTTTTTTAATTTTTTTTTCGATTTCTTTTTTTGGTTTTGTTTTCGATTTCTTTTCAATTTTTTTCGCAAAAACCTTTTGATTTTGGTAGTTGTTTCAAAAAAAAAATCAAAAATCAAACATTTTTGCTAAATTTCGGTTTTGACAAACAACTATCAAAATTGAACCTTCTTTCCAAAAAACTACGAAAACCAAATTTTTTGTCAAAACCAAAACTTTTAGCTAAAACAACTAACAAATCCTCAAAGTGCCATTTTTACCAAAATCTCGTCAATCAACTATGCTTCAAAATATTTAAGTCTATCACCTATACCCACCCCAACTTAGAATTCATCACGTGTCATACTTAACGACATATCGATAGAAGTGGTGATGGACCGAAACATCTTGAAATATATGTGATTGACAACGACGTTTTAACAACATAAGTAATTAACTAAAAACATCTTGTAAATATAGGTGATCACAGTTGTCATTAGTCTTATATACAAACTGTTAATTTAGTCACTTTCAGGGTTAATCCCCAAATAGTTATATTGTTGCAAATTAATCCGGAAAGTAACACAAGTATTAGAGTATGGTCTTATAAAATGAAAAATGTTGCAGTATGAATTTCGAGAAAAGATAAATAAATGTGTAACATTTGTCATTTTTAAGAACTATACTCGAACACATGTATCACTTTTAAAGACTAGAGTATAACTTCGTCACACTATTTATGGGACTAAAGTCAGAAGAGGGGGGTGGGAGAGGGGTAGGCAAGTGGGTAACGTTAATGTATAGGGGCCCTAAGTGGTCACAAAAGAAAAGGAAAATCGATGACTCAAAAGGTGAAGGAACAATCATGTGGATAAAGATACACAATCCACTATTATATTATATGAAATACAAATGCAAACTAATGGAAGTAATTATATTGATACGCAAAGAACATGATCCAATTGATATGATATATAAGAATCTCCTCTCCCATTAGTTGCTTTTTTCTCAAAGAATCTTATAATGAAAGACATATGGCTTAGTTTTGGAGTGTGTATCTCCATGTCTATGGACCTCAAATATTGAACGGCAAACAAACGAGTGGCATTTAGAGCCAAATGATTAGCATATTTTATCACATGCTTGTGATCGTGGAGCTTTCTTGTGGAAGAAATTGATTTTGATTTGGAACAATAATTTACCTTTTTTATATGTCAAATGAAATATATATGGTGTGTATGAATGGAGCTTGCCTCTTTACTTTATGCCAAAATTATGTTATTACATATACACTTGTAGTGTATACTTATTATTAGTTGTATGTTGGAAGTTTTTGGGAGTTGGGAGGCAACTTTGATAGGCAATTAAGTTGGTTTGTAAGGTAGAATATGAAATATATTTTTCATATGCGGAAACTAGGAAGCGCGTTCTCATTATGATGTTCTATACAATTCTCTTTTGTTTTATTTTGAGTGACGGTGAATATCCATGTATGTGTAGTTCGTTAGTGTGACGTACAGTGCTTCAAAAATTATACTACAGTCTATCCCGGGAAAAAAATATTGTTATTGAATTTTATTTTGAGGTGTTATGTTTAAAATGGAAGAAAGACTAAATGTTACTTTAATTATTAGAAATATTAGAGGAGAATAATTTGTAAAATCCTAGTCCCAACCCGGTTGATTATCACATACTTCGAAGTAGACATTGTTAAATAACATATTTACTTGATTACCTTTGTTATATGTCAAATGCAATATATATGGTGTATGTGGATGGTGGTTCCCTCTTTACTTTACTTCTATATATATGCCAACCTTATATTGCTAATATACACTTGTATTATATACTTATTATTAGACTATTAGTTACATGTAGTTATATATATGTTTAAAATTATATGGGAGTTGAAGGCAACTTTGATAACCAATATATTTTTTGGTGGTAGGATATGGCTTAAATGAGAGAAGTTAGGTTGGTAAGGTAGAACATAAAATTTATCTTCCATGTGCGGAAACTAAAAAGCGTGTTCTCATTATGGTAATTCTACAAAAACAAAATGTTTTACTTTGAATGACCGTGGGTATTCATGTGTAATCCGTTAGTGTGACATAAGATGCTTCAGAAATTATATATATCAATTTATCCCGAAAAATAAACACCGTCATTAAATATTATTTTGAAAGTTGATCATATATATTGCGTTGTTTATTTTATTTATTTCATTTTTGGTCATGTTGGCTTAGTTGTTACAACCTCCATCCCAAAATGATTGTCACATTTTGACTTTTGATAGTCAACAAAACACGATTCAAAACGTAAACATCTATTATTCTACATGCGAAAAAATTATAAAAAGTTGATATTTCAAAAATTTATATTGAGACGAATCTAACAAGGTCTCACAAGGCTATATTATTTCTTAACGTTTAATGAAAATTGATGACCAAATTTTATTATGTTTGACCAACAAAAATCAAAATATAACAATCTTTTAGGGACGGAGGTAGTATTTTATAATGAAATTGTCACCGGATGATGCAATTGCCTCCGTGGCAAGCACCTTTGATAAAAGATGCACTTTACATCTTTATTACAAAACTTTTGTTCAAGTATTTGCTCTTTTTATTACACTTTTGGAATTTCAAGTAGCATTACTAGGCAGAAGAATATGTTCTTACTAGCATCATTATTCATACACAAGATAAGATTTAGGATATCAAATACTAGGCACTCATTTGACAGGCATTTTATTGCCCTCGTGATAATCGAACATCTCGTCATTCTTTATTTCTAGGTCCATCCAAATGGGAAATTTATACTAGGAAACAAAAACTAAACTAGTGTACTATTTCACTACGTGTATTGTGGCTTCTCATAGGTCAAATGGTTGTTCATACACATCATGCTGCCTATTGCATTTCGTATGACCAAGATGTCATTGTGTCAAAGATTAATGGCAGGGACGACCACTTATTGCATTTCGGATGCCCAAGATGTCATTGTATCAAGGGTTAGCGGCTGGTTATGATACATATATTTTCACAATGTCATCAGTCGACCATCTATGTTTCTAAAATGAAAGGTGATCACTTCGACACATAGGTGACGTATGAAAGTTTAAATCATCAACCCTTGAATCAATTACTTGCGTACACCTATTCGATTTCATCCATGTGTCCAGTATAAAGCACACCTATCCATTTTCAAACATTCGCTCGACCTCTATTACGCATAGAGCTAAAACCTAATCAACTCAAGCTTTGAATCGTTACTACTCATTTATGAAAACTCGATATAGGCGTAGAGCTAAAACGTGATCAACTCAAGCCTTCAATCGTTACTACCCGTCTATGAAAACGCGATATAGGCGTAGAGCTAAAACCTGATCAACTCAAGCCTTCAATCGTTACTACCCATCTATGAAAACTCGATATAGTAAAAAAAAATTAATTTAAGGTGTCCAATTGGGATTTTCACTCGATTGTCCCCCATCTGGAGGTACTGTTAATTTCTTACTCCTTTTTATTTCTTTTCTTTTTTGTTTACAAGGAGGTTTGATCTTCCTTGAGCTATTCGGAGTAGCATACAAACCTAGAGCCACATAAACCGCCATTCTAAGTCGAGGCGACATGCTCATCCCGGTTGATCGAGTGTCTTGGCCTTATGTAGAGTAAGTCATTCAAACAAAAACAATGGGCATAGTAGATTACATATTTTTCTTGGAGTGTTGAACAGTTATAGTACTAGATTACATAATTGTTCTTTGAGGACATTTTCGCAGAGAATTAGGACTTCATAAAGTTCATCATCAGTAGTTTCATTAAGGGAACATAGTACTTGGACTGATCAATTCTCCGTCACAGATGACATAGAGCATAACAAGGGTGAAGAGTTGTCTACATTTCTGCGGAGGTTCCTGCACAAACCGAAATCGCCATTTTTATCGTCTGCATATACCAAAAATTGTACTTAAACTGGTATGAGAAGCCTTTGGTTAAGAAGAAAGAAGAATTGTGTGAAGTGAACTCAAGTGATCTTGCATTGTGGCAAAGTGAATATGGAAAAAGTAAGAGAGAATGTAGATAGTAAGAGATTAAGTGTAGTTGGGTACCCTGCAATATATTTTTCAACAGCACATTTTTCTTGAACATCATAGCCAAACCATTTTTCCTTGCAAGAACTGAAACTTGCATCGTAGACGACATCTGCAACACAGGACAATCGTAAGAACAGATGATAGATAAAAGAAAGAGGAAGGTGGGAGGGCTAGGATGCTAGGTACAACAAAAACCTTGAAGAAGCACATGCATTTCACCAGAGTAGCTTCTTAACTTCCAGAACTTGCGACCCTTCCTATCTGAAAACATGGGATCTGATCTAACAGCATCTGGAAGATTAATCATTGGATATAATAAGAAATATGGATTGTTTGTTTCGGGTCGTTCAAAATTGATTTTTCGTGCACACTTAAATTGATAGTTTTTCAGAAAGAGATTGCGTTGTATTAAGCAAAAATTATTAGCAACATATGCACGGATCCATGAGTAACTATTATAGGAACTACTTATGTCGCCAAAACTTACTTCGCATTCCTTTCTTCATCTCGTCGAGCTTATCGTTGAGACATTGAATAACATCTGCTTTAATTTTTAAATCTAGGGTCTGTTGTTCGGACATCAATAGTTGTTTACCGGTGGTCTTAAGGATATCTACAGCCATCTCATCCTGCAGCTTCTTCCTTGCATTCTTAGTCTGTTGATAAGCCATATGTAAATAGAATATAAATTCAAAAAATTGTGCACAAGATGTAATAAGAAATAAGAGGGGGAAATAAAAAAAACTTCATAACAAAGAACCCGAAAATCGGTTCATATTACATATTCCTTCTCTGCTCCAACCTTCTATTTACCTTTTTCGCTTCTTCAACAAACTTCAGGTTCTGTTGATCGATCCAATTTCTCAGCTCTCTGTGACGAGTCATGTCTCCATATATCAAACAAGTTCAATTATAAAACAGTGGATGGAAAGAGCTTATAAAAAGGTTCACTTACGATGTGCCAAGGGCTTCATCACATAGAAAGGTGAGGATCCTCAACTTCTTTGAAGGAGACTGTTTATCGTAACTGTCAAGTCCCCAATCTAACATCAGTTCTTTTGACATAACTTCAGAGTCTGATATGTATTTTCCCAGAGCTTCTATCCATGAATCTCTACTTGCAGCTTCCAACGAGCACCTGCAGATGTAGAAATATGCTCACAGAGTTTGTAACACAAGATATTAATACGACAGTCGACTGACCCTTTTCTTGAATCCCTCTGAATTATAGATAGCAACTTGATGTGGAAGTAATCAGCGGAAAAACCACGTCTCTTCTCTGAAGTCTGACCAGAAACTATTTCTTGAAGTATTGACTCTGGTTGCTCTTTCCTTAGATCAAGTGCCTAAAATAAGAACAAGAAAAAAACTAGACGAAGTAAAACAAGTTCATAACATCTTCTCGTGATGTAATTCCATGAGGGGTTGTTGGACCTTAAGAAAATATCAATTAAGTGATGGCAATCATCCCTAGGAAGCCAAAACTAGAAATAATGTGCAAAATTTACAAATTGATCAGAATAATGGTTTTAACCATAATCACAGATACAGGATGTTCAGTCCTTCAATGATGATGACACGCAAAATGCAAGCATATGAGCCAAACACTACCTCTAACAAGTGCAGTAAGTAATATACTTTGCATGACTATCTATGGGGTTTAGCTTCATCCAATTAAACAGGACTTTAAAGAAGTACATAATCATCATCGCCAACTAAAGTAAGACATAATAACTCGATAATATGGCTTTAAGCATCATATGGCATAATTTATTTAGTTTATAGAGAATAACCTGCCCAAATGTGTGGCAAAACTCTAGAAACTGCAAAGCATCCCCTATATCCTCTGCAGGTAGTTCAAGATTAGATATCTTGGTCAATCGATTTCCTGGTGGCAGAAAGATCTGTACTTCTTTATTTCTCTGAAATTCGTTCATGCTGTCTCCATTATTTTGCGCATCTTCAATGGCCTCTTGTTTGATAGTGGGCCTTAAAAGCTCTTGGCTGAGTTGTTTCCCGTCACTTTTGGTTGTATCTATTAATTCTGCTGAAAAATTGTTGATCGCATTTAGCTGTGTGTTATTGACCCCTTTGTCATCTCTATTTCCTTCAATAATCTGCAACTTCATCCTCATCTCATCACCACTGTCTACGGATGTAGACCTGCTAACCTCATTGGAAGCCGAGCTCCTAACTTGCGAGGCTTCCTCCAACGATTTTACTCTTCTGCAGTCTTCAAAGCTTAACATTTCTGAAACTGAAGGAAATCCATTAGCCTTTGCAGCAGGGGTAAGTACCCCTGTAGGCTTGTAGCCTCTCTTCTTCCTGTAGGTTCCCAAACAGACAACAGCACACAAAAAATTAGTCAGATTACACATACAGATGATGATTTAATAATGTTCCCAGAGAATAATCTTCAGTCCTTCGCTATTCTAGGCGGGTAACCCCGATATGCAATGGCATAGTATATATTACGTTTTGCTTAGTGTGGTACCAGGCAGAGCGGAAGAGCAGAGGAAAGAGATCAAAACAGTTTGGGGCTTTTTGTAGGAAACTGAAGGCTGAGGCATAACTTAATTCCCTTCCTTCATTAATTTCATTTGCCTTATAGAAATCATATAATGTAGGACTCGATATACAGTAATAAATGAACCTCCCTTTCCCTTTCCCCAAGTGCATGCAAAACATAGGCTCTACTAGTGGTCCGTAATTAATTAACTTTTCATGACTACGAAAGACGAGTGTTCTGCACTCAGTTATAATTATCAGCCAGTATTGAAATGTCGGAACGAATAAGATCCCTGGTTCAGCATATTGGCCTTTAGTACCAGCTACCTTAAATATCGAGAGATGATGAGATAAATTTTGAAATTTTTTAATTGGTAAATATGAATTGTATACTGTGAGCGTTAGATTATGAAATTTGGGATCCTCGAATTAAGTCTGGACTTAGCTTCTGAGATCTATTGTTAGTTGTATACGACATACTTACATGCAACGACAGCAGTTACAAACTCCCCGGCATTTGGGACACTTCCATTGGCAACCTAATGCAGCTACCGCTGCTGCAACTTCCCCATATCTGCTTTAAACATTCAAAGAAAAAGGAATAAACGAATCTAGAACGGAAAGGAGGCTTCTGGAGATTAGATAAGACATTTGCAAGAAAGTTGGAAGAGATGAAACGAAACCTGTTTAGTAAGCAAAATTGACAGAAGTGCAAGGCACATTGTATACTCCTATTGTAATTCTTGCATGTCACGGTGCAAACCAAAGTCTTTTGCCTACACTGCATGCACAGTACTACTTTCATTCAGAACCCTTCATCAGCTAACTAATTTTATCTCCAACCATATGCGTATGTATGCAGGAATACATAACGCTAACCTGGTGACAAGTCTTGCCATTCTCTGAATCATACACTCTGCCGCCAATAACTCTAACCCCTGGTGATTTTGTTCGTTTAATGCGCTTGCAGATTTTTTGCTCATCACAGTCCATGGAATCTTTAGTTTCACTATATCTCTTCTTGCACTTCTTGCTATTTTCAGCTGCAACAGAACTTCGCGAGGACATAAAGGCTTTCAGGCCTGCTAGACGGCGGCTTCTGGTAGAATGATCAGCCTCCCGAGATGTAAGTGAAGGTACTTGGCCATTTCTTCTCTTTTTAGAAGGCTTCAATTGATATCCCGCATCACGCATTTTAACCAAATTGGTTTTCTTTCTGCCATTTTTCGATGGAGCTGCATCTAGATCCTGCGGAAGGTAAATACAATTCACATGAGCAGTCACCAAAATTTATATATGATGCACATACAGTAACAGACATAATCTAAATTTGATTTGGAACTCTTTCCATTCCCCTAAATTGTGGTATATACCCCTTCATGATGTTTAAGGTTTATGATCTGAGATGGTCATGCCCTCATGAGGTTGTCAGTGTATATATCCCTTATGTGGTATCAACGTGGACAGTAGGCAAGGCCAGCCCACCCTAATTTTGGTTTTAAAAGAATAAGCTTTTGAACTAGTTGGCCTAAGAAAAGTTTGAAACAGGTTTCTTCATAATATTAAAAAGTTCTTATTTAATACTTGGCTTGCCCTATAAAGATTTCTAGACGAGCCTGTGGTATCCACTGTTTTAGGAATGTAAATGTATTCACCTCATTGGAAGCCGCACTTCTTTCAGGAGAGGAGTCGCTCGATCTTTCAATATCTGAGTCCAACATTTCCAAAACTGAATGAAAGCCATTGGCCTTTGCAGTATGATATAGTCTCCCCGTGGGTTTGCATCCTTTCAACTTCCTATAGATTCCGACAGGGAGACAGAAGCTAGTCAAATCTCATTTATAGGAACTTTTCGAGATTACATAGAACTAAATCCTAGATGATCAAAGTAATAATTTTGATGTGTATTTAAATCAATAATTTACATGACTGTGTAGAGATTAATTTTCATGTGCATACATGCAAAAAGAGCAATTGCAAACTCCTCTACACTTGGGGCATTTCCATGGACAATCCGATCGAGCCAACTCTTCTGCATTCTCCCCATATCTGTTTTCAATCATTCAATACAATACATAAAAAATAAGAAAATGCCGCAAATATGGACTAATAAAACTTTAAGATTGGAAAATCAGCCTTCTCAGAAAGCTAAACGTTTGCAAGAGGATTAACAAGTGATAGAAAGAAACCTTTTCAATAAACATATTTGACAGAAGTGCAGGGCACATTGCTCATTCCCTTTGTAGTTCCTGCATCTAACAGCAAAAATCATAGTCTTTTGCCGGCACTGCATGCACAGTATCATTTACATTCAGAAAGCTTCATTAGCTAACAAAAGATTCAGCAACAAATGACATAATCTGCCCATGAGAAAATAACTCATTAATTGTAATGCATACCTGGTGACAACTCTTGCCGTTCTCAGAATCGTATACTATACCATTAATAATGCGAACGCCAAGTGAATTCCTTCTTCTACGCTTGCAAACCTTTTGTTCATCATAATCAATGGTATCCTTAAGTTCATCATATTCCTTCTTGGACTCTCCACTATTGTCCTCTTTATCAGCAATTATTGGTATCTTAGATGAAGATCCTTTTCCGTTTCTTCTCTTTTTAGAAGACTTGGACTGACATACTTCATCACAGTTTTCATCTACAATAGATTTGTTTCTTCCTCTTTTTGGTGAAGCTGCAACCGGCTCCTGTAGAGAGTCGGGACACAAATTATAACAATTTAATTTTGTAAATAGTAATCACATCCATTACAGCAATTGGCTCTATCAGTGAGCCAGCCATGACCTTTAATCTGCATTGACTATCAATGTATATCGAATGGTTTAGAAATTAAATCCTGGGGGTCAATAAGAACTACACCTACACGGCTACGCAGAAATGAAGTTAACACCTATATTACATGCTCTTAAGAGTGAAGATGCAATAAATAATTGAAAAATTATCACAGAAACACTTCAATTAGATAACACTTCTATTCTTATAGGGCTGTAAATTTGTTGACCTCCTTGGAAGCCACATTTATCTCCAGTGATGCATCTTCCTCCACGGTTTTTATACTTCTGCAGTCTTCTAAGCGCAACATCGCAGAAACTGAAGCAAATCCATTAGCTTTTGCAATGTGAGAAAGTATCCCTGTAGGCTTACAACCTCTTTTCCTCCTATAGATACCAAATGAGACAAAGGTACATAAAACGCTCAAAGATTTTCTAGTAATAAACACGAAATATGAAGTTCTCTAGTAAAGCTAAAGTTTTAGAACATCAGAAAAGAAATTTGCTCATACACTCACATGCATCTAGAGCAGTTACAAATTCCTCTACAAATAGGACATTTCCATTCGGAGTCTAACGCAACCGCCTCTTCTGCATTCTCTCCATATCTGCTTCAAAGTTTCAAGAACAATAATTAGTTAATCAAAACAAAAAAGCATCATGTTTAAATTGACACTGGGAAAATGTCAAGAACATCGTAAGCTCACTATATGAAACCTGTTCAACAGACAAGTCTGACAGAAGTGTGTTCCACATTGTTTGTCCTCATTGAAATTCTTGCATGTCACAGAAAAAACCATGGTTTTTTGCCCACACTGCTTACATTTTCAAACGCAATCAATCAAGAGAACTTCAAGATCTACCTTACATGAATTAAAAGAGCAGAAAAATAAGAATGTGTAAACCTATACTCTTTTTTATACAATCTCGAAAGTGTAGAACAGTCACACTAACGGCACCTATCCACCCTGCGGGCAAGAGTTAAATCGGAGGATGGGCCTGAACTGACGAGGAGACTAGAGTTTGCTTATTAACACTTCATCAACCCAAAATCAACCCAAAGTTCGCTCCTTATGAGAGTCGAACGCGGGTCGCCTAAAGAGGCGAGGCTGCTAGTTGAGCTATGCCCCAAGGACTTTTTGGTACAATCTCATTTCTAAATTACATGCATAGATACATTAACATGCACCTTCCAAGTTGACCCAAGAGTGATGTGCAAACTAGGTGCATGTGTAGATAAAAAGTCATAAATCATAATACATACCTGGTGACAAGTCTTGCCATTCGCAGAATCATAAATTCTGCCATTAATGATCCGAACCCCTGGTGATCTTGTCTTGGTGCCCTTCTTCTTCATCATCATATTTTCTGAATCACTTTTGAGATTGGTAACTCTTGAAGGAGTTGATTGAGTACTTCTGCTAGCTGGAGAGGGTGCCATTGTTACCTACTAGTTTTATTGTTCAGTGTACCAAACTGGTTGCACAAAAGAAGTGGTGAGAGTTTCTTGGTAAATGGTTATTCCTACCTTTTTACAAAGGCACATAGAATCTAATGTCCTCCATGATGAAATATGAATGTGCCACGTTAGCAAAGACAACTAAGGTTACTTTGGGAATTATGTTGTTGTCTAGAGGCCTCTCCACCTCAAATTTATGTAATTCTCATCACTGGCATTTAGAACATGTTTGGTATGCAGGTAAAGTTGTGTATGGGGCAAAGTTGTGAAAAGCGTTTAGCTGTCCGTAGCCACGAAGCTCCAAAAAACTGCTATTTTCCGCGATATCTCGGAACACGATGTAACATGAAGAGAGGATCTTGTTGTTTGCATGAGGGGAAAATGTAAGATAAACAGACAAGGGAATTCAAATTAAAGGTAAAACATTTGGTGTTTCACCTATAACCGGAAGGTCATATTTGAGTCATCTTGATCATAATTCACAAGTGAGGAACCATTACAGACGAAAAAATATAAGATCAAGACAATTATGAAAATCTTTGAAGGTTTAACTTGTGACATGAGTAAATATGGCAAACTCAGAGAAAGTTTGCAGGCTTGCAGCATTATTTGCTCTCACTGTCTCAATAGATCATATAACAACATGAAATTTTGACATTACATTGTTATCATAGACGAAATGTTGAATGTGACAAGAAAACGACTTTCCACAGAATTCTATATGCATGATGCATCTATGAGAGCGAGTATGCAATTCTGTTTACTCATAAAAAAGTTACCAACTAACATAATTTTTTACAGTGTATATCTCAATTCTCAAACCAGTTAGATTACCTCAGTTAACCAAACATTTACTAGCTCAAAGTATCATGAACACTTGATAAACAAAAAACATCCCAAATATTATTCAAACTAAAAACCAAAAAGGGGACCAAATTTGGTTACAAACAACAAAATTATGCTAAAGAGATTCTTGAAACTCATTGGAGGTCTTCTCTTCACTCTTCCTCTTAAGTTCTTCCTCATATTTCCTTAATCTTTCATTCCACATTTCCTGTTCAAATAATTGCACATTCAGATACCCCTACTCAATAAATCACACCCTCCATCCCAAAAAAAAAGTTCGTCTACTTTTCAATTGTCGAAATTAACAAACTTTACAACCTTAATCGACACATAATTCGAGGCAATACTCTAAGTCTAAAGAACCACTATATCAAAATGATCACGTTAATAATACTAAATCACTTGAAAAATACATTCTTTTTACTATATATCTTTCACCAAATATCCTACACTATATACCCCAAAAAAAATTATGCTCAAGAATCAACAAGTCAACATCAAAATTCAATAAATCAACAATATTTCTGTTATATATGGAGTAATAAACAAAATTGATAAATGGTTATGCTGAAATCCATATTAACCTAACTAGTTAAGGAATTGTGTAATTAACAACACTCAATCAAACAAGAACGGTAAAAAAGATAGGGCCTTCATTGAGAGTTGAGCATATTACATATAATTAAATAAAATGGTTGTGCCAAAACCAAGTCTTGTCCAATAGATGGGTCGGTTGTATGAATACGACGTCTTCGATTAGCCATAATAATCTAGGTAGTTGAAGAATATTATGATTAAGAGTAGTGAATTAAAGAAGAAGAGAGAAAAGATGAGACCTTGTAAGAGAGTTCAGCACGGTGCATAAGATAGAAACCAAGAACACCACCCAAGATGGTGCCTGTGATGATTCTGAAGTAACCCCATCTTGGTGATCTCATCTCCTTCATCTCCACCCAAACCACTACTTCTTCAGCTGCTGAGACTTGATTTTATCAGACTTGGCTTGGCAAGGTTCGAGGTTCAAGCCTCAAGGTGTGTAATTGGGCTTATGTTAGTTATCACTTTTAATTAGTGTGGGACTGTGGGGAATGGAACGATTAAACCCGGATCCGTTATCCGTTCATGTTATTATCGAGCGATACTCGAGTAATTTTTTTTACTCGATAGCTTATCGAGTAAACTCGGATCCGCTCGGTTACCAGCTCGTTAATTTTTTTTATTATTATATTAACTAATATAAGTGTATTTATTATTTAATATTTATTATTATTTTCAAAAAAAACCAGTCAAGTAGAAATGACATTTTAAAATTTGAAAGTGTAAAATTTCCCGTTAAAACCTCCACATATACTGCGCTGAGCCAGGTAACTATCTGGGTTACCCAGGCTCGACCCCCAAACCGGGTTCAAGTAGACTCTTTAATACTCGACTCGTGAGAACACCAAAATTTGAAGCGTCGATTGAACTAACAAAATTTGAAGCGTTGATTACGATCATAGTGAGTGAATGGTGTTAGAAAGTACGTTTTTTATCAAGGGTCAAGTTGAGTTTGAACCCACCACCTTCTAATCACCAACAAGAATATTTTCGACGTCCATTTAACTATATGTTCTGAACATTGTAAGTGAGTTTGCTAAATTACATTCTTACATCTCTTGCCAAACGAAACAACACGTTTGTAAGATGAACACAGATAGCCATTATGTACAGAAAGAAAATGTCTAGAAGTACTTCATATACATATACTACACAACTAGAAACACCAACTCAGCCACTTTCTAAATGCATGGTTTTCTGAAATTTTGGAAATATCATAACGCATATGATCATTGATCCAAAGTTTTCTACAATTCAACTCCATACGCAGCAACGCTGATCATCTTCCCTCCGAGACTAAAATGGAAGGGAGGTGTAGATTACAATACGAAGTCCTATACATTCATGGGTGATGATTTCAGGCTTTCGCTGCATTTTTTCCAGAAGACGCGTCTTTTTGCTTTCCTCTGGTAGCTTTCTGACCATTGTGAGGCTTTGATGATGACCCCATGAGAAGTAAACGGGACATGACATAAGCTAATAGTTCCTGGCGATGGGAAAATGTGAAGTCCAGGTGTGCATATTCGAACTCATTATAAGATACCTCGACGCCCGACTCCTTCATAACTCGGTAATGCTTTCTCACCATGGATGGCCTAATAACTTTGTCCTTGCGCCCTGCAACCACATCCACGGGAATGTCAATGAACCCGTAATATTCTCCCAAATCTAGGGGTTCACGAGAACCATACACTTCCATGTTGGCAGCTGTACTCCCATAGTCGAACATCATAAATTTCCGCGAGTGCTTCATTTGTGCCAGATGAAGAGCCACCCGGAATGATACACCTGGCATATCATTCATGTTGTAATGGGGTATACCTAGCACACCGACCCAGTTTGAACTATCTCCACCTACAACGTAACTCATGAGGGTTTGAACCAGTCCTCCTACAGCGGGTAGATTATGAAAGTCCCTTGACAACTTATACAACATCATACGGAAGAAACGAGTAGGAATATAGAATGCTGGAAATAGAGGTGCAACTAAAGGAGCGCAAAGC
Organism: Echium plantagineum; assembly: GCA_003412495.2. Lineage (NCBI taxonomy): Eukaryota > Viridiplantae > Streptophyta > Magnoliopsida > Boraginales > Boraginaceae > Echium > Echium plantagineum. The sequence continues at coordinate 32,265,547 of CM016567.1, forward strand.
CTAAATAGGAAACCGATCCCTGTGAAAACCAAGGTGGAATCCTGGTGGAAGCCAGCAGGTGACAATAAGATCAGTCTAGATAACCTGTGGGGTTTTTCCTCGATCCGACGTGTAATTATATACATCAGTATAGCAGCTCCACCCAAGCTGTGGCAGACTGCACAAAGTCTGTAAGGCTGTTCTTCGGGTTCTTCTGCACTAGGTTGGTCCGTTTGCAGTTCAGAGACTTTTATATCATGGATCTTCTCAATCATTGCTGGTATATCTTCCATCCCATGTTCATTAATAGAATAGCGCCAGTACCTGTTAAAGGGCGCTTTTATAAAAGATGGTGCAGCATAGCTAGCAACATTTCTAGAGATCTGTATCATTTGTAACACATCAAATCTAATTTACTTACTCTCGAGATGATATATTCTTATTCACATGCTCCCTAGAAACAAGTCCACGAAAATTCCCAAGGAAAACATCACAACCTGCCATCAAGAATGAAGGGTGCACGTCAAATATCTGTATTTGGAATTTGGATACAATTATGCAGTATCTCATGTTTAGGTAAGGCATAATCAGAAATACAACAAAGCCAAAAGCATTATTAGACAAACCTTGATCAAAAGCAGCGAAGGCAGGAGAACCAACAACTCCATTTGATACCCAACTGTAAACAGCTAAATTATTAGGATATAGAGCCAGGAAAATAACACAAAAATGAGACACTAATCAAGGAAATTTAAAGAAAACATGAATTAGGAAAATGTTCCAAGATTTATGAGGACAGGCTAGGACAAGAATAGTCAAGGTTTTCTTACACAGTTAACATTTGGGACATACATAGCGGTGTAACTAGTATGGACATGCCTATATATGAGGTGGAAGATCCATCACGATATGGCTAATCGTGCTAAGACACTTCCAAATCACTTGCCAGACAAGGAAATCGGTTGACGAGGAGGTTTCCGAAACTATTGGGGGCTCATCACTATGAAGTAAACATTAGTTCAATCCATTAAAATGAGACAGATAATCTAAAGTAGCCCTCATCATGTAAGGACACGTGTCTGTGTCTTATATAGGCACCTTCCAGATTCAAATCAAACTAATAAAGATTTGAGAATTTTAGTACATTGCATTACAAATTGTAGCTACCAAAATTAGGTTTCTAGTTCACCACACATGATTCTCCAATGGACTTACATGCAGTCCTGGAATGGTTAATTAAACTTATAACAGGTAAATTGAGGCGTTTAAAGGATGTCTGATCTCTCTGCTTCTTGGTCTTCTTAAATTAGATGTCTAATATAAATTTGGGGTACATAATCAACCAAAATGTTCGAGTATGGATTATTCTAAGATTTCACTGCCAGTATGAACGGGAGAAACAAATCTGCTTCCCAATAATAGATTGTCACACTGTTCAAAAACAGATATAAAGCAGGAGCAGAATACTATAAATGTATAGGACACTACCAATTAATAAAGTACTTCTATAAATTTGAAAGCAGAGGAAAACATTTATAATCGATTAATCAATTTAGAACTCAGAACTCACCCCATAGATGAATCCAATATACCATGTTGGAAATATACAACCTTCTTGGAGTCACGCCTAGAAAGGAATATAATGAAGCAGCATTAGTATGGATAACAATTCTTAATAATCTGATTTAAATAAAGATAGAATAGAATAGAAACCTTGGTATCCGTTCCAAAAGTAGAACATATCCATCAGATGTTACAACTCGAATAGCTTCATATGGATACCTACATGTGAAAGAGACGACACCTTAAAGAAGTTCAAAATGTGCAACAAAGCGGAAGAAATATCATTAGGAACCTGACTCACGTCCATGATATAAGGTACAAATAGATATGTTAATGATAAAAGTGTTTCGTTTGTTCATGCATATAAGCAGTTAGCACACTTCGAGAAGATAAAGAAGTTTCATTGTTGGTTTTAGTAAAAGTGTTATTTGGAAGAAAATAAGATATACAAATATCAATTTCTTGAATACTCTTACCCAAGCTCTGTAATGACATCTCTACAAGTTCGAGCATCAGTGTTAAGAGAATGATAAACGGGCATCTTCCTTTCTTCGGGAGTAGGATCACTACTTGAAAGAGTAGTCGTCTTGACAGAAGCAATTGAAACATCACCAAAACACTCCTCATGGTCATCAGGGTGAGAAAAAAACCATTTTAACACTTTCCCTGTAGTCTCAAAAGGCGCTAGAACCCAATGTGCTGCCTTGTGAACAACATCAAATGCAGATTCAATTGAAATCTCAATTGCCATGTGAAGTTCCTTCAAAATATTAAATTCGTGAGGGAGATATCACCATAAAATAATTAACCTAGGCACTATAAGTGAGTTTCAGTAATATTTACATAAGAGTTCAGAAAAAAAAGTGAAACAAATAATCGAAGATATTGCAGAGGTGATATAAACTCAGGAAACAGATAAGCGAGATATATTAAGAGTTGTTTAAGACCGAATTTAAAAAGGCAACAATTTTTACCTCAAGAACACCACGTCGGCGATCAGTTGCAAGTTGAACATGGTCATCTTTGAGAGTCTGAAACCTCTTAGATGTACCTCGGCCTTCACTTCTACCAATCGAACTAGTAACTCTGGAGTGTCTACGGAAAGCAAAAGTATATAATAAAATTGGTATCCCCATAAAGAATGTCACTGGAAACAATATCCACGAAAAGATGTATCTGATCACTAGCCTCCAGCTTCCATCATGCTTCCCGTCACTGCTGGGACGAGAGGCCCTTGAGCTCTGAGACGACGGGGACGAAGGATAAATATCATCTTCCTCTTCCTCTCCGGATGAGTAATCCAGACTTGATGTATCCGAGTCCACCGCAAGTTCATGAATTAAGCGGTTGAAAGATGACACCCCACTAAGAAGACAGAAAATATTTAATGCATTCTAAATTTGAGAAGCGAATTTAGACAGCATAGAACATCAAGAAATGGCTCTTTCATACAGTACGTGGTGGTTTGGGGAGGAGGGTCGAGGGTCACCACACGGAGTGACAAACAGTTACTAGAATATAAATTCGAAGAACCACCAACAACCATATAATTTAAGAACAATATTCATTTTCGAAAAACAGCGAAAAGATCAAGCTGGTACATAGAACAATGATAATTTCCATTTAAATCCTGCCAGTTTTTTAGCTTGTGAAAATTCAAACTAGAAGCAAAGAATATTATTAACAGAAGGTGACTACCAATGTATAGAATCAAATTTCTTCCTTGTTTTAACTCGGATACGTGTGTAGTGATACGCAAGAAGACTGATAATCTGATATCTAGTATTTCATGAGACACTACCAAAAAAACATCCGAAATTTGTAGAACTAAGTTTTCATATGATTAAGGTTTACCGAAGTCTAACAACAATGCCTTTAAGTGAAATACGGTGTAAAGAAAGGTAAATATATGGTGAAAGCTTCAAATCTTACTCTTCCATCCAACGTGGAAGGCGTGGTCCGCGAAAACTTGGCCTCAACTCCCACCCATGTATACCTTCAAGAATAGACGACTTCCCAGGCAATATAGACAATAGTAGTGCAGAGAATCCATTGATGTACCTCACAATGTTGTTAAGTGACTCATAAGTGAATGTTTTCACTGACCTGGAAGATTATAGATTATGGAACAGAAGAATAAGTACCAATCAATTGGATTCAAGATTCATCTGACAGTCAAATGAAGCCAGGCAATTGCCAAGGAGTAACAATAATTAAATGCTCACTTATGAGACTGGTAATGGAATCAGGATTATGCAAATTTCAAAGTTAAACAGAAGAACAAAGCAAGGCTCAGTCCCATTACATAGGTTGATAAGAAATAGGAGATAGGATTAGAAACCGAGCTCATAACACGACAGTCACATTGGGTAAAAGAATACTCTCAGTAACTATTCTTCTACATGTCGAAGAGTGACTTGATTAGCTCACAAACATTTGAAGTCCCCAGAACGAAGAATATAAACATCCAGAACATCATTTTATGTTTTCCATTCTGGAAAAATTGGATAATCTTCTGAGCATATTAAACATATATCATTACCAAACTACCTTTCTCAACGCCAACCATAGGTTGCATTGAGTCTGTGATATATGACTAATTCTAAATCCACGAATTTGAAGTAACCGGTTTTCATCAAAATCACCTTAATGGGGATTAAGAAAATAACAAGCACGTTATCCTTCTAAATACCCAACCAACTTCAAAATTCTACTCAAGGATCCTAGACCCTTATCTCCAAAATCCAGTCAACCATCTAAATAGGTCATAATAGCTTCAGCTTCGCCAATGATCTTATTTTTCGATCTTTCCTTTCACGTCTGCATTCTTACTGATGAACGTGTAGACTGATCTACAATACAATCTAATAAACACTCTTCCCTCGTCACATAGAACTTTCCTCTTAAGAGTATAACCTCACAAATCACCATAAAGATCATTCCTTTTAAGCTCAATTGCCACTTCTCGTAATTTCATCGGAACCCCAACCTTCCCAAGAAACAGAGTAAAACACGACATCTACCACAAGCAAATACAAAGGTCTTATAAATTGGAAGCAATCAAATTAAGTGAAACAAACAACCCATTTAGTAACATATATTGATGCTGATCAAAGCAAAATCCAAACTTGACCTTCGATTAGCTGAATAAAAATAATTCCAACCAAATGAAGTTGAAATCGAAGTCAATCCCAATACACAACCCGACTCAACCCAACCCAACTCAGATATCAATACAAAGTATAATCCACGAAGAAGCTCAGAAACAAGCTCCAAATAATGATAAAAACAATTTCGACACAGTTGAGACAACCAACTCAAATATCGAAAAACTATGATCCACAAGAAGCTCAGAAGCAACAAAAAAGTTCCCAATAAAGCTAAAACTGAAATCAATTTTACACTTAACCCCACCCAACCAATTCAAACATCAATAAAAAACAATGATCCACAACAAGCTTATCAGTAACAAAACAGCTCCAAATAAAGATGAAACTAAATTAAATTTCAATAAATTCGATCCAACCCAACAAAACCAAATCACATCTAAATACAAACAATATCCACAAGAAGCTCAGAAGTAACAGAGTAACTCCAAATAAAGCTGAAACCAAAGTTAATTCTAATACACTCAACCCAACTCAACAAAACCAAATCTCATATAAATACAAACAATGATCAGCAAGAAGCTAAGAAGTAACAACTTTGAATACATGAATACGAAGACTTCAAAACAGCTCAAAAAGAGACATAAAGATCCATATACTGATAAAATCAGACAAAGAAATGAAACATACTCTTTGGTAACAGCAAGAACGTTGTCAACGATCCTTTGCATCTGTATATCGTCTGCAACTACTATGCTTGTTTCAATCAATCAGTCAACACATGAAAATAAACAAATCAAAACTCACTTCTTTTCCTTCTTTTGGGTTAAGAATCACTCTGTTTTGCTTCTTTTTTGGATAATCAAACAAGTATCTTTTCTTTAAACCAAACCCAAATTCACAAATAACTGTTTTTTGCTTTTTTATTAAAAAAAACAACTGTATATAGTCTTTAAATCAATACCCAATATGAAAAAATCCCTTCGTTTGGTCAAAAATCACTCTTTTTTGCTTCTTCTTTTTTTGTTAATCAAACAAGTATATTGTGTTAAAAATCCTTTCTTTTTGGATAATGAAACAAATGTGTTAAACTGAATTTTCAATAATAAAAATCCCTCCTTTTTGCTTCTTTTTGAATATAAACAAACAGAAATCTCGGGTTTTTGGGTTTTTTTAACAGAAAAAAACAAAAGAAAAGTATATAGTTGCAATTTTTTTCTAGAAAATATGGATAAAGGTGAGAAGCATCAGGAAGTTTGCTATTTTGGTCTACAAACAGTAAACGATCTCGATTCTTGACGTATAATTCGGTTTTTCTCTTCCTCTCTTTTCAATTTTTATAGGACGTAATATCTGATCTATTATACATACACACCAAAATAATGTTATTTTGACGTGAAATAATTATTTTATCCTCTTTATATGTAAGTCTGGTAAACGAGATAGTAAATCGAAAGTAAAATAGTCATTTATATTTAATTAAAAGAACTCTTCTGATGTGTCCACATAATATGCATGTTGAGATAATGATACAAATTTTTTTTTCGTATTAATATTTTGAAATATCAAGATATATATAAACATAGTGAAGTTCAAAGTACCACACGAAATATGGTAACATACATTCTTATCTTTAAAGTGTATTGATTGGTCTATTTAATGAATGTTTAAGAGATTATAAATTTTGATGGGCTATAGAATTGAATTATTAATCATTCCTATAAATTTTGAATTCGATATCTCTGGTTAAACTTTAAAGTGTATTGATTGGTCTATTTAATGAATGTTTAAGAGATTATAAATTTTGATGGGCTATAGAATTGAATTATTAATCATTCCTATAAATTTTGAATTCGATATCTCTGGTTAAAGATAAACTAAATGCAAGATTTTGAATGTGAACTATTAATAGAATCAAAGTATATTTTTCAAGCATTTGGAACTTATGAATATGCATACAACTTTTATTGATAGGATTAAACTATAACTATTTATAAATATATTCTTCTTATTATGATAGTTAACATGTAATTTATCAAGGTTTAAATTTCGTTACTAATTACTTTTAAATAAAATAAAATTTAATAAATACATATGCTATCCAAGTTCATTTAATGTTTGTTAAAGATCAACTAATGTTACCATATGTTATTGATATATTGTGTGAAGAATAGAAGAGGTACCTTTTTTCTTTGTAAGGAGATATATAATCTTTATTTATCGAGTATATATTCAATATATTTTAAATAGATTTAATGACTTTATTTTCACTTGTACTTATATTTTATTATGTAATATTACTACAACCATCAAAAAAATAAAATAGATTTAATGACTCACAAAAAATGATATTAATAAAATAAATTAAACTCACGTTACCATAACGATCTCACTTATTCTACCAACAAATCCCTTTTCCTTATTAATGTCGGTATTGTGAGAAAAGAAATACGTGATGGAGAATAATTGGTTAATGTGATTTGGTGTCTTTGCAGGAAGACAAGTGCTTCGATGGAGTGACGTGGAATGAGTGGTCTCATACGTGTATATCAATGTCTTTATTTGTTGAGACTTGTGGCAAAGATTAAATAAACTATCTTAAATTTCATACATTTCTTTTCTTAGCCCAACTTCGAGTTTTCGACCAAGAAAAGATAAGAAATTTTGCAAAATACAGAAAAATAGTAAAATATACTTTCTTCATTCTCTTTTACTTATATTTCTAATCTTTAATTCTTATTTCTAAATACTTATCTTTCTAGCATTAGTTAATTTCAAATTTATATTTTGAATGTACTTTTTGATTAATTTTTATTATAAATTTATCAATCAAGCAATTATATATAGTTTTAATTGATTGTCATTTTATATTTTCAATATACTTTTTCGCTTTCTTTTATTTGTTCTTTATCTATGTGCAAATGACTAGAATGACAAGTTGTAAAAGAAAATGAAGGGAAAATTATATGTCCTTTTGCTAAAATATTATCTTTGAACTTCGAATAATTATTTTACGCCCCTTTCTTCTAACTCACCTCCACCTCTGATACCACCACCAACCCTTGTGATCGTGCCCCCTACATCCAGTTCAAACCCCTACCCTATTCTTGAGTCTCATCCTTAATTCAAAACTCTATCCCACCGCCACCCTCAATTTGAAACCCTGTTCTTCCTTTTAAAATTGAAAAAATAAAGATATGTTTACAGGGGAGGTCCAATTTTCAGGGTAGGAAGTGTGGAGGCGTGATTTTATAATTGATGAGGGGGTGGAGAGGGGGTTGCTATTTCTCTAGGAGGGGCGCGGGCAGAAAAGGAACGTAATTTCATAATTGCAATATTAATTTAACAACAAGAAATACTTAATTGATAAGTGTTATCTTAAAACATGATCTAATTAAAAATATATACAGTTTGGTCCATTAGACTAACGAATACTAATGACTTGAATACAGTTAATTTTGACAGGGGTGGTGGTTGAGAACAAAATTGTAAATCAACCGAATTGGTTATGTTTGAATTAGGCCCGCATAGTATCGAAGCTTAGCTTCAAGCTCCGACTCAGTCCAAATGGGCGAACTTAAGATTTGAGAGTTCGAGTTCGAAAGTATTTTTTGGAGTCTCAGTTCGGTTTGAATTCAGTCCGACTTTTACAAACAACTTGTCAACATGTTTGTAAATACGTTTTGTTCGGTTCAAATAAACACTTGTCTATTTTTTGTTTGTCTCTAGGATTCAAATGAAATCAATATGGAATCCTAACCATCCTAGTGACACTTTTTAAATTTTCCTTATTACTATGTCTCATTTTTATTTATACTAATGTGTCGTAGTATAAATGGGCCCTTTTTTAATAGGCGTCCCAAGTAAATCGAATTCGGCGTAGTTCGTCGAACCTTGAACTTTACCTTTTGGTTCAATAGTTGCAGGTATACACTGCATCCAGAGTCGAACTTTTCCAAACGAATAATATGAGTCTGAATTAAATCTCTTACGTTCAATTGCAACTGGAATGAAAAATATATAGGTCAAGTAAACTTGTAACTTGGTACATGTAGGCTGTAGCTAGTTCATCGTAAGAAATCTAACTAATTTACTCGTAACCCTACTGAAGTTGGATTTATTATTAAAGTATTTTTGTGCCGGTTGGCAAAGTAGATTTATTGTAACGAAAAATATGTTTCGAATAAATATAGCCTTATCGGAGATGCTAACATCAAAGTCGTTGTAGTATAGTGGTAAGTATTCCCGCCTGTCACGCGGGTGACCCGGGTTCGATCCCCGGCAACGGCGATTATTTTTATTCAGCTTCAAGTATCATGAAGTCCTCATAACACATTCATCTTCCACCTATATCTAGTTCCATTTTGCTATTCATTATGTTGTTAGTTCCAATATTCCATTTTGCAATTCAGCTTCAAGTATCATGCCAAATACCAAAGTCCTCATATTTACCTCCATTCGCCCCAATGCAAACGAACCATTAAGCTATAGTTTCTGTAGCGAGGACATCGTAAGCTTCGATTGAAAATTAAACTAGTACAGCTAATCAAAAATCTAATGGAAGATCTTTTAATTTGGGACCATGGTTATGAGTTGCTAATCTTCAAAATCATGCTTATATATATAGCTTGGTTCATTAAGAAGAGTTTGCTAATTCAATGCACCATTTTGTTTTCATTTTTTATGGTATTCTTGATATGCAATTGTAAAATGACCTTTCAAACTCTTCCACAATAAACCTGTCTAGTAATATTCATATCCCACATAGGAAAATTGCATAAGGTTTGTCTCTAACCATCTGTACAAATGTAGGTGTAAGAACTCCTGAAAAATCACTTACCTGGACGGGGTCAATGGGTGATCAAAAAGGCTCATGGCCTAGGGCAGTGACCTCCATTGCACTTCGGAGGGGTGCTTCCTTATGGTCTCCCCAAGCGGGAGAGCCAACGTCATAATTTGTGGCAGCGGGAGCCTGCGTTCGCGCGGCCCCCAACCAATATCATATCAAAATTTTTATATTGTAATTTGTGAACACCCACTTTTAAATATATACCGATTTCGAACATTCACTTTAAAACATCTAGATCTGATTGTTCTCTAGTTATGTGTTGGTAAAAATCTTGATTCTCCCAATGTTTTTGAAGATACTCTTAATTGATTCACAGATGGTTATTGTAATCAGACATCGAATTTATACTAACATTTTTAGGAGAATGGATGATCAAGAAGGCACGTGACCCATGGCTTAGGACAGTGGAAGTCTGCGTTCGCCGCGTCCCCTAACCAATTCTACTATGGTTTCTGTTGTGGGGGTTCATGGTGATGGACAAAATATATCGTTTTGTTGTATCTGAGAAGAACTTCCAGATTGACGGAAGCCTAATCGTAATCGGAATGAATCTATAAGATAATTGTGCAATGTTTCCTTGAAGATAAATTTTCGTGAAGAAAGGTTTAATTTATGTTGTTTGATCAATTATTTCTCTCGGGATTTTCAGCTGTTAGTAGTGTAGTGTCTTCATTTTTGTTTTGTAAGTAAATTGACCAATGTGGCAATATGTATTTCATGTCTGAAATGTTCTGCAAGTGACTTTGTCTTAGCTTCTAAGTTGATATGAGCACAATTGACTTCTATGCTCTTACTCACCTCCCACATAGAAATATTACATGATAGTATCCACTAAACTTCTTGACAAATCTAGATCTCCGAGCTACTGAAAAGTCACTTACCTGGACGGGGTCAATGGGTGATCAAGATGGCTCATGGCCTAGGGCAGTGACCTCCATTGCACTTTGGAGGGGTGCTTCCTTATGGTCTCCCCAAGCGGGAGAGCCAACGTCATAATTTGTGGCAGTGGGGGCCTGCGTTCGCGCGGCCCCTAACCAATATCAGTATGAGTTTTAACGTGATATGCAGGACTGGTCAGTATACGTAGAGGTGATAATATGGCCAATGTGTAGGGTAGTTGGGGTCGCCTTAATGAGGTTATCGCCAACATCTTAATATGTGGTAGTGTGACGTTAGCCTAATGTTTCTTGTTCTGTAATATTATCTGTCATTTCGACATTACTACTCCTGGAGCAACTATTCATTTCATGTAACTTGGTAACTTCCTGTATAAACACTGGCTATGAACCTATTCCGTTACAAGGGCAGTGGAAGAGAGGGTGTATGACCTGGGGCAGTGACCCTATTGGGATTGAGAAAGATGCTTCCCTTTCGTCTCAAATGGACAACTGACATCATATTTTGGGACAGCCGGTGTCTGCGTTCACCTGAAGCCTTATGGGAACAAGTTCTGAATGTATACTAGAGCTTCCTAACGTTCACGAACTCCTTCAATGAATGTCATTCAAACTCAATTTTAAGGTCTCTAGTCCAACCATGTTGGTACTACGATAAGCATCTTTTAGTCACATAGCACTTAAGCAGATGCTAAAAGCTTCAATGGTCTCCTCTAATAATGATAATAGATCACATCTACATTGCATTTTGTATTTTTCGAACTATTTCATGCAGGTTCTCAAGTGAATTTTCCGGAGTTTTTAAGTTTAGCAGTTTGAGCACAAGAAACATCTTAGCTCCTACTCAGTACTCACCTCCCACACAGAATTATTACCTGAGAGTATTTACTACACGTCTATACAAAATCAGATGTCCAAACTACAGAAAAATCACTTACCTGGACGGGGTCAATGAGTGATCAAGAAGGCTCATGGCCTAGGACAGTGACCTCCATTGCACTTAGGAGGGGTGCTTTCTTATGGTCTCCTCAAGCGGGAGAGCCAACGTCATAATTTGTGGCAGTGGGGGCCTGCGTTCGCGCGGCCTCTAACCAAATTTCGTTTTAACTGTTGCTATACATAGATAATAAAATGGGCTATGCCAATTGCCAACGTCACAATTTGTTTTAGTGTGTGCTAATAGTAAATGTTAATAGTTCATGTCTTGAACTTCTTTTCTGCCAATCCTACACTGTGAACAATTTTTCATTTCGTGTAATATGGTTATTACATGTATGAACACTGGTCAGGAACATATTCATGTCTTGAACTTCTTTTCTGTTATTCCTACATTTCTATTTCTGTGATCAAGTTTTCATTTCGTGTAATATGGTTACTACATGTATGAACACTGGTCAGGAACATATTCGGTTGCAAGGGCAGCGGTGAAGAAGAGGTGTATGTATGTATGACTTAGGGCAGTGACCTTCCTTTCGTCTCAAATGGACACTCTGACGTCATGAGACAGCTAAGGCCTGCATTCGCTTGACCCCTTACCGGAACAAGTTTTGAACGTGAACTCGAGCTTCCTAATGTTCACGAACTCCTTACGTGAATGTAATTTAAACTCAGTATATGAGTACATCCATTTTTTCTGTGAAGCATCTCTAATCCAACCATGTTTGGTACTATTATAACCATCTTTTAGTTAAATAACACTTAAAACAGATGCTAAATGCTTCACTGGTCACATCTACATTGCATTTTGTATTTTTTGATGTACTTCATAAACGGTCTCAAGCGAATTTTCAAGAGTTTCTGAGTTGAGCAATATGAGCTCAAGAAACATCTTAGCTCCCCTCACCTCCCACACAGAATTAGTACATTAGAGTATTCACTAAACTTCTGTACAAATCTAGATGTCCAAGCTACTTCAAAGTCACTTACCTGGACGGGGTCAATGAGTGATCAAGAAGGCTCATGGCCTATGGCAGTGACCTTCATTGCACTTTGGAGGGGTGCTTCCTTATGGTCTCCCCAAGCGGGAGAGCCAACGTCATAATTTGTGGCAGCAGGGGCCTGCGTTCGCGCGGCCCCTAACCAAAGTTAGTTCTGAACACTTACTGCAGCTCTTAGTAATGGAGCAAGATTAATAATGTTTAGCTTGTTAAATTTAACAGCTTTATGTAATGTTTTGTGCCTTTTTGCTTATCTCATGTGGAATTCTTGAAAATAACAGCTTTATGAAAAATAATGTTCGTTGCTTTTGATATTTGACAACAATTCTTGACTTTAACGCCTTAGTTACAACATTTTACGGGTCGATACACAACGCTTATTATACATCGTTTATGGCTAGGACTACTGGGGTATCTAATCCCATTCGCTAACACAGTATAAAAAAGGAGAATGGGCGCAAGAAAGCACTTGAAGCACAGTAAGAACATCATTAAGCAAGAGGTTACAGAGAGAAGAGTTGTATTTACTACTAGTATGAAGTATCTCATGCATCAAGAACCATTCAGTATTCATGGAAATTCACATATTCGACTAAATCAGATTCATTAACAAGCTACCTAGACTGATAACGACATATCATCTTTAACTAGACATCATGACTTGATCAATAGCTTGGAGGGCTTGGTTGGCGAAGAATCTGACATCGACGTCTGGGTCTTCACTGAGTTCAACCAAACAAGGACGGATCGTCTTCTCCGCCACCTGCAGACCAGAATTTAGACGAAAGCTCATCAATCCGTAGAAGATTGCTTCATTTTGAAAAGCTTACAGCTAAACTATAGTAAAAAGACACAGATCAATATGAGTGAACACCATAGTCGTCGGCGTGGTTTTTTGTTAGGATTTAGTATCTTATTAAACGACTTCGCTCTACATAACATGACTTTTGTTGTAACATCGTTATCCAGAATAGGGCATGATAGAACAGTAGAAATAATAAGAAAATTCTCACCGGTTGATCAACAATAGTAATAAGTGACTGCAACACCTTAGCCACATTGAACTTCATATTTGGCACCCTGAAAGGATGGTACCATCAGAATAGAACTCCTGATAAATTTATCATATATTTGCAGTAGGTTTTACTTACCTGTCTTTGGATGCGGCAACAATAACTGGAAGAAGTTTTGAACAGGTTATATCCGCTCCCATAACAGGGGCAAGGAGAGATACAGCTTGGAGAATTGTCATACGATAAAGGTAATGGGGATCATTAATCATTTCCAGGACCTGCTCAGCGATGAGTGATGACAAAGTCAATTTTGAAATCACATGAAAAAACGGACACTCAGTACTAATGAAGTCTGAAGAAACTTCATGGATGAAAATCTCTGAAGACTGTTGCACGCCAAATGTTTTGTGGATATACGATACACAACGAGCATACCTGTGGAATTATATGTTGCATTGCCCACTCTGGGCCAAATTCTTCAGCAAGGCGCTTCACATTATTGGCAGCTGCTTCTCTGATGGAGTAAACCTATATGCATCACAAGAAAACAGAATGTATAATATGGGTCATGGTCATCACTGGTAATTTTTTACTATTATTGTGGCTTAGAACTGGACAGCCTTCACTGGTTAGGCAGGTTTCTCGTATATATGAGGCTCAGATATAAATCCACTCAATAATTTCTAAAGGCCATACACAACCAGTATGTCTCACGAACCATGATTCACAACAAGTACTACAACATGATTTGAGTATTGAAATGTAATTTGATTCCTTTATCTGGTGTGAGGGTTTTGAACCAGTTGAGAGAACAACTGCCAATTGAGATTCGGAAGATTTGATAAAGAAACAGCATTATGAATAGAATTCCAGTACAATGAATCAAGAAAGGAAAACAAAAGTGATTGGATGCTTAAAGAAATGTTAATAATGAAAATGAACACTTAACTTCACTAACCTTATCTTTCAGCCATTGCATACAAAGAGCACCAAGCTTATCATCAAAGAACCCAACACCTAATTGGCTTGCAAGTAGAGGGATATACTCAATAATAGCAAGCCGAACTCTCCAGTGTCTATCCTCTGCAAGTTCAACTATAGCTGGTAGCAGAGACTGGGATAGCAGATCTATTCCAATCACCTACATTATCACATGCTTACTTTTGTGAGATGATGAAACATGGAGAAGCACAAAAAATTGTAGTCGTGGCGTTGGATATGAGATATAAGTACTGCAGAACAGAAGAACAAAATTGAAGCTCTAAAAAGGGAACGCAAGAGACCTGGTTAACTTGATCCAGTTTGCTGATAATGTTTAAACGGACATCTGGAAACTCATCCTTAAGAAGAGAGAGGAAGATAGGCAGAAGCTGTTCAATTGTTGCATCCTGGGATCACAAAAGGGCATAAGCATGAATCGTTTTTGGTGATAGAGGAAATTAAAACATAAAAAAGGCTCACAAACAAACATAATTGAAGAATGGCATTTATGTCAACAAAACAATATCGATGACATATTGCATTAAAATAAGTGTTGGCGCTGACAAACATGAGGTAGAAACAATTAATGTTGAATCAGAAGAATTAAGATTTTAGACCATCCTTGTCATTCTTTCCTTTCATGTTTATTAAACATACACGGAGCAACCAATCACGGGCTACTACAACAGCAGAAGTGCAACTATAGGCTTAAACGCACAAGTCCTCAAAACTGTAAGCTCTAATTGATATATCTAGAATCAAACAACATTCACAATGCGACTCAATTTATAGCCCTTGTAAAATGCCCTAAAAAGCGTCTCTTAGCTATTCAAAATAATAGAAGAATAAACAACAGCAGCACCAAAACATAAGTGATGGAAACCTTGAACACAAAATCGAAACAGCCACAAAGATCATTTGTAAGAAGTTTGCAAACAAGTCCACCGAGGACATTGGCATGGTACTCTGATCTTCAAATAAGTATGATGTATTTTTTCCAACAAGGCATATGATTAAATATGAGAGGTCAAAGCTTAAACTATAAATAGACTGTAAATAAACACGTGTGAACCTTCAGGCAAGCAAACATTATTCTGTTGTAAGTTGTAACATCTTCACCATTATATAAATATCATGTAAAGGCGAACCATCTCACCTTTTCCAGAACAGGGGCCATTCCCATAATAACAGAAGCCAAGGCAGAACGAACATGCTGGGATGAGTCCGTTGCTAATTCCTGAGGCATAAAAGCGAATTAGTGCTAAAAACAATATAGATAAGAAAATACTATTTGAAAGAAGAAACTAAAATAAACACAAAGGAGACTTTCCATGTCATATACCTTCACACATGGAAGAATGTGCTCAATTGCAATATCACGACTCAAAATCCGGCAAAATTTAGTCACTTTTCCAGCTGCAGCTATACGAACTTCAGCCTCATTGTCACGTAGTAATCGAACATATGCAGGAACCAAGTCAGCTCTAAACCATAATACAAAGTTCTAATAAATTGAGGAAGTACGAGTGATCATTAAGACATAGTAAGTGGGTAAAACTGATAAATAACACCCGAATACTCTTAGATATACACTCGTACTAACAGAAAATCCTGCAAATAAGGAACAAGCATAATAGTGATCTGGAAAACGTATTCAATCTTTTTAGTAGTTAATTTTGCAGAAGCCAACACTGAAACATGAAAGTGAATCACAAATATAGCAGCGTGCATCATATGAATGAGAAGAAAGGAGGCGTTTGCTTATCTAATATATAAGAAGAATCACAAATGACAATAAGTTTATGAATTGTACTTGGTAGGGTCTGGACCCACAGCTTCACATAGTTCATAGAGTTGATTCGCGACCATATATCGGACTCGCCAGGATTTATCCTATTCAAGTTTACAGGGACGAATTATCAGATTGAGAAAAAATAAAGCCTTGCATGCTTTCATACATGTAACATACTAACATGTAACAGTTGGCCTGTTTCAATAGCTTTATTTTCTTCTACAGCGTGCATACATATTCTTCAATCATTTTGTTAACGAATCAGGAAATCGAATCATTTAGAGATTGCCTTCATATAAAATACAACAAACTAGAGGAGAGAGATGACAAGAAAGGGGGAAGGAAGGTGCTGAAATATCTATATCTCATCCATTTCTCCAGATTGCTAAGTTTTCAGACTATGGTTTACCACCAATGAGGAGAACCTGTTCTCTATCTGCATTTTAATAGTTTATTTATTTTTTCTTGGAATGCCAGTAATGATTAGCTCACCAAAAGCTGCTAGAGTGTGATTCAATATTTTACACTATTTGTACGATGAAAAAGAAAGGTGTTTCTGGAGGTGATGGTAGTCAGCAAAATGGTAGACACAGGATGTCAAGAAAAAAACTACTGAATAGATTTTCGTTAGCAAACAAATCCTTTAGTTTGCTAGGCATTTACAAATTATACAAATGATCAAACTAGCGTAATTCAGTGATGCACATCAGTATTTAAGCATACCTGAGAGAAGTTGACGATGACAGGAAGGATATGTGATACACAATCTTCAGGTGGCAACAGCTTCCCCAATGATGCACAACCCTCTACAGCCAGCAATCGAACAGAATCTTGCTCTGAAAAATAATATCATAGGTTACAACTGTAAAAATCATTCATGCAAAACTTTTAGCTGTAAACTTATACTCAGTAAGTTACAAATATAATCACAACTCGATCCTAAATGTTTCAAGATAAATATGTAAGTTAATAACATCACACCAATCCCGAAAAGGAGTTAAACAAGGCACAATGGACCATGAATCGGCCAGGTAAGTGGAATGAAATTATGCAAAGATAATTTGGTTAACAATGCCACCACAGCACCTCAGTTTTCAAGTTAATTCCATCCAATCATTTCTCTTGGATATAGCATATAACGTATGTGGATGTAATATGAGGCAGTCTAGTTAAGCTATTATATGGAGGATGGCCACAATCTGAACCATTGTTTACCTAAACCAGCTGCACAAAGCAAATGGAGGTAAATTTAACCTGCAAGTAGCAAATATACCACACAGGATTGTAACTTGCAAATACTGTTCATATCACACACTTCTCATATGCCATGAACATTTTCATTGCAATAGCCTCAGAGACTATTAAGTATTAACCTTGTATGGTTAACATATTTGCTTAAACAGAAATATCCACCCACCTATAATATAATTCGCAAGATCCAATATCCAAACCCAGAAAATATGTATATCAACTGTCATTAGATTAAAATAAAACATTTTCTCGAGTGTGCTTGCCAGGTGAACTATGAGTGCCTTATCGAACTGAAGGTAATATGTTCCTTCGCTACTTTCTGATAGAAAGTTCTCTGATGACAATTCTAAGAAGGCTCCACTCCTACCTTCTTTCTTAGACTATCCATTGGTGCCATCTTTATCAAAAGCTAACCATTGTTCTGTTTATTTTATTTTATTTTTTTAAGCAGGAAAAAAATGTGATGAATTGACCGTTTACTGAAGTTACTCCCGACTTAAAATCTATATTTTTCATTTTAGTTTTAAGATCATCAATATCCAAACAACAAAAGTAAATTAGTACAAAAAATCATCTAGTTATTAAAAAAAAGTACATACCATCCTGTGTCAGATCCGCAAACATTGACATGATATCAGTCTTAAGATGGGGACCCTCAATGGTGGCAGCAAACTTTCCAAGGTTCGTTGCGGCAGCTCTTCTTACCATAGGCATGTCATCTCGACATAATTGGCCATAAATAGCTCTAAGTTCACTTTTTAATGCATCTGGTGCACTTGGGTAAGCAATGTGAAACAAGCCACATGATGATACTCTAGCTGTAAACCACTCACCTGCCGCCAGTCTCTGCAATGTATCATGAGAAAGTCCGATCAGTGGAATTATAGTCAACTTCCAAGGACAAAAAAGGAGTAACAAACCATTTTCTTTGAAAGTCTTTGGGTATACATCGCTTGATCCTAAATATCCAAACATCCATTAATGGGATTTGTGATAAG
Organism: Echium plantagineum; assembly: GCA_003412495.2. Classification (NCBI taxonomy): domain Eukaryota; kingdom Viridiplantae; phylum Streptophyta; class Magnoliopsida; order Boraginales; family Boraginaceae; genus Echium; species Echium plantagineum. Next base: position 32,283,913 of record CM016567.1, read on the forward strand.
ATTTTAAATCTTTAGTTTCCGAAAACTACCACCCGATCTCTAAAGCATATCAATTCCAGATCATATCAACAGCATGGTAAGACGTGCATCAGTCATATATTCATACTGACCTTCACCAGAGGAATAAACGACTCCACCAAGTCTTTCTCCCTCATTTGAGACCCAATTCTGCATAACGATTCAACAGCCTTCTCCCTTACACAAGTCTCTTCAACACTGCACAGGCTTTCTAGTGGAGGCAACAACACGCTAGCATAATCCACTCCCCCAACATATGGTATGAAAGCACCCAATTCTTCTGCCATCGCAAGAAGCACCTCATCATCGTCATCGTTGTTCTCTGAGAGGAATGGAATCAACTCCTTCCGTGTCCTCTCCTCTCCAAGAGCACGAGCAATAGTCGAAAGTCGCCTGATCGAATTCAGCCTAAGCTGAATATCGTCATTCTTCAGCTCATCAATTAGAACCGCTATGGGATACAAAGGCTCATCAATCATCGCCATCGCTGTTATACAGGAAAGTTGGTGAATAGCATAATAAGTGACACCTCCAGACATCCAAAATCAGGATCTAAGACATAATCTATCGCCTTAAGAATTTTGCATCAAATTAAAGTTGGCAAAATTTCTAACCTACAGTTACAGTGAATTAGTGGATAATGTTTTCACTTCACTCTTGAGTGAATTCGGAAACCCCCTTTCTGTTATCACAAGGGTAAGGTTGCATACTACAGAACTACCCATTCCTCCCCCCCCCCCCCCCCCCCCCACCCCACTTAGGTGGGAGCCTCTTGAGAGGCATTGGTGCATGTTGATGTTGTATAATCGGACAACAACCCAAAGATCAAACCAACCTATAAATTTCGGTTTTCACGCTACAACCCGAGCAGTCAAGCACCGACTCCACTGCTTATAGATTGCAATTCAGTACAAATTCCACTACCAACACACAAACTATCAAATCCAACTATTTTATAAACTATCCAAACCAAATTTTTCATTAAAGGTAACACAATGTCACAAACTTAATTACTCTAACTATAGTCCCAATTCGACCTAAAACTCATCATCATATAGAATCACCATTTTTCAACTATACATCTAACAAACAAAAACGAAATTGACCCATCTAAGAGGCATACAAATAATTGATTATGATCAGTATAATTAAATCAAGAAACTTCATTATTTCAGCTTAAATAAAATTAATTGTTGATTTATTATAAATTTACAGGAATTTGGGTGAAATTGATTATTTTAAAGCTAAAGTAACAAGGGTTTTTTGCAGAATATGTAAAAATGAGATTTATTAATTATATAAATTGTATATGATGTAAGATTTAGAGCATAAATGCAATAGATTCATACCGTAGAAATGTATTGGTTGAGAAAGTTTGCGAGATTGTGCAAAAAATTGTGAAGATCTTGCTACTTGTAGTCTTGTATGACTACTTTCTTGGGTCTACTTTTCTTGTTTTTTCAAATTTTCGACATTTTGCATTTTTTGTTACAATCTTTATTAATTTTCGTTAGATATTTTATTTTTATTGTTAAATTTAAATTTTAAATGTATATCATGTATTATCGTTATTTTAACGAAATATAACATATATAAAAATATATTAAAATGATAGTATAGTCATGCTTTTTCCTCACTAAACTTGCACCATAGTGGTTTAAATAGTTTTTATCTCATTTTAATATGTTCATACATTTTATGTTGTAGTCTTGTGTTACATTATACATCATGTTAAACCATGTTTTTAATCACAACAGACTAATGTGTTTATTGAAGAATAATCTAACCTCCTATATTTAATAATAATCATGTAAAGTAGGTAAATCATTATTTTATTTCATGAAAATATATTTTGGTGTACATGGTCATGGTAGTGTTTTATATGACGGTGTTTACAATTCACTTTTCTTTCAACTAAAAACAATTTTATTACACTATAGCCAGTTGGGCTAGACACTATTAACCATTCCTAACCCGAAACCTCTTCATAAGTGTCGTTATTTTGATGCTCGAGTCGAAAGTTCAAGTAAGGGAAACAACTTCTCACATAAGAACACTGAGCATAAAGCATCTCAAGTCTCAACCATGTCTTTTGTAACATGAGACCCGCAACCGCTATTCGTAAAGTATGCACAATTTAAAGCTACACAATTCAGAGTTCTGAAGCCGTGAGATCAAAGGAACTACTATGTATTCTTAAGATCAGAGGAACTACTATGTATTCTACTCCATTCATTACAAGAAAAGTCTAATCTGTACCTTGTGAAGAGGAATAGCCAAGAAACATTGCAACAAATTTCTTGTAAACCTTCAAGAGTTTCATAATTTTCCTCCATATCATTTCTATATTCATGTTACATAACAGATGTGGAGGAGATCTAGTTACATGGGGTTGGCTAGCCCTCAACTAGAATGCCCTGTTGGTTCTATATCATCACCAGTTTTTGCAGATTATCAAATAACATGAAGCTCATATACTACTCCACATTTGGCGCCTGCTCGGTGGGATTTGATTCAAAAACTTCTGCGTTGGAGCCCTCGGGGTCTTCTAAGAGCTCCCGTGATTCAATTGCTTCCTTGTAAACAGGAGTGTCTTTGAAATCTGCTGCTCCTTCATTGTACGTGGCCACGGCTATTCCACCTGAAACCAACTGAACGAAGAATTTGCAATAACATCAGAGTCAAGTCTAACTGCCAAACAATGGAATAATAAACCATATGTACTACTTCTCTGCCTTTGGTTGAAACGAATAAAAATCAGATGCACAAAGATGAATGTAAGCCACCAGTATTGGGATTTTTCTACAATAATCTTGATTTCTCGCCCTAATCGTTCAGTCGAGAAGTTACTAACCTGATTTATATCGGTAGACAAGTAACATCTAGGACTTCATAATAACATTCTAACTCTACAAAAGCTTATTGCTAACATAAAGCCTTTTATACTTTCATTTAGATGACAGAAACACATTATGTTAACAATAATGCGGTCACACACTTACAACCTATAGCTAATTACTTCATATATGTTTACACAAACAATATATGTTACATATAACATTATTTGCTTTTGTATATTCAAAGAATAAGGCACGCTCCAATTTGCCGAACCAATTCTGAATTCTTTTCCTGTGAAAGAACAATCATATTTGTATTGTCTAACGTGAAGTTTCTCTATTTAATGAGTCTTCACCTCTTGAGTCTCGATCACTCTTAAGCTCACTTAGTGTTACAGGACACGTACTTGTCTCTCGTATTGTACCTAACATTTCCCATCACTCGGCTGATAAGAGTACACGATAGTACATACTACAACCAATTGGTTATGGACGATTAGATGAACCTTACTAAATCTCCTACTGAGTTATCAATACCCTCTCGCACGTGTAACCGGTTCACTTAGACCACATATATGGGGTTCACGTGGCGGGGGGCTGGCACATCTCGCCACAATATATCTAATTCAATAATATCAATACAGTACCTAATAATAACCTAATAATATCTCTCATAAAAGCTATGCTATTTAATGGAAAGTAGAACAGCATAAATAGCGTGTAATGGAATAAAATGAAATGATTTGGTTATTAAGAGGTTCAACTTAAGAGTTAATTGAATAGTCTAGTGGAAAAGGCTCTCGCTAGTGACTAGAAGGTCGTTCAACTTAACACATACCGCAAAAAGAATTCCAAACGCCCACATATACTGAATGAAGAATCCCAGAGGTTCCCATTGAGGACCCTCCCAGAAATCAGCCTCCAAACCGGGAAGATTTGGCATGGCAGCCCCATCAAAACTCAACCCTAAATCAACACTCCCCGTTTCGACCCCAGAAATCATTCCCATATCTTCCTCCTCTTCATCTTTGGTGGGCACTGTAGTTCTCCTATTCTTGCTATCAAACCTCCCTGTTCTTGGTGAACCTGATAAAATTTATGGAGAAATATAAATTGTATTTAATTATTCTGAAAAAATATATTACCAAACTAGCTCAATTGTGATAGGTACAATATGAAATACTCTTTCGCCAGTTTTTTACTTGTCGCTCTATTAGCGATGAAAATTATGACTAAATAATAGTAACATTGAAGAGTAATAACAAATAGAGAAACTGTTAACTAAACTAAAACAGTATGAAAAATATGCTTCCAACAAGAGTTTATCGGAGACCTCCTAATAGAATCACTGGTCAGACACGACCAGTCTATTAAGCCATTGGTACTTGTCGTTCTAGAGCTATACACACAAATTAAGGAAAAGAAAATGAAGTCGAAAATCATATTGAAAATGTCAAAATGACAGTTAACTGAAAATATATCATCGCTTAATCGATAATTTAACAGTAAACAGTAGTACTAATACATTTCAAGTAGAATTTTTACAAGTAAAAAAATCCGGAGTGAGTAGAATTTATTACCAGACTTTCTTGAAGCTGAAACTATAGTGGTTGTTCTGACATGATGAGATGATGGGGTAGCCGGGAACATAGAGGTGCGGGGGAGGGGGTGGTGGTGCAAGGGTGGCGCTTTGGTGGGGATGTTGCTAAGGATACGGTGGTTTGTGAGAGCCATTTTGGTGATGGTTTGTATGGTCTCTGGAGAGTGTTTGTGGTCATAAACAGAGTGTTTGAGAATTCAGATTAGGATTCGAACCGGATTTCAGACAGTTGCGAACCGATTTAAATATCTTTGACTCACTGAACCGCCTAGTTATATAAGCTAAAAGGGCTTGCTCGATTTGGCTGGGATGAGCCCTGGCTCAACTCATGTATACTTAACACTATTGTTGATTTGTTGTGCACCGGCGCTTAGTGAGCGGAGCAGCAAGGTGGATTCACCGCTCGTGAGCTTCTCGAGCCATTTGATAGCTCGGCAGTATATATATTATTGTTTATAGTATATATTATATAATTAGAAAAACCGATATATATGTAGTTATTTTAATATTGTAGTATTTTAATCATCTTAATAATCTTTCATATTCCCAACTAATCATTTTTGTTTTCCAAGATTTATTGTTTAAGATAATAGGTAATGATATCTTTATTTTCCACATTCATGTCATAAATTGATACGGATAATGGTTGTAATTCTCACTTTGAGGTAAATCGGAGCTCTGCTTGAGAATGGATCGACTCAACGATCTTTCACCAAACCAAGCTGAAATTTATTTAGCTCGGACTCGGCTCGTGTAAGTCTCATAGTATAAGCTTATGGATCACACTCTGTGTTTGAGTCTGTGAGCCCAACACGACTGGATCCTAATGAGCCTTGCTCAATTTTTCATGATTTCATTATGAGGTCATTGTAATTCTTTTGACTACTCTATTAATCAATCGCTTATTTACAAAAAAAAAAAAAGACTTTTCAAACTGGACAAAGTTAACCAGATGTCTCAATCAAATTTGAAGCTCCTTATGTAAGCATGAACCATTAATCAACCCCTATATTCCCTACATGTTTTTTGTTTTATTTCTCTCTCTCAAATAATCTTAAACTTCTCCCATCTTTCATTGTAGATCCTCTAACCTATAATTCACATCCATATGTTGATGTTACATAGTCTAAAATGGGAAGATGAAATATCTAGTCTCAATACAAAGCAACATCATAATTCTTAACATAAAATCACCAAAATAGTCCAAAAGAGGTGAGCCATCTCTATACTAATAAGTCCCATTTGAATTGGATTTGAAGAGCTCCAATAACAAAGGAACATGCACTAGATAATGGGGCATGTTAGGTTGCTTGCAAGCTATCCTGCAATTTGTAGAAAATGGCCTTGTCTTGATGATTAATTGCTTCATTTCCGTGAATTCTATCTCGACGGCTCACGTTTGATAATGATAACATTAGATGTATGTTTTGTACATGCGATAGTGTTTTTTCAAAAAAAAAATCCAACACTTGTTTAATACGTTGTGAAAAGATTCGGTGCATCAATACTTCGGTGCACCCGGTGCATCAAGTACCCATTTAAAGGTTTTACGTGGGTACTGTACCCACTTGAAACTTCATCATTGGTACTTGTACCCAAATTGTACTATAACAATGGTACAATACCACATATTTATCAATCCAAAATAAATATGTGGTATTGTACCATTGTTATAGTACAATTTGGGTACAAGTACCAATGATGAAGTTTCAAGTGGGTACAGTACCCACGTAAAACCTTTAAATGGGTACTTGATGCACCGGGTGCACCGAATTATTGATGCACCGAATCCGGACTCTAATACGTTGGTGCCATGGAAATAAACAGTGAAAATATGTTTCCGCTGCAATTCTTTTTGTTACGTGGATGATATGCTTTTGTAGTAAATTATAAGATCCCTAAATATATGAGATAGTATAACTACTCTCATTTGTAATTTTCTATAGATCCAATAGTGAATATATAACTATTTCACATCTTAGCTTTATTAGTGTCTTGCTAGGAAGCTTCCTCTCATTTGGTCACTTTCACAAATCACTATCCTAATAATTTCATCTTAATATAAATAATTATTAATTATTAGTTCTATTATTTCCATTACGCTTATCTTGATTTAAATAAAGAGTCATTGTCTCATAGATATAGTGACTAGATAATTAGTATATTTATTAGAACGTAGTAATTAGTAGTTATGGTCGTTAATTAGGATTTGTTTAGTAGTTATGAGTATGACTTTCATCTAAATCAGTTTTCCAGTAATTGACCTAGTGATTTCCACGCAACATCCTCTTAGAAAGTTTTCTACAAATTGTACGAGGAAACAAACTTTAAATTGTTACTTGACAATAATTTAGTTTTTCAATTATAAAACTATTGAAAGTTCTCTTCCCAATTGTTATTATTGTAATGGGTCAAGAACTGTCGGTTGTTATAAGTTATTAGATATATATACTTACGTTCGTTTTTTAGTTGCCATTCTACACGAACCAGAAATTTCATGAATGAGAACGGTCTCAAACAAAGAAGAAAGCTTACACTTAAAATATTCCAACAATTTGAGACTAATAATTAATATATTTTCCAATGGTATATTTCAAAATTCAAATACATTCCCCATGTACCAACAAGAGTAATTATCATAAAGAGGACTAACAAAAGAAAGAAATAGATTGAGGAATGAGGACCCAAAGCTTTATGGTCATGATAATCAATAAAATCAATTGTTAAGAATAGTACAATCATGAAAAAGACTACATGAGCATGTTGAAATGGTCAATAGTTAAATCCTTCAACTCAAATATTGCATAATTTAGTTCCTCAATTGAAAAGTTGGCAATAATTTTAAGTGCCTATGTGAAAGAAGTCAACTTTTTATAATTTAAATCAAGAATTTTGATTATTACGTAATAATACGTACATACAATTTATCTTAATTGATGTTATCTACAATTGACTGTCAATTGTTTTTTTCTTTCTTATTCAAACATATTAACTATTTGTATTATTGGATTGAACTTTGATAAGTTTTCATTAATATCATCTTTATACAACATAATTCTACGAAATTATATCGATACCTTCACATATTATTATGAATAATATAGAAGACATCTTTATTTTTCGATGGGAACCATTAGGACTATCACTGCTTAGCTTTTAATTCGCCATTAACCATCAAATGAAATGAAAAAAGGAGTAAGAAAATTGTTGCAGAGAAATCTTTATTTTGATTGATCTAAGTTCAGGCATTTCAAAAAAATATTAGCTTTTGCTCAATTCTTGAACAAAAAAGTGAAAATTAGAATTCTTTCAGCGTCTTTGTTTAAACAATACTCGGCATATAGTTATATATTAATAGATTTTGCTCAAACTAAATTTTATTATTTGAAAAGTTTGAATAGGCAATTAAAAATAATTGATGGTCAAACATTAACATAAAAACAAATATATAAATTTAACAAAATAAAAAAAAGGAAGCACCTAACAACTTTAATTTAGTCATTGTAGATGACTTATAACAGGTCGACAAATAGATTAAAAAACAAAAAGATAAAGCTAGTGCTCATTGAAAGAACATCACCCACAAAGAGTATCAACTAAAGTAACAAGTGAGATCACATATTATCAAATCTTCCCATCTTAAATAATGATTAAATAGAAATAATATTCCCTTCAATCTAAAATAACAAAATTCTTACGAAAAATCAAATAAAAACTTTAATCACTTATTATTTACATGTACAATTTCATATAATTAGAATCGTCTTTAAACGTGACTTTATATTAATTTCTTATAGTTTTTGAACATATTACTTTTAATACGGAGTATTTAATAGTCAAAACACTATCTTACTATAGGAAAACATTATTCGTTTTAAATTGAATTACTCCACACAAGTTCATAAAAAAAAAAAATTATATATAACAAGAAGTGATTAAAGTAAACTCTCATAACTAACAATTAGCAAAACAAGGGGCTATATTTTCCTACATTACAACATTCACCCCAAAAACTTTCATAGACTATCTTCCGGAAGGGCATTAAGGTCCAAAAGCAATCCCCCTTTATTTTCCTTCTCATCCACCTGAACATCGTCAATCGCCGTTATCTTTTCTTCATCGTTCCCCTTGAGTAAAATGTCTATATTGCCCCTGTTCTTCTCGAAATACTTCACAGCCACCTGCATATTCCTCAAGATGGCAAAGAACTCCTCCACCTCCTCCTCCGACGGCGCCGCCTGTTCCTCCGCCGCTTGCTTCTCCTTCTTGTTGCTCTCTTTGCTTTTCAATTCTGTTTCTCTTCCTCTTCTTCTCTTCTTCCATTGAATTTGATAAACTATGAAATTGTTTTGTTGTTTTTGTTTTGTTTATTGTAGTCTCTCTATATGTTTATGGAGATTTATGATTTTGTAGGTGTGGGTTTTTTATATGGTTATGGTGTGGAAGAAAAGTAGTGAGCACATGTTGTAATGATTTAGCTTCCTTGTATTTTGTTTTAGGGATGTTACTGTGTTATAAATTCTTCATCATTTTGGCATAATGATAAAATATTGATGAGATAGTAGGACAAAAAATTCATGGGTTCGAAAGTTATTTTTATCGTTAAATTATAAACAATAGTGAAAATAATAAAATATTGATGATGTTATTTTATAAACAATATTTTTTCTATGTTTGATATTTAATATGCTTTTTTATATATGTGATATTAAGAAATATTATATTTTAATCTTGAGTCAGTTCAAAAGCAACGTATTTATTATTACATAGACGTAAATGCCTACAACCCGATCCCCTCAGCTATTATTCACATGAAAACAGTAAAATTTTAGAAGGAAATAACAATTCCTCGACTCCCCTTATCATACCGAGGATTCCGAGGAAACCTTCTAAAAGACATACATTGGCAATTTGGCATGCATATTGATCAAAATTTATCTTATAATATTATGATAATTTAATAACATTGTCAATGGTAATAATATTTTTAGTTTAATTATTGATTCAAATTTTCAATCAAATAATAATTTATCTTATATGACGTTATACTATTTATTAGTTGCAACTTGCAACATATTTTAGTGCTTTATATATGAATTAAAATGTGTGTATTGCTTATTTTGTAATGCTATTGTATACTATCATTACTAACTTTTCTTCAAAAATTCCAATCCAATCATCATTATGATTTTCTATTTTGTAATGTAACGTCATAATAGAGAAATCATGCAAACGCAAATATTTCGATTGTTGTATAATTTAGGAGAGATATGGTCCACTGAATTATAGCAGAAAAAAAAGGGGAAATGAAGAAAAGAGTGTGAAATGAAATAGTAGCATGGTAGTGGAGATGCTGATATAGAGTCAATCAAGGTCCCATCGATCGTTGAATAAAATGAGCATTTATTTAACTACTGATTATGATGCAATACTAGTGATGTCACCCATATGGCATTATCATTTGACATGCATGTACCTTCGACACCAGTCACCAGGCCACTCCCAATAATACTCACACCTTCAATGAGTAGATCGCCCGAACGGGTAACTCATTATCCGTTTAAAGATTCGACTGAATTAATTTGATTAATTAATTAATGCTTAATGACTAATTTATCTCTTTAAGTTAGCTATGTGCAGCTCACATGTAATAAAAAAATTGATTATTTAACGAAAGACTTGATATTAGTAGTGATTGAGACACTTTTTTGAAGATGAGTGATCAAATGAGTCAAAAACAAAGATGAGTAATCAAAAGGTGACATGGTGCCAAACATGTGTGATAAAACGTGTCTTTAATCCAAAATAAATTAGTGATACTTTTTTACTTTTTATTTGTGTTCCCTATTTAATACTTCGATGTTTACCCAACTTAAACTAATAATATCTGAACTTCTCATATTTCTTTGTTGTTTTTCTTGTTTAACTTACAAAGACACCACCATCACTCTTTCTACCGAAATCATCAGCCACCACGACATACTAAAAACACTTCACTCGTAAACCCACTTCCACTCCATCTCCCCCCTCCCCAAAACTACAATCAAAATTGCCATCCCTTACAACCACTTGAATCCCCCTTATTTCTACTTGAAAAACTCGAGTTTATATATAAGGGGCAGGTAAGAATAGGGGTGAATCGACGAGATTTGTGCAGGGGCGAGGTAGGCTGGATATGTGTAGAGGCGGGGTGAACCGATCGAATATGGGCGGGGGATGCGGAGGATCTGTGTTTGAGTAGGTGGCGTTGGTGGTCAGTACTGTTGGTGGTTGTAGTAGTTGGTGGAATGGTGTTTGTTGGTGTCAGGTTCTGAATTGATTAGTAGTATACGAGCACAAGATACCACTTGTTATTTTAACGAGTCTAACACCATATCACACGTTATATAAGGGAATCAAATCGACTACACCAATCTAATTCACTTTATCTTTATTTAACATGTATAATGATTATAAAAATAATACTCGTGGAAACTGTGATTTCTATATATGGTATTCGAGATCGGTGTTTATGGATGCGAGGCGAGAACATGCATCATGCATGACGTTCTCTTTTGACCATATTGGACAAACTCGTGCGTGGACGGTGGACCATTCATATTTGATATTTGTATATATTTATAGTAAGTATATAATTATATAAACCACTATTATTAAAATAATAATAACAATAATAATTTATTATTGCGAAAGCCATAGATAATGATTTATGTACACATACATTTTTATGTAAGTGATAATTAATTTAATCTACTATACTATATTCAATGGATCCTTACAATTCATGCACCCAGGAGACATTATTATTCTAAAGGGTAAAGAATACCATGTGCTATTTGCTATTCATTTCATCATTTTATGTCTCATCATATGATAATTGTTATAATTTTAGATCGAATTTATGTGCCAAATTGTTATCCTATAATTTAATGCGTTTTATCATATTTTTCCTATTTTATCTGTATTAAATGTAATTAGATTTTTTCAATGACTAGTAAATTCTCCATATATAAACGAAAGATCCATGTCTTCAATTAATTTTGCTCATTAGTTATTTAGGAGTTTATAAGAAAAATTACTATTGATTTTTCATCGACACATATTTTGCTAAAATAACAACTAACAATCAATGGAGAGAATACGTGTTGAAATTGGTCTATTTTGTCAAATATATATGTAATAATTGATCTTGAGATAAATTATAAAAAATGATAAATAGTCCGATTATGATAAATCCGATTATATAAAATCAATATCCTTATTATTATCATAAGAATAAAACTATCCGATCTCTTTATCATGTTTTAACACGAGTCTATCATATACCGATGATTCCTGTAATACTTTATCAAGGACAACTCAAAAGACATCGCCAACCACATAGTTCAATGCTCCATATGGCACAAGAACAACATAAAGAAAGAAAAGGCATAGGTCATTTTTTAATATGTTTGTTGGAGTGGCATGTAATTAGTTTAATTAAAGTGGTTTACTAGGAAAATACGAATTGATGTTTATGTTTTTCATTAAAAACATGAATTTTGGACTTCAATCATAATTTACATTTACTAAACTATTAAAATATTGGGAAACATCCATATTGTGTGTAATATATTATCTCATGGCATCAGTACAAACACTGACCTAGAGGACTGCGTTAGCATTTAGCTCGTTACGACTCCATATCTTCATCAACGAAAGCAAGTTCACATACAAGAGCGAGATGATCACTTCCCCATCTCTGCAAAATAAAAACAAATCCTCTAACAGTGTCACTAACAATTTCTGGTAGAGAGGACCATCAAACTTACACACTCAAAGACTCGGGGCTTTGTAGTAACAGACGGCAAACCACATCAGACATGACACAGAAATCTGATCTTACTACAAAAGCAAGTATGTTTACAGATTGAAATGCTTCCTATTATGAATATCTATGTAGATATGTGTGTTAACTGTAAATGATGACCAGGAAAGAACATTAGATCTACTTATATATACAAGCAGGTGGCAGCAATTAGCACCGACTACATCCAACAGATTTTGCTTGTTACCATACACCGTTACTGGCACCCCCAACCACGTGGAGGTACAAACTTTCCCTTTGAACTTAAGACAATGCTCAGAGTAAGCAGAGATTGCTCAAGCAACCAACTGTATGCTGAGCCTAGAGCCGAAATTTATTCAAAAAAATCGTGGAACATTCGCCATCTCTTAAAATGGTCTCAGCTCTTAAAATGGACTCAGGGATTATGATCTAATTTAAACAAGAAATCAGTTCTCGCAAAGAAAAAAAGAACTACAGCTACCTGACTAGGAAGCCCTCTGGTTCTTCTTAAAATGTGCATCGGCAATGTTTCTAATACTCTTACAGGAACAAGGTCTGTAGTATGCCTGCAACATCAGACAGACCGACAATACTCTTAAGAAACAGGGCCAAATCAGCTCTTTAGGTTGAAGGTCAACAAGAGACTAGTTACAGCAATGTATACTACATGAAGTGTAATACCATATATAATCAACAGTCCCCATAACATAGAATGGAAAGACGTGGCACGTGGTTCTCCCATGCTATCTCTGGTTATGGCCCTACCCTGAGAATCAACACTGAAAAATAAAGACCTCCGCAAACAGTTCAAGCAATCAATGAAAGAGAATTTAACTACAGAAAAGAATAGGCTCCACAAAGATAAATCAATATACCAAATATTCGAGAAACTCACTGGAATTTCAGCATAAGCACTGGATAGGTCCAAATTGTTTCAGGATACTAATTCTTCTTTCCCCAGTTGCAAGATGTAATTCTTCTTCACTCCATTGGTACAAAAATGGCCTTGAGAATGTATGATATCTGTGTTCCATAATCCATCAACAGATCAAACATTTGTTTTAGATTACCAACAAACAGATACAGAGAAAAGAAACATGCCGTGATGCCAGACTCCAAATTCATCCATGCATGTGTTTATCTTTTCTGGAAGATCGTAATCCTCCTGCTCCTCTACCTTAGAGCCAAATGCAATCGCATCATGATGGCTAATCCTTAACATTCAGGATCTTTTTCACAAAAAACACCAAAAATGGAAGTTTAAGAATTAAGAAACCTTCAATTTTTACCGTGATCGAGAGCCTGAGAATTCTACTGCATTATTCTGGCCAGAGATCTTTCTTCTGTCATGAAGCCTAACATCCAACTATTTGAAAAACAAATTTGAAGAAGATAAACAAATAGAATAAATTAATGGAACACATTTGAATGACACTAACAATTCCAAGAAAAAACTTCATGAAAATGTTATTAGCCAAGGCTCACCTCAGAAGAGGCAATAAAATGGTAAATTGGACTCTGAACAAAGATGGAAAGTGAAGCATAAGCTTATGAACAAAAAATGGTATACAAGATTAATGAAAATCTACGGGGTTTTAAATGATAGAGACACCTCTGGTGAGCTATTTAAGTCCCGCCAAGCATAACTGGATGTTACCAAATTCCGATGACAAAGTTTGAGCCTTCTCCAAGAACATTCTCAACTACAAAATTGAGTTATAATGTGAATGATTGATACGTAAATCAACATGAAAAACAATTGTAGAAAACAAACAAACAACTAAACCTAAAGGAAATACAGTGAGTGGGGCATCGAGTTAACTTACCCCCCTATTGGTGTCTTGCCATAAATTGGTCACATGTATTAGTGGCAAGAGGGATATCAGAAAAATTACGGACATGGTGCAGTGTTTTTTCCTCCATGAGGGACAGAGTCGAGCCTTGAGTGGGGGGAGAGGGGTGTCAAGATTTAAGAGGGTATTTTAAAAGGAAACTACAACATAACACAATAAAGAGGCATATTTATGGAGCATTAGTATTAGTTTTCTAACCAAGATGGAACTTATGTGAAACTCGATAGAAGCATACCTGACCAAGTTTAACATCTCCACGATTTGGATTAAAGAGAACATGTATATTTCCCACCACAAATTTTTTAGCAGATATGCCCCTGAGGGTTGCAATATCATCAGTTAATTTATATATCAAGCATGATAACTTGTGTGGCTAACATGAGAGTGAACAGTTCTATAGCATTAATCTTATTCAAGAATTAATGATAAAACATACAATAAGAATGACTTACTTCGAATTTTGAATCGTTGAATTCAAAGATGAATTGTTCAAGTTCATCTGCATGATATGGAGGCAGAACATAACAATTAGCCATCAAGCAAATAGATGTGAAGATAATGATTGGAGGACGAGAAACATGAGGCCTAAGTTCAAATTTTGACCCCAAAAAAATGAAGAAGGGATACAAAATATATTTACACAATACTATACAGACAACAGAATGTATCATGTAATTAAATTGTAAGTCATAATCAATTTGTCTTAAGAGAACTCAAGAGGTTAGATAGTTTAACAGTACTAGCACTCCACCTTTGAGTCAATTCAGAAACAGCCTCCTTGTTATAGCAAGGTAAGGGTGTGTTCTATCCGACCCCCACCCCGCTAGGCAGGAAGGATCTTCAAAGGCATTAGGGCATGCTAATAATAATGTTATTGCAGAACACGAGAGGGTGGGGGGGTTTAGTCTAGCAGTAGTATTCAAGTAATTTTTTCGGGTGATTTACGGTTCCAACCCCACTTGTAGTACTAGTGGAGATTTCTTTTTTAACTCTGAATAATAACTCAACAATGTGAGATCATTGATTACCTTAAACACACAAAATTGTGCCACATTATCACGGAGTCCAAACCTCTGGAACTCTATATTTTTCCTCGCGCAAAAGGGTGAATCTGGACACAAGTCAATTTACCATAAGAAAGTAAATCTTAACATCAATGTAAAGTACGAAATTCTGGGTAATATCAATGCACACACATTACTAAAGCAAAGAATCTCACCAACGGCATTAATGAAGTCGCAACTTCAGCATAAGTATTAAAAAGTTTCAGAGACCAAGAAATAACTGCTTAAATACTTTAAACTAAGAAAGCTGCTGGAGAAGGGAATAAATCTTACAGCTCGCTTTTCCAAAATATGGCACAACCATCGGATGCTTCACCTGTACGAGCCTTGAGACAATGAAAAATTAGTTTGGTGTTGTTAAATTTTATCGATGGACCCATAGAAGAGAAATGCAGAAAGATTCCAATATAAGAAGTATACCAAATATACACCAGAAAAGCCATCTTTCCTGAGAAGTTTTCCAACTCATCAAACCGATCTACCTCCTATATTCACGTACATGTATTATCACGATTGTCAGTCTAAAAATAATTTCCAAACTCAAAAAGAGTTTCCTTACATAGACATAAAAGGAGTATAAAAATAATACTCAATAAATATTGAAGTATCCAAAGTATCAATTTTCAATATATCAAAACTGAGAAGTCAGTCCACTAGTGTCTTCAAACTAATCTCCCATCTGGTCTTTCTTCAATTTCAGGTTCAGGAGAGAATCTCTCCAAGTACCATCTCAATCTTAACCAAGATCCAGCATTTTAGGATCCATTTAAGAAAAATGCAGTGGATTTTCAACTTCCACCAATTAACGAAATGTACACATGATGTCAAAATGCAATGTTCTAAAGTTAGCGAACCAAACATCACCCCTTTAAGACGTATTAATTATTCAACAACTAAAGATACTTTCTTAACAAATTCACAGTAGCAAATCATGCAATATAACTTGCCTGAAGACAAAGAACTCCAGCATTATATTTCCTAATTTCCTTTCGCAGTAACCGCTTACGATAATCCCAATCCAAATATTCTGGTTGAACATTCCTGTACAAGTCTTGATGCTTCTCAGCATTCTCAACTCCTAATATATTATATGACAAACATAACTCTATCTGCAAACAAATAAATCCCCATTCAATAAATTCATACAGATACACAAACTCTACAAAATTCACCACTCCTTCCATCCTAAAAAGACCGTTAATTTCGACTACTTTTAATGTTACAAAGTAACAAACTTTGTGGGCTTTAATTGAAGCACATAACTTTGATTCATTCAAACTTATCACATTAATACCAACATGCACTAAAAACAACTATCTTTCTGGTATATAAAATCACCTAATATCATACAACATACACACAAATACTTGAATTAAAAATTTGTGAAAATTGATCGAATCAAATCATTCATGAAAGCATAAACAATAAAAGAAAAGAAAGATCAGAAAAGATAAGGAAAGGTAAGAACCCTAATTGAAGAAGAAGAGAAAACTTGGGGATAACATATTTTACATTTCTGTTTTCTTGGATTGAAATGAACAGTAGCCAGCCCTCTCACATAAATACACGTGCTGTCCTCTTCCTACAAACAATAAGGACCATTCGATCGTCTATTCTTACAGCCGTAGGATCAAAAGTTAGTTACTAACTAACAAACAAAGAACATGCACTCATTTGTCAGCTGTGCCACCTGGTTGAGACCACCACTCACTATGACACTAAAATAAAAGGACAGCAGCTAATAACAAGACAAAGGGCTATTTGAATTTTAACACCCTCCCTTCAAGATGAATCT